>OY728123.1:824049620-826549620 GCA_963277665.1 Viscum album
CAGCCCACCAGCTATTTGTATTGCTTGATCAGGAAGAGCCACCATGACTGCGCTATGACTATCCACGTTCAGTAGTGGATAGACCTCAGTCATCTAGATGTCACCCAGTTTTTACTCTACATGATCCAACAAATGATCAGTGATATTTGCCTAGAATCAGCCAAAATATACCAATTCGACCTGTAGCATGCTCTATACTTTCTACCACATAGAATCCTCTTATCATTAGAAGTGAGCACTTCACATGGAAGTATGATGTAATTAAAAACATTTTCATCATTCCCATTTGGATCCTGATACTCAAGAAACAATTCCTATCTAAATACATAAATAAATCCCTCATAGAGGATTTAAGAAGCCCCTCTAGTTTGAGACAAAGGAAACAACTTTAAAATCCTTCTGTGATGATGAAGTCGAGCATGCAGGATGTCAAGAAATTTTTTCATTCTTAGGGGAAGATGATGTTTCACCCATTCAGGGGCACATACGACCACTATAAATCACTAGATAGTATAGTGGCATGGAAATTCACCACTTTCTTCTTGACACATGTTCTGGGATCAATCTTATCCTGACTTGGACACTCCACAAGTTGGGGATGTTTGAAACATATTTGGATTCCTCTAACTAAAATATTCAAGGTTACGACAGAACATTGTAGAAGCCTATTTGAAAAATCTTCTTGATGACCCAATTTGGTTGCCAAATTTCCAACATAGAGTTCCTAGATATCTCACAGGAAACCACCTACTATGCACTGATCGGTTGACCTTAGATCCATCTGTATGGGACAGTCCCCTACTCATATCACCAATCCATCAAGTACTCCCTAAGTGGCCGAGTAGGCATGCTCCAAGGTGATGTGTCTACATTTTCCTCTTGTGAAGCCCTCCACCGGGATGCCTACCTCTACAGGATTAAGTACAAGAAGGTTCATACCAATGAGGATGAGCATACTACCTTTGTGGAAGACCCATGGGTAGACCAGGATGATGCCAACATTTTCCCAATTCAACGATTAGAGGCCCGAAACCCATACATGGTAAATATATTTTTAATCTCGAGGATAAGGGGAAAGCTCATTCCCTGGTGTTGGGAAACTAGGAAGATAACTTCGTAATCCTACATGAATCAGGCTTGAGTGATCCCAGAACCCCTTACCCCTATAGGGTATCAGTATATTTACCAAATGGATATAACAATACATCATACATACTTGTCCCACTGAGCTTGGTTGAACAGAATCAAGATGAAGTATCACTACTATTTTGAAATTATCAAGCATGGCTCGTTGGGTCAACGACCTGATGGAATCAATTCGACATATTTCATCACCATGATTTTAGCATAATAGGAGTCCCTCGGTGAATATTCCACCATCTTTAAGGAAAACACAAGCATTCCATCAAGGTTACACAACTCAGAACAATTTCCCCTACTGATGGTCATCTCATGGTGTAAAATGAAGAGGATTTTAAGGACGCTACGCATACATTTGTGGATTGTGTCTCTACCACCATTGATGAGTTGGTATAGGTAAACCTTAGCACCATGATAGATCTAAAACCAACACTGGTCAATGCAAAAATATCTACATAAGAAACATAACAGTATGTGGATCTCTTGAAGCGTCATTGAGATTTATTTTCTTGGAGCTACAATTAGATAATCAGATTGGATCCTCAAGTCTCCATCCACCACCTTGGTCTCTCGATGAACCATCACGGGTTCAGACAACCTCCTAGAAAGATGCACCCTTCTCATGGTTCCATTGTTGAGGCTGATGTTTATATGATCATTAAATCCAACTTCATCATGGAAGTCCAATACACAAAATGAATAGCTAACATCATTCAAATTCTAAATAAGAACAGACAAGTCAAAGACTTCATCTACATTTAGGATCTCAACTGTTAATGTCTGACAGATGATTTAACCCTTCCTACAACATAGCATTTCATTGATACTACCACTGGATTACATGCTCTCTACTTCATAGATAGTTATTTAGGATATTATGCAATCTAAATGGAACCCTAGGAAAAATAGTCTACCAACCTTAGAGAACTTCAAGGTATATTCTATTACCATGTAATGCCTTTTGGTCTAAAGAATGTAGGTTCCAATTATCAGCAGGCCATGCATCTCATATTCAAGACGATCCTTGAGAAATTGGTGGAATACTATGATGATGATTTAGTGGTCAAATCCCTCCTTTGTTAGGGCCATCTTATAAATCATGAGAAAGTGTTCGACTTCCTTTGCTGACTCTATTATAAGATGAACCCATTGATGTTTTCCTTCGAGGTTACCTCTTGAATGTTTATAAACATTGTTGTTAGATATAGGGGAATCAGTAGTGATCTAGAGAAGATCAATGCCATCATTCAAAAGCATTATCCAAGAAACATTCAGGAGCATTAAGGCATTCAAGTATACTTAGCCTACATATGCCAATTTACTGCAATCTAGAATGGAAAGTGTAATCCATTTTCTTGGCTCATGAACAAACGTGCCAAGTACCAGTGGGATGAAGAGTGTCTGGTCAATTTTTACGAGATCAAGTAGTATCTTCAACAGCTTCCAATTATAATTCCACACATCTCTAAAAAGATGATATTTCTTTATATGACTTCCTTAAAATGGTTCTTTGGTGCCCTTCTCTCTCAAAAGAGATATTATGGAACATATAATAGTTTATAATATCTCAGTCGCCTGCTCCTCAATATAGAGACTAGATATTCCCCTATCAAGAAGATTTTCCTTGTATTGGTATTCAAATTCGAAAAATTGAAGCATTACCTATAGCACCATGAGATACATCTTGTTTCTCACATAGATCAGCACAAATATATACTGAACCACCCCATGTTGACAGACTATCTAGCTTGGTGGAAAGTGATCCTTGAGCAGTTTGACATTAGGTTCATTTTGCAAAAAATTGTGAAAGGTTGGGAACTGGAAGACATTTGTGCCTCCAATATATTCACATAGAGTAGTCTCCGAGTCATGATTTCCTAGATGAGGCAATTCTCTCGGTGGATCAAGCCATGTAGTGTTGGAATATGCACTTCGGCGATGCTTTGGGAATACCAACTGGACAAAGACTCAATGATCCCAGGATAAACATGGTGGGCTTGGTAATCGTATTCCCCACAGCTGCACATGATATCCCATCCTATTCTTTCTTATTTTCAAAATGGAACACCAAAATGAGGCCGAGTATCAAGCCCTCATCACTGGTCCTAAGTTGGCCCTTGAGATTGATGTTCCCAGCCTACATTTGAAGGGGAACTTTGATCTGGTCATCCAACAAATCAATGGTGACTATAGTGGTAGGAAGACAGATCTCATACACTTTCTAGAGTGAACTTCTTAGCTGATGGTCCAGTTCCATTATCAGTTAGAATTTAATCATGTTCCTCAGTTATAGAATGGGAGGTTCGATGTTTTGGACATCCTTACTGCATCTTTTACAGAGACAGACCAGGAAGATTCGATATACATGTGGTGCATCAAAGATTCGTTGCCCCTGTCACCATAAACGATGATGATAGTCAGTAGTTAGGTCACCTTACTACTGATGCATCCACAATAGGACCTCAAGGCCCCCTTCTACAGTATTGGAAGATACACCTGATTGGGAAACTCCTTTGGTCATGAATCTCCAACATGGAAATATCCCTATAGATAGAGCCAAACATGAGAGAATTCATCAGCACGTAGTGGAGTAAACCCTTTAGAGTGGCATCTGTCTTGAGCATATACTCTACAAATGTGGGTTCTATAGAGTTGTCCTTTACAGTATTCAAGGAGATGAGATTCTCAAGGTTATGCAAGAATTCCATGCTGGTTCATGAAGAGCTCATCAGGCAGGGCCGGAACTCCCTCATAAGATCTGAACTTTGGGCTAATTTTGGTCCACCATAATACATTATTGTGACGAGTTTTCCAAGAGGTTCCATGCATGCCAGATCCAAGATAATTTTTTGGAACGTCCACCAGAGCCTCTCCAGACCACCATGTACTCTTCTCCATTTAAGATCTTAGGACCCGATGTCATGATACTATATCCACCGACAACATATCCCCAATGCAGGTTCATCCTAAACACTATGGATTTATTTTCAATGTCGGAAGAGGTTATTATAATCAAGTAATCAAGGCCTATTCTATAATTGGTTTTTTGAGAATTGGTATTACCCATAGATTTAGATTCCCTCACACCATCCTCACCGATAACAACATGAAATTTTGAGCAGATATGATGAAGAATTTTTTGGCCACGTAAAGTATACTTTCAAATCATACCTCTCACTACTACAAGAATGAAAATGGGTAGATCAGGGAATTTAACAAAACCCTCTTAAACATATTGTAGAAGATGGTTGTTCATAACAAGAGGAGTTGTCCGAAAAAAATTCACATCACTCTTTGGGCTTACGAGTGGAAAACTTGTAATTCCACCCATGTGACATCATATTACCTGTTCTATGGACCAGAGGAAGTCCAACCCATTGATATTTAGTTACCGTCACTCCGCATAGCCGTTTACAATAAACAAATGTCAAAAAAGGCAGTAGTAGTTTGTCTGGTTAAACTGGAATCCCTCGATGATAACAGGCTTTGAGCCATGCACATTCTATTGAGGCATGAAATCAAGATATGCAGATCATTTAATAAGAAAGTGCATCTTCGTTCTTTCCTTCAAGGTGACATAGTATTTCCCCTAAGGACTCCAATGATACTCTTTAGGAATCCACCAATGTTAGAACATAAAAGGGAGAGACCCCATACCATTCATAGGGTTTACCCTAATGGTGCATACTCTCTCGTTGCCATGGATGGTGAAAGTATTTCTCCTCCCACCAATGCCAAATTCGATAATCAATACTTCTCATGAGTCCAACTTCATCATTCATGAAGAAAAACTATATGTAGTAAACATACAACAAATGGATTGAGATTTATGACCGTAAACTAAGATCCCTTTAATCCTGCATGACAATAAACTGCAAACTGTGAACACACCATGTGGTCTAAGATTTACAACCTTAAACTAAGTCCTTTTCTATATTTTTCATGATGAAAAATTACTCAATTCCTTAATCCTATATGATGATAAACTATAGTGGAAAGCATATATCATGGCCCGATCTCTATGACCTTAAACTAATATCCACCTCATCCTTACTGCAAGACATTAAACTGCATGGGTACCTCCATGCATCGTGCACCCTTTTGTTTGGGCCTTAAATGTCTTTAAAATATGAAAGTACCCCATAACAGCCTGATCTCATCCTATCTATGTCCTACATACTTATTTGGTACAATATCCTGAAGGATCTCAAATGAAAAGTTGATATAGGTCTCATGTTGTGAATATGGTCAGCAATAGATGTTCAATTATTTGTTATCATTACAAGTCACGCGATAGGGATACTATATTGAGAACATGAATAGTAGTTGTCCTCTATCCTTATCTCCATCCACATGGTCTTCCAAATATCGGGCCCTATGATTCAACTTGTTTCCCTTCTATCCCATGAAAACAACATTAAACATGGAATCTACAGTACAAGCTCTACGACCTTAAATTAATATCTCCCTCTTCATCCATACCGCATGACGTTAAAATGAATAGAATTCAATAACTACATATGTCTTGATTCCCATCCTTATGGGATATGTAGGAATTTCAAGACATTTTTTTGGACAATCCCTAGGTACTGTTGATTCTACCTTCTTCTGGACTCTCAGCCTAAGTAACCAAGAATAAAGGGGGTGCAATGTAGACTTATTTTGTCCCATCCAATAAGGGATTAAAACTACCACGTAACATCTACCCCATAAGGGAAATACACTCTTCATCCTTACCACATGACATTAAACAACATGACATTTCTAGAACTATGTGTGGCTTGATTCATTCCCTTTTATGATATATAGGAACACCCAATCATTTTTTCTGTAGGTACATCCCAACGAATCTTGTCTTCTCCATGGTTTCACGACTAGGTTTAGTTGTCTTCTAGGGTAGCCTATTTCATGTGGAATTATTTTTTCCTCATTCACATCAGGTTTGAACTATCTCCACCATTTTCCTCCCTTATGAATACCTCCCATTCATCTTCTTCATTATCACATGATGTTATAATGCATGAAATTTTAAGAACTACGTTTGGATTGATTCCATTCCTCATAGTATATGTAGGAATTCCTTGTCATTTTTCCCTAGTTCCAGCATATTCTTCACAAAAGCTCTCATTTGATTGGCCCCTTAGTCATGATTCATAAGGGATTACATGGTGTGTCATGTGGGATTCTTTTGTCCCATTCACATCGGCTCTATAATATCATCAATATGTACTCCCCCAAATGGGATTTCCCCTTTCAGCTTCATACTTACCGCATTAAGTTAAACTGAATTAATTTTCAAGAACTATGTTCCCTTTAAATCCTACCCTCATAGGATATGTAGGAACGCCTAAGCATTTTACCTCGGGTCCAGGCCCAGGTTCACTGACTCATTTTAACACTTTCTTCTGCTCACATCCTCAAGTATTATACACCTTGTTGATCCCTTCAACAACTGTCCTGCTTATCAACACTCTTATATGAACTATGGTCTAGGGACTAGAGTGTTAGGTTATGTATAGACATGCTTTATTTCAATTTCCATGCTTCATACGCCCCTTTTTTTGGGTCTCCTTCATCTCTTACATCCTTAAGGACCACCCGATTGGTAAGGATGCTCGACCTTATGGATCACCTACCATTTTTTTACAATGTACTGGAAGACATCAAATGAAATTTTCTACAATTATCGTGTTGTGAATATGTTACGCGACTAAAACTCACTTGTTTTCCCCCATCCCAGGTCACATGATATTAATGATGTGTTTCGAATATAGTTAATAGTTATCCTCCATCGTTATACTAACCAATTTATACCATAATTATTGGTTTCTTGATTCACATCACATTCCATTTCATCACGTTCAGATAGAATCTTGACACCCTCAGTGTTACTCCTCCATGCACCTTTTTGCGTCAAGAGGACAAAATAGCATCGTGGGTTTATCCTTGACTTTGAACCTTCATTGCCTACCATATGCTTCCCCATGTTGTAAAGATCATCTCTGCACATATTTCACACATCGTTTATGGTTCAAATGGGATTAGGGAAATGGTTAATGTTTTCAACAGAAATCACACTTCTCCTTAGTCTGAGCTCAAATATCATAAACTAGGATCTCCCACATCCTTATCATCTGATTTAAACTACACCTTTTACATCCCAATTGTGTACTGATTAAATAAAAAGTTGTATGATGTCTTTGTTTGATATTACTTTTCCCCTCTATCATTGGACCTCTTCTATGACACATTCCAAAATGATGTGTGGCTTGATTCTCCCCCTGAGAGATACATAGTAATGCCTGGGTACATCACCTATGGGTCCAGCTGCAAAGTCATGAACTTTTCCACACCCTTCTCGATTTGGGTTTTCCTTTCTTGAAAGGTGCAGTTTGATGTTGAATTCTTTTTTCCTAATTCATTTTGGGTTTCCTAATGATGTTATATTGAACCTCTTCTACCCATGAAATCTGAACTTTATGACCATTAATCTATGTCTTCAAGTTTCCTATTTCGCACGACATTAAACTGCATAATAACTATTATATTCATCACCTGAGAGGATATAATTATTTTTGGTATTTTACAGCTACCATACCATAGTCAAGAACAACATGTGTCTTAATTTCCATTATCATGGAATACATAGTGATGCCTAGAATCGTTGTTTATGGTCCAAATGATACCGTTGTCATCTTTCTTGCCTCTTGGACCAAGCCCCCTTTCAGGAATGTGCGATGTGGAATGTGGACTTATTTTTTCCCCACTCTCATAATGTTATGTACCACACCGTACATTCCTCTCTGAGGGTTCCCATCATCCTCACCATATAACGCTAAAATTGTGTTCATATCATCCTCATTTTCGTGTCCTAATACTGTAAGGTATTCTAGGTCCCCAATATAAATGTCTAATATGGAAAAATGTTTGAACTAAATTCAGGCCAACACACCCACCCAATATAATTTTATTATTTCAGTGTAGTTTCATGAGTGATAGACTCTATTCGAACAGTCCATCACTACATTTTCGTGCTTTTCGTGCCCTTTATTTGGACCCTCATCCTTTCTCACATCCCAGGGAACCCCCAAAAGGCATTTCCCCATTCCACTTTGGCTCACCTAACAACCTTATAAAACAGTCTGTAAGGCATCATACTACATTTTGAGTTGGGGCGTGTATTTTCAAATACATTTAGCTGTTGGACCTCATTTGTTTGTTCATATTCCAGGCTAGCAATATAGGTGTTGTGTTTTGAATAAGTTTGGTAGTTATTTTGTGTTGGCTCACTATCATCATGGAGTTCTAAATTTTGGGTACCATGACTCACACCTTCCATTTTCACTAGTTTGGATGGATTTTAACATCCCTAGAGTTAAACTACTACTTCACTAGAGAATGTTAGGGAATATAGTTTGGCTGTTCTAGGAACCCTACCCTTCATCCACGACCTCTCTCCACTAGAATACACTAATCCTTCATTTAAAAAAACAGACCCCAATTATTCAATGTTTAGTTGGAATTCTCATACACAAAATTAATGAATATGTGGTTTTCCCTTGTTTCTTACGCTTGGTATGACTCACATGATCTTAGAGATTAATCACAAGAACTCTATAGTTTTGATCGACACGAAAAAAGTCTAACAAGCATGAAAATATTATATTCATGCATGTAGTTTGGGATAAGTAAACAAATATTGTCTCCCACTATCTGAGATCCCTTTCTTCATCACTAGCTATAGAGAAAAGCTCATTGTATTTGACCTTCATTTACTCCCGCTCAAATTGAAATTCAATTAATTGATGGACTTCCTGCACTTCTTGCTATGAGGCATTTTCTAGCTAAGCATTCATCTATTCAATGAGCTCAGATTGGCTTGCAAAAATTGAAGCTCGTCCATTTTCTTGCTCTTCATAGTGTCATACTTCCTCTTCGGCCTTAAGAAACTTATATATATTCTATGATTTATTCCAACACTAAAAAGATAATATTATTGGCTACTATCCTTCGTCTTCTTATCCAGATAATCATGTATTATTATATGAACAAGGTGAGAATCCGCCCTGGTGTAATGAAAGAGTAGACTTGTGCGAAGTGAACCCATATGACTCTTCCTTTTCGCCTCTGATTTAATGAGGATGTGTTTGATACACTTACAACCATTTTTTGATTTCATATGACTCTCTTTAGAAACGTCAAGATCAGAACCATCATTCTCCTCAAGATCTATAGGAATGTACTCAGGAAAAATATCAAAGAGTTCAGCGGAAGGGTCCTCTTCTAGAATCTTTTCTTCTTCAGCAGAATCACCCCCTCCACCCTATAACTCATCCTTAGAAGTAGTATCACCTATGATTGAAGCTTCTTGCTTGATGGGTTCCAGGGAAGAACCATATTTAATGTATTGTTCAGAACGTACTGGTGCAATCACTGGTAGAGCTCTTACAAATTTTCCAGATTCAGGAGTTTTTAAAGCATCCTATCTTGCGATAACTACATTGGAAACTGATACATTGTTCATTGGAGTTTCCCAATAAAGACTCAAGAATACAAAGGAAGAAACATAAAAGAGCCAAGCACAACGGTATCCAGTGCTTGAGTCAATATATGAGCTACCACTATAGGAGATCCCTCAATGCTTTTTAATTCAATGATTAGAACTGGTTCCTTCTAGGTAGTAGGAATATCCTGAGTCTCTGAGGTCTCCATTTCATCTCCTTCTACCCGATCAATGCTGAACACTTCTACCGGGGATGGCCCTTTGGCCACTTCAGTCATGGTCAGTACTCCACCCTCCTTGATTCAAAATAATGATTCATGAGTATTTCCTTCCACATCTATATGAACATTCAGATCCTTTATCGGGGTAACTCCCTAAATATAATCACCAATGTGTTCCTGAATAGGGAAGAGTTTAGTTAGTGAATTTGAATTATAAAAAGAGAAAGACCATTATATATAAAAGTTGACACTAAACATGAGTTTTTCAACCAGTTTCATATTAGAGCATATGATTTCTCCACTCTCACATGGGAATCCATGATGGGTTGTTGTTACCTTAGGTCTCTCACATCCAGGTACCTCATCACAAAGTCCCTCACCTCCAGCCTCTTCTTCTTACTCTTTCACTCCCTCTTCTTCATCATCATCCTCCTCTTCTTACACTTCTTATTCTTCCACATCCTTGTCATCCACAGACGTCAGTTTATACTGGTAGTTCTACTAGACAAGCATCTCATTCATATTAAGATGTGGTTCTTAATACCACCTGTAACGCCCCGACCCCAGCTACCCAGAGTCGGTGCATTGCTTCGTAACATTGGCATGATCACAAAAGATCAAGTCTCGAAAGACCAATTAGTTTAGTAGCCTTGGAAACACTAGATACATTCGTAAATGTTACATTACATCATAAAGTGAAAAACTACAATAACAAAGTCTCCATAGTCCACACTCATATCCTATTCTGACTATCCTTTCAGGTCATTCATAAAATACTTCTTCACATCCTGGAAAATATTAAAACATTGAAAGGGGTGAGCTCAGATGCTCAGTAAGGATAACAATATTGCGGAAGCTTTCATAAATAAACATAAACATTTAAGGCAATGTATAACTAAAACAAAAGCCTTTTAAACTTTAACATCAACATAATATGGAAAAGGTAAAATGAGATAGTGCCATTTACTTCTTCACATGGATATTCTACTGGTCGAATAATCACATGCAATATCAATAACCACTTTCATAATGATGGAATGCATAATGCCAGACTATCATAACCACGTAGTCAAGGCCTCGTGCCAAGACCACAAATAAGATTTTGTCAAGGCCTTGTGCCAAGACACTAGTTTGTCTCATGAGACCTGCCGATGCATCGAGGAGCTATAGCGGGCTCCACCCGTCACTTATTAAGTCCAATGCATTCCTCATATGAATAGGTTTAAACATATCATAAAACATAACATAATCATATCACATAAAACATGCATAAAGGAAACATAACATTTCCACATTTCAATCACAAGATAAATACAACACATTGATATAATAAAAAATGCTTTCAAAACCATTTTCAATACCAAAATAAAAGAAAGTTAAAACTTTGTATTTATTTTTCATTAAAAAAAAGATGGCTTTTAGAGGAAGCCGAAACTCAAATAGTGGTCACGGCGGTGGAGAAGTCGTTGTCGCCGCATAAGTACGGAAAGAAAAACATTCCCTTTTGTCGTTTAGCAAAACACTTCGTATAAAAAAGATTCCTTTTGAATAAACGTAAAAGTCAAAGGGGTTTATACACCGTATAAAAGAAAGTTGTGTATAAAATAAAATATGCCTCAACGAAAGGAGATTGAGACGAAGTCCCATACAAAGATCATTTTTAAAATAAAATAGATATATTATGTGTATTCACTATAGGTACACATAAATAACATAAAAATACAAAATAGGACATAATAATATCATGACATAATTTGAAAGTAGGAGATTAACCCAAAGAATGGAAGTTGGGTTAAGAAGATCCCTTACAAATATCATTTAAATAAAATATATCTATTATGTGTATTCACTATAATTACACATAAAGAAAGTACAAATACAAGATATGACATAACAATATCATGACATAATTTGAAAGTAGGAGATTAACCCAAAGAATAGAAATTGGGTTAAGAAGTTCCCTTAACTTGTGTCCGACTTGACTCAACCGTTCTTTAACCTCCTGAATAATAAACTAGAGTTAATATATACCTTATTAAGAACCATTCTCAATTTCATTATCCTTATTATATCACTTATTACAATGATATGATCATTATGTAATTATTTAAGTTAATAACGGTCGTTTTGTCGACCTTTGGTACTTGAGTCAAAAATAAACTTCTTATGATTACAAGTTGTTAATGTGGTGAAATATCCATTATATTCATAATTTAGATGTCATATATATCTTATATATCCAGTATATACATTCATTTATAATATTACGTAACATTTAGAGGTAAGAAATGAAATGCACCGTTCATGGAGACGGTAAGCCGTACGTACGCATGAACGCTACTTCCATTTCTATTTCATATTTTCTGGAATGGAATCATAATGATATGAGAGTATATTATAATTCCAGTATAATAACATATATAATATCATTAACTTTATCCTTCACACATCCCACATACGGTATTAACGAATCAAATCACTTTCAGGGGGCGGTAGTCCGCGCTTCCTAAAATGAAGATATCGTGTTTTACCCATAATGGAAACCATAAAGGTATGCCCAAAATGAAAAAAACAGAAGCTTAAGGAAAACATAAACATATTATATATCATATATAAAAATAGTGACATCATAATGGCCACCTTTGAAGGTGTTAAATGAGTGTTGAACAATCATCGTTTCGGGAGGCAGAATTTCGCCATCCACGGAAACCTTATGTTCTTTAACCATTTGATGTAGTTGTGTGGAAGTGTAGCTCAAATAAATCTTATAACAACATCCTAGTATATTTAATATACTGGTGTTGTTACAACAGAAGTAAATAAAAAGAGTTTAGGGGGGTTGGAGAAGCAAAATAAAACAAAAGAACATGAGAGAATGAATTACCTTAAAAAGTGTAACTCCTTTTGAGTTGAGCCTAAAGGCTTCCTTTGAAAGGATTCTGCCCAAAGGGAATCCTCTAGGATGAGGAGAGGGATGTGGAGAGAGAAAATGGGCAGGGGTTGGCCGAGCCAATGGCTTGAAGAGTGTGTGAAATGAGGTAGAGGTGGGGGCCTTTTATAAGAGGAGAGGAGGGGCACTTTTGGAAAGTAAAGGAACATTACATTATTTGAAAATGTGTTTCGGTTTTAAAAGGTCCCACATTGATAGAATTCGTGGATAAGGTGATAAGGCATCGAAATACACTCATCCAATTGGTTTTGGCCATGTGTAGTTCATAGATTTTATATTATCTTTCCATTTTATTTAAATCGTCAAATAATGATGTCATCGCTGCATCATTATTATGTCATAAATAATTAAATTTATTTAATGTCTAAAAATTATAAAAAAAATACTATGATATAGGAAATCTTTTTATCTTTCCAATGACTATTTATAATCAAAATTTGGACTTGTGTAACCCTACTTAAAAATTGTTTTAGTAAAACACTTTATGTTAGTGTCATTTTCACTTTAACATTACATAAAAAGTAATTTATGTTATTTCCCAACAAAAGTGGATCCATGGGGTCCCCAAGTTAGGCCATGGCTTGTCTTGGTCGGCCATGACACAACCAATGAGGTTGGGACATGTGTCTAGGTCATTTAATATTATTAAAGTATTATTTATACCTTAAACTACCCTAATTACCACTAATCGCGATTAAGAACTTAATAAGTTACTATTCACCAAAAAATTATTTTTATCCCATTGAACCACATTTTACTTCTTAATGACAACCATGTATGTCGGATTTTTGAAAATCAAATCACAGAAGTGGTAATATTTCATTTAAACGAAAAATTAGTTATTTAACTACCACTTAGTGGTTTCACTATTCATCAAAAATTGAAGTTTTTCAGAATAAGGCCAAAATTTCACCCTAAGCTATAATTGATATTCCGAATTCAAAAATGATGTCTATTTTACAAAATTCCAAACATATTAGTTGCATTAATTAATTTTATAATTAATTCTCGCTGTCACAAAAAATAGCGTGTTTTTAAGAAACAATTTATATCAAAAGATTGACAATTGTTTATGTCCAATTTCAATGTCAAATTAATTCTAATGACCACCATTGGATAAAATGGTAAAAATATATTCTAATTATACTCTAAAACCACTCAATAGTATAATTTATCACTATGAATTATTTTGATTAAAAAAGTTGTTTTAAGTATTTTTCACTATTCATAAAAATTTTGAAGTTCTCAGAAAATTACAAAAAATTCAACATAGGCTAATTTCAATATTAGGAATACAAAAATGAAGTCCATTTTGAAATATAAAATTTCTATAATTTTAAAAAGTGGTTATTACTATTCATAACGGCTACTTTGATTTGTCGCGATGTTTTAGAACTCAAAGTTGCGTACAATGCAAGCTATTGTATTATTGAATGAGAAGCGTATCGTGGAAGCTCGGGGTGTTACATTCTCCCCTCCTTCAATAAATTGCGTCCTCGCAATTTGAAATTTTTCTTGGAAAATAAAAGGTTGAAAAGAGAAAATACCTTTGAGGAAAACCCACATCGGAAATAAGGTTAATAAATACATAACATTAAAAGAAAGCAGGATAAGTACAAAGGTCACCCGATATAGCCCAATCTAGGATTATATGAAAATATGGATATGGAGGAGAAACAAACCATCAAGGTCTGATGGAGAGTTACAGAAAACAGGATTAGGAGAAAGTTTAACCACAAGAAAATCACAAACTTGTGATTGGTTAAACGGTCATTGAACCCCAGTTGGAAAAGTTAACCGACAACATTTTTGTTTTAAGCTACCTTTTATAATGTTGAGGAATTTATTTAGGAGATTTACTAAGAACGTAAGGGAATATACATACTTGTTATGTATACTTTCATTCGTTAAATTTTTTTTTTACCACAACCCCAACTTTTACTCCGAATGGTAACGGAACTCAAAAATATTCTATTTATCCTAATTGTATAAGGTTCAAAATGTTAACACATACCATTTAGATTAGTAAAATTATTTTCTAATAACCAGGGACTTCCTGTAGGCTAGTGGTAGGAAATAAAGGCCTGTCGCACTATGGTTGTGGGTTCGATTCCTGCAGCTTTGTCCGACGCGACGGGTTATGCCCCACCCTGCAGGTTGTCCTTTTCCTAAAACTATAGTATTATAATATTCAAAAATAATCTTCATAAATTTTTAACCTTAAACAATACTATCCAAAGATCAACTTAATCCACTCCAACCTTAATAGTTATCCAAAATACCTCCGTCCAGACTTTCTCTAAAAGGCCTCTAAATTCCAAAATCAATTGTAACATCAGATTCCCCAAACAAAGAAAAGTTTCTCTTATTGTCACATACTAAAGATATGATTACCTTAATCATATTAAAACCTTACTGAAATCAACAAGTACTGCAGTACAATCCTTATATATATATCACATTATTCTAATAACCATAATATAATCCATGAGTCCAAAAGCACCAATACATTAATTATTCTGCTTCAACTGTAGTAACAGCATAAGATTGTCCTTGATCCCTTGGCCTTTTCTGAGGTAAGTTTCCCTGACGCTTAGGACATTCATTTGCATAATGACCCATTTCTCTACAATTGTAGCATTCAACTTTGACAGCCTCTTTCTTTCCCTTGCAATCACGAGCCTGGTGACCCTTTTCTCCACATTTATAACAAACTCCCATTCCATTTAGGCATGTACCAGGGTGATTTTTCCCACAATTATCACATAATGGAAAATCCTTCTTTCCCTTTTTCCCTTTATCTGTCTCTTGTTCCACCGTTCTCTTCTTCTCTTGCTTTACTTTGTTGTCATAAGACTTAGAGAATTCCTTTTCTGTCTTGATAGCACACGAGACAATATCTTCGTATGATGAGAAGGATTGTGATACCAAAGCTCGACGGAGAAATGGTTTTAACCCATCAAAGAAACGATCAATCTTACTCCTTGGGTTACGTATGTAATCTGCAGCATACCTTGCTAACCTTGTAAAGTTAGCCTCATACTTTGCGACATTCTCATCCTCCTTCTGCCTCAGACTCAGAAATTGCCTTTCCATATCTGCTCGATGGTCACGAGGAAAGTATTTTTCTAAGAAAAGCTCTTTGAACTCCCTCCATTCCATATTCGATATGTCATCATCTTCCTTTGTGTTTTGAATCAGCGACCACCACTGATCGGCATCTCCAGTGAGGCGGTAAACTGCCATGACAACCTCCTCCCTTTCACTACTCCCCAAGGCATGGAATATTTTCTCTAAGGAATTTATCCATTGCTCAGCTACTATAGGATTTGTACTCCCATTGAAGGTTGGTGGTTGTTGCCTCATGAAACGATCTAGCATTGATCCTCCACGTTGCGGATCAGGGTGCTCCATACGAGTAAGGTTATTATTCATAACCTGAGTGAGTTGTCCCAGTATGGTAATAAGTTGATCAGCACCAGTTGTATCTCCAGATCCACAATAATTATCTTGATCAGGAGGGAAATCCCTACACGGAGTTCGTGCATTGATACAGTTTCCATTCCTTCTACTAGGCGCCATTTCTAAACAATGGCATAAACTAGATTAGTTTATGAATCAAAACACATAATTCCATACTTGTAAAATACTTAACATAAATTGAACTATTTATGGATATAATCCATAATTATAAAAAGGTTTTATTTGAGGAAGTATATACTCATAACCATTCATAGTGGTTTGTAAAGAAAATGAGAATTATCCTAAGCATATCCCCCGGGAGTGTCGTAACCAAGAGTGCAGCAAGGCCCGTTGTCGTGCACCAGTTCCCGTTCGAGTCTAGCTCAAAGCGGTGTTTTCGGGTTTTACCCCTAGGTACATCTGTGCCAGAGCCGCCTCTACCTGCTCGTATCCAGACAGGAATGTATTGCTTGGAAAACTCACAAAATCTCTACAATACCAATATTCTAAGATGTTCTTTTATACTAATCCTCAAAGTCTATCTTCGGGCTATGTGCTCTAATCAGAGTTTATCTAAATCTAGCTTCCAAGGTTAGTACTAAACTGCCTCTGATACCAACTGTAACGCCCCGACCCCAGCTACCCAGAGTCGGTGCATTGCTTCGTAACATTGGCATGATCACAAAAGATCAAGTCTCGAAAGACCGATTAGTTTAGTAGCCTTGGAAACACTAGATACATTCGTAAATGTTACATTACATCA
Organism: Viscum album; assembly: GCA_963277665.1. Classification (NCBI taxonomy): domain Eukaryota; kingdom Viridiplantae; phylum Streptophyta; class Magnoliopsida; order Santalales; family Viscaceae; genus Viscum; species Viscum album. The sequence goes on from OY728123.1 coordinate 824,066,660, forward strand.
TAAAGTGAAAAACTACAATAACAAAGTCTCCATAGTCCACACTCATATCCTATTCTGACTATCCCTTCAGGTCATTAATAAAATACTTCTTCACATCCTGGAAAATATTAAAACATTGAAAGGGGTGAGCTCAGATGCTCAGTAAGGATAACAATATTGCGGAAGCTTTCATAAATAAACATAAACATTTAAGGCAATGTATAACTAAAACAAAAGCCTTTTAAACTTTAACATCAACATAATATGGAAAAGGTAAAATGAGATAGTGCCATTTACTTCTTCACATGGATATTCTACTGGTCGAATAATCACATGCAATATCAATAACCACTTTCATAATGATGGAATGCATAATGCCAGACTATCATAACCACGTAGTCAAGGCCTCGTGCCAAGACCACAAATAAGATTTTGTCAAGGCCTTGTGCCAAGACACTAGTTTGTCTCATGAGACCTGCCGATGCATCGAGGAGCTATAGCGGGCTCCACCCGTCACTTATTAAGTCCAATGCATTCCTCATATGAATAGGTTTAAACATATCATAAAACATAACATAATCATATCACATAAAACATGCATAAAGGAAACATAACATTTCCACATTTCAATCACAAGATAAATACAACACATTGATATAATAAAAAATGCTTTCAAAACCATTTTCAATACCAAAATAAAAGAAAGTTAAAACTTTGTATTTATTTTTCATTAAAAAAAAAGATGGCTTTTAGAGGAAGCCGAAACTCAAATAGTGGTCACGGCGGTGGAGAAGTCGTTGTCGCCGCATAAGTACGGAAAGAAAAACATTCCCTTTTGTCGTTTAGCAAAACACTTCGTATAAAAAAGATTCCTTTTGAATAAACGTAAAAGTCAAAGGGGTTTATACACCGTATAAAAGAAAGTTGTGTATAAAATAAAATATGCCTCAACGAAAGGAGATTGAGACGAAGTCCCATACAAAGATCATTTTTAAAATAAAATAGATATATTATGTGTATTCACTATAGGTACACATAAATAACATAAAAATACAAAATAGGACATAATAATATCATGACATAATTTGAAAGTAGGAGATTAACCCAAAGAATGGAAGTTGGGTTAAGAAGATCCCTTACAAATATCATTTAAATAAAATATATCTATTATGTGTATTCACTATAATTACACATAAAGAAAGTACAAATACAAGATATGACATAACAATATCATGACATAATTTGAAAGTAGGAGATTAACCCAAAGAATAGAAATTGGGTTAAGAAGTTCCCTTACCTTGTGTCCGACTTGACTCAACCGTTCTTTAACCTCCTGAATAATAAACTAGAGTTAATATATACCTTATTAAGAACCATTCTCAATTTCATTATCCTTATTATATCACTTATTACAATGATATGATCATTATGTAATTATTTAAGTTAATAACGGTCGTTTTGTCGACCTTTGGTACTTGAGTCAAAAATAAACTTCTTATGATTACAAGTTGTTAATGTGGTGAAATATCCATTATATTCATAATTTAGATGTCATATATATCTTATATATCCAGTATATACATTCATTTATAATATTACGTAACATTTAGAGGTAAGAAATGAAATGCACCGTTCATGGAGACGGTAAGCCGTACGTACGCATGAACGCTACTTCCATTTCTATTTCATATTTTCTGGAATGGAATCATAATGATATGAGAGTATATTATAATTCCAGTATAATAACATATATAATATCATTAACTTTATCCTTCACACATCCCACATATGGTATTAACGAATCAAATCACTTTCAGGGGGCGGTAGTCCGCGCTTCCTAAAATGAAGATATCGTGTTTTACCCATAATGGAAACCATAAAGGTATGCCCAAAATGAAAAAAACAGAAGCTTAAGGAAAACATAAACATATTATATATCATATATAAAAATAGTGACATCATAATGGCCACCTTTGAAGGTGTTAAATGAGTGTTGAACAATCATCGTTTCGGGAGGCAGAATTTCGCCATCCACGGAAACCTTATGTTCTTTAACCATTTGATGTAGTTGTGTGGAAGTGTAGCTCAAATAAATCTTATAACAACATCCTAGTATATTTAAGATACTGGTGTTGTTACAACAGAAGTAAATAAAAAGAGTTTAGGGGGGGGTTGGAGAAGCAAAATAAAACAAAAGAACATGAGAGAATGAATTACCTTAAAAAGTGTAACTCCTTTTGAGTTGAGCCTAAAGGCTTCCTTTGAAAGGATTCTGCCCAAAGGGAATCCTCTAGGATGAGGAGAGGGATGTGGAGAGAGCAAATGGGCAGGGGTTGGCCGAGCCAATGGCTTGAAGAGTGTGTGAAATGAGGTAGAGGTGGGGGCCTTTTATAAGAGGAGAGGAGGGGCACTTTTGGAAAGTAAAGGAACATTACATTATTTGAAAATGTGTTTCGGTTTTAAAAGGTCCCACATTGATAGAATTCGTGGATAAGGTGATAAGGCATCGAAATCCACTCATCCAATTGGTTTTGGCCATGTGTAGTTCATAGATTTTATATTATCTTTCCATTTTATTTAAATCGTCAAATAATGATGTCATCGCTGCATCATTATTATGTCATAAATAATTAAATTTATTTAATGTCTAAAAATTATAAAAAAAATACTATGATATAGGAAATCTTTTTATCTTTCCAATGACTATTTATAATCAAAATTGGGACTTGTGTAACCCTACTTAAAAATTGTTTTAGTAAAACACTTTATGTTAGTGTCATTTTCACTTTAACATTACATAAAAAGTAATTTATGTTATTTCCCAACAAAAGTGGATCCATGGGGTCCCCAAGTTAGGCCATGGCTTGTCTTGGTCGGCCATGACACAACCAATGAGGTTGGGACATGTGTCTAGGTCATTTAATATTATTAAAGTATTATTTATACCTTAAACTACCCTAATTACCACTAATCGCGATTAAGAACTTAATAAGTTACTATTCACCAAAAAATTATTTTTATCCCATTGAACCACATTTTACTTCTTAATGACAACCATGTATGTCGGATTTTTGAAAATCAAATCACAGAAGTGGTAATATTTCATTTAAACGAAAAATTAGTTATTTAACTACCACTTAGTGGTTTCACTATTCATCAAAAATTGAAGTTTTTCAGAATAAGGCCAAAATTTCACCCTAAGCTATAATTGATATTCCGAATTCAAAAATGATGTCTATTTTAAAAAATTCCAAACATATTAGTTGCATTAATTAATTTTATAATTAATTCCCGCTGTCACAAAAAATAGCGTGTTTTTAAGAAACAATTTATATCAAAAGATTGACAATTGTTTATGTCCAATTTCAATGTCAAATTAATTCTAATGACCACCATTGGATAAAATGGTAAAAATATATTCTAATTATACTCTAAAACCACTCAATAGTATAATTTATCACTATGAATTATTTTGATTAAAAAAGTTGTTTTAAGTATTTTTCACTATTCATAAAAATTTTGAAGTTCTCAGAAAATTACAAAAAATTCAACATAGGCTAATTTCAATATTAGGAATACAAAAATGAAGTCCATTTTGAAATATAAAATTTCTATAATTTTAAAAAGTGGTTATTACTATTCATAACGGCTACTTTGATTTGTCGCGATGTTTTAGAACTCGAAGTTGCGTACAATGCAAGCTATTGTATTATTGAATGAGAAGCGTATCGTGGAAGCTCGGGGTGTTACACCACCCATGTTAGAATGTTTAAATTTCCATGGTTATCAAATACACATTTTGGTGATCAAATTCCACCCTCTCCACCAACTAAAGACACCCAACGTCTATTAGATCAAGCCCAATGTGGAATAGTATCCTCTGTAGCTCTTTAGTGGATATTGACTGTCACAGAAACCTCCAGGATGACTAAAGAGACAGGAAATGGCATCGGCAGTTATCTTTAGAATATGTCTTAGTTTCTACCTAGAGAGTTCCCAAGCTGGACCACGTGGCTTCCCACATGACTACCTCTCTTCATATGGTTGATGTGCATTCTCACCTTGTGGTACTCATGTCATCAATGTTCTTGACTGTGTTGTTCCAGCTTCCTGTCTTATTCTCGGTCTCACTTCCCCAGTAGCACCTCGTCTACTTCTTCTTTATCCTTAAAATGCACTAGCTGCCTTGATCTGTTGCACACGATGTCACATAATCACATTTGGATACTCTTCTACCAAATGGACGGTGTACTTTGTTGATAGGATGTTATTAATATAAGTGCGAGGAAAGGAAATAACTTCACCAAAGATATCAATATTGAACATGACCCATATTTGGAGAAATGATACTCCTCCTGAACACATATATACACCTTCTTTTCCATTCTCTACATGTACCCAAAAATCTTGGAAAACCATGAGGGAATGTAGGGTTCAAAAAATATTTTCCCGTAGATCTGAGCCACCATCACACCGCCCAGATATTTTCCAAGTATTCTTTCTTCTCCAGTGAACCTTTCCCGTCATCTACCAACATGCTAACTGGGGTTCAAAATAGGTTAGTGAAGAAATTTTAACGGTTGTTGATCCGAATCATTATCTCTTACTCATTAGGTGCCAATGGCCTAATCCCAGAGATGTTCAATAAAGACAATTGAAGACCATCACATGGAGGGAGGATAACATTTAGGAAGTTATATCCACCGGAGTGAGCTATATCCTAGCCATGAAGAATCTGGAATGGTCTGTATATTCTCTTGGGAATACATCCTCTTGAAATGTTGCCCATAATGTCTTATACCATGTTAAACATAGGCACTACCATGTTGTGTGTATGTTTGGATACCATGATCCAAAAAATCACTAGCATCCTTAGACAGAATCTCATCCACGTTCACATTACAAGTAGCAGTATCCCACTTAGTAATGCAACAAGGAACCCAACATTCTGATTCTTTGGATCTCAACTTCATTTCACAATAAATCCCCATGATTGGTACTCTCTTTCTTTTAGGACCATCCAATATGGTCCTATTTTATCTCTATGTGATGCATTTAGGAATGGGTTCCCCTTTCCCAACATCTTCACTACCTTATCTTACGTCGAAAACCGGGCGAACCCCTCAGAAAATAATATTTCATTTGAAATTATTTGATTCCCAGCCTCTTCTTTTCTAGATCTAATAAGTGCCATTTCAGAATAAGAGTCCTTATTCTGTCTCCCCAGACATTTACCATGGGTAGAAACTCATTATACTAATACCCTTATAGGTGGATTCATCTAATACAGTGGAAACCCCAAAGGTTGATACCGACCTCCCCATGGTGAAGAAGGAATGTATTGGTATCAGGAGACCATCGGCTGAACAGTTCTGTCACCTGGTCCTGTTAATGGTAGAAATGGATTTTTGATGTCTACGCAGCCTCAAACAACCCGATATGTCATGGATCTACTCTAAACTCCCCTCACATCTACTATACCCAATATTCCCATGAACATTCTCTTGTAATGTTTCCCCCAGAGCTAAAGTCCAAATCCCCCCAACCCCATGTCTCATTGGTGATACTACTCTTTAAAATGCTCGCATAGTTAAATGGAGATTCCTAGGGTATAGGATCACTACCCACAATAGTATCGGTCCTCTGTTTTAGTACATAAACTACTATCTCTCGAGTCTCCCAAGTAGGGTGACCATTATTTGTGATGTTATACAATGAAATGTCATCCTCATGTGTATCCCATGACCGTGGTTTATCAATCATGAAACCTGTCATCAATAATTATTCTAGAATAATAATGTTCCATATCAGTAGACAGTCGCTCAGAACATAGCCCTTTTGAGACTATGTTAACATACCAAAGAGCATCTAGTCACTGGATACTACTATTGTTCCATGATGAATCTAGGGTTCTTACGAGCATCTCATCCCTCAGTGCAGCATAAGTAGCATCCCTCTCGGCATCAATATATTCACTAGATATCTCATGTTGGTCTCAAAATTCAAAAACGTACTATCATGAAATAATGGAGGTTCATCGTGAAACACAGGATGTTGCACAAAATATGGATGATAGATGCACAACAATTACATCTATGTTAGAAGCACACAAGAACTGACTATGGAATGAAAGAACCAGGCATCATGCGCAAGGCCCCAACTGAAATCTAGATCTTTCACGTCGATTAGATAATCTTTCACACGCGACAGAAAAACACTTGTCAAATGGGAAAGTCAAGGATTATCTCCATTGTTCCTCCAACATATTTATATGTGCGGACCGACCCTTACATGCATCTTAAGGGATTTTCATGTAGAATTGGATTTATTGCGTGAACCATCAAAAATGTGACATCTTCTTCGACGTTACACTCAGAACTTGACCTTATGGTCCCTTCTGTGCTCAGATTCCATGGGGGGATATTTTTTGGAACTGAATTTATGTTAAGACTGTGAATGGTACTTTTTTGAACAAAGCAAAGTCCTTTTTGAAATTAGTAGACGATCTTGAGACTCCCAAGGGTTGTGTATGCAAGATTATAAGTATGAACGTAAGATTTATATCCATGTGAATGATATTTCATACCCAATGAAATGTCAATGGGATACATCTACAACTTTCCTTTGAAAAAATGGCAATGTCCATGGAACTAATGAAATAAATCTTGGGTGATGTAAAAGGGACCGTACACAAGATCATCTGTGCCAAATGTGATGAAAAACATCACTTCTGTGTAGGCCTCCTTCCCACCACCACTATAGATTTTCCCTATAAATAGAAGAATACCACCTCACTTTAGGGTACTGCTTTGGAAGATGAGATGCCACTATGATACATGTAAGATGTTCATTCCATGATAACATGAAAGCCATGACTTCAAGGTACTAGATGTTTCACATCGGGTCCTAAGGGTATTTCATCAGGTGGGACTACTACACTTGACCCTCACCCAATTCCTTTTACTCCAAGAAAATTGTGCGCAAAATATTCCTCTTTCATGGATTTTTACTCTATTAACGTGCCAATGTTTTACAAATGGTTCCATTTTGCATCACACCCCTCATCTTGTGTGCAATCCTTCAGTCGTGAGTGCACCCATTATTATGTGATCCAGGTTTATTTCTTACCCCAAGGCACCATGTGTGATCCCCTCTTATGCGCAACACCCCTTTTTTTCATACACTTCTCCAGTGTGCCCCTTCGGGCTTGTATGATGTGATTTCAAGTATCCTGAGCAGTGGTTCATGTTGCAATGCCCATCCTTGTGATTCTTTTAATAGGCATGGTAACATATATTTATTCTTCACATAGACACAATAACGTGGATCCTTCAATGGATCACTCCATAAACCCATTAATCTAGCGCGTTTCTTGTGCCTTCCCTTCCCCATCTGTGTATTGGTATGTGTTAAGTATGTCCTAGGGGTGAGGAAAATGTCCTCACCATCCAAGCTGCAAGTTGTTAAACTGCCATGAAATCCCACGTACTCAAAAAATGACATTAAACTATGATCACCACATGAGGGAAAAGCCTGAGAGGACTGTGAAGGGGATAGATACCATTTCCCTCTTACTTCTCCTCCCCCATTGCACTTTTTCACCATGTGCACTCTGGGAAGCCCTTGATTAAGCCCTTGATTAAGCCCTGACACACCTTGGAAGGGTGCCCCCTATACGATGGCCATATCCTCCTCGTACATCCAAAAACCCTCATGGAGTTTCCCAATAGTCCTCTCCCTAGGCCTCCAACCATGTGTAAGTCCATCTTTCCCCTTTGGGATGTCAATGACGTGAAAGCCCCACTGTAATCCCCACAGAAGCATATTTCACAACATGATCGTCAATTCCATTGTTGTCTATTGTTTTTCACTCCGATCATGAATCATGTGATTATAGAGTAAGCATAGACCATGAAAACCTCTTTGGGAATCCAGTCACATATATGATCTGCTCCCCTATTTACAAAACTACATGAACTTTGATCCTTTCCCATTTCAAGGAAGGTACGTAGGAAGCCTCTCTGAGGTTCAATCCCATCACCCATCAGTCCTGGCCACTTCACGTCAATTTACCCTCATCCCACATGATGTTAAATTGTATGCCCTTTTAATTCAACATGACATTAAATTTTATGATTCCAAACTATGTGGGCTTTTATATTTTCCTTCTAGACATGGTATATAGGATACCTTCTTGAGGTTCAACCCCAAACCATAATAAACCTTGGTGACCCCTTTGTTGGGGACCACATCCTTGGTCGTCCCTTGGTGGTGTAAGACCAACTCCTGGTCTATCTCATTGTGTAAGTCCCACACTCAAATAATATTCCTCCAACCAAGAGTGTCCATCATGAAATGGGTTTCTAAACCTGCGTAATCCATAACATGTCATCATATTTCCTTCCCTTCTATACACCTGATCCTATGCCTCATCCTTGAACTACATGGACATTGATGGATACCATCTTTGAGAATGGTATGTAGGAAGCCTACATGAGGTGCAAGCTCAACCCACTCCTTATCCTTGTCTCTCCCTCATGCCTCGGTGTCTCTAGAAGATCATTACTTAACCTATTGGTTTCATTTCCTTCAGGTCCCCAACTATGCATCCATTCTCTTGAACCACCACCTCAAGTGACTCGTCACCCCACTTCCATAACTACATGGACTTTGATTCACTTCCACTGGGATACTTAGGAAACCTCCTTAAGGTTCAATACCAATATTGTCACCTTCACATAGGTTCTCGATTACATCCTCATTCCTTCCATCCTTAGACATTCCATCCATATTCAACATGATTTTACCTAGGCTACCACATATTGGTGAAATCACACCACCCCCTTTGGGAATCAACCATGCGTATGCCACATTCACGTCATCACTCTTCGTAGCACCCAGGCTGCTAAACACACATAAGCCCCAACATGATTCTATGTTTTTTCCGTTGCATACAACCTAATCCAATTACATTCCCTCTCGATCTACATGGGGTTTGAACCCTATCTTCTAAAAAGGGTATGTAGGGAGCCACTTAAAGGTTCAATCCAATCCATTGGTAAACATTGGTGTCCCTTTTGTGTGGACCCATCCTCATCTTTTATCTTACCATTATGGTGTCCAAATAACTTTTCACAGTGTGAACCCTTCCCCTTTGTGGGACACAACATCCTTGTTCTACCTTTATTTGGTGTTGTGATCCACCCATCCAGTAAACATTCGAGGAGATCCCTCCTTGGGATGTACCCATATGATCTACTCCCATCAGTTTTTTGATCAGTCTGATCTATCCCCACTAGACCTTAAACTGTAGGCATACCCCGTGTTAAACAAGTGAAGATGAGGAAAACCTTTGAGACAACCCTCTGGAATACAATTCCCCACATTCAACGTGGGGTGAATCGGGATTCCACACCCATTATAAGGCCTCTAATAAGGGAAAATATAGGTGTACCAGTGTTTCATCATCAAGACACCCCAATAATGCCTCAACGAGACTACTCTCATGATGAAGAGTCGATGACCTAACTTGACTGCTTTTGAATGTCCAGATATAAGCAGTGTAAATAACAAGTTTCCACCACGATATAGCACATAAAAGAGTTTCATGAAAAACGTCTTAAACTTAAAGGGAGATTCAGACTAGGCGACGAGATCCAAGGAAGAATCCATGAAAGGATTAACTAACCCCCCATCATCATGTTTTGATCAGGGAGAAATCATCACTCAAGTAGGTGATAGATGCCACCCTCCTTTGGAAAGCCTGAATGTTAGGAAACAATGATACCATTGGCCGAGCATCCCAACATTCCTGGAGTAGTGAGGCACACCCCATCGAATGCATCAAAAACTTGATCCAAATAATGGGAATGAAAATTGGAAAAAGGAATTGATGGAAGGTATGAATAGATTACAAAACTCCTAGAATTATAGCACTATGAGATAAAGAACATTTGTATGAGCATATTGGTCTAAAAAATCACACTTATATTCATGGGGAGAGCTATCTTAGATGCTGAGAAAAAGTTAGAGGACATGAATAATGTGTTTTGTAACCAACAACTGAAGAAATGGATTCATAGGAAAGGGCCTAAGATTCCTTTTAATTTTACATCATACAATGAGGATGATAAAAATGCAGTTTTACATCATACAATGATGAATTTTGAAGAGAATTTTAGTGTCATGCATCAAGGATAGGGAATTGTACAGTTTCATGTGATTAGGAAACATCTCAATGTTTATTGTTATGTGACCAGGACATGGAGTGCATGGGGATTATGAACCGAACATCCCGAAATTTCTTCCTTATTTAAAATAAAGAGGGAATCCCATGTTCATTTCATTGGGTAGGGTCATAATTTATGCAGTGAAGATTGGGTTAGTGAATCGACATTAATGATACCTTTCCAACAATGGGTGCTATCTGGGAAGTAGGGTACTATTACGAGAGTCCCCACTCTATGAAACGAAATTTTGGGTGGGTCACATACATTTTAAGGTTGTGAATCTTGCACCATAGATATCAGTTTATGGTTTTAAATCATGGACCTACTACAAATTGTTTAATTTCATGTTTCATGGATAATTGGATGGGAGTATCTAAGGTATGTGTTAAACTTCGAATAAAGTTTACCTGAAATTAATGGAGGGTCCTAGGAGGACACATGATCCCACACAGGACACCCCTAAGACTAACAACACAAAATTTAATGTTGTAATTATTGGGCCATTTATTTTAGTTTAAGGTCATAAATCTTGAACAAGGATTAAATAGTTTATGGATATAATGCTTGGACCATGGATTTATGTTCAAGGTCTCGAAGTTAAGATGATGAGGTTTCCTAAAGTGTTTTTCAGGGCATGAATGTTTATTAATCAAAAAAGAAAAAAAGGATGGAGAGGCATGTGTATCATGAGTAACATAAGGGGAAGGTTGAAAATAGATTAAGGTCATGTTTCTTGGACTGTGGACTTTAGTAGAAGGACATAATGAATGGGCTATAAAATTAGGGGATGAATATCCCTATGATAAGTTAGTTGAGTGGATGGACTGAAGATAAAATATTTGGTCACCACATCATATCCCATGAGTATAAGATTCAAGCCAAACATAGTTATGAAACCGAGTACTGTATAAGTCCAACACTGGTGTGGGATACCCTCTATAATGGGAGTTCTGAATCATCTCATACTTGAATACGAATCATCCTTGATTTATAGAGGTTAAGGCTACATTTTAACATCATGTTTTGGGGATGTTAGGGTTTTTTCATTTCATATATGTCATATAGGGCATCCTAGTTTGATATAGGTTAAAATCACCTCTTATTTAGATGAATCATGGACTTTTATGAGGTAAGACTATAGTTTAACATCATTGAATGAGGGTGTTGGTGGGATAGAACATGAGAGTAATGTTATTTCATTCCTCATATTAGGATATAAGTTAATCCTAGAACGTTGATGAGTCATGGTAACTGAATGAAGATTATAGAAGGAATGGGGATCGTGGAACATTTTTGGGGTGATTACACCATATATTATAGATGTTTTTGCAATGAATTTATGTGAAGACCCAAAGATAGGTTGTCTAGATTACACTAAATATCCCATGATGATGGGAATAAAGCCACACATAGTTCTGAAGGATTATGAACATTGATTAAGGTCATAATACTTGGACCAAAGACATGTTTCATTGAGTATGTTGATATGGTGGGAGAGTTAAGAACCAAAATGTTTGGAGCCATGGATTCCCTACACCACATGAAGAGATATGGGTTTGATGTAATTCTCCTCTATTGCATCTAAGGAGGTGATACTCCCTAGGTTATGCAAGATATCCATGTATTCTCTTATGTTGATCATCAAGATGGGTAAAATCACTCCCACCATATTTATAGGTTGGTCTACTCTTGCCCCATCATGGTCCATGACTACATTAAGTCCACCAACATGTGACATGCATGTCAGATCTATTCCATCTTTGGGCATCAACTATTTGATCTCCTCCATACCACCAAGTATTCACGACCCTTAAATGTATGGGGACTCGATGTAGTGGGACTGTATCCACCAACTACAGATCTCTAGTGAAGGTTCATTCTGACCACAATCTATTTATCCACAAAGTGGGAAGAAGAAATTAACCTCAAGGAAGTTAAGTCCCAAACCATGATCATGTTTTTGAGCTCCCACATCATTCATCGATTTGAAGTTCCTCACACTATTCTAACTAAAAAATTCCAATTTCTAGATACCAAGTTGAATACGGTGTGCACCAAGTACAAAATCTATTCAAACCATACATCCCACTACCATTTGTAAGAACATAAAAAGATTGAGGCATTCAATAAGACACTCTAATGATTTTTGTGGAAGATGGTTGCCCAAAAAAAGAAGAGTTCATCAAAAAAAATCCCCAACTCCCCATGGGCCATCCGGATGACAACTTATACTTACCAAAAGGTGACCTCATACACCATTTTGTACAAAATAGAGGCAATCCTTCTGATCTAGGTATACTTTCCATCACTCTAAAGGGTTTGTACGACCATAAAATGCATGATGAAATGGAATAAGTTCATCTAGCTGAGCCAGAATCCCTCAAAGAGAATATGATTTAGTCCTTAAATAATCTATTGATGCACCATAATAGGATTGTGAGAGAATTAAATAATAATGTTTTCCAACAATCCATCCCCTTGTGTGAAATTGTAATATCTCTTCAAATGCTAACGATACCAGGAATGAAACCACCAAAGATAGTGCCCAAGAGGGAATTACCTTACATCATTGATTAGGTCTATGCCACTAGATCATATTCTTTTATCTCCATGTATGGAATGATTATCACCCATAAAATCAACGCCATGTTTCTCAAGTAGTACTTTTCAAGATGATCTTACCACATCCCATCACCATGATGTTAAATTGTGCATAGAACATCCAAGAATCATAATTATAAACTGCGTGAACCACATCCTAGAATCACTCAGTTAAGCTATGTTCACCATTTCTTAGAATGAGTAAGTAAAACTATGTGAAAAATTTCCTAGAAACAAAATGTTAAATTGTGTATAATGTTTAGACACTATGACGTAAAACTGGGAGTGTAAATCCAAGAATCATGACATTAAACTATATATGAATCCTTTCAGGACTGTGTTGTGCATTTAAAGTGGACTCCTTGATCCCTCATTCAGGTCGTGGTTCTCCTACCACACTACACATATTTCTCTGGAGTGAACACCCATGGGTCTATACTCCATTACCTTAAACTAGGAACCTTAAGTCCATAAATCATTACATGAAAATTTATAAAATTATTCATTGTAATATGTGGTATGGTGATGGTCCTCCTAGACCCCCATTCACATGTTTTATCCCTCTGTCATAATATGTATATTTTCTTGAGTATCCCCTATCCATGTCTGGGTATCCTTGGGAATGAGTTGTGTTGTTTTTGGCCTCCTTCATCACCATTCACATCAGTCTTTTCATTCCACTAAACTATATATATCAGTTTGAGATTATCACTCATGGTCTGAAATCTATGTACTTAAACAAGCATTCATCTTATGTTCCAGGCAACATGACCTTAAACTACCTACAACAGGTCAGTGAATTATAACCCCAAACTATTTGTAGACCCTATAGTAAGAGTCTTACGTCATTAAACTACAATGATTTATGTCCCCAATGTATGTTTTTAATCTTCAAACTTACACTACACAAAATTAGGATGACTCTTAATAAGATATTATCCTCACACAATCTCAAATTAGTATACCTTTTACTGAATGTATAGAATGGTCATAAAACCTTACCTCATTCCCTAAACATGGGATACCTCACAATAATCATGTAATGCCTCCCATTCCCTGACTATAGAGGATCTCCCATACAATCATCATTATTCCAAAAATACATGTTTTGGAACTACGTGTGGCTTGATTACCACACTCATGGGATATGTAGAAACATACAACTTTTTTAACATTGGGCCCCACCACATGTTCATCAAATCATCGACCCCTTGGGCATGATCACTGACCAAGAATTATGACTTTAAAGATTGTGAAGTTCATATTAGGGCGTTCATTTGGCATGAGGGCCTCATTATTTCCATTAAAGATATTTCATTCCTCTTTCGTTCCTCATAGGTACCCTTCAGACCAACATTTCTTCAGTCCAAGAAAAATGACTTTATACTATTTTACACATTACAAGAATTAAAACATTAAAATATATGTTGTTTGTGTCATAGTGTTTTTTATGCATGATAGACTCCATTGGCACCATTGTTATTGGGTTTTACCTTTTTTGTACCATAGATATAGCCTTAGAGAAAACATCCCCTCCATAGTCTAGGCATCAGGACGTTAAACTGATTTCTCAGGGCCCAAGCATTATGACCATAAACTAATTTCCATACTCTAGACCATACATCCTTAAACTATATGTAACATGCATCAGGATCTTTTCATGTGGTGTAGGGAATCCATGGCTCCAAACATTTTGGTTCTTAACTCTCCCACCATATGAACATACTCAAAGACACTAGTATTTCACCGTTGCATGCCTTACCATTCGGTGTTATGCAAGTGTTTTATGGGGTTATTTATCAACACCCTAGCACTATGACTACGTACATTATTTTTGTATGAAGAATGTGCATTAATTTTATTATTGTTACTTTGTAAATAGTTTTTTGAGCACACATAGTATTTTTAGTAAATATTTGACTAAAAATCTATTATGATGAAATAATGGATTTTTAAAATAAATAATATTTTTTAAAAATATTATTATTATTAAATTACTTTTTATGATATATAAACTAGAGTTTAATTTTATGAATACAATTGTAATTGTTATTTAGCATTGAATGATGTTTTTGTCAAAACCCATGAATTTTCAACAAATGTCATTTTTTTATTTTAAAAGAAACAATTCAAATATTTAGAAAATTTTTTAGATAAAATGAATATTATTTTTGGAATCTGGACGTCAAAACTATCCAATGGTGAGTTTTTCATAATTTTCTAAGACAGTCGAGTTTTTGGTTAAATATTAAATACTGTTTAAATATATAATATGTTTTATGACATCATAATTACCCAATAGTTATGTAATAAAATGCTATAAAGTTTATTCTTGGTAAATATATGTTTTTACCAATAATATAATGTGATTTTGGTTTTGTTCAATTTATTTTAAAAAGCTTTAGAGGACTCTTCAACGCTTATAAAACATTTTATCATTTTAAATTGTTTTTCTTGAGAGTGTAACTCATATCCACATAAGAAACCCTATTATTTTAATAAGTTAGGCCATAGGATTTATAAAATACTATTTTCCGATTCCCTTTGTAAAAACCCATGGGAAAAAACCAAGTTCTAGTTTGGGGTTTTGAATAGTTTAATGTGAGGTGTCCCAAACCTAAATTATAAAGAATTACCTCTCATTCCCTATATAAACCCACCCAATATCACACTTAATCTTCACTCAAAGCCTTTGGATTTCGACCAAAACCTGACCCCCTCTTTCAATAATCCTACCACATTTCCCCAATCTCCCAACAAGCCTATCTCAATCCTCTACCAAGATTTTCGTATTGCACTTCCAAGGTAGGGATTTCTTCCTTTCTCATTATTGTCCAATTTTATTTAAGTTGTCATTCCCTTTGGTTTTCAATTAAAAATTTTGGGGTATGATTTTTCACCTCCCCAATACTGCCCTCTTTATTTTCTGGATGATGGGATACCCCTTTCGCTCTCATTAATTCCTCCCATGTACACACGTTACAATGACGAAATTCCATAAGGGATTTCTCTCTCTTCTTTTACAACCAATAATTATTTTGTATTATGCATCTAAATTCCATTATATTTGTTGGGAAATGTATCTATATGACCGAATTACTTTACATTTAATTTATATATGATGAGAAAACAATTTCTCTCTCATCAACCATTTGCATGAATCCTTATGTCACACCGTTATGCTGCCAAAATTGCACTGCATTTTTCGAAGCCAAGATCAAAGTGTAGTGAATTCCAGACCCATGTATCTATCAATGATATTCAATATTATTAAAATAAACATATATAATGGTAATTTAATGTATTTTTTCCACATTAATTAATCATGGAAAAACTTATTATTTTTATTGATTCCTTGTTATATGATCCATGTGGCACACTTATGTAGGAAATGGAATGTTTGAGAAGGGTGCGCCGTGATAGTGCTCCAATGACTTGGGTAAAGTATATTATCAAGATAAATCATGAGAAATGAGTGTTTAATCATTCTAATTCAAGTGAAATAAAATTTTACTCGTGCTTCATGTGCAATGAGATTTTACTCATGCTCCATGTGCAATGAGCCTTGGCTCAAGCAAAATTCCATGTTAAGTGTTGTTTCCACATTTCCACATTATGATTATGATGCTTTATCATGGATTTATGTTCATGTCTCTCTTATTCTACATTGATATGCCTTATTTATAGAAAGTATTTTATTCCTCATGTTATTCCATGTTTATTCTCTTACTAGGCTTTATAGCTCACCCTTTTCTTATGCATGTCTTCAGGTTATCACATGCAATGCTAAGTACGAGGGAATGTAGTGGTCATGTAAAAGAATTTTTCAATAAAGATGTTGTATTTCAGGTTTTAATATGTTATTTAATGGTCCTAATCCCCAATGTCACTAGATCTCCTGATCTTTTATGTTGTATCATGTGAAGTTTATGTAATAAATCATGTTTTAGTGTGTAATAAAGAGAAGGGTTGTTGATGTTGGCATCAGAGGATAGGTCTATTTATTTTTGGGATTAGGATCAGAAAACCCTATTGAAGCCTTAGAAAATAGACTAAGTATAATAAAAACATCTATATGTTTTGGCGAGTATTGAGTAAATGGTTTTTCAAGAAAATACATCCATGTCATGATACGAGCAGGTAGAGGCTGCTCTGGCACAGATGTTCCCTAGTGTGAAAAACCTGACAAAGAGTTTTGGGCTTGACCCAGGGTATCCTGGTACATGACAATAGTCCTTTATACACTATTGGTTAAGAAATTCATGGGTGATATGCATTGGTAAATTCACAAACTTAGTATGAACAATTATTATGGGAATAAAAAAAATTCCCCTATGAATACATGTTAGAAAGTAGATCATGGAAAACATAGATTGAAGTCTATAGATTCATAAGTTAAGGAAATAAAATATATTTATATGTCATCTATTTTGTCCTTGGATTACCCTTTATGTGTTACCCCTATGTTTCCTTTATTCCATCCAATGGCCGGTAATAGGAGGACTCAAGCTAATAACCAATGTGAAGATCAATGTGATGACTGTGCTAATGAGTTTCCCAATATGATGGGGGTGGGAATCATGAAATTTTCCATGATTATCTATTAGTTAACATAATAATTGAATAGAAACATGGCTCAAGAAGAATGTTCAACCCCCATAAGAATGAAGAAGTCGCTATTGAGATCTTCACGAGGCAAAGGCCTCCTACTTTTAATGGATCATCAGATCCCTCAATCGCTGAATATTGGATCAACTCCATTGAAGTGAACATCTCCATCATTCAATGTTCCAAACAAGAGAAGGTTCTTCTTATAGCTTATCATATGGAGGGTGAATCTGATCAATGGTAGACATAGATAAAAAATTCGAAGCACGAGGAGGAGATCGAGGTCTTGGAATAGAAGGATTTCCAAATGATGTTTTTTGATAATTATTTTCCACGCACCCTCTAGCATAAGATGGAATGGGACTTTCTTGCCCTCAGGAAAAAATATGATGAATCTGATGTGCCCTCATGGTTGAAATGGAGATTGGATAACCTTAGGGGTATCATGGGGATAAGAAGAAAAAGGTGGAATTAAATTCTGGATGTTCGATGGATAAATCCCATGGTGCTAAGAAAATATAGTACCCCACTTGACAAAGGTGCGGAAAGAAGCACCCCGAAAATTGCCTGAAGAGGATGAGAAAATGATTTAGGTGAGGAAGAGAAGGGCACATGGCTATTAACTACAGACAAGAAAAACCTGCGACTATGACAGAGGAGAGGAATTCTCTATTCGACTCTCAATGCTTTGTTCATTGCTTCAACTACAAAGAACCATGTCATCTTGAAAATTAGTTCCCTAAGACACAGGGTTTTTTGAGGCAACCAATAACCTCCAAGGCATAAAGGGTGATATTTTTCCATCACCACTGTCGATGTGAACCCTGTTAGTGAAGTGTTGATAGGTACGCTAGTTATTAATTTAATAATAGTAGACATAATTTTTAATTCAGGTTCTAAGCAATATTTTATATCATGAATGTTAGTAGAACAATCCCAACACCACCTCAAATAATGTAATTCAAGATTTCGATGAGTATGAAAAATGGGGAAATCATTTCATCCCATGAATATAATTCCTCCACCATCTTAATCAGTTGGTTGAAGTTCCCAGAGAACGACATGAAACTCTCTATATTAGAATTTGATGAAATTCATGGAATGGATTGTCTTTCCTTATATAGATCCAACATAAATTTCTGTGAGAGGTAAATCACTTTCCATATTGAGAATAGACCCCTGATTCTTTACAAGTTAAAGGATGAAGATGAATCTTCTTTTGCTCTATCATCTCAATCGTGGATACTACTGCCCTATGAGCATGCATATCTGGCTCAGATGATTGAGCCTAAAAAGTAAACCTTCCTGGAAGACACGCCTATTGTGAGGGAATTCACTGAAGTGTTTCCCGAGGAATTGTCTTGTCTTCCTCTACGAAGAGATATTGAATTCCCAATTGATCTTATACTTGGTGCGTCTCTAATATCCAAGACATTGTATATAATGACTAGTGTGGATCTTGATGAGATGAATGAAAAACTACATGAGAATATGGATAATGGGTTTATACACACAAATGCTTTACCATGGGGTGCACCATTTCTCTTCATCAAGTAGAAGGATGGGTCATTTCACCTTTGCATTGATTATCGTGAGCTTAAAAAAGTCTTGATAAAGAAAAACTATCCTATCCCACTTATTATTGACTTATTCGATCAGCTATGTGGAGGACAATAATTTTAAAATGTATACTTGCTGTCATGATATTATCAAGTAAGGGATAAGAAGGAGGACATCTCGAAGGCTTCTTTTCATTCAAGATACAGGCACTATGAATTCATAGTAATGCCTTTCAGACTCACTAATGCTCTATAAATGTTCATGGACATGATGAATAGAGTCTTTAGAGTTTACCTCAACAAATTTTTAGTTGTATTTATAGATGATATTATAATATACTCTAAAACCAAGTAGGATCATGAGGAGAATCTAAAAACTGTACGAGGACAACATCAGTAACACATATCCGTAGATTCTTGGGGTTAGCATGATATTGTTGATGATTTGTGAGAAATTTCTCACAACTGTCCAATCATCTTACCAAGAAAGCTTGGAAGGAATTAATGTTTTCATGGTGTGATTAATGTGAAGAAATCTTCAAGGAGTTGAAAAGGAGGCTTATCACTACGCTCGTGCTCACATTACCACCAAGTGGGGATATTTTTGCGGTATTCAGTGCTGTTTTGAAGAAGTGCATGGGATGTGAGTTGGTGAAAAATAAAAAAAATCATTGACAATGCTTCAAGGAAATTGAATTTTCATGAATACAATTATCAAACACATGATATATAGTTGGATGTGGTGATCTTTTCTTTAAAATTGTGGTGGCATTGTATCATTGGGGAGAAGTGTGAAATATATATAGACCACAAAGCCTCATGTATATATTCAGACAGAATGAGTTGAACATGTGCCAATGAAGTTGGTTAGAGCTAATCAAATACTATGAATGCTTAATCCATTACCACCATGGGAAAGAGAATAAGGTGGATGATGATCTAAGTAGAAAGAACCCAATGATTATATCATTGATGATAATTGAAAAGGATCCAATCTTCTTATATTTGATGATTATAGACATGGGAATCATAAATAAGGGAACATCATCAATCCTTTCACAAATGATTCCTCTACCATCCCTTTTGGAAAGGTTAATGGAGATGATGTAATTCCGAATAAAGTGGAATCTATAAGGAAAGGGAAATACTTGGAGTTCAATGTTAATGAAGAAGGAATTGTGAGATTTGGGAAAATACTATGTGTTCCATCAAGTCCGGAGCTGAAGATTGAACTTTTGGATGATGCATATTTTTTGAATTTCTGTTTTCACCCAGGAAACACAAAGTTGTATCGAGATCTCCGAGAGTATTATTGGAGGGATAATAACTGAGTATACATCAAGGTGCCTGGTGTGTTATCATGTGAAGGTAAAGAGGAAATGTATTATGGGATGATCCAACCATTTCCCATACAAGAATGGAAATGAGAGAACATCACCATGGACATAGTCATCATAATTCTGAAGACGTCCTAAGGCAACAATGAAATATGGGTTACTGTGGATCGTCTTACAAAGTTTTCACACTTCATTGCAATTTGGAAGGATATCTCATTGGATCAAATGGAATGGATATATATCAGGGAAGTGGTAAGGCTGCATGGAGTACCACTATCTATTGTATCCGATCAGGATCCCAGATTCATCGATAGGTTATGGAAGAGTCTTAATCATGATTTGGATACTAATCTAAACTTCAGTACTGCCTATCATCCTCAAATAGATGGTCAATATGAGAAAACTATTAAGACACTATAGGATATGTTAAGATCACGTTCTATGGACTTCAATGGAGGGTGGGACAAACATCTTCCACTAGTTTAATTCTCTTACAATAACAGTTTCCACTCGAGCATCTAAATGGAACCTTATGAAGCCCTATATGGGAAGAGGTGCAGAACACTGGAATGTTGGGATGATATCAGTGAGAAAAAGCTTCTAGGACCAGAAATGGTAAAAGAAATGGGGGAGAAGGTAAAAACCATTCAGCAGCATATCAAGGAGGCCCAGAGTCTACACAAGATTTATGCAGATAACCATCGATGAGACCTTGAGTTTAAAGTTGGAGACCTAGAATTTCTACACATATCTCCTTGGACTGAGGTCATGAGGGTTGGAAATAAAGGTATGTTAAGTCCTAGGTACATCATCCCCTTTTAGATTCTTGATTGTGTCAGGGATGTGACCTGTCGAATAGCACTTCCACCCACCATGGCCAAAGTACATGATGTATTTAATGTATCCATCTTATGTAAGTACATACCAAACCCTTCACATGTACTCTCTTCAAAGGTAGTACAACTAGAGGATGATATTTCTTACGAGGAGCAACTCGTGAAGATCATAGATTGTAGAGAAAAAGTTCTACAAAATATGGCAATGATCATCATCAAGGTGTTGTGGAAAAACCACAAGTTTGAATAAGAAACAGGGGAATTATGGGAAGTGATGAAGCAGAGTTACCAGTATTTGTTTTATAGTGGGAAAATGAAATTTTGAGGGTGAAATTTCTTAAGGGGGAAGATTGTAATGACCCCAAAATTCATTAATTAAAATTACTCTTGGTCTATTTAAATGTATTTTTTTGGTTATGTGAAACATATTCACTTATTTGGTTTTATGTTTTGGATTTTAAAATACCATTAAGAATTGGGACCGTTGCTAATATAGTCATTGAATAGTGATCACATGATTAGTATACAAATAGGGATTAAAAAAATCCAATTTACACTAACAAAAGAAGTGATGGCCTTATCCAGTAGACTTCCCCCACCCGAGCGATGTTATCTGAGCCACCCCAAGAGTTTGTCACCATCACACACCTTACCCTTTAGTCTTATGCGAGTGTTATAAGGGGTTGTGTAGCAATACCCTAGAACTATGACTATGTACATTATTTTTGTATAAAAAATGTGCATTCATTTAAATATTGATACTTTTAAAATAGTTTTTAATGCACCAATAGTATTTTTAGTTAATATTCTTCTACGAAATCTATATTGATGAATTAATAAATTCATGAATTAAATAATATTTTAATAAAATAATGATAATATTTTTAAATTAATTTTTTATTAAATACAAATTATCCTATAATTTTATGAATACAATTGTAATTTTTATTAAGGTTTGAAAGTTGTTTTTTGTCAAAAAACATTAATTTCTGATAAGTGTCAGTTTTTATTTTAAAAGTATAAAATAACTTATTTATAAAATTATTTAGACAATATTAATATTATTTTTGGAATTAGGATGTTCAAATTATCTAATGGTGAATTTTTAATAATTTTCTGAGACAGTAAAAGTTTTGTGTAAAAATTAAATACAGTTTAAATATATAATGTGTTTAATGACATCATAATGTCCCAATAGTAATGTAATAAAATAATATAAACATTATATTCGTCCCATATATGTTAGACCATTAAAATAATTTGATTTGGGGTTTGTTTGATTTATTTTACAATGCATTAGTGGTCCTTTTAAGGCTTATAAAGCATTTTGTCTTTTTAAATGGTTTTCCTTGAGAGTGTGACTAACCTCCACATAAGCAACCCTATTATATTAAGAATTTAGGCCATTGGCCTTATAAAATATTTTTTCCACTCCCCTTTTGAAAAAACCATGGGAAAAAACCATAGGCGGGTTTGTGGTTTTGATTAGTTTAATGTGAGGTGTCCCAAACCTAAATAATAGAGAATTCACTCTCCTTTTGTATATAAACCCACACAATCCACCACTTCCTCTTCACCCAAATCCTTTTTAGTTTGACCAAACCTATACCTCCTCTATATAGAATCCTAAAAAGTTTCCCCAATCTCCCAATAATCCTTTTTGAAGCCTCTCCAAAGCTTTTGGGATCACACATCAAAGTAAGTGATTTCTTCCTTTCTTATTTTTGTCCAATTTTCATTAAGTTGTTATGAAATTTTTTTTTCAATTAAAAATTTTGGGGTATGGGTTTTCACCTCTCCCATACTCCCCTATTCATTTTTGGATGATGAGAGTCCCATTTCTCTCTAATTAATTCCTCTCATGTACACATGTTACTATGCCAAAATTCCATGAGGTATTTCTCTCTCCTCTTTTACATCCAATATTTCTTTTGTATTATGCATCTAAATTCCATTATGTTTTTTGGTAAATATATCTATATGACCCCTTACTATCCATTTCATATAAATATTACAATACACCCATTTATCTCTCATCAAATATTTTCATGAATCCTTATGTCACATCGTTATGCTACCAAAATTGCACCACGTTTTTCCAAGCCAAGATCATAGTGTAGTGAATACCTAACACATATCTCTATCAAGAGTATTCAACTTTATGTGCATATAAAAATTCAGTGGTACTTTTATTTATTTATTACACATTACTTAATAATGGAATGACTTATTATTTTGATTGATTCCATGTTATATGAACCATGTGGCACACTTATGCATGAAATGAAATGTTTAAGAAGGGTGCACCCTGATAGCGCTCCAATGCATTGGGTAAAGTATAGTATCATGATACATAATTTGAAATGAGTTTTGACTCATCATAATTCTATTTTAATGGGGTTTTACTCATGCTTCATGTGCAATGAGTGTTTACTCATGCTCCTTGTGAACTGAGCCTTGGCTCATGCTAAATTCCAAGTTAAGTGTGGTTGCCACATTTCCATATTAGGATTATCATGATTTATCATGACTTTATGTTCATGTTTCTCTTATTACACATTGATATTCCTATTGTCATACATGTATTTTATTCCTCATGTTATTTCATGTTTATTCCCTTACTAGGATTTATAGATCACCCTTTTCTTATTCATGTCCTAAGGTTATCCCATTCAATGCTAAGTATGAGGGAATGCAGTGGACATGTAAAAGAAGTTTTCAATAAAGATGTTCTATTACATATTTTTAGTTGTTATGTAATGATCTTAAGTTCCAAACACACTATACCTCTCGATCTTCTATGTTGTATCAAGTGATTTTTATGTAATAAATCATGTTCTAGTGTGTAATAAAGAACATGGTTATCATAACTATTCGGTTGATCTTGGGATCATTGTGATTACTACCAGCCAGAATTCAAGAGGCATCATCTATGTGAATATTCCAATATAGCATAGCCATATCCACTGAGATGAATGACTCATATAGGAAACCTGTGTACATGGGAAATTCTTTAGGGACTACACGGGTGGCTGATAATTCTGCCAATTCATAGCCCTTGATGAGTTTCTACAGAACAAACCTGATGTCAAACTACTGATAGATCACTACCTAGTTTACCAACCATCCCATCAACATTTGTAAATTCAGGATATATACTTTAGTGGGTCCATCCTAGACACTCGTTGTATCTCATGATGTTGGGGATAATTCCACAACAAATACACTATGAAAACGAGTGCGAGGAAGCTCGTCTTAATGGGCCAGTATCTGGTATCCATGTCAAGGATCATGCAACTGAGATAGTATAAAATATTTTCTCTTCCTTAATTATTATCATGTGAGATATGGGAACAAAGGGACCATTATAGGGTAGTAATTTAAATTAATAGAGGATTACATGAGATGGGTGACATTAGAACCAGAGGTTTTATCCAATACTACTTGATTTCCTCCAAGGTAGTCTGGAACTCCATTCCCCACTCGTAGATGGTACCTTTATTTATGGGCCTAGAAAATGGAACACACATTCCATCGAGATCCATGATGAATTAGTGTATGTTTTCTAGGTGGCCTTTAATACCATGCAACTCCCAACTGTAGATTGGGGGAGGAATCTAGATGATGGAATCAGTCTTCTCTGGGTTGATCCCTATGCCTATATATCTATTGAGAAATCCATGAAATATCATAGAGGTAAACCTGAATGAATACTTCATGGGGGTGGTAATCAAATTTTGGTATAGGAGGAATATAAAAACCTTTTCAAGGTATCTAATATGGTCATAATGCTACCGGGATTTTATTATCAAGTCAACCATGTAGCATTCCACCAACATCACAAGAATCAGTTTGAGATTGTAGTGCTAGACTGCCAGTAATTTGATCCTTCATTATTCAAGATTTTGAGAATCATCTAGTAGAAGGAGGTCCCCTGTGGATCCATAATGGTCTTAGAGTATTTTTCCTTGGGGGATATCTGGATCTAGTTGTACTCGGAGTATCTATTCATAAAGGAGAGGGCCAAAGAAATTTAGCATAAATCAATAAATCTATCACTAGTATGGGAAATCCTCTTTCATACAATGTCATTTGAGGTCCCATGTCCCAAACATGCTCTAATGTACCCATTTTTTCTACCTTAATTTGATTATTCTGGCTAGCAACTTGGTGTATTGATCTTCCTTGATGAAGTTGTATTTGACAATATTATCAACCTTGGTATCGAAAATTGAACCATTGGAATGATGCATCTTTCTTGGAGGACACTTGATCCCATGATGACTCCCAATATGGCCATTATTATGGGTAAAGGCCTTGGGCTCTAGCCCTGAAATCTCATCGTAGATCCATGTTAAGACTTAGTGACTTTGTTTCAAGAAGATCACATATTACTGCTTCTCTTATGGAGGCATATATATGATAATTAGTGTTGGACTTAGATGTTCCTCAGTATCATGGTTCACTTGAATAAAATATTCATCAGTGGTTGAGAAATCCTCATCAAATGCTGGATGGGTATCTTCCAAACCCAATTTACTATTTTAGGTAGGAGAATCAATAGTATGATGTCCATCTATTCAAACTATCTTGGGGGTGGGGGAAATTATGCTATCTTGGGTGGACAAAAAAATCACTATTGAGGGGTTATTTATCTAATAAAATAATGGTGATAGAGACCATCAATCCAATTCCATATTATCTTCTAATGTGGGGTCCATTCTTGATTACAAAGAAATGGTGGCGAGTTAGCTTATATTGATTGAACCCTTCTTTGTGGAACAAATGAGAATTCCGTGAAATTTTTTGCATAGAGATAACCTATTGATACTTCACAGGGGAATGGGAATATGGTATCAACTAGGCTTGTATCATGTAAGAGTATTAGGTAATCAGTATACATTCCTTATATTTAGAGATTTATAACCCTCTCTCTAATAAATGAAAAAAATAACTTTCTATGTTCGGGGTTATGGGATATAACCGATGAATTAGGATAATGAATGCATCATCCAAGCCTTCCCATAATCATGATACATTGATTGTGTGATCAACCTCATGGGAATAAAATTACTTCCCCACTCAATTATAGTTAACAACATCCAGATAGAGGGATTCACTAGAGTCAAAGGGAGATGCATCACCTTAATGTACCCATACTGAACCGTTTAGGGATTATTTGAGACACTGGTGGTATGAGGATGGTAGTTACACAAAAAAATGAACCCAGTTCATACCATGTAGTGCAATGTTGGAGGTATCCTTTGAGACTACCAAGAATTCATCACATTCTATGAAACCACTAAACTGGACCTTCAGTCAGAGCCTACCACATGGTCTCTAGTCGGTCCTATCATAACCCTGAATTGTCAAGTCAGATGGATTCATGTCTGCTTTAGTTATCCACATATTGTAGTGAATCCAACTCAAGATGAGGTTAATCCTAGAAACTGACTCAACTAGGTAGAAATAGACTTTCATTCGATTGAATTGGCATGTTTTATACAATAGGCAACTATTCCCTTGCATGAGGGCGACCTCACCCTATCTGGAGAATGATATGATGGATTGAAATTTGTCTTTCTTGAATTATTCTACATAGTTGGCCTCTATGGTAGATACATCAACTTTGAACTAGAGAGGGGTTTCCAAGGTTTCTTCTAGGTCCTCACGCATTTATTTCAACAAGAGTAGGACCTCTTGGATCAAGATCCTTTCCGGTATGTTGGATAGGTGCTTCCATAGATTGTACTTCAAAACAAAATTTATGAGTTTTACTGAAGATGAAAATATTTGTCCAGAGGCACAACAAGCGCATCTGGCTATACCACTGGGTTCTGAATGGTTTTGGAAATAACCTACTACCATCTAGATGACTAAATTTGAAGAAATATCATATTACTGCAGGATTCCTGAGGACTTTCTTTGGATGGAAGCAACCAATCATGGGGTGGTCAAGGATGATTTTCCCAGTCAGTTGACAAGGGGAGCTATTGTGGAATGCCGGGCAGGGAAATTTGGGAGTATTATGACTACCTATCTAAAAAAACCACTTTCAGGGATCAGTATAATGTACGTTTTGGTTCTAAGCCTAAATAAAGAATTTGGATGGTTTTCATCTCTATGACCTTTACTTCAACGGCCTCCTCTAGAGATACCATGGGGCTTTCTCAGACATTTCCAATCATTAGGAAGTGTGAAGTGGTTTACCAACTCAATGATTTTCATGAATGAATACTACTACTCAACGCAATATGTGCCTCCTAGTGTCAGGAAGACCCTGGGGGAGATTCCCAACTCAATTGGAATGAAATAATTAAGAGATCAGGATGTATTTGCCACAAGTGGGGACCCTAATCTCTATTTCACCCTTGGTTCCTACTCTTTTAATACTAATAAGTATATGATGTATATAAAGAGAAATTTTTTGGAGAATGTGTGGAGACCACATGAGGTTATTTCCTACCTTGGTGAGCTCGAATGACACTATGGGTGTGGGAAAGTACTATGTGAGCTAACTAGTCACCATAATTCAACATTCCTTGTATAGAATCATTATTCCATTCACCTAAACCCTCATTTTAACTATTGATATTGATATAAATATGTGATACCTATACCAGGACATCACCCAAATTTATCATACCATTATCTACTTGGTCCTACAAGTAATCCTTGAACACATAATAGTCCCTGGTGGATTATCCAAGGATCCTGTGGTAAGGGAAATGGTTGGGGTGGTTAGTGTGTCCTAATTCATAGGGCCTCCTACACAACTAAAACATAAAAATTCCATCCTATGGAGAACAAATGAAATATCTATGGGCTTGTGCATATTTAAAAGAGAAGATCGGGTTCCTTCTATCGGGAAATGGTTATCTTGGATAATGGCCTTGATAAGGGGTTGGAGCCTAACGAGGGGGTGGAGCTACATTCTCAAATCTAGTTGTGTATAATTAGAGAGGAATATCCTTGAGTTTCTATTCTGGGCGAGGCTGTGCTTAAGAGAAAAAATAAACCTTGTGAGGCTCTCTAGGTAGATTGGCCAATGAATCATGCATGTTAGGGGCCTCTAACTACATATTGGTGATAGTAAATAAATGAAAAGGCTTATCATGGATCCAAGAAGAGGCTATGATAATGATTTCTTATCCTTCTTGAATTATTTATCTAAATGAAAGACCTTATTAGAAAAAACATGTTATATGATTGGGAAGTTCAATATAATGGTGGTGGGGACCAGATCTATCTTATCAATTCCCACACACATCATTAGAAGATGTACTTGAGTCAGCGGCATGGACAGTGAGTACGTGAGGCCTTTCCACTAGGAAATCAAATCCGTGACTCACTCGTCATGATTTTTTATTCACTTTTATAGGTCGTTAATGATATTCCAGGACAAGGTGTAACTAAACTAGTAAATGAACTATCTTATAAGGTCATCCAAAATAGTGATGGACCCTATACAAATTTAAATGAACTAGAAGAATGAATTCCCATCCAATGTCATGAAAGAACAAAATATGTTGGTGACCTCTTACTACTCTGGGGTTTTTAACATAGGCCCTCACCCAGAGAAGAAGTGGGATAAATGCTGCAATTGGTCAGTCATCTCCTTGAAAAAAATAATACAGGTTTCCCAAAATATTTGGGTTCTCTCATGTCACCACCCAAACCAGGTATGACTTCACTTCAGGTAATATCTCCACCTATTACTTTCTCAGAGCCTGTGGGAGTGGGTAAAAAATCATTTGAGAGAGATTCTATTTCTTGATGGGGATTCCTGTCCACCAATGTGTTTATTGGCTCATCAACAAGGTATGATTGCTCAATAGCTTTTGGGGAGACATGAGTTGGATCCCTTGACGGGTAATTACACTACTCTAGAGGTTTTGGCGACTCATTCCATGGTCACCTACCATAAAATACTACCTATACTCTATCATGAGGTATCGATTTACAGAGCTCAACATAGGGAAACTGAAAAAGGAGGACTTCCAGCCAAGATGGGGGATAAATAGGATCTCATCAGGCAGTGTCTTAATCCAGGCCCCAATCAGCAACGATCTAATCAATGATCTAATTTTTCACTTCAACCTTCTAGAGAAATCAGGTCACATTAGGCTCTACCTATGTTTTCTATGAATATTCTTATGGATTGTAGCTCCAAACCGGGTATTTAACCTTTTTGATATTCCAATGGGAGAGAAATTTCTCATAGGGATCCTAAAAGCTAGTGCATGCCTTTTATGGTGGATTTGGATTCTTGTGTGGGGGCCATTTGGATACTAATGTTCCCCTTTGGGAAAATATTTATTTTCATGCCCTGCATTGATGACCCCATTCTATAGAAGATTGAAATAAACCATGTTCACCACAATGGTAACTAGTGGGGAACATTATTTGCCAGTGGGTAGGTCTGTCTATCAATGGATAGAGTTGAGGTGGAGAGAAGTGTATTTTCCCCAACCCATAATTTTGACAGGCAGAGATGGCTCCTCCATATTTCAGTGGGGCACTATGAGGGTCTTGATGCATCTGATCTGGAGTTTCTTGCAATATATGGTAGACATAGGGAACTGAACCACTGAGATTGATGATAACTCATCCCTTCATAATTGTTGATCTATTTCATCGAGGATACCTAGGATTCTAGGGTGTGAGAAATTATTATTACAGAGGTGGTGGAGAATATATCATATTTTCTAGAATAAAAAAACGGTCTGGACCTCAGTGAGGGACTCAATATTGTAAAAGTTAGGTGTTTTAGATGGCTAAAACACCACATAAAAATAGTAAGTGTTTATATCCAACAACATGAACTCTTTTTCATAGGTAAGGAAATGTAATTGGTTGGCCCCAGGTTAGATCAGTGCTGACCAAGTGATATGTGGTGGTACATATATGGATTAGTAATGTGGTAGGTTATCTGGTATAGGAGTTGTTGTATGATTCGATTGTTCTTATCATGATGGAGAATCTCTTGGGGTATGAACCAACTATATCATCACATCATTATAGGACTAAGAGTTAAAAAGAGCCACATACATGAAGATAGTGGTGATTATCGATACCTCAACTTAGTGATTAGCATATGGAGGAAAAATCCCAGACCACAACAGCTCTCCTATGTATAATATATAGGTAGAGAGGTGAGAAACTAGATGTGATGGGGATGGTTGCACCATTAGATCCTAGTAGGGGTACAAAATTTATTCCACTGACATATACTAATAGTGGGATCTGAGGATCCAATGGTCCTGAATGTCTAGGATGGGAAACATCAACTATTGGCCCATTAACCTAGACTTTGGTAGCTGGGGTGGAATTCTATCACATAGTAATTTGTGTCCAATAAATATGAAAGGTCAACAAGGGAAATAATAACATCGTGTTTCTTTGGATTTAACCTTTAATGATGTTTTTTCTCCCTTCTTCCCTGAGATAATTTTTCAAGTTAGGGTACCTCCACCTAATTGGGGAGAGCTCCATGTTGGTGGGTTAGACAATGAGGGGGGCCTTCATGTTAGTTGAAATGGAAATAGGAAGGACCTTCATTTTGAGGATCAAGAGTATATATGAGGCCTCCATACTAGTTTTTTTAGAGTGTGGAGGACCTCCTCTTTTGTTAATGATGGTGCAGGAAAAACCTAGTAAATGTATCTCATTGTTTGGGTTTGTCTCTAAATAGATTTTTGTGTTGCTAGTGATTTAATGTGACACCCCAGCATGCATATGAGAAGAAGGGGGTCTATATCTCAATTAATGGAAGATGGATCTCTATTATCATATTGTAGGGATTTGATGACATGTGTTGTCAGTGGAATTGGACACTAGAGCCATGGATGATGCCCCATATTAGTTATTCTCCAAATCATAACCATTATATTGGAAACCTGTGGTTTGGGCGTGGTTCAATAGAGTAGTGGTGAAGTCCACCTTCTCTTCAACTGGTGGGACCATTCATTTATAGTGCTGATGGAGCATTCTGGGGGGCCTACGTGGTGGCTTCTAGGAATCATTCATGGTTGGGGTGACTCAAGCATCCCCCACCTCCTCAGTATAGGGGATCTAGTCATAAGACCACTCTTTGGGAAGGTAGTTACACCTTTAAGTCTTAGTGGGTCATATCCCTCATTGGAATAGTCCCCTATTATTTTTACCAGAGGATGAGAGCTTCAATCACACTTTTCTAGATGATCTTGAAGGGTGATATGGGGTATGGTAGCCTGGTAGATGAGTTTATTATTGAATTCATGGAAGAAGAGTGGTTTTGTGGGATTTCAACATTAACATTTTCCCCATGCCGGTGATTGCGGGTGCTGGGTTATTGATTTATAACAACTTTAGTCCTGTAAAGAATGTTGATTTATTCATCAGTACATGTTCAATGAATGGAATTCTGAATTCCCTGATGTTGCACAGTATTCTGAAGATGGAGAATGATCCACAATAATAATTTCACAGACCGAGGATACCTAATTTCTAAATACCCCAATCATTTGGTGAGTTCTATGTTGATCCCACCATTTTTTGGGGGGAAATAACGCTAGATGTTTTAATCAGGAAACATTAAAATTGGGTGATTCCCCAATTATACATGTCCCCATGTTTAGTAGATGATTTTGACATCTGGTTCAGAATTTCTGTTTCCAATTCATTCATTGGGGCCCCTCCCACATGTATGACATACGATGTGCATGCTAGCATGCTTGTTGCCCAAAATTTCAACTTTTCAAAGGTGGATTAATTTCATCACTATCAATGGTAATGTATCTTCACTGATCGAAAATAGCATGATGGGATGTCAGTTCCTCCTTCCACTGATTCATCCATGGAGAACATTTTTGAGTCCTGGTCTCTATTATAGATTAAAGTAATGTTCTTGGAACTCATTCCCAATTCCATCTCTTTGCAGACAACAGTTATTTGCAATAATTATATCTTATCATTTTTCTTTCATCTTGATAGGGAATACACCTTGGGTCAAGGCAATATTCATGTTGGGCATCACTGTTCAAGTTTGGAAATTGGGCACATTCATCACCGATATGGTTTATATTTGGATGGAATCTCATGTGAGGTATATTAGGAATAAATACCAAGGAATCCCCTGTAGATTACTGATTAACAACACTATGGGTGTAAACAATTCATTTATTTTTTTATAAGGAACCCCACACTTATGCATAGGGTACTTATTTTGGGTCATGTTATAAGTTCTATGTCTTATAGGGACAGATCAGGATGTCTAGTTTAGAAGGATCCTGGCATGAGTTTAACACCTTGTAGAAAATCTTATAGGGTTAAAATCTTGTGAGGACAATATTGATGGATTATAATTACCCATGGAGGTGGATTTGAGAGGTGTGTCTCTAAGAGGTAAGGTGTTACACCATGAAAGGATGGATTGGAATATCCCTTGAGGTGGATCTAGAGTGTATGGATTTGAACCCCCCTTGATGTAAATCCAAGAGGTGTTTTCGTAAGAGGCAATATGTAACACCAGGGTTGTTGTATCAGGACACCCCTTGAGGTGAAACTAGAAATAAATCATATGAACTCCCCTTAAGGGGGATCCAAGAGGTGTGTGCCTAGTAGGGAATATTTCTCCCATGGGTAGATGGATCAGGACACCCCTTGAGGTGGATCCAGAATGGATGGATCAAAACACCCCTTCAAGAAGATTGAATAGTTATTTTCCTAGGAGGGAATATTTCCCACCTGGGTGGATGGATCAGAACCCCCGTTGAAGTTGATTTAGAACAGATGTATCAGAACATCCATTAATGGTGATCAAGAAGGTGTGTCCTTTAGAATGAAAATGTGACAGTTGGACGGTTGGATCAGAACACCCCTTGAGGTGGATAAGAAATGGATGGATTTGAATGCCCCTTGAGGAAGATAAGGGATGTGTGTCCCTTAGAGGGAATATGTCACATTTGGATGGTTGGATAAGAAAACCTATTGAGGCAAATCTAGAATTGATGGATCAAAACTACCCTTGAGGTGGATTTAAGAGGTGTGTCCCTAAGAGGGAACACATGAGTTTCCCAATGGTTGGTATTGCAACTCATGGGGTCATACTATATACCTTGAATAGATTACATGGATCAAAACCCACATAGATAAATGACATAGTTTAGGATCATGTGGTAGGACCAATCCATGATGTTTAACATCATCTGATAAGGACTCGGGTCATAAAAGGAGCATTGATGAGGGATCATGTGGAACATATATGTAGATGTTGTTCTTCATAAGAGGATTTTTCTTGGATGAAGTGATATAGGGTTTATGCGTTGAGGTTACCTTCTGGAGACTCATATCTGGTGGTGAGAGAGATAGTGGCATCCCATAATGATCATAATTGGGGGATCACATGTTTATCTCAAGAGGTAATACAACAGTTTTACATCATATGTTGAGGATGTTGTCAAGAAGTTTATCATCGTATGACTAGGAGCTAGAGCCATGACATTTTTTTCATCCAACTCACATGTGGTGGGACCCACTATTTACCCCTATGGATTACATGAACACCACTCATGCACCAATGGGAGGGTTATGGGGTTAGAAATTCCATTGAAGAGTTTTCAATCATAAGGTCCACATTAGACTCCCCATTATTAGAATAAATAGGTTCTAGAGTACCAATTCTCAGAAGAATTATGTAAGTGGGAGGCTCAAGACACACTTGCAGTGGAATGGGAAGACAATCAAATCATAGGCACTAATCAAACGAGGACTAGAGGTGTAGCTGAATCAGTCCTAGATGGGTGTGGGGGCCCTGGGAACTCAACCTTTATGATGGTGGGTCAATATATGGGTTATTCATGAGATCTATGCACTCAAGAAGCAGTTAATCTTCCCGAAACAACCTTTTAGAGTTATTTTATTACCTTTTTCCTTGGATTCGCTTCGTACTGGCCATGAATTCCTGAAACATTCTGATGAAACATGTATTTCATAATTAATAGTGATATCACACTAATCTAGGATACTCAAGTGCTGTCATAGGGAATATCACCTCTGAAAGATCCCACAATATTATGAGGATAGATAAAATGAAATCAGTAAAAAGTATGGGTGTTCTTATTTTCAATGGGGATAAATATCATGGTTTAAAGAATATGAGGATACCATTTCATCTATCACTTGTAGTATAATAAAGAGATAAAACTATAGTGGGATTTCCACCATATGATGAGAATTCCCCAATGAATGTTACAAATAAAGGGAACATAGAGGTGGACGACAAGGCTCAAAATGAAATCTTGATGGCTCTATCGGAAAAGGTATACACTAAGGTGATGTTTCTACAAATTACCAAGGATATCTTTGATAAACTTAGATGTAGCTATGAAATAAATAATAATGTAAAAAAATAAATGTTTTAGATATGTAGAAGAATATTTTAAGATATTAAAATGGGTGATGGTAAACATATTGATGGTTACATTACTAGAGTAAATGAGACTGAATGTATCATAAAAAATATTTATGAAGAAGCTAGATGACTCAAACATTATGAATACGATGATGAGAAATTTAATAGATATATTTTATCTATAGTTTTCATCTTTGGAATAATGATAAGATCTATCATTGGGTGAACATTATAATATTCTCATAACATATAAAAAAGAAAAATTATATCTTTCAATAAGAAATAAATCATTCAAAAGGAATTTAAATCGAATATAAAAGTTAAGTAAAGAATAAAAGAAGAATCATAATCAGGAGGTTCTAAGGATGAGGAAGGAAACAAGAGTTCAAATAATGATGGTCTTATTTAACAGAATGATTATTATAGGAATGTGGAATGGAAAAGGAAAGCAATCACTCAGATTATGTAATTTACAAATGATTGTTCATTTTTCTAGTGACTTACCAAAGAAGGAGGCTATAGACAGAAAATCTGATGATGATGATAATAGGACCCACCAATTACTGCGGAAGATGTATAAGAAGAAATGTTCTTCTATGAAAAGAAATATATTGAGTAGAGAAATGGATAGGTCATCATAAAAAAAATTGAGTCAGAAGATAGGAGATATTCTATGAATCTTTTGTGTTATGGGTAAATCCTAGAATCCTAATAACTCCTTTGATGATGATGGAGGTGATTGGAGAAGAAAATTATAATGGATGCTAAAATAAAATCATGAAGATACAATTGTGATGAATTTGAAACCTATGAAGGAAAAGAAAAGGATGTGGAAAGAAGTTGATAAAATCACCTCCAAACATAATGAATATTTAAAGAAAGAGGAGAAACAAGTTTAATATATTAGGGGATATTAGATAAAAATAATTGAGTTGTAAGGTAGGATGAAAACTATTGAATAAAAAATAGATGGAAAATATGAATCAACACATGTTAAAGAAAATAAACAATACATATTTAAAATAGTTGAATCTAAGAATATAGGGAATGGTCTAAGTCAAAATATTATTATAAAATTGTATTATTAATCTTAGATATAGTCAATGTGTCTTTATTTCAAGAAAGTGTTTGACGAAAATAAGATAAGATTTCATTAGTGCTTTTGAACTTATAGGTAAATTATTAAAAGATATTGTGAATAAGGTTTAACTGAGACCAGTTATTTATAATCCAAAAAATCTCAATCTATATATGTATCCTCTAAGAGTACAATTTTGAGTGTAAATATTGTATATTGTTTTGAAGAAAATAACAAAACATCCCCCAAAAAAGATGATTTGACTAATTCATCCACAATATTTTTTCCTAAGAAGAATAAACAACAATCTATTAAAAATAAGAAACAAAAAACCTATGACTATAATTATTATAATTATGGAAGATAATGGTTTAGAGGCTAAAACTAGTGTTGTGGAGTGTTTCGTCATACATCCTATTCATATTGGTGTATCATTTCACAATCAAGAATGAGGCACACATAAGGGGGGGGGGATTTTGATGTAATGAAAATATATTATTTGAAAGAGAGGTTTATAACAAAGAAACAATAAAAAAATATCAATAGTGAAAAAATTTTAATGCTTGACAATACTCTTTGGTAGGTTTGTTAAAGAAGTTGAGAAGGATAAAAAATTATTGAAAACACTTCAATGAGATATTCCCTATCCTGAAACTATGAAAAAAAATCAATATATAAATAGTGGAATGTATTATGGAGATTCATAGAAGCTAGAAAATGTCAAGAAAGAATTACTATTTGTTTGGAGAAACAAAAAAGAAATTGGATAATAAATTGGAGGAAGCTCAAAAAATATATCATGTTAATGGTAAGGATGTTATTATAGAATTTGAGGTGGAATAATTTTCTCCACAGAAAGATGATGAAAATTAATGCACATGTGTTGACTAGAAAACCATTAAGTGTGACAGGTGTGAACAAACTAGGCATGGAAAAAGATATTGTATGAAAATTCTACCAGCCCCATAAGAGTTAATTGAAGAGAAAATGAAAATAAAAAAATCAATGAAGCTGAAATTAAATTCACATCTATATCATAAGAGTAAACTAATAAGGAAAGATCAATCACACCATCTACAAAATCAAAGAATAAGAAGAAGTATAGATTGAGAGGAAGCTTTCAGTCTAAATGCTATTTTTGGAAAAACAAAATGTTCCTTCCTTATTCCCTATTATTTTATCTGTTTTTAACTAAAAATGTAGTAAATTGAAGGAGATTTCTTAGCATGTAACTTTTGGAAAACATTTTGCAATTGTACACGATGGATTCTACTGATTTTCATGAAATAAAAGAAAAGTCGTCATCCCTTACATGGATAATCCTTTATAGTGAATCTAAAAACCTTGAAACAAATTTAAAATCGATGTTAAAGGTATAAAAATCAAACATGAATCCCTTATTCATAATTATATTATATTATCAATTAATGGGGAGTGTTTGGTTGGTGATTAAATAATTAAAAGGAGGATATTTATCTTTTTAACATGAACTTTCTTGTGTGTTTATTGATGTATGTGTAGGATTTCTTATTTAATTGATCAATATGAAAATTTATGACCCCTTAAAATATAATTGAGACATAATAAACATGATATAACATACATGGTATTTAATGGACAGCTTAGACTTCCATGATTACATCTACCACTTTCTTTCTACACCCGGTAATCCCATATAGACTTAGAGTTGATTAACCATAATCACAATTCTTAGAGGACCTTGTGTTATAATTTATCTTTAATAATCATGATAATCACGATGAAATAATCAATTTTCCTTTGAAATGTATTTCCAAAATGGGGGTGAAAATTTTGAGCACACATATTGACTCCATCAATGTGTGCCAAGGATGTGTGGACAACAAAATAAAAAGGTGGTGATTGTTGGGAATTATGTAGTATTTTATATCAATGATATATGAATATTTTTTTGGTGAGTTTGGATGAATTGGACATTCCCAACGAGTTATTATGGATTCATCTAATGGAATTGGATGACACACTTGGACAATTCTCCATGGATAAATCTGATTATTGTTGAAGTTGTTCTTAACTGTCTATGATTTGTTCAAAAAAAATTTAAAATGCATTAAACCATGGAAAACTACATATATATTTATTTAAATTAATAGAAGAATAAGTGAGGTAGAATTAAAAATGTTTTTTGGGTGAAGAAGATATTAAAAGGTGTCCATGAAAAATACACTTACAATTTTTGTAAAGAATATATTTGAAAAGAGAAGGGAAATTAAGAATATTTTGGCTTGGGAATTTAATTAAGAAGGCATTGAATTTCCATTAAACGATACATAGAATATTTAAATGTATTCAATGGGGATCATATAAATAATTGGGTTATCCCATTATGAGACACCATGTCCAGCCCTCTACCACACATATGGGGAACCAAGGAGTCAACCCCCATAGGAAAGCCTGCCATGGGTATCCCCTATAGGGGGAAGACGTGTATGCGTAGCCACACATAGGCCTGTGTATAAGGCCCACTGACAAGAATCCTAAGGAAACCCATATATTGGGCTAGAATCCCAAAAGAGTACCCATATACCTCAAAATGTGTCATGGACAATTTGGGTGTGAGCTACAGTGTATGAGGGTGCCGACCCTTGTACCAGGTTAATGGTGCAGTTCTCACCATTTTTTGATTAAAAAAGTAGAGTATGTTTGAGAAACCAATGTGGGACAATATGCAACCATTTTTTTTCTCTCCATCACATAAAATTTATACATTTTAGTGGCTTCTTGGTTGCTTCTATCTCAATAATTTGATTATTCCAGATGTTTCTACCATTACATGGTGTTGTTATTCAGTGATGAACAACTATCCTATAAATATACCATTAGTAGAGATAACTCATATGGATATATATTTAGTGAAGAAACCACTAGATTTATATCATAATTGTCTACAATTAATTTCAAAATTAATAATTCAACGGTCAGTTTAAACATTTTACAATGGCTAAAATTACATGGATTTAAGAACGAGTACTCATGAAAAAAACCCATAGACTTATTAAAGGAAAATTAAATAATTTTTAGATATTTTTCTAAGAACAGTGATCCTTTTTTCTATTATTATCCTCTAATGAATAATTACACTTAGAGAACAATAAATTATTTTAATCTCCCACATGATCATTAATGATAAGAGTGACAGGTCTAATATTTTTAAATATTAATTCTTAAGATCCCATAAGATGGAAGAATGAGAAATATTGAGACATATATAATTTAAAAAATATTGATGATTAATGATTTAAAATAGATTCTTTTTCAAGACTTCTACAACCCCCTATATTCCTATAATTTATGTGATACATGTTTTGAGCTCCTTCCAAAGACAATTTAAAGGACTCCATAATAATTAATGCTAATCATATTGAAAAACACTTTATATTTTCATATTTAAACACATACACTTTATGTTTACACTCCAAATTCAAGATCTGTTTTTTGTTAACCTCCTTTTATTCATAAAAAACTGTCTCTAACACTAAACTAGAGAGTTATTGACACTTTATCTCATTTGTTCTATTTTTTATTCACATGAACAACTATTAAAGAGTTATTTTGTGACTTTTTCTTCTTTGATCCCACACATAACTATAGAAGGGATTTTTTCTTTGAAAATATTTGGTTTTATATTTATGAAACCCTATGTAGGTTTTGTATTAATTTAGATTATAATAAATTTCTTAGTAGTACATGATCTCTATATGAAGGGTATTATGTATAATCCTGAGACTGAACCCCTTATTAAAATCTGATATTCTTTATTTTTTGTAACTTATTTACTTCTTTACTTGTTATATTTTATTTTTTTAATCAAACCAACTTTAGTTTTCTAAACTTCTCAACAAAACTATACTTTTATGTTTAACTCCAATTAGTTATTTATATGTAGTTATTAATATAAATAGACTGTTTTCAAAAGATAATGTATTTAATAAAGTGATTTATCGAAGTTATGATTGAGTTGTGGAGAGTCTTTTCAAAATATTAAGTTATATAATTCTACTATTTTTAAACAATGTTTTTTTATTAAATTGGGGGATATCATTTTTAAAATTGTTTTTAAACAAATAATTTATTGGAAACACCATTGACCACAATCAAGAGTTTTCCACTGATACTGACATCTAGTATGAGAGAAGATTAAAAAATTTCATTTTATTATAATCTAGTATTACATAAAAGATTATAAATTTCAGTTTTAGGTGAATTTATATATTTATGGATAATACAAGACTTTAAAGAACTACCACTAATTGGATTACTAGTTTTAATGGAACTAAATATACTCAATGGAACATTAAAATGAAAATTTATATAGAGAGCGTGGGGTTTAATATTTGTTAAGTTATTATGGATAAGTATGAAATTTCTAATTCTCCAACAAAATATTTAAGAGATTTCACTAACTCATAAAATCATTTTTACTATAATGTTATGAATTATTTCCTATACTCCTTAGGTAATGATGAATTTAATATAATATTTGATTATAGTACATCCTTTTAAATATGGGTCACACTAGATGATTCTAATGAATGAAATTACAATATTAATTCAATGTGTTTAAATACCTATCATAATTCCCTGACCCCAAAATCCAAGATTTGGTGCATTATTCCATAACATTGGCATGATTACAAGGAATCAAGTCCCGAAAGACTGATCAGTTTATTAGTCTAGGAAAATATATTACATACATGAACGTTACATTTCAATTTCAAACAAGAAACAGAACATAATTGTCCCATTGGGAGTGTCATTAATCACCTAGCTTAACCCTGTTTATCAATCATAATAAACTTCTTGGTATCCAAGGAAAATAAGACATAAGAATTAGGTGATCTTATATGCTCAATAAGGATAACAATATAGAGGAAACATTCATAAATAAGCATAAAAATTTAAGTCAATGTATAAGACTAAAGAATTAGAATTCAAAACATAATCTTATGCATAATTAGTAGAATATAAATATAATAATTCCAATTACTTATTCACATTGATATTCTACTAGTCGAATAATCACATGCAATATCAATATCCAATTTCAAAATGATGGAATTCATAATTCCAAACTTCATAACCACATATTCATGGCGTTATTCCAATACTAAAAATAATATTTTGTCAAGGCCTTGTGCCAAGACAGAAGTTTGTCTAATGAGACATACTAATGAATCATGGAGCTGTAATAGGCTCTACCCATCACTTACTATGTCCAATTCATTCCTCATATGAAATATTTTAAACATAACATAATAATTCATATTAAAACTAGAATAAGAAATGTTAATACTTTATCTATAAACCATGGATGGTATAGAAATAACACATCCACAGTCAAAGATATCACAAATCCTTCAATACAATACAGAAGATTTGTTTCATTATAAATAAACTTCTAACAAGTTTAAAATCCATTAAAATATGTTTACATTGATGAAAATAATTTGTAAAACACTTTGAGGGAAATATCCCTTTTCCATGAAATCATTTAAAATTCACACAAGTTAAAAAGGAAGACCTTTAAAGAAATTTTTGAGTCAAATTATACCATACCACTTTGAATCTTTGGAATGGAATTAACATTTTGAAAACATTCATTTCCATATAAATATATCCTTAAAAAACATTTTGAAAACCTAGAAATTAATAAGAATGATTTAGGAGAATAAATATATAAAAAATATAAAATGATGTTTTAATAAAAGACTCCCTTAAAAATAATCCCTTTGAAAAATATCTTATGAAACATGATCATGGATAAGAAATATGTCACAATAAAAACTTTCGTATAAATAATCTAGAATAATAATGAGATTGAGTAATTAACCCTTACCTTGCACTTTCTTTTAGGAGAGGGTACGTTTAACCTCCTGTATAATCACCATATTATGTTATTAAATTATACCATAACCATAATCATTTTTATTATATCATACAAGAATAATTTATGACTTTACACTACCTATATAAAAATTATTTCCATGTTAAATTAACATTTTTGGTAATAATCGTTTTCTTTATCGTACGTGTTTTAACTGGTTATTCTTCATAGTATCATTTATATAATGATTTAAATACATCCATAATATAAACCTTGATTTATATATCATATAAATTTTTAATATAAATTTCTATAATAGATAGATATATGAAATGGAAGGCACCGTTTATGGAGACGACAGACCGAATGTATGCATAAACGTTTGTTT
The DNA here is from genome assembly GCA_963277665.1 of Viscum album. Lineage (NCBI taxonomy): Eukaryota > Viridiplantae > Streptophyta > Magnoliopsida > Santalales > Viscaceae > Viscum > Viscum album. Next base: position 824,108,531 of record OY728123.1, read on the forward strand.
CCGTTTTCATATCGTATTGAACATAAGTAAGTGAATAAGATAAATGTAAGAATATAAATATATATATCTTTAGAAGAATTATTTTTTCAATTATTACATACTTATTAATAATATATATTTTTATAATCATCGTTGAATGGTGAACATGGGAATGAATCTCATCGCGCCGTGGAGACGGTAATCCATACGTTCGCATGAGCGACAATAAAGTTATATTGATGGTGAAATCATATGTAAATGGATGTTATATCATATATAATGAATAATTAACATGTTATATTTATTATTTACATCAGTTATACTTCTTATTATACCCATCCATATAATGATGTGTTTGAATAACAATCTACACCACGATGTGGAGACAATAAGATGTACATACACACGTTTGGTGTCATTTTCATTTATAAGATGGATAGAATAATGAATATGCTTGTACCATATTTATAATAACATCATAGTATATAGGAGGTACTGGAGTTATTATTTTGATATGGAAACAACAAATAAAGAGGAATTGGAAGAAGAAAAGTACTTGAAAGAGGGTGGTGAAATTATTACCTCCTTTTCGGGTGTTTCTTTTTGAGTAGATCAAAAGGGCTCCATAGGTTGGCTCCCTGATCAAATTAAGGACTCTAGGATGATTTTAGGGAAGTTGGGAGGTTATTTGGGCTGGTTTTGGCTAAGAAAAATGGCTTTTGAGGTGTGAAATTTAGATAAGGGAAAGTTCCCTTTTATAAGAGAGGCAAGTGTCACTTTAGGAAACGTTTGATATATTATTTCATAATAAATGAATTTTTGGTTTATAATGGCTTAAAATGATTTATTTATAGTCTATGGTGGGGATGAGTCTAAAACCTCTAAACCAGTAGGTTTTAGATAGGTATATGTCATCATATTAACCTTATCATTTATATTTAACTCTTAGTTAAATTGTTTGACATTTACCATGTCTCTTTGTATTTTTATATTATATTGTTAAGAAACCTACTATAAAAAACCAAGAGAACCCCATGTGGTTCACTATTAATATATATAAACTTATATAAGTACTTTTTCCAATCCATTTATTTCTAGGAATACTATATCAATTAATAATAAAGTATTTGGTTTAAAAACTTAATTATGTCAATTTTGATAATATTTTGTATTGGGTTTTTTTAAAAGTCATAAAAACTTTATCACTTCAAATAAAATTTATTTAACCAACCCTAAAATGTAATATTAACCTATAAAATTACTGTAATTCATCATAAGTATCTATTTACATTTATTTGGATATTTATAATATCAATTGTTCTAATATTTCATTAATAAGTTAATTTCTACATCATTATTCTGTTATATATAAATTAAATTATTTAATTTATAAATTTTTTAAATAAAATACCATTAAGTACAAAATATGTTTTTCTTTCGAATGAATATTTATAGTCAAATTTATATTGTCTATAACCCTATATTAAAAATTGTTTAGTTATTAAACATTGAATTTAACTCTTTTAGCTCTTCTTTAAATAAAATAATAATAATAAATGTCCTTATCTAATCCAAGTGGAACAAAGAGGATCATATTTTATTTATATGGTTGTTTTTGGTCGAATTATACTTATCAAACAGAATTATGACATGTGTTCAGGTAATTATGATATCATTTTTACCTTTAATTACCATATTTACTATTAACTGTGGTCAATAAAAGTCAAAAGTTACTATTCAAAAAAAATATTTTCAACATATTGAATCATATTTTACTTACTGATATCAACTGTGTCTTTCAGATATTTGAAATTCAACTCAAAAAAGTCGTAAAATTATGTTTTATGTGAATTTGCTAACGTGCCTAGAAGGTGGGTAAAAGAGGTTAAAATGTTCAAAAAAATCATATACATATTATTTTATTATAAAATGACTCCAATTAATTACATTGAACTTATATAGGTATCGTATATCTATTTTCACCTAATATAAATGTAAATAAAATAAATAATTATTTAATGAAAAATCTAGTTTTAAATAATAACACGATGTTTTAACTTTTCATAAAAAATTTAATGTTTTTAGAAAAATACTAAAAATTTACTCTAAGATAATTTTGATATTCGAAATACAAAAATTATGTCTATCTTACCAAATTATAAACATAAAAGTTTCATTTATTAATTCAAAAAAAAATTCATGTTGTCTTAACCAAAAAGTGAGTTTTTAAAAAGTAAAAACATTCAAAATATTGACATGTGTTTATGTCAAAATTAAATGTGAAATTAATTATAATGACCTAAATTGTATTAAATGATTAAATTATAATATAATTATACATCAAAACATTTCACATTCATAATTTAACACTATAAATTATATTGATTAATAAAGTTGTTTTTAATTAAGACATAGTATTTTCCACTATTCATCAAAATATGAATGTTATTAGAAAAGTACCAAAAATTTATCCAAACTAAATTTTTATGCCCCACTTCTAAAGAAGAATTTAATTTCGTTAAATTTAATATATAAAAGTGTCAAATATTGTTTTAAATAGGGTTCTCCATTAAAAGGCGGTAAAATTGCATTTTTTAAAAAAAAATTCTTTTATCTAAAAAAATGAATTTTTTCTTATATTATATCTAAGAAACACTTTTATGGATGTTAAAATTATATATAGTATATAAGATTCCAAATTCAGTTAACACTATTCATAACCGCTTCTGGAACGGCTAGTTTGGCATGTTATGGTGAGCTAGAACTCACTGTTATGTGTAGCGCAAGCTATTGAATTACTTTAATGAGACAACGTACAATGAAATATTGGGGTGTTACATTCTCCAATCCTTTAATAAATTGTGTCCTCACAATTTTAAATTACTATTTTAAAATAAAATGTTAAAAATAGAAAAATAACTTTTTGGAAAACCCACATCGGAAATTGGGTTAATAAAATTTAGTCTTAATAAGAGTGAAAGGGAATGAAAAAGTCGCCACCAATTTATTATCTCTATTAGGAGAACATTTTTGGAAATTAGAGACACATAATTTTAGGGATAACATAAATATTTATAGGGAGTGATTGAGGTCATCAATCACAAATAAGTATCAAATTGAGGGCCTCAAAGCCATCAATATATGATGATTTAAGATATTGTTGGTTCAAAAAAATATAAGGTATTATGATAATAATTTTTTGGTTTTAAGATCCCTTCCCTAAAGTTTATGAATTATTTTATTCATTGAAAAAGATGAGAAACATATAATTGACATGTTGATTTTAATCCTTCAACTGATTCCTAACACAATCTCATCTTTCAATCCAAAATATAATAGAATTAAAAAATATTCTATTTATCCTATTTGTATAGGGTTCCAAAAATAATGAATTTATAATTCATTTTTCAGACTATTAAAAAAACTATATTATAAAAACTAGGATATCACATATGCTAAAGGTAGGTGATCCACCCTTGTTGCCCTTTAGTTGCTCGTTCTGGTCTCACGGCCTTTCCGAACACGATGGGTTATCGCCCGACCTTTGGGTTGTCCTTTTTATAAAAATCCAAAAATAATTTTAATAAATGATTTATCCTTAATAATAGTATCCAATTTCAAAATAAATCCATTCCAACCTTAAGATTGATCCAAAATACTTCTGTCAAACTCAAAGTCCAAAATTTATAAGGAAGGTAAACACAACGAAGATCCTTTATTCCATGTAATAACATGTGAATAACTTCATCATGTATACTTTTAAAACACTATAACACCATGAATTACCATAAACCATTATCAATTACATTCATGCTCCCTTAATCCTTATAAAATACAGGATACACCCCTTCTATCCAAAAATGTTGTAAACTTCAACAATGATGGAATATATAAATCATTAATCAGTTCCAAGGTAGTCAAGAATATCCAATATAATTTATCTAAATAAATCATATATTATTCTAAAATCACTACCTCTGTATCAGAACCATATTATGGTTTATCTTTCTCTCAACCATATATTTTCCAAAAAATTAACCTTCTATTGTGTCACTATTCTTGCTTCCACTCAATGTCAAGTCCTTCATGAAATAGTAATGCAGTACAATCCTTTAAACTCTATAATTATTATTGTAACACCCGATATTTTTGTGAGAAATATTTTGTTTTTATGTTATATACATCATCAAATGAATCTTTCACTACACACAACACTAGCTTGGCTTTGTTTACACGCAATTGTGACCTTCCTCGATAGTTTTCGTTGTACGCAATATCGAGCATCACTAAACAACGATATGCTATTAAAATAATATTAACACTAGCCGTTATGAACAACAATACCGACTTTTTGAAATTTTATAAATTTTATCTTTCAATATGGACTTCATTTTTGGATTCGGAATATCGAAGTTATCCTAGGGTGAAATTTTGGTATTTTTCTGAAAACATTCAATTTTTGATGAATAGTGAAAACATTGGGTTACTATTTAAAAACTAACTCTTTATTTAAATAATTATTTATTTTATTTAAATTTATTTTAGGTAAAAATTGATACATAATACCTATATAAGTTCAATGTAATTCATTGGATTTATTTTATAAAAATTTTAGATATACAAAATTTTTATTGAACTTTTCACCGTCTTTTACCTACCTCCTAGGAGCTTTTTGAAAATATAAATAAAACATAATTTTACCGCTACTATGAGTGGAATTTTTAAAATCTGAGAGACACGGTTAATATCAAGTAGTAAAATGTGGTTCAATAAGATAAAAATAGTTTTTGGTGAATTGTAACCTTTTACTTTTTTTACCACGGTTAAAAGTAAATAGGGTAATTACGGGTACAAATGGTATTATTATTACCCTAACACATGTTATAATTCTATTGGATAAGTTTAATTCGACCACAAGAAACCTTAGGAATAAATAATGACAATTTAGGTCCAGTTGTATTAGATTAGGACATTTAATATTATTTAATTTAAGGAAGAGTTAAAATAGAAAAAATCAATGTTTAATAACTAAAAAATTTTTAATCATGGGTTATAAATAAGATAAATTCAACTATAAATATTAATTATAAAGCTAAAAAGATTTAATACATAATGGAATTTTATTTATAATTTTTAGACTTTAAATAATTTAATTTATTTATGATACAATGATGATGCAGTAATTACCTTATTCAGGAAATATTAACATAATTGATATTATAAATTCCCAAATAAATGTAATTTGAGACTTTATATGAATTAAACTAATTTTATAGGTTAATATGACATGTTATTATTGATTTAATTAACTTTTTTCTAACTAATAATGCTGTTATGATTTTCATAAAAATCAATTACCAAATAGTGTCAAAATAGACATAAAATAGTTTTTAAAACCAATATTATATTATTAATTGTTATTTTATTCCTAAAAATATAAGGATAGGAAAAATTACATGGATAAGGTTATATATATTAATAATTAACCACTTGGTGTTCTTTTGGATTGTTATAGTATGTTTATTAACCATATAGTGTAAGAAAACAAGAAGACACAGTAAAACATAAATTACATAACTTAGAGTTAAATCTGAATGATATGGATAAAGTTGTAACCTAAAATTGTCTAAAATCTATTGGTTGAGACTATTTAGACCCATCCCCACCTTAGATTATAAATAAATCAATTTTATGCTATTAAAAACTGAAATTGACTTTATTATAAAATAATATTTTAAGTTTTTTTAAGGTACCCCTCTCCTCCCTTATAAAAAGAAACCTCCTCCCTCTCCACATCACACCACTTTGATCGTTCAATATTGGCCAAACCTGGCCAATTTCTCTTCTCCACTTCCCTAGAAACATCCTAGAGGCCCTGGTATTCATCAAAGACCATCTTTAGTGCCCTAAGAGGAGGTTAAGAAGAGGCGCTTCAAAGAAGAGGTAATGTCTGTTACCGATTCTTTCAACATTATTTATTCTTCTAATTCTTCTTATTTAGTTGTTTCATTATGAATTAATAACATAAGTATGACTCATATACTGATATGTAATTATAAGTATGAAAAAACCCTGTTTCACCTTCTATCCATCCTACGGAAAACGAAATCACTGCGCGTGCGTACGTACGGAATACCAACTCCACACCGTGGTGTAATCTGTTTTCCACCACCACCTTACTTGGATGGGTATAATGGTGTAAATAATAAATATATATGATTATTGTAAAGTTATATTGATTCTGAAATAGTATACATACACTTCAGTACAATTCCACGACCATGGGAATGATATCATCGTTCATGCGTACGTACGACCTACCATCTCCACGATGTGATGCGACTCGTTCTACATGATATTCAATGCATAATGATTATATAAATGAATTTAATGAATATATATGATATATATTACACTAATATCATTATGGAAATGTGCTATCTATAACCTAAAAAGAAGAATAAGAATTTATTCGACAGAACACGCATAAGAACAAAAAGCAATAAACACCTGAATAACAAATATCATTGTAATATTACTAATACGAAGCTAAGAATATGACCATATATGATATCATAACAATGAGTATGATTCTGGAATAATTCAATAACATTATTTAAATCATTATACAGGAGGTTCGGACACGTATGAAGCAAATCGGACCTAAAGCAAGGGAAAATCTCGCAATCTTCATTTTTATCCGAGATTGTTTATACTTAGGTCATTACTGGGGAATATTTATCATACACATCCATGTTTAATCAATATGTAATATTATTTATATCCTCCTACAATTGTTTAAATCCAATTTTACCCATTGGTTAATTTTTAGTAAAAGATATGAAAGGAATCATTTATCGTTTTTAGAACGAGGTACTTTTTGACTTTTCTGGACAAAGTACAAGAAGAATGTTTTTTAACATATATGGCATGAATGGATTCAGGGAACATTATTTCCATAAGGATTCCTTTACAATTAATCATTTTTATTTTTAATCAACTTATTTTATTTTAAATTTGTATGACATTTTAAGAACAGAAAAATGTTTTTGAAGTAGAAAGGATATTTTCCCCAAGAATGAAGCTCATGTGTTTTATCAAAATTATTTTCAATCTAAGAAAATATAGGGTTCTATTTCTATCCCTATTTTTACATTGATTTGATTATGTTATGATGGAACTATTTTTATGATGTCCTTTTATCTTATATGGATTATGTTATGATGGTATGATGTTTAAGAATCACATTTTTTATTACATGGGTTATGCTATGATGTATGATTTTTTATCTTGTGGCACACGTAAGAATGGTATCATTAGGAGATGGGTGGGACCTATATCTTCCTCCAATGCATTGGGTAAAGATTTATATCTCATGAGATAGATATGGCTGGAACTGCATGTTAATCTGGTTCAATGAAACAGGACTGAAACGAGGAGTGAACTCGGTTCAGAAATGGACATTGTCCACTAAGAGAGTCTTGGAAATGAGTCTTGACTACTAGGAAATGATTATCTATGATTATGTGTTTATGACACAAAGTTTCATGTATTATTTTATGATTATTGGGATTACATTTCACTACTATGATTTATCCCATGTTATGAAATTATGATCTCTTCTAGAGGTTAAGATTTCTAAAATGTTATGTTCTTATGAATATGATGCGATTGATATTTCTTTTTTTACCCTTACTGAGCATTTGAGCTCACCCTTTTGTATGTTTTCTTTTCCCTAGGTCATGAAGAATGGTATTAAGTAAGATATACCAAAAGCAACTCTAGATATGATAAAATAAAAGGGAGACGGTGTAGATGATTTATGAACCAGTTGTTTTTGTTTCCCAGTTTCTAAAGACATTATACCTATACGGTCCTTCCATGGTTTTGTTATATGTTGTAATAAGGGTACATCAATTTTGAAGTAAAAAACAATGTATGTAAAGTATGGGTCGTTATAGTTGGTATCAGAGGAATGGTATAGTCAAACTTTGGAAACTAGGATGTGAAATCCTTAGTAAGAACCCTAAGGATATGTCTAAGAATAGAACACAATATTAGAGTTTTAAAAATGGCTATAAAAAACCTATGATAAGACCTAATGTGGGAAATTTTATTCTGGATTATGTGGTTTTCCTATTATGATTAGTGTTTCTCACACTATTATTATTGGTTTCAGTCCATGGCTGGAACCTGAAGGAACCATGTTAATGCTGAATGCAATGGGCAATGCAATGATTGTCCCCCTGAGCAACCAAACGTTATGGGAGCTGGAATAAAAAATCTTGTAGTCATTCTCACACAACATTCTCATGCTATGAATCATGCAAGACATCCAAACGAGAAAAGGAAGGAGCAACATTCTGTTGAATCCTTCATGAGGAAGCATCCACCCTCATTTAGTGGTTCTAATGATCCATTAGTGGATAAAAAATGGATCAGTACCACTGAAAAGATATTTTCTGTTCTTCAATGTTCTTAAAATGATAAAGTCATCTTAGCAGTATATTTTTTGTATGGTGAAGCTGATCAATGGTGAAATCTTATTAAGAATATGAGGCAAATGGATGAAATTGAATCCATGGAATGGGGCGAGTTCAATAAATTATTTTTCAATAAGTACTTCCCTCGTATTCATCGAACAAAGATGGAGAAGGATTTTCTTGATCTAAAGCAAAAGGATGATGAATCTATTGGTACATACGAAATAAATTTTACAAGACTTGCAAGGTACACATCTGGGATTATTATCCAACCTGAGAGTAATATCGATTGATTCTTATGTGTCTTAAAACCAAGTCTTCGAAGGGTGTTAGCCATAAGGGACTTTAGTAGCTATGAGGAAATCATTCGATGTGCTCTCAATGTTGAGATGGAGATTGGAGTAACCCATCAGTCATATGTGTTTGATAAGAAGAGGAAAATGGAATTAAAAGGTAAATCTAAAGACTACACTGAAAAGAAGATGAGTTTTCCCTTATGCTCAAAGTGTGGGAAGAAACATGGATGGAGTTTTCTTAAAGGGACAAGTAAAAGTTTCAAATGTTTAAAGAAAGCTCATCGGGCATTTGAATGCCACAATGATAGGAAGAAGATGTCTAGTGATGAAAAAAAAGAAAAGGCTACACAGAGTTCACCTCCTACACATCAATGTCACATGTGCAAGGAAATGGGGAATTCTGCTAGTAAATTCCCTAATCCAAGGGTTTTTGACGATGATCGACTTCAACAAACTCTTAAGGCCAAAGACAAAGGAAAGTCACACACAATTTCTATCAGCGATGTGGAGTATGATAACGAAGTGGTGAAAGGTACACTTACAATCCACTCTAAAGTTGCAAATGGTTTATTTGATTCCGGGTCCACCCCCTCTTTTATTTCAGAAGAATTTTCTATGGGTATCACCATATTACCTCAAAAATTAGGTGTTCAGTTAGCTGTGACAACCCCTAATGGGACAACAGTTGCATCAAAAGTTTATAATTCTTCTCCGATTGATGTTTGTGGGAAAGTGCTTCTTGTAAATCTTGTGATAATTCCTATAGTGGAATTTGAAGTGATTCTTGGCATGGATTAGGTTTCTTTATATGGAGATCATATCAATTTCCAAAGAAGGGAAGTCACATTTCATATTCTAGATCAATCTATGATCCTCTATTGATGTAAGGATGAACATAACCTTCTAGTGGAAATTTCATCCATCCTATGGATCTTGATTCCAATAAATGAAGGTTTGTTTTCTCAAATGGTTAGATAGAAACTCATGATTAAGAATATGACCATTGTATGGGAGTTTGATGATGTCTTTTCAGAGGAATTTCTGGGTTTTCTACCAAATCGTGAAGTTGAGTTTTCAATAGAACTCATACCGGGTGCTTTGCCTATTTCAAAGAAACCTTATAGAATGGCCCCAATTGAGTTGTAGGAATTAAAGAAGAAACTCCAAGAGAATCTTGATTTGGGATTCATACGCCCTAGTGCGTCACCTTGGAGAGCAACTGTTCTATTTTTAAGAAGAAAGATGGGTTAATGAGACTCTGAATTGATTATCGAGAACTTAACAAGATCAATATCAAGAACAAATATCCTCTACCATGCATTGATGACTTATTCGACCAACTACGTGGAGCTCAATAATTCTCCAAGATTGATCTTCGTTCTGGGTATCATCAATTAAGGGTCAAAAGGGAGGATACACCAAAGATGGATTTCCTTACAAGGTATAGACACAATGAATTTATAGGGATGTCATTTAGTCTTACTAATGCCCCTACTATCTCCATGGATCTGATGAATAGAGTCTTTAGAGACTATCTTGATCAGTTTGTGGTAGTCTTTACATACGATATTCCTGTCTATTAAAAGAGCAAATAAGAACATGAAGATCACTTGAGAATTGTATTGAAGACCCTACCAATGGAGAAGCATTATGAAAAATTTACCAAGTGTGAATTTTGGCTTAAAAAAGTTGCATTTCTGGGTCACATAATCTCAAAAGAGGGGATATCTGTGGATCCGGCAAAAGCAGAGGTTATCAAAAGATGGTTGAGACCAACAAAATTAACTGAGATCTGAAGTTTTCTTGGTTTGGAAGGATACTATCGACGTTTTGTGAGATATTTTTCTCGATTATCTAATCCACTCACCAGGTTGACTCGAAAAGGAGTTATGTTCGTTTGGACAGAGGAGTGTGAAGAGAATTTCAAGGAGTTAAAAAGAAGGTTATCCTGTGCACCTGTACTCACACTTCCTTGTAGTGGAGAAAGGTTTGTGATCTACATTGAAGCATCCAAGAAGGGACTGGGGTGTGTTCTCATGAAAAATGATATGGTGATAGCTTATTCCCCACGACTGTTGAAAATCCATGAGCAAAATTACCCAACTCATGATTTGGAGTTATCTTCGGTAATATTTGCATTAAAGATTTGGAGGCATTATATTTATGGAGAAAGGTGTGATATTTATACTGATCATCAAAGCTCAAAGTATATTTTGACACAAAAGGAGAAGAATATGCACCAAAGAAGATGGTTAGAGTTGATTAAGGACTACTAATGCTCAATTCATTATCACCCTGGGAAAGAAAACAAGGTGGAAGACGCATTATGTCGACAAGACCATGCTAGCTTATCCATGATGAAGATCACAAAAGATCAAATATTTATGGATGTACAAAGGATGGATCTTGGAATTATAATGGGAGGGGAAGAATTGTATCTTTCTCAAATGAATGTTCAACCATCTATACATGTGAATATTAAAGAGTCACAAAAAGAAGATGTAGAGTTAAAAAAGAAGGTGAGAAATTTTCCTGAATTCATCCTTGATTGTGATGTGATAATAAGGTTCAAGAATTGGGTTTGTGTACCTCCCATCCCAGAATTAAAGAAGGAGCTTCTGGATGAGGCTCATAGTTCTTCATTCTATATTCATCCTGGAAGCACGAAGATTTATAGGGACCTGAAAGAGTACTTTTTGTGGGATGACATGGAAAGATATGTTGCTGAATATGTCTCTTGATTCTTGGTTTGCCATCAAGTTAAAGATGAGAGACAAAAGTCTAAAGGGGTGTTAAAACCATTACCCATACCAAAATGGAAATGGGAAAACAACACTATGGAATTTGTCATCGGACTTCCTAAAACATCCAAAGGAAATAATGTTATCTAGGTCATAGTTGATCATCTTACGAAGTCGGCACACTTCATTGCTATTAGAGAGGGTTTCTCTCTATAGCAGATTTCCAGGATATATGTAATGAAAGTGGTAAGATTTCATGGATTACCACTTTCCATTAAATCTGATCGGGATCTGAGGTTTACCTCAATGTTTTGGCAAAGTATTCAGCATACTCTGGATAGAGAGTTGAGTTTTAGCACTGCTTATCAACCTCATACATACAGTTAGTCTGAGAGGAAAATTCAAACTCTAGAAGATATGTTGAGAGATTGCTATATGGATTTCAAAGGAGGTTGGGATCAACACCTACCTTTGGTGGAATTTTCTTATAATAATTGCTTTCACTCCAGTATTCATACGGTTCCTTATGAAGCTCTCTATAGAAATAAATGCCGAACTCCAACTTACTGGGATGAAGTTGGGGAATGAAAGCTATTAGGACATGATCTTGTTGATGAGTTGGGGGAAATTGTCCGATCTATTCAACAACACATAAGAGTAGCTCAGAGTCAACAAAAATTTTATTCCGGTAACTGAAGAAAAGACCTAGAGTTTGAAGTGGGTGATAAAGTGTTCCTACGAATATCTCCTTGGAAGAGAGTAATGAGATTTGGAATGAAGGGAAAGCTGAGCCCTAAGTATATTAGTATTTTTAAAATACTAGATCGTACTGGGAAGGTAGCTTCACGATTGGTGCTTCCACCGAATCTCACTCAAATTCACGATGTGTTCCATGTATCTCTCCGGGGAAAGTACATACCCGATCCTTCACATGTTCTCAACTCATAAGTTGTACCGCTGGAGCAAGATCTTTCTTATGAAGAACAACCGATAGAGATTCGGGATCGTAGCGAAAAATTCCTACGGAACAAGACCAGTCACTTGGTAAAAGTTTTATGGAGGAACCAACAATTAGAAGAAGCTACATAGGAGCTTGAGGATATGATGAGGGAGAGGTATCCTGACCTGTTTGTTACAAAGTAACGAATTTCGAGGACGAAATTCATTTTAAGGGGGGTAGAATGTATCATCCAAGATTTTTATGGGAAATATTTTGTTTTTATGTTATATACATCATCAAAGGAATCTTTCACTACACAAAACACTATCTTGTCTTGCTTTACACACAATCTCGACCTTCCTCGATAGCATTCATTTTACGGAATACCGAGTTTCACTAAACAACGATATGATATTAAAATATTATTAACACTAGCCATTATGAATAGTAATACCAACTTTTTGAAATTTTATAAACTTTATATTTCAAAATGGACTTCATTTTTGTATTCGGAATATCGAAATTATCCTAGGGTGAAATTTTGGTATTTTTCTGAAAACTTTCAATTTTTGATGAATAGTGAAAACACTGGGTTACTATTTAAAAACCGACTTTTTATTTAAATAATTATTTATTTTTTTAAATTTATTTTAGGTAAAAATTTATACATCATTTCTATATAAGTTCAATGTAATTCATTGGAGTTATTTTATAATAATTTTAGATATATAAAAATCTTATTGAATTTTTCAGCGTCTTTTACCTACCACCTAGGAGCATTTTGCAAATTTACATAAAACTTAATTTTACCGCTTCTGTGAGTGGAATTTCAAAAATCCGCAAGAGAAGGTTAATATAAACGAGTAAAATGTGGTTCAAAAAGATAAAAATAATTTTTGGTGAATAGTAACTATTTGCTTTTTTTTACCACGTTTAAAAGTAAATAGGGTAATTAAGGGTAAAAATGGTATTATTATTACCCTAACACATGTCCTAATTATATTGGATAAGTTTAATTCGACCAAAAACACCCTTAGGATTAAAATATGACCATTTAGGTCCACTTGGATTATATTAGGACATTAAATATTATTTAATTTAACAAAGAGTTAAAATTATTAAAATCAAAGTTTAATAAATAAAATTTTTTTAATAATGGGTTATAAATAAGATAAATTAGACTATAAATATTATTTAGAAAGCTAAAATTATTTCCTACATAATGGTATTTTATTTATAATTTTTAAACTTTAAATAATTTAATTTCTTTATTACGCAATGATGGTGCAGTAAATAACTTATTAAGGAAATATTAACACAATTGGTATTATAAATACTCAAATAAATGTAATTTGAGATTTTTTATGAATTAAAATAATTTTTTAGGTTAATATGACATATTATTATTGATTTAATTCACTTTTTTCGAACTAATCATGCTGTTATTATTTTCACAAAAATCAATTACCAAATAGTGTCAAAATTGGCATAAAATAGTTTTTAAAACAAATTGTATATTATTAATTGTTATTTTATTCCTAAAAATATAACGATCAGCCAAATGACTTAGATAAAGTTATATATATAAATAATGAACCCCTTGGGGTTCTTTTGTCTTGTTATAGTATGTTTATTAACCATATAGTGTAAGAAAACAAAAGACACGGTAAAAGTTAAATTATTTATCTTAGAGTTAAATCTTGATGATAAGGTTAAAGTAGTGACATAAATTTGTCTAAAATCTATTTTCTGAGTGTATTTCTACCCATCCCCAACATATATTAGAAATAAATCAATTTTGAGGTATTAAAAACCGAATATGACTTTATTATAAAATAATATTTGATGTTTTTCCTAAGGTGCCCCTCTCCTCCCTTATAAAAAGGAACCTCCTCCCTCTCCTCCTCACACCAATTTGATCTTTCAAGCTTAGCCGACCCCTGACAATTTATCTTCTCCACTTCCCTAGAAACATCATAGAGGTCATGGGATTCTTCAAATACCATCTTTAGTTCTCTAAGAGGTGGTTAAGAAGAGGCGCTTCAGAGAAGAGGTAATGTCCGTTACCAAATCTTTCAACTTTATTTCTTCTTCTACTTCTTCTTCTTTAGTTGTTTCATTATGAATTAATAACACAATTATCAATAATATATTGATATGTTATTATAAGTATGAAACAACCCTATTTCACCTTCTATCGATCCTACGGAAAACGAAATTACCGCGCGTGCATACGTACGGAATACGGTCTCCACGCCATGGTGTAATCTGTTTTCCACCACCACCTTACATGGATGGGTATAATGGTGTAAAGAATAACTATATAAGATTATATTAAATTGATATTGATTATGAAATAGAATACATACACTTCAGTACAATTACACGACCATGGGAACGACATCATCACTCATGCGTACGTACAGCCTACCGTCTCCACGATTTGATGTGACTCGTTCGACATGATCTTCAATGAATAATGATTATGTAAATGAATTGAATTAAAAATTATGATATATATTACATTAATATAATTCTTTAAATGAGGTATTTATAACCTAAACAGAATAATAATAATTTATTCGACAAAACATGCATAAGAACAAAAGGCAATAAACACCCGAATAACAAATAGCAATGAAATATTACTAATACCAAACAAAGAATATGACCATATATGATATCATAACAATGAGTATGATTCTGTAATACATAAATAACATTATTCAAATCATTATATAGGAGTTTCGGACACGTACGAAGCAAATCAGACCTAAGGTAAGGGAAAATCTAGCAATCTCAATTTTTATCCGAGATTGTTTATACATTGGTAATTACTGGGGCATATTTATCATCCACATACATGTTTTGTCAATATGTAATATTATTTTTACCCTCCTAAAATTGTTTAAATCCAATTTTACCCATTGGTTAATTTTTAGTAAAAGATATGAGAGGAATATTTTGTCATTTTTTGAACGAGGTACTTTTGGACTTTTCTTGCCAAAGTACAAGAAGAATGTTTTCTAACTTATACGGTATGAATGGATTCAAAGAACACTATTTCCATAAATATTACTTTACAATTTTTCAAGTTTATTTTTAATCAACTTCTTTTAGTTTAAAATTGTTTTCCAGTTTATGAAAGGAAAAATGTTTTTGAAGTAGAAAGCATATTTTCATCAAGAATGAAGTTTAAGTGTTTTATCAAAATTATTTTACATCTAAGATAACATAGGATTCTATTTCTATCCTTATTTTTACATTGATTTGACTATGTTATGATGAATTTATTTTTATGATGTCCTTTTATCTTATATGGATTATGTTATGATGGCATGATGTTTAAGAATACCATTTTTTATTACACGGGTTATACTATGATGTATGATTTATGATCTTGTGGAACACATAAGAATGGTATCATTATGAGATTGGTGGGAACTATATATACCTCAAACTCATTGGGTAAATATTTATATCTCATGAGATAAACATGGCTGGAACGACAGGTTAATCTGGTTCGGTGAAACAGGACTGAAACGAGGAGTGAACTCAGTTCAGAAATGGACTTTGTCCACTAAGATAGTCTTGGAAATGAGTCTTGACTACTAAGAAATGATTATATATTATTTTGTGTGTATGACACAATGTTTCATGTTTTATGTTATGATTATTGGGATTACATTTCACTACTATGATTTATCCCATGTTATGAAATTATGATCTCTTCTGTAGGTTAAGATTTCCAAAATGTTATGTTCTTATGAATACGATGTGATTGATATTTCTTTTGTTTACCCTTAATGAGCATTTGAGCTCACCCTTTTGTATGTTTTCTTTTCCACAGGTTAGGAAGAAGGGTATTAAGTAAGATATGCCAAAAGGGACTCTAGATATGATAAAATAAAAGGAAGACAATGTAGTTGATTTATGAACCAGTTTTTTATGTATCCCAGTTTCTAAAGACACTATACCTATACGGCCCTTTCATGGTTTTGTTGTATGTTGTAATAAGTGTACTTTAATTTTGAAGTAAAAAAATGTATGTAAAGTATGGGTCGTTATAATTATAACATGTACATCAATAATACAATACTCAAATGACACAATACATTAATGAAAACATAATAAATCTAATCATTTTTATTCATCTTCAGTTGTATCATAACTTGATTATTATCCAATAGCAGCATTTGATGTATACTCTCATTATTTGGACATTTCTTCTTGTAGTGTCCTAACTCCTTGCAGATGAAGTATTGTACATTTGAGACCATTTTCTTACCCTTCTAATCATATACATGGTGTCTTTTTCACCATTATTATAATAAACTCCCATTCCCTTTAATAATTTACCATGGTGATTATTTCCACAGTTATCACATATTGGAAAATCCTTCTTTCCCCACTTCCGATTATCAATCTTTCTATCTTCCATCCTTTTCTTCTCTTGCTTCCCTTCAAAGACGTATGACTCAGAGATTTCTTTACTTATCTTATTAACACATGATACTAATTCTTCATATGATTAGAATAAATGGGAGACTATTTCCCTTTTAAATGTTGGCTCAATACCATAAAAGATATGATCCTTCTTAATCTTTCGATCATGCGTATTACTGGAATTCTCATTCCTTCTCCTAGGATCCATTTTTTAAAAATGGCATACACTAGGATAGATTATGAATCACAATGCATAATTACAAACATGTAAAATACCTTACGTAAATTGAAATAATTATGTATATAATCTATAATCATAAAATGTTTTCATTGAAGAATATTTACTAAAAAATCCTTCATAATGGATTATAATGAAAACGTGACTTATCCTAAGCATATCCCCAGAGAGTGTCATAACCAAGGATGCAACAAGGACCATTTTCATATACCAGGTTACCCCGGGTCATGCCCAAAACTCCTTGTTGGAGTTTTCAATCCTAGGTATATTTGTGCCAGAGCGAACTCTACCTGCTCGTATCCAGACAGGGATGTATTTCTTTGAAAATTCACAAAATATCTACATTACAAAAATTCTAGGAAGTCCTTCTACACTAATTCTCAAAGTATATATTAGGGTAATGTGCTCTAATCAGAGTTTATCTAAATGGAGATTCTAGGGTTTTTACTAAACATCCTCTGATACCAACTGTAACGCACCGACCCTAGAAGCCTGGAGTCGGTGCATTATAACATAACACTGGCATGATTACAAGGAATCAAATCTTGAAATACCGAGCATCTTAGCAGTCTTGGAAAATATTTTACACAATGAACATTACCTTTAAATTTCCAAAAAACAACATAAAATATATTATACTTTGAGAAATCCATTAACAACCTAACTTAACCCTGCTTATCAATCATAATACACTTCTTGGAAACCTGTGAATATAAAACATAAGAAAGGGGAGAGCTCTAATGCTTAGTAAGGATAACAATATTGCAGAAACTTTCATAAATAAGCACAAACATTTAAGGTAATGTATAAGTCTAAAATATAATCCTTTAATACAAAAATAACTGCACAATAGGGAAAATATATATCAAATAATTACATTTACATTTTCACATAGATATTCTATTAGTCGAATAATCACATGAAATATCAATAGAATATTTCATAATGATGGAATGCATAATTCCAGACTTCTTAACCACATAGTCAAAGCCTTATGCCAATACTACAAATAATATTTTTTCAAGGCCATGTTCCAAGACCCTAGTTTGTCTCATGAGACCTACCAATGCATCGATGAGTTATAGTGGACTCCACCCATCACTTACTAAGTCCAATGCATTCATCATATGAAAAAGTTTAAATATAACATAAACAGTTGTATTAAAATTAGCATAAAAAATGTTAATACTTTATCCGTAAACCATGAATGGAATAAAAATAACACATCCGTAGTCAAACATAGCACAAAACCTTTAATACAACATGGAAAATTTGTATCATGATAAATCAACTTCAAAAAATATTAAATCCATCAAATGATGTTTACATTTATGAAACTGATTTGTAAAAATCTTTAAGAGAAATATCCAATTTTCCTAAAAACATTTAAAAGTCACACAATTTAGAAAGTAAGAAATTTAAAGACATTTTTGAATAAAATTTTCCCATACAAATTTTAAACTTTTTAATGAAATCAAAATTTTAAAAACATTCATGTCCATATAAATAAATCCTTAAAAAACATTTTGGAAACATGGACGTTAATGGGAATGATTTAGAATAAAGATATTTATAACATTTAAATTTATGTTTTAATAAAAGACTCCCTTAAAAATAATTCCTTTAAAAACACTTTTATATAACATGGACATGGATAATAAATATTTCCCAGTAAAAACGTACCCATAAACAATCTCGAATAATAATGGGATTGAGGAATTAACCCTTACCTTTCACTTTCCTTTGCTAAAGGGAAAATTTAACATCTTATATAATGACCATAGTATATTATTAAATTATACCAAAACCATATTCATATTTATTATATCATATTTGATTCATTTATGACTTTATAATACCCATTTAAAAATGATTTCCATGTTAACTTTACATTTTGGGTAATAATTGTTTTCTTTATCGTACGTGTTTAAACTTGTTATTCATGATCATATCATTTAGATAATGATTTAAATACTTATTGAATATAAAACTTGATTTAAATATAATATATATTTAGAATATAATTATTTATAATAGATAGTTATATGAAATGTAAGGCACCATTTATGGAGACGGTAGTTTATACATACGCAAAAAATGTTGTTTCCATTTTCATCTCATATTGAACGGAAGTAAGTGAATAAGATATATGTATATAAAAACACACACACAGATATATATATATATATCCATAAGAATTATTTTTTCATGTAATACATACTTATTAAAAATATATATTTTTATAATCATCGTCGAATGGTGAACATGGGAATGAATCTCATCGCGTCGTGGAGACGGTAATCCGTACGTATGCACGAGCGACAATATAATTATATTTATGGTGAAATAATATGAAATTGGTTGATATATCATATATAAATAATCATTAAAATGTTATATTTATTATTTAATTCAGTTATAATTTTTATTCTACCCATCCAAATAATGATTTGTTTGAATAACAAACTACACCACAACGTGGTGACAGTAAGTTGTACGTACGCACGTATGGTGTCTTAGTCAATTATAGAGTGGATAAAAGAATGAATATGGTTGAAAAATATTTATAATAACATTATAGTATATATAAGGTACATGAGTTAGTATTTTGGTGTGGAAACAACCAAGAAATTGGAAGTGCAAGAAGAAAAAACTTGGAAGAGGTTTTCTCAACTTATTACCTCTTCTTTGGGAGTTTCCTTTTGAGTTGATCAAAATGGCTCCATAGGTTAGATTTTTTATCAATTTAAGGATTATAGGTTGATTTTAGGGATTTTGGGAGGATATTGGAGCAAGTTTTGGCTGAGCCAAATGGATTGGGACATGTGATATTAAGATAAGGGTAAGTGCCTTTTTATAAGAGAGGTGAGTGTCACTTTAGGAAATACATGAAATATTATTTTGTAATAAAAGAATTTTTTCTTTATAATGCCTAAAAATGATTTATTTAGAGTATAAGGTTTAGATTGTTTGAAAAACTCTCAACCAATAGGGATTAGATAGGATTAGTTCATCATATTAACCTTATCGTTTAGATTAACTCTTAGGTAAATAGTTTGACATTTACCATGTCTCTTTTTATTTTTATGTTATATGGTTAATAAACATAGTATAACAAAAAACGAAAACCCCATGTGGTTCATTATTAATATATAAAATATTATCTAATTACTTTGGCTGAAACTTATATTTTTAGGAATATTATACCAATTAATAATATAGTATTTGTTTTAAAAACTCAATTATGTCAATTTTGACACAATTAGGTATTTTATTTTTATAAGTACATAAAAACTATATCACATAGAATGAAATTAATTTAACCAACCCTAATATGTCATATTTACCTAGAAAAATAGTGTAATTTATCAGAAGTCTCAATTTACAATTATTTGGAAATTAATAATATCAATTATTCTAATGTTTCATTAATAAGGTAATTACTGCATCATCATTGTGTCATAAATATATTATATTATTTAACTTCAAAAAATTATAAATAAAATACCATTATTTATGAAAACTTTTTATCTTTCTAATGAATATTTATAGTCGAATTTATATTGTGTGTAACCCTATATTAAAAATGGTTTTGTTAATAAACATTGAATATAACTCTTTTAACCCATCTTTAAATAAAATAATAATAAATGTCCTAATCTAATCCATGTTAACCAAAGAGGATCATATTTTATTCCTAATTTTTCTTTTGGTCGAATTATTCTTATCCAATATAATTAGGACATGTGTTATGGTAATTGTGATATCATTTTTACCTTTAATTACCTTATTTACTTTTAAACGTTGTAAATAAAAGTCAAAAAATACTATTCACCAAAAATTATTTTCATCTTATTGAATTTAATTTTACATACTTATTTCAATTATGTCTCTCATATTTTTGAACTTAAACTCACATAAGTGGAAATATTATGTTATATGCAAATTTTTTATCATGCCTAGAAGGTGGGTAAAAGAGGTTAAATAGTTCACCAAACTTTAATACAACTAATTTTATCATAAAATGAACCTATTTAATTACATTGAACTTATAAAGTTCTTATATATATATTTTTAATTAAAATAAATTAAAATAAAATAAATAATTATTTAAATAAAAAGTTGGCTTTAAATAATTACGCAGAGTTTTTCACTATTCATCAAAAATTGAATGTTTTCAGAAAAATAGTAAAAATTCACCCTAAGATAATTTTGATATTAAAAATTAAAAAATTATGTCCATTTTAAATATTTAAAAACATATAATAATCATTTATTAATTTAAAATTAATTCCTTTTGTGAAAACCAAAAGGCATGTTTTTAAAAAGTATAAACTATCAAAATATTAACATGTGTTTTTGTCAAATTTAAATGAGAAATTACTTTTAATGACATATATTGTATTAAATGATAAAAATATAATCTAATTATACTTATAAAACTTTCAAATTCATAATTAAACACTATAAATTATTTCAGTTAGAAGCATTGTTTTCAATTAAAACATATCATCTTTCACGATTCGTCAAAATATGAAAGTTATCAGAAAGGTACCAAAAATTTATCCAAACAAAATTTTTATGTCCCTCTTCTATAGAAGAATTTAATTTCATTAAATTTAATATTTAAAAGTGTCAAATATTTCTTTTTGAAAAGGGTTCTCCATTAAAAAGAGGTAAAAATGCATTTTTTGAAAAATAGTTCTTTTTTCTGAAAAAATGAAATTGTTTTTATATTATGTATAATAAACACGTAATATGGATTTTAAAATTATAAAAAGTATATAAGATTCAAAATGCAGTTAATACTATTCATAACCACTTTTTGAACAGCGGTTTTGGTAAGTTGTGGTGCACTAGAACTCGGTGTTTCGTGTAGCGCAAGCTATTGAATTACTTTAATGAGACAATGTACTAGGAAATATTGGTGTGTTACACCTATGCTATAAAAATGATACCATTAACATAAATCTAGATGAATTTATTTTGGAATTTATATCAGTATTAATGAAATAATTAACATAATTCATTCACTTAGATATGTAATTGATTAAAATGATCATGTTATTAGAATTTTGTTATTCTTAACATAATTATTGAGATGAACCTATGATTATATAATATAATCATGTGAAATTATTAAGTTACTATTGAAGGAACACTTTAGAAATATAATGATTTAAGAAAAGGAATTTCATTGGAAAAAAGAAGAACATGATAAACCAAAAATAAATTAATTAGTCTTCATTCAATTTGAATTAAAACTAAAATATAAGATCAAAGGAGTCAATTAACGTGATGAAGAATCCCAATTTTAAAGTGATTAGGAAATGGCTCATTTAACAAGATGATTCAAGAATTTATATTGAAAGAATAACTTATTTAAGAAATCAAACATTGGAGGTATGTATAATAGAAATGGTAACTTTAGAAAATATTGGAAAAAAGAATGATTCCTTGAATTTAATAACCTGATATGAGTGAAAAATTAAAGGAAAAATATATGAAAACTTTCCCAAGGTTAAATAAAATAATGAGTATGAGAAAAAATGGAAAAAGTATAAAAATTATATGAAATCCACTTGGATAGCCTCATAAGATAGTTTAAGTTATTAATACACCGTTAGAGAGGATAGAAATGATAAAACTAATATATGTTTCATGAAAAAAATATTTTAGGAATTAAATCTTTTTTTAAAATTTCCTATAAAATCTTTTAATCATTCTTAGAATATAATTAAAAAATAAAATATGACTAGTGATGATCTATTTGAATATTTTAATATGATGGAAGAAATATTTAATGAATTTAATGATAAATATTAATGTTTAAAGAGGTATCTTGTTATGTATTCTCAAACTCAAACTTCTATTACTATGAAGAAATATGAGAATTCTCAACTACATAAAGGAAAAAATGACTTTAAATTGTATAATGAGAGACTAAATAAAGATATAGAGAGATTCAGTAATGGAAGAAAAAGTCCCACCTAGATTATTGGTAAAAAAATCATAAGTATAATACAGGAATGGAATACCAACCAGGATAGAGGAAAATATATCAGAATAGAATTTTACCATTTTCTAGTTCATCAAGTTCTAAAAATTTTTCTTAATATATTTGAACAAGTAAATTATTTATTTCTAAAATTCTATATTCAAATTTTATGTGAGAAGTAAAATAGTTGTGTATTCTTAAATCTCTTGTCAGTAACACTTCTAGATCCCACAAAATATGGTTTCAAAAATAATTTATAGTTTAAATATCTTTTTTATGAAGCCTTATTGAAAATTTACCTTAAGAAATAATGGTATCTGGATAGTTAATTCCTGAGACATATGACTACATACTAATTTATCTTCATGATCGCAGTCATATATAATGGTGGACATGTAACTTTTTGTGATAATTCCAAAGGAAAAATTAATGAACTTGATAAAATTTTTAAATCAAGTACTGATTTAATTTTTAAAGTATATTTTAGATGGATTAAATTATAATCTACATAAATTTTCAGGGCTTCCATGTTATGTTTGAAAAACATTACTGTAAAGTATTTGATGCCCATCATTATTTTGTTTTTACTACTATAATAAATGATAATATTTTTTATTTTGGTTTGAATTATTTATTTTCTCATAATTTTTCAAATTCAAGTACTTTTCACCAATAATCATGGAGTTTTCATAGGAGAGTATTCCTTTTCAATATGCACTCATGTATAATGATAACTAGGAATGTTTTAGTCAAGGATTTACATAAACTATAATTCCCAATAGATAAATTCTATAATCCCTTTCAAAATCAAAATTAGAACCAAATATATCTTGACAAACATAAATAAGTATCAACTTATAAAACTTTAGATTTGGTTTAAATGGATTTGGTTCACCCTTTAGAGTCTCTAGTTCAACAGGGAAAAATATTCCAAAGTTATCATGGATGATTATAAAAGATATACATGGGTGATTCTCTTTGATCATAAAAGTGAATCTATCTCATGTTTCAATAAATATGAAATTTCTAAATAAAATTGATGTATACTTATAATTAAGAACTTAATAAGTGAAAATGTTCTTGATTTTGAAAATCATGAGTTTTCATTATTCTGAAAACCTGTCTATAATAACTATTTTTTTCCTGAAACCCCATAAAAGAATGGTGTATTAGAAAGAAGAAACAAAACCATTTATGAAATTTCCCAAATTATGCTCACTGGGTATGATTTTCTTGATGATTTTTTGGTAGAAGCTATGAACAAAACATTCTATTTAATTAATATAATTCTAATTAAAACAATTTTGAAGAATCCACCATAACAATTTTGGAATGGTAGAAAAAAAGGATAAAAACATTATAATTATTGGTTGTAAAGTATTTATTCTCAAAAAAGCACAATTTAGACAATGTTGCATCCAAAATTGATAAAAAAATCCCTTGGATATTCTACAACCCATAAATCATATAGGTTTTTTACATTAAAGGACTATGATTTTTGAAAAATCTGTTCATGTGATGTTTGATGAGACAGATCCACATGATCCTAAGGACCCTTAAGATAATTATGAGAATCATCATTCCAGTATGGATATTAATTCAAAACCAGATAATATTTCTTCCAGACCTCCTGTAGAAAAATATGTTATAGTTGGTGGCCTAGAACCAACTACATCGTACTCTATTAATTAACAAATTCCTTATCACATCTTGACTATTCTTCTACGTGACAATGCATGTGATAATGTCCTAAGGATAGTTTTTTCACTAAAAGGTCATAGCAGATCCCTTATATGATGAGAACCTGGAAGTCTCATATCACCATTCTTGAATTTATGTTCTATTTCCAGATGATGATATTTGAGGGAAACAAATAATACAAGCCATTAGGGGTGATGAATTATAAAAAATTGAGGAACCTTCTCATACTGTACACCCTTAGTAATATCTAGAATAATATTATGAGAAGAAGACCAGCCAGTAGTAAATTCACATTTCATAGTGATATTGGATTTTCCTATATGTGGATGTTTTTATTGGTACTTATACATTAATATTAATATTAATGGGTATTAAAACTCATGAACATAGATGTATTGACGAAAATAGTAATGAAACACTATTCTCAAAGAGGTAGGATATGTTGGGTGCATCACAAGTAGTAATGCATTAATAGATAATGCGAGAAATGATATTTCCCTTCTATTCTATAATTTAAGTAGATATCTAAGGCCCTTTGATGGAATTGATATAGACTAAATAAATCCATGGCCATGGTAAGGAATGAGAATGTTCAATTATGAGAAGTGAAAGAATGAATAATCAAGCACATGGGTTGATGGCACCAACATGCAACCCGCTTGATTCGAGATAACGAGACAAAGGGATTACATTACATAGTAATTGTTTATAGGAGGTGATAAGTCATTTTAGAGTTAACTTATTTCCCTATGGGTTGCTTCGCGTGTTTATAGATTCTAACCTTGGACTTTAGGCTAGATGTGCATAATTATATTGTGAAAAAGACCTAGAGGGTCAGACACTATGTGTGTCGAAGTATCTCAGTAAAATATTAATTTAACATGTTCAATAAATATTATTCTTGATTGTGGTTTAAAAATTATTCAAGGATTCATGATTGAATTTATTTCGACACTAGTTATTCAAGAGAATATATTTGGGGGAAAATAATATATTTATTAGTGAGTAATGTAGTAATATTTATCTAATAAATAAGTAGTCATTATTTAAGGTCTAACAAATGTGGTGGAGGAAATAAACAGAATGGAAAAACAAAAGTACATGACGTGTATATTAATATACACAGCGTGTAGTTTTTCTGCGGATTTGTGAAAAATAATATTATTTAATTAAATAATTTTAATTGTAATTTGTTGGGTGCATGTCATATAATAATAATAGTCAAATGTTATTATTATACATGTGGTCTTACTAAGAATTAAATTAAATAAATAAATGCCTTCAGGTAATTAATTCATTTTATTATTCTAGGAAATTAAAATCCAAAACATATTAATCTCATTAGCATAGACTTTTATTGTTGTTGTGCAAAACGGATCTAGATAAAGCTTCCAAGAGATAATTCATTCCTTCCACGAATTCTCTCAAGCTATGATAGAGATCCTCCTCCACTAGATCAAGGAGAGTGATTTACAAGCGGATCTCAAGGCGATCGAAGGAGGACATCGCAAGTGAAGGATCTTCCACACTAGTAACCAGAGATCCCTTTGGTTATTTTCAGAGATACATGGAGCACATTTGGATCACCACTAGAGGAATCCTACATTTGTATTCAATGACGCAATGACAGATCAAATTAGATAGTGACCAGAAACATCAACGGAGAGATAATTTCATCAAGATAATTCTTTTCATTTAATTAAATTAATTATAACCAATACATGATATCCTCTATATGGTTCCAAGAATACGATCTTTTCTTTCATTCTTCCTTCTATCCCGAAGTTTCGGAATTTTATAATCATGGTAGATCTCATATTGAATGTCGTTAATGGAAAATATTAAAGTTGGGAACACCCACCAATGCACTTCCGTTGTGCCTGGAACCTACAAGTGGTATCTGAGTGGTCATATCTTTTATAATAATTAATTATTTTTTCATTGGTGATTTAAACATTTAATAATTTAATTGTTTCAAATAAATATAATTATTCAGTAAATCTAAATCTCGAGATATATTCCACCTCTTTCATTTCTTGGTCACCTTATATAAATGATTTTTTCTAATTATGATTAAAATAAAATAGAGGATCTCATTCGGAAGCACCACATCATGCTGGTCGTACAACACTAGAACACATGACATGTATTCCACAGTACACACCGTGTAGAATAGGTTCCATCCACCGGGATGGTCCGCCAAACTATGCCCTCTCATTTTATTCTATCTAAGTCTTTAAGACATTATGTGTTGACCAGGAACAAGTGGCACATGGTATCCATATTTCACAATGTGTGGACCACTAAACACGATTTGAATACCCCTTTGGTTAGGGTTGGACCGTGTACCCCGAACATGGCTTTCCCAGTTGTAAACCATGTAACATTGATACTACATAGCGTGTGTCCCACTGAACAAACCGTGTACTTAGAAGATTTCCAATTCCATGTCTCTGGGCGTGTACTTCGGATGGACGATGAAAAAAAGTACATGTTGTGTATTCAGAACTATACGTTGTGTGCTCATCTAAATTACGTTGATTTATTAAAATTTATTATTATATTATACAATCCCATGAGGCATGTACCGTAGTGCAGGCATAAAGCTGAGGCCCCATACGTGATAGGTGTTATATATATGTGTGTGTTTAATATAACATCTCTGTAAAGTTCATTTATACCCATTGGATTATTATGAATGAAAATTCACTAGGTTACTCCAAGGTACAAATTATGTGAAAATATAATTTTAATTGAATTTATTTGTTTAAAATTATGAAGGATGAGAATATTAAAGAGATTCAAGAAATTTTTTTATGATAAAAGGATGGATTAATTAAATATAATTAATTTATTTGAGTGTGATTTATCTTAAACAAGAACAATTAAATAATTTAATTCTAGTTTTATTTATGCATAAATATCATTGCATGTATGGATGATCATGAGATAGAAAAAGACCTTTTTAAAAGAATTGATTCTTTTAATTTATTATTTAAATTAAATTTGATTGCCTATGAGCCTTCTCCTCATTAACATGTAGGGCCTTTGTGCCTATGGTTTATTTTTTGTAAAACCCCATTTTATCCCTCACCCATGAGTGAGATAAAAGAATATGTAATGGATGGAGCTCCCAAGATAGGGGAGGTGACTAAGTTAGGAGCCACGGTGAAACCAATCAAAGGAGATACAAAGGTGGATAGGTGGAAAGATGTAAACATGAAAACAAAAGGTTCTAGGTGTTTCTACACTAGGTCTTGGGTTAGTTTATAAATAGCTAGATAAACTGACCAATAGAACAAGCTCACTATCATACCATTTATTATATTTTTGTCAGTTTCATTATTTATTTATTGTGGATTTGTTTTCACAATCACACAAACAATGAATTAAACAAGAATGCAAGATGGAACTAAAATAAGACCATATTATGAGGAAATATTATCTTAGACATGGTTAATCACTTAAGTATATCCCACATAATATTAAAAATAATATAATCAAAGATAATAAAATGAAAATTTATGTATAAGGATAAAATCCCTCAAATAAAATATTAAGTCGGTATAGAGTTCCATAATCTTTGTTAGAATCTGACCATAGTTTAATATGCTTGCCCAACCCTATTTGGGGTGATTTAAATTATCGGGGAATTCAAATTCAATGTTTTGGGTTGAATTGACTTGGTTCACATCAATGTTTGAATTCCACAACAAGACTTGGTGTGAACAAGCGGAAAAGTTTGAGGAAATCGAAAATAAAAGGATTTCATGATTGTGGAGTCCACTCAGTGGATCAAGGATATGTGAGTTAATGTAGTTGGAATTTAGGATTACTACCTAAAAACCTTTATGTTTCTTGACCAACAAATGTTGGGGTAACACAATGTGAAATATGGATCGTTGCAACTAGAATATTAAGGCAATTGAATACTCGAAAGTCAATGGTGAGAACTATTGGATTTTGAAAAAATTGTGGGAGACTAACAGGTATTAAATTATTTATTTGTATTATCTTTTTCATGATAATTTAATAAAACGTTTCTCATAATTCTTTGAATAAATGACAAGAATAATGACTTCAAACATATCATTGTGAACCATACTTAAGAAGGAAAACCTTCTCCTTGGAACCAATTTCCTGGAATGGCAGAGGCATTTACGCATCATCCTTCGCCACGAGAGAAAATTGTATGTGCTGGTAGATCCTCTTTTAGTTGCACCAGGAAAAGAGGTCAGTCATGAGGAAATATCTATATATATATAACACATGGATGATGCCACAAATGTGTAATGTTTCTTGCTATTAGCCTTGTCTACTGAGCTCTTAAAGAAACATAAAAACATGGACACGTATATCATGATATAACACCTTAAGGATCTTTATAAAGAGAAGAAGAGACAGGAGAGATATGATATCTACAAATATTTGTTCACAAATAAGCTTGGAGAGTCTATGCCAGATGGTCCTCATGTAGTCAAGATTTTTGGCTATATTTAACTCCTAGAAATATGTAGGATTATGTTCCTGGATGAGTTACATATAGATCTCATCCTATCTTCATTTACCAAGACCTTATATTGCTTTATTGTCAACTAGATCATGAGAAACAAATGAGAAGAGTCTATCAAAAATTCTGACCACAATTTACCAGTTAGGTAAGGACATGGGGTGTGACAAACCCAAAATCCTTATGGGGAATAAAAAAAGAAGGATAAGGCAAAGGGTCCAAGGATTTATAAACGGTCTAAAGCCCCTGAGCACCATCCCTCAAAAAAGGGGAAGATCTAGAGAGAGGTAAAGGAATGGGAGATGGTATGTTTTTCATGTGGAAAACCAGAACAATAGATGTGGAACTGCACCCAGAAGCATTGTGATGCCAAAGGTGTGTTCATTATCGAGTGTAATCTTTCCCATTCTATACATTGTGTATTAGATACTAATTTTGGGGCTCAAAAATGTATTAAAATGTAGGAACCAATTAGATTTAGAATTATTTCTAGAGGATATGTGGTTCTTTGAGTTGCCAATGGTGCGTGGCTATTTGTGTTGCCCATTGGTGATTACCATCTCCCATTTCAAACTGGAATACTTTTGGTTTTATATAAATGTTATTATTTTCCTAGTGTTACTGAGAACATAATTTATGTATCTTGTATGGATATGGATATATTTATTTTAAAATTTGGAATTAAGTGTTGTTTCTTTTAAAAAAACAACATATGTCATTGTATATAACATTTATATAACATTTTTTATGTATTAAATTATGAAAACCAAATGTTTTTAATCGATAAAAAAATAAATTCACATGACTCATACAATACCCAGTTGTGGAATCACCATCTTGATCATTTAAATGAGAAGTGATTAAAAATTCTATACTAGGATATTTATTTATAATCTACTGAGGTGAGACCACATGATAGATATCACGATTGTTTACAAGGTAAAATGACCAAGACCCCTTCAAGTGGACAGGGTGAAATGGCTACAGAGATTCTAGGATTGGTGCACACAGATGTGTGAGGACCATTTATAGTAGAAGATAGAGGTTGATATTCTTACTTCATTACCTTTAATGATGATTTTCTTAGATATGGCTATATATACATAATGATTTATAACTCAGAATCTTTAGATAAATTGAAGAAATGAAGAATGAAGTAGAGAATCCTCTTGGAAAGAAGACATATAAGATTCGATTAAATAGAGGTGGAGAATATCTGAAACAAGAGTTCATCAATATTTTATGGGAGTCTGGGATTATATCTCAGCTCAATCCTCCTTATAATTCATAGTGGAATGGTATTAGTGAAAGGAGGAATTGATCCTTGATGGACATGGTTTGGTAGATGATGAGTCAAGAAGATCTTCTATTATCATTTTAGGTAAATTCATTATAAACTGCAACTTACACATTAAACCAAGTTTCAACTAAGGAGGAAAACAGAATTCCCTCGGAGTTATGGAATAGGAAGAAACCCATTTTTTCTCACACACATGTATGAGGATGCAAGGCGTTTGTTAAGGAATTATCTAGAAAAAATAGCACCCCAGGGCACAAGGTGTATCTTTATAGGATATACTAAGGAAATGAAAGGATATTACCTATATAACCCTTCAAAAATAAAAGTGAATGTTGCTAGACAAGTTGTATTTCATGATAGGGAGAAGATCCTAAAAAAGTATAGTGGGAGAAAGATTAACTTTATTGATGTTGAAGTCAAGATTCATAGGATTTAGTACAGGAAAAAGTTCCATAGGTCCCTATGGAAGAGGATGTAGAATCACAAGTACTATGTAGGAGCTCAAGAGAGGTAAGTGGACCAGAGACATTTTTTTTCCTAGACACTGAGGATGGTGAATCATTATTTTTGGAAAATGATAAACCTCTCTCCTAAAAGGAAGCAGTATAAAGCTCAGAAGCTGTATTCCAGATAGAATCTATGAATTATGAGATGGATTCCATGTATCAGAACCATGTCTCGGTTGTGGTCAATGAGAAAATTTATGTAAATCCTGTTGGATGAAAATGGGTATTCAACAGAAATCAGGACATGGAAGGTCAAGTTAGCACCTATAAAGAAAGGCTGGTGGCTAAAGGATTTAGACATCATCAAGGAATTTACTATGATGAAACCTTCTATCCAGTTTCCATATTTAAAATTTTAAGAATCATACATGCCATAAAACCTTACCATGACTTTGAGATTTGGAAAATGGATGTAAATACAACATTACATAATGGGAACCTTCAGGAAGATGTATATATGACCCAACTAGAAGGGGTTGTGGCACCAGGTGAAGCTAAATGGGTTTGCAAGTTGCAGGAATCCATTTTTAGAAAAAAGAAAGAATCTAGGCCATGAATAATTCTATTTGATGAATCCATAAAGTAATTTGGATTCATTAATAATGAATGTGATCCATGTGTTTATAAGAGGTATAATTAGATTTCAGTCATTATCCTAGTAGGATATATTGACAAAATATAGCTTAATGGAAATGATGTACCCGTCCTACAGTAAAATAAGGAATGGATGAACATGTGTTTCTCCATGGAGGAATTGGGTGAAGGAGCCTACATTATAGGGATCAAGATTATTCGTGATACATCCAAGTGGCTTCATGTAATAACTCATGGTAAATAAATTAACCAGATACTACATAGATTTAGTATGGAACAATCTAATAGTTGTTTGGTTCCGGTGTCACATGGCCTACATTTTTCTATGAAAAAGTGTCCTCATACACAATAGGAGAAAGATATGACAAGTAAGATCCCATACACTTAGACTATAGGATACATCATTTATGCCATGTTATTTACTAGGCTAGATGTTTCCTATGCACTAAGCATGGTAGGAAAATATCATGAAGATCAAGGAGAAAAGAATTTTAATGTTGTTAAGAATATCGTTTTGTATCTAAGTAGAACTAAAGATATGTTCATGGTGTATCGATGAGACGAGGAGCCTTTCACTAGAGGGTATACTGATGCTCATTTTTAGATGGATCAGAACAATCTAATGTCACAATCTGAATATTTTTCTATCCAAAAAGAGGAGCTATGAGCTGGACAAGTTTAAATCTACCAGTTTTCACCGATTTTACAGTGGATTCCAAATATATAGCGGCTTCTGGTGCAGCCAAAAAATCCATATAGATTCAGAACATTGTCCAAGATTGTGATGTAGTCCCTATAAGTAATTATCCTATCATATTGTACTATGATAATACTACAGTGGTGGATCTCTCCAAAGAACCAAGGTCACATGAACAGACAAAGAACATTCTCCGGAAGTATCACTTATTGATGGACTTCTATCAATGGGTTGAAGATGCTGCGAGTAGAGTGTCTGCAGAAGAGAATGTGGGAGACCCCATGAATAAAGGCATATCTCATCAAAATCATGAATATCAAGTGAGATCTAGTGGGATAAAGGTTGTTAGAAATTGGATCTAGTCCATGTGGGAGTCTGTTAGAGTTAAAGGCCAAGAACAAACTACTTTTTACTTTATTCATTACCAAATACCATATCACATATTGTTTTTTCTTCTATGCGACAATGTATGTGATAATTTCCTGAGGATTGTTATTGCAATAATAGGTCATAGAGGATCCCTGTTATGATGAGAACCTAGATGTTCCATAACACTATTCTTGAATATATGTTCTATGGCTGGATGATGTTATCTGAGGGATAAAAATATTATAGGCCATTATGGGTGAGGACTCATAAAACATTAAGGCACCGTATCATGGTGTGCACCATTGGTAATATCTAAGAGGATATTATGAGAATGATACGCACTAGTAAGAAATCCACATTTCATAGTGTCCTTAGATGTTCCTATCTGCAGACATTTGTATTGTTCCATAGACTTTATGATTATTATTAATGGGTATTAAAACTCACTCACATAAATATATTGTCAAAAACTATGATGAAACACTATTTTTAGAGAGGTAGGATATGTTGGGTGCGTCATGAGTAATACTTCATTAATAGATAATTCGAGAAAGGATTTCCCCCTTATGTTCCATAATATAAGTAGATATCTCAGGCCCTTTGATGGAATTGATATAGCCTAAAGAAAACCATGGCTATAGTATGGAATGGTCAAGTTCGATTTTTGGAACTCAAAGAAAGAATAAAATAGAACATGGTTTAATGGCATGAATATGAAACCCGCTTGATTCGAGATTTGAAGACAAATGGATTACATTACATGGTAAGAGATCATTTGAGGTGACACATCATTACAGCATTAACTTATTTCCCTATGGGTGCCTTGGTGTGTTCCTAGATTCTAACCTTGTAATTTTGGTAGTCTCCTCCTAATTCCACTAAGAAAGAGGCCTTCAGGGTCACACACTCTGTGTGTCCAAGTATCTCGGTTAAAAATTAATTTAACAAGATGAATAAAGATTAATCCCAATTGTGGTTAAATAATTATTTATGAATGTCTGATCAAAATTATTTAAACACTAGTTATTAGAGAGCATATATTGTGGGAAAAGTAATATATTTATTATAAAATAATGTAGTAATATTTATTTATGAAATAAATATTCATTACTTAAGGTATAATAAATGTGGTGGAGGAAATAAAGATAATGGAAAAAACAAAATCACCCGTCGTGTATATTAATATACACACTAAGTTGTTTTCGGGGGATTTGTGAGAAATAATATTATTTAATTAAATAATATTTAATTTAATTCATTGGGTTCATGTCATGTTATAATAATGGTCAACTATTATTATTAGACATGGGGTGTTAATATGAATTAAATGAAATGAAGAAATGCCTTTGGGTAATTAATTCATTTTATTATTCTATGTAATTAAAATACAAGTTATATTATTCTCATTAGCTTATCTATTTATAATGGTTATATACAATAGATCTAGAGAAATCTCTAAAGACAAGGGAGAATTATTTTCTTCCAAGAATGCTCTCAGGATATGAGAGAGATCCTCCTCCACCGGATCAAGGAGAGCGCTTTATAAGCAGATCTCAAGACGATTGAAGGCAGACATCGCAAGCGACGGATCTTCCATAGTATCACCCAAAGTTCCCTTTGGAGACATCCAGAGATACATGGAGCACATTTGGATCACTACTAGAGGAATCAACCACATGGGTTTTATGATATAATGATGGATCGCATTGGATCATAAATTGGAACATCAACAGAGAGATAATTCCATCAAGGTAATTATTGTCTTTTAATAAAATTAACTATAACCAAAATTTGATGACCCTCTCTATGGTTCGAGGACTCCACTTTTTTTCTTTCGTTCTTTGTTCTATTCTGAAGATCCAGAGTTTTATTATTGTGACGGATCTCAGATTGATCATAGTTAACAGAAAAATTCATGTTGGGAACACCCTCCAACGTGCTTATGCTACGCCCAAAACCTAAAAAATATACTAGTTCTAAAGAACAACTTGGTGAAAATATTTTAGATAAAAATAAATTGTAAAAAGCATCTGTTAATAGAGATGTTATGACTCACATACGACATCCCATAGATACTATTGTAGGTGATATGGATAAATTATCTCATACAAGGGCTTCCCTTAGAGACCATGTTGAACATAAATCTTTATTTTCACATCTTGAACCTATGAACTTCAATAAACCAATTAATGATGAATTTTCAGTATTAGATATGCAAGAAGCGTTAAATAATTTTTAATGAAATGTATTATTGGAACTAGTTGAAATACCTAAGGACTACATAAGTATTGGCACTAAATGTGTGTTTAGAATCAAAGTTGATGATTCAAGTACAATAATAATAAATTAATCAACACTAGTTTCCCAAGGTATAGTCAAGAAGAATGTATTGAATATGAGGAATCCTTTTCATCTTTAACAATAATAGAATCCATATGGATGTGTCTTTCCTATGCATAACATTTGAATTTTTGATTATATCAAATATACTTCATGAGTGTACTGTTAAATGGTTACATAGATGAGGAGTTTATTTCTGAAAAACCATAAATTTCAAAACCTTCACATTCAAAATCATGATTTTAGATACAAAGGATATTTATATAGTTTATAATAAGCTCATAGAGAATGGTATGATAGGATAAACTAATATTTGATTTCAAAATATTTTACTAAATGAATATCTAACACTACTTTATTTATTTAAATAAATTAATTATATGATTTATTTGTTAAAATATAAGTTAACGATATTATTTTTTTATTTTAAAAAAGTATTCATGTAATTAATTTTATGAAATTATGAATGTGAGTTTGAAATGAAATTAATTGGGAACATAAATTAATTATTTGTTTTCAGATTTTGTTTATAATAATGATAAGAGTTGTTTTTAATTCAATAATATGCATTAAAGAAATTTATTTTTTTTGGAATGGATAGTATTAAATGTAGTGACACTCACTTGAGTATATGATATAAATTAGATATTGATGAAATTAGGAAACTAGTTGATCAATCCATTTAATTTAATTTGATTGGATGGTATATTTACTTAACTACTAATTTAACTGATATAATTTTTAGTGTCTGTATGTGTGCCTGTTTTGAAGAATTACAAAATGAGTATCATTTACATAATTTAAAAAAAAAATTCAAATACCTAAATGATATAACCAATTTTGGATTTTTCAGTTCTAGAGGAAAAAACATGACATATTTAGTTATTCATTTGCTGAAATGGTGGTCGTAAGTTACATAGAAAAAGAAACTATGGAACATCTAACTTTTTGGGAATGTTTCTAGTTTTATGTTGTAGTAAAAAATAGAAATTAGTTTCATTATATACTATTGAAGTTTTATAAAAATATACAAGAACTTTTTGGGAAAACATTATATGGTTGACACATTATTTTATATGTTATGGATATTAATTTCGATATGTACCTAAAAATTGTGATATTATAAGCGATAAAAATATTTCCATGACCGGTTTGTGTCATTTGAGAAATAAACATATTGAAATAAGACATAACTTTTTGAGAGATCATTTTCAAAAGGGTGAAATAACACTTGAGTTCATTGGTACTAAAAATGAACTTTCTGATATATTCACAAAGCCTTTGAATTTGGATAAAATGAGATATATCATACATGAATGTGAAATGATATGTTTTATTTAGTATTTATTTATTAATTTGTTGATTATTTGGTAGATAAAGTTTTTATTATCAGAACTAATTTGGATGATATATAATGGGTATCTACTGTTGGCATCCATAGTTTCAATCTACCAAGGTTGATCTACCATTAGTATCAAATGTGAGGATCAACCATTAGTCATGCAGCTGTGGTGATATACCATTTGAAATTACTATTGTATTATACAATGATTTTCTACAATTAGGACCAACCATTGTTATTTTTTCCATTACTATCACTTTTAGTTAAAACTATTATTTGGTTTATTTATTGTTATACTTTTTATTATATTTATTTTCCAATTACTAATCCCTAAATGATAAATTTTCCTTATAATTAGAATCAAAAACTTTCCTCTCTCTTGTGTACCTCGTTGGAATATTTTCTTCCTTTCTATATCAACCGTCCTCCATCCTCCTTCACAATCCATCCCTTGAACCAGTGTGAATATGGTGTGATTGATGCACCATGCTATATATTTTGATGAGTCACATCCCTTAATGAAAACTAGGTTTGAATTGATTCATCATAATGTATAACAAAACAATCTATATATTGTATCTAAATTTCATATTGGAAAGAAAGAAATAGATTTCATATGCTTTATTTACAGATTTTTTATCATGTGGAATGTGATCCAGGATTTTGGTTGAGTAGAATAGTTCTTGAGGAATGATCAACCATTCTACCCATGGTTGGTTCTTGAGTTGTATTAGTTTTCATAGTATGAGTTTAGTGAAAAGAATTATATTATCAAGACTATGATAGATTTCAAGGATCATAAATTTTCATAAATGATATGGGAATGACGATTGAATTTTCCTTGCAAAGGAAACTATAAAGACCATAAAGGTTCTTTCTTAATTAATCATAATAATTTTGTATTTGAGGATTTCTTGTTTGAGGTGATTGTGGATGATACTATTTGAATTCAAAAAATAGTTTATCTTGATAGAGAAAGAAGGTTATTATTCAAGATCATATAGTATATGTTACATCCCAGAAAGGGGGACTTTAGGATAATGAAGAATCAAGATTTTTTTTATTTCTTATGAAAATAGTATATAAGATTAATATTTTGAAGCTATGAGATATATCACATGTTGGAGTTGAGAAAGACTACTTTTCGATCACACTATTTGGATTATCCTATTTTTATATATCCTATGTGGAAAGAAATAAGAATTTTACCTTAATGTGAAGAGAAAGTGGCCATGTGTGGTGGGTTCTTATTCATTCAGGTAACTTCTACAAGGATGTGGGTTAACTGGAACCCTTGGATGAAGAAGTGGGTCATTGATAATGATAATATTTATGAGAAGTTAAATATCATGTATCTCCATAATAGAACAAGAGGCATGGTTGACCATTGATTGGAGACATACTAGGTAGTGGAATACTCCTCTGATGAGGAACTGGAATCTAATGTTGAAGTGGAAGTTGGTGCAGCTGAGGATGAAAAATTAGTGGTTGTTTTCTTGGATGTTGTTAGTGACGAAGATATGGACAAAGAGACCTATTTTATACTATGCATATTTCATTACAACACTTTCCATTAATATTAGATAGATTTTGTAGGGAGAAGATGATGTGCTACAATAGGATAATGTCTCTAGTGGTGATCATATTGAGAGGTCTTATTATATGACTCTTTAGTATGTGTTGGTTCTTTTATATGATTTTGAATATTATGCTAATGAAGGTGATGAGGAAGAGTGGCCACACCCCTGTAATACTATGAATGATTTCAGTAGATCTGCCAGTGGGGAGGGTAAGGGTATATCTCTTTCTATTTGAACTATCCATGATTCTAGTGATAGTGATGTTCCAACTAATTATGATTCTGGAAGCTATACTCAGCAACTTACCTCTAATAGAGATGAGTATGGAGCACCAACTAATGGTGAGAAATACACAAGATCAACAAATATTGGTTTGAATTTTTTTGATTTGGAAAAAGAATATGATTCTGAGTAGGTTAGTCTATGAGAGCATAGTGGACCATCCATTTTGGTTTTGTGGAGGGATCCTAAGGGATCTTTTCTCGATAATATTGATGAAGATGTGTGTTTAGAATAATTTTATTTTAAGGTATTTATTGTGGAAAATAAGTCTATGAATGTAGGTAATCACAACTAGGATTGGACTCATCCTCCTCCCACTCTTCGTCATTATAGTTTGTGACAAATTAATATTTGGATGGATTTAAGGAAAGATTACTCTTAGATAATGGTGAGATATTTCCTTCTTTTAGAGTTCATGAGACTAAGAATAATTAAGCTGAAAAAGGATGATAGTCTTCTAGGAATCTTATCATATTTAACCTAGATTTTTTTTAAAAATGGAATGTCTAAATATTGATAATGAGAAGCTGGTAGAGTAGAGGGATTATATCCAGAAAAATATGGATGAGATGAGTTCTATATTAAATTGGAGGGATATATATCTTTTATAGAGTCCAGAGTTATTATTTCAATTAAAGATTAATCTTATATATATCATCCTCATTCTCTTACTCTAGATTCATTGGATGCTGATATGATTATATCTATAGTTAGAGAAGATCTTCTTGCTGTGATGGGTGGCCTATCTCATTATCATCAGGCAGAATTTATCCAGATCATATAACATAGTGATCATATTCATAAACTGGTTAGAGAAGGATTGAATGAGGCTAATATTGATTGCGAGACTATCACTAAATCCATTAAGCATTTTCTATCAAGGATTTATAGGATGTATGCAATTAATTCACATTTTATGTTCTTTAATTGTAATTTGGGAAAGCCTTTTGTGACCAGGACCATCGACATGGAAGTGACCTAGTTGAAGAACTTTGATTCCCTACTCAATATGTTCATTGAAGGGAAGGTTGAATTATTAAAAGTAATGAATCATGGTAATCCTATGATTACATAGTTTTTATATCTAATTATACCTTTTATCTACATGTAAGGGAAAATTGTTATAGGACGTCAGGTCATTCCCTTAACAGGCATCAATTCTGCATCTTCTGCAACACCTCTCATAGCCACTTCTCTCTCCCTTACTCCTCTATATTCACTCCTGTTGATGCTTTCAGGTATCTTCTGTCTGTAGTTTTCTAAGACCTCACACTTCATTATCCTAATTCTTCATCTTTTATTCCTCCCACTCAGTGAAGAGGAAAGGATTTAGTGGATCTAACTTCTAGTATGGCATGTTTAAACTATTTTTATAGTTTGGATAGAGATATTTTATTTTTTTTGGATTTTAATAAAATTTTTGATATAATTGTTTGACATAAATATCTAAAATCTATCATCTTTTTATTCATCATTATGTGTGTTATTTAAATTTTCAGTTCTTTTTATCTTCTTGATAATATCAAAAGGGGGATATTGAATGCAATGTCATATTAGAACATGTACGGCCTAAATAACTGCATCATATATGGATATATAATGTTAACTAGAATATATTTGTTCAATTCATATATTTTTCATATAATTAAATTTTTCTATACATTTATGTTTCCCTCAGAGTGTGTTTCATGGTTTGGAATCTCTATTTCTGAACAATTTCCAACAAATTTGTTTAAGCAACTTAAAACACCGAAGAATTCAGTATCCAAAGGGACCTTCTTTCAGAAGTTAGGTTCTCATAATGGATTTTGACAAACTTATGTAATCACATTATTTAATATAATGGGAGTTCGGTATCATAAAACCCATTTTAGAAGAATTATTTCCTACTACGAGACACTCTTATAGATTTAGGATATGTTCTAGAATCCTTATTAATTTTCCCAGCATATTGTGGCTTTTCCTAGAAATTGTCAATCAATTATTAATATATGTTGAATTTATAATCATCAATATATATGTTTTTGGTTCTTCATAAATATGTATATATATAAGTATTTAGGGTTCTCCATAGATATTATCCTCCTATACACTACATATAGATTCTAAAGTCGTTCTTATACTGATGATGGTTTTCAAGCCACTCAGTGGGGCACTCTGTAATTTATCATCATTCAGGGAGACGAAAGTTGTTTTGATGTTGTGATCATACACATAAATGGTCTAACTACATATCAATGTGAAAGGAACTAGAACCCACATAGTTCATTACCACTTAATGGGACATATAATAGATTTTAATTTCATGTGATAAGGGACCAACAATATAGCTTAATGTCTTGTGGTAATGACATCTAGGAGGAAGTTTCCTAGTCAAATATTGGTGTGGTACTTATGCCAAAGTATCCAAGGGAAATTATAAGGAATATGATCTCCCATTTTTAATTATACCTCTTATGGAATATTTCTCAGATAGAATAGGGTTGATTTGGAAGGATTGGTTTCATTCTTAAAGAGGCTTCCCAAGTATCTCATTTTGATGGGAATCAAAGCCCGCAATGTTCGATAAGTCCCATAGGGAATTATGGACTTTTAAGGGAAATATTTAGGGGCTTACTACTGATGAGGATTACATTGTAATTTGGTCCATGAGATATGTCTTAACTTTTGGTGATTTAGAGAGGCTTTAATTTGGTTCCTAATCATAAATAGGATGCCCAAATTAAGGTAATTATGAGTGGACACCTAAGGAGGATGATTAGTGATATCATTCCATGGGTGAAGGTTTCCTACATATCATAGTTATGATGGGAATAAGAGTTCTTGGAGACCATTATTTTTGGGGCTTACACCTAGGAGGAGGACCATTGATGGGGGAATGATTTTTAATTTCATGGAAGATATTATGTGTATTTCAGTCCTTCAATAGGATTCCATCATATCCAAATTATGGTGGAAATAAGAGTTATCATAGTTCATTACATCAGGTGGATATTGTGATCATTACCAACCTATAATCTCCTGTGTGTTATACACAATGTGAGAAACAAGTGGGTTTTAATGATTCAAAACACCACACCCACCTTCTCCTCTACTTATTGAAGAGGACATGCCTAAGTCGAATGAGGTCAGGGAGACCGTGGTAGAGGTTGTGGCTCTGAAACTTCCCTCTCATCAGTTTAATTTAGATGAGGGTCCAATGTAAGGAAGGATTGAAGGTTACTGAAGTAGAGAGGAGCAATATTGTAACCTCCTACATGAAAGACTAGGGTCTTTCTCTAGGATGGATGCACTAAATTGGGTCCTGTATTAGGGAGAGATACTTATCCTTTTTCCAAAATGAAAAGGAAGTGTCACTCTTACCCTACCTACTAGTTTCTGAAGGCTCCGGTCATAGATATGAGAATTTGAGGATAGATTCTAACCCCTATAATCCAAGACTAGGAACTCCAAAACACTATATTTGGGGTAAGGGTTTATGTGACCAAAAATAACTAAATCCAATGACACTCTGAGGACACATAACCTCAGTTAAGAAAAGTGTGGAAACACCCTGACCATATATATGCAAATCCAAATGGTAGACACATAGATGTTCCTTTCTCTACGATTTGTAAAATCAGAAGGCCTCTATTGAGGTTTCAACATAATCCTTTTCAAACAAGGGTGAAATAAAATAAGGTCCCTTCCATGAGTGTCTTTAAAGGAATATTAATGAAAGGATCCAGCATTCTAAAGGGGTGAGGTGATCCAGGAAGGGGCGCTCAAGTAAGTGGGACACATGTATGTGGCCCACAAGTAGACTTGGGTGAATTAATATTCACCTAAGGTGATGAAAAATTTGGTTTACTAGACTTGGGGGATACTATATAAAATCCTTCAAGTGTATTTACAAGTATTCCCTAATGTGGGGTTCACATCATCCTAGTTGATGAAGGTTGATCACGAAAGTGTTCTCTAATTAAGGATTTGGGAAAATGATCCACATAATGGTTGTTAATTTTCAACACTTAGAGACCCTAATTCTCACTATCCCCTATTAATTCCTTAAATTTTTTTGTTATGAAACTACCTTGAGGTGTTTCATGGGACTTTATAAAAGAATTAGGGTGATTAGAGAAGCAATCAGTCACAATGGAAATTTTTCTATACATATGATGACCCCAAGTGTCTATTTATAAGAAAATATTATACCCTGTGCAATGGTGTCTTTGTGCGCAAGTGAAGTGGTGGAACAAAAGCTTGGGGAAAACAAGTACTTGCGTGCCACATGTGACTTGGGATACCTTGGGCGAACCAAATATTTTGCCTATGAAAATCATGATTTTTTCCATATATGTTGTTCTCTTTCTTCTAATTAATTTCCACTTGTCACTTTTTCATCCATGTGATGGGATGGAGTGTCAATAAAATCCCCCACTCAAGATTGGATCCGAATGAAAAGATGGTATAATGATGAGGTAAAACGGGATGAAAAAAATTGGGTTGTTCATGTTCTGGGTTTTCACGCAAGATTGTGGCATGAAAGTAAGCTTCCTTTTCTATATATAGGGGATTTAGTTCAGTGAAAATCACAAAGGATTTAGAAAACTCAATATTTCAAGTGCAGGTCTAGTGTGCCAACAATTTATTTTAATGCATATTGTTATATTTTAATAGGTACATTAGTTATGATACTTGAACACCCAAAAATTATTGGCAAACTTCCTCACCATAGAGTCACATATACACCTTAATGAATTTTTCAAAAAGATTTATTTTCTAATTTTTTTTCAAATGGATCCCACTCTAAAATGAATTTTATATTTACTTTTTTGTTCAAATGGATCCAAAATGAATCAAAACTACTGATGAATTGGATAGTAAGTGGTCTGAAGACATGGTGGAGATCATATAGAAAGATTAATACATTGTTTGTGACATTGCTCTTCCTAATCTAGAGGATTATTTGGAGAAGTATCACCATGAATTTTTTAAGATTAATTATATTAAACATTATGATTATGGTCATCTCCATGGAGACAACATACCATAAACAAAGAACTATGTCCCGAAATCGTTGTTTCAAGATTAGATGAACGTTTCATCTACCATCATTTCTTCTGCGGGAACATATATTGACATTATAATGACAACCAAAGATC
The DNA here is from genome assembly GCA_963277665.1 of Viscum album. Taxonomy (NCBI): domain Eukaryota; kingdom Viridiplantae; phylum Streptophyta; class Magnoliopsida; order Santalales; family Viscaceae; genus Viscum; species Viscum album. The sequence goes on from OY728123.1 coordinate 824,152,017, forward strand.
ATGTTATGCATCACAGTCTGTGTGCTCATGATTTTAAGCCACACACATTAAAACTAAAGAAACACTACTATTCTTCTATCTTCCATGATTCTAAGACAGATCAATCAAAGGGATGGATGAAATATGGGACTTTCTCCCAAGAGGGTGATTGAAGCCCAAATGGATGTGTTCATATAGGGTATGCAAGTCGTGGGTAGAGATTATAGATGATTTGAAAGGATACAGAATTTATGAAGGCATGTGGGTAGAAAAAACCTACATATACAAGAATGTTATTTTTTTGATAGAGTTATTATGATGATGGAGTCCAGAGATTAATTCATTACATCTGAAACATGGAGAAACATGTATCAAATTATGTGATGTTTATAAGATCTCCATACCACCAATCATTGGGGATATCTGTGATCAAGTTATTTTTCCATAGGAAACATGGAATGATGTAGAAAGAGAACCAACTTTGTCATTCGAGATACTAAAGACATCTCACAGGATTAAGATTACAATGCCCCATGCAAGAGGGGATATTCATCTAAATAAGTGGATAGAATTATTTATGGTAAAGAAGAAGGAGAAATTTCCCACCTGCACTCGACCAAAAAATTGTCCCAAGAATGAAAGAAGAGGTGCACCATGAAACTTCTGGCCGCCACTAGATATAAGAAAATTTTAAACATAGGGGTTTGAAGTAAACTCCAAAATTCATACTTAGACGCACCTTGTGGGATTACTAGCCCTATGGAAAAGTGTATATCTGATTATTTTTTTGATATACCAAGGTAGGTGTAAACCTATAACATTTTTTATAGCGGCCAAGATGTAAGAGAGGAAGATGGGGGGTTGGATACATCAATTTTGGTGAATATTCATAGGATCAGGTTGCATATACATAGAGGGGGTTCTCATTTTAGAATAATAGGATCATTCATTGTTCTATGGGGAAGGATCATGACTCACTTCAGAAGATATGCTATGAAAAGTGGGATCTAGGTCATAGGGATTTCGTTTAGACCAATTGTTCAAACATTATATGGTATTCCACCTTTTTCTTTGACACCTCTTGACACCAATACAAGTTTGAGTATGTTCATGTAATTCCACTTCTTTCCTTACATGAATCCACATATGGGAAGTTTTATTGATGATGGGACAAATAAAATAGAGTTGAGGGTGTATATGATAGCTTGTAGAGATGGGGTTTTGGCTACAATGATTGATGGTAAAATCATATGTGATGCCTAATATTCTTACAGATTTTAACAAAAATTAAAATTTCTGTAACAAATTAATGTATCTATTATAGTTCATGTTAGACTTGAACAACATACGATGGTGTCTCAACAACTATGGACACTAATAGTCATGGAGAAGACATGGACAATGTTTAATCTTCCTATTGTTGATGTAGAGATTATATCAACTATATAAAATGTTGATTCCAGAATTTCATCATATTCTAAATGTTTTCTAAAGAATGTTGTCCCTTAGGTCAGAGTAAAAATAATGAGGAGGAATGAATCATCTCGTATTGAAGGTGATTATTCCCCTTTAGAGGCCGATTCCTTATATTCGGAGGGTGAGGATGATGAGGCACCTAGCTCACCAAAGAAAACCCATGGAAGATATAATCTGCCTAAAATTATTCAGTGGGACACACCATTATCATCGACAAAAGTTTCACCTAGGTAGTCCAGTTGTCATCACTTAGAAGAGAGTCGAGTTCCTTTTTCTCATCCACCATTAGTTACATCGGGAATTGTGAATCTTTTTGAACCCTATATTGTGATATCATCTACACAGTAGGATGTAATGTACTTTGAGTATGTACGACTAGAAGTGTTTCAAGCATTGTAGAATTAGTATTGTGATGCTGAAACCATGTGAGTGTTTTTATGCAGGGGATTGCATATTATAAGAACATGAGGTCTTCAAGACCCATATGATATTAATTTTGAGAATAATCCTGATGAAATTATAATTCATATCTGGGTGTTAGAGATTCTTATAAATGAAATAGATAAGTTATTCTCCACCCAAAAAAAAGAGTGAAGGAAATGATATATCGTGGCACTACTAAAGGGATTGAATCTCACTCTATTGAGGAATAGAATGATTTTGTCGATCCTAAAGATATAAATTTACTTCTTCTCATATTCTTCTGTACATTTATATTTTAATTTTTTCAAAGAATTATTACTCAGGAGAAATACCATCTAAAATTGTAGCTAGTCAAGGAAAAAATGACTAATGCTCAATTTCCACGATATATCCCTCATGGTACCGCTATTGGGGTTATTGAGTCACCCCATTAAGCGGGATAGATATCTCTAGGATGATAGGCCATGGGGGTTGAAATGGTGGGAGGCATGAAGTCTCCTATACCTTTTTTTGGAGATGGTGATTCTGGTCCACCCAGAAGGAAAATAGGAAAAGGCACTGAAGAAATAGAGATCAGGTTGTTTACGACGCTTTCACATTGGGGAGCGTGCATGCATCCGTCATGCGGTGGGAGGACGTGCGGCATCATTGCCCCACATTCCCGCTTTCCAAAGGCGTGCGGCATCTGTTCCTTGTTCAGGGACGTCTGCTCCTTAATAGAAACCGGGATGATGGGATGTCAGTTCTTCCTTCCGTGGATTCCTCCTTGGAGCTTGTCACCTAGTTCGGGTCTCCCTCATTTATTTAAGACGGGTTCATGAAGCTCATTCCCGGCGCCATATATGCATGGATGCCAGTTAATTACACTTCTTCCATTGAGATTCTCCAAGGGGTCTGGTCGGGGAAGCAACCTTCGGTGAGGAGAATGGTCATGCTAGGGTGTCGTTGGCATGTCTTGACGCTGGGGGATTGGCATGTCTATCTTCTGTCCCTTATTATAGGTCTTCTTGAGGGCGCGGAATCTAGAGGCATCCCACATCGAATGCGGGGGATTGTGTACCATCTGAGGTTTTCCTTAGCTTCCCATGTTTGACACGGGGTATGCCGCGAGCTTAACGTCTTGCGGAGATGGATCGGACTGATCGAAACACTATGAGTGGATCAGATTTAAGGACCCCCTAGGGGGAACACCGATGTTGGGGCCATCATGTGGGCGGCTTCCCGGATACTATGGAGTGGAATGGGGTGGCATGATCCCATCCGGATGTGGCGGCTCGGGTAAGGATCAGGATGGGTGATGGAGTGACGGGCTTGAACCTCATGGAGGCTTCCTACATATCCCCATGGCAGGGAATCAAAGTCTGTGTAGTTCGGTGATATGGTGGGACACCTAAAGAGGCGACCCGTGAGAATGAATGCATGGATTGGATCCGGGATGAAGTGAGACTTCCGGGCTAGGGAATGAGATTCTCGAGGCACGTGGGCTCTAGGGAGAGGTCAGGATGAGACGTGGGTGTGAGTTATGGGGCTTACGCTCTGAGGCAGCCCATAATGGTGGTTGTGAACCGACGCGGAGGGGTCGGAACAACTGAGTGATAGGCTTGAACCTCGTGGAGGCTTCCTACGTACCATGCGTTAGCATGGATCAAAGTCTACGTAGTCCTGGATGCTCACAACGGCTTACCGTTGGACTGGGATGCAGTTTAACGTCATGCGGGGCGAAGGGTGATCCCTGACATGAATAAACGACATGCAGTGGGCTTGAACCTCGTGAAGGCTTCCTACGTACCATGCCTTGACAAGGATCAAAGACCACGTAGTTCCGGTGTGCAGTTTAACGTCATTCTAGACGGGGCATACAGTTTAACATCATGCTGGACGTGGCATACAGTTTAACGTCATGCGGGATGAGGGCAATCTGTGGCTTACACTCTGGGGCGGCCCAAAGTGTTGGAGAACCGACGTGAAGATGTCGGAACAACCGGGTGGTGGGCTTGAACCTCGTGGAGGCGTCCTATGTACCATGCGTTAGCACAGATCAAAGTCCACGTAGTTCGCTGGGATGGGGCTTACGCTCTGAGGCAATACATAAGAGGATGTCATGGAGGATGCGCGCTCTAAGACCACGTGAGTCATGCTCGGTGTGAGAAACAAGAGGCAACAGAGACCAGACGATCACGTCATGAAGGTTACGTCTGTGTGAAGCGGAAAGGGGCTTACGTGTTGAGCGGACCAAAGAGGAAACATGGGCTTACATGTGGTTAGCGGCACTTGGTGCCGGAGCTTACTCCAGGATGGAGGCCCGTACAGAGGTGCATGGGTGCTACCTTTCGCAAGAGAGGCTAGGGAATTACGCTATGAGACAGCCCTTCCCCTGTAGAAAAACGCCACTCCGACAAGGGGGATCTCATTCCATGTGAGGAAGAATCCATTCCCATGGAGACGAGTGGGTGTAAAGAATGTCTGAGCTGGGGGGACCCTGCGTGCGAGGCACGGGGTCGGACCGCAGTTTAAAGTCATGTATTGAGGACGAGGTGCTTGGCAGTTTAACGTCCTGTAGCTCGGATGAGGTGGGTTCTCTCTACACCCCTAGTGCTTACATGCCCAATGACCTCTACCCTTTGTGGGAGGGAAGGCATCGACAAGGCCGTAGTGAAGGGGGGCAACAGGGCGAACCATCGAGGGGTCCACGTTAGCGTGGCTATGGTGGATGGGGCATACGCATGGAAGCTTCCCATAACGTCTTCCTCATGTATGGCCATGAGGGCATCCCAACTCACTGGTGGGTAGTTGTATGCACCTATGCGCCAGTGCACAAGTGGGATAATTCCAAGGGCGTTGGAATCAGATCGAACAAAGGGACATGAAAAGTGTGAATCGCATGCCCAATATTCAGAATGCAATGAGAGTGGCATGGCGATAGAGGATAATAGCTGATCAGGTTCGCAACACAGCATCCTATCACATTAGCCTGAAATGAGGACAAAAAATGAGGGCTGACCACTGACCATGTTCGCAACACGGGGCCCAACTAAAATATCGTCGACCAGTCATCTGGGATGTTGGCCCAGGATAGCAGGCTAACCATAGGTAAATCATCCATACTTTGGAAATATGCGGACCAAAGGTCTATCATCGATATTGTCACAGCAGGAAGACACAGGTCAATCACCCATACTATTAGGGGGTCCCTCCAGACTTGAAAGTGGATGCAAATCTGAATTAATGACATGCAAAGCGTGAGGTGGAGTGATGGAATCTTTGAACGGATTCCAATGCTCTTGAAACTATACCATTGTAATAATGACATTAGGCATCTCATGCTTGGTGCACAAGGCATCTCTTATTTGTAACAAGAGGCATCCTATGTTTGGAACACAGGGTTTACTATAGTTTATAGTCATGTAGATAGGACTACTGGCATCTTATGCTTGGCGCACAAGGAATCTCTTATTTGGAACAAGACGCATCCTATGGTTGGAACACATGGTTTACTATAGTTTATAGTCATGTAGATAGGACTACTGGAATCACATTCTTGGAATAGAAGGCATCTCTTATTTGGAACAAGAGGCATCCTATGTTTGGAACACAGGGTTTACTACAGTTTATAGTCATGTAGATAGGACTACAGGCATCTCATGCTAGGCGCACAAGGCATCTATTATTTGGAACAAGAGGCATCCTATATTTGGAACACAGGGTTTACTAAAGTTTAGAGTCATGTAGATAGGACTACTAGCGTCTCATGCTTGGCGCACAAGGAAACTCTTATTTGGAAAAACAGGCATCCTATTGCTGAATGATAGGGCATTCTAATCAGGGGAATTGATGATAAGAATCTCAACTCACGACATAGGAAACGAACCATGAGTAATATGTCAACTCAAGGTGTTCCATGGTGTGTAGAGGAGTATCCTAAATCATGGTATCCCCTAGGTTGAAGGTGGGTGCGCAATGGAAAACCCCGACACCCCGGCCCGAGAAGTTCGTGGTGCGACTCTCCATTTTTCATAGGGGTCTGTGAGGGTAGTGAAGGGGTCGGCCCAGAGGTCTGGGACCGCAGCCCGACAGTGACCCCGAGCGGGGGTACGGAGCCGCAGCCCCCGCTTTATAGACTAGCGGGCACCAGCCTGGATACTATTGCGTGTAATAGGAGCGATATAGAGGATAGGCTACATGCAATAAAGAAGGCCTGCGCGCAATAGGGCAGTCATGCGCGCAATTGTGGCTGATGTGCGGAAAACACCGGGTCAGCGCGCAATTCAGGGATGCACGCGAAAAGGGCGAGTTCGGCCCGCAAAGGAAGGGATTGCGCGCAAAAGAAGGACTTGTTCACAATGGAAGGGGTGTGCATGCAAAGGAAGTATTGCGTGCAACTTGGCCAGCCTGCGCGCAAACGAAGGAATTACGCAAGGGGCGAACCCCAAAGGGGTTAGAGTTTAGTCTAATCCATGGGGATCTCGTGCAAAGATGGATCCCGGAGAGACTTATTGTGGAAAAGAACCATAACTCAAGGCCATATTGCACGCGCAATTACGCACATGGGAGCCAGTTCAAATTACTCAACCTCAAAAAGGAAGGGGGTCTCCTTCTATTTATAGGCACCCGGTGGTGCGGAATCCAGGGTAGCGCGCAAAATTTGCACGACGGAGGAAGCGGCGCGAAATATCAACCACGTGGGATGCAGGCGTGAAATTATTTTGCCCCAGTGCCGGGATTTTGCATGAATCCCGAGTTACCTTTCGCGCGGGACGTTTTTTCTGCGCACTTCACCCTTTTTTTCGCGCAACACTTCTGGGACCTCCGGACCGGGCCTCCGAGTCCGAATATGACTTCGATTCGTCATTTTGAAACTTCATCTAGGAGTTAAGGACTTTTTCGACGTTTACAAATGCCCCCCCCCCCTCTAAATTGGATCGGAGAGAGGTTACAACGATCATATTCCATGTGAAACGCCGAAACACTGAAGTGGTGGATCTCCTTGGCACTTTGCGCGCAAAAATCCAGCGGGGCATAGAAAATGATGGCTCTGCGCGGATTTCGCTTTCTTCATGGCGCGGAACCCATGGCTCGCCTATAAAAAGGGGCGCTGGGTCCCAAGTCCATAGTCAAGATTTTCCGCGAGATAGGATCAACGCTACCATGCGCGAATTTGCTCCTGCAGTTGCGCGTAAAAACGCTCTGGTAGCGCGCAATTCCTCCCGAATTTCGGCCATATTTTCGCACCAACTCGGGGTATTGCGTGCCAACGGTTCTGATTGCACGCCCAACTCCTGGATTTCGCATTGTACCATTAGATTTCGCGCAACTCGCTCCGATTCCGCGCACTACATCCTGATTTTGTGAAACTCTCCAAATACTCGAGATGGCTGCAAACCAAGTTGATGAGGGGGAAGCCACCGCTCGTAGAGCTGAAATGGTGGAGAATGAGGAGGTTTATGGCGCCAAGGTGATTGTTTCCAACAACCTAACCTTGTTCAATCTGCTGACCACCGCCCATAAGAAGTATCCTATGTCTGATAACCTCCCGCTCTGGAACTTTGGAATCCTGGAAGATGTTCCGCTGCCCGGCTTCGAGGTGGACACACCACGGTCATTGGTGACCCGGGAGGATGAGTTTTCTCACTACAACATCACCAACAGTGGCCATCCTGCCAGGGAAACTAGGAATATGGACGTATATGTCCTGAACCCGAGGACCAGGACCATTACCGGGGATGAACCTGCCGTAGAGGATTCTCTGGCCCTCTATGCAAGCACGTTCTGTCAGAGCGTCACAGCTGACACTAAGGGCTGGCTAAAAGACTGGGACCTGCTGTCCAGGGGTAACTTCACCAGTGAGGGGGCCTAGGCATTCTGGGTCCGCCAAACTTGTGACCAGTTTGAGGCCGAGCTGCGGTATATCGGCATGTTCGAGGCGGTATGGACTTCGTAGTTCCACTTCCACCGTCAACATGAGCTCGGGCCAGAACAATTCACCCGGTGGTCCCCTGATACCAACACATTCCACCTTCACCATGGGAATGATGGCTTCAGCCTCTGGGATGTTCACTACATCAGAGGTATCCCACTGGAGGGATACCAATACGAAGAGTTCGTTCCTCCAAAGAAAACCTGGGAAGACATGTCATGGATGCCTATACTAACGTGGAACCTGCTGGAGCTGGCCAAAGAGAGGCTGGGGGAAAAGTAATTCTTGAAGGACATTGCCTACAAGGGATGGTTCATCCAGTTCCTAGAAAAGGACCCGATGATCAAGATGTCGGGACAGGGAAAACGGTGCTCAACCGCAGCTCAGAGGATCAAGGATGGGTCGTATTGGAGGACCCTGGAGGTGGGGCAATACCAATCATGGGGCTACTACGTCATCGAGTCATGGGACCTGAACATCTGGTATGCAGGGTTCCTTGCCGCCGTCCGGAGCGGGTGGCTCCTGCCAGTGCGGGAAGCGAGGATGGGCATCCTTCCAGCAACACTAGTGATGGCGGGCACCATGGACGCCAACAAAAGGTTCAACCTGGGGGTCCCCATACTGGCTAGGTTATATGCCATCCTGGGATGCATCTCATTAGGGGGCCTCCTCGGAGGGTATGTGGCCCCTTCCATATCTTCCACGGCTGGGTGGCAGCTCATCTGGGTGGGTACACTTCCATGAATGTCATCCGTCCTCCGGGAGAAGGCATGCAACCATCCCTACTGAACATCACCGGGGTGGCGCCGATGATGCTCAATGAGGAGGGCGAGAGGATCCGCATTGGTAACCACACCATCATTAACTTCAGACTGTTAGCCTCCCCAATCGGCCAGATGGTGGACAATGGTCGAGGCTCACTGGAACAACAGGAGTATTTTCAGAGCATCCGGGGCGGGGTGCCCGTGGCTCGGATCGACGGGAAGGTGATCTCCAAGCCTTACGCGCCATCCCGATTCACCAGGCAATTCAAGTGCCTCCAACGAATGCCGAAGAAGGTATTCACGGCTGTCTGGGAGGAGAAGAATCCATGCGTCCTACACCAGATGTGGTTGATGTTCACCACTATCGGCTTCGGTGATGTCATTACTCTTCCTCCCACCGGGGTTGATGCTGGCCTAGAAACTAAGTATGCCAAGCACTGGACCATCACGTACCCTGATGGGCTTTTACACAAGCGAGTCCGGAAACTCGAGGCTACCCACGTGGAAACCGGGCGATGGGGGAGAAGGCAAGCTGCTGTCAGAAGGGGGGAACTAGGGGTGCGTCATGCAGCGAGGCTTGCACAGGCCGGGACCTCAGTGGTGGGAACATCACACGGTGTCACTGCGACCTCATTGCCCGTAGGGGGGTCACATGAGGCGGCCAAGGAACTACCTAGGAAGTAGATAAATTACCTGCTCGAACATTCCCAAGATGCAATTTTCCCGGCACTGTGGTCGGCCTGGATGACCCTGCGACAATCACTAGGCATTGAAGCCATCTGGAAGAAGATAACGTAGAACGGGATCCAGCTGCCAGAGGTTCGGATCATTCATGTTACTGAGAGAGTGAAATTCCAACAGCGACATGCCTATCTGACATCCATGGACATATACGCGCGACAAATAGGTTGGCGTGTGGAGCCAAATTTCCTAGTGAAAGTGATGCTCGGCCAAGAGCATGATCCGGAAGTGATGTCGCCGGGAGAAGGAGACAATGACGAAGAGTCAGAGGGGGAGGAGGAGACCGGAGAAGACGAAGGCGAAGGAGAATATAAAGAAGAAGGAGAACCCAATGGTGAGGGGTCGTAGGGGGCGACCTACCAAGGGAGTCTCTGGGAGAGCGGCGAGATTGTCGGCTCTGATCTCGACATAACCGAGATACGCGAGGTCTGTCTCTATCTTCATTCATTTTCCTTCTTTGTACATTTTCCTTTGAAATTTCTAACGCATCTCTCTACCTCACTCAGGAGCGTTGAAGTGTTGGTAAGGCATCCCCATCAGAGTAGGTAGGAGAGGAACCGATGGAACATGATGGGGATCTGATGCCCATCATTGAAATAACAAGCACAAAGGGGTATCCTATCATGGAAGCTCCTGTAGCGGCCAAAACACTGGAGGTCGATGCTCTGGGTTCCTGTAAGTCCCATGCTTCACTATTGGTGCTTTTTATCAAGGATCCCAACTAATCATGGTATGTCTTGCGCAGTGATCTCGATATTGGAGGCTCGTCGGGCTACTGATCCCGGGTTTTCCATGAGCGAACCAGTGGCGGACATACCACCTTGTCTAGAACATACTTAATTCACTGAGTCGGCCCCAGAAATTGGTGAGTAGGGGGTGACGGACATCAGTGGAGCTGTCCTTGAGGTGAGACCGGAAGCCGATGGAGGCCCCGTTGCTATTGGGGCGACAGAGGAAGGTCGCCCGGACGTCGAGGATCCTATTCCTCATGAAGACATCCCTGACGCAGATCCATCTGTTGACCTACTGGTTTCCTTTCCTGTGTATCGGCCCGCTGATCCTGAGGAGATAGACAACTCGGACTCAGAAGCGGCTGAGGAGAGCCAGATCACACAGTGCAAAGGGTGGAAGTGCATCCAGCGCTTTCTCGGGTAGCCCCAATCAGATTGGCTGAGGCGGATGGGATCACTCCAGACCTGGCTGCGCTTCCTGTGCGCCGGAGGGGCTGACACTCATCATCTTCATCTGACGGTCCGTGATTACATGGCCGAGAAGATACACGAGAGTAGCTGGCACACCGATGTTGCCCAGTGTCGGGAAAGATCGGCGAGCACCCAAGCGTTTCTGAGAGCAGAGCAGGAGGTCTGGCGCCTCGAAGGGAAAGAGAACGAGAAGGAGGCCTTCATTTCAACGTGCTCTGAGCTCGTGGAACAACTGAGGGCCCAGCTGGCTGACACCCAAGAGAAACTAACGGAGGCGAGTCACCAGATGGTCGTACATCATACTGAGCGGGCGCAAGCATAGGCCATGGTTGGTGAGCAGTGCTCTGCGGCTGCTGATGTGGAGAGAGTCTTCAAGGAGCGATAAGCAGTCCTGTAGGCTACCAACCAAAGGGTAACAACATTGGAAAGATCGATCCAGCATGCTGATCCTTAAGGGCTTTGTTTCTGCCATCTCATGAACTTTTTGCTTTTACTGGTCGACATTTTGACCCATGTATGGACCAATCTATTTATATGTACCTTTGGTCTAATATGCTCATCATAATTCTGAAATGAATAACAACTCACCCCTAAGCTCCTATGGGTTTCACCCAATGCGAGAAGTAAAGGATTCACGTGTTATCATTTCATCCAACTATGGGGCATTAACCAAGCTTCAGGCATCCGATCTCGGGCCTGGATTTCTGAGGAGAAGAGGGAGGTCCAGCCGACGGGAGGGGACCTTGGACCGATCGATGTATAGTCTCCTCCGCGTGACCTAACACACGAGCGGGGCAATGCTGGGGCATTGAAATTCATCCGAACATAGGGAGATGAAAAAGGTGAATCACATTACCCAAATTTGGAACACAATGGGGCGCGACGATGTAGGATAACTATTAACCGTGGCGGAAACGCATCATCCATATCGCATTGGCCTGAAATGGGGACAATAAATGAGGGCTGATTGCTGACCATGTTCGCAACATGGGGCCTAACTCAAATATCACCAATCAGTCTTCCGGAATGTTGGCCCAGGACAGCAGTCAGACTATAGGTCTATCATCCCTATTGCTACAATAGGCGGACTAAAGGTCTATCATCCATATTGTGGCAGCAGGAGGAACATAGTCTATCATCAATACTATTAGGGGGTCCCATAAAAAATGACCAGTCCTCCAGGATGTTGTCCCAGCATAGTAGTCTGACTATACGTCAATCATCCTTATTGCTATAATAGGCGGACCAAAGGTCTATCATCCATATTGTCGCAGTTGGCGGGCCAAAGGCCTGTCATCCATATTGTCAGGGGGTCCCGTCAAACATGAAAGAGAATGAGGATCCGAATAAATGGGCACGCAAAGTGTGGAAAGTGGAGTGGTTGTTTATTCGAACAGAGTCCAACACTCCGAACATTGCGCCACCGTGGCAGAGGCTCATTAGGTGGACGTACCAACCTGGTCACATATCGTCTTGATTTTCAGACAGGACCTCTCTAGTGATAGAAATTTCACTTCCCACCATCACTATGGGGCTTCCCAAACTTATTCTGGGTAGATGTTGTGACTACACCACTCCCCAATAAGTCAGGCCGAGGGACCGACAGCAAGGAGGGACGAGATTTGGTAATCCCTAGGGCTGGAGCCAAGAAAAAATGTCCAGGCATTCCTATGTATCCCATTAATATTGGAATCAATCCACACGTAGTTCTTGAAGTATAGTTTAATTTCATGTAGGATGATAAGACAAGAAGGCTAATTCTTAGCATGGGGTGCAGTCGTCCCAAACCCGACGTGAATGAGGGCATAATCCCGCACTACGCCACGCAGTCCCATGGTCGGGGTCCCGAAGGCGGGATCGAAGAGACAAACTATCTGAACTCAAGCTGGACCCAAGGACAGGAGGTATGGGCGTTCCTACGTATCCAATTAAAATGCGAATCAAGCCAGATGTAGTTCTTAAGAGATCATAGTTTATGGTCTTAGAGCTCGGACCAAAGGGGCCGAGATATAGGGAAAAATGCAGTTTAGGGTCATGTAGGACCACGAAAGGATCTTAGTTTTAGGTCTTAGAACTCGGAACAGAGGATAAGGGGAATGGGAGACACACGGTAAAGCGGTTTCAAAACCTGACGTGAATGGGGGCAATACCCTTCTTACTATGTGCTCATAGGGACGTGTTCAGGCCGAGGGACCGAACACGAAAAGTTAGGCTGGGCCCATGGGGAAGTTCCCAGGCGCTCCTATGTATCTCATAAGGATGAGAATCAAGCCATACGTAGTTCTCGAGAAAATGGACAAAGGGGTCGTGCGGGTCTAGCCCTCGCACCAAAAGAAGCGGTATTTGATATATCTTGTTTGTCCTTAAAGGTGAACGGTTTTTCTTTTGTGGAAAGATCATCCTAGGTTAGGAATTCGTAGGGTCACTACAATAATCAATCCCTAACAGCCATTGATGAATGGTATGAAAATTGACCAATACCCGACATGATGTCCCCTATAGGGAGGTCACCACAATTCAGTTCCATTTTTCATCGTGCAGCCAGGACGATATCATCAAAGTTTATGGTTAGGTGGTAGGACCAAACAACAGAGTTTAAGGTCATATGGTTTGGACCTGGAAGCACAGTTTAAGGTTGTATGGCTTGGACCTGTCAGCATAGTTTAAGGTCATATGGCTTGGACCTGGCAGCACAGTTTAAGGTCATATGGCTTGGACCTCGTAGCATAGTTTAAGGTCGTATGGCTTGGACCTGTCAGCACAGTTTAAGGTCGTATGGCATGGACCTGGCAGCACAGTTTAAGGTCATTTGGTTTGGACCTGGCAGCATTGTTTAAGGTCGTAAGTCTTGGACCTGGCAGCACAGTTTAAGGTCCTATGGATTGGACCTCGCAGGACAGTTTAAGGTCGTATGGCTTGGACCTGGCAGCACAGTTTAAGGTCGTATGGGTTGGACCTGGGAGCACAGTTTAAGGTCATATGTCTTGGACCTGGGATCATAGTTTAAGGTCATATGGCTTGGACCTGGCAGCACAGTTTAAGGTCCTATGGCTTGGACCTGGAACCATAGTTTAAGGTCATATGGCTTGGACCTAGGGAATATGCGCGATGCAGTGATATGTATCTAGTGATGAGGGAATATCCTCATATCATCACTGCGGGTGATTACGGGAGAGGGATCTCGGGCCTAAGTGGCCTATGAGGGTCCAACAATTAAGGGGGAAAGAGATGCTCGCTCCCAGCTACACTGGGTCCGGGATGCAATGTCTGGGCGACTCCTCATTTCCCATGGGGATGAGGGTCAGGCTGTATGCAATCCTTAAAGAAAAAAACCCATGCACATACTGTAGCGCTCAGATCGTGGGAGCCTCGAGAGACACTGTTACACAGCTTGGTCCATCTGACGTGTGGGGGTGCACTGAGGGTTAGTGCAAGGAGTGTCAAGATTCCTCCTTGACATGGTGGGGTGGAACATAATGTGAATCATGCAACCAACATTCAGGGACCAAAGAAGCCGGCATGATTACTGAGGATTACTACTGACCATTTTAGTAACACAGCATCTTGTCGTGTTAGCCTAGAGATATGGGTAAACAAATGAGCATCAACCACTGACCACATTCGTAACGTGATATTTATATCAATTTGTTGCCCAAAACCCTCGGGGGTGTTGGACCATGATAGCAGGAGAGTCCTTAGGTGTTTTATCCAGGATGTTCTTGGGGGTCCCTCCAGGTGTGAGAGATAATGGGGCCCGAATGAAGGGGATCACGAAGCTTGACATGTGGATGAAAACTTACCTTAGTCGAATCTAACACTCTAGGTCATAGACCAGAGTACTCTGAACACATTAGCAGACCACTAGAAAGGGGCTAAGTTCTCAGTTTGAGAGCATCGAGAAGATGGCGGATTCCTGGGAGAGGGGGGCATGGTGCCAAGAAACCCTATATCACACCTATATGTCCCACCGTAGGGAGGGATAGGCCAAAAGACCGAGGAGACCGTGAGATCATGGGATGTCCTAAGAGATGGGGATGGACATTAAATCTAGGTGTTCAGGCAGTCCTATGTATCCCATAAGGATGGGAATCATGCCGCACATAGATCTTGAAGCGCAGTTTAACGTCATGCAGGACGACACGGGGTACTTCTTCCAGGGGGTATGCATGGTGCATCAGATAAAATGTCATGAATGAGGACCTAATCCTACACTGCACCGCACACTATGGGTGAAGGCTAGGGCTGAGAGGCCTGAGAAGCTCAAGGGCCCTGAGGCTGGGCCTTGGTCAGGGATGCCTAACCAGCTTGCAGTTTAACGTCTTGAAGTAAGGATGAGCACGTGGTTTAAGGTCTTGCTAGACCATAAGGGTCTTAGTTTAAGGTCTTAGAACTCAGACCGGAGGGGCCCAGATGATGGGAAAATGTTGTTTAAGGTTATGTTGGACCGTGTGTAGTTTAAGGTCATGCAGGACCGGGTACGGATCTTAGTTTTAGGTCATAGAACTCGGACCCCAGGGGCTCAGGAAAAATACCATTTTAGGAACCTGGCATTGGGGGGAGGAGTGACATGCTCACCATCCATAGTCTCCAGGGAATACGCTCCATTAGGATAGACCTTATGGACAATGAAAGGTCCCTCCCATTTGGGCTCCAACATGGGTGGTTTCCTGCCGGGAATCATTAGCACTCTGAGATCCAGCATCAGGTCACCTTGCAGGAAGGAGCGGAGGAGAACCTTCTCGTTGAAAGCTCTAGTCATCCTACTCTGATGCCTTTCCAAGTTATGTAAAGCGCGATGCCTATTCTCGTCCAGTGCTTCCAATTCAGCCAGATGGATTTCAGCAACTCTATCGAGCGCTTACTGGTCATAGACTGCCATGCGTAATGAGGGAAACTAAATATGGATGGGAATGACGACCTCAGCTCCGTACACCAGGGAATACGGAGTCACCTGGGTGGAGTTACGATTCATCATCTGATAAGCCCAGAGAGCGTTGGGGAGCTTATCCGGCCAAAATCTATTATTCTAACCAACCATTTGTTGCAGAATGTTAGAGAGGGTTTTGTTAAACGTGTCGATCTTTCCATTCGCCTACGGATGATAGTGGGAGGTGTGGATAAAGAGAATGTTTTACTTGGTGTAAAATTCCTTCAGCTCGGCTGCTCAGATGTTGCTTCCGTTATCCGTGAGGATATCATGAGTTACTCCAAATCGATAGATGTTGTTGGAGCTCACGAAGTCAGTGGTAGAATAGGCTTTGACCTCCTTGAGTGGAATTTCCTCTTCCCACTTGGAAAAGAAATCTGTAGCGGTCAGGATGAACCGGCACTGGCGGGCTGTCGCCAGCGGGTAAGGTCCTACGACATCTGAGCCCAAGAATGCAAAGGGACAAGAATACTTTGTAGTATGGAGATTCTCTAGTGTCCGATGCACGAAGTTGGCATGAACATGGAACGCATGCTACCTTTTGGAAAACTCGATGCAGTCATGGATCATGGAGGGCCAGAAGTACCCTAGCCTCCGAATCTGGTAAGACAACTTCGACCCGGCCTGACGGGCGCCCCAGGAACCAGCGTGCACTTCTTTCATGACCTGTGGGATATCGACTCCTTGAAGGCAAGAGAGGAGAACACCATCTAATCTGAGTCTATAAAGGAGGTGCTCAAGGCTGGGACTGCTCTGAAGGGCATCCTCCAGTCAGGAACTACTTCGATTACCACATCTGAAGTCCCCGGGGATCCTGACGTAGGGGCACCAGCGGTGAGATGGTTCACCCACATGCCATGATCATCCTCCGTGATGACAGGGGCAATGACTCTCTGGTGTGCTACGTGGATAATCAGGTCATTCTGTTCGTGCTCCGCAAGTGATGCAGCCAGGCTGGAAAAAGCATACACTCAACTGTTCTGCGACCGGGGGATTTGAACGACCTCTGGCTGAGAAGGGAACTTAGCCATTAGACCGAGGGTGCCCTCTAGCAATGGCACGAGTTCTGGATTTCTGACAAAATAGTCACCATTGACCAACTTGATGACTATCTCGGAGTCCCCTTTCACATGCAGATGGGGTACGTCAATCTCGAGATCCAACTCGAGGCTAGTGATGTGGGAATGATATTCTGCCTCATTGTTGTTGCAGCCTTCTGACAACAGGAACGAATATGGAAGAATGGCTTCCTCCGGGGGTGACAAAGATGACACCCAGTACCACCCTATTGAGCCTAGGATCGTTGATCCTTCTACTGGTGGGGATCCGGGAGGCACCGTTAAAGAGCATCTGCTAGCATGGAATGGAATGATTGACTGAGAGGATTACCTCATTAGGAATTCCTAGATCCAGTGGCTGATCCACAAAGGTTGGGTGGGAAGCTAAGATGTCTGCCAACGCCTGTCCTTTGATAGCCTTAAGAGGTACGAACCTGATGTCGAACTTCTAGAGGATCACCACCCAGTGCGCCAATCGGCCTGTCAGCATATGTCGATTCAGGATGAATTTAAATGGGTCTACCCGAGATACCTGCTGTACCTCGGGGTGCTGCAAGTAGTGCCGCAACTTCTGCATGGAAAATACAATCACCAGGAATCTCTTATCAATGGGAGAATATATAATTTCCGTATTGAGGAGCATGTGGCTGAGGGAGTAGAGGTTATTCTCTATTCCCTCACTGTTCTTCTGGGTGAGAAGTGTGCTGAGGGATCATTCCAGGGCGGTCACATAATGGACCAATAGCTTTCCGGAAATGGGTGGCATCAAGAACGGAGGTTAGAGTAGATACTCCTTGATTTCCTCAAAAGCGATATGAAACTCTTCATCCCATTCATAGGTGGCACCTTTCTTCATGAGCTGGAAAAAGGGATCACACTTTTCATCCAGATTCATAATGAATCAACGTATATAAGCTAAGTGGCCTTAGAGGCCTCTCAGATCCCGAATATTACTCGAGGGAGGCATCTGGCTGATGGCCTTGATCTTCTCCGGGTCGATCTCGATGCCTCATTATCTAAAAACGAAGCCAAGAAACATTCCATAGGTGACACCAAAGGCTCATTTCAACGGGTTCACTTCAGGTGGAGAGAATGAAGGAAGTAGAACACTTTCTTAAGGTCTTTGAGATGGTCCTAGAGCTGGAAAGATTTATCCAATAGTTCATCCACGTAGCACTCAACCAGTGTCCCGAGAATTGGCTTGTATATGCGATTCATGGCCCGCTGATAGGTGGCACCTGCATTTTTCAGGCCGAAGGGCATAACCTGGTATCAGAAAGTACCTTGGGGGGCCCTAAAGGCTGTGAACTCTTCATCCTCTGGGGCCATCTACATATGGCTGTACCTGGAATACCCATCCATGAAGTGAGGGCTCATATCCCGGCCGTGGCATCGATAAACAACTCTATCACTGGAAGGGTAAAATCATCCTTCGGACAGTTGCAATTGAGATCGCAGAATTCGATACAGACCCTGATCTGTCCATTCTTCTTCCTTACCGACACAATGTTGGCTAACCACCGGGGGTACTAAATTTCTTTGATGAAGTTGGTTTTGATGAGATTATCAACTTCGACCTCAACCATGGAACCATGAGAGGGGTGCATCTTTTTGGGAGGTTTCTTTATCCCGTGATGGTTTGCCGGCAGGCCATGGTGGTAGACAGCTACCAGGGGATCTAGTCCTAGCATCTCTTCATAACTCCAAGTGAACACATCACGGTGTTGTCTAAGAAAGTCTACATACTGTTGACGTTCCTCGGGGGGCATAGCAGCGCTGACCAATGTGGGTCTTGGGTCCGCCTTTCTACCGAGGTTCACCTACACTAACTCGTCGACCATGGTGG
This sequence comes from Viscum album, assembly GCA_963277665.1. Taxonomy (NCBI): domain Eukaryota; kingdom Viridiplantae; phylum Streptophyta; class Magnoliopsida; order Santalales; family Viscaceae; genus Viscum; species Viscum album. The sequence goes on from OY728123.1 coordinate 824,170,347, forward strand.
AGACGCCCTTCTCAATGGTAGGGGGTGAATCTTTCATGTTCTCCTCTCCACTTGTGGAGGGATCATCCACAGGGGAGCCGTTTCGGGGCTGCCAGAACCTGATGGGAAGCTGGTGCCGGCTTGGGCGGCAGTGGTCGTCACATCAGGAGACTCACGCACTACAAAGACCATGGTGACAAAGGCAGTTGATCCAATCCCATCTGGCCTTTAGCCCAAGGGGCCACACTTTATGAAAACAAAGCAGTAGTGGCGCGTTTGCTTGAGACGGTCAATTCCGGCCCGGCGGAAGAGACACGTATGACGTACTGTCGTTGCCATGAGCCTAGCATCCTGATATCGTACAGGGGTAGGAGGCTCGAGGATCACCTGAGCCTGGTTGGTGTAGGAGTACGAGGTGATTTCCCGCCGCCGCTTGGACCCGAAAATATTCCTTCCTCTGGTACCCGAAACAATGAATCACTGCCCCATGTCGGGGGTCGTGGCCTCCAAACGATGGATTGGGAATACATAAGCGTCATCCAAACCTACCGAGGGATCACTTGTAATAGTGGTGGGCTCGACCTCAGCTGTCAGGATTTGCTTGTCCTTGCTCTTGTAATAGTCAGCGTCCAGATAATGGGCTTCACAAGAGGCAAAGGGAGAAAAATCTCCTTGGAGCACACCTACTCGACCCTTAAGGGAGTATTTGAGGCACTGGTGATATGATGAGGGGACCGCTTCATGAATGTGGAGCCACGACCTGCCCATCAATGTGTTGTTGGCGGTGTCCTGAGAGACAACCACGAATTCAAGGTTAGAAACTAGGTCGCTGAACTGGGTCTTTAAGTGAATCTTGCTGAGTGGAGTTTGCTCGGTCCTATCATTCCCCTGGATACTGAGGTCGGATGGAGTTAAATCATCCTCAGACAACCCCAGTTTCTGTAGTGTCTGAGTTGGAATTAGGTTAATCCTGGAACCCATGTCAATAAGACAACGTCAGACTTCCACACCATTGAACTGGACGGTGATGTACAATGGGCGAGTGTGCCCCTGTATGGGAGTGTCTACATCTTCATCGAAGAATGAGATAACCGCCTGACATTCAGAATTCTCAATGTTCTCTGTGTGGAAGGCTTCTGCAGCCACTACCTCCGTCTCAAACTGGAGGGGGATCCTTAGGGCCTCTACGAGCACCTCACGCATTTTGGATGATAGGTGAAGAGCCTCAAGGATAGAGAGCCTTGCTGTAATACTGTCCAGGTGCCTCAGAACATCATACTTTCGAGCCAAACATGAGCTTCTGCTTACAGGAGGCCGCTCTGCGATGGGAGGCATAACGGGCCCTGCCGGCGGGACCTGTGGGTGACTGGTACTAGGCACATCTTTCTGTTCACTAGTCAAAGCCTGGAGAGTGGCAGGTGGATTAGGACCAGAAGGCTGTGGACGGCTGGTGGCAGGGCAGAGCTGGTCGCGACACGGCTGAGGTGGTTCTACCTGATCTTGCAACACAAACAGTGGTAAAGCTTAACCTATCACAACCGGATGAACTAGGTGTGTGCACTGAGATCTGTATTGGGCTTGCTGCCTAGTCTCAGTGGCGTGTACAGACTATCTAGAGGTGTGAACTGTCATGCCTCAGTGATTCGTGTAGTCGTGGATCTATCGAAGTTGGCGACGACTGAGGACATTGGGAAGGTCCACCTGGCATTCCTCGTCGTCGGGAGTCAAAAACGGATTTACCAACTCTACGGTGTTAACCGAAGCATACCCCGGGATTTCACTCGAGGAGTCATCCACTACCGGATGAAGTCTGAGAGGGATCCCCATTTCTGGGGGCATAAAATCGCCAAGAGTGCGGGATGATGATGGCATTGCCAGGGCACATTCATTCTTCTTGCACCGCCGCTTGCTCTTCTGGGAACAGTTAGGCTGGGACGGCGATGCCGAAGTGGCACTCACAAATTTTGAGGTCTCTGGATGACTCAAAAGGCCCCGGATGATGCCATGGGCACAGGAGACCGTCTTGCGGGCCATCCAGTCGAAATACTTCTAGGACCCACAGTTGGAAACCTGCTGCCACTCATCCCTGTTGCCATCACTTCCATCTGATCTCACGAAGACACCTGTCACTTGCACCAGGGCTGGGCCCAACCTGACTATGTTGTTTTCAATCTGGTCTTGGAGCCAGTCCTTGAACACATAAAATCACTGGATGGTGTGCCCTAGGGTCTAGTGATAAGGGCAGTAGTCAGGGTGATCAGTGAGACGCGCCTCTTCTGGCTTCCGACACTCAGGAAGCCACACAATCCTCTTCTCCAAGGCACTGCAGAAATAACCGAGGACCTGGGCATCATCAAATGAGAAATTACGATTCCTACTGTTGGGAAAGGGGGCTATTGGAGGCCATCCATGACCAAGGGCTGGAGGATCACGCTGAGTAGGTAGAGCCTGATTATCTCGCCTTGGTGGTGGCAGTGCGTTACGCGGAGGGGCCTGCCGATTTTGAGGCGGTCGCTGCTGGGCCGAAGGCTGTGCCCGTGGTGGTGGACCCCTATGTGGCTGCAAATCTGGCCTCACTGGTAGCAACTCTAGCTGCCTGGGGGCCTCTATCTGGGCCATAACAGCGGGCTCGGCTCTGGCGGTTCTCGTTGCAGGGATCACAGGAGGTAGCAGGCGTGCCTGATTGGCCTGTTGCAGGGCTTCTTCAAGGCGCCGAGCCTTGTTTGAGAAGTCCCGGAAACCTCCAGGGTAATTCGGAGTGATCATAGAAGGAACCAGCTCTGCCTTGATGTTCCTTATGCACATTTTCAGTAATTTCTCCTAAGTTAGTGGCATGTCAAGGGAATACGTGAGCCCCTTCCACCGGGCGATGAAGTCTATGACTCGCTCATCAGGGATTTGTTTGCACCTGAAGAGGTCTGTGATGTTCGTCTTCTGCGTTGTTGAACTGAAATGGTAGAGGAATTCCCTGCGAAGGTCCTCCAAGCTAGTCACAGATTAGATAGGGAGCTGGCTGTACCAGACGAACGCTAGTCCTTCTCTTGTCGGAACGAAGAAACGGAGCATGGCGGCCTCCTGCTGCGCCGGAGTCCCTAACATAGGCTTGAACCTCAAGTTAAAGTGAGCCAGGTGCTGTGGCGGGTCTCCGGTCCTGTTAAAGGGGGAGAAAGTGGGGTTCCCAAATCCCGGTGGGGCCGGCATGTCATCCACCCATGCTGGGTATGGCTTGACGTCCGGTGGGATTGCCACCTGTCGGGTTTCTAGGGCCTCTAAGAGGGCGATGAGTGCTTCCACTAGATCGTCTGGATGCAGATTCCTGTCCTGACGGGGATCACGAACCACAAGCGCATTGTAGGGCTCTTCAATCCGGTAGTCAAGCTCAGTGGCTCGCGGAGCGGCTGGCGGAGCGACTCTCGGGGCAGCAGGAGGGAACCGAGGGGGGTCCGTTGGGTGATCACGCCGCTCAGGAGGGTTCTTTGAAACGTATTGCGCCCTCTTACCATGGGCTCTGTCATCTCCCCTGTCAGCGAATATGGAATGATCGCGGTTTCCCGGGGGAATCTCGTCAAGGGGTAGGTGCTCCTGCCCCTGCTGTCCTGGCCTAGGATTACCGTAGTCAGGCCGACGCTCTACAATGCGCTCGGCCAAGATCTCATCAACCAGCCTCTTATTCTCAGCAAGTTGTTGGCATAGTGTGGCCTTCTTGGGATCTTCCTCTACATTCTGCATCGAGGCAGATGGGTCAGCTAGCTTGACAGCCCCGACGTGCTCTTTACCCTTGCCGATGTTTCAGCTCAGTGTTAGTGCCTCAGTGGGTGTGGGGAGACCTAGGAGGCTCCTCAGCTGAGAGTAATTATCCCAGATGGGTCCAGTAGCGGCTTGTCCTCACGGGGTGCGTCCCCATTGAGGAGTTCCACATCGTTTCCCTCACCCAAATGGTCATCCATGTTGACCACCACTACCCTTGGCGACATTCCCTCAGATCCACCCCGTGAGTCGGGCTGTCGGTGAATCACACAGAAAAGAAGGGCAGCATACTGCCCCCATCCACAGACGTGCGCATGGGGGGTGGCTTCTTCGATAACTTTTTGGATTATTTGAAAACTCTGGACGCATTGTTGTCGGAGGGCCTTGTGGTGGCCAAGTGACCCGGGGTGCCGAACCCTGAGGAGCGTGTCCAGGTCGACCCGATGGCACTGCTCGCTGATATCCTCATGATGCGCGTGACTCCTAGGATAATACACTAGCTGATGGCGAAGACGAGAGTGAGTCACCTGGAGAGTCTGGCGGAAACATTCAAACTCTCCCGGGGTGAGAGACTCTGGAATATCAAAATCCGATCCTGCAACCGGCCAAAACTTCTCGGGGAAGTGGCCTACTGCGAGGATGGTCTAGAAGCTCCATTACTCGGGTTCAGGATCCGACCCTTACTTCCCCTGCTCATCAACCGAGAATTGTTGGGGAACCGAAAGCAGTGCTGAGGTAGGCCGCTGGGCTGGCTGACGGAGAATATGGCGAGCAGGCCGATTGGCCGCCGATCCCTAAGTCGTCCTCCAAGGGCCGCAGTGTCCTGGATGCCACATCACAATAGGATGGGCTAGTGAACATGCCTCCTGTCACAGTGTCAGTGCTTGTCGAGGGTGTTTCATGTCGCGACTCTTCAGTCGGTCCCCAGAAAAGTTCTCCACCCTCTCCAACTGAGGTGGAAAGTGCTTCCAGGGAGGCCGGTGGTAATTGCGGATTTGACCCCTGGGGGTACACCAAGTCCTCGTCCTCATGGATATACCTTCAAAGGGAGGCCGGAATCATGTGGTTCTCGCATTCAGGCAGTACGAGACTAATGCGCCGCATCCCTATCCCATCCCTCGACTCAAAGGGTTGGGGGGAAGGCTCCATCGTCGAGTCGTACTCCGCCTCAGAGTCCGAGAAACAGACTGGTCTGATTTCAGTCAGGACTCCCATGACATGCCTATTACGGTGATGATATCCTTCCTTCCTTCCCCTGGGTGTCTCCTCAGGGCAAGGATGATTTCTGTGGAGTCCCCTGGCCATAGTAGTGCTGGTTCCAGGAGGACTGGAGGCCGAGGTGCGAGAATCACCGGGACAGATGTCGATGGGGACATGGGGAGGACCTCAATGTGGGTGAGAAACCAGATACGCAGCGGCTCCATACTCGCAGCCAACGGTACGGGAAGTGACCCAATATCCAGTGCAGTGGGCGTTGGAAAGAGCCATACCCGGAGCGTAGATGTCACGAGGAAGCCTACTGCTTTCCAGATCAGTGGCACGGAGTGGGCGTTCACGCTGGATGGCGCTACCGCGAATTGTTCCACGGTGGCCATTGCATGTGCCAGTGACTGAGAGAGTCGACCCAACCTGCCTAGGGGGCAGTCGGGGCCTCGATCTGGGTCGGGATGTAACTGCCCCTACTTAACATGTGCGGGGGTCTGGTAATAGGAGTCAGCAGTGGCTTGGGCCACATTGGTTGATGATGTTGGTGCCCCAGGGCGGGCATTCTCTTCTGCTCGCGCCCGACGCTGGCGTCGGGTCAGATGGGTTGGATTCGGTGGTGCATGCATGACAATTGCCTGCTCCTCTGCCCGGGGATTCGGGCGGTGGCGTCGACGCAGCCTGGCAGGGGCTCTTGCCGTGGACCCCTAGGACGGGTCTCCGATCGGGCGAACCCGGACATCCCCCACCTCATTGGCGTAAGGGAGGGATGTGTCAAGGTGCTTCAGGGATAGGCTCCAGAAGCAGTTGAACGTCGGAGTGGGGAGCAGCGGCTCCCTGTGCGGACCTCGGGGGTAGCGATGGTGGTGAGGCGCCACTTCCTCTCGATCCAAACGGGCCATGTCCTTGGTGGGGATGACCCCTTACCCCTCTTACCTATGAACTAGGTCATTGACCACCCTTCATTGGATGATTTCTGACGGGGAGAGGGGGCGTGAGTACCTGGAAGTTACGGATGTCGGAGTCTTAGCGACCGTGGAAAAGGTGGAACTGTGCGGGGTGGCTATGTCGGTACTGCCCCTTCCCCTGTGCCGGTGGGCAGGTGGCGATCGAGCTCTGGATGCAGCGATTTGATTCCTGGAAGCAGGAAGATGATGCCATTTGTACTAACAGGAAAAAAATTGACAACCAATAGCCTAGCATCATTCCGTCTTCCGTGGTTGGGGAGAGGGATCCATGATGACAATGTTGTGGAACAGAGTGCTCAATATCTTGACTGCCTCAACCCCTGGCAGGTTTCACGTCTCGGTGCTAGGTGCCTAGACCCGATGACATGCTAATCTTCCGACACCCTGAACGCTACCCATCTCTGTATTGATGAGAAGGGATTCACGTCAGGTTCACCATTTATTTTTTCCGACGCTTTCACGCCGGGGCACGCGCGCGCATCTGTCACGCGGTGTGAGGACGTGCGGCGTCGTTTCCCCGCATTCCCGCTTTCCAAAGGCGGGTGACAACCGTTCCTTGTTCAGGGATGTCTGCTGCTTGATCGAAACCAGGATGATGGGATGTCAGTTCTTCCTTATAGGGATTCCTCCTCGGAGCTCATTACCTAGTCAGGGTCTCCCTCACAGATTTAAGATGGGTTCGTGAAGCTCGTTCGTAGTGCCATATCTGCATGGACGCTAGTTAATTACGCTGCTTCCGTCGAGACGGTCCAAGGGGTCCGGTCAGGGCAGCAACCTTTAGTGAGGAGAATGCTCACGCTGGGGTGTTGTTGGAATGTCTTGATGTTGGGGGATTGGCATGTCTGTCTTCTGTCCCTTATTACACGGCTTCTCGAGGGCGTGGAAGCCCAAGGTATCCCGCATCGAACGCGGGGGGTTGTGTACCATATGAGGTTTTCCTCAGCTTCCCATGTTTGACACGGGATATGCCATGAGTTTAACATCTTGCAGATACGGATCGGACTGATCGGAACACTGAGAGTGGATTAGATTTAAGGACCCCCTAGGGGGAACACCGATGTTGGGGCCAGCACGTGGGCGGCTTCCCGGATACTATGTAGTGGAATGGGGTGGCATGATCCCACCGGGATGTGGAGGCTAGGGTAAGGATCAGGATGGGTGATGGAGTGGCAGGATTGAACTTCATGGAGGCTTCTTACATATCCCCATGGCAGGGAATCAAAGTCCACATAGTTCGGTGATACGATGGGACACCTGAATAGGAGACCCGTGAGAATGAATGCATATATTGGAGATTGGATGAAGTGAGACATCTGGGATAGGGCATGAGATTCCCAAGGCACATGGGCTCGAGGGAGAGGTCAGGATGAGATGTGGGTGTGAGGTATGGGGCTTACGCTCTGAGGCATCCCATAATGGTGGTTATCAACCGACACGGAGGGGTCAGAACAACTAAGTGATAGGCTTGAACCTCATGGAGGCTTCCTACGTACCATGCGTTAGCACAGATCAAAGGCCACGTAGTTCGGGATGGTCAAAATGGCTTACCGCTGGACTAGGATTCAGTTTAAAGTCATGCAGGATGAAGGGTGATCACTGATGTGAATAAACGATGGGCGGTGGGATTGATCATCGTGGAGGCTTCATACATACCATGCCTTGACATGGATCAAAGACCATGTAGTTCTGGTGTGCCGTTTAACGTCATGCTGGACAGGGCATACAGTTAATGTCATGCTGGCCATCACATATTGTTTAACGTCATGCAGGACGAGGGAAATATGGGGCTTACGCTCTGGGGCTGCCCAACGTGTTGATGAACGGACATGAGGAAATCTGAACGACTGGGTGGTGGGCTTGAACCTCACGAAGGCTTCCTACGTATCATGCGTTAGCATGGATCAAAGTCCACGTAGTTCACTGGGATGGGGATTACGCTCTGAGGTGGTCCATAAGAGGATTTCATGGTCGAGGCGCGCTCTAAGCCCACATGAGTTATGCTCGATGTGAGAAACAAGAGGTAGTAGGGACCAGACGACCACGTCGCGAAGGGTGCTTCCGTGAGAAGCAGAAAGGGGCTTACTCATTGAGCGGCCCAAATAGGAAATAGGGGTTTATGCGTGGTTAGCGGCCCTTGGTGTCGGGGCTTACTCGAGGATGGAGGCCCGTACAGAGGTGCATGGGTGCTACCTTCTACAAGAGAGGCTAGGGGATTACGCCGTGAGCCAGAACTTACCCTGTGGACAAACGCAACTCTGAAAAAGAGGATCTAATTCCATGTGAGGAACAATACATTACCATGGAGACAAGTGGGCGTAAAGAATGTCGGAGCCGGGAGGACCCTGCGTGCAAGGCATGAGGTCAGACCACAGTTTAACGTCATGTGTTGAGGATGAGGTTCTTGGCAGTTTAACGTCATGTAGCTCGGACGAGGTGGGTCCACTCCACACCCCTAGGTCTTACATGCCCAATTCCCTCTACCCCTTGTGGGAGGTAAGGCATCGGTAAGGCCGTAGTGAATGGGGGCCATAGGGTGAACCATCGAGGGGTCCATGTTAGCGTGTCTATGGTGGATGGGGCTTACGCATGGAAGCTTCCCATAATGTCTTTATCATGTATGGACATGTGGGCATCCCAACTCACTGGTTGGTTGAGGTATGCACCTATGCGCTAGTGCACAAGCGGGATAATTCCAAGGGCGTTGGAATCAGACCAAACAAAGGGACATGAAAAGTGTGAATCACATGCTCGACATTCGGAATGCAATGAGAGTGGCGTGGCGATAGAGGATAACTGCTGACCATGTTCGCAACACAGCATCCTGTCGTGTTAGCTTGAAAGGAGGGCAACAAATGAGGGCTAAATGCTGACCATGTTCGCAACACGGGTCCTAACTCAAATATCGTCGATCAGTCTTCCGGGACGTTGTCCCACGATAGCAGGCGGACCATAGGTCAATCATCCATATTGTGAAAATAGGCGGACCAAAGCTGTATCATCGTTATTGTCACAGTAGGCGGACACAGGTCAATCTCCCATACTCTAAGGGGGTCCCTCCAGACTTGTAAGTGGATGCAAATCCGAATGAATGACATGCAAAGCGTGAGGTGGAGTGATGGAATGTTTGAACAGATTCCAACACTCTTGAAACTACGCCACTGTAATAATGGCATTAGGCATCTCATGCTTGGCGCACAAGGCATCTATTATTTGGAATAATAGGCATCCTATGTTTGGAACACAGGGTTTACTACAGTTTATAGTCATGTATATTGGACTACTGGCATCTTATGCTTGGTGCACAAGGAATCTCTTATTTAAAACAAGAGGCATCCTATGTTTGGAACATATGGTTTACTACAGTTTATAGTCATGTAGATAGGACTACTGGCATCTCATGCTTGGTGCAAAGAGAATCACTTATTTGGAACAAGAGGCATCCTATGTTTGGAAAACATGGTTTACTACAGTTTAAAGTCATATAGATAGGACTACTGGCATCTCATGCTAGGCGCATAAGGCATCTCTTATTTGGAACAAGAGGAATCCAATGTTTGGAACACAGTGTTTACTACAGTTTATATTCATGTAGATTGGACTACTGGCATGTCATGCTTGGCGCACAAGGCATCTCTTATTTGGAACAAGAGGCATCCTATTGCTAAATGATAGAGCATTCTACTTGGGGGAATTGATGATAATAATCTCAAATCACGACACAGGAAATGAACCAAGAGGAATATGTCAAATCATGGTGTTCCATGGTGTGCGGAGGAGTATCTTAAATCATGGTATCCCCTAGGTTGAAGGTGGGTGCGCAATGGAAAACCCCGACATCCCGGCCCGAGAAGTTCGCGATGAAACTCTCCATTTTTCATGGGGGTCTGTGATGGTAGCGAAGGGACCGGCCCAGAGGGCCGGGACCGCAACCCAACAGTGACCCCGAGTGGGGGTGCGGGGTCCCAGCCCCCACTGTATGGACCAGCGGGCACAAGCCTGTATACTTTTGCGTGTAATAGGAGCGACGTACAGGATAGGTTGCGCGCAATAAGGAAGGCCTGTGCGCAATAGGGCAGTCATGCACACAATTGTTGTTGCTGCTCAGAAAACACTTGGTCAGCGTGCAATTTAGGGATGCACACGAAAAAGGTCAGGTCAGCGTGCAAATGAAGGGATTGTGCGCAAAAGAAGGACTTGCGCGCAATGGAAGGGTTGTGCATGAAAAGGATGTATTGCGCGCAACTTGGCCAGCCTACACGCAAACGAAGGAATTGCACACATGGGGTGGACCCTGAAGGGGTTGGAGTTTAGTCTAAGCCATGGGGATCTCGTGCAAAGGTAGATCCCGGGGCGACTTGGCGCAGAAAAGAACCATAATTCAATGCCATATTGTGCGCGCAATTACGCACACAGGAGACGGTTCAAATTCATAAACCTCGAAAAGGAAGGGGGTCTCCTTCTATTTATAGGAACAAGGTGGCGTAGAAATGAGGGTTGCATGCAAAATTTGCGCGACAGAGGCAGCGGCGCGAAATATCAACCGCGCGGGATACGGGCGCGAAATTATTTCACGCCGGTGCCGAGACTTTGCACGACTCCCAGGTTTCCTTTCACGCGGGACATTTTTTCCGCGCACTTCACCCTTTTTGTCATGCAACACTTCCGGGACCTCCGGGCTGGGCCTCCGAGTCCGAATATGACTTTTCTTAGTCATTTCGAAACTTCCTCTAGGAGTTACGGTCTTTTTCGGCGTCTAGAGAGGCTAATCACTTTATAAGTAGTGATAAGTCATCATGTCCATATTAATTTCTACTTCATTCATAGAAAGTGTTAAAACATTTTAAAATTTAGGAAATTCAACATTTTATTTCCTTAGGGATGTTATGAATGAGCCTCTGGGAACTGTGATGGTCACGTCTAATCAAGTGAATTTTCCTACCAATTAAGTGGTGTCTTTTGATGAAGAGACATATAGGCCAGAGAAAACAACATCTTCTCTTGGCACTACTTCTGTCCCTACTACTATGAGAGAGGAGGCATTTGATATGTCAGAAGTGATTGTGGAGAATATATATGATATAAAAAATGAATTCCATTTTAGAAACATTTTTGGTTCATCACATGCAATGTAAAATCCTATGATGACTGATGTATGGTGCCCTTAGTTTTAAGTTATACAACTTAGAAAAGAATATTATGGAAATAATGGATGATATATGCTCAAATGGACCAAGTTAATTCCAATATTATTTGAAAATATAGAGAGGTAAAATGTAAACCATAGTCTTGGAGACTTTCAGGTTGGGAGAAAGGATATGATATAGATAAAAATATGATAGCCACTGTAAATTGTAGGTTCATGCATACTATCATTAAGACATAAAGGGATAGAATATGCCTCACCCAAGAAAAAAGTTTCCACTATTTGAAAAACCTGGTATGGAGGTTGTATTATATAGGTCAAACTAGGTAATTTTCTTCATGTCCAAATAGTGGCATCATTTGGATAACATGCCTGTTACGAAGGAGAATTTTATGAAGGGCCAACTGGGGCACGTACAACATAGTCAAGAAAAAAAGAGATCTCAAATATCAAACATTCTATCACACAAAAACAACGATAAATTATGAATATATGAAGGAATTTCATGATTAATAGTATGATGTGTGAAAGGGGAATTATCCAATACATAAAGGAAGTGTTTGGAGCAATACTAGAGATGAATTTAGAGTCCCTTACATAGATCTAACTCATATTTATAAAAGGGGACACATCTTGTTTCCATGATGGGTTATCTAAGGACAGGGACCAAAATAAAATATCTTTTATAGATTCTAATCATATACAGGAGAAGGGGAATTTTCTGTTATCATGTTGCAGGGACTAGGATATAAGGCCTAGGTTTTACTATGTATCTCAAATGGGAAGAGAATCAAGCCATACATAGTACGCTGAATACTGTGCATTTTAACATCATGTGGGGAGGAATTTCTCCAAGAATTTTAAGTTTGTGTGTTGAGGATAATGAATTAACTTACATGGAAAGGAAGGGGAATTATGGGTTCATATTGTTTTCTATCACACGGTAAGGACATCAAGTTTCTTGTCATGACATTTCAAAAGGAAATGCAGTTGAACTAGGGAATAGTGTCAACGAATCATTGTGTACATTGTCAGAGAAACAATCATGCCACATGTATTTCTAAATTATATAAGTTCATGTGTAATGTGATAACTCGTATTGGATTTCCTTGTGTAGATCTGAATCATTAACAAAAGAGTAGAGGACTTTTCATGTTGTGATGCATCTCTTCCCAAGATTGAAAATCTAGATGTCAGTACATATCTCACAGGGGTGAGAATCAAGCCACACATAATTCTTGAATGAAGGTCAATATAGCTTATTGTCAAATAGTGAGGATATATATATATATTGTCTTTTTATGTCTTACATCCAGGACCATTGATAACATCAATTGGAATTAAGACACCTTATTTATGTGAATATGATATTTTCCCAATTCCAATGCCCTTGTGTGATGTGTTTGATATGAGAAACAAGGAGCATGGAAGGGTTCTTCGACAACATGATGGTGACACAACTAATGGACATGGGTATGATGATTAAGTGGTGGATGAACTAGGGTATAGGGCCTGGGAATCAATACAGAACTTATTGGATAATGAATCAAAACACAAAATATTCTTGAAAATGTTCCCCATGTCAATAAAATTTTGACTTGGGGAAGGGGATATTTTATAATTTCCAAGCTAACAGTTGGGCCTATAGTAGGAAGCTTAAAAATCACCATGTATCTCATTATAAAAAGAACCAATTCATAAGTCCTGGAATATATCCTTACACGGATCTGACTAATATATGGGGAAATGGAGGGTGGTTTTTTTTCAAAATCATGATTGGGCCCAGGTTTGGAGGTGTAGGAGTCACTACGTATCTTGGTAGGGGTAAGAATAAATTGACACATAGTTCATGAAATTTTCCCTATGAAGGTTTGATTCATACACAAGGAAAGGATGATTTTATTTTATTTGTTGCTAGACAAGAGATATAATATGTAGGAGTCACTACGTAACTCATTATAATGATAATCAATTCACACATCGTTCATGAATATGATTTCCCACACCAACTAGATTTTTATGTAAGGAAGGGGGTTTTTATATAATAAATGGGACTGAGATTAGATATCAGATCAACTCTAGGTATTTCATTAGAATTAGAATCAAGCCATATGTAGTTCTTTCCTTGTAGTTTATCGTCATGCGGCTAAGATGTAGGTGACCTGAAGTGAAATAAATATTGTGGTTGAACATGGGGACAAGACCCAGGCATCACTACGTATCATTCTAGGGTAAAGAATCAAACCAAATTTAGTTCTTGAAAGGTTTCATGTGTATATCTTATTCATACATAGGATGTAAAGGGGATTAATTATTAATAATGTTTGGATATTGGATTGGAGATATAGGTATCACAACATATCATGTCGAGGTAAGAATCATGCCACACATAGTTCTTAAAGATGATCCCTATACAGGTTTGATTCACACACAGAGGGGGTGAAGGGAATTTTTCATCATTTTCACTAGACCAGAGATAAGAGATTTGGGTGTCAATATTTATTTGTAGGGGACATATTCAAGCCACATATATAACTTGAAAAAATCCATGTATTTTAACATCATGTGGTAAGGATGAAGATGATCCAACGTTAAAATATGGAAATATTGCAGATGGACTAGGTGATATTACCTAGGTGTCACTACATTTCTCATGGGAATGAGAATCAATTCACACATAGTTATTTAGGATATTTCCCCACATCAATTGATTATTGTTGTGAGAAATGAGGCTCTAATACTTTCCATAATGATAGTTGTTCCCAAAATACAAGATGGTATGAGAATCCAACAACATTTTCAATAAGGGTTACTATTATGTAATTATCTCATATATAAGGAACGGTGAAATTATTTCTTTTTTGGTTGTGGGTGGGAATAATATAGGAGATATATGTGTCACTGCATATATCAATGAATTGAGAATCATGCTACACATAGTTCATGAAATGGTGTTCCATTGAAGATCTGATTCAAAAATAAGGGAAAACGAGGATCATGTGCCAATAAGGAGTTGCAATGATGTGAGTTATTATTAGACAAGAAATATACTTAGATTTAAGGGACCAAAAATATTTTCAATTAGTAGAATATAGTGATATTTATTAATTTCAAATGAAGGAGACTTTAGTCGTACACTTTATAGTTATGTGGTGAGGAAAAAAATTGTTTTGTAGTTTCATCTCATGTGACTAGGACCTCATATCTTGAAATTTAACATCATGTGACAAGGAAGAAGATGCAACACAACTTAATGCCATACATCACATACGTATAGAGCTATGAACTTTTACATCATGAAACCGGGACATTGGTTGTTATAGAGTTTAATTTCATTCAACCAAGGTGAAATTTGTGTGACTACATAAAATATTTCATTTGGAACCTTTCAGTGGTTGGAGTTTTAGTGAGTTCTCCTTCCATTCAGATTAGAAATGTGATCTCTTAAAATAGACCTTATGTATCGAGTATGGTCCTTCCCACTTTGGTTCATGTTTTAGTGGATTCGTTCCTGGTATCATTGGAGTCCTAATGACCAATAAAAATTCTCCTCGTAGGAATGAACAATTAACATTCTGGTTGAATGCTTATGTTATTCAGTTCTAATAGACATCAAAGTGATTAAAGGTATGCAATATCATTTCATAAAATATCTCAATCTCATATAATCCCTTTTCAGACTGCTCAACTATACATAATTGGTCAAAAACACCAACTCAGAGTGAAGGAAATTGAACATCAATGGGAAAGACTGCTTCTATTCTATATACCAATTAGTATAGAGTAGACCGTGTTACAAAATAGGTAGTAGTTTTGTATTCCCATAACACATTAAAGAGTTTATTAGGATAATAATTTTTATCTTTATCCACCATATTCTAGATTATGTTGGACATCATTTTTTTAAAGCCTCCATATGTCCATTTACCACTACATAATAGTAAGATTAATGGTTAGACATGATATTGTAATCCTGATATATTCCCTACCATAGAATAATAGAAATTGGTGTCGTTGTATATCAATATGGTATGAGGGACACTAAATGTGGTAATGATAATAGCTTTGACAAATATGACAATAATTTTGACTCTGAATTCTTGGAGAGGTATTTCCTTACCCCTTTAAGAGAATAAATTAGTGCCAGTAAGAATATACTTTTACTACTTGCCCAAAGATGGATGATATTGTCCAACTGCATCCATTCCCCATGTAGGAAATGGACAAGAGTATTTGGATGTTTCTATCAACTCTAGGGGTTGATGAATGATGTTGGTATGAACCTGGAAGGGCTGATACTTCCTAGGGAAATCTATGAAATCCTACATCATTGAAAGATAAAAGAATCCAATACATCATATTTGATCAGAAAGTTTTTACCTAGACTGGTGGGAAGCATAAAATATTGAATATGATTCTTTCATGACTATTGTATTTTTGTCCTCATCAATGCATCCGAGGATAATTCCATCAAATTCTCATCTATAGAGGATATTCTTGTGATTTGGGCCTTTATAATGAGTGAAATTAACTTCTCATCACCAAAAATTACCTTTTACAGCTCCATTAAATGGAAGTATGTTGTCTTTGAGATATTCCACGATCGGTTTTATTCGTCCTGAGGTAAGAAAAAATGTTTCGGGAATGGGACTAATTTCATTGATTTCCTCTATCCTGATTTGAACACAAGGTAAAACCACCCAATGATGAGAAATTTAGATGACTTTCACATCCTGATTCGAATATACCAGGGTTGTAGCTGCATTTCCAATGCACCATTATTGGATTTTTTTGAATGCATTGGATGATACAATGTTGGTTCCAAGGGAAATTATGCCATTATACCATGGAAATAATCCCACATGATGACTAATTCCTCTTTTTTGATGGCGTAATCCCCATTGATCTATTTTATTAGCAATTCTGAATCACCCATCACTTCCAGGTGATCCACTAATACATGGAGTGCCACTTCCAGACTTGCAATGATATCATGATATTCTACCACATTATTGGTACCATATTATAATGACATGAAAGAGTATGGAAACACATACATTTTTTGGGAGATAGGCAAAATTATGATCCAAACTTTAATTATTTTTAGATATTCCATTCTCCTCAATGTTGGGTATCTGGAAGCACCGTCAATGTACATTTCCCATGTTTGGGGACTTTCTTGGATATAGAAGATTTCTTCATCAAGAAGTTCGATATTCAATGATGTTTCTTCCACATATGGGTGTTAAACAATGAAGTATTCCAAGGATCAACTATTTAATACTTTATGAATCAAAATATTTATATCAAAATACTATAGAATATATTCCCATCATGCCAGAAGTCCTTTCAAAATAGGATGACTGAGGATAAATTTGAGCGGGTTATTGCGAGAGACCAAGTGGATTTTGTGATTCCACAATTTGTGCCTTAGCTTATGAAGTAAAAATATTAATTCCAGGCATCTCTTCTTAGTATCTGAATATCATGTCTCCACATCGAGAATGGTTTGACTGAGATACATTAACTCCTAACATTATTCTTTTGTGCAATGAAGAAACACAATGATCACTCCAAGTCTATCACATAAAAGATGAGTAGTTTTACATCAAAATGTGGCATCAATACTGGTGCATTCAATAGTTATTTCATGAGGGTATAAAATACCTTTCAGAAATCATTGGTTAAGTAATATGTGACACCCTTCTTCGTCAATTTGGGGAAGGGAACACACTTTCCTTCCAAATTGGCTATGAAGAGTCGGATATAGACCAAGGTTCCTTAAAGTCCTCGAAACTCTTTCTTGTTTTGAGGAGGTGACAAGTCATGGATTTATTTAGTTTTATCTGAATCAACTTCCTTGTCGTGATGGAATAAAAGAAAATGATAATGTTATCTAAGGTTACATCAAATGAACATTTCATGGGGTTCATCTTCATATTATGTTGTCGAAGCTTGCAAAATTTGGTATCCAATTAATTCAAGTGATTAGTACGTTTTCTATATTTTTCTAATAGATCATCAACATAACCTTCCATAAATTCCCCCAAGAAGAGTTTGAAGATGTGGTGTATTACACATTGGTATGTTTCACCAGCATTATTCAACCCATATGGAATTACCCGAAAACTGTATATTCTTTGATGGGATTTGAAGAAAGTCGATTCAATATCTTATGGGTACATCCAGATATGGTTATATCCAGAGTATCCATCAATAAAGTGGAGATCATTGTAGCCAGTCTTTAATGAATCAAGAGTTCTATGAATGGAATAGGGAAGTTATCTCTGGGACAATGATGATTGAGATCTTTGAAATCAACGCAAACTCTGATTTTCCCCCTTTTTTCACAGGGGAAATATTTTCTAACCACTTTGGATATTTCACCTCAGGATGAAATTGTCTTCAATAATCTTGTCAACTACAACCTCAATCTTGGAGGCATGATTTGGGTACATTCATCTCACTACCTGCTTGTATCACTGATTCTCTTTTGGAAAACCCAAATTATGGGTGGCTACCTCAGGGTCAAGTCTTGGAATCTCTGTGTAATTTTAGGAAAAAATTACATATGTTTCTTAAAAAGGATGTATACACCATATTTCTTCATAAATAATGTCCACACTAATTAGATTGGGGTGTAGGTCTTCCTCTATAAACAAATTTATTTCTTTGAGTTTATCAGTTATGGTGGAGACGCCTTCCTCAAATGATGTAGGGGAATACCTGAGGTCTTCATCTTCTAATTCTTCTTCATGTGTTTCTTATTTTAGATTTTCATAAATGGTTTATTATGAAGAAAATTTTTCAGATCTAGGGGAGTAGTCGTTATATAGATATCCTGAAGAGGAGGCAACCATGTCTGACCCAACTGAAGAGGATGGGTCTTTTAAAATTCATAAAGAGAATATGATGAGATGGGAGTTGACATAATTTTCTTTTTTACATGAGTTAAATAAGATCTTGTATCCTGGATGATTAAGCATATACATTATAAAGTTCAGTTGATTTAACATAGACATTTCCATTGAGGATTTAATTACTTCTTAGGGAATGAATGATTTCTCCATTGCTACCAGGATTAGTTTCCACAACTGAAATTATTGATGTCATGGAAAAAATTATTTGATTTGGACCAAACCTTTCAATTTGATTAATGGGAATCACATAATATTAATTGATATTCTGGTCATAGTTATCTAGTATATTTTCCAAACCATTAAAAGATTTGATTCTAGTAACATTTTTCTCTATGGAATGTTTTCCTTTCTTGTGATAAAACTCTACATCAATGTACTAATATTCCAAAGTTCTTAATGGGGCCTTATCTACATGCAATGTCCTGATTTGAAAATTGGAAAAATACTTGAGACATTGGTGGTATATGAATTAATAACCAAATGTTGATATAGACAAGCTCTCCCCAACAGAATGTTGAAAGGTATGTAATTTTGGAAATCCCTGAATTCTGAATCATATATGGGATACCCAAAATACGTTTTGAGCGTAGACTCACTAAGAGGTTCTTGAAAACTATTTTTATAACCATTTTATATAAAATTATAGGGAGACATGTGGGATTATGTGAGGCCCAATCAATGATATTTTTGGGCGGTAATGAGTTGTACCCCTTGGCCATTATCAATGTTGGCTCATTGGATGCCAATAACATTGATCATTATAGAAAGATTCAAGGGTTTGATATGTCCATGTAAGATAACATCCTCATCCTATTCTATGAAATATATTACTACATGGAATTATGATGGTTCATTATCTATAATGTAAACCTCTAAGGCATAAAAATCTTTTTTAAACTCTTGGGGGCTTGGAAATGCCTCAATAAGTGATTCCTAAAGATCTTTTGACAAATTCAGAACATCCACGATTTATAACATGGCTCGTACTTGGGCCAGTTTCATCAACACATCATATTTTTGATCCAAAGGTCTGTGTTTTATACTATGGAGGTTCAATTATATAGGTTCCCTATAATTTTATGCTCCTGATTTTGATAGAACATTTGTTGAGGAAGAAGCTAGAAATAGTTATTCACTTGGTAGATTATATTCTCTAGTTCTTCCCAATCTCCATGAAGGTGGTGTTATAACCTATAATCAATCTTCTAAGATGATCATGTTAGGGAATACCATGACATGTGTGGGATAATTATCGAGTTCTTATTAATCCCACTAAAGGGATATCCCAAGAGTTTCTTCTACATAAACAGTTTGATCTAGGGTGTGGTTGGAGTAGTGAATTCTAGCATACCCACATCTTCCCATGTATCCTCGACCTTGAGGACCTCTTCCCTTATTTCCCCACTAATGTACAGGGAACTCATGTTCATAATCAGAATTATCATTTTCATTGGGATACATTAAGATTAAAACATTAACAAAACCTCAGATCAACTCTTTATCTAATGATGATTTATCTTAATGGGCCAATTCATATTTTTCTGTTTGGCGGGGTGGTGGTTGTGCTTTTAAGACAGTCGTAATTAAATCTAATAATTTCAAGGAAAATATTTTAATTGACACAAAGTATTATTATTATACATAATCCTTATTATTCAATCCATGATGCTTATTTTAGGGCTATCCTTCCAAGGATTTGGCTTTTATTTAATATGTACTAGATATAATAAAATCGGTAGGAGACATAATTTGTTATTTTAATTATGTTCATAGAATGGCATGGGTTTGATTTATTGATTTCTTGATCATCCAATCATCTAATTTTTGAGAATTATTACTTTTGACTTCCTGCCACTCACCTTCTTCCTTAGGATTGGTAGCGGCAACACATCCTACATGGGCTGGTGAATTTTTCAGCATCACTTCCCTAGAGTCCACCATATTATGTATGAGGTCATTAAAAATAAATCACAAATGGATGGGGTAACACAACATTTTATGAAATGGAAAATAGTTTGGGAGGTCCTCATATCCTTCTTTGATAGATTTATTTGGACTTGTCTATTGAACTATGTTTTTTTTCATAACTAAGATGAAGTAGTCGGGGACTTGGTCATTTTAAAAAGAATAGACCATGTTTCTCAACTCACCTGACCATCCCTTCCTTGGATCTATTTGATCATATTAATGAGGCAGTCACTTTAGCCAGCACTTGGGAGGTGGATCTATATGGAATGAAGATGGATTTTATGAAGGAGAAGGTATATAGACCTGCTTATGTGTGACTATATTGAACTTTTATTTTACTTATATTCTTCCTGGAGCTGATGGGATTACTCAAGATTGGGATTTATTCATTATTATGGAGCTTTCCACATGTAGAGAAATCTAAGACAGATACGAAAACCCTTTTGTGAATTTTACAGGGATTAATGGTGTAACTAAATAATCACAGAGATTTGAAACCCAAATGGGCATCAACTCTTCCTGATAGAGAAGTATAGTCTAGGAATATGTTAATCCTTTCCACTATGAAATGAAATTTGAAACACTTTAATTCTCCATGTTCTTTCAATTTTTGAGAGAAAATATTGTTGTCTTCTATAGTGTTGAATTGAACCAGGAAATAAATTTATAATGGAGATCATCCCATCCACTAATCGATTGAGACTCCAAGCATGTATACTAGAGGATCGTTATCCCCAACAGAGATAGGAAATAAATTTGATCTTTACTCCCTATTTTTTCAGGGGTGACATTCATAGGATCACCGCGAGAGACAAAATTCTTCAAGTTGTACTCCGAATATCACGATCCATTGAAGAATGGAAATACAGGATTCCCAATGTTTGGAAGAGGATGGGTCGAATCCACACATTTAGGATAAAAATTATTTTTTGGTTTTATTGGAGCACTCCATCTTTCTAGAACTTCCAATCGAGTATTAATTGATGAAATGGTATACATATGAATTTGAGGAATATCTAGCTATTCTGGGAGCTATACAGGTACAACAGTTGGTGATTGAACTAGTGTTGAAATTGGTAGGACAACCGGTTGATGTGTTACTGGTATTTTTATTGGATAACCCACGGGGGAAGGCTTGTAAGGATGTTCTTGACCCAATTATAGATATGTACCCAATAGGGGGAATTAATTATCCACATATATAGTTGTAATAAACCATATTTTATGAGGATCTCTTACTAGAAGTGCAAGCTAAGGATCTTCTTGTGTAGCATGTATAGTACGAATGCTGCTTCAGAGTAGCCCTGTGTTTAGTTTTCTCAAAAACATTATCTCCTCTTCTTATTGAAAAATATTTCATCCAATAACAGGGAATGAAAATTTTTAGGGAGAAGGTGAGAAGTATTATGAACTTTTCCTTTTTCCCCTGTTAGGTGCCTTTAGAAATGGTGGAAGTGGATTATTTGTGGGGTTTCTTGATTCTGGGAAACCTTTGATTTCTAGTACACCCTCAAAATTCATTTTACTTGGTGTGGACTGTATTATTAACAATCACTGAATCCTCTAGCTCACTTAAACCGGAGTCATTTCCTAGTTTATATTCCATAATGGCATTAATGACATTTACAGATGCATAATGCATTGTTGGCATTCTATCGATATCTTGGTTATATTGAATTCTTCTTCGTCCTACATGAGACTTTTTTCTCAAATTTTACGATTCCTTAAGAGCTTTTTGGAATACAGTAACCTAAATGGAATCCTTAGATAATTCAATTGGGGTTTCATTTTGTGTTTTTTTACAAATCGGGATATAAATGACTTCCAATGAGGAGGGGATTGTGAAAGTGAAAAAGCCGGTAGCCTTGCAGGCTGGGGCTATTCCTGTTCTAATTTATCAATCCTTACAAATCTATTTTTTTATTCCAAGAAATGGTTTTAAAAATACCCCATCCATGTGGGGAAAGGTGGATTGTGAACAGCTATGGTGTATATCAATACAACTTCTCTTTTGATTTTACAAATTCTGGTTTGAATGTTTACTGGGTGCATTATCCGTCACTCACTTAAATCACTTGTTTTGAAAGGCTATGGTGGTATTTATAACATATTAACAATATGAATATTGGAATCCTTTAATTGGGAGTCCTTATCAAAAAAATTATATGCTTTATGAAAAATTATCTCAATAGCCTTTTCTCTTTGGGTCTAGCTTTTGTGGAAGCTGATCGAGGACCATTCTTTATGAGAATCTCTTGGATCATAAACATAATTTTTTTTTGTATCCCAACTAGGGAAATAACATTGAATGAGACCACATTTGGTGGGATTTTCTAGATTTGGAGCCTAGTTAAATGAAATGCTCCATGTCCACCACATCCTCTGATTTTAATATTAGATGGGGTTTCTATGATCAATTGTCACAACCTCATTAATGAATCGAGGCAGGCACTTTGATGGGAAAATTTTTTCTTCTGGATGTTTGGATTTCAGGAAACCTATAGTGATTCCATGTCAATTTGGCAATGCATTCCTTCTATTACATTGACATGACTTTGATATTCATCATAAGATAATACTTTTTCATTCAAATGAGGAGTATTATTTGATATGTTGAGGAGGATATAATGAATACAATATTCTATAAAATATCGGGAATGTTGTGTTGAGAGGTGGATGAAGGCTAGAGCGTGACTAGTATTTCACCATTATCCAGTTTATTTCCTCATGTTCAAAATATCATATTCATTTTTTCAAGAGTTTTCTTAACATGGTATGATTGGAGTCGCCAATTACAAATTGTTTTACCACATGTAATGGGATTAGTTGGTGTTTCCTATGCTATATTAGAAGAAAAATGACCCAAGGGAGGCTCATAGAATGACCATCACCATGGGTTTTCTTCTGTAGGAGAAATAATATAACCATCCAGTAACAATGCATCAGATATGATAGGTCTTATGTATTATGTTCGTCAAGATAAGAGGTCTTTCTCATCAATACATTTTCAGTTGGAAAATTTTCATGACAATGTGAAACACTAATATATAGAGAACATTCACAATGAATACCATCATCGAAGGGACCACCACTGTGGATTATATCAATGGATAAATCCTCTTTCTCCTTGGTCTTATATCCACAATGAGGGTGGTCGTGGATCTCATATAGAGATATGTTCTTGATTTTGACAAAATTGTCATAAAGCCAGATTTCATGATGAAGTGTCTGATGAGTAATTTTTGAATTTTTACTACTACTCCCATAATTTGGTAATGGGTGGGATTTTTCTTAAGCTGCAACATAAAAATGTCTTAGGTCATTAAAAACTACAGCATTAAGAGCATCCAGATCACAGATTGATTCTTGATTCTCCAACTCTTCTTGGTTAGACTTCTTCTCAGATGACTTCTTAGACATAGTTATGGCCACCTTCTTAGAGAAGTGTTTATCATGGGAATGTGTATGTGCCTAAATTAGAGTAGAAATCATAATAGGATGAATATCTCATATCGGAATTGGTGCATGTAACCGTTCTGGTTTTCCACATGATATGGTTGATATTTCCCCATAACCCTCCTGGACTGGAACAAAGTTGTGTATCTTCTCCAAGATGGAATGATGATGATTTATCCTTGGTATGTGGATGAAATAATGTTTCAATCCCTCTATTACTATTGAAGTTTCCATTATTATATTCTAGAAGGATTCTAGGTTATGGGAATGATTTTTTGTCTTCCCTTTCACCATTTCCAACATGTGCCTGGTGAATTCAGTGTTAAGAACATAAATATACATCCATTACATATCCAGAGTAGGGGTGTTTAACATCTCTTATCCTCCCTTTTTTTCAGTGGATACTAACAGTTCTCATGTATGGGGGAATATAGTTTAGTATGCCCTAGGTTTTTCATCATATATTTCTGAATTATTTCTCCAAGTGCTTCCGAACAAGACCGTTGGAAGGATTGAGAGATGTTGGTAGTTGTATGTGTCTGCTGGTTGTTTTTCTCTAAGCATGGTTGGAAGACTACCTTGAGTGCTTCGAGAGGAGACTAAAGGAAGGCTTGGGGGTACCAGTAGGTGTATGTTCATGCTTTCAAATTTTCATTCCATTTGATTAGAGGTCTTCTCTTAATGAATCCATATGAGTCTGCTGACTGTATCATAGATTATAAGAAGGTGTATGTTAATTCTCATAAAGCTCCACCAGAGTTGTATGAAAGAATTTGTTGGGTGCTTCCAGACAAGTCTGATGGCTGGAGGAAGGGTGTATGTGCTAGGTCATTGTTTTCCACCAATATGGGTGTGTCAAAATCTTTGTAGGGTTAAAAGGTAGGAACCCACTCCCTGTTAATTGGTTGTTTTCCCCAATATTTTTTCTTGTGTGCTCGGGTATAAGGGACCTAGGATAGACCATCAAAGATAAAACCCTCATCATGTTGATGGTTTGCTGCTGTATGGTGTTGGCGTTGGTGATTACTGATAGGAGCCCATGGAAAGAACCCTTTAGTCTTTGGGGGGAGATAGTAGGTGGCCTCTTGGTTGACCTCCCAGGAATATAGTGAGCTGGTGATTGCATTCCTAGGATAATCTACCAAAATTGTTTGAAGTGGTGGTTGGAACTGTCTGCTTCTAAACCATTGGTTATAACTTTCCAGGTTATCGTTGTTTTTTCTTGACCTAGAGGACCTATCGGGAAGCCTCAAGGGTTGGAATATTACCATGTTAATGGTACTCACAAACTAGAGCATTGGAGACCTAGTGTTAGAGATGCTAATTCAGTGTAGGTATCATTTGAGTGGATGGGGTCCTAGCTTGAGCTGCATCTAGGGTTTTCACAAGGGTAAACCTGAAGGAAGACATTTGGAATGAAGGGAGTTCATGGAATGGAGTGCCTGTATAAATGAAAAATACAAACAATGAACTCAATAGAAGTATATTCTTTTTTATGAACACATGCATGATTGATATCCTTGTCTAGCCCTATTTTATCAATTGATAGGGCCAGATTGATGGGTAACACTCTCATCTTGGTTCAAGACTCACGTTAGGTTTCACCATTTTTTTGTATCCCTCAGAATGTGTGTCCTGGTTAGGAATCACTATTTCTGAAAGGTTACTAATAGATTTGCTTATAGAACTCAAAACACCCATTAGGTATGTATCCAATAGAACCTACATTCCAAAGGCTGGATCTAGTTAATGATTTTGACCCTTGAAGCTTATGAAGTATCATTGTTCGAGAGGATAGGAGGTCAGGATAATCAGACACTTTTGAGGTGAATTATTTCCTACTTGGGGAATCTGTTATAGATTTAAGAAATTATCATGAATCCTTATTAATTTTCGAAGAATAATGTAGGATTTCTAGGAAATTTATAATCAATTATTACAATATGTGGAATTCAGAATCATCCTTAGGTATTCTAGGTTATTCATTAGTGGATAAATCTGTATGTTTTCGAGGTTCCCCATTGATATTATCCTCTTATATAATACTTAGATATTCTTTAGTCACTGTTACGATGATGCTGGGTTTTAATAAACTTAGTGGGGAATTCTGAATTTATCTTCATCCAGGGAGAAATAAGTTATTTTTATGTTTGGATTGAACTAATAGATGGGATACCTACGCATCCTCTTCAAAGGAGTCAGAAAACATTTAGTTAGCTGCTGCATAATGGCACACAACATACCTTTTATGGTACTGTGATAAAGATACAACCATAAAATATAATTTCATGGGGTAAGGAAATCAAGGTAGTTGGTGCATAGTCATAGATTAGTATAATAATTATGCCTAAGAATACCAAGGAACATGTTAGGAATATGAACTCCCAAGTTGAATTACACCTTACTATGAATATGGTCCAGATAGAGCATGTTTGATTTGGAGTGTTGGGTTTTATCCTCAGGGAGGCTTCTTACGTATCGTGTTTGGATGGGAATCGAATCCGACAGAGTTGTGTAAGTCCGGCAGGGAAGTATGTACATTTGAGAAAAATATGTTGGGGGCATACTACTAAAGAGGTTTACCTTATAATAGGGTCCACAAGGGATTTATTAACTCACATAGATTTAGGGGGGATTTAATTTCAAGCTTACTTCTAAGGAGGATTCTTTGATTAAGGGAATTGGGATTGGACTCTTAAGTATGATGTCCAATGAGCTCAGGCCCTAGGTGAAGGCTTCCTACAAATACCAGTTATGGTGGGAATTAGGGTTTTCTTAGTTCATTAAATTTTTGGATTACAACTAAGAGGATTCCCATTATGGGGGCATCATTTTTAATTTCATAGATGAGATGTTGTGAAGTTCGGGCCTTGATAAAGATTCTTATGTATCCCAATTATGGTGGAAATAAAAGTTCTCGTAGTTCATTTGTTCTGCTGTATTTTGTGATTGTTACAATCCTCTAAGCCCATGTGTGTCATACATGGTGTGAGAAAGATGAGGATGTGAAATATTATATAGAACACGCACACCTTCTCCCATGTTGATGGATTAGGATGGGCCTACGGTGAAAGAGACCAAGGCGACCGTGGAAGAGGTCATGGCTCTGACACATCCCTCTCTTCAATTTACATTAGACTAGGATCCAATGTATGGAAGGAGTGAAGGTCAAAGAAGTAGAAAAAAGTGAGCCTAAAACCACCTACATGAAAGGATAGGGGATTACACTCGTATTTCTTACCTAAAATGGGGCTTAATTTGGGGATAGAGGGTTCTCCTTTTTATAAAAGGAAAATGAAGTGGGACTCATACCCTTCCAATCAGGGATTGGAGGCTTCAGGTCTTTGAGATTTGAAAGGGAGGACAACGTCTTATACCTAGCATCCAAGACTGGGAAAACATAATAACTAACCTTGGGGAAAGTGTCTATATGACCATAGATATCTAAATCCATTGACACTCTAAGGAAACTTACCCTCTGGTAAGATATTTATGGGAAACCCCTGACCATAGATATCCAAATGCAAATGGGAGACACACATATAAGCCTTTCCATATGATTTGTTAAATGAAGAGGTCTTGGTGGAGGTTTCAACATAATCAAATTCAGGAATGAGAGACAATGAAGGAATGTCCCTACTGTGAGTTGCATTGAAGGAGGCTTCCTGATAGGCATGAATATGATGATGGGGATGGGTGAACCACGAAGGGGTGCTCAAGTAAGTGGCATGCAGGTATGTGGTGCACAAGAAGGATTGGCGGAATTGGTGGCACATTAGGTGATGAATAAACTGGTTTAGTAGACATGGGAGAGACTTGGATAAATCATGCAATTGTCTTCAAAGGTATTCCCTAATGTGGGGCACAAAAATTCTTACTTGAGGAAGGGTGGTCATGCAAGTGTTCTCAAATTAGGGGTTTGGGAGAACTATTCTCAACTTTTTTCTTAATTTTTAACACTTTTAGAACTAAAGTATCACTACCCCCTTTAATTACCTCACTTTTGGTGTTATGAAACTACCTTTATGGTTTCAGAGGACTTGGTAAAAGCACTAGATAAATAAGAGCAACAATCAGGCTTCCGAGAAATTCATCCATACAAAGGAAGACCCCATGGGTCTATTTCTTGGAATATATGATACCCTGAGCGATAGTGACATGAAACACATGTTATGATGTGGCACACAAGGGTGGGGAGCACATGTAATTGCACACCGTCGGTGATTTGGGATACCTTGTGCAGACTAAATCATGAGCCTTTTCAAATATTGTTATTTTCCCTATATTTACTCCTCTTTCTTCTAAAAAATTAACCTTTGTCACTTTTTCATCCATGTGACAGAACCAAGTGTTAACATGTTATAAATGTGAAGATTTTTGATTATCCAAAGGGGGGATTATTGTCTTAGTTCTAGTACATTCTTATTTTAATTCACATAGATCATTTTTAATATGATTCTGAATAATTAAATTTTTTATGATTATAAACTATCTTTCAAGATAGACTATGAAAATTGTCTATGTCTGGATCTTCTATCACAATCAACCTTTGGTTATAATGAGACACCATTAGTTGAAATGTTACACTGCTTTAATCTACCATTAGTTCAAGAAGATAGAGATATTTCAACTTTTCGGCCATCAAGATGATATATCATCTCTACTAACTATTGATACTATAATATCTACTACCATTTCATGTTTCTTCTTCTAGACCAATATTATGTCAGAAAGATCTCCCTCTACTTCAATAGTTATACTGTTAGAAGATATACCATTCCAAAGAGAAACCATGATCACGATGATACTACTACTATTAGATAGACCTACCACCAAGAATTCCTATCACTAGGTGTATCTACCATCACACAGTGATATAGTTTAGTGATGAGCTACCGTTAGAGAAATCTATGGTAGAAGAGATACGACTAGTGAATCTACCGTCAGTGAAGATACACATATTGATCTTCCATAGATATCTATAATTAATTTCAAAACTAATTCTCCAATGGATAACTGATGCATTTAATTATCGAAAAAAATAATGTGATTTAGAATACTTTTTCATAAATAACTCCATCACTATCTTAAAGACAATGTCGTTCTTTTCTAAATCATAATCTCAACACGAGGATCTTATTTTTTCAATTATTATCTTATAATGGGTAATTGGACATGGATCATTATAAAATCATTGATGATCCCTTGTGAATTTTCATGAAAAGGGATACAATTGTAATATGCATGAATATAGAATAATAAAATATAGTACACTAGAACAAAGAGAAATATTGAGAATCATGTGAATAAAAGGACCTTGATAAATACAAATGGAAAAATGGAATCTCTTTTCGGACATATATGACCCTTTGGTTTCCTACAATTTCAATTAAAATTGTTTTATCTCCTTTAAATGAAAAATTAAAGGACTCTAAAACAACTGAATCTATTCATATTGAGAATCACTTAATATTATAATAATTAATCTCTCCCTATTTCGGTTTATGATTTACATTTCAGTTATTTTTTAACTCTATTTATTTGGAAAACATAGTCACCTATGATAAACTAGTGATTTCTTGAAACTCTATATCATTTCTTCTCATTTCTATCCCTTCAAAAGATTGTGGAAGAAGACTTGTGTGATATGTTCTTTTTTTTATCCCAAAAAAACTGTAGGAGATGAATTTTACCTAGAAAACCATTTTTGATGTTTTTTATAACCAAATCTATGTTTGGGATCAGTTTATTTTATAATAAATAGTTTAGAAGTAGGTAATTTCCAAGTGGAAGTGATTAAGTCTCAGGTTGATATCAAACCCCTTATTAAATTCCACCGTTCCTTATTTTTTATGCCTTATTTACTACTGTATTTGATTTTTTATTTATTTTAAACAAACCCTATTTCTATTTTATAAAATTCCCAACAAAAACATGCTCTGATAGTTGAATCAAATTGGTGCTTTATATAAAATATTTGAATTGAGTATTGTATTTTAAAATTTTAATGTATTTTATAAATTATTCTAAATGAGATTTGATAGAGATATTGAGAATCTTTTCAAAATAGAATATAATATAAGTATACTATTTCTAGTAGGATTTTTTTATTAAATTAAGGGATATAAGTTTTAATTTTTTTAAATAGAAATTATATTTGAAAGATAATTGACACCCTCTTGAGTTATCTATAGGTAGCAACACTTCCGTTATAAGATACCTGATGAAAAAATGCATCATGTTAAATAAATTTTTAAAAGGTCTTCTACATTTTATTTTTTATAATTTACATAGAAAAGTAACATATGAAACATTTTTTACATAAGTTATAATATATATGATATAAAGAATTTATATTGTAAATTGGTTATATAATAACCGATGTGAAAAAATCAGCATGATAATGTTTTATGTTGACTAATATTTACCAATGTGAGGAATTTATCTTATTAAATTATTTTTATACTATTGAAAATATATATAATATAATTGATTTATAAAAATTTTAAAAATAATCTAATGAAATAAATAGTTTTAAAAGATCCACAATTCCAAAAAATTTCGAAATTAGAGAATTATTTACAAGAAATAAACCCTAGGAAAGTATCAAAATCAATGTTAAAAAATATATTATAAATTTATTTTGAGACTTATATAACATCAAATTTACCATTAAGAATAAAAAATTATAAAATAATTTATATAAAATAGAAATTGTGTTAATATAAATATATGCTTTTCCATACCCACATCATATGTTGAAAGATATATATATATACAATGATATGTAAAAATCGTTGTGCAAAAATTTAACCAAATTTATTATATTTCCATATAATAATAATAATTATTTTATATTTTTATTTTAAGGTTCTAATGAACAATATTGAATGGGTGGTTTTAGAAATTTAATCAATATTTCATACTTAAAGTGGATCACATGTGGAAGCTAGAGTTTTTTAAATATTTCATAATGAATTACATAAATTATGATTAAGATAATGGTTTTCCCAACTAAAATGTATTTTCAATAAATTTGATATACATGTTTTAAACCACTCTAGAATATGACCTCATGGTGGATTTGTCCATTATTATTAGGAATTATAGATTATATAAAAACACATAATTAGAAAACCCAAATTCAAATATGTAGTTTTTTAATAGTAATGAAGACATTATTATCACATTTAAAAGTATATTATACATATTTTTCTAGTGTAGATCCACATTACAATTTAAATTCATTATTATACTATATGGTCCTGTGTTTTTGAATCAAACTATGATTCAATTTTTCTGATCTTTTCATTTACTGGGTGGGATGGTTTTTAAAAAAATAATTGGGTTTATGTTCTACATGTTAGGACCTTTTAAAGAGTTGTTATCGGGAAAGGGTAAAGTCTCTAGGAGTTTATCAGGTGGATCAATGGGTTTCAGGAGCACCGAAGCTAGTATAAAAATTCATATGAGCTTCACAAGTTTAGTCAAACCATGCATGTCAGCTGTGTGTGATAAACAAGGTAACCAGTAGAGGATGCATGGCCAAGATACATTCTATCAGACCGTGCAAGTAAAACCTTGTGGTTTACCCAGATTTGAGTATTAGGTTAAATTATTTAATTAAATTCTAGGTTCCAAAAGGGATTTAAATAAATGCTATGACATGGGGGTTTTATTAAATTAAATTCCGAGTTGAGAAGAATATAATTAAATAATCTAAAATGGGGGTTTTATCTACTTAAATTAAAGGTTAAGAGGAATTTAATTAATTTATGTAAAACATGAATTTTATTTAATTAAATTTAGGTTGGTATAATTTTAATTAAATTATGATGTGTTGGAGAATTTATTTAATTAAATTCTATTGAGAGAAATTTAATTAAATGACGTGTTAATGAGGAGTTTGGGTTTATCAAATAGGTGTAATATAAAATAGTAATACCTATAATATGATAGTTATTATTATTATTATTATTTCTATAGATTTATTATAATTATCTTATAGTTTTATTTATTTTAGGGAGAAGAAATGAGAGAGTAGGTGCACACTTCCTACCCCCTACATGAAGGAAGGTGCGACCCCCCCTCCCACGGTGAGGTGCGCTACCCCCTCTCCTGGATCCTATTCATGCAACTATATACTCTCGATATCTTCACATAATTTTTCTATATCCATGTTGTAAGGCCTTCTCCATGTGTTTTTATCTTCGCATCATCCGTTTTATCTATCCGTCTCCTGGTTTCTGTTAGGCTGAAACCCTATGTTTTCGTTTGAGTCAGTTTATAAGTTTCTTCAAATTCTATATTGTTCAGATAATGTCTTTGGACTTGCTGGTCCGTAATCTGATGACCACCACTGATGGTGAGGCGGTTCTTCTTGATTCAGTTCATCGCCATCATTTTCAAGTAAGGCTATATACTTGATTATTGGTTTCACACACCTTGAAATAGATTTTTATAGTATATTTGAGTTGGGGTTAATTAATTGGGTGTGTCTTGGTCCTCACCGCACTAATTTTGCGTGATATTTATTATTATATTTATTGAGATCAATCCCAATTGTTCAACCACTTTTTTTGATGTGCGTATATGTAAGAGGATATCAGTTTGAGTTAGAAATCATTAGCTCATCCAATTATATGAGGCCGGGTTATCAAATTTTCTTAATTGAAAAAATTTAGTAGTAGATTATTTATCATTATTGAAAAATATTACTACCATTTATAAAAGGATGTGATAGTTGTGGTAAATCATTTGTAAGATTACAAAATAAAGATTTTTTTTTCTAAAACTCCTCCATCGGAGGTGTGATGCCTTCATGATAAAAACATAGGGATTAGACAGGTATGTTTTCACAGCCTTTGGATATTTTTGTTTCATATGCTTTCTTAGTTAGAGGGAGATGTTAAAATTATTTTAATACACTTATCTTAGGTTGGGTATGTACCGCCTCCTCTATATGTTTTCATACTTGATTTCAATAGTTCTGTTGATCCTAGACGGGTTAAATAGGCAGGTATACACTTGTGATAATATTTAAATGTACGTGTCCTATTTTCTAAATTCTAGAGTTGTAATTGTTCAATTATATGCAATTTGTGGGATTTCTAGTTTTGTTTACCAAATGAGACCTCAAATTTAATTAAATAATGTTATAAATTAATTAATTATGATAGTTGTGAAATTGTGGGATTTAGGGATTCTTTAATAGTATATTTAATTGTGATAATTAATTATGATGAGTTTAAGATGATCAAGTTGTGTTTTTAAAAAAGAAATAATTATTTTTAATTGGCGAATTAGTTAACAATGTAAGTAAACAAGAAAATGAAATAATTAAATGTAGAGTTAATTATCATGTTGACTTTTTTTGATCCAGTACAAATAATTGGACTATTATAAAATTATTGTTGAGATTTTGAATAGTAAATTAATTGTATAATTAATTAACTAGAAATCAAAGTTTTTATTTAGTTATTGAATTAATTAGCAGAAATGATTAATTAATTTATTATATAATTAATGAATGGGATTTTCGGTGTTTGACATGGCATTCTACACCAATGGGATTTTCGGTGTTATAAATCAAATTCAGTACCAATAATATAATTAAATGAATGGGATTTAGGGTGTTAGTAATGGAGTTATCAAAAAATAATATAAGTAAATGAATCGGATTTGGGGTGTTAGACATGACATTATGCACTAATAATATAAGTAAACTAATTGGACTTAGGGTGTCTAAAATGTAGTTTTTCACTAATAATATAGATAAATGTTTGAGATTTTTAGTGTTAGAAATGACATTCTGCAACCATTTGATTTTCAGTGTAAGGCATGGCATTCTTCACCCATGGTATTTGGGGTGTTAAAGATGGAATTCTGCACTAATACTATTAATAAATGGATGAGATTTTGGTTGTTTGACATATATTTCTTCACCTATGAGGTTTTGGTGCTACATGTGTCATTCTACACGGATAAAAATGTTATGAATGAATTGTGAATTGAATAAGTGACATATATTAAACTCGATCTTATGTTTTGGAATAAAGAATATTAAATAATTTCATATGATGTTTATTTATGAATTATAAATAGATATAAATAATTAATATTCAGACTCTTACTATGGCTATAGGCCAAAGAAAGTATCACCTTCAGGTGTCCCATTGGAACCTGGTCATGTTGATGGTAATTTACTTGGTTCTGTTATTGATTCGATATACATCCACACTATCTAAATATATTTCATTTTTTATATTGAGTTGGACACTGGTTGTCCCGACCTTCTATGATTTATATCTCATACCCCATTCAGGCCGCCATTGTACTTGGGTACCAAGTTACAATTTATTATTATTAGGAACTTGGACATTTCAATTAATGATTGTTGTACCTTGAATTTAGGAAAAGAGGACAGAGTGGAAGCTTGGGATGCTCATGGAGATATCCCTTGGGGATTTGAGTCTTTTCATTAATTTTTTACTATAATATAATGCATGATTTTTTACTACTTCTAGATATGTATCACCATGACATGCATGCACTATTTGAACCAGCGTTGTTCATTTCATTTATTTTAATGATATTTCAATTTTCTTCCACTATTTTGATTATTTATTTACATCTTTCTCCGCTATTGTCAATTATTTATATATATATTTTATTGCTGTGCAAACTCTACTATAAGGGTATCATCTCTCCACTAACTATCTTAACACCATCGCTGCTACTCAGCAGCCTCTGGCGCAGGGGAGGCACACTTGAGGTCATGTGGTGACCAGTCCGGCTACTGGTTCGATGGTAAGCTGGGCCTGGACATTACATATACTAGTAAATAGAATTTATATTATGATTATATATTTAAATGATAAATTCCATATTGGTACAATTTATGATTTATTGGAATTTTATATCATTTGATTAATGAATTTCATATAATGGATAAGTTAATTTTCTTAAGAAAATATACTAGATAGCTTTTTGATACTATTATAAATTTGGAACTATATATATTTTTTGGTTACTATTCCATTTGTTTTATATTTAATTAATCAAATAATTGAATGACTCAATATAAATTCATGAAAACTAAATTGTTATGAAGGTAAAATATATAACTGATGGTTTATATTTCATTGATTTTAATATAAAACATAAGTTCTAGTTTCTAATATATAGTGATTCAATTTAAAATTTTGGTATCAATGACATGTATAGTAGGTACTAAAGTTTCCCTTACAAAATGTATTAAATACCACAAAACATCTAGATAATTACTAAATAAAATATATATATCACTTCTTCAGTATTAATATCTTTCTTTTGATCAAAAAAATTTGACCATTTAAATATTATATATTATGTTTGATTTTTAAATATAAGGGATAAGAAAAATGAGATTATGCTATTGGGTTCTCTCTAAAATTATGATATATCATTTTTATTAAAATTTTACTATCCTACTATCTCTTTATGTTATAATATTCAATAAAAATTTACTCTTGTTAAAATTTTATAAAAAATAACACCTCTATAATTAGTTTCATTAAGGAATAAATCTATTACAGAATCTTTTAAGGGTGAAAAATTGTAACATATTAAAAATTGTATAAATAATACAATCATTTATTATGAATTTTTTTTTGAATTTAAAACATTAAAAAATCTATATCTTTTAAATAATCAATTATTATAACTAATGAGATAAATATTGGTAATTATAGATTGAAAAAATAAAGTAGAACCAATCTTTTATAACAAGGTTGTTTAAATTTCTATGTAGGGATTTTCTTCGATATTTAAAAATCATTATTAATAGATCATGTATATTAACTAAAAACACATTATCTATTCAATTTATTTAACTATATTATTTCTTAATTAAATTTAAAATGAATTCTAAACTTAAATTATTTATATATCTCATATTTTTTAAATAAAATATATTCAAAAATATTTAATCCTTAAGAATATCAAAAAATTATATTTTTATGTTATAAATAAAAAATAACATTTGAAAGAATTAAAATAATAAAATTTAAAAATAATCCCAATTTAATACACATTTAATAATTTCTAGGTGTTTCATTACGTAACATTTAGGATTTTCAATAGATAATTTTTATAAGTTCTTATTCACAAATTGAATATTTTTATTTTAAATATATTTTCATTCATGATATGAACATAAAAATAATATTCATATATGAATACATGTTTTCCAAAAAATTTATAATCTACTACAATAGAATGTTATAAATAATTTTTATTAATTTTTTATAGAAAATTTTTTTATTTAGGATTAATTTGAAACATATAGTTTTATTTGGTAACTACATTACTATTATTATATATTTTATTTTCATATTCATATTGAAGTTGTAATTAATTCATTATAAACTAATTGTTGACAAATTATGATTTAGGTTTCAGATGTCACCAAATTATAACATATATGAAATGTAACTAAATTCATAGGAAATTTAATGTTCAAAATGTGATAAAATAAATGGATAGATGACATTTTTACCACAAAATAATATTTTCTCATGTGTTTTTAGTTTTCATAAAATTTCATTCCATTATTAAATTATAATGATCATGTTCTATGTAAATGTTTTATAACTCCAAAAATATACTTTCCTAACATTATATTACATGTATTACAATAAAAATAACAACATGAATCAGATTTATTTTTTTAAAAAATGTAAATATATATATATATATTTATATTAACAATAATTGTTCATTTTATTTGGATAATTAGTTTTATGAAATATTAATGGGTCGTTGACCTATAATTTCAATCAAAGTGTACCAGACTCACCACATGAAAACTTATTTTATGGATGTGTTTAAAAGTTTAATTATTACTCATTAAAATATGGATTTCAGAAAATATTTCTTTTGAAGACTATAAATAATTAGATATGATATATATAATAATTAAGTAACAATAAAATTAAAAAAGTCCCCACTCATAACAAACGACATAGTTTTTTCAAATATTTGGTTTTCTATGTATTATATAATATAAATTTAAATTTTAAATTCAAATTTCTAAAAAATTTATTTGATAAAAAAGAGGCCATTTTTGGAATAAATAAGTCAAAAATAGCTTATGGGTAATTTATCATATTTTTCTAAGAATGTTGAAAATTTAGTTAATGATAAAAATACACTTTTAAAAAATACTATATGTTTTATTATATCAAAAAGACATAATTATGGAATTAATATTTAGAAATACTTTCTTCTAAAAAATATATTTATGGAGTAAAATATTGTATGTAAAAATTAAAATAAAAATATATAAACATATGTTTGTGATTTTGAATCCAATTCAATATTTTATTCTAAAGAAAAAGTATTTTGGATTATTTACCTATAATTAAGTTTTTCTTATATGCCATTCTGTTTTGTCTATTTTTAAATGTTAAATTACTCTATTTTGTTTAATCATAAATCAATAAATTTCAAGATAATCACCAATATTCATAGTCATGAGAGTAAATTAATAAATAATAAATAAATAATTATAAAATTCCCCTCACACTTGGTTATATAAAGACCCCTCATCCTAGACATTTTTCAGAGTTCCAAAATTTCTTCTATTTCAAAATATGAACCCAAAAGTAACACTTATAATCAATAACCATCTACCTAATTATATGGGGTAACCAAAAGTGCCACCTCTAAAGGCTTTAGGCTGAATCCAAAAGAAGAAACACAAAGATCAATGTAAGGGTTCTCAACCACATTTCTTCACATCTGAATTTAGATACTTTTATATTAAATTCATTTAGACCTCAAATTAATTGGAATTTATGGATCTTTTATTGTGTTAATAAAAACATTTTATTCAATTATAAATAATAATTCACCTATTTCTTCATATCGAAATTCTTATTCATGATCTGTTACTATATCGAAATTAGAGGTTATAAAACCCATTTTTTCATTTCTGTTGTCCTATTTCCCAAAAAATATGATCTAGTAATAAATAAACTTTGCATATAAATAATGGTTTTAATTTAATTTTTTATCATTATAAAACTATAATATCATCTAATTTATCTATTATTTTTAATACACTCAGAAGAAAATCAATTCACCATGGTCGTTTTACATTACCTAAGTGAGAGATGGTATTTCA
The DNA here is from genome assembly GCA_963277665.1 of Viscum album. Lineage (NCBI taxonomy): Eukaryota > Viridiplantae > Streptophyta > Magnoliopsida > Santalales > Viscaceae > Viscum > Viscum album. Next base: position 824,207,898 of record OY728123.1, read on the forward strand.
TTTTCACATTTTATTTTCATGGATGTCCAGAAAAATATAATTTAGAGTTTAATATAACATAATAATAAATTAAGATAATTGTTTGATATTTTAATGAAAATATATAATGATAATAATTATATAGAAAATAAAATATTTGAAGTAATTTTAACTCACTAAAACAATATTATCAGGGAAGATTCTAAGAATTGTGACTATATACTAAAGTAATGAAGTCCCATGATTTTTTAATGAAATGATATATTTACCTTGAAACATTAACATATAGATATTATTTAAATGGTTATTAATCATCACCTCTTAATCGATGTAGATTATAAATTATGAAATAAGGCCCTCGAAATAATCGACAAAAGAAAAATTCATCTAACTCATGAATAATTCATGATAATAAATTAAACAAATGGAGTAATTATAATGAAATAATGAAATATTTTGTTTAATAATATAAATAACTAATACATTATTTTAATTATTTATATTAGTGTATATATGAACATATCCATGACTCAAGGTAATGGATTCTCTCCAAACCACTATTATTTTCAAGTATTGTTCCTCTATTTCCAATATTATATTCTATATATAATATAATTTTTATTCAATATTAATTCATAATTTACCTAAATTTATTATGAATTTATGGTCATGTTTCCTCTCATGTGGATTTAATATTCCTCGACTATATTATTCATTTGGGTTTTGTCACTCATTCTCATTCTGGATGATATGTTATACATCACTCTCCTTATATCACTCCTCATTTTTTCCAACTTCCTATTATTATTCTATTATTATCATTTAAAATTAGTTTCTTTAATTTTTAGGGATACTTCTGATCTTATGTTTCCATTTAATAATTCCATTACACAAAACACTAATGATATTTACATAATAACATTTACATTCTTCTTTTCATTTATTCAAATATTCAATTTTTTTAATCTATTTTCTTTAAAGGGCCCATTATTGGGAAAAATTATAGTTCAAATAATGTATTCCAGGTTTCTTATAACATTTTTATGAAAATATTTTTAATTGACTCATTTTTTATATAAATTTGTAAATATTTATGAAATATATTTTCAAGATTTTTCATCTATTTTTTATTCTATTCTTACTTGAGTGGACATAAGGCCTTATTTTATTTTTATTATTATTGATAATACCCTTTTTAAGGGGTGATGTGGAACCATTACAAGGAAAGAAGGATTAAGAGACAATTACATGACCCATATGTCTTAGAGGAATTCCTCTAGACAAGAGAACACAGAACTACTCCTCCCCATCAAATGTCATGATATCAGCACTCCACCTTCGCAAAGCTAGTCGAATAACTCTCAGGTGTAGAGATGCATTGGATGGGTATTTATTAAATTACATACCATATAAATCATCCATTTCTAGTTAGATCTACTCTAGTGAGAGCACCCACTCTGAGTCCTTATTTGGAGCCTTTGTTCTTTGTAATCTGAGTGATACATCTATGAATTAATCCTGCCAGAAGGCCTTAGGGTGGCCTGAAGGCCTTAAGGTGGATCTAAGGCCTTGAGAGACAACTAAAAATAAGGCCTCGTGTGGCTTGAAAGCCTTACAGGTCCTAAGGACCAAACTGGGGGCCTAAAGGCCTATATGGATGAATAGTTTCAGATGCTAGAGTACCAAATAGTACCTGCTACCATTCATACAACAGTACCTACAACAGTTCTTCTATAGCAAACCAAAAATATTTCTCTACTCATATTTGATCTCGGGTCTCTTCGATGCACTTGTTTATTCCTCACCAACCGGGCTAAGTCACATTTCCTATTTTTCAATATATTGTTTTCATGTTTTTTTTCAAAATTACTATTTATATTTAATGCAACATTAATTTTTTATTTTGAAATTATTAGTTTTATTTAATGAATAACATATATTTATGATATTCTTATAAAATGATGTTTTTTAATAATATAAAAATTTCCTAAATAGATATAAAATAATTTCCTAAGACAAATAAAATTTCACATCATACATTAAAAGATTCATATTCTATAAAAGCCTCTTGCATTCCATATATTCTACCAGTTCTGAGGTTTTATTTCATTGAATGAAATATTTTTCATAAACTAATAGTTTATCAAAATAATCTAATGAATAATTATAATTATTCCAATGTGTGTGTAGTATAGTGGAAGTGATATATATATATATATATATAAGAGAAATGATCCATCTTTGTCTTGGAATTCACATATCATAAAATATAATTATGTATAATCATTATTATAATTCCATTCCATTATGAGTACCCTTTTTATTTATTTTAACAAAAATGTGTATAAATAGTTATTAACACATTCAATTGATAGGGGAAATTAATCAAATGATTGTATACCCTTTATTAAATATGACATAAATACAATATACTTTATTGTCTTGGATTAATTATATTTAAATCGATAAATAAATTATTCTATTATAAAAAATATCTACTTATGATAATATTATCATGAATATGGATGGATTTATGAGTTTTTTTCAGGTTTATGCGGCACATATATGCATGAAGTATTAATATGATGGGTGGAAATAAAATCACATAAACAATAATCAACTGTTTATTACATTATATCTCTTGATATAACTATTCATTTTCAGTTTTTGGTTATCCTCATCCATAATGTTTGGTGTGGTCCAAGTGAATTTAGTGAATTCAGTAATGTTATGAAAGGAGTGGGTTGAGTTTTTATCTATAATATTATGTGTGGTTTCAGTACAATTGACCTTTACCATAATGTTATGTGTGATCCAACTACAATAAGCCTCATCATCAAAGTCAAATATGGAAATAGTTTTGTTACACTCATTAATTAGGTTGTGATTCTTTATCAATGGTCCATAACCTTTGTTTATAATGACATATCTAATGGTTATTCCACATTCCAATGTTTTTCATCATTATTATGCTCCTATAACATATATTTTTTATTCCACATTTCAATGATTGATTATAGGTTATTATTATTAAATAACATTAAATATCACCTAATTTTTAATATATTATTTATGATTTCCCCATAAAGCCTCATTTTATCATTATAAGACCCTATTAAATTACTCCCGTAATCATTGAATATATCTCATGATATAGTATCTTATTTCATTTTGATCAACATATCATTATTATTTTCCCCCTAATGAGCATTTGAGCTCAATCATTTGTTATGTTTAGCTATTTCTCCTTTTGAACATAAGTGACTAATATATTTTTAATACTTTGTATGGGGAATATGATTAAAGATTGAATATTCTATATTGTGCGATAACATAATATTTAAATAGTTTCCAAAGACACTAAAATTTTGATCTGGGGAGTTAGTTGTATTTTTTGTAATTTGTGAAAAGTGTGAATTCTAAGAAGACAACACAAAAATATGGATAAGGTAAAATTAACCATGAGTTACATTGTGGGGTGGAAAATATTATTAATTCCCATAATCATAAAAATGGAATAATAATATGTATCATATAATATATACTAAAGATATAAAGTGCCTTGGTGAAATTACTACAAAAAATGTAAATTACTACACTATTTGTATACTTAATAATTAATTTAGGTAAGATACATGAAACAATTAGATTTATGATAACCCAAATAAATAATTCCTAATTCCATTAATACAATATTTGAGGTATAAAAATACATGGCATGTAATTTATATAATCATGTGAATTAATTTATATATCCTCAGTCAGTAATAAAAATATATGTCTCACCAAATTATATGAGTTTAAAAATACCAAGTAAATTTTATAAATCATTCCACACCATCATTAATATTCCAATTCATCTAATATATAATATGTTATGTGATGTGATATGAAAAATCACACTTCATTTAACTTAACTATCCATTACGATGATGGTAAAAATACCCTTCATTCAATTCATGATAGATTACATAAATATAACATTTTTAGGTATGATTTTTATATAGATCCTTGTATTAGAACATAAAATATATTTATAAAGTAAATATATATTAATTTATATTTTAAAAGAATCACATTATAAATTTTTTTGAAATTTATATGTCATATAGACTGAAACAGTGTGTCATATCTACAATGTTTTGGTTTCACATGGGTAGAATTTACATGTTTATGGTAATCTATAATTTATATGAGTTAACAAAATGAATATCAAATTTTGTATCGCATACAATGAAAAATGATTCAAAATATCCAATATGAGGTCTTTCGTAACAATGAAGGATTATATTTATCATGTTTATATGGTTATATAGAGAATAACATGGATGTACATATCTTTCCATTTTTATTTGAAAAATGATAATTTAAATTTTAAAATCAAATTATTTAAATTCTGAGTAAAGGTTATCCAAATAAACTATAAGATGTTATTTATAATGTAATGGTAATATGATGACCAAGTTGGACATATTTTTTGTATACAAGGTCATTAGTATATTCAAAAGGTAACATATATCATTAAAATGATATATATTTTCTTGATATCGTAATTTTAGAAAACTTATTTACCAAATATGGAGTTATTTTTTGATTTCAATAATGTTGAGACATCAAAAAAATCTATAGTGACATATCAATTATGATTTTAATTATTCATTATAATCATTTTTGATTCAAATTAATGTATTCATTGATGGAAATTTTTTAGTTCCACTAGTATAAAATAAATTAAATCAAAATTTTATTTTTGAAATTACATATATAAAAGTAAAAAATATAGTATAATTATTTTGAATAACTGAACTAGTAAAGACAAAAATACAAATAAAAAATAAAAAATTGAAAAAATACAAAAATGAGATATAAGAATAAATTTATTTTTAAAGAGAAATCATTCTTATGAAATTTGAGAGAAACCAAGAGAAACATATAATACCAACTAATCTCTTTAATATTGACTACCTATAAATTCCTATATTCATGAAACATCCATAGATATGGGAAGAATCAACAATATTCTATAGTATATTTGGCCCAAATTTGTATTCATAGTATAGTTATAATGGAATAATATTTCAAATTTTTATAATTTATTGATTTATTGGATATTTTTTTATTTAGTGGGGTAATCATTTTCTAAAAACTGATTTATTTATCATATATTTTAATGAATCCTCGCAAACATTGTTTTAATATATATTTTATATTTTTCTTATATAAAACCAACATATATTCCACTCTTCTTATTATTTGATTCAGATAAGGATGATTTTCCTATAATGATGATTTTTTGGATAAATCATTCATTCTATAATTCGGTGGTTTCTTTATATCAATTATATAAACTTTGAGACATATTTCTCCGACCCTATTATTTATGAAAATAATCACTCAAATATTATATGTTTTCTGAGTAGAGTTTGGATGGTTTTTTTGTCATTAAAAACTTATGATTTGTAAAAAATAATATTATAATTATTTTTACTATTTTGTAATTTTATAATGTATTTCAAACAACATTTTTTCATAAATAGTTTCGATAAAATGGTTAAAACTAAAAATAATTTAAAATTATTATCATATCAATTCTACCCGTATTTGTTTCCGAATTAGGATGATAATTTATTTTATAGAGCTAACGTTTTATTCTAAAAACATAACATGTAAAATAATTTGATCTAAAATATGTATTAACAAATGTAAAGGTTGTAATATTTTAATTAAGAATCCTTTTTTGAAAGTGGAAAAATAAAATTTATGTCTTATATATATGTTTTTATTTACATTGGGATATATAATACAAATTTCAAGGTTTAATACTTCTATATTGTAATGAATCCGGATCCAATCATTTATTTTGAAAAAATTACAATGTTATAATAAATTCATTCGGTGAGTATGAATTTAATAGTGTACTCATTGCAATATATCATTTGAGATGTAGAAAACACTAAATTTTCCACATTAATGAACTCCAAATTTCAATTATAAAAGGATAAATATATAAAACATATTATATTATTTTATTGAAATTAACTAAAGGAAAAATAAATTATTAGACAATGAAAATGATGATGTTTGATGTTTTTTTACAAGGTGATTTTAAAAACTAAAAAATATTAAAAATGAAATTTTTTTTAACTAAAAAACTGATATGGTTATGTATGATATAATAAATTATTCCTTTTACTCATGAGATAATAAATCAATAGATCAAGTGTTTGAGAATATTTTTTATGAAATGAATGAAAGGTAAAAGAAAATGAAAAATAAAAGAATATTATGAATATAGAATGATCATTTCATGGATCATAATTCATCACTTTTATTATACTAAAAGATTCAATCATATTCCACCAATAATATAGGAATAGTTGCATGGATTTTGGTTTAGGAAATAAATATTTTATTAATATTTTACATTGAATAATATTGATAAATGTATTAATATGAAAATAATATGATAGTGGAGAAAGTGGTATTATTATATTCCGGAATATACCATATATATTATAAAAAACAATAAATTTTTTTAATATTGTTTGAATATATTATATAATAAAAAAATCATACAATATTAGTGTATTAAATTTTTAATGTCATAAATAAGAAAAAGATATTTGTTAAATTAAATAATTTCATATATATAAAATTCAAAAAATGTTCCATAATAACAAAATTGATAAAAATGAGATATCTCCCTTCAAAAATGTTTATTCAGTGTATGCATTGTTGACCTGCAACCAAATTTAAGTTATCTACTATAGGTTCCACTTCCATAATTATTGTTTATAAATTTTTTTTCACTAAATTGGAGAAAAATGTATTTATAGTTAGTGGGTTTAGTAATTTGAAAAATCTCTCTAATGAACTATATCTACAAATAATTTGACTATTAAATAAATTCTATAAAAGTCCTCATTAGATTTTATGTGTCCAGAACCAAGGATTATAGAAAAAAATAATGTCACAATGAAAAAAATAATTTCAATTATTGAAAACAAACAAATATGTATCCTTAAAAAGATGCATGAACATGGAAATATTATTTTATCACATGGGTGGGGTTCTTAATTTTCTTAAGGAAAACATATATCTAATGAATAATTTTGTCCTAAAGTGTCATCATAAGTTTCTCCAAACCACATATGTTAAATAATTGTGAAAATAATTTATGAGGAACCCATATTTTTAAAAAATATAATAATAAATATTTAAAAATAAGATAACATTGTATCAAAATAAATATTTAATAATCACCTATTATTTTATCGCTTAATTAGTCATGATAATTCAAATTTACACTTTAATTATGTTTCCAAAAAATAAAACTAAAAAAATTCATGATCTCTCTATTTTACCCTATATTGAGTAAAATTATTGAATTTAATTCCTCATAATTAAATTTATCTTCTGGGAATACATAAATCATATCATATCATAAAATAATGAATTATAATGGAAAAACATTCACTATGATGTAACATAATAATTATACAACCATTAGTAAATAATAATTTTCTATAAATATTTATTGAAGAATCTCACAAGAAATCTTTTATTAGTATTTTAGAAATAATTTATATGATAAAAGTATATAAAATATATTCTAATAAAAAATAATTTTTTTTCATAACTTATTTACATCATTATGGTAACAAACTATATTTTTTACATAATACTAGATACTCTAAACCACTAATATAAATACTAATAAGTTATTCATAATTAATTAATGGAATCATGATAATTTTTAAAATATAAAATCAAGAATTTAATGAAAATACCCATTTTAATTTAGTTATTAACAATAAAAAATATTAAAATTTGAAGATAAATTGATTAGGTTTACCATTTAAATGTTCCATCAGTGTGACCCAAATCAAAAATTATTCTAGGATTCTCCTATCCAGTAAAATATAAATTTTTATTTTTAGGAAAATCAACTTTATGAGATTTAGTTCTAAGCCAAACATTTAATAAGTGATATTACGGAAAAAGGATAAAATAAAACCATTATATAAAATATTATTAATATTAAATCCATTCACACTTTTCAAACTCTAATCAATAGAGAAGTCCCTCCTCTCTAAATCATCCTTTATGAGACCTTCAAATTAGTATGCCATCTTATCCCATGTATTTATGTACATATAGATGATTATTATTGAAAATATGAATCAATATATATTAACTAATATTTACCATTTTTTTCCTTATTTAGGGTAAATCAATATTCTCTTTTATACATTAAATTAGCATCCTCTATCGAGTCTGTGATGAAAAAATTCTATTTCCAAAACTACTATTTAGAGTATTTAAGAATGTCCAACACACATTAATTTCCATACAAGTATCCTATATAACCTCACATAGAAAACTGAAACCAACACCTATTAAATATCACAACTATTAAAAAAATATTATTAATAATTCATTAGAAAAATCAAGGAGAATATTAAATATTTACAAATAGAGTGATCTTTATATTAAAATTTGAAAATAATTCCTTAAAGGAGGAGTGGAAGATATAATGAATCCACATATAATAGGATGATGACTAAGGATGTGGGTGGGGGTTGGGTGTGAGTTAAAAGGCTATATTAGGATATAGGATACCACACATACAAATAAAATAGAGTAGGATACAGAATCATAAAAATAGTAATCTTTTATTAAATATTTTGGTAAGAATGAAAAATTAAAATAATGAGTCAATTAATATTTTTAATTCATAATTATATTATTGATCATACTTTTCACTATCTTAAACCAACATGAAACTTCCTATCCATTCAATAAATTCATGATCAAAACTAAACAAAATAATTATCTTCTAAAACTAATTATCTAATTACATATAAAAAATAAAATGTAATTAATTAAAAGATTGAAAGAATTCATAAATAAATACCACCATTTTCATTTAATTAAAATAAATTAAACACATTTTAATTTTATTAAACGTATAATTATTTAAATTCTTCATCCTATCATCCATTTTATATATTAAAATGGAAAATGTAATTTTTTTTACAAAAAAAAAAGAAAATGGTAAACTCATCTTCTTTTTTTAAATTTATTTCCCATATTATGATAATATTTTCAATCACTAGGATTAAATTTGTGGAATATATTTTTCTATTGTTATTTATTAAGGAAATCCATGATATTTACCACCCATTACAAAAATTAAGAATCACACCATAGCTCAAAATCATTCCATAGGACGACACAAGAAATATTCAAATGATTTATTATTATATGAGATAGAATAAAAAATCATTAATTATTCTAAATCAATATTTAATAAAAAATAAAAAATATATTACCTTATATAATCAAGGATCTGAAATGGAAGTATAATTGTATATTTTTTGTAAATATTTTTATGTGATTAGTGTCTTAATCTATGCAGGAACCCCCATATCATAGGTTATTTGACTATAAAAAATAATATACAACTAGTCAATTTGATTTGGGTTTTTTTATATCACTATATAGCTAATAATTTAATAAATGTATATCCAATATTTTAAGTTATCTTCTATACCAATACATGTAAAAAATAGAGGTTTTTAGCAACCTCCAAAAAAATATCAACTACTATAATGATATCCAACACAAATCTAGATATATTGTTTTTTCTGAATTGAATATTGAACTGTTGTTATATAAAAACTCTACTTTGTCCAACTATAAAAACCTTCACATAATTTTCCTATAAATTTCATGATTTATCAACAATGTTTCATTACTGATATCCGAAATACATTTTCAGGTTTACAATTTTAGATAAATATGAAATTTTTTACTTTTAAAAGGCTACCTATCCTTTTAGTTTCCATTTTTTCTAAAGAATTTTCTTTATAATGACATATTTTCTACATTTTAGGAAACTCCCATAAGTGAATATAAAACTTTATTATTATTACCACTCACGAATAAACCTTTTAATGATTATTTGAAAATAAAAGGGTATAAAAAATCATAGTAAGGAAAATAAAATAAAATAAACCAATTAGTAAATTAGTAAACCAAAAAATAGATAAGAAAGTTTTCCCTATTCATAATAAATTTTGGTATACAAATATCCATTTAATATTCCATCAAAACCACCTAATCTATCAATTTATATCATTAAATATTTCATATTAAATAATCAAACAATTCATTATCATTAGGATTTTTTAAAAAACATGAATAATTTTGAATAATTTTTCTTCAAAATAACTATTTCACCTTTTTTTAAATTTAATAAATATTCCTTAAAAAGATATTCCCAATGGATATCATATGGGTACTTATGATACCATGTTTTTTCTTTATAAGACTTTAAAAAAAATTAAATATATTTACATATAGAGGTGCTAAAACAGTGTGAAATATGAGGCCGTAGGTTCTTAGAATTAATTTTATAAAAATATTAAATATATTTTATATTTAATATACATGAAAACATAAAAACAAATAGGATAACTCTTAAGCTGTTGATGAGAAATAATATTCTTGGCCACTATTTTTTCTAGAACATGGTTTTTAAATAGTGCATGACAATAAATGAGTTGGTGTGTGATTTTTGGACCCCTAACTTATTGGCTGTGCCTTTAAGTGAATTAATTAATTAATTAATTAATTATTTTTTCCTAACAAATTTCTATAAATATTTCATTAGGGATATTTTACTAGGGTAGGTTCATAATTCTCCCACTACTAGTGAAGCTCTCGACCTCTATTGGAAAAGTCCATTCTAAGAATGATGAAAAATATTTGGTTCAAGGTGGATCGAAGCATGATGAATGTATCAGCATATTCTATGAATTTCAGTAGAATGTTCTCCCCCAAATATATTTCTAAAACTATGGTACGACTCATTATATGTAGTTTTCTACCCTAATAATTAAAATATAGAGAATGATCAATTTCCTCTCTTGAATATGTTTTAATTTGAGCCTTTTCATGATCATATTAATTGAAATAAATTATCCTTTCAATTTATTTCTTGTTATTCCATGTTTCTCACCCTGATTCCCTACAACGAAATCATTGTCCAGGAACACTTTGAAAATGATGGTTATTTCCATTTTTCGGGTTTTTCCCACAATTTTCTTCACATTGGTCATCGTTGGATCACAGGGTCGGGATTTAACTTTATTGTAGTGGGTTTAAACATGGTTGAACCCCCGGATACATTGTAGTGGCATGAAGGACATGAATATCAATGGTCTAGGGAAGGATTGATAAATAAGAGGGATGGTGTTTGGTGAATGGGTCAGATCGGCACCACATGTGCATTTATTTTTATCGGAGGTGGTTTGAGATTGGTTTAATAACCCCCATTTTCCCAGTTGGTGCGTGACGATGATGTGCAGTGTGATAGGGTCGGTTTTGAGTGGAGGTTGTGCATTATATATCATGGTAGAGGCTACTCGGTGTGAACATTATGGTGCTCGGGATCGGATCTCTTATGAGGTGTTCAAATGTAGTCAATGCATGGGGAATTAACAATAATAATAATAATGGAGATGTATTGATAAAATTAAAGGAGTAATTGTCATTTTTATATTAAATAATAACAATGGTGACTTAAAATTTGTCGTTAATTAAATAAAAGGATTTTAATTTAATATAGAAAAATCATTTAAATTAAATCATTTTAATTAATATATATTTATTTAAAATAAACAAAAATAGATTCATTAAATTAAGATATTAATGAAATAATGATCTGGTGGAGTGGACTCCCTAGGTGCTACATGTGGAGCATGGGAGGGAGGGATATAGTCCCTATTTTAATTATCACAATTTATTATAATATTTTATAATGATAATATTTTTTTTCTAAAAGGAGAGAATAATTGGAAAAAATGATGAGTAGAGCCAAGGTGGCACGCAGAACCAAAGGGGATGGATATTTTTCTGGTGGGAAATCCAATGTATAAGGATTAATAAAAAACATAATTTATTTTTTTATTTTGGTGGTAAAATATTAATCAAAACTCAACTGCTTCATACAATGTCTAGTTGACGATCTGTTAGCGATAGTGTGACCCTGAAATTAAGATGGTCATTTTAACACAGATGTGGGACACCTTTTTTGGACATGTCCCTCGGGCCAATGAAAGACAAAATTTTAATATAATTAAAATTATCTTGGGTTCTTTTATCCAACATATATCCCTCATAAAATTTCATATTGATAGATCATATATGATGCTGCAACCCTGAAATTAAGGAATAAATTTTAAGAAAAATATTAGTTATTTAATTGGGACTCATGGCTCGGAACCACAAGATGCCATTCGAGCATAATATAGAGAAATGTGATCTTTTCACCAGGTGTCTGATTAAGGCATTTAAAAAACATATCTGGAGAATTTTTTCATGATGGTCACAAGGGTGTGATCCATTTTTCCATTCGATGCATTTGAAAAGGTATATTAGTGAAATTTTGGGTTTTCCCTCGGTCTAGCAATGAGCCTCGTGCGTTCGTTAGGATTATTGTTGAGACACATCTTCTAGTACCCTTACATGCCATGTAGTGCTATATAGACACAAAGACATGTTCAGATGAGGAAACTAGTATATAGATGAGTGGTACAAGACGCAATGTGGGTCCCTAACATGTCATGTACCTTTTTTAGTGAACTGAAAGGTTTCATATCATCTTCATTTGAACTCATATTATATCCTACTAGTGTCATATCCTATGTTTTTTTCATATATAATGTGATTATGGCCTTTATAGTGTATTTTTAGAAATTATGTGAGATGTTATGAGTGTGATGATTCTTTAGGTGACACTTGATGATGTTAGTAATTGAGTAGGACCATCAGAGAGTTTAGATAGAGAGGGAACTCTGCTATCATATTTTCACATGGGTCCTCTATCCAAGGAGATGGTACTCTGATGTCGTATCAGTGTGTGGGTCCTCCATATTTCTTATTGAGGTAGAGATAGTACTCCACTGTCAAATAATAACATGATTCCTTTATCTTTTGAGGCAGTACTCCCCTGTTGCATTAGGGTGTGGGTCCTCTATACTCATTCTATAGATAGATAGAGTACTCCCCCATTAGACCAGGGTGAGGGTCCTCTATCCATGGAGATGGTACTCTGAGATCGCATCAGGGAACAAACCCTTCATGAACATTCTACAGACAAATATATTACTCCTCGGACGCACTATGGCACATCTCTTCTACCCATATAGATGATACTCCTGTATTGTACCAGGGTGTGGGTCCTTAATACATTCAATATATACATGGAGTGGAATCCCTATATCAGTATAGGGAATGGGTCATTTACATGGAAATTGTACCTCCCTCGATTGTGCAACAAAACGACGAGACATGGTATGACGTATCACTGGAATCATGAGGAAGAGTTACACTTTAACCCAAAGATGTGTTTTGTGACGTGACATTAAATCATGTGGATGAGTCAGCCCCCCCAATATAGATAATATCATGATGTGGTGATTGAGTCCCTTGGACATGGCTGTTCAGGGAAGATGTGTGGAATGTAGGGCATCACAGTTGGACATTCTTTTGGAACTGATATTTACTCTTCTTATTGGGTTGATCTGTGACATGGAGATCCCTTAATCTCTAATTTAGGATTATTTTATAGAGAATATATATATATACATATAACCTTCTTCAATATCCACTCCTTGTGTTTGGTTACACTCATTCTAGGAGAGGAAATGATGCACATGCTATGCCATGTGCTTTCCATGTCAAGTTTCTCATGGTTGAATGAGTCCACTCTCCTATTATTGGTGGTGATTTCTTGATGGATAATTCATACACTGACCAATTTTAGCTCCTTTTTCTTGGATTATATTACTTTCACTCTTGTTGGGTTGACCTGTACTCTTCATTGTTCCTTGTTTATATGAAATCTTCCCCATCCATAGTATCTTTTACTACTCCCCCTTTATCTTTTTGGGTGTCCTTCATGGTTTTTTTATACACACCCCAACATGAACATTTTACGCACATGTCATGTCTTATGTTGAGAACATATTTCTAGATCGTGAAATCAGATGATCTTAGGGATATTGGATTATTATACCCCACACAGTGTTTGTAACTTGGGATCACAGAGCAGGGTTCTCTTAGATGTTTTACGTTTTAATTTTTTGTTAGTTTGGGAATTTATTCTATTAGGTCATGTATTTCCCCCTTTTTCAGTTTACAATGTCGTATTATATTCAGTTTATAGGTCCATTCAAGTTTGGTTCAGGTATAGTAGTGATTTATTTTATATTCCTCTCCCTATGTAATTTTTCAATGAGTTGGTTTTGTAAATGTGTAAAAGTACTTATTCATGGGAATCACTGAGCTAGTTTTTCCTTCAGAACTTTTTGCCACCCCCTTGCCTACGGAGGCCGACTTGAGAAAGTTGTAAATCAAGCCCTGGCTTGGATTGGGTTGTGAATGGTTGGTATCTGGGAACGTTCATTCGTTGTGATGTTTTTCAGACGATTACACTTAAGGGGATTGGTTGGGTTTAGGGAAAAATTGTCAAAGTTTCTAGAGTTCAGATCTGAAGCCAAGAAGTCAACTTATTGTATGAGAGTCTAACATATCCATTCACCGAGAAACTGACTACCTTCTTTTTGACTCGGAAGGCCAAGGAATTTTTTGCAGGGATCAATGGCCCATACATCATATAGGATCAATTATTTGACGATACTTATTGAGTTATCTCCCAATTTTTGTTGATATATATATATATATATATATATATATTCTCTTCTGACCATGGTACTCCGTGATATTTTTCTGGACGCCTCGGCGATGCTAGCTAGACAGGATATCATCTCCACTTCGTGATGATGAACCTATGAGTGATGAGGCCTCAGTTCCGGGTCAACCATATGATCCCCTTCCTCTAGGCGGGAATGTTGAAGAACCTCAAACTATTGAGAAATAGATCGTCCCAGTGAAGATTTCTAACGACATGCATAGTTTTAGTGCTCTATGTATTTTCGCGCCTTAGAGACCACTGAGGTTCCATGGCACACCAGATCCTCAGGTGGTAGAGTATTGGCTAGAGTCAATGGTCCATGTCTTTTTTATAGTTCGTAACACAAAATAATAGGTGGTGAAAATGGAAGCTTGCCTTTTCCATGTGAAATTTAGGTATTTCGTGAGCCTTGTTATGTAGTTTCATGATGAGTCGACACTCTCATAGGATTACTACTAGTAAATGATCATTGAGAAGTACTACCCATCCTACATATGTATAGTATAGATATTGGATCTTCTAGATACTTAAAAGGGAGGGATAATGGTATCTGAGTATTTGTAAATGCTCATAAAACCTTTTCATTACTCCCTATACATGATTCGAGGCAAATAATTCAGAACATGGAAGGTTCAGCAGGGAATCCACCGAGAGACCTGAACATGAGAAAGTGGCACTATTTGGAGATCATGGAGGACAATAACATTTAGATTGTTTATATTATATATAAGGTAAAATTTATTGAAGATTCCATTTGCTGGATGTCCCATGCTTGCCTAGTGTAGTAATATTATTAGTATTTAGCTTCCCATCGGTTGACCCTGGGGTAACAGGAGGGTACAACATTTATTCAGTCAATAGTTTTGAATCAGTTTTTCCTTGAACGTGCGAGAGAGCCATCGATGGGAGACATTGACTATGAGATACTATGTGATCATATATCCATAGGCGATAAACCACAGGTTTATTCTAAAGGAGTGAATCATGTCATTATGTTATAAGGTAGAACAGTGGATCCAATCATGATGTGAGAGGAAAGGATGTGGGATTTACAAACCTCTCCCCTAGCTATAAATCCCAATATAGGGAGGATGTACAAATATTTTCATTGACAGTTTTGGTGGTCCAACATGAGATGAAGCATAACTGAGTTTGTCTGTTGGGGCCTCACCTATCATTATGTGAAGGCTGAGCACCATGTTCTAAATATTTTTTTCATCCCCTTAAGACCCTACAATTGAAATGGGAGGACATATCCATGTATTTTTCTTCAAATTTATTATACAAATAATTAAGTGTCATTACGCCATCTGGGTGATAGTTGATTGACTCACAATGTCAGTGCACTTTTTTCTAGAAGAGAGTAAATTTAGGTGGAGTGTTTGTGGTAGATATATGTATGGGAGGATCACCTTCCCTTTCCATGGTTTTCTTACAACATCATTTACCACTCTACCATTGGCATGAATCCTTTTAAGGGCCTATATGGGAAACCCTGCAGGTTACCCTTATGCAAGACATCGATTGTCGAGTCATATATTGGGGGCCTAAAGTTGGTGCATGAGATAATAGTACATGTATTTGTCATCTATGAGAATATGCGGACAGCCTAGAGTTGAAAAAAATCCAACATATATCAGCTTTGTATGGACATGGATTTCATGATGGGAGATCATGTTTTCTAGCGAGTCTCCCCACAATGTGAAATGAAGAGTTTCAACCAAGGAGGAAAGATATCCCAATGGTTTATTGGGATGTTTGAGATTGTGTCGGGGGTCGGTGAGGTTGAATTTATAATTTACCCACCCCCACAACTAGAGGGGTATCATGATTTCTTCCGCGTTTCGTAGGTGAGGCAATAAATACATTACCCCACACACGCCATCAACTGGGGTAACCTGAGCCTTAAGAATGGAACCACCATTACTGAGAACCTAGTGGAGATCAAGGACCAGTAGAAGTAGACCATTCATGGATGGACCATCAATTTGGTTCTCCTATAGTGGAAGTACATAGACATTTAGGAGAATTCCTGAGATAGGGAGACCCCAGTGCAGGCTCTGTATCCCGAGTTGTTTCCTAGTTTTTCATTTTGGAGATAGAAATTTTAAAGGAGGGAATGATATAGGTACTTGGTTATTTTCTTATAAGAATTTATAATACTTCTAAATATATTTAAAAAGCTAGTATCTAAGAAAACATGTGATTCTAAGGATCAGAATTTCCAAAATTAATTTTATACAAATAGTAAAAATAATTTATATTGTGCATGCATGAAACCATAATGAAAAGGGGACAAATCTTAAATGGTTTATCAGATCAGAAATTATTTCACACGATTATGTCCGAGACTCATTTTTTACCCTAGGAGAGACAAAATATAATTCTACGTGGTATTTTGAGACCCCTCACTCATGGATGGTGTGTTTAAGTGAATTATTTAATTTTTTTATGTATCAATGACCTATAAATATGTTGTTAGATAGAATTAACCTGGGTTGGTTCATAATTCTCCCACAAGAAGAAAATACCCCCTCCTCCTAATTTTTTCATATCCCTTTGATGAAAGAGGATAAATATTTGGATCAAGGTGGATCAATGAACGATGAATGAATTTGATTCATCCAATCATTGCGTGAACACGTTCATCACCAATGATAAATAAATAAAATGGTGGGACTCATTATATATAGTCTTCCACACTTTTAATTAAAATAATGAGCATGGTTAATTCCCTCTCTTTGATATAACTTAACTTGAGCCTTTTCCGGATCCCATGTATTGAAATAAATTATTATTTTAATTTATATCTTTTTATTCCATGTTTCTCACCCATCTTTCCCAACAACGAAATTGTTTTATAAGAATGATTGGACAATGATTCATATCACCTTTTTTATTAGGGATTCCACCAACTATTATTCATCTTCTTCATCATTGGACCATAGGGTCGTGATTTGACTTTTTGGGATGGGTTCAAATGTGGTCAAACCCTCAGATTCATTGTGGTGTCATGCACGACATTTGGATCAAGGGCTTGGGGACAGATTGATAAATGATTAGGAGGGTGTTTGGTGAATGGATCTGATCGACACCATGGGTGTCTGTTTTGATCATAGGTGGTTCGGTATTATTTCTATACACCCTATTTTCTCGGTTCTCACATGGTGATGACGTGTAGTGTGATGAGGTCAGTTTCGAGTGGAGTTCATGCATAGGATCGCATGGAAGAGGCCACATGGCGTGAATGAGATGGTATTCCGGCACGAATATCTGACATGGAGTTTAGATGTTGTCAATGTGGTGGTTATTAATAATTAATTAATTAATAACAATAATAATGGTGATGAAGTGATAAAAATAAAAGTGGAATTGTTATTATTATATTAAATAATAATAATAATGGGGACATAGATTTTTTGTTTTATTAAATTATATGGTTTCAATTTAAAAAATAAAAACTTTTTTAATTAAATGATTTTAATTTTTATATTATTGCTTAAAATAATGTAAAAGAGTTGCATTAAATGATAAAATTAATGAAATAGAGAGGTGTTGGAGTGAGCTCTCTAGGCATTGCATGTGGAGCGTAAGAGGTACTAATATAATCCCTTATTTAATTATCCTTATGAATGACAATATTTATAATGATTTTTTTAATGATAGTAGAAGTATACAAATTGATGAGGTGAGCCAAGGGGGTATGCTCAACCAAGGGAGATGGAATTTTTGAGTATAAGAAAACCTACAGAAAAGGAATTAAAAGAATTGAATAACAAAAATAGTATAAATATATAATTATTTTTAATTTTTTTGTGAAATTTTAATCGTACCACATCTCATTCATACGATATCCAATTGATGAACTGTTAATGGTAGTGTGACCTTGAAATTAAGATGGTCATTCCAAGAATGATGTTGGATATCTTTTTTTTGGATCAATACCTAGTCCAATGAAACACCCAATAATAATAAAATTAATATTATCATCGGATCTAGTATCTGACATATGCCCATAATATGGTGTCAATATGACAGACTGTATACGATGAAGTGACCCTCAAATTAAGGCAGATGTTTCAAGACCAGTTTTGGTTATTGAATTTGGACGCATGGCTTGGGTCCACGAGATGATATTTGAGCATAATGTGTTAAAATGCACATCATTTTCACCAAGTGTCTTTATGAGGCATGTGAATAACCTATCAAGACAATTTTTCTACAAGGATAAAAAAGGTGTGATATTTTTGGACATTCATGTCCATCTGTGTAGGCGTATTAGTTAAATTACATTTTACCTCAGTCCAGTGATGATACTTGTGATTTTTTCAAGATTGTGACTGAGACATGGCATATAGTACCCTTACTTGCTGCATAGTGATACATGGCCAGTATTCCATGTTAATGACAGGGCATTCCTAGGATTCATAGTGGGACCACACATTATGTGTCCCCCCGAAATGTCATGTGTAACCCCCCGAGATTTCATGAGAAATATTCTTTTTAATTTCTTTGATGACTTCTGTTGTAAACTACACCAAGATTAAAATGTACTATACACAACACCGTATGAGCTTGAAAAATATGCAACACTATTCTTGGCTCATGTTACACACAATTTAAAGTTCGTTTTTTCAAAATTATTCTATGAAACAGTAAGTATAGATTTTTTAATGTTTAAATGAAATAAGTTTTGATTATGTTATAAGAAACACAAAAGGGAGCTTGCACTACACGAAACCCTGACTTTTCTTGCATTACAAACAGTCACGACCTTCCTCGATAGCGTGTGTAGTACGCAATACCGGGTTTCACTAAACAACGATATGTTACTAAAATATTATATAAACTAGCCGTTATGAATATTAATTCCCACTTTTTTAAATTTGATAAATTTTATCTTCCTAAATGGACTTCTTTTTTGGATTCAGAATATCGAAATTAGCCTAGGGTTAATTTTTGGTATTTTTCTGAAAACATTCAATTTTTTATGAATAGTGAACACACTTAGTTATTGGTTAAAACAGATTTTTTTATTTAAATTATCATTTATTAAAATTTATTTTTGGTCAAAATAGATACATAAAACCTATATAAGTTCAATTAAATTAATTGGAGTCATTTTATAATAATTCTAGATATATAAAAAATTTATTGAACTTTTTACCGTCTTTTACCTTCCTCCTAGGAGAATTTGAAAATTTACATAAAATTTAATTTTAACGCTTCTGTGAGTGGAGTTTAAAAAATACAAGAGACACAGTCTATATCAGTAAGTAAAATGTTGTTCAATAAGATAAAAATATTTTTTGGTTTATAATAACTTTTTTACTTTTATTTACCACGGTTAAAAGTAAATAGGATAATTAAGGGTAAAAATGATATTATTATTACCCTAAAAATGTCCTAATTCTTTCAGATAAGTGTAATTCGACCAAAAACATACTTAGGAATAAAATATGACCATTTAGGTCCACATGGATTAGATTAGGACATTTAATATTATTTAATTCAAAGAAGAGTTAAAAGAGTTAAAATCAATGTTTAATAAGTAAAACATTTTTAATATAGGAATATACATAAGATAAATTCGACTATAAGTATTCATTAGAAATATAAAATGATTTCCTACATAATTATATTTTATTTTAAAATTTTAGACAATAAATAATTTAATTTATTTATGACACAATGATGATAAAGTAATTACATTATTAATGAAATATTTACATAATTGATATTATAAATACCAAAATAAATGTACTTTGAGACGTTTTATGAATAAAACTAATTTTATTGGTTAATATAACATATTAGGGTTGGTTATATGAATTTTTTGTGAAGTAATAATGCTGTTATGAATTTAGAAAAAACAAAATACTAAATAGTGTCAAAATTGACATAAAATAGTTTTAAAAAAATATTAAATTATTAATTGATATTATATTCCTAAAAATGTAAGTTTTGGAAAAAAGACTTATATAATAATATATATGACCAATTGGGGTTATATTGTCAGTTTATAGTATATTTATTAACCATATAGTGTCAGAATACAAGAAGACACGGTAAAAGTTAAATTATTTAACTTATAGTTAAATCTAATTGATAAGGTTAAAATGGTAACCTAAACTTGTATAGAACCTATTGGTTGAGAGGTTTTAGATCCATACCCACCCTATTCTAGAAATAAGTCACTTTGGAGCCATTATAAAATGAATATGAATTTATTGAAAATTAATATTTTAGGTTTCCAAATGTGCCCCTCTCCTCCCTTATAAATGAGAACCTCCTCCCTCTCCTCTTCACAAAATTTTGAGCCTTCAAGCACGACCAAAACCTGCCAATTTCTATTCTAAACATCCCTAGACACATTATAGATGTCATTTTATTTCTCGAAGGCCATATTTAGTGCCCTATGTGGAGATTTATAAGAGGCGCGTCGAGGAAGAGGTAATCTCATCTACCTATTCTTTCACGTTTCCTTCATCATAAACTTACTATTCATTAGTTGTTTCATTAAAAAGTAGTACAATAATTATCAATAATATACTGATATAATATTATAAATATGAAACAACCCCATTTCACCTTCTATCCATCCTATGGAAAATGAAATCACCTCGCCTACATACGTATGGATTACGGTCTCCACGATGCGATGAGATTTATTATCCATGTTAACCATTCAAGAATGATTATAAAGTTTATATATTAAATAATAAAGAAATATAAGACATAATAATTATACTGTATTTATATATATATATATATTTTTCATTTACTTAATTCCATTCAATTCAATAAGGAAACCAAAATAACCTTCATGCGTACGTACGACCTACCGTCTCCATGAACGGTGTATTTCATTCCATTTATCGATCTATCATAAATATTTTTATGCTGAATATATATTATATATAAATAATTTTTTACATTCCGGAATTGAGTAATTCAGGATATAAGTAATAATATCACGAACAACAAGTCCAAACACGTACGATAAATGAAACGATTTTACCCAAAACACTGCTTTAACATGGAATTGTCAAAAGAACAGGTAATATAAAGTCATAAGTGAATCGTATATGATATCATAAATATTATTATGGTTATGTTACAATTTAATAATATGTTTAACTCCACTATACAAGAGTATCAGACACATAAAGATGAATTTTGACCTATGGTAAGCGATAACTTTGCAATCTCATTTTTATCCGGGATTGCTTATATGTAAGTATTTACTAGGGTTATATTTTTCATCCATGTCCATAAAAATGTTTTCATAAAGTGTTTAATATTATTACATGTATATTTAAAGTCATTTTTACCCCTCTTTGACTTTTAATTTGTGTTATGGAAGGAATCTTTTTTTGTTTACCATGTGTGGTACTTTTTGACTTTTCCGTTATAAGTACGAGGATAATGTTTTTTTAACTTATATGGTATGGACGGATTTTTACGGTTTCATAATGCCTTGTTTTCATGAATCTTCATTTATAATATTTCATGATTATTTTCTATAAAATCACTTTATTTTAAAATTTCAGGGCATTTTGTGAAAGTAAAATGATTTTGAAGAAGAAAAGATATTTTCTTAAAGAATTCATTTCAAGTGCTTTATCAAAACTATTTTCCATCTAAGATGATATTATTTAGTATGTTTATGTTTCAAGTATAATGTATCTATTATTTAGAAGGATTGATTATTTTTATGATGAAATTATATCAATTTTTTTATATTGATTACGTTAGGATGGAATGATGTTTGTGAAACCCATTTTATTCTTTATGTTATGATGTATGATTTATGTTTAATTTGTGGCACAAGTAAGAATGATTTTATTATGAGATGGGTGGGACCTATATCTCCCTGCAATGCATTGTGTAATGATTTAAATCTCATGATAAAGATATGGATGGAATGACAAGTAAAATCCGGTTCAGTAATATAGGGCTGGAATGGAAAGTAAACCCGGTTCAGTAATGGACTTTGTCCCCTATGATGGTCTTGGCATAAATGCCTTGGATAATATGGAAATCATATTATTTGATTAATGTTTTCCACAATTACATGTTTTATTCCCATGCTATTATATCATGATTAATCTTCCTTTATGATCTATGCCTTATGTACTCAATGATTTATTTCACAACTCAAGATCTTTATGTTTAAATGTTATGTTCATGTTTTTATGTTCATATGTATATTTTCTGTTTTATTTTGTCCATGATTACCCTTACGGAGAATTTGAGCTCACCCTTTATATGTTTTCTTTTCCCCAGGATATAATGAAAGGTTTTATGTAAGAAAAAAAGTGGAATATCTTTATGGGAGATGTTTAAGATCATTCAAAATGATTAAAGATTACGTTCTGAGTTTCCAAAGACACTAAACTATTATGGTCCTTGGGTGTCATTTTTTTTATGTATTAAGTATTCCGAAAAAGTAATGTAATGTCCATGTACATCAAGCTTGGGTCTCTACAGTTGGTATCAGATGGAAGGTTTAGTTAACCTTTGGAAACTAGGATGCTGAAATTTTAGTGAGATCCCTAGAGATATTTCTTAGGTATGTCTCGGGATGTCCCTAAGGTTAATTATAAGCATAGGATAGAGTCCTAGAATTATGATAACGATCATGAATAACCTAGGATTAAACCTCTGATGTTAGATGTTGAATGTACTTCCCTTGATTATGTTGTTTTCCTAGCATGATTGTTTCCTCTCACACTATTCTTTTTTGGGTTTTAGAACATGGCTGGAAACTGGAAGATTCATGTTAATGGAGAATATGATGGAAAATGAAATGATATCCTTCATGATCATGAAAATTAAATGGGATTTGGAAGGTGAAACATTGTTATTATGACTAATCCACAATCTCATAATATGAACAATAATCTCAACTTCGATACGTTTCCTGATCGAGTTAATAAGAGAAAGAAGGAGTTTCATGATGATCATAGACAAAAGAAAGATCAATTTTCCTCTAGTAAATCATGTGGGAAGAGACATCAAGGAGAATGTTTCAAAGGAACTAGATGATTCTTTGGGTGTGGAAAAGTAGGAAAAAAATCCATTAATTTCAATGGAAAGGGTTTAGTAAACACTATAGACAAGGATAATGGTATTTCTATGACAGCAACAACAGTTAAATGTTTTAAATGTGGAATGTACGATCATTATGCAAACCAATGACCTAAGGGAAAGTCTCAGGAAGAGAATCAGCATGGTCGTATGAGTAGTATTTATGTTGATTATGATGAGGAGATTACAAATTATATATGATATGAAAGAAGTTTTGAGGAATAAAATGATGAAGCTCGGTTGATTGTTTAAGAAGGTAGTGGAATGATTTTATATTTATCAAGAGTAATGGTACTATGGAATAAATAAACATCTAAGGATTGTTACAATATTGTTTTTCTTTGAGTATTTGAAAGTATACGTTTAATGGTACCGGTAACCATGAATGGTTATTCAGATATTTTTGGAAAGCAGATAATATTTTCATAATGAATGGATAAGGAGAAAATGAATTGTTTGATAGTATTCACGAGCTCATCACTGATATAATGAAAAAGTGACATCATGGTTTGAGTATAATGATTTTTTGGGATTTTGGTATGTGGAAAGAGTTACCTTTTGACAGTATTTATGTTTTCAATAAGGTTCTAGGGTAATTCTTGTTTCAAGAGAATACAAGATTAAGGTATTCAAAAGTTTGGAATACGATCAATAATATATATTTTATGATATATGGGGGATAAATGACGGGTATTCACATGTTTGGTTGATGAAATTTCTAGTAATAATTTTCTTTATACTATGAGATTTGATTGATGTATTTTGGACAAGCCTAAAGATTTGAAATTGATTATGTCAGGCCTAAGATAATATTGTTTAAGGATATAATTTTTTTCGATATTATTTCTGGAATGGAATAATATTTTAGTTTTTGAAAAAGGACAACCTTCAGGATGGGAGATAACCCATTGCGTCAGACAGGATTGTGGGAATAGAACCCCCAAATGAAGTGAGAAAGGCCTTTAACGCATACCACTGGCCTACAGGAAGTACCTAGTTAGTAGAAACTTGTTTTATTTTATTATGTAGGATGATAAATGGAGTTAAGTCCATTTTAAGAACCATATACGATTATTCTCACCATAGATGGACTTATATATATAACTTTTTCTAACCTTATGTTTGAGACACATAGAATGTCCTATCATTCTATCGCATGATCTACTAACACTTCATTAATGAAAAATTCAACTTCATTTCATTAAGAGATGATGCGGAAATTGTTCAAGGCACGAGCAATGGTGAGATTGTACCAAAATCAAGTAAGTATTTCTTTTAATTTAAAAATTCTTCAAAATTTGGGAAATGATCTTGAAAACCAATAATGTTGTCCTAGTTCCCTTATATCTGATGAATCAAATGGTACATTTGATCATCAGAAATTTATGGTTTTGTGATTGTTGGCTTTTTCAAAGCCATGTACTCTACCACTGTTCACCAGAAGTTTATGGTTATGTTTGTCTTCCATATCCATATTTTCACCTATGTTCTCCTATGTGGAAACCCAGTAATCTGTTAATTTGGGTTACTTTTATGTTTCTTAATTCACTTTTTAAAATTATGTTTTAGTAATCCTTTTTACAATGTGGGTTTCTATGAATCAAACTTTCAAATAGTAAACCATTTATAAGCACGACGAATTTCAAGGGCGAAATTAATTTTAAGGGGGTTAGAATGTAACACCCTGAGATTTTATTAGAAATAATCTTTTTAATTTTTTTGATGTACTCTATTGTACACTACACCAAGATTATCTTGTACTATACGCAACATTCTATAAGCTTGTAGTGTACACAACACTATTCTTGTCTCGTGTTACACACAACTTCAAGTTTGTTTTGTGGAATTTATTCTACGCAATAGTAAGTAAAGATTTTGTTCAATGTATAAATTAAATAAGTTTTGATTATGTTATATGTTACTCCAAAGGGAGATTTCACTACACGAAACCCTGACATGGCTTGCATTACATGCAATCGCGACCTTCCTCGATAGCGTGTGTTGTACGCAATACCAGGTTTCACTAAACAACTATATGTTTTTAAAATATTATATAAAATAGCTGTTATGAATAGTAATACCCACTTTTTGAAATTTTATAAATTATTTCTTTCAAAATGCACTTCATTTTTGGATTCATAATATTGAAATTAACCTTGGCTGAATTTTTGGTATTTTTCTGAAAACTGTCAATTTTTGATGAATAGAGAGAATAAAGAGTTATTGGTTAAAACTGACTTTTTATTTAAATAATAATTTATTTAAATTTATTTTATGTCAAAATAGATACATAATACCTATATAAGTTCAATGTAATTCATTGGAGTCATTTTATAATAATTTTAGATATATAAAAATTTTATTGAACTTTTTACTGTCTTTTACCCAACACCTCTTAGGAGAATTTTCAAGTTTACATAAAAATTAATTTTACCATTTCTATGAATGGAATTTCAAAAATTCGAGAGACATAGTGGTAATCAGTAATTAAAATGTGGTTCAATAAGCTAAAAATAATTTTTGGTGAATATTATCTTTTTTACTTTTATTTACCATGGTTAAAAGTAAATAAAGAAATTAAGGGATACAATGATATTATTATTACCCTAACACATGTCCTAATAATATTTGATAAGTGAAATTCGACCAAAAACAACTTTAGGAATAAAATATGACCATTTAGGTCCACTTGGATAAGATTAGGACATTTATTAATATTTAATTCAAAGAAGAGTTAAAAGAGTTAAAATTAAAGTTTAATAAGTAAAACATTTTTAATATAGGGTTATACATAAGATAAATTTGACTATAAATACTAATTTTAAATCTACAAAGATTTCCTACACAATGGTATTTTATTTATAAATTTTAGACAATAAATAATTTAATTTATTTATGACACAATGATGATGCCGTAATTACATTATTAATGAAATATTAACATAATTCATATTATCAGTATCTAAATAAATTTAATTTTAGACATTTTATTAATTAAACTAATTTTCTAAGTTAATATAACATATTATGGTTTGTTAGATGAATTTTTTTCGATGTAAAAATGCTTTTATAAATTTAGAAAAAAAACCAAATAGTGTCAAAATTGAAAAAAAAGTGTTTTTAATACAAATATTAAATTATTAATTTATATTCTATTCCTAAAAATCTACAGTTCAGTCAAAAGACTTATATAATAATATATATGACTAACTGGGGTTCCATTGGTAGTTTATAGTTTGTTTATTAACCATATAGTGTAAGAATACAAGAAGACACTGTAAAAGTTAAATTATTTAACTTAGAGTTAAATCTAAATGATAAGGTTAAAATGGTATCCTAAACTTTTCTAAAACTTATTGAATGAGAGGATTACAACCCTTACCCACCCTATCATTAAAATAAGTCACTTTCGAGCCATTATAAACTGATCATGAATTTATTATAAATTAATATTTTTAGGTTTCTAAAGGTGCCCCTCTCCTCCCTTAGAAAAGAGAACCTCGTCCCTCTCCTTTTAACTAAATCTTGAGCCTTCAAGATCTAAAAAACCCTATCCATTTATCTTCTCAACATCCCTATGAAAATTATAGGGGTCCTCGTATTATTCAAAGACCATATTTAGTGCCCTAAGAGGAGGTTTAGAAGAGGTGCGTCAAAGAAGAGGTAATCTCTTCTACCTATTCTTTCGAGTTTTCTTCTGCTTCAACTTCTTATTATTTAGTTGTTTCATTAAAACGTAATACAATAAGTATCACTAATATACTTATATGATATTATAAATATTAAACAACTCCATTTCACCTTCTATGAATCCTATGGAAAATGAAATCACCGCGCGTGCGTACATACGGAATACCGTCTCCACACCATGGTGTAATCTCTTTTTCCACCACCACCTTACTTGGATGGGTATAATGGTGTAAAGAATAAATATATATGGTTATTATAACATCATAATTATTCTGAGATATTATATCATCCACTCCAATTCCATTCAATAATTATGGGAACGATATCATTGCTCGTGCGTACATACGGATTACCGTCTCCACGATGCGATAAGATTCGTTCTCCATAATAACCATTCAAGAATGATTATAAATTATATATATTAAATAATAATGAAATATATGACATAATAATGATACTGTATTTATGTACATATATGTTTCATTTACTTAATTCCATTCAATTCAATAAGGAAATGAAAACAACGTTCTTTCGTACGTACGACCTATCGTCTCCATGAACGGTGTATTTCATTCCATTTATCAATCTATCATAAATATTTATATGATGAATATAAATTATATATCAATCATGTTTTACATTCTAGAATTAAGTAAATCAGGATATGTGTAATAATATCAAGAACAACAAGTTCAAACAAGTACGATAAATGAAATGATTTTACCAAAAACGTCGCTTTAACATGGAATTGACAAAAGAACGGGTAATATAAAGTCATAAGTGAATCATATATGATATGATAAAAATTACTATGGTTCTATTACAAGTTAATAATATTTTTAAATCCACTATAACGGAGTCTTAGACACATATATATGAAATTGGACCTATGGTAAGGGATAATTTTTCATTCTCATTTTTATCCAGGATTGCTTATACGTAAGTATTTATTGGGGTTATATCTTTCATCCATGTCTAGAAAAATGTTTTCATAAAGTGTTTAATATTATTCCATGTATGTTTAAATTCATGTTTACCCCTCTTTTACTTTAAATTTGTGTCATGGAAGGAATATTTCTTTTTTTTACCATGCATGGTACTTTTTGGCTTTTCCGTTAAAAGTACGAGGATAATGTTTTTTTAACTTATACGGTATGAACAAATTTGTACAGTTTCATAATGCCTTCTTTTTAGGAAGCTTCCCCTAAAACATTTCATTATTATTTTCACTAAAATCCCTTTATTTTAAAATTTCAGGGCATTTTTTGAAATGAAAATGATTTTGATGAAGAAAGTATATTTTCCTCAAGAATTCATTTCACGTGTTTTATCAAAACTATTTTCCATATATGATGAAATTATTTAGTATGTTTATGTTTCAAATATAATTTATCTAGTATTTACATGGATTTATTCTTCTTATGATGAAATTATATCCATTTGTTTTATATGGATTATGTTATGATGGGATGATGTTTATGAAACCCATTTTATTCATTGGATTATGATGTATGATTTATGTTTATTTTGTGGAACAAGAAAGGATGATTTCATTATGATATGGGTGGGACCTATATGTACCTACAATTCATTGGGTAAAGATTTATATCTCATGATATAGACATGGATGGAATAACAAGTAAAATCTGGTTCAGTAATAGTGGGTTGGAACGACAAGTAAACCTCGTTCAGTAATGGACTTTGACCACTATGACGATCTTGGAAGAAATGCCTTTGCTACTATTGAAATCATTTCATGTGCTTAATGGTTGCCACAATTATATGTTTTATTCCCATGCTATTTTATCATGATTAATTTTACTTTATTATCTATGCCTTACGTACTCCAAGATTTATTTCACAACTCAAGATGTTGATGTTTAAACTTTATGTTCATGTTTTTTTTGTTCAAATGTATATGGTTTGTTTTATTTTCTCCATGTTTACCCTTACTGAGCATTTGATCTTACCCTTTTTATTTTTTCTTTTCCCCAGGATATAAAGAAATATTTTAGGTAATAAAACGAAAGTGGAAGATCTTTATGGGAGATGTTGAAGATCTGTCACCATGATTAGAAGATTATGTTTCGAGTTTCCAAAGACACTAAACTATTACGGTCCTTGGGTGTCATTTTTTGTTATGTATTAAGTATTCCACAAAAGTAATGTAATGTTTATGTACATCATACTCAGGTCTCTACATCATGCACCTATTTTCGAGGAAACATCAATGTTTCATATATCCTTCATTTGGGTAAGGATTATAGACCATGAGTAGCATATACTGAGTGTTTATTCCCATAGAACATGATAGTGGACTTTTACATGGATATTAAGCTATATTATTAGATGTTTCAATCCAGACACTTCTTTTGGTGTCACTTGATGATGTTAGTGATTGGCCAGGACCATCCAAGTGTTCAAATAGAGACGGTTCTAAATTTTTGTATCAGCATGCATATCCCCAATCCATATAGATGATACTCTATTATAATATCAAAATGATGGTCATACACATTTATTACCAAGTTATATATGGTACTCCATTTTTTAATCACTACGTGATTAATCTATCTATTGATACAGAACTCCCCTATCGGATTAGGGTGAGTGTCCTTCATAATCATTCTATAGATAGAGATAGTGAATCTCTATCACTAGAGGGTGCAGTTCCTCTATTTATGGATTTGGTACACCCCTATCATACTAGATATCGAGTACTCCATAGATGTTGTAAATACACTGAGTGGAATCCCCCTATTGGTTTAGGGCTTGGGTCTTATACATGGAAATTGTATCCCCCTTGACTGTAAGACATAACGATGAGATATGGTATGGTGTAGCATTAGACTCATGAAGAAGAGGGATTATTTCCCAACTGATATGTGTTTTTGTGTCGTGACCTAAAATAGTGCAGCTGAGTTAGTTCCACCCAAAGTAGATAGTATCAATGTCTAGTGATTGGGTCCCTTACACATGGGTGTTCAAGGTAGGCAGATGAAATGATGGGCATCATAGATGGATTTTGTTTTAAATGTATTATCCAATCTTCTTCTTGGGATGAGCTATGGGATTGAGATCCCCTACTCTCCCATTAAGTTTCTTTGACAGAGAATATATATATGTATGTATGTATGTATGTATGTCCTTATTATGTACCCACTATTTCAGTTTGGTTTCTCTCATTTTAGTAGAGACAATGATGCATCAGATATGACATGTGATTTTCCTATCTATATTATCATAGTTGGTTGAGTATACTCTCCTGCTATATGTGGTTAGGTTTGGATGGGTAGTTCAAATACATAATGTGTTTATCCCTCTTTATTTTTGGATGAGTTTACGTTCAATATTATTGTGTTAAGCTATACTCTTTCACTATTAATTATGTATTTGTTATTTTCCTATTCAATTGTATCTCTTAATTCTCCCCATTCTGCTTTCACAGAATCATAATAGGTATGTATATATTCAACCATGAATGGGGTTTTCCTGCACGTGTCATGTCTTATACAAATGAAAAATAGGTTGATCATGACTTCAGAGGAGTTTAGGGGTATAAGGTGCTTTGACTAAGTAAAATGGTCTTAGCTTGGGATCATGGAGAGGGGCTCTCACATATATTTTACGCTTCCTTTTTTTGTCAGGATGGGTCAGATTTCTGGTTGGGCATGTACTTTTCCTATTTTCCTTTCAGTTTACACTACCGTACATTGTACTATTTAGAGGTCCATGCATGTTTAGTTCATTTACAGATTTTTTTTATCTTTTATACTTTTAACTCTATTTTTTTATTGTATTGCCTATGTGAATGTGCATAGGTACTTATGTGAATGCCCACTTGAGTTAGTTGTTCCTTCGATGCTTGTCGGAACCCCCTGTCCTATGGAGGCAGGCATTGGTTAATTGTGGCTTGAGCCCCAGATTGGGCCAGGTCGTGACTGGTACCTTTGTAAATTATCTATAAATACAAGCATACAATAACACTCATAATGGAATAACTTAGATGGATAATCCCCAAATCTCTTAGGAGTGACCTGTCATCGTTAAACATTATCCCCTTACCCAATGCATTTGAGAGTTATACTAGGATCACCTATCATACGAGCTATATCAGGATCACACATCATTTCTATAAAATTTAAAATAACTATATAGTGAGTAAAAAATATATAGATTGAAACAAAAGCATAAAAAAAATTTGATTTATAATTCAATCCTATAAGAAAAACAAATTTCATTTATCACATTAAAATGATAATTTTTTTTAATTTCTACAGAAAAAAATTTAAAATATATAAAATTACTTGAATATTGTGAATTTTTTTCAATGAAAATAACCATTTAAACATATAATTGAGTATTTAAATAATGTAATGGTCATGATAGTGGATTTTTTTGTTTATTAAATAATTGTTAAAAACTATTCTTTTCACACATTTGTAAAGAGAGTAAAAAACAAGCACAAGAAATGTTAAAAACATTTTATTATGACTTTGTAATGAACGTAAATAAAAACTAAATTTGTAATTTATAAGCCTTTTAAGTATAATTATGAAAATTCTTGAAGCATTGAAAATATATTTTACTTGGAATAAAAAATATTCAGAAGGATAACACAAAAACATTATTTTTACAAGAAAATACTTTACCTAGAGTCCTCTCTTTTTTTCTATATGTATACCCTCATAAGTAATATAATTTTATTAGATTTATACTTTATTAAGAACCTTATTCATGTGCATTACATTATCATAAATACATTAATTTCAAATTTTCATTGAATTATTTAGTTTCTAAAATGGATATGTTCATAATTGATGATTTGAAGACTTTTGGTTTACATGTCCAAAATGAAATCTAATGTTTGGCAATGATTAATGGGATCACAGTTCCATATTATCCAAAATATTAACCATGATTTTTTTCTGTATTAATTAGATATATATTTTTATAAAAATATATGGAAGAGGACTTAGAATAGGTGATACGTCATATCATGATAGTGGTCTTCTGCAAGAATAAATGAGCGATATTTCCATATTTATACCAAATAGAAAATAAGTAATGTATATAAAATTTTAATTTCAAATAATCATATATATTTTATAAAAGTAATATTTTTTCATTATTTACATCCTTAGGACTAACCATACGATGCATTTGTGAAACAATTACATCTCTTCATGGAGGTGGTATTCCAAATTTACATACTACTGATGTTATCAATATTCTAATGGAATGAATGGGTAATAAGGAACATAATCTCTCATACTTCAAGACTCATAAAAATTTCAAAAAAATATTATATATTCATTAATTCTATATTTATAACCATCCATGGGAGGTGGTGATGGAAAATAATTTTCATCACTTCATGGAGGTTGTAGTCCACACATATGCATTTGTGATGTATTCATTCCCCATATGATGGAAAAGAGTTATAAAAGAGTTGTTACCTCTAAATAATAAAATTTATATATCTAATAGATACTTAATTTGTTATGTTATAGTGGTTAGAAACATATTTTAATGATGTAGAAGAAGAAATAAACTTGAAATAGTTTTATAGGACTTATACCTCCTCCTAAGATATCTCCCTTTGTAATACAACATAATACTTCTAAGATTGGTAATTAAAAAAATAAGGACCTCAAGGATGTGGGGAAGATATATGGGAAGGTTATTTGGGTATGGATTCAGTGAACTAAGGGGATCAAAATATGAGAACAAATTAGAATCAGAGGCAACCTTTAATAAGTAATGAGAGTATAACTCTTGTAAATACTTAAAAATATAAATTATTATAAATTAATTTAATATGTAATGTGGCTAAAATCTAGAAAAATATAATTTAAATGATACTATAGGTCTAAGATACAATAAAAGTATAAAATTTATCCAATTTTTAGAGATGTTTGAGGCCTTATCACTTAGTTTTACCCCTCTTGTTTACCCTTTTATCCCTTATCGGAGTGATAATGTTTTACAAGTCTAATTATTCAATATGAATAGAAATAAAAATTAAAACCTTATGAAATTTGAACCTATAGATTCCATATATGAAATATATTTTTCATTATTCAATTTTTTAAGTAGATTAATTTTTTTTGAATATGTGTGAAAAAATGCAATGAAAAATATATTTAGAAAAAAGACGTTTTAAGAATACAAATGATTGTATACCTAAATAAAATATAATATTGATTTATATGAAATTATTTGGATTATCTACAGTCATTGGGGACTCATTTAATAGTAAATACAATGTATGTGAAATTGGGACTTTGTAGTTACTGGAAAAGAAATGATAGTTTTTATAAATTATTATTATTTTCTATTATTCACTCGAAAAAAAGAGATTTTTAAAAAAATAAAAAAATTCACAATAAGATAAATTTTACATGACGAATTCAAAAATTGTGTTAATTAGATCAGTTTTAAAATATATAATTTAATAATTTAGTTTTTTAATAAAATAAAATATTTCATGGGAATCATTTCAACTATAGTAAAATAATTTAGGTTTTTACATAAAATTATATAATTTTTTTATTATATATGATTTCATGAAATATATTTATGTAAATTAAATATACATGAATAATTATTTATTATCAACATTATATGGGTTTCCACAACAACTGATACTCCCATGGATTGATTACATATTTCAACCATGCCTAAAGTATATCCCAAAACAGTTACATAGTTTTCCTTTTCTAACAAATTATTTCTCGGTAAAAAAGGATAATCTACTTGACCTATATACCCTAGAACCTATAAATTCCATTTATAAATAAAATTCTAAAATTGGGTCCTATTCTAAAAGAATACATTTGTGTACACTTTAACATGGGTGATTTTTGTGTAACAATTAACCATTATTCATGTCACATATCATCCCAAAGTGTATCTTTGGAGCCCTATTGATATGTGAGGAAATAAAATGTAATTTTTAAAATATATTAATTAATTATAATAAAAAAATTTCATTATTTCACCTCATGATTACTTTTGGATTTTTGAGATTAAGGTACCCATCATGAACAGTTTCATTCATTCATAATGTAACATAAGAGTCTCGATTTTTGTAAGTGGAAATGATATTTTATAAAAACTATAAAATAATGAAAATTTTAATATTTCATTGATTTTTTTAATTTTTTAGGAAGAATATTTATTTAGAACAAACTTTATTAAAATAACTCAAGATTGAATTTATTAAAATTTCTCCATGGAATAAGATTTTATAAGTAATAAAAATTATGTATTAATATATTTCCCATTTAATTTAAAATAACTTATTATAAGTTTATTAATTAACCATTTATTGACTAAAAATTTTATATAAATAAATAATATAATATTTTTCGGTAAAAAGGGGTGTTTTTAAGAAAATAGTTTTTTTCTTCAAGAATAGGATTTTGTTTAAAGAGGCATAATATATATCAATTTTAATTAATCATAATAATATTTACTGGTTATTGTTTGAAATTTTATATATCTCTATATATTAATTTAAATTATATAAATTACCTTTAATGGACATATAATTACTATAAGATAACATTTTTCTCCAAAAAAGGATATCTTGAAAAATAGTTTTTCAACACGATTTGTAGGTTTATTTTTCAAATAAATTCTATCACATATATGAATTGAATTTTATAAACATTATTAAATATTTATAATAATAATAATTAATATTATGTAATAATTTCAACATAATTTGTGGTCATAATTAACTGAAAATACAATAAAAACTAATCACCACAGTTAGGGTAAAAACATGATTATCGGGGGTTAATCTATAATGAAAAGGGTCTAAATGTCATAAAAACTTTATAAAATCCAATTTTTTGTTTGTATTTAGTACTTATAAATTTTATTTTGGAGTATTATCCATTTTGGATCCATATTTTATATACATTAATATAATATTACTAAAATAAAATGAAACAATACAAGTGTTCCACTCACCTCAATTATAAAATGGTAACACCGAACACACTTATTAACACCTAAAAAGACATATATCTAGACCAAAATCTAAAAAATAATATATTAAACATCATTATAAATATTATAGTGGTGTAGGTATTTCAAAAATACCAACCATATGGTACATATAAAGAGATATAAAATAGGTTTCTCTAATAGATGGTAATTGTCTTAACGATGGTCTAATGATATATTTTTTATTTCAGCACATTGAATTATTTCATAAAAATTACATTATATTAAAAAAATTAAATCCCATATAATAATTTGTTATTATGTTTAAGGAATAACATTTATCAATATCTTTCTCAAATAAATTGGAAAGAAATCCATAACTCGTTTGTACGGTGAACCCCCTCTTCATGAACTGATGTAATTTGTTTTCCATATCCAAATCACATGGATTGTTTTAATTATGGAAATATTGAATATATTGTATAATTATGACATATTATTTATTCTTTAAAATTAATATATCATAAAATTATAAACCCTTTAACCCCTAAAGGGAATGATAATGTCACTCATTTGCACGTACAACCTACCATCTCTACAAAGGGATGTGATTCATTTTCCTTTTCCTACATTCATGAATGGTTCTAAAAATTCTAGTAATAAGAAAATATGATATTTATAACATTAATATTTTATTTATGTGTTGTATATAATCCTTATATAGGAATACTAACTTTCACTAAAAACAACTATTAGAAAACATCATAATTAACACTTGAAATAAGGGTAAAAATGAAATACTACCAGTGAACAGGTGATAAGATGTCATAGAAGGATAATATATGATATAAAAATTTATAATATGGTTTTTTATAAATTATTATTTTTTAAATCATTATATAGTGTTTAAATCATGTTTAACTAAATTAGAGTGTGAGGTAAGAGATACTGTCTTAATATCCATTTATTGAGGCACATTTGAATATTATAAAGCAATTTATTTTATATAGTACTTATAATACCCATTTATATTGAATATAATTAATTATTCATACTTCATGGTATTTTATGTTTCAATTTGGAGTATTTCATCCAAGGGGATTGGACTTGAATTTTAACAAGTGGTAAAGAATGTTTCTTAATTTACACTTCATTGATACATATTTTTTGTTAAGCACATATTGAATTTTATGAGGTTTATATACTGAATATATTAAGTATTTATATTGAATACCTATTTCTTTATTATGATTAATGTTGAAATTATTGTTTATTATTTGAAGGGGTTATAATTTAATACTTAAAAAGGACTTAAGAATCTATCTTACAATATTACATTCTTTTGGGATTGATTTTATTTCCATTGATGTAATTTTATCATCAATACTTTTATTAGATCTGATGATTTTCTTTTAAACTAGATAATTAAACATTTAATTTATTTTATTTTAACATTTCATATCTATTTTACTTAAATCAATCAAATTAATGTTTAAAACAATACCCAATTTTATTTCCCTTTAAATCAGATCTATTTTTCTTCTATGTATATGTTTCAAAAAATTGACTTCCAAAAGTCATATTAATAATTAAAATGATTTATTGTGAATATTTTAATTTATAAAT
Organism: Viscum album; assembly: GCA_963277665.1. Classification (NCBI taxonomy): domain Eukaryota; kingdom Viridiplantae; phylum Streptophyta; class Magnoliopsida; order Santalales; family Viscaceae; genus Viscum; species Viscum album. Next base: position 824,245,009 of record OY728123.1, read on the forward strand.
GACTTTTAAAAATTGTTTTAAATGAACGGTTCTCATATTTTAAAAATGAGAGACTTTTTTATTGTTGGTACAAAAATTCAAAAGGAATGTTGTTTTAATGTATACAACAATAACAAACATCTTAACTACCATAACTATTGTATGAACATTATCTTATTTTATCCATTATAAATAGTTATACAAATAAAATATTGTGATCGATAATTATTTTAATATTTCATTACCATTAACATTACTCTTTAAAAGGACATGATTTTATTGAAAAAACTATATTCCCACCAAACTGATGGCTACCTATAATCTCATGATTAATTTAGGGTTGTTACCTTTATATGCGGATAATCACTTCCTTGTTATAATTTTTCATTATAAATTACAATATTCATGAATATTCATATTTTTATATCATGAATATGATTATTTATTAAACCATACACCATTTCTAAATACATTGTTTCACTTTGATTGTTATTTGATTGACTATAGAAATATTATTATTATTTATTATTTATTTAATTGTATTATTTATTTTTAAGTAATATTTTCCATGAAATAAACTTATAATTCGATATTGGAGTATTTTTTGACCATTTAATGACAGTAGGATATTAGAATTTTATAGCACCTTAGTGCATCAATTATATATCATGGGATGAATCTATTGGAAAAATTATATTGGATAAACCCACAGTTTTAAATTATCTTTTAGAATGGTCTTGAGAGTATAGATATCATGATGTGTGAGATTGTGACGTCTAATATTAAAAATATACTTCATTAATAATTTAATTATTATTATCCTTGAGATTATTACATTTATATTAACCTAGGTTGAATTTTGTTCCCAATTTATTGGTTAATAGAAATGATTGTTTAGTTATTTATCTTTCCATATTGATTATGGAATATCTAACCATGATAGTCAAGGAAATGATTAAATGAATTGTTTTTATTGTAATTTAACTTTCCATATTTATTATTTCTTATCAAATAGTTATAATAAAGTTATTGATTAAATGAAATGTGTCTATAGTTTTTTTCCTTTCCATATTGGCTATGAATTATTGATTCATGATAGATTTTGTTTTATATAACCCATAATGAGTATTTTAGCTCTCCAATATATTATTTCCATTCCTCCTGATATGAATAAGAATTAGTTGAACGAGTTCAAGGATGTTGAATTTTTTCTATTATTATGTTTTATAATTTATCCCCAATATAATATTGGAATCATGAATGTATTTGTATCATCATGCCTACTAAACTTAATGTTCCTTTGGGATGTGTCCCATTGTATCTATGCCGATGTAATGAAGTAAATGGAAAATTTGGGTTACAGGAGTCAAGATTATTATAGTTGGTACAATAGGAAGTTTACTAGATACATTGTTAAAAAATTAAGGTAAAAATAGATTGGAGACCATAACCCCAAGATCCAATTTATTGATTTTTAAAATTGTTGAATAATATCCTAAATTTTTGGTAAGGTATAGATTATCTATTACCTTCCTAAAAATAGGTTCCTATTTGGATATTGCGGTTAATTTACTTTTATCATAATTTTTCTAATGGGAAATAAATCCAATAAGGGTACATTGGGCATTGAATAAATCATTAGCTAGTGAAAAATAACATTCCTTACTGTGGACATTTTTTTCCACACATGGGGGATGTTTATAGGACAATATAAATTTTCATTACAAACTAATATGAAGGATTTAAAAATAAAGATATCCCCAAAGAAACCGTATTTAATATACAGATATTAAAATGACAACATTTTCAATTCATGTCAAGAGTTACACTATAATAGTAGTTATACATTATGATTTAAAATTAAACATTTTATGAACTAATAACATATATTACATTATAAGAAATTGAACCACGAATAAATGAGGTTATAAAAACCTATATATAGTGTAGACATTTCCTTATTATGAAATCCCATATGGTTGTCAGTAGAACTAAGTATATCATGGTTATACAAGTGCTACATAGTTAGGATATGACAAAACAACATGCCCGAATGGAGCAACCAATTATTCAAAAGTGTTATTCTTAGATGTTGGATTTATTTATGAGATATAATAACCATCATTTATTGGGACTACTAATCTAGTGGTAGCTATAAAATGGATTATATCCCTTGAAAATATATTTCTAGCCTTGAGATGTGATGAAATGGAAAAGGTTATCCTGGAAGTATAAAATCTTAAATGAGATATTTATTAATGGTGGTTGTTGATATAGAATACTATATTTGAAGAGTAAATAAAACAAATAGAATAAATATATTTCAAATAATCATTATTAAAAAAATATCCCTAGTAATCAATGAAATTAAATGAATATAATGTTCTTTATCTTAAGAAAAAATTAAGAAGAAAGTGTTGTGGAGAATGATAATACCTATAATGACTAGACAAGTATTCTATGATTTTACATTCACAATACAGAATAAAATATTGAGCATTTCATTAATTGATATAAAACTATCATACAAAAGGGTATTTCTTCTAAAATTTATTAGAATTTGATGAAATAGTTTTATATGCCATAAAAATATTTAATGAATTTTCTATATCCTATATATTAAAATGGAATCCAGATAATAAGAGTTCATATAAACAAAGAGAAAAAGATAATTCATTTAAGAATAAGAAGAAAATTAATCAATTATAATTATTTTAAAATTATAGGAAAACATTCTCGAAAATGATTGAAGGGAATGGTAGTTTGTTAGAAGTGAGAAAATAAGGGTCATGAGTCTAATGAATTAAATGGGTAGAAACAAATAAATGATATTAAATACTCAAACAATAGAAATATTAGGTAATATTCACACTAATTATCCAAACATTAAGAAAATATACCATACAAGAGTCATATGGGAGAAGGAAAAGATTTCATGAACTTCACAATAGATGTGTAAGTTCCCAATGATGTAGTGGTAGGTAATTTAATCATGTTGTCAAATTTACATAATTCTTTATTTGATTTTTTATCCTTACAATATTTTATATATACTATACTTTTTATGAAAATTTCATATTTCTCTAGAAATATAATAAGGGTGTTGTTAGTCAAAATAGAAAGTGCAAGACACAATGCAACAAATATGTGTCATGTAGTTCCAATATGATATATAAATCTGCCCCATTTCTTGAATTTATTATCATTTTTAAGTTTTACATTGTTATACTCCTTAGTATGGACTATATTTTAAAATATTATGAAAATATTTATTTTACATAGAAGGGAATTATGATTCATGATGAAGATATTGAATTCTTTATCCATTGAGCAGAGACTTCATCATCTAAGTTTTGTCTAGATCCAGCCCAAGTAGCTCTTATGAATGAGTTTATTGGGGAATAAGAGAAAAAAAATACAAAAGGGAAAAGTAATATTCAAATTGAGTATATATCTATTATTCAAGAACACAATAATGTATTTTGGGAGGAACAATCTCGACATCAACTAGAGTGTGAATTTTATTCTTCTATTGATTCAATCCCTGATTATAGAAAAATATCAAATAATCCCTATATAATGGACACTATAGATTCTATGTATTTGATGAAATTACTGAAGTACTTGTGTTATAAGGGATTTATTCACCTTATTTTTTCGTAATAGGGATCCCCTACACTCTTTTTTATGTAGAAAGAAACATCCATGATGTTGTGCATTGAATATTGGGAAATCAATTGTTTTATGATAAGGAATAAGTGTCATCTACCTCATGTTGATTAATTATTTGAACAACTTCACATATATTTATGTTTTTCAAGGATTGACTGTTGGTTTGCATATCATCAATTATGATTAAACAAGGTTGATATTCTAATGATAGAATTTTGAATGTGGTATATACTTTACATGTTTATAGTAATTCAATTTGGATTGACTAATGCACCATTAGTTTTTATTGATCTAGTAAATAGAGAGTTAAAGGAAGATCATGATAATTTAATTATGGAATTCATTGGTTACATCTTTGAATATTCTATGAGCTATAGGATCTATGAAAATAAATTTCAGATCATTCTAGAGACTCTTAGAGGAATAGATTGAAATGAGTAATTTTGAATGTGTGAATTTATGATTCATAAAGAATAATTTATTTGATATATTTTATCCAATGATGAAATATCATTTGATCTGGTGAAGGAAAAGGTAGTCGTGGAATGGAAGAAACAAATTAACATAACTAAGGTACATAGTTTCATTAGTTTAGAAGGATACAATTAGTGAGTTTTTCAAAAAAATCCAGACTTGATAACCCATTAACCAATGTTACACATAATGGGTTTAATTTCATATAGAATAACGATTTTTTATAATGTTTTGATGAAATTAAGATGATATTATTCAATGCTTTTATATTTACTGTACTATTATAAAATGATGGTATTATGATATATAGTGATTCGTCAATGAAGTGAATTAGTTGTGTCCTTATGAAAAATGATAATGTTATTACATAAGAATCAAGGATATTAAATAACCATGAATAAAATTTCTCAACCCATGACATTGAGTTGGCATCTATATTCATTTCACTGAAGATATTGATTCAATATCACTATGGTAAATTATGTGAGATATACAGAAACCATAAAATCCTAAAATACATATTTTTATAGAAGTATATCAATATGAGGAAATAGATATGGTTAAATCTACTCATGAATTTCGATTTTCTAATATACTGGCACCGAAGGAAATAAAATAAGATGGAAGATGCATTGAGAAGGAAAAATCATGGAATTGTAGCCCAAATTAGGATTTACAGGGATCTTATGATAATGGATCTAGTAAAAATGGTTATGAGAATTAATAATGAAGGGGAGAAAATATGGCATTTTCAAATTATTATAAATATATTTTTGTTTAAAAATATAAATTTTTCGAAATCTCATGATGACAATTATAATAGTTAAATGAATGATGTGATTGAAATGAAGTTTATAGAATTAATTTGGAAAGTTGGAATTATAAAATTGAAATTGATAATGTGCTCCATCTCTACCTAATCTATAAATGGAATTATTGGGTTATGCTCATATATATAATTTCTCTATAAAACTTGGTATCACCATGATGTGTAGGGATTTGGGGGAGTATTTTTAGTAGGTTGACCTGAAGTGGATAATTACTGATTATGTGTCATGAAGTATGGGTTTTCAACAGTTGAAGACTGGGATCGAACATTCTAGATGAATCATTCAACCTATTCATAATCCTATATAGAAATGTAATGAAATATTCATTGGATTTTTCATTGGATTACCAAATATTTCAATAGGGAATGATCCAATATGGGATAGTTTTGATCACATTAGAAAATAAATATATTTCATCACTATGAGAGAAGGTCTACCTCTTGGGTTCCTCATAAGGATCTATACAATTGATGTTTTAATACTTCATGGAAAACCTTTTCTATTGTTTCTGAACACAATCTCAAATTTACATTGAAAATTATGATGAGTTTTTATAAGTATCTTGACACAGAGCTTCATTTGGGCATCACCTACAACCCTAAAAATTATGGACAGTCCCCAAAGACTATAAAAACAATGGAAGACATGTTAATGTGAATATCACTTGACTTTAATTGTTTTGGTATCATTATTTACATATGTTATAGCTTTCCTATAAAAATAGTTTACATTAAATTATTTAAATTGAGTCGTGTGAAGCATTGAATGGAAATAGATGTTGTACTCCAATTTTTGGTGATGAAGGCATTGAAAGGAAACTTATAGGACAAGAACTTGTTAAATTGAAAACGAAAAAGTTAATGAATAGTTCAGATTATATTAAATAATATCAACGTAAAAATTTGTTATATATTAGTAACTGAAGGAATACTTTTGAATTTCATGTTGGAGATAATATTTTCATGAATGTATCTCTATGGACGGGTTCTATAAGCTTTGCTAAGAGGTGAAAAATGATCCCTAGATATATCAAAATCTTTGAAAATTGGAATGTATTAGACATGTATATTACTTATTGAAAAATCCACCATGACTCTCTAAAAAACATGATGTGTCCCATATATAATTTTTATGTAAGTACATGCTAGTTCCAATGCATTTTATCACCTCTAAATGTTTTTTGTACCTGATCTATCTTTATGTGAATTTTTTTCCATATTCACAATACTAAAGAAAATTTATTGAAGAATTGGATGAATTTATTGGTAAAGTTAATTTTGAGAAATCAAAAAATTTATAAATAAACAAAGAAACTAGATGATTCCATGAATAAGAAAAAACCTTATTTTTTAGAAGTCAATATCAAAGTAAATTTTGAAGATGAGATTTTTATTAGAGGGGTGAATGTAACACCCAAGCCTCAATTATTTTAAGTGAACAATAGATTTTCATAAGACTATAATAAAATGAACATTTTAATATTTCATGCTAATTTTTTTTAATTTCATAGGATGAATATTGATTTTCAAAATACATGGTCAAAATAATCCTATAATGAATTTTTGAAATTTTCCCTATGAAATTACATTTTTGAGGGATAAAAAATGTATCACATAAATATACATATATTTATTTATAATAATTTATTTCAATATTTTAAATTAATAAAATATTTACTATAAATTCAATATAAATATAGTTAAGAACATTCAGAGGTAATAAGGGATATTTTTTAGGAATCTATTTTTCTCAGAAACCAGATTTATGTAAAAATTCATAATGAATATCATTTTAAATTAATTAAATTAATATTTAAATATGAACTATTTAAATCAAAAATTTATATTATATAACTAAATATATGAATTTATCTCCATATAATAATTATTTATATTAATATAGTTAAATTAAAATCTTCTTATGCATAAAAAAATACATTTCTTGAAATATTGTTTTTTGAAATGATATGCTGGTTTATATTTAAATTAAATTTATCCAATTACTTGATTTTAAAATTTTAAATTAATCCAATATTTTTTAATCATAATAATAAATATTATTTAATAAGTTCTACATAATTTTTATTCATAATGAATATTAAAATAGTAAAAAATAATTATAGTAATTAAAGTAAAAAATAGGTTTACCTAGGGGTTAATAAAAAAGGATAAAGTTATAAATGACATAAAAACATTATAAGCCCCATTGTTAGGATTTATTGACCCATTATCCTGGTAATCTTATAATGTGAACAATTATAGTTCCATATTCCCAAAACAGTGATTTGATATTATTGAAAATCATTTAAAAAATTTGGGTGTGCTACTCACCAATATTATAGAAAGTAACCCCCTCCCTCACTTATTCACACATATCAAGCCATTTAGATCTAAAATACATTAACTAATATATAATAAACATCATTAGAGACATTATAAATTTTTTGTTATTCCAAAGAGACTAACCCTAGAGTCCTTAAGAAGAGATCAAAAGGGGTTTCTCTTAGAGAAAGTATTCGTCTTATCAATTCTATTTTTTATTTAATCATATTGCACCAACATTTATGTATTAAAAATTAAATTATAATAAAAAATATATCCAATATACTAAGACGTTATTATTTTTATGGAATAATATTTATTAATCTCTTTCTCGATCAAATGAGAAATAATGTCGTCTCTCGTATATATGGATGACTACTGCCTCACGAATTGATGTATTTTGTTTACTATCTATAACTCACATAGAGATTTATGATTATGGAAACAAATTATTTGATAATTATGAGATAATATTTGTTATTTAAAATTAATATATCATCCAATTTTTTACCATATCATCCATTAATGGAATGATATCACAACTTGTGCAAACGTATGACCTACCATATCCACTAAGTGATACAATTCATTTTCCAAGTACAACTTCCAAGATTTATTCTGAAAAGGAATATATTTAAAATATGATATTTAGAAAATTAATATCACTTTTGAGGCTATTTATTTCTATCTGATATTAATGAACTAGAACTTTCAGGAAAAAAACAGATGAGTAAACAAGTTAATGAACACTCAAAACAATGGTAAAAATAAAATATTATTAATGAACGAGTAATAAGATGATATAAAATGACCATAAATGAAATTAAAAATATTACTATGGTTCTATTATATATTAATACAATGTTCAATACCATTATACATGTGATTAAATAATTTTTAAAAAATGGTAATCTTGATGTAAGAAATTTTTACTCAATTTCATTTCATTGAGGCATATTTGAATATTATGTTCCAATTTAATTTATATGATGTATATAATACCCGATTTATATATAATTCCAGGAATAATTCATACTTAAGGGTATTTAAAGTTTCACTTTGAAATATTTTATCCATGTAAATTTTACATGAATATTACCAAGTGGCATGGAATTTCATATCAATTTACAATCCATTAATACATATTTGTTATTATGCACCTATTCAATTATATGTGGTATATAAACTGAACCTTTTATTTATTTAAAATTAATAATTACATTTTCATTATGATAAATGTTTCAATTAAATAACATTATTTCAGTTTTTTAAAATTTTAATGTTACCTAAGAGGTAATACTCTATTTTATTATCTCAACTGCTTTTGGGACTGCTATTATTTTCATTTCATGAATGTAATCCTTTATCCATAATAACATTTAATGATATTATTATCATCTAAATATTTATGTATTTCAAAATTAAATTTCAACGTTTACCCTCTTTTGTACTTGAATTAGGAAAAAAATAAAAAGAAAAACCAATTATATTTATCCTTAAATTAGAAGTATTTATATTCCATGTCTATTTTTCTAAAAACTGTTTTACAAAAGTAATATATTTAAAAAAATAATTTATTAAAGATATTCTATGTTATAATTTTATTTCAATAAAAATTGAACGGAATATTTCTACTATTCTTTTAAAGGGTTTGTTTTTTTTCATACGTAATGTCAAAAGGAATGTTTTAAACATATATGGTTATAAAGTAACTACTCACTGCTAAAACATTTTTAAAATGTTTTCATTATTTTATACATTTTAAATAGTTTTAGAAAGAAGAAATTTTATGAAAACTTATTTTAATAATTAACATCCATTCCCTTTCTTTTCAAAGGACATGATTTTATTGAAAAAAACTATATTCCTGATAAAATGATGGTCACCTATAATCCCTTGGTTAAATTATATGTTGTTAACATTATATAGACACAATCACTTTCATTTGATATTTTTTAATTAAAAATTTATACTCTATTAAAATCCATATTATTTATCATGGATATTCTTATTTTTAAACTAAATATCATTTCTATGTATGGCATCTAACATAGAATGTTTTTTGATTGATAGGGAAAATATTTATATTTCGTATTATTTAATCAATAAAAACATTTATTTATAAGTAAAATTGTTCATTAGTGAAATTGAACATTAGAATTTTGATGAATTATTTGGGCGGATAGTGATGGGTGGGGCGCATAATTATATATCCACTTTATGTATTAACTTGTCTCATGAGACAAATCTGATGGAAAAACTAAAAGGGTTCATACACATTGTTTTAAACTCAACTAGAGAACGATCTTGAATGTATAGATATCATGATATATGATATCACGAAATCTAATATTAAGCATTTACGTACTTTAGAATTAAGTTATTATTATCTATGACATTATTTCATTTATGTTATCTTTGGATGCATTTGGTTAAGATGTTATTGATTAAATGTACATTGTGTTTAGTTATTTACCTTTCCATGTTGATTTGTCCTTATCTAAAAATGATAGTCAAGTTATTGATTAAATGGAATGTGTTTATAGTTATTTACCATGCCTATTTATTATTCCTTATCTAATAATGAATTTCATTTCATTGATTAAATGATGTATTTTTTATGTTGTTTACTTTTACATATTATCTACATCTGACTAATTCATGATACATTCTATAGTATGTTACCCTTAATTATTTTTAGGATGTTTAATGTTCTCCATTAATATGTTTATATTTTATTCCTAATTAAAAATGGGTATCATGTTTATATCTAGATCTCCAATACTACTAAACCGATTGGTTCTTCAGGATTTTAACCCCTTATATCTGTACCAATGGAATAAAGTAACCACCAGATATAGGTTTCTTTAATAAGATTTATTATTCATAAAAACCTTACACATGAATCTTGTGTGAATTATATGAACAAAAAATATTGAATTTTTTTTTTCAATATGATAAATTGTCATGTTTATTCAGAACATTAAACGATTAAATTAATATTAAAAATTTATATGATATATATTTACACTTCACCAGATTCCTTGATATAATGTTTTCACTCAACAATTAAATGTAAATATTTCTATAATCCATGTAAAATCCATAAAATCCAAAAAATTTAGATATATTATAAACCACATATCCTTTACCTATTGGAAACAATTTCATAAAAATTAATAAGTAGCATTTTATCTACAAATTACAATTTATAGAGGTGTATTTAATAAATAATTATTCAAACACACACGAATAATTTTATTTTAGTGGTTGAAATTCATCCAAGAGAATAATTTCATTAGGCTTTTTTTATTAGTGCAGATGAAAAAATTCCTCCTAAAAAGGAAATGTGGTTATAATGGTTTCATTTTTGTGGTTATATTTTTGTTGTTTCAGGTTTCATGCGACTCACACAATTTCCATAAAATTATTCCAATTAATAAGTCAGGTTACTCTTTAGTGAAACTAATTGATCATAAACACACATTTAATAGCACACTATATAGAGGAATTAAAATATCATCATTAAAACCTATTATTTGGTTTCTATAAAGTTGAATGTATAATTTGAGGAACTCTTGAATTTATCACCCTCATGGGTGTCCTTAAGATCTTTAAAAAGGAGGATAGATGTGTTTTAATTTTGGGATAAGGACCATTAAATAAGATTAATGTATATCCCCATTTATTGAATCAGAACACATGTGGTTCAGTTGTCTCTAAAATGGCATGTAATACATTTATTTTCATTTGACAATGATATTTGGTTTTCTTTTAAACGTTATACATCCATGACCAATGGTGTTCCTTTTACGGTCATGAATGTAAGCCCTCTTCCAATTTTTTTTAATGTTATATTGTGATTACTAATATGAAATAGTGACAATAAATAGTCTAATATGAGTCTTACACTGAATTATTTTTTTAGTTTAACATGATAAATAAATTAGGAGATTATATTTTTCAAAATCCATGAGGATGATCTGAAACCATGTTTTACGAGGAAAAATAAGGGGTACATATAATTAAATTGATTTAGTAAATAAAAAATAAAATCTTGAAAAAGGTATTTTGCTAAACTAATAGGTGGATATTGACTAAAATATTTTTTGAAAATTATGAGGAGGATCTCAATTCCAGGAATTAGGGAATCCAAGATGGGTGTCTTGAATACGAGACATTGTGTGGGAATTATGCATGAGCTTTATAAATAACAAATAATGGGTTTTATATAACCATATAATGATTATTGGTAGTGGATGAAAACCCTAATAAAAGAAGATATATCTTCATGAAATTAAGATTTAGTAAATGAAAAAAATATAGTACATAATATTCTAAAATTACAACCCTTATCTTATTTATTAATGAATAATGATTCTTGAAGGGAAGAATGTTACACCTGAGCCTCAATTATTTTAAGTAAACACAATATTTTCATAAAATAACAATAAAATTACCATTTATATATTTCATGGTACACAAATTCTAATTTCATTAGTGGAATATTAGTTTTTAACATACTTGGTAAAAATAAGCCTTGAATGATTTTTTTAAATTTTCCTTTAGAATTAACATTTTTTTAATAATCGAAAACGTAATCCTTAAATATTACTAAACTTTTTTCTAATATTTAATTACAATATTTTAAATTAAAATATTATTTAATATAAATTTATATAAATAAACGATAATAATGTTCATAGTTAATAAAATATATTTTTTAGGAAAATATTTTTTGTAGAAAACCAGTTTTATTTAAAAATGCATAATGACTATCCATTTTTATTAATTAAAATAATATTTAATGATGAAATAGTTAAATTAAACTTTTATATTATGTAACTAAATATATGAATTTTGATCCATCTAATAATTATTTTTTCTATATAGTTGATATAACATTTTTTTATGCTTGAAAAATGCATTTCTAGAAAAACTATTTTTCAAAACGATATGCAGATTTATATTTAAGTTAAATTCTAACAATTATTTTATTTAAAATTTTTAATATTAACATAATTTTTTTAGTAATAATAATAAATATTATCTAATAAGGTTGACTTAATTTATAGTTTTAATGAATAGTAAAAATAATGATAACTAATTATAGCGATTAAGGTAAAAATAGGTTTACCTGATCATTAATCTATAAAGGTAAGGTTACAAATGACTTAAAAACTTTATAAAATTCATTTATTGGATTTATTTTGACCACATCCTTCAAAAAATATAATATGATCAATTATTGATCCATATTCCTAAAAAATTGATTTGATGTTATAAATTTTGTTGATGAATTACAAGTGTGCTTGTCATATCAATTAAAAAAAGAAACCCCCTAACCAGACATATTCACACATATCAAGCCATTTAGATCAACAAAACACTAAAAGAATATCTACTAAACATTATTATATACATTCTACAGTTTTTGGTATTCTAAACAGAACAACCCTAGGGTCTTTAAGAAGAGATCCATAGGGGGTTTCTCTTATATAATGTAATCTTCTTATAGATCTCTTTTTTTAAATATTTTCCACCTAAATTTATGTATTATTAATTAAAATATAATAAAAAATATATCCAATATAATGATATGTTATTATATTTATTTAATAATATTTATTCATCTCATTCTCCATTAAATGTGATATAAAGTCTTCACTCATGTGTATTACTCACTACGGCCTCATGAATAGATATAATTTATTTACCACATATAAATCACATGGAGATTAAATATGATGAAAATAAGAAAACTTATGTGATAATTATGGGATAATATTTAATATTTAAAATTAATATATCATCCAATTCCTTATCATTATAATCATTAAGGGAATTTTATCGTCACATGTTCAAACATACGACCTTCTGTCTCCACAAAGCGATGAAATTAATTTTCCCATTAAAACATCCAAGAATTGTTCTAAAAATGAATATAATTAAAAATATGATTTTTATAAAATTAATAACATTATTGAGATTACTTATTTATATCCTCTAATAAATAAAGGAAACATTCATGAAAAACACACATGAGAAAACACATCATTGAACTCACAAACAAGGGTAAAAATGAAATATTATTAATAAAAGAGTGATAACATGATATAAAATGTCCATATATGACATTAATAAATTTTAATATGGTTCTATAATAAATAAATTGAATGTTTAAAACCATAATACATGTGATTAATTAATAATCAAATAATGTAAAGCTTGATGTAAAACATTTTGTGTCAATTTCATTTCATTGAGTCAAAATTGAATGTTACACACCAATTTCATTTATTTTGTGTATATACAACCATATTTTCATGCAATATTAATAATACTTCCTAATTAATGTTATTTAAATTTTCAATTCGATTAATTTTATCCAAGTTTATTTTACTTCAATTTTACCAAGTAGAACGGAATTTCATCTCAATATACACTCCATCGAAACATATTTGTTATTATAAAGCAGTTAAATTATATTTGGTTTATATTATAAACCATTAATGTATTTAAATTAATAAATACTTACATGTAATATTAATAATACTTCATAATTAATGGTATTTTAATTTTCATATATATATATATATATATATTTCCAATATTTTCATTGTATGTTTACTCTCTTTGGAACATGAATCAAGAGAAAAATATTAAAAAGAAAAATCGATTTTATTTCTCTTTAAATTAGATGAATTTTAATACCTTGTCAATACTTCTTAAATTTTTTTTACCAAATACTTTTTTGTAATAAAATGATTTAGTAAGGATATTCTATGTTATAATTTGATTTTAAAAAAATTAAAGGAAAATTTCTACTATTTTCAAATAGGGTTGATTTTGTTTTTCTATTCATAAAGACAAAAGGAATATTTCTAACAAATAGGGTAATAAAGGAATTACTTTCTACTGAAACCTTCTTTAAAATAATACCTTTTTTTATAAATTTTCAATAGCTTTTAAAAGAATACAATTTTATGAGAACTTATTTTTATAATTAACCTCCATTTCGATTTTTTTTTCAAATGATGTGATTTTATTGAAAAAAATATATTCCTAAAAAAATGATAGTCATCTATTATGCCTTGATTAATTTTGAGGTTGTTGACGTTATCTTCAGACAATAAATTTCATGTGATATTTTTTTCATTATGAATTGTAATTCTATTAAATATCCATATTATATATCACAGATATTATTATTTTTTAAAATAAATATTATTTCTATCTCTGGTGTTTTACATAGAATGATTTATTATTGACTGAGAAAGTAATCATATTTCATGTTATCTATTCAATAAAATTATTTTTTAATAAGTAATAATGTTCATGAATTAAATAGAACATTGTAAATTTGATGAGTTATTTTTCCACAGATTGATGGGTGGGACATAAAATTATATATCGCCTTTATTTGTCAACTTGTCTTGTGAGACAAATAAATTGGCTAAATTAAAGGGATTTTAACCATTATTTTAAACTATATTGGATAAATATATTTAATGTATTGTTATCATAATGTAAGAGATCTTGAAATCAATTACTAATCATTTACTTAATATTGAATTCAGTTATTATTATCTATAACAGTATTTTAGTGATGTTATACATGGAAGCATTTTCTAAACAAGTTATTGATTAAATAGATTGTGTTTATATATATTTTACTTTCATATTTACAATTTCTTATGTAATCATGTCTATCATTTTATTGACTAAATATTGTTTTTTAATGTTATTTACATTTCAATATTATCTACGCCTTATTAATTCATGATACCTTCTATTTCTTATAACCCTTACTGATTATGAGGTTGATGAATGTTTTCCATTATTATGATTTATATTTTATTTATAATAGAAAATGGGTACCATGTATATATCTAGCTCTCTAATAATACTAAACTAATTAGTCCTTTAGGATTTTACCCCCTTATATCTATACCCATGGAATAAAGTAACCACTGGCTATAGGTTACTGGATTAAGGTTTGTCACTCAAAAAAACAATACAAATGTAGGATGTGTGAATCATTTAATATAAAAATATTGTGATAAAATTATCAATATGATAAACCATTGAGTTTGATCAAAACATTACACAATTAATTTAATATAAAAAATTTTTATGATATATATTAAAAAATCTGTATATATCATGATATAATTTTTTTACTCAGCCATTAATAGTTAGTATTTCTATGATCCATGTAAAATATATAAAAACTAAAAAATTAGTAATATTATATACCAAATATCCTTTATCTTTGTTGAAATAATTTCATTAAAATTTCTAAATAGTGTTAAATCTACAAATTACTATTCGTATAGGTGTATTAAGAAAATTAAATGTTATACATCTGCACAAGGATCATTTTCTTTCACTGGTTTATATTAAACCAAGTGAACAATTTCATTACACTATTTTTATTGGTATAGACTAAAAATATCATCCTTAACAAAAACAATTAGGCAATGTGGTTACAATGGTTTCATTTTTGTGTTTTAGTTTTAGTTGTTTCGGGTTTCATGTGAATCTCACACATTCCAATAAATTATTCTCAGCAAAAAGACCTGTTAAACATTAGTTAATCTAATTGATCCAAATCACACATTTAAGAGGACACTACATATCATAATTCTATTATCCCACATTTAATCATTGTATTTGGATTCATTATTGTTTAAATGAATTATTAAAGGAAATCCAAAATTTTCACCCTCCAGGGTGGCCTTAAGATATTTCGCAAGGAGGATGGAGGTATTTTAATAGAGGGATACATACAATTAAATAAGATTCATATATATCCCCATTTATTGAATAAGAACACATGTGGGTATTTTATATTTAACAAGACATGGAATATTTTTATTTTCATGCGACAATGGATTTTTCATTTTTTTAAACATCATACATTCATGAACAATGGTGTTCCTTTTAAGGCCATGAATGTAAGACCTATTACTGTTATCATAATATTATATGGTGTGTAATATTAGCAACTAGTAACTATAAATAATCTTATATGGGACTTCCACTAAAGAAACCCCTTCTAGTTTAACAAGATAAATAAATAAGGTGGTCATATTTTTCAAAATCTATGAGGATGATGTAAAATAATGGTTTATGACGAATAAATGAAAGAAATATTGACTAAAATATTTTAGTAAATACAAAATTATATCTCAAAAGAAGATACTTTGTGAAACAAATATGTGGATCTTGACATAAATATTTGTTTGAAAACTATGATGAGGATCTTGATTCTAGGAATTTGGGAATCCATGACCAGTGTCTTGAATATGAGAATTTGACGGGGGGTTACACATGAGATTCCCATATAAAAAATTATGGGTTTTATATGACCATATAATGATTATTTTATGTGGAATAAAACCCTAAAAACATGAGATCTATCTTTACGAAATTAATATGTAAATAATAAAAACAATTGAGTACTAGGAATTAAAATATTACAACCTATATCTTATTCAATGATTAATGAAGATTCTTGAATAACACTGTGTGGAGTTGAGAACAAATTCACCCTAACATTGAGGTAGTAAATCGACCAATAGACCCACAAATGATTCGTAAGGATAAAAAATATCTAAAGGGGTGGTAGTGCCTTCTTAAATGAGAAAAATAGAGCTTTAATAGGAATAGGGTTTAGAAGAGTTATATACACTTCTCACTACACACACATAATATGAGAGGATCTCAACCTAATTTATTATCGAAGCATAATGTTCCCACTTCCTAACACACCATATGAGTTTCTATCTATTGAGTTTAGTTCATTGAGTATTTTAAATGAATTTAATGAAAAACATTGATCCATTCGTAATGGATTGTAATCGATGAATACTTCATTCAAGGGAATCAATATATATATATATATATATTATATTATATTTATGCATCACGTTCATGAAAAATACCCACATAAGATGAATATTTTAAATATAAACTATATATATAATTCCATATATATTATATACATTTCATAGGAGTCATATTCATGTGTAAATGTATCTCATGTATCTATATTTTTGTTCACGTCCATCAATATCCCACTTTCACTAAAACCCCTTGAAGACATTATGAAAAAACCTCACAACTCTTTCTGAAACTATAAAAAATCTTTTAGATATGGATTTTCATTAAAATCATCTCATTTTGAACATTTCTTTTTTTTGAAAAATTATACTTATATAAGGTAAAAACTATGTGACCTTACTTGCCATAAAAGCATTGAAAATGACTATGAAATCTGTATTTTATAGATTTAAACAAATAGTGGCCTCTATAAACACATCAGTGCTTCTCAAGAAACCATAAGATCTGGTTTGATCTATATAAAAAATACCC
The DNA here is from genome assembly GCA_963277665.1 of Viscum album. Lineage (NCBI taxonomy): Eukaryota > Viridiplantae > Streptophyta > Magnoliopsida > Santalales > Viscaceae > Viscum > Viscum album. The sequence continues at coordinate 824,262,665 of OY728123.1, forward strand.
ATATCTCTATAGGAACATTACCACCACATGATTAATCATATGAATCATATATATAACAATGTAATTACTTTTTCTATGTCATAGAGTTACCACTAGACATCGAACATTCCATTTCAGTATCGGATTCTCATCATTTATGGATTCTCTAAAATTTTTGAACAAGACAATGAATACAACAAATTCCATTCATCTATTTTTTTGAATACCTCATATGTGAAACAACTAAGAAAGTCCCTGAATTCCATTAGTTTAGTTAAATAAATGGAAAATTTTCTTTAAATTTTCACACGAGTAGAAAAATTCTTTTGTTGTTGCACTCCAATAGAATACATGATCAACAACATATCCAAACACCTCCGTATTAGCTATGTAAACCTATGTAATTTCATAAATACTGTGGCAATGTATAAAGGTTCTCATTCTAGTTATCCCACAAATCTTCAGTGAAAAGTATTCATAATTATCCTACAACCCTAGGTATATCAATGAATCTATGACATTCCTTGAGATATAAATTAATGGGACATTATTTTTTAACTATCAATGTACAATAAGTGGGAAACACACATGAATGAATGAAAATTGGGGATTCCATTTTTATAATAACATGAAACATTTACAACCATTAAGATAAATCAATAATGATTTTAACAACAAGAGATTTTATATGATCCTCATGTTTCTATTCCAAGAATGGTTTCATTAATGGATCCACTACATTCTTCTGTGTAACCACACAAATGATATTTACATCGACTCTATACATGATCTCCCATATGATATTGAATTAATTAAAGGATGTGTTTGGTAATTTGATGTGACCATGGTTCCTTAACCTTAATTGGAACACCATTATTGTTACAATGTATCTCAATTTTCCCTCGTTGTAAGAAACCACTCCATGTTCATAAATGAACATTATGATATAATCATATTTCCGTTTATAAATTGATGAAATTATTTATTTTGGATATTTTTTCGAGTTTTATACGGTGTATTATTTAATATTCTTCCATCAAATTGATCCTCCATTTCGGAGAAACATAAATCCATATTCATATATGAAAAACCATTTGTTAAAATGCAAAGTAGAATTTGTGTAACCTTTTAAATAGAGATGACACATTCCTTTAATGATCCAGAACCTAACCATAGACCTTCTGGAATAAAATATAAGTTCTTCAAATCAATGTAGTAACTCTAATCATGATTAGATGGGTAAGTTATTATTATGCTCAAATCATTTGTGATATCATCTCTCGTACATAATATGGAATACATAATAGATCACATGGAATAGATAATTGTTATTATTATCAATTATTTCTAACTATTAAAATGTATTCTAAATCATTCTATGATTCATGTTAAGAATCATTATTAAATAACCTTTTTTATAGTTCTCTATGTTAAACATTTTCAATAAATTACCAATATATGTGTTCTAACTCAGTCTGGAAAACCTCTTAGTTATATTTCAATAGATCCTCATACTATTTATGTAAGATACGAAACCCATTCCATTAATTTAGAAACATTTACCCAACCACATTATCATATAGTGAAGTGTGATAATATCAATTATAATAAGAATTATTTCTTGTAAATGAAACATTATAAGTAATAATATTTCCAACTAGGTCACTTGTATGCAGAATAATCATCCAGGTTCTTAATGAAACCATACCTTTTAATTGCATCATAAAATAAAATATTCTAACTCCAAGATGATTTCTTTAGTCCATAAATAGACCATTACAATTTTTAAACCCTAACATTCTCATTTGGAACTTCAAACCACTCAAGCTATATCATATAAACATTAGAAACTAAATTATCATTATGGAATTCATATTTTAAAACCGTTTTATATAAATATTTTTCTTATGGTACTACTATGTGATTAAAAATAGGAATGTACTTTATTAAAATAATTGGTGAAAAGTCCTTTTCATAGTCAATACCATGAACATAGATGTAATAATTTTCCTCTAAGAATTCTTTATAGGTTGAAAACATACAATAATATCATCTATCTTCTGAAAATAACCAATTTTACCCTATTGGGATCACCCCATCAGGAATATATATCAATGTCAAATATCAGTTTGTGTACAAGGAGTCAATATTCCATTCTAGGGATTTTAAAATTTTCTTATAATCATAACTCTATGTGGCCTCATTATTGGAATAATATTCATATCAAATAGACATTACATAATTATCATTATCCAAAAATAATAATTACCCCTTAGGTTCTTGATTAATTCAACAAGATAATTTATTTTATTGTGTTAATTGAATCATATTTTCTTCAACAATAATTTATGGAACCTAGTAAACCTTCACGTAAAGAACAGTTCATATTCATTGGTCTTGAACTTCTTTATTTTCAACATTACTCCTACTTACACCCTGAATCAAGAATTAATTTTCATGGAAAACAACTCACTAGGCCAGAAACACTTTTAATCTGTAGGATTATATAAATAATATCCCTTAGTTTCTTCGCGATAATAAAAAATAACCAGTTACTATATTTAGAGTCAATATTGTTAGAAGATAATCATCATACCAATGATTCACATCCCAAAATAATCATAAAATTCAAAACCTAATGTATGCCATACCATATCCCACAAGTTGTATTTGTGAAAACATTACATGGAATGTAGTTTAGTATGAATAAATTAGTTTCTAGAGAATAACTCAAAATGAGATAGGAATGTCACATAGACTCATCATTGATAAAAAAATGTCTAATATATTATGATTTATCATTTTGAATACAAAATTCTACTATAGTATTTCAGGATGATTGAGATTTGAAACAATTCCACAATATCTAAAATTATCTGTAAATTCCCATCTCAAGTATTCACCACCGCGATCTGATCTGAGGACTTTAATACGTTTTATTAGTTGATTCTATACATTATAATAAATCATATTGAACTTTTCAGATTCTTCAAACTTTTGTTTCCTAAAAAACACATAGGCATAGAAAATATAGTCATCAATAAAATTATTTGAGAACCTAAAGCTTCCAATATCTTGAGTACTCATTAGTCCTCATACATCACTATATATGAGATTAAATAGTCCACTAACCATCCCACCTTTTCTCAAAAAAGGTGAATTCTTCATTTTCCCAAAAATAATATTCACATGTATCAAATGATTCATAATTGAATGATTCCAACCATCCATATCTATGAATTTTTTAAACATTATTCTTATTTATATGTCAACGGTGAACAATCTAATAGTAGGAAAGATCAGAATCGATACATAACTTATTATTCATAATGTTGTAAACTAGATTATCCACATCAAGAGTATTTTATTTTTAATTATATTCCCAATTACATTAAAATTTTCATTCCAATATATAGAAAAATATTTTACTTACTAATTAAAGAGAATATCTTATTTTCCAAATAGGATACATAAAAAAGCTTTATGTTTATGGATGGAACACAATAAAATCTCTTCAATTCTAGGATATATACACTTGGTAAAATGAGATTTTAATTTCTGTATACTGATGAAAATACTCTCTCTACATTACAAACACAAATACTTACCACACAATTTATTAATTATATCCTTTCTCTGACTCACTCTTTTGACAAAAATATATGATGCCCACCCAGTATATAATAAGCATGAGTTAAAGATATAGTAACTAATTTTTATGACATTTACATTTTGTTACAAGGAATATTTCATCTTGAGAAAACAACACGATCCTAGATACCGAACATTAACTATATTATAGGTCATACCTTTTCATGGTCTCAACATGATTAGTTTAATGTTTTCCCTAATCTATAGGAAAGACATCTTAATTGGTGAGTTTCATGTATTATATCTATTCATTAGTGGATTTAAATGGAATTTATCCCACTATTTAAGATAACCCCATATATAATATACATTTAGTGAGACATAATCCATATTTCATCATAAATTACACTAGTTGTCAGTTAAACTAGCCAAGATTATTTAGGCCTGAAATGGTTTGAATCATAATATTTATGTTTATTATGTATTTTTTTGGATAATAGCTTATCCACATCCATCATATGGATTCACTCAACACTAATCCACTCATATCGAAGATATTAGAACATCCTAGAGAGTGTACCTTGAAGATAATGAAAAAATAATCAAATGAATGAAAATCTAGGGAAACTAGTGATAATAAAGAAAATAAATAACATGAAAACCCTTAGTTGATTATAGCTTTATTTCATCAAAAATATTATACAAGGGTACTCATTTTTATCTTGATAATACTTGGTTTAATGATTGAGTGCTTGCAAAGTTTCTATTTAGAAGGAATCTCACAATTTGAATTTGAGTGGTCTTTAGTATGATAAATTTGATATACATCATATGTATATTTAATTCATAACTATTATATAATATGTAATAATTATCATATCATGCTCTATATCATTTTTTGTATGCATTATTCTAATAATTTGGTTTTGGTAATCCCTATTCTATCCACTAAATTAATGTGTTTTACCCACAATAATGTATAACTATTTAATAAAACAAGAATTTTAAGTTAGTCAACCAAAAATATAAGTCATGTATATTCATACATACAAAAATGAATTATATGTACAAGGTACATGAACACATCATGTGAAGTAATAGAGAAGTGTGATATCGAAAAACTCTACTTGAGTAAGACCAAAGTGATAGATAGACAACCCCATTCTCTTTCATTGTTAAGAAAGGCCTGTAAGAAAGATGGTGGTTCAATCCAAGTACTTCTACCCATGGATACGTTACTCAAGGGGGAATTCAATTAATGAAAACTCTAAAAAATAATATATATAGATTATTCCCAATAACTACTCATAATATCATGACATACAATAAAAAACGACGTTAATGTAGATGAAAACTAAATTTTAAGATATGAAAAAAAGAAAATATGAAAGGATCATTCCTATAATAAATTTATCTTTTAAATGGGTATAAAAAATTTAGATAATTCTTAAAAAAATACAAAACATGAATATAAATGAAATTTAATAAATAAATAAACATTCTATTTATTTTATTGAATATAATACATTAATTAAATATCTATAAATAAATAAAAATAATAAACATTCTATAATTTAATATTAGTATGAAAATTTTATGTTAATTTCAAATTAAAACACATTATATTTTATTTTACATGGAATTTATAAGATATTTTAGGAATTATAAAAATTTTATAATTCAATATTTAATATATAATATGACAACCCATATTTCATTAGACCTTATTTCACGATTTATTATATAAAGGTACACATAAAAAATCCTCGAAGATCATGATACTTTGTGTATTTGAAAAATTAGGTACAAAACACATGAACTTAAAATAGGGATAAAAAAATTATTGAAAACAAACATCAGATGATCCTATAATACCGTAATTCTTCCAAAACAACATGGGATGTTCTGATGAAATACAAAGGAAAGGGTTAAGCGATAAATCCCAGTAAGGGGACAAACAAAGAATAAAAATTGGTAAATAATTACATGTGATCGTATAGTATTATAATGTTAACGTTACGAAAATCATAATCTTGAACAATAAAGAATGATAGAACATGATAACATAAAGGCAACATGGGAATGTGGTGGCATCATAAATCATGTCATAAAAATTAGTTAAGAATAACTACAAAGAAAACATTACATGGTGGAAAAGGTTCACAATGGATTTGGTTTACTCTCAAATACCATACTTGATGTCTCAAGAGACTAAAACATTACCGAGTTTATTGGAGCACTATTTGGGCACACCCATCATATTATGTACATGATCATGTGTTCCACATATATCATTAAACATAAATACATATTTCATCACATTTAATCATAGGATTAATAATTTTGGGTTATATATATAGGTGTAATATATTAATGAATTATAGGTGTATATAGGATAATACCCCTCAGTAGAAATGGGTATGAGTATCCACTACACAATTGTTTGGCACATAAATCACATGATCATTTTGTAAGCATAAAAGTGGTACATAAAGATTAAAGGTAGGTCTTAATGAGAGTTAAATGGTTCTATAATCACATTTAAATCATAATTTAACTAATATGTATGTTTGAGAACCTATACCAACAAGAAAAAATGGAAATCAAAAGGCATTATACAAAGGAGGCGCATGAATAAATTGGAGAAGGAGAGGATCCCTTACATTGATAGGGTGCTTCTAGAACATGGCAGGATATTCCCATGATAATGGGTTCACATTGGGAGGGATATAGAGAGGTGTTATTAGAGAAATGTTGTGATCCAAGAGTTTTTAATGAAGATAAATGGGAGTTTGGGTGGGTTTATATAGATGAATAGATAATAGTTCTTTATTAATTTCCCAACACAATTTTTAGACTCTATATGAAAATGTAATCACAAAAACAAACCATACAATGGTTTTTGACCATGTATTTCTCAAAATTGGAGTGGTTTTAATTATTTTAAATGTTTAAGATCAATTATTATTAAAATAATACCACTGGTGATGTGTAAGTGAGTAATTGTTATAAAGTATTTATTTTACATCTTTAAAATATAATATATTTTGGATGACTAATTAAGGATTTATAAAATTATTCAAATAAAATCAAAAACACATTATTTTAAAGGAAAAACATATATTTTTTGTGGATACATTTTATGTAATATATGAAATATATTTTAGGTCCTTATGATGATATAAAAAAAAGTATATATTTATACTGAATTAAATATTTACCGAAAACATTGACCATCTTTGAAAATTATAAAAATTTAACTATTGGATAGTTTTGAAATGATGATTTCAAAACTAATAAATGTTTTATCCAAATAAATATATATATCTATATTTTAATTTACATATTTAAATAAAAAATACCACATTTATTGAAAAATACGGTTTTTATGACACTGACATTTTTAAGAACCTTATAAAAATTATATTTGACTTCATAAAATTATATTATCTTATATATATAACAAATATTATTTAATTGTAATGTTTTGTTAAAATATATTTCATTTAATTTTTTTTTGAATTCTCTAAAAGGTGTGTCTTGATTGAATTTACATATTTTCCATGAATATAATTTGTGTTTTATCACATTGAAAACCAATTTCCTCAAACTTATTATTTAATTATTTAAATTTATTAATAAAAGGATAAATATAATGAATATGTTATTAGAAAAAGAAATAAAAATTTAAAACTGCATAAAATTATTGCCTAGATATATAATCCCTTATTGAACTAGTGAATTCTTGGAGGTAAGGTGCATGATGGTGACATTTTCTTTGGGTGGTTCAACATACTTGGTTTGGGTCACGATCTCGATTATCATGAAATTATCTAATAAATTGTTTCATCATTACATTATTTTTTTAATCTCATATTGGGATAGGTTAAGGTAAAATACTAGATATTTTATCTCCCTCAAAATTGCTAGTAGATTGGCTTTATAAAGTATGATACAGCTTATTGAGACCATTAATTCTTTTGTCTGTGTCAACTAGAATTTATAATAACTCTTTATAAAAAATTTCATTTGATCAATTTTCAATGGATATATTACAAATAGTTATGATTCTTAAAGGTTTAATAAATTTTACATACTATATAACTATTCAAAATTTCTAAAGTAGTCATTCTATTTTCCATAATTGAATTTACTAGAATGGCATGTACATATTTTAAAAAGCGAATTTAATTTTTAAAGGTTATATTCATTACATTATTCAATCATTTAGGAATTTATCCCCTGAAATTTTCATTTCATACACTAAAAATGAAAACACATTTGTTTTTCACCAATTTTTATTCCCTTGTAACTTCCTCAAACATGTGGCTCCACTACCTCACTTTGTCCAGGAAAGTTGTATTATTTCATAAAAAATTGCCTATATGATATAAGATGTCCACTAAATATAAACCATATGAAAGATAATTTTATAATGGTACTACCTCCAGATTGATTATATATAAGGTGGTTGACATGTTACTTGTCATGTGGTATACATAGAACCCACAATGTAATTGAGATAGGTTGGGTGGGAGTCAAAGTCAATATACCACTACTTGATGCACAACCATCGTGGAGCATGGGTAAACTATATTTTATATTACCTATGTCTAGTATAGTGATTAACCCATGGTATTCTTTTGATTATGACTAAACACAAAATGATTTTTCTCTTTTTATATTGGAGAAAAAAATGTTGTGTTTTCAAACTTGATTGGTTTTCCTTGAAACCAAATAAATGAAATCAATTAATAAAACTTTTAAAATGAAATTATAAACTCAAGTGATTAAAAGTTATGACATGATAATGGTAATCAAGATGGTTTCATTTTTTCAATTGAGATTTTGTCCTTGTCTAATTTAATTCAATCATATTCTTATAAGATGATAAAAGCGAGATTCCAAGATCATTTTCTCTCACTCCCATGGTCAAATGGGGATTGTGAGAGAAACAAATTCCAAGATATTATTATGGTTCACACTCTATCCTTGTGCAAAAAAGTATCAATTAATATCCTCAAATTACTTATGAAAAACCAGACTGAGTCTTGTTTATCCAAAAAAATCAAGAACATCAACTACCCCTTTCACACGTAGTGATGATCATAAGTATTTCAACACTAAACCTAGTCAAATCTGTCATATATAAAATAGAACCTATTGTATGGAAATAATTATAATTTACTGAAAAAAATCAATAACATACTCAAAAATAAAATACGATCGTACTTGAAAATAATAACTGCTAAATGAAATTGAAAAAAATGTTGTAGAAGAGAGAAAGATATTTAATTGAATTAAGTAAAAAAAACTCAAGAATTAAAAAATAGGCAACCAAACCTTCCCAAAATTAATTTTATTTTACCCTATGATTTTAGAGGCAATCAGGATTAATGGGTATGAATATGTCACTATTATAGTATGAAATAGAAAAGAGCAAAAAAGAAAAGTAAAAAAGTCTTCCTTTAGAATCTGTCCACTGTATGCTTTTTTCTATTTATGAAACCTCCCCCTAGAATCATCCCATGTGACCTTATTATAGGTTGTGATAAATTCAATTACTATATCCCCTCTAAATTTTACATTATTTGAACATGTGTAATGAATTGAATGGAATTATTAACGAGTATTACTTTTTCTAGTGAGAATTCCAGAAATACTCCTTCAATATTTTGCACCCAACGGACACCATAATGAGTGTAAAATCCATGGATTATAATAAAAACATTTATGAAGTCCTCTTCCAAATACCATTAGATTAATCCTAATTTTAGGTGTATATCTTGATTAATTATTGATTTATGGAGGTGGTATCCACTTCATCAGCAAGAATGATTTTCTAATTTTATTGATTTTTTCGTGACTTTAGATGATCAAATTATATCTTATTCCAAATGAGAAAGTTGCATCCCATGGAAAATGTACATCCTAGAAGAATTAATGAAAAAAATTGTATTGATATTTTAAATGTTATGGATGAAGTAATAATTTGATTAAAATATTTCAAAATTCGAGAATTAATAAATTTTCGCATTTTAGCACAAAACAAACCAAAAATCCAAAATTCATGCAAATAAGATCAAATTGACAAATTTTAAGGGTTTAAAAAATTGAAATACAAGTAAAAATTATTAAAATATGCTCTCTAAAGCTGTGATAATGCAATCACAAATCTAAAAAGGGTTGATGTATCTTGGAATAATATTTCCCTTCTCCCAAAACCTCATGAATGTTTTCTTTGGTGATATATGATGTAATAATTTATCTCCATACCTAAAATATTGGTCTTTTAAAGGAATATATGAATACATTTTAAATATAATTTTCATGGTTCTTAAATGATACATAATGGTTTGAACATTTTCTATAATCTGTTGGATAAGATCTGGTCCCATCAACTTCTACCCTCGTATATATCCCAACATGACGATCTATGAAACCTCTTCTTATAGACAATCATAAGGATCAATTTGATTTCTAGATTCAATTTTTATATGATAAATCCATTAGGGGAAGATTTTTTTCCCATCATCCTTGGGAATCCATCGAACATGATCATAGCATATCTTCTAGAGTTTGAATGGTTATTTTAGATTAACCTTCCATTTGATGGTGATATGCACTACTGATGCATAATTATATATTCTAATCTTGATGATGTCTTCCCCAAAACCTCGAGGTAAAACTCATATCTCAATTATGTTCAATAGGGACTGGATTTTTTTATAGGCTTAGCACTCCACTTATGTATATCGTGGTGAGTTTTTCTTGATATGAAAAATCAATGATTTTTATTAAATGAATTGACTTGGTAAGGCAGTTAACTATTACCCAAATAGTTTTATTTCCTTTTAGTGTCTTGGGGAGTCCTACGATGATCTACATAGTAATTTTTCTGGTTTCTACACTGTTTTGGGAATTTATGCATCATACAATTATACATCTATCATTCAACATTGAATTACTCACATTCCAAGCATCTAGATACAAATTCCACAATATCTATCTTCTTGTTATCCCACTGTAAATTTTTCTGTAAATATCTATACATAATATTTATTCCCATTATAGTGGATAAGGATGATGTGTGAGATTAATCTAAATGTCCCATTATTAGTTCAGGTTTTGATGGGACACAGATATAGGTTTCAAACCTTATAACTCTATCTTTAGAACCTTATCAACTTTTTGATCCTACCTAATCCTCTTAATAATTGATGGTTGAGATGTTATTTGAGATAACAAAGATAAATATCCTATTATTATTCCCACAACCACCATTTAATGTCCACGAATATTATATATCCTACAATCCCTATCATGGATTGGGTTTTATTATCCTTCCTACATAGAGCATCTGTAACTTGGTTCACCTTCCCTAAATTGGAATGTATTGAATTATAATAATCCTTGATCATCTATAACCACATTCATTAGTGAATATTAAACTCATTTTTCATGAATATATACATAAGGTTTCTATGATCTATATATATGCCACAGTTCTCCCCAGAGAGATAATTCCACCAAATTCATAATGAGTAAATCACCCTAGATAATTATAGATTATGATTTTGGTAGTTCTACTCATGGATATTTATGTGTATGAAGTCATAGACTATCACTTTGTTACCTTTCCAGAGTATAAAACATAATTCCATTTGGGATTAATCACTATATATCATGAATCAAAACCCAATGGTATGTAATATGAATATAGGTGTAGTGATAATCCTTAAAGTCAGCTATTTAAAACCATAATCCAAATATTTATTATAGAAAACATTTTCTCATTTCTGAGTTATCATGGTTAATGGTCATTAAAATCGTGATATTTTTCTCAAAAATTGATGATAATTGTCTTCCAATTTAAGGAAACTATATATATTCATCACAATGGTTTTTTAGGTCATCCTTTAATAGTCTATATTCTTAAAGGGTCAACATATATCCCTATTATAGTCATATAATTCCCTATTAATGTTTCTTTACATAATAATAATTATAATTTATTGTACATAGCATATATATTTAATTTTTTTAAAGAGTTTAGTACAATATTAAAATTCTCTTCTTGTACCTCCTTTTTATTGGAGTAGATGAGTTGATTATCTATAAGCACAACAACAAATTTGTCAAGGTAATATATAAATACACTATTAATTAAGTCCGAGACGATTTTTATAGAATTAGGCAGTCTTAATGGAATCACAATGTAAAGATTTTATAAAAATTACTCTTGGGGATATCCTATTATTAACATTTATATGATAGTATCCAGAAATAGGATCCACCTTAGAGAAATACGGGGCTCCATACCGCTGACTAAACATGTCATCAATCCATGGAAGAGGATTATTTTTATTTTACCCGATCCTATTGAGATAATGATAATCAATATAATGACACATTGACTAATTCTTCATATTTGAAGAGAGGACTAGTATACGCCACAATGATGCGTAGGGGAATATAAGATCTTTATCCAAATTTTAGTATAATTGTTTCTTTAGCTCCTCATGTTCAAAAATTAAATTATATATGGTGTCTGGGATAATGGAATTACTATAGGTATTCACTCCTCTGATAAATGAGCCTCTCATATAGGAGGAAGACATGTAAATTCTTTTGGGAACATATCAACACAATCCCTTATAATGGGAATGTCTTCAAGAATGATATTTTCCTTAGACTAAATCATTTGAGCTAGATATTATTTCTCACTCAAAAATGATATCTATTCTAGATATGATTACAATAAACTGGATTCATCCCTCTCCCTGAAATTTTATCGAATCATAGGATAATTTGTGACATAAAGGTTGATTTAATTCTCTTAGATATATATGTTTCATCTATATAAGTAAATCCAACCTATACCAAACGGTGCATCAAATTCCACTATAGGGATTATCATTGTTTCACTATGATTTTAATCCCACAAAAATTGATATTGGAAGAGTTATAAGCTTATGATGAAATAATAGAATTATTTTATATTTTCACTAATATTTATTCTTCCATGATATGTGGTGGCATTATAATAGTTCTACTAAGAATTCATGATACAATAGAATGCATAAAACAAGAATCAAAATGTATAGTCACTATCATTGAATGAATTACTAGTATACCTATGACCACTTCACTGTTAGGATCCACCTCTGTAGTTGTGATGAAATAAGCTTTACCTTTCTACCATGGAGCTTGTAGGCATTTATTTTCACAAAGAACCCATAGATTATAAAATTTCCACGCATAATTCCCATGTTTATAATAGTTGAAAATTTGTACTATGAGCTCAGGTTTTTCTAGATAATTCTATTCTTCTATTATATAAGAGGGTTTCTACCATCTGTAATCACTAGAAAGGTGACACTCCTTCCCACACTGAAATCATTTAATCATCCCATTTAATGATTTTTTGGGATACTTCTTCCTATATTATTGAAAATTATGATGTTGGGATCTCTTTCCTCCATTGTATTTCTCCATCATACCAAAAGAATGATATAACGTTTTTTAAATTTTATTCCTGGGAAAACCTTGATATTCACTATTCTCCTTTTTTCATTGAGGGAACATAAAATTTACTCATAGCTATTAAAGTACCTAATAGCTAAGGTTATTTTTAAACTAATATTCATCCCAATAAATAATTAGTCATATTTACATTTGGGTGTAATGAAAAAGAAAGAGTCATATAACGAAAGTCTTCTAATGGTTTATTTATGGACCTTGTTGGATTCATCATGAATTTTGATGAGGTTAAGGAAGTCCCTATACATTTCCCTTCAAAGTGTGAGAGGAAAATTGTTTCTAAAAAACAATTTATGGAATTTCCTTCCACTCAGTCACTTCAACCTCTTATTCCAGCTTCATATTTTTAATCAATGTCCAACATTGATCATCTTCTCCCTCAATGAAAGAAACATCCAGTGTGACCTTATATTTCATAAAGAATTAATCTATGGATAGGAATTATTCAATGGAGTTGATCTATAGACTTGTAATTAAGGGATTACAAGATCCCCTAAAATTCAGCGGACATTATCACAAAAAGACTAAATTTAATGTTTATCCTTATTAGGGGGATATATAAATTTTTCTTTACTATTGTTTCTATTAAAAAACATAGTCAATTGAGAAATTATTATCACAAAGTTCACCATCATTCTCCCACAATGTAATGTCCTATGTTTTGAATCTAGTTTAAATTATGAATGTTTTCAAATTTTTTCTCGTGTATCAACGGTTTGATTTTTAAACTGAGCCCCAAAACATTATTCAGAGTGTTGGAACACATAAAGAAGTTGTTATTGGACTAGGGTGGGTACATTATAATTTTCACAGGTGTCTCAATAAGTCTCAGGTGTGTCAGATTTGAAAAGGCCAACTTTAATGGATCTACACGAGCTGTGCACAGTTACAGTCCGACCTATGCAGCTTACCCAGTTTAATATTTTTTTTTATTTTAATTAAATAATATTAAATTTGAGATTTATTTTTAAATAGAAGAATTTTTTGATAATAATAATTTTATTTTTATTATTATGGTGTCATAAACTATTTGGATGTTAAAATATTTATGTTGGATGATTAATGGGGTGTAGCATTTGTGTTAAAATATTTTAATTTCCTAATTAATGGGGTGTAACATTTGTGTAAAATTAATGTCACTTTTGGGTATCTAAAAAAACTTTTATTTAAAATATCATTAATAATTATGTGAAATTAAATGAGGTATTTCATATTTAATGAAGATGCATTTAATTAAATAAGAAGTTTCATAGTTAATAAAGAAGCATTTTTTTAATAGTGGTGTTGGGTTTTATCTAAGGATGAAAAATAATAATAATGTGATTATTATTATGATGGTATTATGAGTATAATAATTTGTATCAATTATGTTTTTCATTATTATTATGAACAATAATAATTATGGATTTTGGGATTTTTTTAATTAAATCCTTGGAGAATGTGGATTTAATAAATTTTTGTGAATAAATGGTTTCATTAAACTAAATTTATTTAAACATAATTAAATTAAATGATTTGTATTGGGGATTTCTATGTTTTATCAAAGAAGTGTTTTATTATATGATAATAATAATTAGGGTTATTGTTATAGATGTTTCATTTATTTAATTTGAGGATGAAATGAATTCAATTAAATGACATGTTGGGGGTTTCATTTAATTAAATTTAAGGTCAATAGAAATTTAATTAATTTTTGCGAAGCAGTGGTTTTATTTAATTAATTCACATTGAGATAATTAATAAAATAATGATGTGTTGGAGGTTTTAATTTAATTAAATTTTATTGAGAGAATTTAATTAAATAATATGAATTGGGGAATTTATTTAGTTAATTTTTTTGATTGAATTTAATTAAATAATGTTTTACTCAGGAGATAGTGGTTATCAAAGATGGGTAATATTGAAATACATGTAAATGAGGAGTTGGGTGTAATCGAGATGTGAACAATTAGTCAAACTGTGTGGGTCAGCTATGCAGTTACTGGGGTTTTAAAATATGTTTTTATTTAAATTAAATAAAATAATGGTTTAATAATAACATTTATAAGGATTTTATTATTATTATTGTATTTATTTAATTAAATAAATTTTATAATAATTTAATTGGATGATTAATGGGGGATTTTATAATTAAGTATGAAACATTTATTTAATGGTTAATTAATTAAAATACATTATATTAAATTAGAATAATAAATGTTATTATTATTATATAATATCTATTTGTTTATTAGGTTGTTAACTAGTTCATTGAGATAAATTGAAAAAGGAGGCACACTGTTGGAGCAGAACACACACTAGGTCCCCACCACACCTATGAGGAACTCTACACCCCAGTTGTTAGATCCTCTTCACGCACTTGGATCCTTCTGATGTCTTCACGATTCTTGCCCACCAATTCCAGGTGAGTCTGTCTATGTATTTTTTTGTGATTTTCATCGGCCATTTGAAACCTCTCTCACCTTGTTTACTTGGATGAAGCCCTAAGGTTTGGGTTTAATTGGTTTTCCTTGTTTCTTCAATTCTAAAGTTGTGCAACGATGTTCTCGTGACCCATCGGTCCACGTTCCGGCAACAACCGCTGAAGGCAAAGTTGTTCGTGCCGATTCGGTCCATAGACGTTGTTTTGGAGGTAAGAATTTATACCATTGTTGGTTTTTCACCATCTATTTTAGAGTTTGATATATAATCTAAGTCCCCAGTATATAGATGTAGGTGCGTAGAACTTGATGCAATGGTTATGGTGTCCAAATATTGATATGGATTATCATTAATCAATGTTGTAGACAATGTGAACACACACACACACAAACAAATATATATATATATATATATGAAGGTGTTTACATGTTAGACTACAGAACAGTTGTGGATTGGTTGTTGTCATATGTTAAGTTATTGAGTATTGAATTGGTTCCACCCCAATGTATTTTCCCTACCCAAGACATCAATTTTATAAGTGAATTAATAAATTTCCTACTTAACTTTTATAAGAAATTAAATCCATGTAGTGAAGTATTTATATTGAATTCCACATAATGTTAATTTATCAGGTTTAATTATTTAAAATGCTAAATGTCGTAAGTGATTTATGTGGTAACTAATATCATGTTTTTGTAATAAAACCCCTCAAATGAGGTACACTGCCTTCAAACCAAAATTTAATGGTAGTGTTATATCATGTTTTTTTATGGATGGATTTTTTCATACATCTACCTATTAGTACTAGTATATAACGGGTTGATGACATGGACTAAATATTTGATTGCTGGAATAATCATGGGATTATGAGGCTCTTGAACAATGTTAATTAATTATTGAATTAGTTAACGTATGTTGACCTTGTTGATAAAAGTTAATTAATTGTGAATTTATTAAATGGAAATTATGTGATAAAATAATTTTTTAAAATATTAATTAATGTGATAGGTCATTTTGGATAAATTGACATAATTAATTGTGAATTAATTATGTTATTTTTCTAGTATTTTATTTATATAATTAATTATGGAAAATTAATTATAGTGAGGTGAAATTTATATTGTGACAATTAATATTTTGGAATATTAATTACGGGATGTGATTTTTTCCTAGAATAATTATTCGAAGGATTAATTAATAGTATTGTGTATATAGTTAATTGTTGTGTTAACTAATAATTTTGGTATATATAACTAATAGATTGGATTAGTTTGGGAATAAAGATAATTGATTGGTAGATTAATTAACATGTTTTTGTTTAAGGAATTGGGATAATTAAATATTGATTTTATTATCTTTTGGACTTTCTTGTGGTTAAGAATAATTAATTTTTAATTAGTTATTAACTATTCATATGTTTAATGTTTTTTAATCATAGAATTATTTGAAGGAAGTTATATGTTGTTAATTTGTTATTGAATTAATTAATGTATTTGATTAATTAAATTATGAATTAATTAATGGATGGTTTTGGGATGTTAGACGTGGATTTCTACACCAAAGATAAATATATTTGAATGAATAATAAACAGGTTGTGAGATAGGGACTGATGCACCAAATACTCATGGGATGCATGTCATGGTGTTCTACACCCAACATGCATGGAAATTTTCTTTTCTGGGATATATACTAATTCTGAAAACACCCATGGCTTGTGAGGCATGGAATGATGCTCCAAATACTCACATTGGTGCTAGACAAGACATTCTACACCTATTAATTTATATTGGACTGTGGGTCCAATTGGTCATACATGAATTTAATTAAATGGTTAATGAAAGATGACTTGATGTAATGATTTGTGATATTATATGGAAATTGATTCAGATCCTATAACGACCGAAGTAGGTATTGAGATACAGGTGTCTTGAAGAACCTAGTGATTTATGCAATTAAATAAATAATATCAATTAATACGACCTATATAATATAAAGAGTTTTAAATAATTTAACAATGCTTGAATATTTAAAAATTGAAAATTAAAGTGTGATGACTGTTGTGTATGCATGAAAAATGAAAAATGCAGATTCAGACACGAGCTGTGGACTGAAGAAGGTACTTTGGTTTATAGTAACATTGTACTACTAACTTTTTTATGCATACCTTCACACTATTTAAATTATTTATTGATTTTCTAGATTTGGGGTAGAAACTGGTGGTCTCGGCCTATTAATATTTATATATCACACCCTACTCATGCTGTCATTGCTCTGGGGTACCTGTGTAGATTAAATTTGGTTGCAGGATTGTGCTGTTTGCACATAATTGGGAGATATTAAAAGAGGACCGAGAAAAATCTCGGGATGATCGAGGGGATCTCCCTCAGGGCTTGAGTCATTATTTTTTTTTATTTTTTAATGATATTTTAAACATGATGCATTATTTATCACTTTCATAGTTGTACCATCATAACATGCATGCATTGTATAACATTGTTATTGGCCATTTAGTTTTATATATGATTTATAAAATTATGTCTTTCATTTCTTTCTCATAATTCACACTATTTCTTCCATTGGATAATATTTTCCTCTATTTTTACTCTAATAAGAGGGTGTAGTCTCACCACTAATTATCTTTAGACCATTGATGCTAGATAGTAGCCTCTGGCATACGAGGAGATACGCTTGAAGTCATGTGGTGAACGGTCTGACCACAAGTTCAAGGGTGTGCTGGGTCGATAGGTTACAAAGTGTTATCAAAGATAAATTTTTTTCTTCATTTATCATTTTTTTGGGTTGGTTAAATAAGAGAAGAGGAATCTGTCGGTGCCTAGTTAATTTCCATTCCTGGGACTGATCACCCCACATATGGTAAGTGACGAAGTGTCTAGTGATTGGAATTGACATTGATAGTGTTTTATGTTACTATTGATATGATTTCACCTTGAGTGACTGATGTATTACTCAATGCATATTTTTTTTTGAGAAATATGAAAATTTTGTCTTAGCCTAATAAGGATGGAAATTTTCATTACATGCATCATATTAGGTACTTAGAGATTTACATTCCACGCACATATACCATGACTTGTTTTTGAAACAGTAGGATGCATGCTAATATGAATTGTGTGCTCGGAATATGTGCCATGATGTGTACATATTTTGCAGGATTTTTTAGATAGAATGTTTCTGTGATATAATTTACATTCTTTATTGATAACATGCAATGGTTATGTGCCCTGCCTCTATGTTGCAGCATGTTTTAGTGATTTCAACATGTTGATCTATGTTGGCTACTTGTAGTAACAAGTTAGCTTACTGATAATGATTGGTTTTTTCGATAAATTTATTTTTTTTCAATTACAACATAACAATATTTCAATTATATGGTGTATGGGAACATTATAACTAGGAAAAGGGTATCCCGTGTATTTGATCATAACAAAAAGGATACTATATTAAATAATAAATTAAATTTATTTTGATTAAAGGGGACTCCTGGAGGTCTCTTTTTTGGTAAATGGAATATAGATGATTCATTTCCTAGTAAAAATAAAACGACACTAAATTTTAAATGTATTATGTGGATATTTGTTATAGAATGCATTTTTTTCCACAGGGAGTTGATTTGAAAACCAATTGACTTGTTATGAAAATATACTTTTAAGATTGTTGAAATTCATTCAAATAATTGAAGATTAAAATGAGTTAATTAAATGGAAAAAAGGGATTTTGAGAATATTTATGAAGATTTTTCATGACCAAGAGAGTGGGTTGAGATTTATTTTTTGTAAGATACTACCCTGTCAGACTCGGGTGTTTTAACATGCCATCTGGTTAAAAGTTTGGCTTTTGTGAGAGATTGTTTGATGTAGTGATATGGGTTCGAGGATCGTCAAACATGTGTTTAAGGTGTTTCATAAATAGTTAAATAGTAAGTGGGTAAAAATATATTTTGACGTCGTGGAAAATCATATGGTGGTTAGTGTCGCATCATTATCAGTAATCCTGTTGGAAGGTGTCGTTGTTATTTTTGAATAGATTCATCCAGTAGTAATTCAACTGATCTTTTTAGTTTCCTTGGTTGTCTCTTAGTGCTCACTTCCAAATGAAACAAGAATATACCATATCTTGACTTCGTCATGGATACACGAAGATAGTGAATATCTTAGGCCATGCTACAACTATAATTGTTGTTGGGCTTCATGAGTGGTGGTTATCTAGGTTGTACGTAAGATGTGTGGTTTCATTGGGATATGCCTTCATTTGTGCTGGGGAACAATTTTAAAAAAACATCCTTGCGATGGATTGACATGGGAATGTCACCAAAGGATGGTTAAGGACATCAGTGTACATGTGATTGGTGATGTATTAATTTTAAAATCCACATCACTAGTTTAAGGTTGACTGTGGGTTTTGGGACTTTAATGTTATTCCAAGAAATCATGAGCAACTAGTTTCTCTTGGTCATTCAAGATTTGACATTTTTTTTACATTAAGTCCCTATAATTTCCTCAGATGTAGGCTCCATTTCAGTGATCTTTGGCCTAGGTTTTAGATAATTAAGATGTTGGTCTTATGTTTTGTTTAGTAGAATGGTTGGCACTTGGAAACGTAACATATTTATTCAAATGAAACTACTCCACCTTGGTGGGTCAGAAGCTATTGTAGTAGTTCCCAATGACTTCTTGGGGATGATAATTTTTTATGGTGGGTATATTATAATACCATATGTTTTTGAACTAGGATTAAATTATGAAGGTTTTCATATTTTTTCTCTGTATCAACAAGTTAGTTTTCAAACTGAGGACCAGAACATTATTCCTTATATTGTAACACTTAAAGGTGTTGTTTTTCGACTTTGATGAATACTTTATAATTTTCATTGTTGTCCTGATAAGTCTTAAGAGCACTGAATCCAAAAATTTCCCATTTAATGGATTTGCACAGGATATGAATGGTTGCGGTCTAACCTGTGCAGGTTACCCAGTTTAATATTTTTTATTTTTATTAAATAATATTACATGAGTTATTTGTGTTTAAATACAATATTGTTTTAGTAATATTTTTGTTATTATTTTTTTTATGGTGTCAGAAATTATTTGGAGGTTAAAATGTTTTAGATACGTGATTAAAGGGGTGTAACATTAATGTTAAATGATTTTAATTTCATGATTAAAGGGGTGTAATTTTTGTGTGAAATTAATGTGGCTTTTGGGTATCATAAGGAAATGTTTAATTAAATGAGTAGTAACAGTTATGTGAAACTAAATGAGGAGTTTAACATTTAATAGAGGTGTTGGGTTCCATTTAAGTTTGAATAATAATAATAATGTGATAATTATAATTATGTTTTTATGAGTATAATAATTATAATTAATATGGTTTTTATTATTACTGTGAAGAATAATAATAATGTATTTTGGGGTTTTTATATTAAATCTAAGTAAAAGTGGGATTTAATTAATTGTTGTGAAATAGTGTTTTCATTTAATTAAACTGTGTTAAATAGAATTCATTTAAATGATGTTTATTGGGTTTTTTGGGTTTTATCATTGAAGTGTTTTATTAGATGATAATAATAATGATTGCTATTATGACGGAGGTTTCATTTATTTAATTTGAGGTTGAAATGACTTTAATTAAATGAGTTGTTGGGGGTCTCATTTAATTAAATTCAAGGTCAATATTAATTTAATTAATCACTACAAAGATGAGGTTTTACTTAATTAATTCATGTTTAGAGAAATAATTAAATAATAATGAGTTGGAGTTTTTAAATTTAGTTAAATTGTGTTGAGAGAATTTAATAAAATAACATGATGTGGGGAATTTATTTAATTTAATATTGTGAATGAATTGAATTAAATAACGTTTCAATGAATAGTTAGTGGTTATCAACAAAGGGTAATATTAAAAGACATGTAAATGAGGAGTGAGATATAATCGGGATATGTAAGGTTAGTCAAACTGTATGGATTTTCTACGTGGTTACCTGGTTTTTAAAACATATATTTTTAATTTAAATAAAATAAATATTTAATTATATAACTAATATGCATGTTGTTATTATAATTTCATTTATTTAATTTAATAAATGTTACATGAATTTAATAGGATGATTAATATGGGATTTTATAATTAATTATTAATCATTTATTTAAATGTTAATGAATGCAAAAACTTTAAATTAAATGAGAATAATAAATATTATTATTTTTATATTATATCTATTAGTTTATTAGGTTGTTAACAAGTTGATTGAGAGAAAATTAGGTAGGAGGCGCACTATAGGAGCAGAAATACGCACTAGGCCCCAACCCCCCTATGAGTCTCTCTACACCCACTTTGTCTGCTCCTCTTCGTGTGCTCGGATCCTTCCGATGTCTGCATGAATCTTGTACGCCTTGTCAAGGTGAGTCCATATGAATTTTATTTGTGAGTTTCTCCAGCCTTTTGACTCCACTCTCATCTTTTTTTTCTAAACCGAAACCCAATGGTTTGAGTTTAATTTCGTTTCCTTTTTTTCATCGATTATATAGTTGTGAAACGGTGTTATCGAGGTCCATTAGTCTACGTTACAGCAACGACCATTGAAGGAAAGGATGTTTTGGCCGATTCACATTATCTATGTTTTTTTAAAGATAATAATTTATACATTGTTTTTAGTTTTTTCACCATCTATTTTAGATTTTGATATTTTATCTGAGTCCTGGTATATAGCGGTTGGTGTGTAGACTATTTTTCACTAGTCGTGATCTCTTAATATTGATTTGGTGAATTATTAATCAAGGTTGTAGACAACTCACACACACACACACATAAACTTATGCGCACATGTGATTGAAGAATAGTT
Source organism: Viscum album (assembly GCA_963277665.1). Lineage (NCBI taxonomy): Eukaryota > Viridiplantae > Streptophyta > Magnoliopsida > Santalales > Viscaceae > Viscum > Viscum album. The sequence continues at coordinate 824,285,059 of OY728123.1, forward strand.
GTGGATCGGTTGTCGTCGTATGTCAAGAAACTCAGTATTGAATTGTTTCCACCCCAATGTAGGGTCCCCATAGAAGTCGTCAATATTATAAATGCATTAATAAATTTCCTACTTCAATTTTATTAGAAATTTAATCCATGTAGAAATGTATAGATATTGAATGACTCTTAATGTGAATATAGCATGTTCAAGGAATTAAAATTCTAAATTCCATAGTTAATTTGTGTGATAAGTAATATCATGTTCTGGTAATAAAAACCCTAAAACAATGTGTGTTCCCTTCAAACCAAAATGTAGTGGTAGTGATATATCATGTTTTCTTGTGGTTTGAGATTTCTATATCACTTTTTGTTAGTACAGATATATGACAGGTTGATGTCATGGAATGAATATTTTATTGTTGAATTAATGATGGGATGGTGAGGATCTTGAATAGTGCTAATTAATTGTTGAATTAATTAATTAATTTTGACCTTGTTGAAACATGTTAATTAATTGTGAATTAATTAAATGGAAATTAAGTGATAAATTAACTTTTTTTAAAAAAGTTAATTAATGTTATAAGTCATTTTGGCGAAATTGACATAATTAATATTGAATTAATTATGTGATTTTGTAGTAATTTATTTAAATAATTAAATATGGGAAATTAATTTTGGTGATTTGAGATTTAGATTGGGATAATTAAATTTTTTGAAAATTAATAATGCAATGTGATTTGATTTGTAGAATAATTAATTAAAGGATTAATTAATGGTAATGTGTACCTAGTTAATTATTTTGTTAACTAATAGTTTTTGTATATTTAACTAATATATTATATTAGTATAGGAATAAGTATAATTGATTTTTAATTAATTATTGTTTATTTTTTTAATCAATTGGGATGATTAAATGTGTCTTTACTTATCTGGTTGACTTGCTTGTGGTTAAAAATAATTAATTGTTAATTAATTATTAATATTTTGAGATGATTAATGTATAATTAATTTTAGAATTATTTAATACGAGTTTTATGTTGTTAAATTTTCATCTAATTAATTAACATACTTGATTAATTAATTTATGAATTAATTAATGGATGGTTGTGGTGTGTTAGATATGCCGTTCTATATCAAAACATAATATATATGTATGATTGAGAAACGAACTGTGAGAAAGGGACTGTTTCTCCTAATACTAATGGGGTGAAAGACAAGTTGTTGTACAACCAGCTTGCATGAAAATATTTATTTATGGCATATAGACTGCTGTTCTAAAATAAGCATGGGTTGTGAGACATGGACTGATGCTCCAAATACTCACGAGGGTTCTATACATGACGCTCTACACCAATTAATTGACATTGGACTATGGGTCCAATTGGTCATACATGAAACTAATTAAATAGTTAATGAAAGTCAGCATGATGTAACTATTTGTTATTGAATAAGGATAATGGTTCCGATCCCATCACGACCAAGGTAGGTACTGAGATATGGGTGTCCAGGGTAACACAATGATTTATGTTGGTAAGTAATGAAAATCAATTAACATGGTTTATATAATTTAATGTGGAATGAATATTTTATAATTGAAAATTAATGTGTGATGATTGATGTGTATGCATGAAAAATGCGTAATGCAGATTTAGACACCACCTTAGGTATGAAGTTGGTACATGGGTATAAAGTTAAATTGTACATTTTTATTTAGGAATACCTTCACACTGTTTAAATTATATATTGATAGTCTGGATTTGGTATAGAAACCGGTGGTCCTAGCCTACTGCAATTTATATCACATACCATTATTAGGTCGCTATTGCACCGGGGTACCCAAATTGATTCGATTTTGTTCCAGGATTATGCAATTTGCATAAACATGGGAGATAGAAGAAAAGGACTAAGTTGAAGCTCGGGAAGCTCGAAGAGATCACCATTAGGGCACGAATCATAATTTATTTATTTCTTTATTGATATGTAAATCATGATGAATTTTTATCCCATTTATAGTTTTACCATCATAATATGCTTGTATTGTATAACATTGGCGTTGGCCATTTTGTTTTTTGAAAGATTTATAAAATTATGTATTCTTCTACTTTATTTTTATTCAAAGTGTTTCCACCATATACTGTTATTTTTCACTATTTTTACTCTGATTTGAGGGTATACTCTCTGCACATACTATCCTTAGAAGTTCGCTGCTAGTCAGTCACCTCTGGCGTATGGGGAGACACACTTGAGGTAATGTGGCCACCGTTACTGCCACCGGTTCAGGGGTGATCTGGGTCGGGAAATTACATATTAGGTTGAGGATTTCATTTGGGAGGTCGTTATATTAATTCTCACAATGGTTGTTGACTCGATTCCTCGTATTTCCAAACATTGATGAGAATAAAGGAAAATTTATGTTTTATTATTTTTTAATTATTAATCCCATAAATGGGAAACCATGAAAATTAAAGGGATAACCCAAAAATAATATATCTTCCTTAAAACAATAATTTCTATGATTTAATCTATGTTATTCATAATAAATTTCCTAACATAATATCTTATAGTCAGTTTTACTCTTATATTAATTATTTGGGAGGTGTTTGTGTATATACCAAAGTATATCCCCAAGGAGTGTAAATATATGTGTTCACCAAAGCTCATTATCATGAACCATGTGATGATGAAGTCTAACTCAGTGCACTGTTTTAGGTGTTATTACCCATAGTTACCACAATTCAATATTTAAATCTACTTATAGTATCTAGATCGGGATTTATTTTCATGGAAACCAAATAATCTATATATTACCAAAATTTATGTATTTTTTATTATATTGACTTTAGTCCCTACGAATTTCCCTAGAGTTTTCTAATCATATTCCCAAATGTTACATGAATTTACTCTAATACAATTTATGGAAACTCAAATTTTATTTCACTTTATTACTTGAGTTATTACATAACGGTACAAAAAATATCCTATAATATGCTAAAGACTATTTTTATTAGAAAATTAGTTACATAACACATTAACTTGAAATATAGATAAAAAAAATTATTGATATATTCCTTAACATGATCATAGAATTCTATTATTCTTATAGAACTACCCAATAAAACATGGGGGCGAACATAAGAAAGGTGTGGGAAATAAATCCAAGTATGAGAATAAGAAATGTATAATATAAGTTAAATAAGCTCTTGTTATCTATGAGGAATATATAGGTTGCATAATATGGGTGAGAATCATAATATTCAATAATGAGTCATGATATAATATGATTGCATAACGACAATATGGGAATGTTGATATAATGTAAATCATCCCATTAACAAAAGTAAAAGATAATGTTAAATACTACATAAATTGGTGAAAAAAGTCCCACTATTTATTATTTTTACTCCCTAATCTGATATTTGAAATCCCTTGATACTAAAACACTACCCAATGCATTGGAGATCTATTTGGGTTCTCATTGCATAATACATGCATGTTCTTGTGTTCCACATGGATAATTCAAAATAAATACAAATTTCATAAAAATTAATAAAACAATTAAGGATTTTAGAATATATACATAGAAGTAACCAATTAATTGAGCATAGTTAAATCTATGTGACTACCCTTGAGTAAATATTGGTAGGGGTATTCACGATACAAATGTTGGGCATGAAAATTTACATGCAATTTTGGCAGACAAACTAGGGTAAAAAATGATTAATGGGAGGAATTAATGAGAGTGAAAGCGGCCTCTCATCACTTATAAATAATAATATAAGTAATAGGGACAAGTTAGAACACATAAAAACATGAATAAATAGATAATATAATACAAAACATAAAGGTTGTTCTTAAATAAAGAGGAAATGGAGAAGGCCCCTTTACATGAGAGGGTTATTCTAAAAGATTGGGAAAAGATTCTTAACAGATTTTAGAAACCTTGGTAGTGTTGTAAATAGGTAATTTAATATTATTTTCTTGATATAAGTGTTTTTAGAGAAGATAAATGGGAGGATGTGTGGGTTTATAGTGAAAAAGATATTAGAGTGCTTTGTTAATTTCCAAACATAGCTTTTGAACTCTATACAATAATGTAATAAAAACAAAAAAAATCCCCTCTTTTGTCCCATGTTGGATTCCAAATAGTACCATTTTAATTATTTTACATGTTTATTATCCAATATAATTAAAAAAATACACCTGGTGATGTGAAAGTTTGTCTTGTTTATAAAGAACATATTTTAAAACCTTAAAATATACCATAGATATTGGAGGATTCATTAAGTATGTATAAATTTAGTTATATATTTTTAATAACACACTATTTAAAAAGGGAAATATATATTTGGTTTTGAAAATATTTAAAGTCATATATTACACCACTTTATTTACATTATTATGACATAAAAGACAACTCATATTTATAATGTTTTTAATTTTTACCCCATAATAATCAAATTATCCTAAAATAATGAATAATTAACCATTGGAAAATTTCAATATGATCATTTCACAAATAATATTAATTTTTCCTAAATAATTCTAAGTTTATGATAATTTAAACTTTTAAATATAAAAAAATCTTCATTTATTGAAAAATACTGATTTTTTTTACAATAGCAGTTTTTTAACGATACAAATTTTTTCTGTGACATAAAAGAATTATATTATCACATATATTTAATAAATATAATTTAATAATAAAAAATATTAAAATATGATTTACTTTAAAAATTCTCTATTTCATTGAAAAATAGTGACTTTATAAAACTATATATTTTTTATAAATAAAACTTGTGCTTCATCATATTGAAGATCAATTTTATCAAACATATTATAAAATCATAATAATGTAATAATAAAAGTTTGAATATAATAATTATTTTATTAAAAAAATGAACATATAAAAATTCATACTATTAATGTATAGACACATAACCCTTTATTACACTAGTGAACACCCTAACTGTAAGGTGCATGTCAGTGTGATTTTTATGGGGTAGTTCAACATACATGGTTTTGCATCATGATCTTGATGAGAATAAATTTCTCCAAAAAATGTCTATTTTTTCTTTAGATATTAAATCATTGATTGGGATTCTTCAATGGGAAATCCTAGTGATGTTATCTCCCTTGGATGATAAGTGGACTCCTTAGGGTACAATAATATTGGTCTATGCCATCACTTCTTCCATTTGGGTCGATTGAACATTATCTTAACCTTTTTTATATACTTATCATATGAACACTATTAAATGGATACGTTATAATCGATTATGATTCTTAATGGTATTTGAAATTGGGAAGTCCATAAAACCATTGAAAATAGTCAAATTAGTGCATGTTTTATATAACATCGTTTATTAAAAATGTATTTACTCATTTAAAATGGAAATTTAATATAGAAAATTAAATTTCATTACATATAATAATTTTATATAATAAAATATTCATATATATTGTAATTTATAAAAACATCATAAATTACATATTATGATTTTTAAATAAACATTTTATTTCTAACTTATATTACATGAATTTTATTTTGTGAAAATGTATTTTAAAATATTTACCATTAACATTTGGGGATGTTTTTTCATAAAAAACCATTTAATAAATTATAAATAATTTATAATTAAATAATTTATAAAATAAGTATAAATTAAAATTTCCCAAAATATTATTTTACATGAATTATAAACAATTTATAAACCATTTAAATCATTTAATAGAAATAAAAATATTTTTTTTCAATGTTTTTTTACCCTTACAGAAAACCCATATTTTACATAGGTGTGTTCCATTATAACCCTTATATATAAACTATTCATAATTTTAAATGATTTTTTTAGAATCTTCCATAAAGGTAATACATAGATTACCTTTACAGAACTCCCATCTGTATAGGTATTACCATGACATAATTTCTTTGGGTAAGGGTATTCTCAATATTTCCTATACAACATAAATGTAAAAATCAAGGAACTCTATGCATTACCTGTAATATAATTTCATGTACGGAAATTGTTACAATGAACCTTATATAAAATCTTTTGCAAATGGTTGTAATATTTACAAAAACCCCTTGTGTAATGGTACTATCTTTACAAAACAACCCTTCCATAAGGATAATAACATTACAGAACCCCTTTATGAAAATATGAAAATGAGTTTACCCAAAGAAATACCTCCTATGTAAGGGTATCATGAAAGATAAAAGGGATAAATACCTCTATGTGACACTACTACATAAGGGTACTCAATTTATAAAACACATTTTCATAAATGTAATAGAGGTTACCCTTACATAACTGAACTATATAATGGCATGACCTTTACATTTTTAACCTGTTTAAGGGTAAATCAAATTTTCCTAACACATTTCATATAAGAGCCTACAATTCTTCTTCATTTCTATGAAATTTTTTTTTCATTTTTTATTGGAAACCGGTGATTCAAACACATTAAAATCATTAATAACATTCCTTTGATACCACTAATGGGTTTTTATGATCATCCAATGATCATATGATGTGGAAGAAAACTAAAAACACTGGAGATTTATTACTAAGAAATAAATTATTAAATAATATGAAAATCATATCCCCTAGTATTCAAAAATTACAAATGATATCTTCTTCATTATGGAATGATAATTCTTAACGAATTTCCTGATGAGTGGTGAAAAAATCACCCAGCCTCTGAGGGAGTACACTGACCAATGAATCCATTAATGTTTCATGAGAAGATATGGTATTTTAAGGGGTCCTCGTGTGATATCAAAAAAGATAAACAATGTTTTTTAGAGTAAGATATCTTAACAGGGGTGTATACGCTTCACATCACACATAACCAACCAGAGTTGATCTCATACTCTTTTATAGTTGAAACATGACACATCCACATCATTAAACATCACATGTGATTCTGCATAATAAGTATAATTCATTAATTTTTTCATTAAATATAATGAAAAAACATTAATACATTTATAATTTATTGAAACTGATGAATACCCAATTTTAGAGAAATAAATAATAAATCATATATATCATATACATCTAAATGATACACATGCCTCAAATTTATAAAAAATATATGAAATATATTCATACATTAAATGTAAATATATATATATATATATATATATGTCTCATGCATCATATTCATGTTTAGAAGAATCTCATGCATCTATATTTTAGTGAAAATCCAACAATAAATCTTTTCTAGATAGGGTTTCTCTAGGAAAAATATTATACAAAATAATAAATATAGAAAAAGAAAACACCAACATTTTGAATACTTATTTTTATGTAAAATTTTGTTATTTGTAAAATGTGTGGGTTGAAAAAATAATGATGTATTATTGTTTTATACTTTGAATGTTTTTCATTAGGGACTTCCCTCCGTGAAAGGTTTACTTTAGGAAATCAGGGGCACTACAAATGATTTATCTAGACCAGCCTATGAATGATTTATATATAGATGAAATTATTGTTAAGATATTATGTAGAATTATCCATCCTAATTCAATAAAAAATATGATTTCTTCATAAGGTAATTAATCTCTGAAAATATAATCACTATGGTTTCATAAAAAATGATGTGATTTTTCAGAATTAAGGCCTCTATAAATTTTATTATCATCCTAATTTTTTGAAAGTATTTTTAAGGTGTATATTTTTTAAAAAATATATGTACACTATGATCCTATTATTTGTGTATTCTTTAAATAATCATGACTAAATTAGTGTCTATCAACCCATTTACAAATGATGTTGTGAAAACGAAATTATTTCTCTCTCTGTAATGTATTCATGGAATTTCATCCATTACTCTAGTTATCCCACCAAGATATTCATTCCCAACTCCTTGTAATTATTTCATGTGATTAATTATTCTTCACTAGATTATATATCATGTTATCCTATCACGGTTCATGTAATTTTTATTTTATATTCCTTAAATTTGTAGAATTAAATTCTGCGTAATTATTTTTTGGTCTGTGTAATTTCATTATTGAGTTCTTTCCATTTTTCTAGACTAATAACTCTATTGTTATATTATGAGTCTACAAAATTATTTATTATTAATCCTTAAATTTTTATTGATCAAACACTATAAAATTCAACCATGTTTATGTAAAATCCATCCCACACTTTGTTAGGGATGACACATCTGTGTAATTATTTCATGGCTCTCAAATTTCTTTACATGATTGGTTTCATTTATATGGACCATCCACCATGTAATTATTTCATGGTCGGTATAATTTTATATATGGTATAAAATATTCACTTATATTGAAAATAATTCCAACATAAAAAAACTATAACTTTTTATCTGTATGTCTTTTTGAGCTCCATGAAAAATCAAACAAAATATTGAAGTCAGAACTATTACATTAGGTATAGTATTTACCCATATATGTTCTATTATGATAAAAAAGTTTATTTTTATTTCATTGAAAATTTATCTTATGAAGAGAGACATAATTTATCCAATAATGGATGAAATCCATAGCCTACTCTTAGTTATAGGTTTTGGCCATCACATAACTAGATTCATAAACCTTTCTAAATGAAATTCGTCCCTTTTTATTTTATTTGTCTTGTGTAATATTTATATCACATTTTTTTCATCTTAATATAGTATGATAATGTTTTATATTGAACCCATGTACTATTATCTTAGTTGGGATCATATTATGGTCACTATGAAAATGTAAAAAACAATGTATAGAGTTCTAATATATCCACCCCCAATGAATAATATTCAATCAAAATTAAAATAATGTGATTTTATGGAATTACAATATATTTTTTCTATAATTCATGATGATCGACTAGATTCTCGGGGATTAATTATTATGATAAATCTCTCCATAATAGAATCTTAAATCAAAGAATGTTATTTCACCTAGAGGAATACTCAACTCAAGGTTTTTTTTTATTTTTCAATGAGTAATAATAAACTCAAGGCTTCTATATTTCTATTATGAATAATAAACTCATGGCACATGATGACACCAAGAGGAATAATTAACTCATGGATTTTAATTATTTAGGGAGAAATAATAAACTCAATTATACTTGGTTAGATGGAGGAATAATCAATTATTTTTTTATGTCACTTTAGAGAATATTTTAATAAAATATTTTAGGTTTCCATTAGTACTAATCAAATCAAGGAATTTTTTTTCAACTCAAACACACAAATTAGGGATTTTTGGTTTCCAATTGAATTATTTGACTCATGGATTTTGGATTTCCAAGATTAATAATAGAATAAAAGAATTTTGTTTTCTCAATTTTAATACTTGAATCCATGAATTTAATTTTCTATGTGGAATTATAAACTCACTTATATTTGGATACATATTGAAATTATCTGATCAAAGAATTTAATTTTTCAATGAGTAATAATCTAGAGAAAGAATTTTATTTTCTAATTGAAATATTATACTTATTATTTATAGTATCCTAGAATTTGGATAATGAAGTAAACCTAATGTGAAATTTTAATGCACTCAAATTCTAGTATGATCAGCATCAAAGAATATCAGTGTAATATTTTGGAATAATAAGAGATAAGTGATTATTGGAATAAGTACTTATCATAAGAAATTAGGATGTATTCCATAGTTAGTTCTTAGAAACAAAAAACTTTGAATATTAGTCTTATACAAAAGAAAAAATTAAATGGAATTAGTAAATGTATTGTTGAGAGATGGAAGAATAAAATCTAGATTGAATTGGTAAAATTCTCACAAGTAGGAAAAGTTCAAAATGAGTTATTTTAACTTATTCAAGGGTTGGTGGTATCTATTTCACTACACACCCAATAGTAATAGGAATCATAAACCATAAATTTCATAAATTAGGGTTCTTTATGTGGAACATGTTCATAGATATGAGATATTAAATAGTTTTACCCCTGTGTAGTGTTGTTGAAGAAAACCAGATAAAAAATGGTGAACATATACAATAATAACTCTTATATAGATATAGAACTAATATAAGTGTATTGGGTCACATATAATTTAAAAATCTATATGGAATAAGGTATTGTAGGATTTACTATTATAGCATGAAACTTATGGTCTTGAGAATATGGCCATGTAACCAATAGTAATTTTCACATAGTAGAACCTCAACTCAATGATTTTTGGTCTATAAGGGGACTATATTGACTCTTGTTATTTTTCCTATTAAGAGGATTTTATTGAACGTAGGAATTTGGGTTATTTAATGTGGAATCTAAAATCATTGTATTTTATTCTTCCTGGGATATGTTTACCCAGATATTAATGGTTCCAAAAGTAGGATATTATAATCTTTATTTTACTATGAGTACGATCCAAAAAAATGTGTAACATTGAGTGTATATGAATTAATTTTAAAAAATGAATATATAAAGGTTAAATCACAATATTTTAATATCTATGTAAATTTTGGATGATGATGTGTGATAATAGGCCAACCATTGGAAATTTATGGACCACCATCAAACCATTTATAAATAGAACATGGTTTTAGGGGGACATCTCTTCTTTAACAAAAAATATTCCCTATAGGTTACATATGGTCCCATTCAAAATTGTGATTTACACTATTCATAGGGGAGTCAATTCAAATAATTCAATCAAACATATACAAATTACTATAAATGTGGGAACTAAGAGGAAACACTTAAGGCTTTTGGGAGACTGAGTTGAGAATCTCTACTTAGGGCTACTAGTTTCTATTAAAGGAATCTCATCATAATTATTTTTACATTTCCATGTAAATAACAGTGAATTAAATTTTTAAGACTAACTAATCAATGATATTAAGTTTCCTTATAAATTATATTATTTTTAAATTGGTTCTATGAAGAATTAAGGTTAAACCATCATGTATTGTACACATTATAGGTGTTCAAGTGTATGAAATGAATCTACATTAAAACATGATCATCTAAATGGTAGGGCCTAATCAATGTAAAGAAGGGTCCCTTTAATGAATTGTAATGTACCAAAGATGTATTTGTTTCTCAGGTTCATTTAGATAATATGGTTTTAAATAATTTCATTATAATATTTGTTCCATGAGGAATTGAATGCCTTTAACTTGGGATAAGAGTTAGTCTATAAAAACATTGTGTATTATTTACTTTGGTCCTTTAAATTATTCCTAATCAATGAAATATAATTCCTTAGTGTGTAATTTATTGACATTTTTTCAATCCAAATGTTATTATTTTTAAAAATGAAAATCCTTTGTGCCTCTTCACTTTTCATTTTCTAATATTATTTATTCTATGACTATTAATAAGACAAGAAATATAATAGATTAGTAGTTAGAGAGTTATATTTTTTCTTGGATTCCTGTTACTTATTTTTAAATTTTAAAGAACTTATACACATTCATTTTCTGTTTTTTTTCATAAAATTTATACTAAAATAATTCATCTAAATTGAAGGTTTTACAATAATGATCTAATTCTGATAATGTTTATCATCTTTATTTTTTAACTGACTTCGAGGTTAAATATAAATAAAAAATGTTATATTGAATTGATGATAATTATGGATCGAACACAATACAAGAATAATTTATAAATGTATGTAGAAAATATAATTTTAAGGATATCCCCACTCCATTGTAGGATTACTCATAGTGGATAATGTGTGGATATATTTTAGGGTCATACTTCATTTCTCAAATATGATCATTGATTAATACCACACATCATCAACTACATGGATTTTTCATTTCTAGTAGTAGTATTATTTATTATAATTTATATCTATAAAAATATAAATATGTTAGATTCCTTTAATCCCTTTACATAGATATGGATCATCAGTAAGTGAAAATGGAATGTGATGAATAGGATCCTCAGAAAGGGGGAAAAGGCTAGATCCAACATAAATTGGTAGGATCGCAACACCATTGAATTAATAAGAATTTATTAAAATTGAAATTTATGGTTTTGAAAAGGATAAGTTATCTAAAAATCCCAATATATACTTTGGAAATATTATTGAATCCAAATTTAGTCCTATAAAATCATCAATATCCATAAACCAAGATTCTAATATTGAAAGGCCAAACAGGAATATGAAGACCATAAATAGAGATGATGTTTTATTTTGATAAAAATTATTTTCTGTCCAATAATGAGTGATAACTGAATCAATAAAAAACATGTGTTAACAATAATCAAGCCACACATTGTTCATTAAAAGGATCATTTTTTTAATATGTTTGGTGAATCATGGAAATATCTCTAGAGGATATGGAAAAATGAAAAAAAATATTCCGTAGAAAGTAAACATTTCTGTAGATAAATGTACTATATAAGGGTATTTACACATTTAATGGTTGTTTAAGATATTACAATTTATAAAATTAAGGTTATATGGGATAAAAAATTAATTCATGTAGTTTTAGAACATTATTCTTTCACAAAAGTGTTACAAAATTTATTCTTATGTGACAGAGAGCATGCTCAATTATATTAGTGTTTAATAAGGTCATAAAACATGGTGATAGTTCTAATTAATTGGAATACTAGGGACTCATATGAAGTAAATATACTATTAAATTTATTTATTAATTGATAATGGAATGATGAATAGTGACAATAAATTTCCCATTAATAATAGAGAAACCACCACCACACCATTGGAAATTAGCACATAGATTTTGGTTTATAATAATATGGGATAAAAAAGTTCCTTTTTGGATACCTAGGGGATCTTGTAAAACTATTATACTAACCATTTCTCTTAGTGGTTCCATTCAGATGAGTCAATGAACCCATTTCTAATTACTAATTGAGGGAGAAATATGAGAATAATCTCCACATAAGGATTTTTGACTATGTAAAGAGAATAATCTATTCTGGAGGATTTTTATTTTATGGTAATTAGACATAAAAAATATTATACTTTCTACATGGAAATGATTATTTCCAAAATGTTTTTTAAAATTCCAATTTTTATTCAATTTTTATGTGGGATATTTTGAAAATAAAGAAGCTATTATAATGTCATTGGATAGAAAATTAAACCTCACAAGAAATTATTGGAGGTATCAACATGTAATGTGGGGTTTTGTGGAAATACACCGCGTAAAATTAATCATTTATTATATAAAATATTGATTCTAACATGAATTTCAATTCTCTTAATTAAAAATGTAATTATTATTGCAAATGTTATCTCATGTAATAGGGAGGTACATAGTTTAATTTCATTTTTTAATAAACACTACAAATAGGTTATTATCATAATGCATAGACTATGCACCATAAATATTAGGGTATGTTGTTGGTAAATAGTTCTATGTTGTTTAGGTAATTGTTACAATGACATCATATATTGTGATTGAGTGGAGTGTTATAAGTACATGTGAATTCGATTTTATTTTTTTAGAATTAAGATTTTATATTTGGGTGATAATGACTTAAATTCATGTTGCATATATCTCAAAAATATATAACTATATTCATCCATATTCTATCATATTTTGGATGTAATACTTAAAATGAAATAATAACTCTATTGTATTTCCCTAATGATTCAAATAAGGAAAAATATTGGGATGTTATTCATCCTAATTCTAAATTGATTAAGAACCTTTTTATCTAAAATTGATGAAGTATAATGGAATGTGACTTGATTGAAATAAGTTTAATTTTTTTAATCTATGATTGTTAGACAACGAGCCTTGATTCCTTTGTTTTCATTTTTTTGTTATACAATTGGTGTTCAAAAGTCATATATATATATATATATTTATGTGTCGATGACTCTATTTTAAATTTATCTGTCTATTTATGAAGGAAACCATTATATATGAAGTACTTTGACATTATATTTCATAAAAATTGTTTACGTGGGATTTAATTTTAATGTTACATTAAATTCATCTACATGGGTCTCTTGATCCATTAGAGGACAAAAAATATATTCTCTATGGGAAGGATTAATTACTAGGACACATAATTTAGACAAAATAAATACATCTTTTATCATTTACCCGTTTTTGGATTACAAAATTTCCACTTGGGTACATTACATTTGACTTAACCATTATAAACCCATTAATGAATTTTAAATCTTGGTTGTTGTGATCTTATCCTTATCAATTTAGGGGTATATGGTAAATCATAGGATGATTAATGAATTGATAGAAATACCCCAGTCTTGGAGACCCCCAAGAGAACTATATAATACATGGTATCCACTAAGGATATAATATGTATTACATTACCTAATGAGGGGAATAATAATTTTAAGACCCCCAACCCTTTAGGTATGAGTAATTTACTAAAAGGGATACTATATTAGTTTTATTCTATCATCTCACCATAGGGAAAACCTTGGTGAATATTCAATAATTAATTATTTTAATAAAGTTGATGGATCTTGTTTGGATTCATCCAATGGATGTGGACATAAAATTCATTATGTGTGTGGAATGTTTTCTAAATTAACTCCTTAATTACAATCAAAATATTTCAATTTTTTCATTGAAACTAGGGGATATGTTTTCTATCATAGATGTTATCAACTATATGTTATTGCTGATGTGAAGGATTCAGGACAACACCCTTTCCTTTCAAATTGGTAGGATGATTAGTTGATAATGTAGGTCTAGTTCGATCCCCCAATGACATGATCTTACTATAACATTTACCAAATTCTCAATTAATACCATTTAAAATGGTATCAATGGTGTTAGGGATTTTTTGAGTGGATCATGGGGGAATATGAGCCTCAGCCCTGTTGGTGAGGATTGATAAGTGCATCCAGGAGACCCTAGATCATATCCAGGTGAAGGCACAATTTCCAATGATACTATAGGAGGTACTGTAGCAGGAACTATACAGAATTGTGGCAAGAACTATAGTGGGAATTGTAGAATGTACTTTTTGGAACTATAGTAGCCAATAGTTTTCCCCTGCTTGGGCCTTTGGGCCACCGATTTGGTCCCCGAGTCCTTTAAGGCCTTCGGGCCACCAAAGCCTTCGGTCCAGTAAGGCCTTCGAGCCACCTCAAGGCCTTCGGGCCACCTTATGTGCAGATGAAAACTAGAAAACCTACAAGGAACAAGCTCCATAAGGGGGATGAGTAAGGGGTTTTCACCACAGCAAAATCTATATGGATTGCAAGAATTAGAGGGTACGACACCTTCCATCAGTACAAGCCTGTGCATGAATTTGATAACCTAGATGAACAGCCATGCGAAGGTGGAGAGCTGATTTTCATGATGAAGATGCTAGGGAGGAGCAGTTCCAGTAGTTAGTCTTGGTTGTATGTAATGTTTGAAGCCTACGGGCAATGAATTCCTATAAGGCCTACGGTCCATGTAATACTTACACCTAAAGGCCTAGTAAGGGTTCCAACTCACCCCTTGAATGGTGGATTATCAAAAATCAATAAAAATGAAGGCCTTCAAGACATTGGATGGATTGTTCATGGGGAAATCAGAAATCACTAAAAAATTAATTTTATTAGTATAGGATTTATCAAAATTTTGATAATTATTTAATTTTATAAAAATTTTATCATCCTTTCCTATATTGAACTCATAAAAACTACTTGAGATCTCCCCTAACAAGAATGATACAAAATTAATTGAAATAAAAGATATTTTTTCATAAAATTCATTCTTCCTAGTTTATTTTCTATCACTGAGATGAAATTGAAAAACATTAATAGGTTCTAGTCATTTTATATGTATCCCATATATTTAGAGGGTTCCTATAGACTGTTTCGGTTGGATGGTTCTTGATCTTCCCATGATGGGAATATGAATACTATCATAGTTTGAAATAGTTTTTGAATCATTTGGTTTGTTTCCTTCACATTGATTGTCATGTAATAATTGAATCAAATCATAGGAGGCTGAGAAATTTAAGGAGTTGATATCAAATTTAAAGATGGAAATGGGTTCATTATAGGTGTATTCAGTTATTCCATGATTATGAAATAAACATGATGTTCTATCTTTCATATCATCCTACCCTTAAAATTGAATATAACCTAATTTGTGACCATTTTATATATTCATTATTCTTACGTAAAGGTGCCGAAAAATGAAAATTTTTATTAATTAGAAATAGCACCTTACCATCATAGATAATAATATGAAGTAAATACTTGAAGATGCACATTTTTAGATTTTGAAACCCAAAATACAATAGGTTTTGAATTTGTGTGATTATTCTTCCATGATTGATCAAGCTAGTTAATTAATGTAAATGAAATCAATTTTTTCTATGATGCATTGATGATATACACTAGAACCTGTTCACTATAGAAATAGAAATCTTTTTTATTATAATATTTAATGTCAAGGCACCAAAATATAATTATCTTTAGGGCATGTAAAGTATTTTCTCTTCCCCTAGCTTTCTTATTTTTGTTAGTTGTGTTTTCTGAGGTATTTATTTAGTTCTCAAAACATAATCCTCTATACATTATGATATAATAAATCAATCTTAGAGCCCACATGGTTAAATAAAGTGGATGACCATGGTTGATAACTAATCACTATTTTTTCTTGGCATATATGATCAATAATTATTCTAGGGGAATATTTATTTTAAATTAGTATATAAAACATCTAAATTATTTAATAAAATTGAAAAGTGTATATTTATTTTTATGATATGATTTAGGGAGTTCATTAATAGTCATTTTACATTGCATTGAGAATAATTTATGGAGGAATTGTCAATCAAGATCATATTATATTGTAATAGACCCATGTGTAATGTTATTATATGAAATAAATATGGTCACTTAAATGGCCAACATAAAGAATATGAATCTAGTTTCTTTTTTAAGTAGTTCCCATAATTTTTACGCACTTGGAATAAAAATGGGTAAGAAATTAATTTGGACCTCTCATTCCACTGAATGATGAGATTTTTGAATTCCCAAAATTGGGTGGAAGATGTGTCAAATCCATCCAATCGTTATACATATTTCTCTATTATTTTTTCTATTCAAACCTTATTTATATAACATCTATTTTAGTAATAAGAGTATTCAATAATTACCTGGAATATACTAATTGAGTTTACACATGACCCAAAATATCTCTAGGGACATGGTATTTCTATCTTGTTTGATTTTGTAGATATTGAATTTCCCTAGTTATCGATTGGTGATTTTTTAAAGGGATAGATAATGTTTTCCCTGTGGATAGAACATCTAGTAATAAATTAGTTTTTTAGAAAAATGGACCAGTTGATGTCATCAAATTTTAATTGGATTGCCCAATTATTATTTTTTCCCTCTGAGAAAACTCCTCTTATTAAAGATGACTAGCTAAAGGAGGAATGTTTTTTTTTAATATAAAAACAAATCATTGTGGGTATAAGTTCTTTAATCAAATAATAATTGTCGAACAAATATTTCATTATGTTATCCATGAACACATTTATTCTTCTAATAAAATAGTTTCAAAATCATCATGTTGTGGGTGGGATATTTTAGTACTACACATTTTCCATTTTATTTTAGATAATATGACTGTGTGTTCTATCGAAGAATATTTTGTGAAGATCAAAAATACAAGGATTTAAATTGATGAAGTGTACATTCTCTTTCCACACATACCATAATTCGAGTGGTATTATATTTAAATTCATACTATTTATCATGTTTATTAATATTACCTTGTTATAAACCATGAGTGTATTCAGAAATTATGATATTTTCTGATACGAAATGGGTTTAAGAACAATGGATTACTTCGTAGAAGGTATATTAATAAATTTGGAATGTTAATTTCAAATGGATGATATATGAGTTGACTATGGGGATAAAAATACCCAATGCCTTGTGGGATATGATTTCCCATGGGATATATCCAATATTTTGGGGTTCATCTATCTTATCGTGTATATATTTTTACTATTACAAGATGTAGTGTATCTTATGGATGTTTGGGAAGATAAGTTTTAACCATAGGTAATAGTATTTATATTTTAGGTTTTTACATTCTGAATTTTTTTTTCTACATTACATTTATAGTAAAATGAGGGTGAATTCTAGATTTAATGACACCAAAATAGGACCTCAATGGAAGCCTTCCCACAAAAAAAGATGGGTAAATTGACTAGGTCACCACCATTTGTGTCATGTAAATTTTGTGTTTTATAGAGAAGATGACATAAAATTATCCACATGTTTCCATAAAAATTAAATGTTGAGGATCAGTTTTAAAAATAATATAATATGTGTGAGTATTTTACTAATTATAAAAAATAAGATACCCAATGTGGCCTCTAATTGTTTGTAATAAAGACTATATTAATAAGGAGTACACATATTTTAATTAATAATTCTATAGATTTGGGGTCATGTGGAGAAGGTGATAATTTACTTGATTAGTTTGATCTGTCCCTAGTTGATCTAGTTTTGTCACTGAAATGTGTCAAACATCTTCTCCTACTTCCATTAGGTTGGGGAAATATTAATTTACATACTAAGTGGAAAAACTTCCCAAGTAGTACAATTTTGAGATCAATAAATTGTTCAACCTTTTGATCATTTAGTATTGATCTGATATTTATAACTTAAACCCCTCCAAACATTCATGATATATTTGTATAGTTTTTATTACACCTTTATAAATGTACTATATCACTATTGTATTGATCATATGAAATTAAAGGTTTTGTTTTGTTGATAACATATGCCAGTGTGTCATGGATAATGAATTTCAAGTAAAAATGGGGTTATAGGATTCTAGTGCCTTGATCCAACAGTTCAAGGTAACCCAAATAGTTTTGTTATTTCCTCAAATTTGGAAGGAGAACTAGGACCCTCATGGTATGTTCATCAAGAATACCATATAGATTATGAAAGAGAAACAATAAAACCAATAGGTTTACATCACAATATAATCATGCATATTAAGAAAAATTATTAAAAAATTTATTTCATGTCAATCTCACCATTTTTAATATGCTAGTGACTTTTAAATGGATCTATTTAGGGTGTTTTGGGCCTCAAAGAAATCTCTCACATTCCCAAGTCAGTCTTCCTCTTGATCAACTAGTGTGATAATGATGTAACCTTTTGTTAGAAATGAGTGTAAGAGGGAACATCATATTATGTGGGTTCTAATTTAGTAAATAGGTAACATTTTATAGATTTAACAAAATAACATGAACACAGTTATAGTAATAATAACATTTAGCAATTTAGGAAATTGATTGATTGAAAATATTCATTTAATATGATACTAAAAATGAGGACTAAAAAATCTCTCATTTGATCCATGTATTTGTTTACTATATAATTTAATATCATATAAGAATTCTCTCTCTAGTGGTTCATAATATAGGGAGGTATTGTTCCCTTGTAGAAGTAGGTGGAAGGTATTATGATAGATGGATAGTTCCACTGAAAGGGTATTCATATGTATCACCATAAAAATAATTGGAACCCCTGTTGTTTGGTTTAACATAATGAGCCTTTTCATACCTTTTATGATTTTTTTACAATGTCCATTCTATTAAAATTTAAGGGTATGCTTATATAAACAATGTTTTTTTCTTCTAAGATCATTTACCCTATACTACTTCCAAGTATATTAAAATTGTGGGATGTAGAAAATTAGAAACTAGTGACTATAAATGATATTGTGTGGGAATTACACCTGAGTTTACCTTTCATGATTTACCTTGCATAAAAATAAAATAATATAATTTTTGAATGTCCTTGGGGATTATTTACACTAATGAAATTGGATAAAATCATGCAGATGATCTCAGTTCTCGATGCCTTATAAAACCAATATGAATATCTCAATTAAAGGTTTTTTGGGAATCCACGTGGAGGATATAGACTCAAGAAATATTGGGAAACATTTTTTAGTATCTAGAATAGAGGTATTTTGAATATTCTTATGGGATATAACTCATCAAAAAAGGGGAATATAAAAATTCCCAAAAAGGATTTAGATGTAGGGTCTTATATTGGATCAAACCATATGAGAAATAAATAAGGGAAGTGGTTATCCTTGGCCAATAATAAATGATAATTTGAACATTATAAAGGGGAAAAACTCTTTATAAATTTAAAATTTTACCAAATGATTTGTATTTTATAGAAATGAGTGGATCTAAGGTGTAATGGAGGTTTAATTCTATGAACTTCATAAGTTCAACATTGTGTGTGAACCTCCCAGAAATATTTTAATTAGTTAATATGAGCCACCATAAATTATTTATGAAGACGAGCCCAAGAATTTATTACATGGTTAGATAAGGATGAGAAGAATTACCAAATATGCCTTTATCCACATTTAGACATATATTTTATGTGCACCTAATGGTATTATTATATAAAGACCTTTTCTTTAAGTATTCAATATTAAAAAATGTCATTTATTAGTTATTTGTCCTCTATATTATCCAATGTTTCTAAAATGTGTTAAAAGTAATTTTAAGGGAAGAATTCAAGTTAATGTTTTATAACATCATAATTCGGTATATTTGATTTTTTTTAAATCCTCAAGGGCTTATAAATTTCATTCCATCACTTTGAAAATGATTGTGTATAAATGATATTATTTCCCAATTACATGTAATTATTTTAATAAATTTCTCCATTTACTATAGTTTATACACCTTGTAGTTCATTTATTACATTGAGTAATTATTTCTCAGAATTCCATAATTTTTTGGATCATACACAATATAATTATTCTATATCCCCCATAAATTCAATGTGGTAATCTTCTGTCTCCTCAGGATCATCAACCGCAATATTCTTTATTAGTTCACATAACTTTTATGTGTAATTGTTTTTATCTATATCACCCAATATATAATTTCTTAATGGAACCATATAATTATTTCATGATATTCCGTCCTTTAATTTATATTATTCACCTAATAATACATTTATTGTCAGGTAATAATCTTCCACCCACTTCTTAAGTGACAACATGTACATGTTTTTCATCTATGGCTACACATAATAATTTCAAGGGATTATATTTATTACACTAGATCATAAAAAATATAATTCATTCAATTTACTCAATATTTATTCATAGATGACAATAAAAACATTTGATAAAAATAATCTAAGCATAAAACAACCACAAATTGTGATATGTAAGTTTCTTTCTACTAAAAATACCAATTAAATTATTCCCTATGAAATATTCAACAAAACTAGTTAAAAGATTTAACAATATACGAATTATAAAATTAAATAATAGGAATTAAATTATTTTAAAAATTAACATAAAAAATTTGATAAAAATTTAAACCTATAATGGGTGAAATCCACTACATACTACCTATGTGAGGTTGTTTCTAAGACATTAAAAAATTGGGAAATTTTTCAAAAGAATATTTTTCCCATATTTTGTGTAAAATAAATCACCTCGGGGATATCAAAATTTAATGTTTCTTATAGATATGGATACTCATTAACCATTGACTCATTTAATTCAATTTAAGTGATGATCATATCAGGGATACAATGGTAGTGTGAAAAAATTCTTTTTTGTTCCAACAAAACGGTATAACATTATAAATAAACAGATGAATGATATATAAATACCATAGTTATGAAATAAATTATAATATTCAACTTCCATCACCTGATACCCTGATATATTTATTCACATCAGTCCTATATTTAGGTCCCCATAAAAATACACATAGCTCTAAATTATATTGGGTCGTTATAAAAGTATATCCAAACAATGAAAAATCAAAATTTATTATAACTCATCATTGTATTTTTTAAAATATAATAATTTATATTTAATGCATAATAATTGGATATTTTCCCTCTTACTATGACAAATATGGTTTCTTACTTTCTATTTTCATTGTTTATCTTGCCATTAATAGCAATTAAATCATCTTGGTATTATCATTTAACTTCTTCAATGTATCAATTCACACTTATGATGGGGGTTGTTTCACCTAAAATCTCCTCATTTTTTCATGCTTAAATATCTATGTTGGGATAGCATACATGAATTTCAATCTTAGAACCTCTTTCCTTTTTATTCTTCTAGGGATATTATATAATTTATTTGTGGTTATGTATCCCACGTCACATATGGTGATATATGGCCTATGGGGTTGTGGTATTTTTAGGGGAATTATAATGGATTTGAGACTCACATGGAAAGGTTATTATGTTTGTGTAACACGAGACATTCAATTATAGTATGTAAGATTTTCATTTTAAATAAACTGCAAATTTATATATATAGATTTATTAAAATGTGTGACTAAAAACTAAATTTGTTATTTTAATTTTAATATTTTAAAATGAATTTTATTTTTAATTAAACAACTCAAAATGAATATAGGGAGAATTTGTTAGATTTTTTAAAGAATAGCTAATTTTGGGGTGAATAGTGAAAAATAACGATATTGTCACTTTTATGAAATTATCTAGAAACAAAAATGAATCTAAATTTTGTGAAACAATTTTAAAAATAAATATATATTAAATAAATTATAAAATTTATTTTAAAATATAATTCTTAACTTATGAACATATGTTTTATTTTTTGGAAATCTAAGTAATTGTTTTCTTCGAATAATAACTATTTTTGGTTCTTTTATTTTAATCAAGTATTAAAAAAGTTTATTTTGGTTATGGTTTGATATGAAAATAAAATAAGAATTATATTATTTAATATAATATGATTAACTCCAAAATAATTAACATTATACAAGATTTCTGTATAAAATAAAATGAATAAAATAAATTTTATTTTTTTCGAAAAAAAACTTTTTATTGGGTATTGTGAGATTATATTAAAATTAATTTCATCCAATAAAAGGAATTTAGTCTTGTAAAATGGATTAAATATTTTTAATTATTATAATAAATATTAGGTAATGATTTTATCTTAATGTTTGTCCATAATGAATAGCAACCATGGAAATAACTTATCACTATAGTATGAGTTAAAATGGATTGGAAATTGGGTTAAACTAAATTAATAAGAATTAAAATAAACATAAAAACTATTAAAAATATAATTTTTTTAATGTTTACAGATGTTATGTCATACTATATTTTAATTTTTATCATTTTGATCCAACTTCCCGAGATACTGACATTATTATATTTTAATGTTCTTAACATTTATTAGTTTACCGCCCAACTCACTTACAACAAGGAACCCACTATTATATAATATAAAAAAAACCGGATCCTATAAGCTCCACCATATCCTAGAAATTAACATAAAACTTATGATTTATTATCCTAAAGGTTCTTTTATTCTCAGAATCAAAATTCATGATTGTTTGAGGTGTAATAAGAACGTGGTTACCAAAAGAAGAGTTGTATGTTCTTGACAAATATTTTTCTATATCCTTTCTTTATAAACAAATACAAATCAGAAAGAAACAACTAAAAATATTTAAAAAGGTATATTTAATATATTTATATTTTTAAGCTAATGTTACATCCATTTTCTATCTCTTTTATATCTTGTGGAAAAGTAAAACACTGGTTGTGGGTATATACACACTACTATATCCACATAATTATGTAATTTATTATTAATAATTTATTTACATGGATTATTATAAATATAAAATAAATGAATATATATATTTGATAATAAATTCTGATTCTATAAATATAATATTTCATATAACATCAATCCCTTCCATCCATTGAAAAAATTGAAAAAGTAAATCATGAGTAGGTGTGGACTACCACCTCAAAATATCGATGTGATTTCTTATATATTAAAAACAATAATAGATAATTAAAAAATAGTATATATTGACTAAAAATTATATTAATTAAACTATTAAAATTAATTTTATGATTTGAAAATTTCATAAAACCTATAACCATAGTACAAATACAGATTTTATTTGGGAGAAATTGACCAAACCACCTTAAGTGTTCAACGTATTCATGAACAATTCAATACATTGATATCAAATTATTATAAAATTATATTTATAATGAAATATATTTGAATAATTGTCTTCATAAAGTATTTAATATTTTTTAATTTAATATTCTTAAGGATATGAAACATCTGAAAAAGCAAGAATCCATGATAAGGGATTTTCATCTCAATTACACTCCATTGAGACATATTTTATTTTATGAAACTAATATATTTTATTTTCTGTATAAAATATGAATTTTGATATATTATATCATGAATTATAACTTCTTATTTTTGTTTTAACTTCTCAATATTTCATATATTTCATGTTTTCTAGGAAATTAAATCATTCTCTAGCACCAAAATAAAGGACATGTCAATCAGACTCACATATAAATTTTTATTTCAATAGTGATATTTCAATCATTACTCATTACAATGAAAAAAATACCATTTTTTTAAACTTTATTATTATACCTATTTTCGAATTAGATATAATGAATAACATAAATTGGATTTGAATATATATTGAAAAAATTTATTTCCAAGATAATGATATTATGATTCATAAAGGAGATGGGGAATACATTATATTTAGCGGGGTGGATTCATCATTTGATTAATGTATTAATAATCCTCCAGTATCTCTACATAATAATAATCTCAATGAAAAATATTAGGCAAAACCTATTGATGTTAAATGAAACATCGGAAAATAATATGTACATATTATTCATGAATATAATGATTTTTGTCTCGAAGAGGTCCTTGGAAATACACTAGAGCATGATGTTTAGTTTTTTATTAAACTCATCTCGATCAAAAACATATATCTAATAATCCATATAGAATGTCTATGGTGGAATTTTTTTAATTTAATAAACAACTTCAAGAATTTTTTAATGAAGGATTCATTCACCCCAGTGTTTCACACATGGGATCTCATAATATTTTTATTAAGAAAAAGGATGGGTCTATGTGGTTGTTCCTTGATTACGGGGAAATCTGTTTCATTTCTATTGAGTATAAGTGTCCTCCTGCTATTATTTGTGAATTTTTTAATGTAACTAAAGGATATAATATTATTCAAATTTTAATATCTATTTTGGGTTTCATAAATTTCAAGTATGTAATGAATATATTACAAAGGAGGAATTTTACACAAGGCGTAGAAATTTTGATTTTAGGGTAATTCCATTTTTATTCACTAATAAAACCATTGTTTTCATCGATCTGATGAAAAAATAGTATACAAATAATAAAATAACAAATTATATTTGGTATTTATAAATGACATCTTAGTATACCTTGATAGCTATAAAAATAATAAAATCTATTTTAGAATCATTATTTAAATCTTCATAGAAAAGGGTTTATATAGGATATTTTGTGATATAGAATTTAGGAAATATTATGCTAATTGGACATATTGTCTCTAAGGATATAATATTAGTAGATCCTTCAATGAAAAATGAAATTAAATAATGGTCATGTCATCAGGAAGGTATCTCCATGGAATTTTGTTAACTTTTTTTCAATTATGAGAAACTATATCGATTATACAATGAGAAATTTGATATTTTAGAAAGAATTAGATCTTTGGTATATCATTTGAAACGTCTTCCAGCCTCAATAAAGGGTTTTTTTATTCCACATCTATTTGTAGAGGATGTATATTCTAAAAATAATTCTTATGCTCACCTTTTTAGAAATATAATTTTATATTTTTCTATCATATTATGAGGACCCTATCAAGCTTCATGCCACCTGAGAACACATGTTGGAAAATCCAACTACTATACTGGTAGTGGAACTATTGGTAAATCATAAGATATAAGAGGAAACACGAGAACTTGAAGAATTATTTTTTAATAATTGCCTTCATTTGTAGAAGGGGATAGTATGAAAATTTCTAAGATGAAATTTTTCAAGGTGGGAAGAATGTGACACATAATATTCAACTATAATAAATAAACCTTTCATTTAAATGAACATATACCATAATTCACATAGTTTTTTTTTCAAGAATGTGATTAGAACTAAAATTTCCCATTTTTATTTTATATATGTTATGACATGATTTTTAGATTTAAATTTATAATTTAAAAATTAACATTATCGGAATTTAAGAGATTTTTTACGAATAATTTATTTTTTATTTATATAGAAAAAATAATTGTTTCTTCCAATTTTTTGATGTTATCAAAAAATAAGAATAAATAAAATGTTAATAAAAATTTAACAGAGAAAATATACATTTAAGATGTATTATAATTCATTTTAAAATAAATTATTATTCATATTAATTAATGGTCAGCATTTTAGGAATCTATGTAATGATTTTATTCAAAATATTATTTTTTGTTCTTCAATTTTAATCAAGTATTCATGAGAATTATTTCAATTTTGGTTTTATTTGAAATTAAAAGAAGTTTTTGTTGAATTATCATAATCTAATTATTTAAATGGTATTCAATATTACACATTATTTCAATATATGTTTTTTTCTTAAAAGTGAAAATTTTCTAAAAACACTTTTTAACTTCATTTTATTAAATTATTTTAAAATTAATTTCATACAATTATTTTAATTTAATTTTTTGAAATAAATTCAATGTTTTTAATAATCATAATTAATATTAGGTAAATATTTAAACATAATTTTCTGTCATAATGAGTATAAACCATGAAAAAAATGTATCACTATGGTAAGGGTTAAAAAGTATTGATGATGCAATTAAAATAAAAAATAAGGGTTAAAATATACAAAAAACATTTATAAATCATATTTGATGAATTTATTTCAATTTTTTTACATACCATATTATAAATGTTTAAAATTTGGAGACACATTCTAATGATAGAAAAATATCTATATTTTAATGTTGCTAATATTTATAAGTTTACCACCTACATCACTTATAAAAGGGTACAACGTATTATCAATTATCATTGATTATTGAGCCACATAGAATAATGAATCTCCACATTAATATGTTACCAATATTATTTTTTATGCTATAGGATCTGATATTTTAAAATAAACCATCCAGAAGCCTTAATGTGTAATCCAGAGGAGGTTACCAAATGAATAGGTATATATTCTTATTGAATATTTTTAAAGATAGTTTTCTCATAAACCACATTGAAATATTAGAAAACCATATAAATATAATTGAATTTTTATTTTTTACTATATATATATGTTTTTATGTTGATGGTATATGCATTTTCACTCTCATTTTATTCCAATGGAAAATGAAGTCATCGCTGCTATGTATATACATACTACAATCTCCATATAGAAGTGTAATTTAGTTTTCATCACCTCGTTAATTTAACGGTAATAATGTGGGAATTACTAAAATTATGTTATATTTAATTAATATTAATTATTCTATAAATATAATATGTCATATTACTTATTACACATATAAACTTTGGAAAATGTTAATGTTTCTCATTCAAACTATGGACTACCACCCCCATAAAGCGATGAGAGTTGTTTTTGTATTACCATGTTGCATGGATGATTCTAAAATGTTACATGGTTAATAAAAATTATATTCCCAAAATATTAAAATTATTTATATGATGAAACAATTTCATAACACCTTTATCCACATCCAGTATACTCACATTATTTTGGAAAAATTGATCAAACAATAATAGGTGGTCGACATAAGCAATAAGTAGTTATTAAATTATTATAAAATGATAATAAAAATACCATAACAGTTTTTATATACATGTAATAGGTTCTCAAAATAGGATTTAATAAATTTAAATTTATTTTTAGGTGTATATAACATGTCTTACCATCCTAGAATCCAAGGGAAGGGTTTTGCATCTCAATTCCACTCCATCGAGATATATTTTATATTAAGCCCCATGTTTCTTTTGTAAGGTGTATGTAAAGCCCCATTGACATATTATATCATAAATTATTATTTATTCACTATATTTAATGTTTTAATTCTAGTTTTCCCTTTTAATGGGTTTTCATTAGAAATTTACTAAATTCGTAATGGTTTATTTTTAAATATCACTCTTATCTAGAATTATTTATGTTTAAATTAATGTTAGAATAATTAAATGATATTTCATTTCATGATACTCATATGTATTTTATCATATTTCTATTTATGATGTTTCCTTGTTTTTATTCTATCATTTCCACTATTTAGTACTCAAATTCTGATGGAATGTTTTGTAATCCAAATTGACCTTTTTTCTCATTTTCGGTCAGGAATATTTTTCCCATGTTGAGATTTTAAAAAAAAAGATTCATTAAATATATTATTTATTTTAAAATGATCTTTTAATGTCATTTTTACCTTAAATTATTATTTTTATGTCGGAAAATGTTAATTATTTTTTTGAGAAGTCATATTTTACATTTTTCACAAGTGGAAAACTAATTTTCTTTCTGATATAAATACAACAAAATGATATTCCATCCTACAAAAATTTCATTCCAAATTTCTATTTATCTACATCATTACATGGGTTTTAAAATAGAATCCTTTTCAATTATTCAATTAATTATTATTTTAATATAAAATGAAATTTTTTTAAAAAAAATTTAAATGATTTTTAAAATTTTTATTACGAAAAAGATACAAAATATTTATGGAATGCTCTTTTTTGATATTTTATTAATTTTTACACTATAATTATCAAAATTACTTCCTTTATTTTAAACTATCAATTAAATTTAACTTATGTTATTCTATCAGCAATTTCTGATTTATGGATTATACCATATTTTACAACCCTTCAATATTTTGTTATCATTATCTCTATGCTTATAAAATATTAATTTTTCATTATTTTCCCCATTATATAGATATTATTTTGTATCATGGATATATTTTTCATTTCATTTTTTTCATTAGTTTAATCAATTTAAATATTTGGTACTAATTAATGGAACATTATTAAGAAATATATTTTGTTTACTGGAGAAAAATAAAGTTCCATTTTTTTGATTGACTTACTATATTTATTTGTTAATAAAAAGATTGATTGTTTAATATATTTTTGATTCAATATATATATATATATATATAGAATATGTTGGAATCATGTTAGTGATTGGTGGGATTAGTTATAGATATCCCATTGATTAATCGAAAGGTCTCATGACATACATTTTCAGCCAAATTAGTATCCTATTTTGTGTATACCAACCCATTAATTGAGATTTCATAGCACAAGGACTTAATGTAAAGGATCATGGTATACTAGAAATATTTATTAGCATTAAGATCATAAAATAGGAAATTATGAAATTAAATCATTATGATTTTAGTTAATATTATCCATGTGACTTTTAAGTTTATATTTTCTATGGGTACATTTTTTAGATCATGTATTTGATTAAATGGATTTTTACTCATATAAACTCTAAAATATTATTAATTCGTTATCTAATCATTATATGCACTGTTATATACTTTACCATTATGTAAAAAAAGTCTAACTAGATATTATGTTTTATTTTCTGCAAGATATGAAGAATTAATCATTGAATGATCTTTAAGGAATAAATAAAATTTATCATGCTTTGTTTAATTTTTTCAATCTAGTATGGAATTCCTAATTTTATCAGGTCTATCTGAGTCACAAAAGACCTACACATTCAAATTTAGTGCCAATAATTATTAATTGTTAATACATAAAATTAATTACTAGAAACTCATAGGATTGAATGTTTCAACTATTTTAGAAGTAGGTACATTTACAATAAACCACATGGTACACTACAAATTTCATTTATAGAGATTCTACAGACATTTTATTTATATATATGTGCCCCTTTCATTGATTTTCATGGGGAAAAGGGTAAAGATAATTTATAGGTGACAAATAAACCCTAATAAGGGATAAATAATAAAAATAGAACATAAATGAATATCATTGGTAAACATGAGTAAAAGACGCATAACATGATCCCATGTACAGGAGGCCTAACACGATCATAAGTATGTAAGCCATAAAATTACCATAATTATAAGATTCATAACATGATCATAAGTACATGATTCATACTATGGAAATGGGGCTACCACAAAAACATGACACATTAATGAGAATATCACTAATGTTCAATACTAAGAGGTTATAAAACATTCCCAAGGAATACTAATAATGTATCTTAAACTTTCGATGTCAATAGATTAGTTATTTACCCAGTGAATTGGGTCCCTATCATGGTGAACCCTCTATATGACTTCATTCATCTTTTCCATATACAGAAAATATATATTAATCCTTAATGAACTTTTGAAGAATTTTTAGGTATCCAATACATGTAATTACCTCTCTTTACCAATACCCTTCAATCTAAATTATGAATTATAGGGTATTTACACTGCATAAAATAAATTATATATGTTTAATTAATAATTTCAATAGTTAATCAATGTATGATTTTCTAGGATAGAACTCTTTAATCAGAAAGTTCATGCAGGGGTATCCATAAGGAAAAGGAATTGGAACAAACGTTATTCATAGCTAATGATAAGGAAAGAAATGGAAGTGATGGATCATTCTCTATAAAGATCATATATTCAATATAATTTGTGTTCACAAGAACATGGTAATTGAATAGAAAAATAAAATCATAGTAAAATATAGGGATTAAAATAGATCATGAACATTGTTTGCAATTTAGAAGAAAAAGAAACCCTTTCAATGGATTGATGTGGCCATCTTGGTGATTATCCAACAACAAGCCTTAGAAACTGTAAGATATTCAAAATATTAAGGGTATTAAACCAAATGATGTAATAATAAAAACAAGGGAATTTGGTAACATTCATGGCATAAGGAAATCAATTTACGGTGTATCTCAGTTCATATAATCTAATCCTTCATTATGCATACAAATGTGTATGTATGTTATATATAGAAAATATCATAGAAATGTCAAACTAGGTGCGAAACAAGGAATGTTTCCATGAACTAGGTAAAGATTGTGTCAAAAACAAAATTTACATTTTTAGGGTTGTTAATCATAGGTATGACTGTACTAGAGCCACATCCACTTGCAATATGAATACATGGATTTCCTTGTTAGGGAAATAATACTCACTTTTGTTTATGAAATTCAAAATGGTATTATGGCTATGGGAAACATGAAAATTTGACCAAATTATAAATTTATTATAATGATAACTAATACTGATATCTAATTTCTAACAAGGAAGTAAAATTATAATTTTTTTAAATAATTTTTCACATACAAACAAAAAATAATTAAAAAGGCTCCCAAAAGTTATTGTAAATATGGGGTGAGGAAGCCATGTTTTAACATATTAATGGATTAAGAAATTGATAAAATGTGAAGTAATAAAAAAAAATTTATTTAAAACATATTTTATGGAATATAATACCCTAAAATAATAATATTTATTTTATAATAAATTTAACATAAATAGACAATATAGAAAAATTAATAAGCGTAGAAAGAAAATTGGAGGATAGAGGAAGGCCTTACATTGGAAGGATTCTCCTTAAAGTTATATAGGAGAGTCTTATAACCTTGGAATCACCATGGAGATAATCCTGAGATTTATATTGATATTTATTTCATGATAAAAAGATTTGGTGTGTAAATTGAGGAGGGGACATTGAGTTTTTATTCTTGAGGAGGGGGTTATAAGGGATTAAATATTGGTTGTTTTATTATATAAGACAACCACTTATGGGTGAAATTAATTATATAAAATTTTATGTACTATTAATTATAGATAGGGTGGGTAGATGTTCAAATATTTCCCTAATAATAACATACCTTCTGACCAACCCATTTAATTCAAACAACCTAGAAATATTTGTTTCTCAAATAATTCATCTTCAGGATCGAAAATTTAAAGTGTATATTTCAAATTAAAATTAATATTTATAAGGTAATATTTATTTATTTTTAAAATTAAAATTTTATTAAATTAAATTTTTCATATTTTTTTGATCCTTGTACACAGAATGTTGATTTTATAAATTCATAGTTCTCCTAAAATGTTAATTTTCTTCTTTTCACAAAAAATTAGTTATACAAAAAAATTTCCTGAAATAATCCATAGGGTAATTTTGAAGTGATGGGTCAAAAAATGATATTTATATTGTAAAACAATTATATTAATAGGATAATTTTTTCATTGAAATTAAAATACATATTTATTTAAAATTATCAAATTTTATATGATTGTAAACGTTCTTACCATTATAAAAATTACTCTGATATTTATTAAAATAAAAATTAATTTAAAAGGCTTTTTCCTGGATTATTGCATTAAATAATGTTTACATAAAACATAAATATTTATCATAAGGAAGTTTATTAATATAATATATTTAATTAGTATAATAACATATTTTTAGTAAGGTTATAAATAAATCCTTTTAGTTACATAAATGCGTCTACAAAACCAACCATAATAATGAACAACTATTTTTACCTAATGGTAATATTTTCTATCCATCATATTGATCGATAATGATAAGGAAAAAATCACATTTAATATCAATACACCATAATTCTCACTTATCACATACAATGTCACTTATGATGTTTCTTACAAATTAATTTATAGTGAAAATTGTTTTCCTAATGCATATATTTCTTTTTAAGATCTTTATGGAAGGGCATATCTTCTTAGGGAAATTTAAACCTATGGGTTTTTTAGTGAAGTTATTATTCATAAATGTGAATATCCGTTTAATAATACTTGTAATACTTGTCTATATTTATACCTGAAGTGTAATTCTCTTAAAAAATTTAAATGACTTTTTTATGTGATTCTATTGTGAAACACAATAAAATGTTTTTTAGACAAAAGGGTTATTTTATTAAAAGAATAATATTTTCTTCTTGTCATTACATCCTTCACCCTTAATGAAATTGCATCCCCATATTATTAATAATTTAATAACACTTACTAAAAACAAATTTTCACATAAATTTTATTTATAAAATGAACACTTTATGAACACATATGATATGATAATCCTATGTGGTTATACTAGATATACTCAACTATGTATTTTAGAGAAAATATTTATCCAAGGATCTCAACCCAAATATTCAGAATAATAATTCCAAAAAATATAACCAAACACTTAATATCCCTTCCCTCCTCATTAGTTTGAGATGAGGTGGAATTTCTACTTATCCTTAAGTGAAATCCTTAAGACAGTAAAGGCTAGAAGGAAATTAAAAGCGGTTTAGAACACATGGGGGGAAATTATCCATTTAAAAAATAAAATAACTAAAACCAAATAAAGAATAAATTAAATAACTATAAAATTCATAAAGAAACTATATTCTGACTCAAAGTAATACCATTGATTTTAAAACCAAAATACAATAGAGTTCCACAATGAAAGACTACCAATATAATGGTACACAACGTTAGACAAAACTAATTCAACCCAAAAACTCCAAATAATAAACTACCAATCCCCAAAAATATTCCCTACTCCAACTCCTCAAACGACCCATGTATCACGATGCACCACTACAGAAGTATGATAGATTACCTTTTTCTATATCTCGATGTACAAAATGTAAATAAGAACCAATGTTCTAAAGTATCGTTGAGTAATGAAATTCAACATCTTTTCCTTGAATGAAATCCCTACCCATGACACTTCGATAGACCAATTTAGCACATTTATATAAAATTATTTATATAAAACACTTTAAAATAGTTACAATAGAATATAAATCATTTCCCATATCAAATAGTTTCCAAAAAAGACATTTTTCAATGAAATAAAAAATCCAATATTTTAAATGCATTTCAGAATTTCCATTTTGGAATAAACATTTATTTCCTCATATCCACAAATCCCACCATTAAAGAAAACCTAGACATCCTTATACCCATGTGGGGAGATACATCATTTAACTATGACATTATATAATGAACCATTTTGATTTGGGATAGTTATGATCCTTTTCCATCACATTAATATTGGAGTAGACTTTATACCCCTATCCATCCTGAATGTACATGAACTCACATAATAATTATTCAAAAAAGAAATTCCAAAACAAAACTTTTAATCATTTCAATAAAACTGTTCTTTTTTTGAAAACCTTTCAATCAAAAATTTCAATAAAAACAAAATTTTATTGAAAAACATTTATATTCAACAAGACCAAACAAACATTTTAAAATCATCATTTTTAAATCATGTTAGCAACATCACCTTCCACAAAACGATGAATTTTTTCAATTATGTAAAGTGATACTAAAAAGGGTTTCCAATAAGAAATTCAGAACATTTTCACAACCAATTTCAATAAGAAAAATCAATTTCAAGCTTTAACTTTATGTTTTTATAATAGGAGCTGAGAGTGAAGCTATATACCTTAAATTTTTTGGAAAATTCACTAATATAATGAAAACACCCACGAAACAAGGATGAATCACAAAAAACACACCATAGATCTCTTCCCCAAACATATAAAAATCCAAATATAGCCATTATTAGAAACGAAAACCTATATATATATACAATACAGAATTAAATATAAGAAACTAAATGGGAGATGGGAGTAGATCTATGAAAACCCAAGGAAAAATACAATAAATAATGACTTACTACCATAATCAGATTTCAATGCACCATTAAACACCTACAGATCACTTCTAAATGAATTTTGAAGGGTTACAAAACCTTTTGGTTGAATAATATTCAAGTTAGGGTCAGTGTGTTGTAAAAATGAGGGGATAGAACATAATATTGGATAAGATCATGTTTTATTGGATCATGTTTTTAAACCATGAAGTATTACCCTCATTGTTATTTAAACCATGTGCTAACCAAGTGTCATCATCTGCCTCAAGGAGGTCCTTGCATAGTTGGCCCACATGGCTAGATGGACCGTACACTAACTGTGAACATTTTCATTGTCTCACAATTCATTATTTCTCCTAAGAATCCATCGGGTTTGAAAAAATATTACACCTGCCTATACACCTTCCCATTTACCCTTTTTTCATTATCAATGGTTTTTAGTATGAGTTTAATGGTTTCCAATGACCATGATCAAATCATGCAACTTCATAAATTACCCAAAAAATGAAATTTTTTTCCAAAACCCTCATAAACATAAACTTAAGAGTTTATATACTAAATATAGATAAATTTAAGGGTTACTTACATGAAACTAGGGGTGAAAAATTCTCCCCTCCATTAAACATTCTATCCTTAGAATGTAGAAAAACATCATTGCTCTAAATGTTTTTTTCCCATTAATCTTTCGTTTCCTTCTCAATTTACCATGTATCTTCATGAATTTGACCATGTTGACACAATACCTGAACTAAAATGATGATTTTCTACACATGACTTTTTCTTTTCTATCTATAATTCGCACTGGCACATGAACTAACAAAGCTTCTGACTCTAAGTAATCATGATCACATTGAATCACATAGTCAGGATCAGGCTGATAATTTTTCAACTAAGATAAATGGAAAAAATTATGCACCACACTAAACCATGGTTGAAATTATAACTAATACACCACCTTTCTAACACATTCTAGTATCCCTAAATGGTCAATGTATCGAGGACATAACTTTCCCTGATTTGAAAAATTATAATGTCCAATCCTAAAAGGGATTTTTGAGAACATATATTCACTCACCTTGAATGAAAATGACCATCCATGATGATCTATATATGATTTCTGATGACTCTTTTTCATCTCCATCTATTTATTAATGAACTAAATCTTATCCTCTGTTTCTTATATAAGGCACATCCCAACCAGTGAAGTCCAACCGATTTACACAAAAAAATTGTGAACGAAAAGGATGGCCATACAATAATTCAAAAAGAACCATATTAATAGATTCATATTAACTATTTTTATATGATAACTTTAATACATGTGCATGCACTTCCAATGAGCCAAAAAAATCATTACACATGCCCTCAACATGTCTTCCAACATTTGCATCATCCATTCAGATGATCCTTCTCTTTGAGGTTGATACACCATACTCACAGTCAACGGAGTCATAATTTATTTCTATAAGGATTTATAGAAATGAGATGTTAACCTAATATATTTGTCTGAAACTATCCAAACTTGTATGTCATTCATTTTTAGCACTTCGCAGATATATATTTTTGACAAGTCCAACATAGAATGAGATTCAGGAATAGGGATGAATTGAGAAGAATTTGTGAGATGATCAACTATCAACCATATGTCATCATGTTTATAAACCATTATTAGGATAACTACTACAAAGTCTATAACTATTTGTTCCCATTTCGAAATAGTAATAGTTAAAGACTACAACATAGATATTTTTCACCAATTCATTTCATTAACCTACTATTTTGTCCCAGTTCTCAAGGAATAAATGGGATATATTTGATAGTTTTATTTTGGTGTCATTTGTGTTTTTCATAATCATGAAAATATGATTACCATTTTCTCTATTATTGGGAAATCCCAATAGTTCCATCATCCATAACACGGAACAGACCTAAATTCTAGAGGTAGAATATCACCTGGGTTTTTTGGGTCAGGGACTGTTGGGAACTTTCATTGGTCTAGAGGATGGGAGGTTAGGCATATCACACCCTTTTGGGGGGCATTTATTTACTACTCTAGAACACTCTTATAAATTGAAGATATGTTCACGAACCAGTTACTATTACTGATACGGGACCTATTACCCTAAAAAAAGATTATGAGTTAATTATCATTCACAATAAAAATATTGAGGTATCTTTGGGGAATCCATCTTTATATATCTAAATTTGTCCATCATTATCCTATAAGGGGTAGTTTCTTATGAGCTAATTCCATATAACCAAGTTCCTCATAAAGTGTTTCAACACAAAGAGGATATTAATATTCTAAGGATGGTATTGATTCATTATTATAAGTCCCAAATATCTTAGTTATTTCATGAATCAAAACCCTCATAGTTCATTGGACCAACATATTCTAACATCAGGCAGAAAGGAATTATACACTTGCTCTTGGACAACAGTTATTTATTGCGACACATCCTTTTCATACATTACTACTATATAGTTTAGAAGATAAAAAACATAATAGTACTGCACATAGTGGATCCAATAGTTTAGTGTATTGTGAATGTGACTACCATACATAACATTTAAAATATAAAATGTAGACATTTATTTAATCCATTCTTCTATAGATTCTTATTTTCACTTGAAAACTTCTTAATACACATAATCACCTAAGGATATACATCAAAAAGTGGTGAGATAAAATCCTAGTAAGAGGATAAATATGACCAATATAACAATGAATGAGCATAATTATAACATAGGAAAAGGGTCATGAACATGAGAGGAATCATTAATAAAATACTTGAAATGCGGCGATGCCTAAAAAAATGAAACAACGTGTCTTAATGGTTAACCCCCACACATAGTTGTGAACAATGAAAGTGTTAGGTTAAAACATTATTTCCCTTTATATCATGATATTCATAACATTACCAAATGCATAGGGGAAACATATAATTCGGGGTGCACCCATCACATCATAACATTTATATTGCGCTATATAATTCTGAGTGCACTCGTCACACCATAACATTTACATTATCATGAATGCCACATAGAACATATGTAAAACTTCCACATAAAATAAACCATTGGAAAAATGGGTTTAACATTATAAGGAATAAAATTAAAAACATTTTCTTACCAAAATATAGAGGGAATAACATTATTGACATAGAAAAATCAATGATGAGTGATGAAGAAACGATCTTTTAGAGTGTGCTTATTTGAAAGAAGAGTTATTTTGGGAAACATCAGGTTTGTCATGAACATAAGTACAAGAATTTTATATGATATAAAAGGTAATATAATAATGAAAAAATTATTTTTATGGAATAATTATACTGAGAAATAAGTGAAAGATGGAAAACTCAGAGTACGAGAGTTGGGTTTGAGAATTTCCCCTTACCTTTTATCCAAACACTTTATTCACTTTAATGTCTTGCATAACCACATTAGATTAATTAATTAACAATTAAAGATACATTAAAAAATAATATTCAATATGGTTTTATTAAGTTCATTTATGGGCCTTTTGATGAGTTATAATGTTTAAATTCATTATTTGGGAACAGTCATTTTTATTGTTTTCTTGAACGGTTCACTTATATTCATGAATTGAAGTTCGTGTTGAACGTGTATAAAAATAAAAAATTGATATTTCATGTTATTAATGATATTAAATGAGTTTGAATGATCATATAAAAAATTATTTTATATACCATGTGGATGAATCATTAGATAAAAATTTAATGATGATTATTTGGGTTAATTCATGTGGGGTTTTGACCACAAAAAAACCTATTTTGTTTAATAATTTAGTAATATGTACTTAAGGTAGTCCCAAAACAATAAATAGGATAGAATAAATATAATATAATCTATTTCAACAATTAAAATGGTTTCGTAACTAGATATGAAAATGGTATTGTAGAAAAGAAAACATGTTGTTCTTAAAGGTGATAAATTAACACCTCACAAACAACGTTTTCCTTTCTAAAATAAAAATAATAGGAGAAGGGTTTTGGATGATATATTATCCAATTAGTATCATAAAAATTATATTATATATATGATACTAGAATTACCATATCATGTGGATAATGATATGTGGGAAGAGATTAAAAAATAACATGAAATTGAAAGGAAACTAATGGAAAGGGGGGGGGGGTTACCTCTTGAATCCTTCTTAAGGAACATTGGATTTATCTTTTGATGATTATAAAAGATCTTGAAGGTGGGAGAGGGTATAGGTAATATTTTTGGTCAGATTTTAGGAAAATATTGAAGATTGAGAGGTGTGAGGAAATGAGGGAGTGAAGGGTGGCATTTATAGTGGACAGGAGATGGGTTTTCTCAATATTATATTCATTAATTTATTATTTCTCCAAAATAAAAGTAATGGTGATTATTACATGAAACGTAATTGTAATAAGTGAATATTAGTTCTTTATAATGACCTAACATCATCCATAAATTATCTGATGACATCATAAATCATGTATTTAGAATTTATCGTAAATTATTGTACTTTACAATTCATAAAAAATTCAAGTATTTCCAAAAAATCCCAAAAATTCACCCTAACAATTTTTTGATGTGTAGAATCCAAAAAGGAAGTAAATTTTTCAAAAAGAAATATTCTAAATATTTTTATTTTTATTTTTAATTAAAATCGTAATTTATTTAAAAAATACATTATTTTAAACATTTATTTAGTTATTTCAAAACATAGGTATATCCTACTTCAATTTAAATCATTTACATATACTAACATAGGTGGAATTAATATTAATAATTGTATGTAACTATTGATAAGGGTGACATTAATAATCATAAGGGTGTGTTACTATTTAAAAAAAAATAGTATTTTTCTGTTAGACTACAAAAATCACCATGAACACAAGCATGTATGCCAGATTTTCGAAATTCAAAACACAGAAGTGGAAAATTATTTTTAATTGTCACATAGTATTTAGTATATTTATATGTGATCATGTATCCTAATGTTATTATACATTAAGGAATGATTATAATAATGGGTTTACATTAATAAAACATTGGTTCATTACATTCTTCCCCCCTTATGAAATTTCACCCTCAAAACTTCTTTTACAAAAAAATGAGGGAACTTATCCATCATCACCTCCTCAGGTTCCCAAGTTGCTTCTTCAAACATATGGTTCATCCATAAAAATTTCTCAACGTGGGTTGTCTTGTTGTGTAGAACCTTGTATCTACAGTACAGAATCTTCACTGGATGATCCTTATAAGAGAGATCATCTTTCAGCTATACCACCTCCAAGTTTAGTAAATATGAAAGATCTGGTATGTACTTCCTCTGGAGTGATATGTGAAACACATCATGAAATTGATCAATATTTGGTGTAATTTCAAGGCAATAGGACGAAACCACTATACAGTCATGGATATAAAAGGGTCCAATGTTCTTAGGGATTAGATTCTATTTCATTCCTTACCCCATGACTCTCTTCGATGGAGATATTGGAAGGAAGAATTTATCTCCCACATCAAACTCAAAGAACCATAGACGGTTGTCAAGATTTCTCTCTTACCAAATCTGAGTAGAATTAATATGTTTCATGATGAATTAAGCCTTCTCTGTCACCTCTTACACAATACAAGGCCCATGTAGCTTTCTTTCTCCAACTTCATCCCAACTGGTTGGAGTTATACATCACTTTCCATACATACCTTCATATGGAGCCATATGAATACTCAAGTGGAAGCTATTGTTGTATGAGAACTCAACCAATCAGAGATGTTGATCCCATACAACATTTAATTCTAAAGAGTAGGCTCTTAGAATATCTTTTATCATCGGAATAGTCCTTTCACATTGGTCATCTGTTTGGGGGTGATAGGTTATGCTGAAATTAAATTCAGTACTCAAGGCATGTTGACGACTCTTA
Organism: Viscum album; assembly: GCA_963277665.1. Lineage (NCBI taxonomy): Eukaryota > Viridiplantae > Streptophyta > Magnoliopsida > Santalales > Viscaceae > Viscum > Viscum album. The sequence continues at coordinate 824,325,469 of OY728123.1, forward strand.
TAGAATTTAGATTTGAACCTGGGATCATGATCAGAGACAATTGTGATTGGAACATGGTGCACTATGACCACTTCCTTCACATATATCTTTTCATGTTGTTCTAGTGATAGATCTTCAAGAAATGCGATAAAGTGGGCAGTCTTGGTGGGTCGGTTTACCACCACCCATATCGAATTATTTTTCTTCAATGTCTTCGGCAGACTTATGACAATGTCCATATTGGTATTCTCCCATTTCCACAGTAGTATAGGGAATGGTTACATCATCCATTGGGACTTTTTTCACTTTTATTTAACTTGTTGACATACCAATCACCGTGAGATATATTCTACAATATCCTTGTTCATGTTATCCAGCCTGAACCGTTCTCAGAGTTCTTCATACATCTTGGTGCTACCATAATGGATAGAGAATGTTGAGCTATAATTATTTTCCAATATATCAATCTTTATCCCAGGTGATGAAGGCACCCAAAGCCGTGTCCCAAACCAAATCACACTATCATCATCGATATGGAAATCATGAAGCTTCCCTTACTTTAATGAATTCACCATCTTTCGTAACTCCTGATCATCCCTTTCTACCTCCTCAATAATTTATTTGATTAATGTTTGCATAGTCATTTTTGTAAGGTAGGATGTATCCCCTTACCTTGTGATTTACAAATCCATCCATTGCATATCCAAGAGGATAGGGTCTTTCTAAATCCATAACATGATAGAGTAGCAGGTTCGTTTCTTCTTAGAGAATCAGCTACCTAGTTCTCCATTTCAGGATGATAGTGACTAGATCAATCATATCCCTTTATTGGTTATTACTATCCCCATTGACACATGATGAGATGCGTTTTTATGAATATATACTTTAGGATCGTGTGGTCTATTTGTATTCCACACTTCTAACTATAAAGTTAGTGCCACCAGATTAAACCAAAAATCACGGATTCCAGTTCTAGATCATGAAATGGGTAGTGCTGCTCATAGATCTTCAACTTCTGTGAGGCGTATGCTATCAAATTACCAATTTTCATGAGTACTCTACCCATGAATTTTTTTAAGCTTCACTCTATATCAGAAAACATTGTCCAATTTTCGGTAATGTGTGTACACGTGCAGTGATCATCCTTCCCTTTATTTCTTGAAGCATTCCTCAAATTTTTCCATCCCGACATACTTTATCACTTTTTTTTGTTAACATGGTTAGTGGGCATTAAAATCATGAGAACTTTCACACAAAATGATGATATTTCCCTACTAATCTACGAAAAATACATATTTATATGACATTAAAGGGTCTGGGCCATTCCTCAATCCCTTTTTGAGGGGTCTATAGAAATTACCTGACATATGATCATATGTCCCCAGAACGTGACTTGCTTCATCCAAAAGTCAAGCTTTCTGAACCTATTTTATAACTTCTCCATTTTCATTTTCTCTAACAAAAGTCTTAAATATTATTAATGTCCATCCTTGATCTTGGATTATATGATAATATCACCGATAAACACAATGAAAAATATTTATAGGGTATTTATAACGACTCTATTAAAAAAATCCATGAAGATTGTAGGTGAATTAGTATGTCTATAGGGTATCACTAGAAACTCACAGTTCCCTTACCATGTATGGAGGGCGGTCTTTTAAATATCTTACTTATTCACCTTTAGCTTATGATTTCTAGAACAAAGATCCACCTTTGAGAAGTATTGAGCTGCTCTTAACTGATCGAACAAATCATCAATCCTTGTGTGAGGATACTTGTTCATTATGGTGATCTTGTTGAGTTCCTAATAATCAATACCCAACTGCATTGATCCATCCTTCTTCTTCACAAAGTGCAATGGCACACCCCAAGGTGATGAACTATGGTTTATGAACCATTTGTATAAATGATATTGCAAATGCATCTTTAACTCATCCAGTTCGATATGATCCATCCTATATAGACACTTTAAGATAGGTGTAGCTCCAGGTATTATTTCTATGGGGAACACTACCTCACGAAATAGGGTAAATCAGGGTAAATATTTTTTAAACACTTCACTATATTCCCTCACGATTTGTAGTTCCACAAGGTTTGAAATTTCTTTTGACACAACCAATTGGGCGAGGTATTATTATTTATAATGAATCAACACCCACACCATTGAAGGGTAGTTAAAAAGAGATTAATTATATTACATGAATTTGTAAAGAAGTATGGGATGGTTCAGAAAGGGAAATATATTTACTTTTCCTGAAAGTTGATATGTGATCTATATAATGAGAGCCAATATATTCCCAATATAGCATCAAATTACACCAAGGGAAGTTTTAAAAGATTTTCTAGATGAATATTCCCACAAACACGAAAAGAAGAATATTCAAGCACTTGGGTTGTAATGATTTCCCCACTTGGTGTTTTTATAGATATGCATACTTTGTGGTTTCAGGAATTTGATTCTATAGTTATAGGAAACTTGCAATATATAAATGAATACTTAGAACCAACATCAAATAATACTTTTACCGTTCCTGAGTGAATAAGAAGTGTAAATTGTATGAATTCATTATCTTGATCCACTTACATAGTAGTGATGAAGTATGAATTCCCTTTTTCCTTTTGCATTGGTGGTTGCTGATGCTGATTACCCTCGAGAACTCAAGGATTAGTGAACTGTATTTCATAGTTCCCTTGCACCATAGAGTTGTTGCATTGGAACATTTGCGGTTCTCTCCTTTAATCCCCCACATTCTCGTTCATTCACATGTCTTTTCGACACTCTAGATCATGATGTCCTTATTTCCATTAATGTAATCATTTCCATATCCCTTTGAGGTCATTCCCATGATGAATCTTCCAACATTTTTAGCACGTGGGTCACTCAGATTTCTTCCCACCTTTATCATTATATCCTCTGGCATAAAACTCGATCTTTCATTTCTTAAAAACATATCCATGGGCCCATTCTCCAAACTGCATCTCCACTTTGTGAGAAAATAAAAAACCTTTTTCCTGACTCTCAATGTCTTGAATTTGAAGATCCTTTCGAAGGTTCAGTTTTAATCCACTAAATAATCTATCTATTTTTCTATCATTTTTGATAACAAAACCTAAATCGTACCTTGAAAGCCTTGTGAAACTCACTTCATAATATGTGAAAGATTATACATCCATCTTCTTGAGCACTATATATTCTCTCTCCATCTACATATGAATAGTTTGTGGAAATACTTATTAAGAAACCAGATCCTGATGTCTTCCCAATCAATCTATTCAATTTGTTCCCTTGGATTAGTGTTCTTAATCAAATCCCGCCATTGATAGGTCACTCTATCTAGACGATAAACGGTTAATATCACCTTATTCATCTCAGAATAGTGAATAAAATAAAATATCTTCTCCATGGATTTTACTATTAGTCCACAACTAGTGGATAGATAGATCCACTAAACATTGGTGGTCGTTTCCACTTAAAACACTCAATAGCATGCTACTCCAACTTAGGTGAAGGAGGAAATTCCCCATTACTCAGGTTATTATTCATAACCTGAGATAGCTGGGTAATCATCGCCATGATGTTCTAAACTCCACCTCCCAAGGCATTGGGGATTTCTTTTGGGAAATCGCGGCATTGTCCATCTCATGGGTTGTTGTCCTGATTTATTATATTTCCCACCATTTTCTAAAATAGAAATGGATAGAACAAAACATATGTCAAAGAGTCATGATTAACTTATTCAAGTTTGAAATTTTAACTAAAAGAATATATTATGGGATCCCTATGTTTAACAAATCTTCTTCCATTCTTATTGTACTTAGTCTCATACTAGAGGTTTTCTCTACGGTTCACTAATACTAATTCCCAAATTAACTAAACCTTTACTATAATACTAACTATATCAACATTTCCTTTTCATATATTACTATTTCATAATTTTAATGATAAAAAAATAATATTATTACACATCAAGGATCCCAATGTTTACTGTATTAGAAAAACTAGGACAATACATAATATTTACATCTTAAAACATAAACATTTATTTAATCCATTCTTCTGCAGCTTCTTATTGTCCCTTGAAATCTCTTTATTACACATAATCACCTGAGGATATACAAGAAAAATGGGTGAGAAAATAGCCCAGTAAAAGGATAAATATGAAAAATATAACAATGGGTGAGAATAATCATAACATATGAAAAGGTTCATGAACACGAGGAGAAGAATTAATAAAATTCATAAAATGTGGAAACACATAAAAAATGAAACATCATGTATTAGTATTTAACCAACACATGTAATTGTGAACAATGCTAACATAATGTTCACACATCATTTCCATTTAACTCGTGGGATTAATCACTTTATGTAATGCATTGGATTTCTGTATAATTATATGTGCACTTTTCACATCAAAACATTCATATTGCACTATATAATTCTTGGCACACCTGTCACACTAAAACATTTACATTATTATGCATGCCACATAAGAAATATGTCAAACATGAAAATAATATAAACCATTGAAATAAATGGGTTTCACATCATAAAGAATATATTTATAAATATTTGGTTCCCAAAATATAGAGGTAATAACATTCTTGACATAGAAATATCAACAATGGGTGAAGAAGAAACAATATTTAAGAGTGTGTTTATTCAAAAGAAGAGTTATTTTAGAAAAAATTGGACTTGTGTTGAACATAAGTAGAAAAACTTTATATCCAATAAAAGTTAAGATAATGATAAAAAAATTATTTTTATGGAATAACAATACTGATAATGGAGTGATAACAAGAAAATTCAATGTATGAGATTTAGGTTTGAGAATTTCCTCTTACCCTGTATCCAAACAATTTATTGCCATTAATTTACCATATAACAACATTATATTCATTAATTAAAAATTAAGTAATCTTTTCTAAATTAATTATATTTATTAAGGTTTTATTATGCTCATTTATGGGCATTTTGATGAGTTATAGAGTTTAAATTAATTGTTTAGGAACGTTCATTTTTATTGTTTTCTTAAAAGTTTCACTTGTATTAATGAATGGAAGTTCATGTAGAGCATGGATAATAATAAAAAATATATATTTAATTACTTTACTTATATTACAGGAGTTTAAATGATCTTAAAATGAATTATGTTATATTCCATTTGGATGAATCATTGGATAACAATTTATTGATGATCATTTTGGTTAATTCGTGCAGTTTTTTGACCACAACGAACTTGTTTTGTTTAATATTTGAGTAATAAGTACATAAAGTAGTTATAGAACATTAAATAGGATATAATACATATAAAATAATCTGTTTCAAACATAAAAATGGTTTCATGATCTTATATGAAGGAAGTAATTGAAAAAAACATGACATTCTGGAAGGTGATAAATTAACACCTCACGAACAACATTTTCCATTATAAAATAAATATATGATGAGAAGGGGGTTGGATGATATATTTTCCCATTAGTATCATAAAACTACATTACTTGTATTGTAATGGAGTTAACATACCACATTAATGAGGATATGCGGGGAGAGATTAATATAAGAACCTGAATTGTATAGAAAATAATGGAAAATAGAGAGACAGGGAAATTATGTCTTGAATCCTCATTATGGAACATTGTATTAGAATTTTTATGAGACCAGAAGCTCTTGGATGTGGTGGAGGGTTAAGTAATTTGTTTGGTTATATTTTAGAAAAATATTTAAGATTAAGTGGTGTGAGGATATTTTGGTGTGAAGGGTGATATTTATAGTGGATGAGAGTGGGGTTTTCTCAATATTATATTAATTAATTTACTATTTCTCCACAACTAAAGTAATAGTGATTATTCCATGAAAAATAATAGTAATATGTACATATGATATAGTGTTAAAGGAATTATATCAGCAATACAGTAGTTTATTACTTCATAATTCAAGTATTTAGCATTTATCATAAAATATTGTATTTTACTATTAACAAAAAATTCAATTATTTTAGAAAAATACCAAAACTTCACCCTATACATTTATTGAAATTTATAATCCAAAAATTAATTCCATTTTGCAAAAATAATTTTCTAAATAAGACTAATTTAATTTTTAATTATAATCAATATTTACATGAAAATACAGTTTTTAAATAATTTATTTACTTATTCCAAAACATAGGTACATCCTAATTTCACTTAAATCCTATTAATATACAATCATAGGTGGGGTTTCTACTCACAAGGGTATGTAACTATTCATAATGGTGAAATTAATATTCATAAGGGTATGTTATTATTCACCAAAAATTAATTTTGTTCTGTTAGACTCCAAAAATCATCCTAAACACAACCGTGTATGTCATATTTTTGAAATTCAAGACACAAAAGTGGAAAAATAATGTTAAATGGTCACATAGTATTTAGTATGATTATATTATATTTTGTTTCATAATTTAATTATAATTTAAGGAATGATTATAAGAAAGTATTTTCAATGATAAACCATTGGGTCATTAAAGAATTCATGCTCGGGTCCGGGAGGGACGTCCTATGTATCTTGAGTATAGTGGGAATCAGAGTTTCTATAGTTAATTTTTTTGGGGATTGTATATTGAGGTTGTCCTTATCATTATATATACTCTTGGTGAAGATGAAAGGATTATTTAAACCCCCTATACTCATGAGAGGTATTCTCAGTGTGATAAACAATGGATGAAAAATGATCATTTTCAATTATCATGTTATGGGAATTATATTTTTGGACTATATTGAAATGATTAATTTAGAAACAAGGGCCTTAGGGAGACATCCTATGTATCCTGGTTATGGAAATAATAAGATTCATCATAGTTTAGTTTATTTCTTTTTAACTGATGGAGGAGGTAGAGTAATCATCACATGAGATGGATTCAGTCTTGATGGTAGAAACTGGAATTTTCATAAGGATTAAATCAAAATTGATGTTTAATTTTTCTCAGTATATAGGAAGGAATCCTACATATCCAGGTTTTTGTTGGATTCAATGTTCTTGTATTTCAGTTACACCCTTGGGATTGTTCCTAATGTATATTCCCTTGTGTCGAGGAAAATATGTTATGCGACTTGATGAAGATTTACAAACATATGTCTCCCTTGTAGGTGTAGATTCAAGATGAGCATGATATAACTATTAAAAGTCCCTAGTATTACATGGACTATTCCCAGTGTGAGAAATAATGGATGGAAAATGATCAATATCATTTCATGGCGATTAAGGGACCTACATATCGAAAAAACATATAGAGATGAAACCTCGAAGAGGTGGCTTATTTATCCTGAATATGGAAGGAATTAGAGTTCTCATACATCTTTTTATCAGTTCTTATAGATTGAGTCTTCCCTGACTATTGCGACACATCATGTTATGTCACTTATCAGGGATTACACTATGTGGTTTTTTGAGTCCTGATTACCTACCTGACATGCACCTATTACTCTCTTGTCCTAATATGTAAGAAAGTATTTTTATGGAACATTTGAAGATAAATGGTCCAATTATTCATTCTAATGGAATTCATGTATCCCTAGTAGAATATCTGAAAGATTTTTCATGATCAAATATAACTTTTACAAAGGAAATCACAAGATCTAGGTGGTCTATCCTTGATGCCATCACATACCCAAAAATACATTTCTAGAGGGTGTCCCATGATCTCGGTGACTTGTCAATTGGGCTTCACATGATATAACTGACTTTTTTTGTGGGGGTCATATGATCCATCTAACTTTCCTAGGTTTCATTTGTAATATATTCATGACCCATATATAGGGTGTCATGAGATTCAATACAACATGTCTTGATGGGTGTCACGTGTCATGGTAAATATCCCTAGAGGGCATCACAAGACCATGACAACATGATAGGAGGGCATCACGAGTCTCAGCTGACTTTCCCAAAGGGTTCCATGAGGTCTTAGTTGACATGAAAAGATTCTATCATGATACCTGGATGACATGAGTGGGCTTCGTTATATAAGTCAGGAAATGTATCTAAAGTGTGTCATAAGGATTGGGAGAAGATCTCAAGGGGTTCTCAAGAGGTTAAAGTGGTGTGCTTCTAGGGAACTTCCTGACTTTCTCAGACATGCCCTCGAGGATTTATCATTACCCAAATAGCATTGTGAAGGAGTGTCATGAGTTCTAGATGACATTTCTTACTGATATTGTGTCTCTTGGATTGGTCACAGGAAGAACATAATGGTCAAAAAACATGTTTTTAACTTACTTATTCCATCTTTATTCTTTGTTCTACCCATTTTATCATGAATTCCTCGATTTATTCAGTACTATTTTATTTTGAGTCACATGTGATCTAGAAAATGTGTGGTTTGTTCTTCCCAAATTTTTCTAGATGTCCTTCATGCGAACAATCAATGATCGCATGAATTGTTTTATGCATAAAACATTATCACCCCATGATTTCTCCATTATATTACCTAATAGAATACTTTCCTGTCATGAGGTTATACACTCTAAGAAATATTCTCTGATGACTAGGTTTACTAATACACCTAGATGCAAAAATCCTACCCTGTATCTGAGAGTCCATAAGTTCCTTTTTCATTTGGGGGGGGGGGGTAATTTATAGGCCCCACCACCCAAGTTGTTTTCCTGTTTTCGTGGCATATCTTTCACGGATCTATGATTGAGTTGGTGAAGTGTTATACTACCAAATGTCTTCAGGGTCCTTTTCCTTGGATTTGTCCGAGGGAATCTCCTGATTTTTAGCAACTGTATGTCCCTCCAATCAACACACCCATTATTGGATTATTTTCAATTAATGGGGATTTTATTGATTATCTGTTTATGATGATGTAATTTCATATTTCCTTACTAACATTTCTAAGGGAATTAAAGAGATCAAATTTTATTTCTAAAGGAGTCAATGAGATGAACAATGCCTTTCCTAAAACATCTCATGAGGTAAGGGTGGCTTTTAAGGGGGTCTCCGTGAGATCTGGGCAGCTCATCTAGGAGTCTTAGGGTTCTATTCAATGGGCTTCCTTATCCCATCATAATAGTTATACAACCTCAAGAGCTCCCACCTCCTCTTTTTTATTTCCTTTGATTTATTTGACACTGTTCAGGGATTATGTGAATTTTCATAAATGTTGTTGAGTAAAGCTTCTATATTTTTTGTGGTACTTTTCATGAACAATAAACGTCTTATGGAGGTGAATGATCGTTTCATGGAGAAATCCATTTATTTTCCCTTAGAGAGCCAAAGGGGGAGAACAAGGTTACCTGGACATACCTAAGGCCATTCATGTTATTGGTATGACTTTTCAGATGTGTCTTACAGTGTATTGAAAATAATAAGGGGTGTGTTTCATGACATTCAAGGGAAGCAAGTGGCTTCCTCCTACACCCCTTTATTTCCCCTATTTTTGTTGTGCAAAGGATTTGGGATATGGATTTTATGTTCATATATTGTCACAGAATATTACCCTTCTCATAGGTGATGCAACACATGATCCTTAAGCTCACAAGAAGCCTCCATCACTTTGAAATTTTTCATCCTTATTTTCACAGGATTCTTAGGAAGGATTGTCAGGTGCTTAGTACCAACAATGTGTGTGGCCAAGGTGAGCTTATCCAGCTACCACTACATAGCCACTGGTTGTCTGGAGCACCTTCTCAAGAGACTGAGGGCTTTTTTAAATGGGTTCTATGTGAACCACTTCATATTATGTGTAGTTTTTGGAGTATTTGTCTAACATTATAATGTTCATTTGATAGTGAGTCCTTAGATGGATCACACGATCTGCATGTCTTGACAACATTCTACTTATTTTTTCCTTTGGGGTGAAAAAATACCCATATTACTTTATATCTTCCTTTGTGATTATGTTCATGCTTATTTTAAGAGTGTCAACAAATCCCCCACCCCCTCAGTAGATACATCTGCAGGGACAAGGGATCGATTATGAGGAAATTAAAGGTTTACTAGAGTATTTTAGAGTGTCATGCAGCAGTGTCCTAGGTGAAGTTTTTTATACCATGTGACATTTGGTATTTCATAAAATTTAATATATATATATATGGGGTTGAGAGATTTTCACTTCACCTTCTGCCAACCCTTGAGAGAACTCTAATTTTTCCTCTATTGCGTTCCTTTATCGTAAGATCATTCCTCGAGTCCTGATCTTGAGATCTGTTTGTAATCTTTTTCCATGAACCCATTTTGTGAGAATTATTTTGCAAGATTATTGTTTATGTAGTGCTTGTATGATCTAACTTTTAATAATACTTCAGTAATTATATGAACTTTTTCGATGAGATGTGTGATTTTCTAGGGGGTTCCTTAGGATCTTCTGGCTCGATCACAAGATCAATTGGGTATTGTTCTATTCAAATGACCATGGTTAGGTCATGAAATCATAAGTATAGAAGGTTTAATGCAATTGCATGATTCCATTTGAGATTTACGTGACCCGTGAGGCCTTTATAGTTTAAGAGATTCATGAAATCCTTATATGGTTCATGAATGCCTCCGCAGATTCATGCGATGTGCCTGATGCTTCTGGATATTTTTTTTTTCATTGATAAATATGTATCCTATCTATCTAACATATTCCTTTAATGTATTATTAGATGGCTTCTATTTCTTGATGATCTTCCTGAAACCACTCAAATAAGGATGAAAGGATAGTGATAGGTCATGGAGAAGCTATTGTGTAAAGGGTAGATCCTTCTTTCCATAGTCCAATTTGGTTAGAATATATGAGTAAAATAACATTGATGGGATTAGAGCTCTTAAATTGTTCCCTATCACAATTTTTTCCTCATTACAGGTTTTGTCTTATGGATGAGGCTTCCATTCCTCCGTCGAAGTCAAGATTTATATAACATTTTTTTGATTAATTAAACCCACAACACTTTTCAGGCACAAATCTTCCTAGGCAGATACCTTATCTCTCAAGGAGACCATGAATACGGGCATATATTTTCATTTATGCCCACAAACATTTATGGGACAGATTGTATGCTTATTGAGGATGTCCATATGCACACTCAGTAATGTGGAAATACTCTCCTTAGAAGATGTTAGAGAGGAATATAAAATGGGACATCTGATAAGAAGATAGTTTTATCATGGACTACTGATTTCCTTTTTGGGTCGAGTACTTTGATTCAAAACTCATCAAGGAGTTTGGGGACATTGGAATGTATGAGGATGATTTGATGTCCATGGAATCCACCTATTTCAAGTAGGGTCTAATGACAGAGTTGTTAAGTCATTGGAGCCCAGAGATGAATACAGTCCACCTTACACTTGGAAATGTGGGAATAATTCATTAGGTTTTCAAGAAATTTTTGTCGCACCAATATTGGGAAGAATGCATGACAAGTTCTTTCCAGTAAAATATGCATTGGATGATGTAACAAGGACTACCCCTTTGACATGGGAGAAAATTAATATGGGCGAGAAGGCCCCTCCAAATATGGTTCTTTTGGAGTCAATATACCTTGAAAGATAAATGAGGAATGATTTATCAAGAACATTAGTTCTTAGTCGAAATCAAAAATTCCAAAATCATGACTTAGAAAGGATTCAAGTTGTCAACTAGGTGGTCATTGGCAAACGATTTAGGAAGGGAAGTTTAAAGAATGGTTATGGAAGTTTGTCCCTAATATTGAATGATTCATTAAACAATATCATTTTCTTTCCATATATATATGGTAGTGTAATTAGTATCCACAAAGAAAAAAGATGGGGTTAGGGTTTCCACATTCATGGTGGTGAAATTCATGGCAACCGGGGAGTGTATCAGGCTATCCATTCTTATATATTCCTAACATTATCTCTTTCTGCATCACATTTATAATGTAAATTCCCATTATAAGGTCATGGTACCCTCCCATGTATTATGGGGTTTTATATGAGCTCACCTAGGAAATTATGAAAATCTAAAAATTAAGTATATTACCAACACTCACTTTGTACCATTTTTATAGTGTATCTGTGAGGTGAGAGTTATCCCACTAAAATTTTGGGATGTCAGAGAATATAGAATCTACTCTTATCATTTCACCTTTAGTCCATACATTCTAGTGCCATCATGTGACATTGTTTACATTGGTGAGGGAAATCTTGTCATGCGAGCATACATGTTGTCACTTCACAAATGAGTTCATTCCACCCTCAATGATAGGGAACTAATATATGAGTGGTATGAACCCTACCAGTTCAGCCACTAGGTCCTGTGTGTTTAACCAATATTTCCATGATGTATTGGTGTCTAATTTGAGGATAATGCAATGGTAGATCAACAATTTTGGCTGATGTTTACCAGGGAGGAGACCGGTGTTAGAATAAACCTTCCCCCAAATGACGCAGTGGTCAGTTTATATTGTGGATATGTGGAGATTTATATTTCCTAATGTCTCAGTGGGAAGATTTCTAGGTTGGTAAATGAGTCTTTTCCACCACCAGATGTGCCACATAATCCTAGGCCTAAAAAAGAACTTGTCTATAGATGTTTTACATAATTCAAATCACCTCATAAGGAAATAAAATTCCATCCATTTCCAGTGAAATCACTTACTGGCATAATTAAAACAAGTGAAGTTCCAAAATGAAAAGATTGTACTAGAGTTATTTTTTCCATTATGTCTTCAAAATGAATATTCTGGAAGATCAAGCCTGCACATTCCTTGCTCTGGGTTGTATTATATTTCCCATAGATACTTTTGGAGGGTTTTATATATACCACCATGCCTCATAGTGTATCCATTGAAGAAAATACATTGGAGGTTAGAGCCTTTCATCGAGAAATTGATTCAATTTTCTTGAGAATAATGGGTTATATGTTTTATTCTCCATGGGTCCATCAAAATGGTAATTTCAACATTGATTTAGATTTCTGCGGATGACCAGGTATAACCCGTCACTTAGGATGCAGAAATCCTAGACTTACAGTCATTATTAAGGCATTATAGCTCCTTTTCAACAATATTTAACTCATTTAAATATGCTGAGGTAGTGGGATATTAATGGAGATCATCTATATTTTACACCCAATGAATACCCATGTTATGAAACGATTGTTGGAGATGAATTTGGGAGTGACCCGAGAACAGATGATGAAGGGTCCCTATATTGACGAGCTTTGATGAAGGAAGTTATTTCTATTTCTATATCAACAATTTCAGTTTAGACACCTTCGATAGGGCCTTCCACGGAACTAAAGAATAATTGGAAAAGTCAATGATATGTATTTTTAGATAATTCACATCTGTAATCCTCAATTAATCTCTTTATATCTTGAATCATTTTTGAAAAACACTATGAATTTTCAAAATTGTGAAGGTACACACTGGAAATTATTTGAAATGCATTTTTCCTCTTATGAGGATGCATAGGAGTAGTTGGATTCTCATAATGAGCCTTCTCTATCTGGGGTGACTTTTTAAGTAGTGTAAATGGATGAGGTGGAATATTGATTGTGTCAATATACTACTACAAATAATTTAGCGATTATACCAGTTGATCCTGCATGGGTGGGTGCACATCTAGAGGATGTCGACATAGGTAGCAATTCTTCTACCACATTAACCTCATTGTAAAAATTCTTTGAGGAAGATTAATAACTATTATGTCTAGAAACATTGTCTTTTTGTGTAGTATATATTATCATAATCATTTTTATTAATCATTATGATAGGATTATGAGTGGATTATTTAGTTGGGAAAAGAACCCGAAGTTCTGTGAATCTACTTATTATATGCTGTTTCTTATTCTCCTGAGGATGGTACGTGGGCATCAGATGTCTCAAGTGATGCGATCAAGACATGTATGATTCAATCCATGGTCAAATTTTCTGATTATCTTGTGATACCATGTTTTTAATCATAAAATTGATGATTCCATTTTCTGTTTTAGAGTAGTTTCTTCACCCTATTGAATGGGGGCTTAGTGCCTACTGTAAAGACCTGGAAATTTTAAGGAAATTTTTTTCTTAAATTCTTTGGGACTTTACAAGAACTCAGTTTCTGACGGCACCTGATTCCGAGGCCCGGTGTGCCTGGAATCAATTTCTGAATTTTTGTTGAGCTTAAATTAACGCGTGTAAGCAGTTTTACTAAAAAAGTGTAATAACTCTTCAAAGGTTACTCGGATCAGAAATCTGAGGGCACCGTTGTGCTCAGGATGGCGGGTTTACACTAGGCGCGACTTATGTTTAGTCGGCGCGGGCCTCCTGAGAGAAATTCCAAAAATGGATTAATAGTAAATAAAATAATTAAATAAATTATTTTATTTTTCAAATGCTTATAACTCACAAACGGTAGCTCGGATTACAAATCTGAGACAACCACTGAACTCGTGAGGGAATGGTTTATTTAGGAAGATACTAACTTCAGATGGCACGGGCCACCAGAAAAAGTTAGTTTTTAGTCGCAAATAAAATAATTAAATGACAATTATTTTATTTTAAAATTCGTATCATTTAAACGGTAACTCGAATTAAAAATCTGAGAGTACCGTTGGATTCGTTGGGGAGTGTTTCACTTAGGAAAAGCCTAACCTTGACCGGTGCGGGTCGAGGGTGGCTGATAATAATTTTCCGAACTTTTTTTCTTGTACGTTCAGTAAACCTTAGTGTGGTTTTTTCTATCTTTTGAACCGGTATTCAGAATCGAAATCCGAGGGAACCGATGAAACCGCAGCGCCAGTAATTGCTTAGGAACACCTTTTTTGAAGGTGCGTTTTCTCGGGTGTTGGTGTAAAAAAAAGTGGGGAATAAAAATATAATTGTTTTATTTTTATTTCTTCACTAAGCAGTTTATGTGATAATTAAGTTGTGTCTCAACTTAATTTCTCTTCTCTAGGTGTTAGATCCTTGGTGTGGGAGTTGGAGTGGGACCCACCAGTTGTTAACTTCCCATGAGAGGATTAAGGGTGAGGTGGGGCCCACACGAGCCCCCACCTTTTCAAATTCCCTAACCCCTCTAAATATTAATTGAGTGACTCCTCATCTCCCACATTAATTCATGCCACCTAAGCACTAATTAATATGACAACTTAAGATCATTTAATTATGTATGTTAGGTTCTGAATTTTGGATTTTTGAAATGGATGGCTTATGTAATAAAATAAGAGGTGTCTTATTTTATCTGGGTTTTAGCTTGTAGAGTTGAGTTTTTGGGAGAGTTCTAGTTTTTGAAGAGTTTAATCCTTCCACGAAGAACTCCATCCTGATCGTTGAAGAACGCGAAGAATGCAGGTGCCAACCACGGCTTCCTTTTTCTCGACGCTTGACGAAGCGACGCCGTCATCCCGCGGAAATTTCTACGGAACAACGAAGATTTCCTTTTCTTCATCAAGAAATCAAACTTTGTGAATCGAGGTAGGGGGATTAATTTGAGAATGGTATTATTCCCTAGGTTGTTCCTTCTAAAACAAAGAACCTGGATCAACTCATCATTAAGTTGATCCGCGAAGAATATGTTTGCGTGTTGAGAATTCTTGTTTGCGGGGAAAACTGTAGGGGTTTTTATATATGTTGGAATTCGTTTTATTGATTCTTCATATCCTAAATTCACGAAGATGATTACCAAATGAACATGATCATAATCCTACACATAAACCATTCTCATTTTTCTTTTTATTCATCACGTGGTCTTCGTGCGTTCTTCAATGTCCAAATATTTATTGACGCTTGAAACACGGAGTTTTGTTGAGCGCAATATATGGATGCGAATCCCTCAACGCAAGGATCACAAATATACGATCGTTTAATTTTTCGGGCATGGAATGAAGCCGCAATGGCTCATGGAAGGAGGTGTCCAAATATTTATTGACGTTGGAAACTCAATGTTTCCCTGATCACGACATATGGATGCGAAGATCTCGACCCGAGGATCAAGGATATGCGTTAGTATCTTTTTTCCGAGCTAAATTGAAGTCGGAATGGAGTGAAGAAGGATCTGGAGGCACAGCTGGCGGGCAGCCAAAGGTGTTGGCCAT
The DNA here is from genome assembly GCA_963277665.1 of Viscum album. Lineage (NCBI taxonomy): Eukaryota > Viridiplantae > Streptophyta > Magnoliopsida > Santalales > Viscaceae > Viscum > Viscum album. Next base: position 824,341,455 of record OY728123.1, read on the forward strand.
GCGTAAAGAAGAGAACGCGCTAGTTTGGGTGGTGGTGCGTGGCTTTTTGGTGTGTTAAGTTAAAAATTAAATTAAATTAAAAATAATAATAATATAATAATTTTATTATTATTTTTGTTGGGAAAACCATATTTTGACGTTATCTTCTCCGTGCGACCTCGGTTTCACGAACCGTTAGTGGCAGTGCGACCCTGACTTCGAGACTGAATTTATGAGTCCAATATTGGATGTCCTTTTCGGGTTTTTTGATCGGGTACCCGAAACGCTCGTACATAATAGATTTAGTATTATTATTTAATCTTTGACCTGCCATAACTCATGCGTGCGATGTCTGATTGACTCACCGTCAGCGGTGATGTGACTCTGTCTTTAAGATGGTCGATTCAAGTATAATGTTGGGTATTAAATTCTGGTTCATGGATCGGTCCCACAAAACACCGATTATTATTATTAATATTATTATTACGGGATCTTGTATCAGACAAATCTACCTCATACGGTGTCGGAATGACGAACCGTCTATGACGTTGCCACCCTGGAATTAACACGGATGTTTTAAGACCAATTTTTGATATTTAAGTTGAGGTCGAGGCGTGGGCCCCTTGAGGCCCGGTTCACACGTTTTGCGGTGAAATGAAACTTTTTCAGCGGCTATCCGTTTTGGACCAATGGGTAGTCCATCTAATGTGTTTTTTCATATGGATCGCAATGGTGTGACCGGTTTGATTAACCAGTGTCATTTGATGTACACCTGGGTTGGTTCGAACCCGAAACCAACCGGGACCTCAGAGCGGAAACGCTTATAACTTAAGAACCGTGCATCCGATTGACATTCCGTCGACTTTGTTAGATTCTTCTTTATGAGAAGGAACTTTTGGCATACATCACCTGAGGTTTGGACGCAGTTGGAGTATGGCCGGGTTGGATTGTACCCAAAATCCAACCGGGCCCCTGGAACGTTAAAGCAGATAACTTTCAGACCGGACGTCCGTTTGACGAACCGTCAGCGGCGTTGGTGACCATGTGAAGAAATGGTTTATATGAGTATACCCTATGAGAGTTCAGGGTACAGTTGTGATACGTCCGGGTTGGTTCACATACGAAACCAACCGGGTCCCTGGGATGAAAAAGCTAGTAACTCACAGACCGGGCGTCCGATTGACGCGCCGTCTATTGTGTTGAGACCCCTTTGACAAGGCAGTCCTTCGAGATACTTCTTCGTGGTACTTTGAGATACATGGAGTATCGACCTGTAGCTCGTGGAGCGGACCCACCCAGAGACGAGCGTGCGGAGTACGGAGACCGTGTAGCTGGCTAAGACCTGACGGTTGCTTGACCGACTCGACTTGGAGTGAGTCGACTAGCCCAGTAGACGGAGCACTACTTTGTTTGGGTGCAGACCCATGGCGGACGGAGCACTACCTGTGTGATAGTTAAGACTCGCGGTACTCGTCCGGAGAGTACCTCTACAGGCTACTAGGGGGTGTGCACTATTGTGTTTGGGTGGCATACCCCGGCAGGAAGCACTACTGTGTTTGGGTGGCTGACCCGCAGTACTCGACAGGAGGAGTACCTCAGCAGTCTGAGGTTAGTGAGCAGTACCTCGGAGTCGTGACAAGACCACTGTACACTCCAGAGACGGGGCTCTTCAGCAGTTACAGTTTCGATAATGAAAATCCTGGTTTGAGCTGAGTATATGACCTTTGTGTTTACCTCATGATTGAGATGGGTCACTTGATAACTTAGGTATATGTGTGGGCATATACCTAGGTAGTGGTTATCCGTTGATTTCATAATCTTTGTGTTTCCTCATGATTGAGATGGGTTACTTGATAAATTGTGTATATGTACTGGCATATACCTAGGTAGAGGTTATCTGTTGAGATATTCTTTGTGGTTATCCTTGTTGTATTTAGTGAGACCTTGAGGGTCTCGGGGTCCCTACTGAGTATCATTATACTCACCCCTGCACAGGCTATGCCCGCACCTCATTGTGTTGGTTGTAGACGACGGGCAACGCAGACAGAGGCCGAGTGTTCGAGGACTGGATGGTACCCGGAGGTGGACCTCATGACGAGACAGTATCTGGTGGTGGACTTCATGACGAGACGACACTCAGAGGAGGTTGATGGGCGAGAGAATTGTGGAGGGTATCTGTACCTACCCTTCAGGTATGATCCTTGGTGGACGATCTAGGAGCTGCTTGTCACCTTCCGGCTGTTTTATCTTTTTCCTTGTACTTTACAGTTGGGCTTATATTTCTGGCCCCTTTACTTTCAGCACAGCTTGTTTCAATTTTACTTAGTGTTTTACTTCCGTTTGTACTCTGTAGTGTTTTGTTTACTTTTATAAATGCAATTCCTTCCCAGTTATCAGGATTTACGCCTTTGGTGCTAGTCGCCAGCCCTTGGCCTATGGAAGGCGGGCTTGGGGTAGTCACGGAATGGGCCCCGAGGACGGTTCGTGACAAATTGGTATCAGTGGAGTCGGTTCTACCGTAGAACTTATAACTCTGATATTCCCTTTCTATGAAGCCATAGTGTTAAGGGTTCCAAGTGTGGTTTTCAGTTCAGGGAGTCCAGTGTTGGTGCGACGGCCGACATATCCGTACACCAGAACCCTGACTACTGATTTCCGACATTGTGCACGAAAACAATGATTGCGTGTGTGTTTCCAATTGTTTTAAAGTCAGCTCAGACCAGCTCATCTCACCAGGTATAAATCGTTTGACCGTGTCATATCTGTTCAGGATGTCTCTACGCAGACAGTAAGTTAGTGTTCTGAGATTGTACTCGATGGCGGCCCACCGAGCGAGGAGGCACCGGTGCAGGGCCCTTTTTACTATGTTGGCACCCTTGGGTGGTGTACTAGCAGCACCACCACCTGTTGGGCAGTAGATGCCAGCAACTATACTAGCGAACAATGCACGATGGCAGAGCGTGTTGCACGAGTTCCAGCAGTAGAGGCCTCTGAGGTTACGGGGTGAGGCAGATTCCCAGACAGTAGAGGACTGGCTGGAGGCGATTGCTAGAGTTTTCCGCCTAGCTGAGACACCAGTGGAGTGGATGGTGGACTTGGCCACTAGTTTTTTCCAGTAATAACCATGAGGATGGTCTGCATAGTGATGAGGCTTCGGTACGTGGACTGATGCCTGAGATAGTGCCTTCAGGTAGTGTGTCAGCTATACATCACTACCTTTTGGTCAGCAGTTACAATCGGCGGTACCGGTAGGTGACACATGTAGGCTTACTGTCTTATACGTGTTCGAACATCAGATACCGTCAGGTTCTGAGGGGAACCTGACTCACAGGCGGCTGAGGACTAGCTTGAGGAGGTGGCTGAGAGTTTTCTAGAGCTTATACAGCTTCGGCAGGATGACGTGTCGGTAGATGAGAATTCACCGAGGTTTACCAAACATTCCGGGTACCTGATGAATACTACTCAATCAGTGCTATAGATCTCGGACCTCTGAGCATGGTGTGATTAAGGATATTCGAGCCAGCACTTTTTCCTCTATGCATTCCTACTCACGTAAGGGTGATAGAGTGAACCTTGAGGTTGAATGTTATTTGGCTGAGTGAATATAGCTAGAGAATGTTAGAATTTGGAACGCAGTCAGCTGGTTCCAATCTCAGAGACTTGGGCGTTTGAATGTTTCAAGAAGAGGAAATGTTAAGGACAGATAAATCTACAGAGCAGCAGATGTGGAGGCATATCTAGGAGAGCAACATGGGGTGGTGTACATTTCAACATGTTACAACCCCCCACCTTTGTTGTCCCCTCCAGGCTCAGGGAGCTGGAGGGCAGGGGAAGATAGTAGCTGCATGCGGTCAAGGAGTGCGGCCGAAAGGTCCCTAAGGATGATTCGAAGTGCGGACTGTGTCTTCTACTAGCTATCATAGCCACAAACATCGATACGAATCATCCATTCCTTCCATGAATCTAGTCTCAGACCTAGAGTTTCCGGTTAAGCCGTTGACTTGACCCTCACGTCTGGAGATACCATTGGAAGGAGACTCGATAGGCACACTTACAATGACGGTGTGATCTGACCCTTGAGGTTAGAGTCTCGGTTAGGACCTCTTGGTGACAGCATCGAGGCCTTACGACATTAGTTTGAGTATGGATTGGGCAATCACTGTTCATACTCAAATTGACGATATTAGGCAAACGTCAGGATGGGTATTCCTTGGTTGGCGAAAATAAAACCCCAGGGAGCACAGGATAAACTCTTGCATTGTAGGGTGTATCCGATCATTCTTAAGTCAGCCAACCTTACCCTCGTGGCAGAAGGAGTTTGAGTTTTAGTTCTAATCATGAAAGGGAGACCTCTAGAGTTCGAGGATGACGACCATGTTCTTATATGGGTCTCACCTCGATAAGGTTTACAGAGATGCAGCCGAGGCGGCGAGATATCTCTGAGGTTCAACGGACCTTTCTAGTTTCCCAGTAGGGTAGGCGAGGTTGTCTACCGCTTCACCATTCCACCTTAGTTGCACCGGGTGCATAAAATCTTCCACATACCTCGACTGAGGAGATACATTCTTGAACCTTCACATGTCATCAACCTCAGGGAGTTGGACGTCGATGAAAGGGCGACTTTAACAGAGGTTCCAGAAGAGATTGAGGATCGACAGGAGCAGGTCCTACAAGGAAGTTCGATTCCTCTTGTGCGTTTTCATAGGCATCAAGGGAACCTCCAGGTGAGCACATGGGAGCGGAAGGCTCAGATGCATGCTCAGTACTGCTTTTGTGTCCCTAGTTTTTGTTAAAGCTTTACGGGGACACAAATCCCTAAGGTGGTAGTAATGTAAAGACCAGTAAATTTTAAGGAAATTTTATTTCTCAAATTTTTTGGGATTTTACATGAACGCAGTTTCTGACGGCACCTGATTCCGAGGCCCGGTGTGCCCGAAATCACTTTATGATGTTTTGTTAAGCTTAAATTAACACACTTAAGAAGTTTTACTGAAAAAGTGTAATAACTCTTAAACGGTTACTCAGATCAGAAATATGAGGGCATCGTTGCACTCAGGATGGCGGGCTTACCCTAGGTGCGACTTAAGTTTAGTCGGCGCGGGCTTCCTGTGAGAAATTCCAAAAATGGATTAACAGTAAATAAAATAATTAAATAAATTATTTTATTTTTCAAATGCTTATTACTCATAAACGGTAGATTGGATTAAAAATCTGAGACAACCGCGGAACTCGTGAGGGAATGGTTTATTTAGGCATATTCTAACATCGTCTGGCGTGGGCCACCAGAAAAAGTTTGTTTTTAGCCGTAAATAAAATAATTAAATGACAATTATTTTATTGTAAAATTAGTATCTTTTCAACGGTAACTCGAATTGAAAATCCGAGAGTACCGTTGGATTCTTTGGGGAGTGTTTCACTTAGGCAGAGCCTGACCTTGACTGGCGCGGGACGAGGGTGACTGACAATAATTTTCCAAACTTTTTTTCGGGTATGTTCAGTAAACGTACGTGTGGGATTTTTTATCTTTTGAACCGGTACTCAAAATCGAAATCCTAGGGAACTGATGAAACCGCAGCGTCGGTAATTTCTTAGGAACACCTTTTCTGAAGGTGCGTTTACTCGGGTGTTAGTGTAAAAAAAGTGGGGAATAAAAATATAATTGTTTTACTTTTATTTCTTCACTAAGCGGTTTATCTGAAAATTAAGTTGTGTCTCAACTTAATTTCTCTTCTCTATGTGTTAGATCCTAGGTGTGGGAGTTGGAGTGGGACCCACCGGTTGTTAACTTTCCATGAGAGGATTAAGGGTGAGGTGGGGCCCACACGAGCCCCCGCCTTTTAAATTTACCTAACCCCTATAAACATTAATTGAGTGACTCCTCACCTCCCACATTAATTCATGCCACGTAAACACTAATTAATATGACAATTTAAGATCATTTAATTATGTATGTTAGGTTTTGAATTTTGGATTTTTGAAATGGATGGCCTAAGTAATAAAATAAGAGGTGTCTTATTTTATCTGGGTTTTAGCTTGTGCAGTTGATTTTTTGGGAGAGTTCTAGTTTTTGAAGAGTTTCATCCTTCCACGAAGAACTCCATCCTCATCGTTGAAGAAAGCGAAGAAGGCAGGTGCCAACCTTGGCTTCCTTTTTCCCGACACTTGACGAAGCGACGCCGTCATCCTGCGGCAACGTCTACGGAACAACGGAGCTTTCCTTTTCTTAGTCAAGCAATAAACCTTTGTGAATCGAGGTAGGGGGATTAATTTGAGAATGGTATTATTCCCTTAGTTGTTTCTTCTAAAACAAAGAACCCGGATCAACTCATCATTAAGTTGATCCGTGAAGAATATGTTTGCGGGTTGAGAATTCTTGTTTGCGGGGAAAACTGTAGGGGTTTTTATATATGTTGGAATTCGTTTTATTGATTCTTCATATCCTAAATTCACGACGATGATGACCAAATGAACATGATCATCGTCCTATACATAAACCATTCTCCTTTTTCTTTTTATTCTTCACATGTTTTTCGTGCGTTCTTCAATGTCTAAATATTTATTGACGCTGGAAACACGGAGTTCTGCTGAGCACAATATATGGACGCGAATCCCTCGACGCAAGGATCACAAATATGCGATCGTTTAATTTTTCAGGCTTGGAACGAAGCCACAATGGATCGCGGAAGGAGGCGTCCAAATATTTATTGACGCTGGAAACTTAATGTTTCTCTGATCATGACATACGAACGCGAAGAGCTCGACCCGAGGATCAAGGATATGCATTTGTATCTTTTTTCCGAGTTAAATTGAAGTCAGAATGGAGTGTGGAAGGATCTGGAGGTGTAGCTGGCGGGCAGCCAAAGGTGGTGACCATGCGTAAAGTAGAGCAGGTGCTAGTTTGGGTGGTGGTGTGTGGCTTTGGGTGTGTTAAGTTAAGAATTAAATTAAATTAAAAATAATAATAATATAATAATGTTATTATTATTTTTGTTGGGAAAACCTTATTTTGACGGTATCTTCTTTGTGCGACCTCAGTTTCACGAACCGTTAGTGGAAGTGCGACCCTGACTTCGAGGTAGAATTTATGAGTCCAATGTTGGATGTCCTTTTCGGGTTTTTGGATCGGGTACCTGAAACGCTCGTACATAATAGATTTAATATTATTATTAAATCTTTGACCCACTATAACTAATGCGTGCAACGTCCGATTGACTCGCCGTCAGCAGTGATGTGACTTTGTCTTTAAGACGGTCGATTCAAGTCTAATTTTGGATATTAAATTCTTGTTTGTTGCTTGGGACCACGTAACACCGAATAAAAATATTATTATTATTATTACCGGATCTTGTATCAGACATATCTCTCTCATACGGTGTCGGAATGACGAACCGTCTGCGACGTTGCCACCCTTGAATTAAGACTGATGTTTTAAGACCAATTTTTGATATTTAAGTCGAGGTCGAGGCGCGGGCCTCATGAGGCCCGGTTCACGCGTTTTGCGGTGAAATGTAACTTTTTCAGCGACTATCCGTTTTGGACCAATGGTTAGTCCATCTCTTGTGTTTCTCCATATGGATCGCAATGGTGTGACCGGTTTGATTAACTGATGTCATTTGATGTATGGCCGGGTTGGTTCAAACCCAAAACTAACCAGGACCTCGGAGCGGAAACGCTTATAACATAAGGACCGGGCGTCCGATTGACATGCCGTCGACTTTGTTGGATTCCTCTTGATGAGACGGAACTTTTGGCTTACATCACATGAGGTTTTGACACAGTTGGAGTATCGTTGGGTTGGATTGTACCCAAAATCCAACCGGACCACTAGAACGGAAAAGCTAATAACTTTCAGACTGGATGTCCGTTTGACGAACCGTCATCGGCGTTGGTGACCATGTGGAGAAACGGTACCTATGAGTATAGCCTATGAGAGTTCAGGGTACATTTGTGATACATCCAGGTTGGTTCGCACACGAAACCAACCGGGCCCCTGGGACGAAAAAGCTAGTAACTCACAGATCGGGCGTCCGATTGACGCACCGTCTATTGCGTTGAGACCCCTATGACGAGGCGGTCCTTTGAGATAATTCTTCGTGGGACTTTGAGATACTTGGAGTATCGACCTGTAGCTCGTGGAGTGGACCATCCTAGAGATGAGTGTACGGAGTACAGAGATCGTGTATCCTGCTGAGACCTGACGACTGCTTGACCGACTCAACTTGGAGTGAGTCGACTAGCCCATTGGACGAAGCACTACTTTGTTTGAGTGTAGAACCATGGAGGAAGGAGCACTTCCTGTTTGATAGTGCAGACCCACAGTACTCGTCCGGAGAGTACCTCTGCATGCTACTAGGGGGTGTGCACTACTGTGTTTGGGTGGCATACCCCGGTGGGAAGCACTACTGTGTTTGGGTGGCTGACTCGCGGTACTCGACAGGAGGAGTACCTCAGCAGTCTTAGGCTAGTGAGCAGTACCTCGGAGTCGTGATAGGACCATTGTACTCTTTAGAGACGGGGCTCTTCAGCAGTTACGGTTTTGATAATGAAAATCCTGGTTTGAGCTGAGTCTATGACCTTTGTGTTTACCTCATGATTGAGATGGGTCACTTGATAACTTAGGTATATGTATGGGCATATACCTGGGTAGTGGTTATCTGTTGATGTCATAATCTTTGTGTTTCCTCATGATTGAGATGGGTTACTTAATAAATTGGGTTTATGTATGGGCATATACCTAGGTAGAGGTTATCTGTTGAGATCTTCTTTGTGGTTATCCTTGTTGTATTTAGTGAGACATTGAGGGTCTCGGGGTCCCTACTGAGTATCGTTATACTAACCCCTACAGGGTCTATGCTCGCACCTCGTTGTGTTGGTTGTAGATGACGGGAAGTGCAGACAGAGGCCGAGTGTTCGAGGACTGGACGGTACCTGGAGGTGGACCTCACGATGAGACAGTATCTAGTGGTGGACTTCACGACGAGATGACACTCAGAGGAGGTTTATGGGTGAGAGAATTGTGGAGGCTATCTGTACCTACCCTTCAGGTAGCATCCTTGGTGGATGATCTAGGAGATGCTTATCTACTTCCGGATGTTTTATCTTTTTTCTTGTACATTACAGTTGGGCTTGTATTTCTAGCCCCTTTATTTTCAGCACAACTTGTTTAAGTTTTGCTTAGTGTTTTACTTCCGCTTGTACTCTGGGGTGTTTTGTTTACTTTTATAAAGGCAATGCCTTCCGAGTTATCGAGATTTACGCCTTTGGTGCTAGTCGCCAGCCCCTGGCCAATGGAAGGCGGGTTGGGGTAGTCACGGCACGAGCCTCGAGGATGGGTTGTGACACCTACTCCCATGGGGGTTCCTTTGACCAGATCTACCAATATAGGTTGTTCCTCTACCCTCATTATAAATGAACATGATTAAAAATCATTCATTGAATGAAATGGTCTGGACACAAATAATCACTCCGAAAATGGTTTTATGTTATTGTATAGGGTCTGTATCACTATATTAGTTGATGAGAAAACCCATGTCAAGGGAGTTCTAGGACATATTTTTGGATAACCCCTTAGGGGATTCAAAGGATCAGTTGGGTCACCATAAGTTTGTATTTACTACCCTTAGTTATAAGGGTTTTTATTATTCTACACCTCATTCTCAGGTAATGGAAGTAGTATCTCTGATATAATTGAAGTGGTCCATCAAATTGAGGGTGGTAGTTGTTGAGGCCTCCTATTCAGTGAAGAAGGACTAGGACACAATTGTGAAGGAATACTGTCTACATGCAATATAGACAACCACTCACTGGGATGTAGAAAATGTTGTGATAATTGAAATCAACTTTTTTCACTATTAAATAATTCATCTTCAGTATGATATCAATAATCTTTATGAAGAGTAATCCCAATTTTGAAACACATTCCAATGATTAGAAAAGACTGCGATAGAGAAATAGGTACTTGTTCACAAGGAATAAAAGGTGTGTCTTGAATCCATTACCTGGGTGGAGGGGTTGCAATTGGATGTGATGTCGAAATCTGAGTCTTCTGATCAACTACAATAATATAGATCCTCTGATGAGAAAATTATTATAGAGTGTAAAGAATAATCTGAGAAAATACTATGATGGAATCGTAAACTTTCCATCTTTATTGAGTTCAAATCTATATAGGAGAGACCATGGTATGTGGATATTCTTCGTGTTGTATGTTTTATTAACAATAAGTAGAATTTAATTAACCTTAAATCTGTTTTCCAGTTTTCATCTATTGGTAACATGCTGAATATCTCATTTATTCAATATTGTGAGAATTGCTAATGCAACCCATCTATTGTGCTTATATTTGAATGAACACAAATTTTTATAATTTAATTTTGAAATTATAACATATTTTATTTGAGAGATACATGTGAATATGGACCAACACAAGATCCTTTTTTGATAGTGCATTCCAACAATCTTGAAATAACACGATTTTTAAAAAAATCATCTAGGTAGGATATATTTTAAATAGACAGGGTACTCAATCTATAGATAAAGATGGCAGGCTTGGATAGAGAATCATTATTTCTACTAAGTCTATATGGATGTACTTACAAGATTTTATAGGACAAATTTTATTTTTTTCTCTAGTTTATGGTCTTTTAGTCTAGACCTTGAGGTGTTTTTGTTTATATTATATTACCATAGACATGTTATTTCATTTGTTTAGGGTGTTTTAGCTCAGTTATAAATTTGATTTAGTGTAGTGGGATTTAGAATTGACCTGACGTGGCTTTAGATAATAGTCTTTTATCTCAGAACTGATATTGATTTAGTTTAGGGTAATCTTTCTCATACATATATGTTCTATAGTTTCAGGTATTTTAGCTCATACTTATTTTCTCTTTAGTTTTGGGTATTTTAGATTGGACCTAATATCTATTTAGTTTATGGCCTTTTAGTTCAAACCTTATGTTGCTTTTCTATAATATTTTACCTAATATATTATGTTTCTTTAGTTAGTGTCTTTTACTTTAGACATAAATGTGCTATATTTTAGCCTCTTTTTGCTCGGACATGATATTGCACTAGTTTAGGGTCTTTTAGCTCAGACCTGATATGATCATGGAATATGGTACAAACACGCGAGGATTAGTTCAGACACTAAAGAGTTGAGTGCATCCACAATGATGTCAGGACTCAAAAGGTATAAAATTTCATGTTTTTTGTGATTCATTTGGTTGAAGACAATAGGCTCATATGCATGATCCTGAGGTATGTGTTCATAGTCATGAAAACCTTCCTTAAAGCCAATTATCTTTCCCAGATTCTATGGCATATTTATGGAGGTAATATGGATGAGGGAAAAATTATAGGGATATTAGGTCCTCATGAATAGTAGAAATGTGGGTGATATAAATCATAAAACATAATTTTTAATCCATGAATTTGATATGGGGAAGGCACGCCAGGGATGACTCATAACACTATGAGCTTCCGAGTTCTGCTGCAATGTTTCTATAGTTCCAAAGTGTTAAGGTTTCATTCTGAAAAAGAGGAGATTCCATTAGTTGGTGGGACATGTCCATTAAGCATCAGTTGAATGACCAAGATAAATTTGATCTCCACATCTTTATGAGGGATATGAATGATTTAGGAATACTCAAACATCCAGATGAAGAGGTTGGGTATTGGAGGGAATCTATCGATGAAATTGTTTGGTCACCCTATGGCAATTTAGCTCAATATTATGAAGCTTGAGCCCTATGCCCCATGGTTTCAAATCATGAGGTGTGGGACCTAAAAACTTTGATAATGGAGTGTCACATTCCAGGATTGATAAAGGGTACAAAACAGAGTTTCATAACCTCATAGATGTAAAATCTATTAAAAAAGATTGGTACGCGGATTTTAAATCACGGTCCAAATTTATCAGATCTAAAGGATGATATGGGACATTCATATCAGGAGTAGTTCATCCAATCTGAGGTTTTGAGTTCTATAACGATGATTTCATGTCTCATATGGATTTAAATCTCCTTTTTATAGAGTGAAACATTTCATTGAGGTCCATATGTGAATAGTATTGACCCATATGAATCATGAATAGTCAAGAAAAGGGTCTCCTAAAGCCCAATATATTTTCCATGGCCCGTGGAAGGTTTACGATGAACCAAGGCACCCAAATCATTACATGTGATCATAGGAACATTTATATACAATAAGTGTTCAATCACCACAATAGTTTTTTCACATCCTAGTGAACTTATTATCATTGTTAGGAGATGTGAAAAATCTTTGGTCAAACTTTTTCCTAGATAAGGGGGTCCAACGAGCATAGCTTTGATTTTACTTGGGCTTCAAATTATTCCCTATGATCTTTATTAATTTATATTTACACCCAAATGTTTTCATAAAATCGAATGATGAAGAATCCATCGAGAAAAGATTTTACATTTTCCCGGTTTTGCCACTGTGGGTATTCGTCTAGAAAGTTTTGAGTCTCTTTCAATAGAAGTTTAGGGTCTTCTGATTTGGACCATTATAAGCTACAGTTTAAATTCATGGAACTTTTATCGAAGTTTAGGCAGTTTGAGGTCCTAAATCACAAGGAAATAATATGATATATGTTATAAAAAATCTTATTTAGAATACATAGGGTCAATAGCACTCCGAAATCCTTCTAGTATGGAGATTAAAATGTTATAAATCATATATCAAGGTTCTCAGATAATAAGTAATGCTTTGGGACAGTCATACATGGATAGTTTCAGATCACACTAAGGCATTGAGATATTCTTCGATGAGGTCAGGCTCACACTAACCAGAAAGACATTTGATACTATATCAATATGTCTCCAAGTGGTGTGTCTGAAACCATTATTTTTTAATGGCATGGATGAACTAAAAGATGTCTTTTCTTTTCTAAGGTCTATGAAACGCTTGTGGAAACATAAGCTAAAAAATTCATGAAGTGAGGAACATGGACTAGGGTGGTTTAAAAATATGATACAAGCACCACGTACTCTCGTTGTCTAAGATAAGGCTCTTATGGACCTTTTATAAGGAATGATAAATGGGTGATGGAATGCAATGTTTATCATCATGTTGTGGGGATGTTTTGTATGGATTTTAATGTCATGTAGTAAATACATTTTCTGTGTTGTGTTTTTCATGTTGTAAGGAAATATATATGTTCAATTTATCATCATGTGGTAAGGATGTAGGAACCGATGTGATTGGATGAAAATATCATATTTGCGACCAATGGTTGAATTCCAAGAATCTATATGTATCTCTTAAAAATAAGAATAAAAAACACATAGTTTTGAAGATCTGTTCATTTTAACATCATGCATTGATGATATAGATCCTCCAATATGAAATGGTGGAATCATGGTTGGTCGCATTAATAGAATTATGGGTGTCACTACGTTTCCCATGGTGATAGGAATCAATCTAAACATTGTTCTTAATGAATTATTTTCTATAGGTTTGACCTATATGCAGAGATGAGGGAATAATTATATTCATTTGATGTGAATGGGCTCGTTGTTGGAAATATGGATATTGCTACATATCCTATTAGGACAAAAATTATGTCACATGTAGTTCTTGAGTTTGAAATACTCTATGCTGGTCTAGACCATACATATAGGTGGGGAATATTTCCATTAATGGTTCTAGATAGGCCTAGGATTAAATACCCACAAATCACTAGGTATCATGTAATGATAGGAATCAATCCACATGCTGTTCTCAATGAACATTGTAGTTGAACTTAATTTTTGTAATTAAGAATATGGAATGATGTGGAAATGTGGTGATGTTGGGGATGAGCTTAAGTATTGATGTTTGGGTATCGCTATATATCTCATTAAAATGATGTTCTTAAAGAATATTGAAGTTTAACATCATGCAGAATGGAGAAGGGATCATTGACATGATGAGGGATAGAGTGGCTGGAGGACTAGCAGAAGACCCACACCAACTATACTTTTCTTATCTTGTGATGTTAAAAGGATTATGTAGTTTCATGTCTTGTAGAGGAAATTAACTGTGCAGTTTAATGTCTTGCAATGAGGACTCATAGTACGCCTTTTACGATCTTGCATTCAGGTCCATGGTGTTCTTGTTGAAATATTTTATTCCTTTTTTGTATGGGGAATCTGTTATTGAGAATCCTAATCTCACATGATCTATGATCGGTTTGGGAAATAAGGAATTGAAAGGGTTCCACTCACCATGAAGAGGCATTTAAGGGTAGGATTGGGAAATTTTTTATCATGTGGTGGTTGGACCAAGATATAGGATCAAGGCAACCCCGGCCTATCTAATTGGAAATGAGAATAAATCCATACGTAGTAATAGAAACATATACAGTTTAATGTTATGTATTAAGGATGTGGGTGAATCGATGTGATGGAATATGGATATTATGTATCTATGCAGTTTTCAACCATGAAGTGAGGAATTAGATTACCCGATTTTAAGGAAAATGGATTTTGAGGATATGTGCAATTTACATCATGTGGTAAGGAAATTATCCTTGCAGTTTAATGTCATGTGGTAAGGATAGTTGAGCACTTGATGAAAGAATTTATCCCTATGTATGGGAACAATAATACAAGCTTGGGTGTCAATATGTATCCTATATTAGAATGAATCAATACATACATTGTTCTCAAAGAAACATTGAGTTTGAAATCATGAAGCTTAGATAAATTCCATATATATCATAATCAAGTGGTTAAGACACATTTTTACAATTTAAAATTATGTACTTAGGATGAATGATGGGGATTAATCTGATGTGGATTCCCACACAATTATATATTATGAAAAGTATTTCTTGAGAAAAATTATGTTGGTGGATGGTGTGACATGGACCCCATCTGTGGTGGACCATGAGTATGCTACATTTTAATAAGCCTTTTGTATTACATAAGGCCCTTCTCAATTGAGTTCCAGTATTTGGGGATTGTTTCATGATATCATCAGGGTTCTGAGATCTAGAACAAGTTCTCAATGTATAAATGAACAAAGGAAAACCTTTTTGTTAACATCTCATTCTATCCGATTCTAATAGACCATTAGTTTGGGTAGTGTGTGCAATATGTTCTCATATAGCAATTCAAATACATATAGCCTATTTTTTGTTTGTCTATCTTCTAAGAACATTCAAAAAATGAATTTAAAAAGTGAATGTAGTTGGATGTAAATCTGTAACACTTCCACATTCCCAAACACCATTGAGTGCGGCGTTTCCTATGTGGCAGTATGCATGGTGGTATGGTAGGCCCATAAAGTATTAATGAGCTTATCCATCCAAGAAATATTATCCTTCTTCACCATTTTATAGAGTATGTTTGATAGAGTATTGTTTAAGGACTATAAATGCCCATTTTTACTAATTTATAGTGATGTGTGTGATTGGATATGACATTATAATCCTGGTATAGTCTCATCAATTCTTTTTAATAGACCTTGGTGTTGATGTCTGTCAATATGGTGTGAGGGTCCCCAAACCTAATGATGATATAGGACTTCATAAAGATGATGATATTCTCTATCCAGACTTCATTGAGGGGTAATAACTCATCCCATTTTGAAAATAAGTTGTTATTAGTAATGATGTACTTGTACCTCTTAGCTATGGATGGGTGATGTGGCCCCACAACATCTATTCCCCAAATGGAAAAAGAACTAGAATATTTAGTTATATATAGACACTCTCGGGGGTAAGGGATAAAGTATGTGTGGATCTATCACACATGAAATTTCTTGGTAAATTACACATAGTCATATATCTTGGTTTTTCAAAAATATCCCAACCTCCTAATTTGGTGGGAGAGACTTGTTCCAGACTGATGGGTTCCAAAAGATCTTACATTGACATTATCCAAGATGGAAATAATCTCTCCTTTTATTATTAATTAGAGGAGTATTCCATAAAAGGCTCATGTTTAAAGGGAATTCTACTCATTTAGGCCATCCTACAGAGTGAACTTTGCTTCGTAGTGCCAAATCTCTTCCATTTTGACATGATCTATTTAGAGACACCTATTTTAAATATAAAAAATTATTGGCTCCATCTATACAAGGGTGGTTGTTAGATAATCATTCTTTGTGGTGGTGATGAACTGATTGATTTCTTCCATATCACATAAGATGATTGATGAGATAATTCTTTAATGTGTGATACATTATGTTTCGTTTTACTGATCAGGGTTAGTGAGGATGGTGACTTCTTTATCTAGTTCATCATCTAGTGTATTCAATGATTAGGCAACATGCAGCAATGTGGAATCAAATTGGAAATCTGCCATTATTCCACTAACATAGCTAGAGGGAGGGGAAAATTCCTCCTTTTTAGTGGAGTATTCACCATTTATCTTATTTATCAATAATTCTTATACCCCAATGTATTCAGGTAGGCTATGTGAAACCATAGGGAAAGATCCCTTACCATGGTGATGGATCAATTTTCTGTCTCATTATTTGTGTATCCTTCACATAGTGAGAAAAAATTGTGAAAAATTATTTATCTAGAGAGAGAAATATAGTCCATAGACCAAACCTATTTGCCTTTACATTTTCCATCCTTATACTAATAGGACTCCAGGAGGCACCATCAATGCACAACTCCCATGTTCTAAGAATGTCATGGGAATAGAAAAAATTCTCATCTAGAAGCCCAGTGTCCTACGATGTACTTTTCGGGGTAGGATATATTGTGAGGAAATCATTTAGGGATTTCCCTTTCACAAGAATTATGTGATATAAACCAAATTTCATATTTTTATTGAATAACCACCCATTGATCCAAGTTCCCAATCATTATAGGATGACCAAGGATGGAATTGAGAGGATTAATATGAGAGACCAGGTGGACTAAATGGTGCTAAAAGTAATTCATCATCTTTTACAAAATAATATAGTGTTCCAGGATGTTATTTTCACTCATAATAGCTAGTCTCAGTACCAAGAATATTCTATATGAGGTAGTAGAGACTATTCTCACTTCCCTGATCATTTTACATGTGAGGAGGGAACCCAATTATTTCTCTATAGTGGAAACCTATGAGATGAGTTTCCTCCATTACAATAAGGAATCTACATAAGTGGGTGCAGTAAGTACTTCTTGAGTCTATTAAAAGTTTATTGACAGTCATCTTCCCATTGATAAGATATTCCCTTCATCATTATCCTTGTAAAGGGGATATATTTTCCACTCATATTGGCTATGAATCAGTAAATGAATGTAAGGTACCTTTGGATTTCCCTAAATTATTTTATATTTCTATGGGATATATTCATAAAATAAAAATAGTCATTTAGGGATCAAACTAAATCCCATGGTGGCATACGAAAAAGGAAAGGAACATTCCTGATGTTACCAAAAAAGAAAATTTAAATGTATTTAACTATATATTTTTTGTTGCATATTATTGATGATTTTCTAGAGATCCATTAAGAGGTCACATCACTATTTGGATTTAACAACCAGGTCATCGACATAACACTCACAAATCCTTCCCACTAATTTCTTAAAGATGTGATGCGAGGAGTGATGATAGGCAGAAAAATCTATAGTTAATAGAATGGGCATGACCTAATAGCATCATATTTCCTGAACTGCTTTGAAGGAAGTGTCTTCTTCATCCTCTGGGGCCATTTTGATCAGATTGTACCCCAAGTACCCTTATATGATGGAAAGGGATTGTATGAAAACAATATCATCAAACAAGAGTTTTGTGATCAAAAATGAGAAATAAT
Source organism: Viscum album (assembly GCA_963277665.1). NCBI lineage: Eukaryota > Viridiplantae > Streptophyta > Magnoliopsida > Santalales > Viscaceae > Viscum > Viscum album. The sequence goes on from OY728123.1 coordinate 824,359,194, forward strand.
CCTTCTTGCAATGCAGATTATGGTCTTAAATAATGAATATAGACCCTAATATGACAGTTAATTTTTTTTAATGGAATGATGTTGGAATTCGATCATGGGTATTGCACTTCAGAAACAATGTTGTCTTTGAAAAAAATGTCAACTTCTACCTCTACATTGGTGTAATGAGAGGGGTATATCCTTTTGGATTCCTATTTCATGCCTTGATGCACATCGAGTAATCCAAGAATGTGTGTATCCAGATATGGATTCAATCTAGTAATTTTTATATATATCCATGAGAACACATATCTGTGCTACTATAACAATGAATTGGACATATCTTTCTCTTCGAGGGTCATGGGGGAACTAATCAGAGGAGGCCATAATTTTTATTTTGTTAACAAATTTATTTTCTAAATCTTATAGATGGTGGTGGAGGCACCTTCCTTGAATGCAGGATGGGATGTTTTGTGGTCATCCTCATCTACCTCCAATTCAATTTCCTTGGAGTAATTTTCTGATGATTCTGGAAGTCTAGGGGTTCTCTATCCCTATTTTGGCGAGCAATTAAATTAGAATAGATTTTATCTTCCCTTACTATCTTAGTTCTTGTAGAGATATTCAAGAGTTTGATTTAATTTTACACTATCAATAAGGATAAGAGGGCCTTGGACCCTTGAGCATAGATATGCTACCTTGAATAGATATATGGGTAGCACATAATCTCTATCGAGCATACTCGAGGGATTCAAAGGGGTGGTCCCCAAGTCAATTAGAGCTGAAACCTGTATATCATCATTCATCATTGGTTACATTTCCCTCTTCTTATAGAAATATACTTCAGTATATGTTCCATTTAATTTCTTGAAGGGGGTATTGTCACCATGTATTTTTCTATATTTTCCATTCATGTATAATTTATACATTTGTGTAATGATGATGGTACTACAAAGTTGGAATAGAGATGAGGCCTTGTAGAAAGAAATTATATGTGGTGTCATTCCGGATAACCATGAACTCGTCATTATATAGGATTTATCCAAAATAAGATTTTTTTTCTCTTCCTAAGGGGCCCTTTCTCATGTTTTTCATACCCTTAAATTGTTATCTTGTTTGTAAATAAGTCCCCTTCACCATATCCCAAACATTGGAGAGTTTAAACTTTGATGAGATTGATCAAAAATCCATTATGAATCAGATCCCTCTGTACATTGACATTATAGAAACTTCCTTAGACATAAAGGGGTCTAATATTGCATTGGATGACCTCTTATCGATCTTTATTAGTGAATGAGATGGAGGCATGAAATTCTGAGTACATAGTCTCCATTCGACATACCTCATCCACAATGAATTCTGTCTCAAACTTTTATAGACATTGGAGGGATTCAACAAGAGCATCCATAAGTTATTTTGTAATATGGAGTGCATTGAGGACTGAGATATTGGCTGGTAAATAGCCAATTGTTTCAAAACATCATAAATTTGTGCCAAAGGATGAGACTTCTCGATATGGGGCTACTCCTGGGCATGTAGATCAGGTGTCGAGGCATTTAAGGTGTATGGGAATGATTTATTTGCTGAAGACAACGAGACATCTCCTGTTGGTGTGGGGGCTGGGCTGACCTTCCCCCTTATTATATATTGATCAGATGATCAAACCCTATCTTGGAGATCATGCATGAAAATTGGGAGTGAATGACTTCTGAAGGGTTCTGGGGAAAATATATGCATCTTCTGATCCTACCGAAGCAATTTTCCATAGTTCATAGCTGCTTATATTTCCTCCATGAGAATATGATCAGAATATTGGGTCGGACAACAACTATGTTCTCCACTTTATTCTCAATTCTGGTACATGTGACTTCCCATTCCACATTCATGTGTGGGAAATCCATTTTTTGTGGTATATTTATCATTATAGGAGGGTTCTACAAAGTGTATCACGTTGAAAAAACCAAACATGGTCTGGTAATTCGAGGAGTATTCTGTTTGGTGGGGAAGCTCCCATTATTTGGATGTTTTAGGGAATAAATATTGATTAGTTTGAGATTGCATTGGAGGATAATATGATTCCTTCTCTTCAATTTATTCTTGATTCCATTGGTCACACCCACCTTTGGGAGGTATTTTAGTTGTTTCCTTCATAGATTGTGGAGTTATTGCAAGTCTGTTCAACTCTACATTTATTGTGTCATGTTCTCGATCAACAGTTTTTTAAGTCATACAATTGTCTAAATTTTTTTCATGCATGGCCACAACAATCTTCCAACTATCCTCTCCTTATAACTAGACAATGGTTTTTCATGCCACCTACTCATAAGAATTTTTCCACCCATAAGATATCAACCATGCCTTCTAGAATTTCATTGAATATGAATCAGTCCTGGAAGCTATGAACTAGACTCCCATGGAAAGCATTGTAGATGGGATGGTCAGTGAGGGAGGACTAATCAAGCTTTCTAGGATGTGGAATATTGAGCTTATTTTTGTCCATGTAATCCAAGAAATAGCTTGGGGCTTGTTCAATTTAGATAGAGTATACCTTTTTATTCATTCTTCAAGTTCAGAGGAACCCTAATTTCTCTATGATTCCGGAAGAGGTAAATTCTATGGTTTTCACCACTTGGTAAGAGGTGATGGAATTTTTGGAACCTTACTAGGTGCCTACATGGGCACAACTATCGGCTTGAGGGAGACAAATGTATATTCTTCTATTCCTACCCTTTTACCCTCTGTTGTGGGCATGAGTCGAGACATTGATTGGGTCTGCCAAATGGATTCTTCAGGATATTTTGGAGTTTCCGTGAACTCTCGCACCCACTTGGATACTTCATAGGGATCAAAGGTGTATGTAACTCATACCTAATACTTTAAGCACAGAGTTTCATAATATTCTCTTTTGATAGAGGGTTGTTTAGAGAATAAGTTAAACCATTCCATTTTTATATGAAATCAGAAACCCTATTGTTCCCACATTGATTGAAGTTTATCAAGTTAATGATTTTTATTTTTATCAGTGTGGAGTTGAAATGATAAAGGATATTCCAATTAAGTTATTTCCATTATGAAATTAATCCTATTGGTAGTATTCTATACTAAACAAAGGGTAGTCCTATCAGAGTTTGTTTGAAAACCTACACATTTTTGGTCTCCTTTAAATATAAAGGGCCCATCATTGGACCACATTGGGATACGAAATGTGTGATATTTTTTTTAGGGTTTCCTTCAATGTCAATGGTAGAGATTTTAGGACATCATAAGTTGGGTAAAGGTGTAGTATCATCTATATATTCAGGATATGGCTTCCCCTAAGGTTTTATAATTTTACATCACCCTTGTAGGGATTCAATTAGAGAATATATGGAAACAATGAAATTAATTAACTCTAGGGTTACTACTATCAGATCCACATCCCATCCATAGGTGGATGTTATGGGCCAATAAGGTTTTCCCACCATCATATCTTGATGATTCTCAATGATTATTATGACTGGAAGATTTCCCTGATTAGAGGGAAGCTATTTCTATAATGGAAGAAAGTCTTAATCATTTTATGTTTCCTCACTTATGTAGACTGGTTGTCTAGATCAAGATCTAATCTGATTCTCAGATACTAATTTTTTTGGAGAATCAGCATAGGATTGGTACTATTCATATTTTCACGAATGCAGTACCCTTCAGGAATATTTCCCCAAAGTATATCCTAATTGAGTTATCAGAGATCTCATCTTCCACACACATATTATGACAAATGTTACTCTATGGAAGGAAATTCAATTATTTGGGGGGGTTGAGAAAGATGTAGCCACACCATTCCTTTTTCAATATAAGGGTTCATCTAGACAGGTGGAAACTCATTTTTCGGTGGTGCCACATTTTTTAGGCTTCTCTGGTTCTGAGTACATGAAACCTTAATTGGGGCATAAAAACCACCCTCCTCTTAGAATATATACTCTTTGTTATAGCCTTATACATTTTCATATTGATCAATATCTACCATGTTGACAGAGATGAAATTTATAGAGGCATATCGGTCAATGGTGGTAGTACCACTACATTCAATGAAAATATGCTGATTATGCACTGCCTTCATTAGGGTATTTATTTTAACCATTTTTCATATTGGGCCATTTTTTCTTGAGACCGTTGGGAGAGGTCTAATTTCCCTTGGGGTACGTTCCTCTTTTCATGTCCTATGAGTAATGACCTTGAGGGAGTATCTAGTCATGACTTCAAAATGAGCCTCAACTAGTAGAGTTTTTTACACGGTTGGAGGGATAATTAGAACACCAAATATTTCCCTCCCATCCTAGAGAATATTTAATCTCTATATAATAATGATGATTATGAAAATTCCCCTAATCATGTGGGTTTGGGGTCATTAGGGATTTAATTGCCTGTAATTGGCCCTGTTGTTGAGGATCCAATGATTCCATTTACGGACATGATGATTCTTGGGATGGATATAAAGATATTAATTCCCCAGCCTAGTGGGATGTGGGTGATTTTGAATGACCACAGATTCTTTTAGGATCCTCTAATGGGATGATGAACATGTAGAAAACGACTGAGATATAAATTTCCCAATACAAACGGACTAGGGGTGGTGTTTAGCTATCAAGTACATGTATCGAATCCTCTATGGAATTGATGATCCTAGGGGTAGAGGTAATGGTAGATATTATCCTAGCCTTGGGGGCTGGGTCCTCTTCAATATGGCTGCAATGGAGGCTTCTATTGGGCCCGATTTGATGTAGAGAAGATGTGATCTCATGGGATCTGAGTGTAATTGAATCCCATGAATAGAATTATTCTCCATGAGTATTGGTTCATATGATACTTTTGTTTTTATATGTTCAAAAAAATTTATAATTGGTTTGAATGGACCGTATTGATGTCCTATTGTATATCCTCTCCCTTCGTTAATGATGTATAGATATCATTGAAGTGGGGGAATTCCATTGTAGTAACCAACAAGACTGAGTGTTACACTATCCACTGATTTCACAAGAGGATATAACATTAAAATACACAAAATATGAGGGGTTACATTATTCATGGGGTGAAGAATAGTGTAACAATCCATACCATCCTAGAATAAATATGAATGTCATGGACTCATATACCAGTCATTGAAGTGTCATGTTGCATCGATTGAAAGAATGTTGCAAATTTGTGATGTGGTTTTGTTTTTTTGGACACCAAAACAAGGAGATACCATCTATGCCTAGCTAAAAATGAGTATATTTATTTTCTGAAGATTATACTTATATCCTAGATATGGGTGATGCTGATAATTTAGTCACTGATGATTATCCAATATATTTTGGAATAGATAAGGCATTAACTCCTTTTCTATCTAATCTGGGATCTCATAGTCAGAAGTAGAGAGGGGATAGAACATTATTGGGAGGATGTTTTGGGATAAATCTTTCCATATGTCAATATTGGACTCCTCTTTATCAGAATTACATGCCTCCATCCAATCAGACCACAAAAGATGGATCTGACTGTTTCCTGGTGACAAGAGTACTGTTTTGTTGGAAGATCATGGGAACCATATACAGTTGACATTAATATTTTTAGCACATCTACATATGAAGGTTTTTGAGTTTTGAAAACCTCTCTATATGGAGGTGTCATGAAAAGGGGTGGATTTTCTTTTTTGTGGAAGATATCATCGTGGGGAGGTTGACCATGGTGGATTCCCATCGTATAGTCCCTATGATCCATCTCAACACTACTATGAGGATAAATATCAATATAATGAACATATTGTACTTCTTCTTTAATAGAAGAGTCGATGGACCCTCCTGGGGTCGATAATATGTCTTGAAATAACTCAAGGACACTATCATTGAGAAGATTAAGAATATGGTCCATGTTCTCTGTTGTGGTCAGAATATTCCAACATACCTTTTGAGATTGTGTAGGGATATGAGCCCACAATATGATGGATTTCATGATTGTATTTAACTTTCTAGTGCTGCGGAAATAGGCGCCTAATGCAGAGAACGTATTGTTATTTCCCTACAAGATATATCATTATTGACTAGAATAATGGCATGTACTAATGCTTGTTTCGTTATCACTTGGAAATAATCAGCCAATATAGAAGTATTTCCTTGATCCTAAGCCTTTGGGATTTTCTGTTGGTCTTTCTAGGAATGTGTATGAGCCTACCCAAATGTGTTTTTCTCTCTCATGTTGTGATCCTCGGTTGGAACAAAAATATGATCCCAGCCTGAATATGCCTTTCCTAATGGAATATGGTGAAGGAAATCATGTATGAGATAAAGAATATGAGTCCTCTCATATATATCCTCTAAATAATGATGGAGTAGTAATTATTTGGTAGAAGTATGAATATCTTCCTTGATTCCTTGATATGATGGAATAATCCAAGAAGATTAATTTATAGGAATACGAGAAATTCCTAAGGCTTATTCCATTCTCACTTGGATAGACCTGACCAAAAAGGGGATATATTATTGATCCCAATACATTTCAGTATACCATTGGATTTCATCGAGATAAATATGAGACTATCCTGAGAATTTTACCCCTATCACAAGGTGAAACCCTACCATAACAGTGATATAAGCCTGATCATAGGCCTTTGGAGTATTCTCTAAGACTTTTTATCCAAGCATGAGCCCATATCCCAAGGTATTCATCGATCTCACCTGGTGAAACAAAACATGAAGAAGATGTAGATCCTAATTTTATGTCTCTTCCTTTAAGGTAATATGTCGATTGTACTCAATTCTTTGAGAAAGAGTCTGCAATTTATCTTGTATAACAACTTTTTTACGATGATCAAAGTTCCAAGTTTCCATTCATATAGGGATAAGAGTATGAACATGTCCCTTCATCTAAAACATTGTCAGAATATGCTGGATGATTTCATTAGTTGTTTCTAAAATATATTGTATTTTTATAAATGTGTGTGCATGGATATAATGATAAAAAATTTCTATCTCCATTATACACCTGAAGATATATTGGATTGAAGAGGAGATATGCGCCATTATTTTTCCTCATTATCCCATATGAATTCGCTAATGGGATTAATTTATATGGGTAGGGAATTAAACCTCCCCAATACCTTATATGGGAATATTCCCATAGACTTGTTTTGAGAAAACAGAGACATGAGCTTTCTTGCTAGTTCATGCAGGGATATGTCAGTTGGAACCACCTGTAGGGGTAGGGATATGATCCATATTATATATATGAAACAAATTCTTATCTTGATGATCCTTCCTTGATGCCCATGAATGGGTGTTAGAGGTGGAAACATGTCTAATGGCGCCCTCTATAGGCAAATGATGCACACCGGTGGGATAGTGTTGCTGATGGAGGTTGAAAAGTTCCCTACTCAATGACACCTGAACCAGACGGGAGATATATTTGGATTAGTAATCCACCTTCATTAGAGAATAATGGTGGTATTTGTTTCACTCTTGAGATAAGATCCCGAAATTATTGTTTGTAGCTACAGGGGCTACTAGCCTATATGTATCCTTTACATGGATATGTGGACCCACTAGTTTTCATTCTTAGAGAACATCAGAATAATCTTCCATGTCTGGGATCATACAATGTCGATGTTAGCACAAGAAAATCCTATTATCCACCTTCCATAGGAGCTTTCAAGAAGGTAAGATCATTTTATGACCCATGGGGGTTACTATTATAGATGATTTTCATGAGCGAACATAGGATACTGAATACTTTACCTTAGATTGGGATGGTGTCAGTATCGTCCTTAATGTAGACAACAAGGATCATGGTTATTGATTATTTCAGTATCACAGGCCTCGTATGTTCAATTAGAAAAGCATGGTCAACACAATTAGACTGATATTCCCAACCTATCCAATTTTTTAATGTGGACATGTCAACATGAGGATGGAATTGATGGAACCCTAGTTACAGATCATCATCTATAGATCATTCTATTGTTTCTTATTGGTTTGTACAGGGTGTGAAAAAAAAAAACATGTTGCATGATTATTTTTCCATTGGAGTTATTCAAGTCGGGTGTGATATATTTTTTTCATTTAGAGTTCAAAAAAATTTCTCAGTAGATTATAAATGATAGTTTTGTTATAACAGATATTCATTTCAACTTCAATATTTTTTTCCATTAGGGATTTCAAGTCAAGGATGTGATCATTATGATGGTTTTATTATTGTGGATTTGTGTTCTGAACAATCATTGACCTTATATTACCATTTTCTCTCTTAATGAAAACTATCAATGGTCCCCCACAAAAACATTCTTCCCAAAGGTAGGCATTCAACTAAATTTTTATTACCAGTAACTCTTGGGGACTCACATTTGTTGAGCGGATGAGAGTTTCATCTCATCTCACACATTTTTGGGGAATTATTTCCTACTCTAGAACTATATTATACATTTAAGATATGTTGAAAAAACTTTTTTAATCCCGATATGGGACTAGTTACACTAAAAATGATCATGGGTAAATTATATTTCATATGAAAATTATTTGAGTCTGTTTATTGAATCCATGTATGTATATCTGAGGTTCTCCATCATTCTACTATAATGTGTGGTTGCATATGTTCTGATGTCATATAACCATGTTATTTCTAATGTGCTGCCACACAAAGAGGGAATTAATATTCCATTTAGGGTATTGAGCCATTATAAGGCATCCTATGTATCATTCTTATTGTAGGAATCAAAACCCACATAGTATGTTGGACCTGTGAAGCTTAACATTATGTAGAAAGGACTTATATGGGAGCTCTATGACACCATGATTTTAATATGGGGTAAGAGACATATGTCCTATACATCCAGAGTATAGTAAAAATCATAATTTCTGTATATCATTTGTTTCGGAATTATATATTGTGGTTACCCCTATCAATGTAGAGACTCATGTAGTAGATGAAAACATTACCAAAATTTCCAAAGGTTGTATGATCTATGATCTATAAGATAAATAATGGGTGATAAATGTTCATTTTCTTTTCAAATTATATGGGAATTATGTGCTAGGATTTACCTAGGATGATTTATTATAGACCATGGGCCTTAGGGTGATATCCTACATATCCTAGTTATAAAAAAATCAAGTCATCCTAGTTTGTTTTATTTCTCATTCCACTGATGGATGAGGTAGAGCAATCATCCCCTGGGAGTGATAGGATCCCGGTGGTCGAAAAAAATATTTTCATAAGGCTTACATTGAAATGGATGTTAATTAAAGCTCAATAATTAGTAAGGAATCCTACGTATCATGGTTATTATATTAATCAGAGTTCTAGTAGTTTAATCACACACATGGTATTATTCCCATGGTATATTTCCTTGTGTTGAGGAAAATGTGTCATGCCACTTGTTAGGTATTTAGATACATATATTTACTTAGTTGGTGGAGCCTTTTTATGCCCATGATATAATTATAGAAACTTCATGAGCTTAATTGAGCTGTTCTTGGTGTGAGATAAAAGGGATGATAAAATGATCATTATCTTTCCTTGGAGAGCGATGGACTTACATATTGTGGTATCCCTATGGATGTCAATCCTTGAAGGGGTGGATGACTTATCTTGAATATGGAAGGAATTATATTTCTCATAAAACCTTCTATATGGACATAGACACTAAGGATTCCTTGACTATTTGAACATGTCATGTTATGTCACTAATCAAGGATTACACTTTAAGGTTTCTATAGTTTTTCATTCCAACATGACAAGTGTTGATTGTCTTCTTATCCTAGTATGTACGAGAGTATTTTACATTTATATCTAAGGAAAACTAAATGATCCTGTCATTCTTTCTAATGGACTTCATTTAACATAGGATTCATATATGAAGGTTATCGCATGATCAAAGTCAAATTGTCCAAAAGATATTACATGATCCAAGTGGTATGTCTTGGAAGCCATTGCATGACCCAAAAGACTTTTATAGAGGGTGTTTCATGATCCAAATGACTTTTCGAGAGGGTGTCTCATGATCTAGAAGACTTGCCTAGTGGATTTTGTATGATCCAGTTGTGTTTCGCTAGTGTCATTTTCAAGGGTTGTCTTGACACATATGGAGGGTGCCACGATATTCACTATGAAATGTAACAGAGGTTGTCACATGTCATGGATAACATCCCTAGAGGGCATCATGATACATGGATGAAATTTCACTAGGGCATCACGTGTCAAAAATTATTTTACCATATGCTGTCTCAAGGTCTTCATTGATATACGTGGATACTACCATGAGACTTGGTCGACATGTGTTGGTGTTTTTATATGTGTCAAGCGATTTATCAAAAATATGTCATGAGGTATGGGAGATGAAATTGAGGGGTCTCACAATACTAAAGTATAATTCCTAGGGGAAACATTTTATCTTGTCTAATAGGTCTTGAAATATTTTTCATGACCCAAATATAATGCAGAAGGAGCTCCATGAGATTGGGATGAAATGTCGTAGTGATGTCATGAGTCGTGGATGGTTCATACAAAGCACATGAAGGTCATAAATTATTATTTTTAGTTAAGTCATAAACAATTAGTCTTTTTTATCCCTTTTATTTGGAATTCCATAGATTTATTTAGTACATGTTTAATTTGTGTCTCGCATGATCCTGCTAATGTGTAGTATGTTCTTTACAGAAATTGCTAGAAGTCCTTAAAGAGACCAATGAATGATCAAGAGAAGTGATTTATGCATGTATTATGATCACTCTAAAGGTTCTCTAGTATATTACCTGAGAGAAGACTTTCCCATCATGACATCAGCCACTTTGAGAAATCCTCTCTAATTCTTGGGTGTTATAATTTTTCATGATGAAAAATATCCAACCCTACATTAGAAAGTCCAAATATGCCTTTCTTCTTGTGGGGTTGGATAATTTTTGGGACTTACTACCCAGGTAGACCACCTTATTTCATGGAATATATATCAGTGATTAGATATAGAGTCAGCGAAGGGGTCTAGATACACGTGTTTTCATGAGACTTTGTCATGGATTGCTCTGAGGGCGTCACCCTCTTTTTAGCGACCGCAATTCCCTCCCATCAACTCATCCACTATTGTATTATTTACAATTAATGGGGGATTTTTAGATCATGATTCTATTCTGAATGAATTCCTTATTTGCATATTGACATGTTTAACAGATATCTTGAGATCAATGTGTCTATTCAAAAGCATCTGTGCGATGCTTGATTCCTGGCCTAGGAAATTTTGTGAGGAAAGGATGGATTGTCCAAGGTTCTCCTTAAGATTAGGTAAACTCATCTTGGAGAGTCATGGATCCATGATGTAGACTTCCTTAGCACATCCAAAAAGTTTAATGAATGTGAGAGCTCCTAAATCCTCGTTTTTTATTTGATAAAGATGTTGGATTATGTGATGTTACATAAGTACTGTTGAGGGAATTTTCCCTTTTTTTGATGATACTTCATGCTACCAATAATGGTCCTATTGGGGTGTGTGATAATTTCATGTAAAAACAATTCTATTTGTTCTTAGGGAGACATAGGGGTAACACAAGGTCACCTAGACAAACCCAAGACCTTTCGTGGGATTGAGATGACATTCTAGAGGTGTCCTATGGTGCCTTATGAATATACAAGGGCTCACCATATGACTTTAAACAACTGTGAGAGGTTTCTACCTACTACCCTTAATTTCCCTTTTTTTTATACCCAATGGTTTTGGGGTCTTGTGGCATTTTTTAGATGTTGTTAAGGACTGTTTAACTTCCCATAAATGATGCACCACATGATCCTTGGCTCTATGAGAAGCATCTGCCATTTAGAATTTTACCTCTTCATTTTCAAAGTATTTTCATGTTGGATTGTCAGGTGATTGCTACTAATAAACCATGTGGAATATGGGAGCATATTTGGAAACCGCTTCACGACCACTGGTTATCCAAAATACCTTTTTAAGTGTAGGAGGGATTGTTGAAATGGGATTTTCAAGATATGCTATAGGTTATGTGATGCATGTGGAGTCTTTATGTGAACATATAATGGAAACATGATAGTGAGCCCTTTGAAGGATCACACGATCTATAGGTATCACCCACCCTATTCTTCTTTTTTCCTTTTTGGGGACAATTTATTCTCATATTCAACTATCTATTCCTTTTTTAATTTTTTGATGATCATTTGACAGGAATCAAAACCTCTTCAAAAGTTAACCATCTCAAGACAACCTCATCCAAATTCCTTTCATTCCAACCCACCAAAACTGTGCCTTCAAATAATTATACATATTTTTAATTCATTAATGAAATTACCATTTTTAGTGGTGAAATGTGTGTATATGTTTTTCTAGACATTCCATATACAAGCCCATCATATTTCTAACCCACAACACTAAACTCCCATACAACTTCTAAACCTCAATGGTCTCCCCACTGTTGAGTTTTGAACTCATATCCATGCATTCTACATTGGATTTGTGTGGCTATTTTACCATTTTTATAAAACAAGGAACAAAAAAACTATTAATTTTTCTTAAAAATCACCTTAATCATCACATTCCATGTTCATGTTGGCTAATAACAACATCAATATTCACTCATCAAAATATATTTTTCTAACTGAGCATACCAATTTCTAGTTAATTCATCTGCCACAGAATTTCCCTTTCCCAATGTGCAAATCAAGTCAATGTCAAACATTTGTGATACTTCGAACTTATTCATTTCCATAGATTCAAATGATTTTTTGAGAAAATGTGATTCAAACTCTTATAATATATATACATAATAAATTTATTACCAAATTAGTAATGACACCTTGTACTCAAATCATAGAATATGGTAGTTGAATCCAAATCATGTGTTGGGTTATTTTTCTCATGAAACTATAACTAACATGATCCATAAGAAAAAACATGATCTCATTGATTGGAAAAAAATCCCAACCATGATCCCAAAGCATCACAATACACTACATACCATTTTTCTAATTATAGACGTATTATGATTGGTGATGATGTATGGTGACCTTTAAGATCTTGAATATACTTATGACATTACTTTTTCCCTTGGAATAGAACATTATTCCTTGTCAAAGATTTTATAAGTAAAGATAGCTATGAAATTTCATGAATAGACTGTCTGTAAAAACCAGATAGACAAAGGAAACTATGTATCTCATCAAAATTATTTGGTGGTTTCCATGAGATAAAAAATATTATCTTTTCTAGATCAATAAAAACAAATTTTTCAAAAATTACATGGTCATGGAAACATACCTCTTATATCCAAAAATAACTCTTTGATAATTTAACATAAAGACGACGACCCCACCAGATTTCCAATACTATGTACACATGTTCCTCATACTCAGACCCCATCCTTGAATACACTAGTAAGTCATCCAAAAATAACACCCCAAAAGAATTCATTTATCTTTGTTATTCATGATTAATTAATTCCTTAAAGATTTCTGGTGTATTCGTTAAGACCAAAAGGAATAACCATAAAATCATAGGATATATATAATTCTGAATGCTTTTTTTGGAATATCCACATTCCAAACCCGCAATTGGTGTCATCCTAATCCTGAGTTAATTTTTGAGAACCATTGAGATCCCCATAATTGATCAAATTAATCATCACTTCCTGGAAGTGGATGTCTATTCTTTATCGTAATGGGATTAATCTTAACACAATCCACATTGAACCAAAGTGTTTCATCTGCCTATATGAAAAAAAATACTAGTGTTTCCCCTAAAATTATGCTCAACTAAATTAATCATTTTGATTATATCTCTTCAAACTGCCCTTTCAGCTCCCTTATTTCTTTTGGTTCTTTATGTAAGATGGATGGGAAATATGATTATCAACCGGAAGGATATTAATCATAAACTTAACTAATCTTTTGGGAGGAAACCATAAGAAATAATCATGGAAAACATCTGGAAATAGATCAATTTTTTTTTGGAAAACTGATGTCCTCAATATCTTCCATCAATTCCAAATTCAATACTACCACCTGGTATGAGATAATCCAATAGGTTGGTTCCAACAAGCCCATTGCACCTACATTTACATTAAGTTCTCTTCTAAAGAGGTCTTCGATACCTTCATTATTCCTAAAACTAACCCTTCTGGTATAATAGTTGATGTGAAACCTAAACATTGTTAATCAATCCATATATAGTAATATATCATAAAAATCCATCTCAAGCAGAGATAAATCCAATGTCAATCCGCTCTATCAATAGCTATAGAACAAGCATTACACAAAAAGGCTCGACATTCTCTTTGACCAATACGAGATTTATGTTTCAACACCTAAGGCATCATATCCACATTTAAACCCCATAAATCAAAAATAAAGGAACAAGTAATAAAATGAGATGCACTGTGTCCAAAAAAGGTTTCATATGGGTAAAATTCCAAAGAATCATACCTCTCACCACTAATGATCTAGATTGATCATCCACAATAACTTTCATTACTCTATATAATTACATAATCATTGCATTTTGTTCATTACTTCCTTAATGTTATTTCAACTAATGATTAATCATGTTATTCCTAGAATCACAATGGATATCATTGTTCTAATTATGGTATTGATTCTTTAATATTTATCCCATCAAATAATACGACATCTGCAACTCATGAAGAATGTCCCGAACACCCAACCTTGGAGCACTATGAAAATAGTGATGAAGATGATCCATATTATTTCAATTGTTGAATGATATAAGTTGTTTCCTATAATATTATTTCATGTTTTTAATGGAGCCACATTGAAAACATCCAAGATCTCCCATTGGTTTTGGAAGAAGATCCACAGATACTGCCGTCTGATTCTGAGCCATTCCACTAATTTGGAAATAGGTGTCCCTCTTCCTCTTGCTCCCATCATTAGAGTTCCCACAATTTCTCATAGATATAGAAATGATTCATCCTCCTCTATATATTGAAGAATCTCTTTATTCTATTATCACTCTTTTGACCATCTCTGTATAATCTTTTATACAAATCGTGAAATTCATCAAGAGAATCTTTTGCCTCATCCCTGATTCAAAGATGTGTACCATCAAAGGTGCATTTGCAAAAAATCTTTTGAAAAGAGGAATACATTCATGTATTTAGACACATTCTATATATCTATGAGGCTCTATTGTATCAAGTTTCTGAAGTCTGTTTTCATGAAATTTTTAATGTATGAGGACATACTTGATTATTGAATAATTCTTAAAAATCCACCCAACCAATTCCCTAGTCTAATATATCAAATATAGATAAATCCCACCACTGGCATGAATGTTCCTCCAAAATATATTTTTTCAATTTGGATTTTATCTACACAAGTGTTCCTTGAAAATTGATGATTTGATCATCATGTTTATCCACCAGTTATGAATCACCTAGAAAGATTGGTGGAATCTATTTTTTGAACCGGATAGAGTAATCCACATACCTTCGTTGATCCCATTGGTTCGCCTTATCCATAGCCTGAAATTCATGGTTAATACTTTGAAGCTACTATTGGTTCACCTATTTCTCATGTCAAACCACATTCTTAGTAGCTTATTTCAATTGGTTCTTAGACGCCTACCAGGTTCCATTTCATAAAACGAAACAATGTCATGATTCTAACTATCTAGAAACAGAGGGAATAATAATATCAAATTATACCAAGTAACAAATATCATAATATTGGTTTTTAGAAATACAATATTTCCCATATTCATCCATTTATAGAAAATTTATCTGTCAATGAAAATCATACAATTTAAAAAAAACCATTTCATTAAATTTCAAAATATGATAATTGAGAACAACATTATAAGTTTTAAAAAAGAAACACCTTTTCATCACATCATATGTCATTACTAAAAAAAATTGTACTTCAAGTGGGAATTCATTTCTAAAATTCATGCCATTATTCTATCATTGGATATACCCATGAAAATGATATTTCAAAGCCTATAAGTGTCTCGAAAATAATTATGTACCGTACACTATAGTAACATGACCTTTACCATAAAATGTTAAAATAATATTTTTTATGCTCTACATTTCATGTCCCAATAATCTTACACCTTTCTACCAACCAGACACAAGGAATATACCAGAATGAATTTCAACTCTACGACTAAGAAAAATGATTTCCATGTCAAAGGCTGACCAAGACTAATACCACATTCACACCAAGGATCAAACAATATGATATCACTAGTTACATCTTTCTTCTTCTCATAGGATTGAGATGAGGAAAAATTCATAATTGGTCATAAGTCGCATCCCCACGATTCCAATGGATGTAAATAAATTCCAACAGCTTCAAAACACATGCGGGACACTTTACCCTTTAATAAATAATACAACTAAAACAAAATATGGCGTCAACAAATAAACTATATAATGCATGATGACACTTTAAACTAACAAAAATAAATACCATTGATATCAAATCCAAACTATAATAGTGTACCACATTGAAAGACTACCAATAAAAAAGTACACAATGGAAGAAAAAACCAATACAACAAAAAAACACTAAAGAATACACTAAAAATCTAAAAACGTGCTCCCTGATCCAATACTACCAAACAACCCATGTATCATCATACAAAAATATATAAGTGTGATACCTTAACATTTCTTATATACTTATTTAATTAATTTGAAAAATCAATAGAGTTTCAATGAAGGGGTGAGTAATAAAACTTAGTAGGTCTCCCCAGAATGAATTCCATACTCACAACATTAGGTTAGAACATAATAGCACATTTATATAAATATATTTATATAAAACTCATTAAAACAATGTATAATAGGTTATAAAAAATTTCCATATCAAATAGTTTTCCAAAAAAATAGGAAATGTACAAAATAATACTTCAAATCTATATCACACATTCCATTTTTGGTATAACCATTCCATTCCACATATTCACATATCCAACCATGCATGAAAATTTTGATCTCCCTATACTCATAAGTGGTGAATCATCCTTTCACTAAACCATCACTTAATGAACCATTTAATAGAGGAAAGGTTTGACCCCTATCCATCCCACTAATGAATGTGGAGACTTTATACCATTATCAGTCCCAAATGTGCATGAACACACACACACACAACCGTTATTCAAAAAATGAATTCCTAAATAATTGTTTGAACAAATTCTAAAAAACTATTCTATTATTGAAAACCTTTCAATGAACTATTTTAATAAAATAAACCTTTTATTGAAAACACTTTTTCATGAATCACAACTAAACATTAAATTTAAAATCATCATTTCAAAATCAAGTTACAAATTCCAATTTCAACAAAGCACCAAATTTCTAGAATTCTATAAATTGTCACCAAATAAGGATTCCAACAAGAAATTCAAAAATATTTCACAACTAACTTTAATAAAAAAAATAAATTTGAATCTATGACTCCATGCTCTAATAAGAGCAGGTGAGAGTGAATCCACATACCTCATAATTTTTTGTGAAAATGTAGAATGACACAGAAACACCAAACAAGGTTGAATCTCCTAAAACCCACCTTAGATCTATTCCCCAATTTAAATAATGAAAAATATAACCATTATTGGCCTCAACAATCCAGGATATATCTACAGTGGAAATAGTTCTATGAAACTATAAGGAAGAGGGTAACAGATCTAATAAAAACCAAGTAAACGCATCATAAAAGATGGATTATCATGAGAATACCGCTTAAATGCACCATGAAATGCCTTCATATCACTTCTAAATAAATGTAAAAGTGTTACATAGCCTTTGGGAGGAAGCATTATTGAATTTGGTTTAGTTTGGGAAAAGGGGGGGTTAAAACATAATCCCACCTAGATCCACTTTTATTGATATTATTTTTAAACAGTTCATAGTTAGTCACACTATTAGGAAACATCTATGATAATCAAGCATCTGCCTCTTCCTCAAGAAGGTCTTTACATGGTTTGACCACACTATTAGTGATACCATGCTTTAACCATGAAAAGTCTCACTATCCAACTTTTCCTGGTTTTCTTAGGCATCCATACAGTTTAGGTAATCCAAGAATGAGCATGTGTGCCTTCCCATTAGCCCCTTTCTCACAATTCATGGTTTCCTATAAGATTTTCAGGGTTTACACTAACCATTATATATCTATTCACCTGAATAAAAGACCCAAGAATATTCCAAAAGGTTTCCAAACCCACTCAAACATCACCCACACACTATTTATAATTAATATACATAAATGATAGGTTACATAAATGAAACTGAGGTTTATAAAAAACCCAAATATAATAAAAAATGTGACACTCCATATTTACAATTCCATATCATGTTATAAACATGGTTTATTTTTAATACATCACTTGAATTACAACAATATCCTAGTATTGAATGTTTATTGTATTTGCGAACTAGATACATTTAAAACAAACCCAATGGTTCAATAAAAATTTCATGCATAAATACTATCTCCATATGTAATTTATTTATATTTATTCCATATATTTAAATTACTAGGGAAGAGGGGAAACATAAAAAAATGGTGAGCTATAAAGCCTAAAAAGTCTTAAATAATGAAAACTGATAAAAATTTGACATAATGGGAAACATATGAGGCATGATATATGAATATTAGAAGTAGTACAAGATACATGACATGATCTTATGTACATGAGGTATAATTTGGTGATATGTACAAGAGGTATAACATTTCCATAAGTGCATGAGTCAAAACATGATGGAAATTACATGAGCTATAACTTTGAAGCGTGGATAAAATATAACACATTAGACATTAATACGAATATCATCAAGTTTCATCACCAAGGATTTATAGAAAATTATCAAGGAATACATCTACTGTGTCAGGATCATTTCATCTCTATAGATTACATATTTTCCTAATGAATTCCAGCTCTATCAGGGCACACCAAGATTATGAAAATATACATAAATCCATAATGATCCTATGAAAAATAAATTGGTATCCAATAAATGAATGTATATATATACATACATACCCTTCAATCAATATAATTAATTATGGGGAATTAACACCGTATAGAGTCAATGGTATGAAGCTTAGTTAATAATTTTCTTATTTAATAAATTGATGAGTTTATCGGTGAGCACCCTTCAATTATAAAAATCATATCCACATGGGAAATGCATTAGAATAAAATGTATTCATAGATGATGAAAAAAATATTAAGGAAGTGATGTATTAATCTACATAGAGATCCTATTTTCACCATACCACATGTACATTATAAGCGGATACTTGAGAGGAAAGGTAAAATCTGTGGTAAATGTGGAGAGTTAAAGAGAACATGAATTTATTTTACAAATTGGATGGGAAAGAAACACATTCAATGGATTGATGTTTTCATCATGGTGATTATCCAACTATGAACATTAGAAACAAAATGATGTTAACGAAATAGAGGGTATTTCTCCAAATAAATGAATTATAACAAGAATTTAAGGATTTCACATTCATAGAATAGTTATATTAACTTAATTTGTATCTAAATACACATATTCTGATCCATAATTATAGATAATAATTTGTTTGATTATTATCTAATGAAAACCACATAAAGTGTCAAACGGGGTGTGAAGAAATGCACATTTTCATGCATTTGGTGATCATTGAGTGAAATCACAATGCACCTTTTTTAATGATATTACCACATTGTACAACCCTTTTAGATCCACTTTAACTTTTAGTCTTCAAACAATGGTATCCTTGCAAGGAAAACCACACTCTATTTTATTTACCCAATTTAAGATTGATTTATGGTTATGGAAAACCTTGAGCATTAAAATTTATTATGAAGGTAGTATAGAGATATAAAAAATTGATATGCCATTTATAACATAGAAATGAAATTATAAAAATTATATATAATAAACATTTTCATTTAAATGAAAAATAATTAATAATTCTCACAAATGTAATGGTAAATGAGGGGTTCTCAAACCATGTTTTGAAATATTAATGGCATAAGAAAAGGCTATAATGAGATTTAATTAACAAAATATCATTTACAATATATCACATGGAATATAATACCATGGAATTAAAATCATTTAAATATAAGAAATAAATTTTTTTAAATAATATTACAAAATTAATGAACATGAAAATGAAAGAAGAGTACTGAGGAAACCCTTACATTGAAAGGATTATTATTAAATATACAGTGGGACTCATTATAAAATTGGAACCTCCTTAAAGATACTATTTAGAGTTATATTGGGAGAGGATTCATGATCAATGGTTTTTTTGTGGAAATTTAGGAAGAAATGGAGGTATTTATACTTGAGGAGGGTAAAATTTAAGGGATTATGTAATGGTTATTTTATTTTTTAAGAAAACCACTAGTTGTTGAGTTAAATTATAAACAATATTATGGACTATTAATGAGTGAGATGGGTGGGTATATGTTAAAATACTTCAAAAAATTACCTTTAAAAAAAAAATCATGAAGACAATAAAAAACAATTATCTCAAAAAATCCATTTTTGGTTCAAAAATATAAAGAGTACAATTATAAATTAAAAACGATTATTTTTCCATAAATTATTGAATAAATATAAATAATAATATTTCATAGATTTTCAATGCTCATAAAAATAAAATTCTCCCTTTTTCACCAAAGATCATTTTTATTTTAAAATAATAAAAAAACAACCCTAGTATAATTTTGATGTGTGGAGTAAAAAAATGGAATTTATAATATCAAAAAAAAATTTAAACATGATCCATTTAAATTTTATATTAAAATACTTATTTATTAAATATTAAATATTTTTTGACCATAGTTAATTTTTTGACCATTATAGAAATTGCATAGGGAATTGATAAATTATAAAACCATTTAAAAAGATTTTATAAGATTATTTTATGAAATAAAGTATAATTTAAACTGCTATATTATTATAAAATATATTTTTAATTAATTATAAATATTATCTCTAATTATAAAATTTTAATTATATTATTAAATAATCTCGATGGTCACTTAAGCACATCTACACATCCAAAAATAATATGTATTATCAATTTTATTTAATAATTCCCATATTTTCCATAAACCATATTGTTTGATAATAATAATAGAAAGAATAAATATTTCACTCTACATAGACCATAATTATCACATTATCACTTACTACTTCAAATATGATAGTTATTAATCATTCACTTATAATGTCAATTGTTTCCCTAATACTTCAAATTTTTAAAGGTTTGTATAGAAGGGGAAATCATTTATGTGAATTCAAACCTTTGAGGTTTTTTTTAATTCAATATTCTGCAATGTTTGCATCACATTATTTTTCCAAGTTATAATAGTACATATTGATGCATGATGTGTATTTTTATTATAAAAGGAAAAAGGGTTTTATCTTCTTATATTGAAAAAATAATAAAAATTTATTGAGAGGCAAGAGTTTCTTTATTAAAAGAACAATATTTTTTTTCTGGCCATTACACTCCCAATACTTCTTGACAGATCTATCCTTCATTTTGTGATCCCTTTTATCTTATACCAATGTAATAAAGTAAAAAATATATTTGGGTTATTGGATTTGGAGTTTCTACTGTTGGGGTATTCCTTTTATGTATGGTAGATTCTTTTTCTTTGGTAAATGTGTTTCCATATTTAGAAATTTATCCTCTAGAGAAACATTTATTATGGTTGTTGTGTATCATCCATACAGGAGGTGAGACCAGTGCCATAATTTTTTTGGGGACGCTGTTTGATTAGAAAATTGACTTTTGGGGTTTTTTATCCATGGGCTTTCACATTTTTAATTAGTTGTTTTTTTTACTTTAGTTAGTGTTAAAAATTTAATCATTTACATATTTTGGAATTTTCCACCTATTTTCATGTGTAGGTTTCCAGTTAACCATAAAGGTCCTTTATTTTAAAAAAAATCAATAAAGTTATTTCAATGAGAATCGTGAAAATTCAAGAAAAAAAAATCACTTGTACCATTTGATTAATCAAATGAGTCTAGCCATATAAAAAATAGTACTAGTAACATCCTAAGAAATAACTACTTAAAAACACTACGGAATAGTTGAGATCAGAAGATATAATGAATTTTTTTCCGAAGAACATAATTTAAATAATCAATAATGATATAATTTTATGTTATTTATAGGGAAAATTTTTTTCATGATTTATTGAATAAATACGATGGATTCATTTGTAATTGTGGTTTGAACATAAATACATAGGTATAGAATAACAAAATTCATAATGAATAATTCCAATAAATAATTGAAAAAATTATTAATATGTTACATGGAAAATTATTTAAAGAACTAAATACTCATAATTCTTTATGTACCTTCACAAATAAAATTATATAAAATCATATTTTTACTAACTCCATTATAGGTAGTTTGATATTAAAATACTATTTTATTCAATAATTTTCATTTTAATATAAAGAATAAGGTACAAATTCATGTTTATATAAATTAATTTATCAAAATTTCATTTTTTTCAAATTATATATCCAAATCCATAAATTTACATTCAACTTAAGTCAAATTGAAATTATAGAACCCCATAGTGAGTTATATTATCATATAAATATAATTTGACTAATTTTATTGTGACAAATATTTTATTCTATATCACTATAAGATATATGTAATAATTTATATTGAAATTTATTATGGTCTAAACATTAGGACAAATATGATATTTCTCTCTCATTTGGGTGTTAACAATAAAAGGCTATTGAGAGACATTTCATGAAACAAAATTATGCTCTATTTTAATTATTTGAGCCCCACATTTAATAATGATCTAAAATTTTGAGATTTTATATATGAAATTATTTTTAAAAGATTTTACTAAAGAGATATCTATTAGTCCACATATAAATATCATTACCTAATTAACATTTATTATATATCCATAGGAGATGTGATTTTCTCCCTCCATGTATAACAATTGTTTTTTATTTTTTTCATTAATTTACAAATCATTTCAATAGTTATATAGAGACTATATGTCTTGAATAAGTAAAGGTAATAAAAAAAATTGGAATGAGAATTAAAATAACATATATACATAAACAATATCATGATCCTCTTATCTTCCAAAAATTAGTGTAATTCATTATATGATAATCCATAATTTCTATTTTTTATAAAAAGAAGATATATAAAAGATATATAAATATATTTTTGGGATGTGTTAATTGAAAAGCCTATAAACTAGGATAGATGGTGGATGATTTCCCCCATTGTTGAAGTTAGTGGGATCAACCAAAAAGGATAGAATTTAATATGAAATAATATAATGAAAATTATTCATGTAATTTTATAGTGAAATAAACTCTATGTTATCAATTATTCAGTTTATATATATGAATTCTCTTGACTTGTGTCAAGAGGTTTTAATCCTAACAACTACCAGTTTATGAAAAAATGTGGTTATACATTTTTCTAATATCACTGAAAAAATAAATGGGTTATTGGTACTAGTAATAATTTATTTGGAAGGATAAATTAGACTATTTTATAATCATATTTATTATTTTTCCAATCATATATATCAATTTCATCAAATATTTTTCTAAAAATAATTTTTACTATTTTTTTAGTGACTGTTCACTCTGTCTTTTTAATTACTTTTTTAAAGAAGAATATTGTTTTGTAGTGCCCCTTCTATCATTATGTATGAGTTCACATGCTTCATTTCACGATTACAATGGGGAGAATGATATCATGTTCACAAGTTGTAACATCATATGGAGTTCATTTACATGTCAAAAGTTGTGTTTATCCATAATTTAAACTATTACTCTCTACTAATAATTCTTTGAGTATAAAGGTATTTTTATAGCATTGAGGTGTTAGTGTTTTCCAAATCTCTCAGAATACTCATACAATACTTCTTCTCAAAAATACCAAATGTTTCAGTTTTATAGAATATATTTTTATAATTTATACATAAAAAACATATTTCAAGGATTTAACTAATATTTTCATGGTCCAAGTATGATTATGATAGAAAATATGATGTTAGACTACTAATTATTTTGTTGGAAATTATTTATTAGATAATTTTGTGTGAGGTTTAATTGGTGGTGTATACATTTGTTTCTATGATGTGATTGAAAATAATTACCATGATCAGGAATTTGGATGTTCAATTATTTTATGGGTAGAAATGTTATCTGATAGAATGTTTTATGGATAGATTATTATTGATTTTTTTCATATTTTAGTATGATAAAATTTTATTAGTTGGGGTTAGTGAGTTCAAATGATTTCCCCTACCCATGTAACCGAGAATAATATTATGGGCCCTCTAAAAATGTGATTATCCTTGGTGGTGGGCTTGTTAAAATTATCTTGGGATTCATGTTGACAAGTGTTTTTGATAACATTATAGTCATTAACTACACATTAATAGAAATAAACGCTCTGAAATTTGCAATATTAATATGTTCGGATACGATATTTAGTTGTTCCTATGTTTAGAAGAAACACTCGATGTTCATAAAATTTAATTTTCAACCTCATCTAGTGAATTAATTAGAATAACATCATCCTTCTAAATGGATGCTTAAAATGTAATATGACATCCTGGTCTCTCATAAAAAGAGGGAAGGTAACACGGAAGAATAATTTAAAATGATAAAAAGACATTCTGCAACAAGTTATGTTATATTTTATTCGTTAGCAATTTATCCATTGGGATTAAATATTTAATGTGTGGTGATATTTTAGAACTTAATTTTTCAAGCCTCCATAACAGTAATGATGCATATGGTTTCCTATAGTTTAATAAATTATTAATGAATTTTAATGATTTATTAATATATATATATGTGTGTGTGTGTATCCATATAATATCTACTTTAGTATTACATCATAAAAACGAATTGTGCATAGAGTACATTATATCATTACTCATACTACAACCATTTACTTTTATAAAAACTTCACACTACTAGAATACTTGATTGTTGGATTAAGATTCATATCTTAGTCACAAATATGATAGAATTGATCTTCTCTAATAATGTCTTCCTAAATAGCTCCAGACCCATAAACTCCTTTTATATTATATTTCACCATTACAATGGCGTGGAATAATTTAAAAATAGTTAATTTACCCCATATAAAATATAATTAAGATTTATTTTCTTAACTAAGGAGGAAAATTTCATGGATCATTTCTATTCACAATAGAAGCATTAAATAGAGAACCTATAATATGATGGAAGATATTTTGTATTCATATTATTATATCATGGAATTACTCTCTCTTAACAATATTTCTCAATGTATTACCTATTACTTAATGATTACATTCTATTTATATATATTCTCTAATGAAGTAAAATATTCAACAACATATTCACCAGAATTACCATGTAGAAATAATCATAAATTCCAATTGACTTCAATATAGTATATATACGTGTTCGTAATTCAATTTAAAATAATTACATCTTAATATAGTATTATATTAACATAGTTAATTAAAATTACAGTTGTTTAATAAATATATTTGTGTTTTCCATCTCAAATGAGTTTATCTAAAAGACCTGAATTAACAAAAAAATTATTTAGATACTCAATGTATTTAGATTTTTTTAATATTTTATTCAATTCCAATACCACATGACATATATCTTTTACTGGTCCATTTAAATTAGTGATAATTTATATCTCTTATCATCAAAAATTAATATTAAGTGACTCGATAATCGCTATTATTTGTAAATGATGACATATAAGAAGAAATTTTATAACAAGATCCATGACTGTTTTAAAAATTAATCACCCCTAATTTCTAAACATTTTTTCTTATAGATATAACCGTATGTTTTCATAATTTTTAAATCATATCAATTTACTATGTAATAAATGGAATATAATAATTCTATATAATAATGAATAATTATTGGGTCCGTTGTTTATTAATGATGATTGTATTCATTGTGGCCTCTCTAAACCTAATATTTTGTTTCTTACATTAGGATTACATTTTATAATTTATATAAAATTATTATTATATAGAATATTTACAATTAATTTTAATATAGAGACCAAATAGTTATTACATATGGAATGATCATGTAATATTTTTTAAAGTATTAAGTTTAATGTCCCTCCATTTAAAAAATTACCCACTCAAAAAATATATTACATCTCTATATTTTGTTTATTTAAAATAAATTATCAAATTTTTTATCAATAGCTTATTAAAAATATAAATTTTTTATACATTAAAAATATTCATCTCAAACAAGAATGTAAATATATTACATATAAATGAAAACTATACAATTTTTTCTTTTCAAATAGTTTTACAAAAACACTTTGTAATAATTGGATGGGTGGAATGAATTTTGATAAATTTATATTATTGTTAGAGAAAAAAATAAATCACATTGTGGAATTAAATAATTGTGGATTAATTTCAATATATATCCTAATAATATCCAAATTAAATTAAGCCAAAACCAAGAACATTTATTAAAACTAATATTCTTATACACATCCTAAAAGAGGTATACTGTTCCAAATCCCAAATTAGGTTATGAGAAGATAAAACTGCAAAATAATTCCTAGATAGATGAAGCCTCTTACACATTATTATGTAGGACAATATAAGTGTTGATATAGTAATATATAGTATCTGATTACTCATATTTTCAAAGAATGAGAAGTTCTAAATATTTTTTCATCAAATTATACGTACTACTCAAATTTAAATAGAAATAGGGGAAGATAGAAAAGTGTAATGAAGTTGTACTGTATCTCTATATCACGTCAAATTTATATAATTACTAGGTTTATTAGACCATGGATAATATTTAGTTTTCCCTATGAGATAATTTAGTTATCAATAAACCATTCAATCAACTTTTTCAATGTTGTTCATAAAATAGAGTGTCAGAGAGCATGAAAAAAGTGTAATTGAATTATCCATTACTTTATCCATTACTTTTCACATGTGAGGAATCAATATTTTTATATTTTAATTTTTTCCAAATATACACTTAAAAATAAAACAAAATAATATACTAGGAATGTAAATTATCATATTTTATGACACTTCAACAAATTCCAAAATATAGTTGTTGGGAACATATGAAAAAAAGGTCAACAATAACCGTCAATCCTGGTATGGGACTCTAACCCATGATCGGTTGTTCTAATATTATTGTTATTCATTGATATAGTAAGTCATTATAATCTTTGAATAATTCGTTATGTTATATATTTATCCTGAAACTAGTACATGTGTAGTCAATTGGAACTATTTTAAATTGATCAAATACTTCATTGAATTTTTAGTTGTAATATACAGACAAGAATGATCAAAGGAAACTTATTCATATAGTCGATAAAATATTTCTACATTCTATCAAAGGCTACAAATATTTTTCACATTTAGTTGATCCATTGTTCATGTGGTTGATCCAGTGTGATGCATAGATAATCCACTATAACAAACGACTGATATGAAACATATAATTATTTTTTATAAAATTAGTTTTCATACTTAAAATGAAGGACTCATTATAATCATAGGAACCATGATTTTGGATCAATAAAATAGGTAATTGTTGGAATAAGACCACAATATCACCATTGTTGATGAAAAAAAATCATAAAAGTAATTTTTTAAAATAAAAAAAAGCATTACTGAAAACATAATCCACATTCATTTATGTTTTTGGTAAATATTATTTCATGTCCTGACCGAAAAGGGACCACTTTGACTATGTAAATCTGGGTTTGAAAACACCATGAACTTGTCAAATAGGCTGGGGACTATCTATAAGAGTCTATAAGGTATAATATGAAATGTGAGGCCTTAAAATATTATATCTATATGCATGTAAAAACAAAATCTATGAAAGATTGATGAGAAAACAAATTAGACCATAACATCCAAAGAATGGTCATTCATGAAACATCCTCTAAGGATTGGATCAGTGTATAATAGTGTCAACCAAAGTATAAGTGGAAAAAATATGCACCCAACTGGAAAGAAAGTCTCAACATTAAAAAACAAGAAAAAAGAATGATAAAAAGGACTCAGATCCTAATATCAACGTCAAACCACAAAAAATGAACAATTAATAGTGAAACGCTAGCCTATTACACATATTATTTAATGATTTAAGTATAATTATCAAGGAAATACAAACCAAGAATCAAAATGTCTTGTGTAATAGGAAGACTAAGTACATTATTAGAAAACATGAAACTAGAATAAAACATGTTTTTTCTAATCTCCATAATGAGGTTATAAATATCTTTCATCTATTTCATCTTCAAAGGTTAACTAAGAGAATAAATTGACTAAAAGGATGATCTATAAATCATAGTATGGGAATAAACATGGGAATAAATCATAGCACATGAGTTATAAGGAATAACATGATAACGTAAAAGCCATGGATCATGAATAAATATATTGAAACAAAACATAACAATGTGGATTCATATTATCATGATATCATTAGACTATGTTAGTAACATATAACATGACATAAAAATGAATCAAGGCTAACTTTCAAGACTGCATCAAATGGTGAAAAAATTCCCATAATGGATTATCTTTACTACCTAATCCCATACATGACTTATCATGAGACTAAACATTACACAATGAATTTTAGGACTACATGAGAGAACCCAACATAAAATTTTCAAGCATATTTTTTCCATATATGGAATCAAATATAAGGAAGAAGAATAATTGTAAACCATGTAAATAAATGGGTATTGTAATTCAAGTCACGAGGTATAAAAAAAGGGAATATAAAAATGGTATCAATGAATGAAGGGATTTAAAAAAAATCTTGGAAAGTAATAAATTAAAATTATAAATATATCATGACTAATGATGTTCAACTAAATTTAAAACATTAAAAAGGGTTTTTAGGTAACATTATAAACACACCACTTATGTGTGATTTTAGGGAAAAAAATAAAGAATATTTCAAGTGGATTAGGGAATGTTTTTTTCATAAAATCAGAAATGAACTAAAATAGTTTTTCTTTATTAATTTAGTTATTTAATAAAAATATTTTATACTTAAAAAATTACATGAATTGTACTTTAAAATGGGTATGAAATTGAGACGTTCTCTTTAATCGAGTTTTCTTATCTGGAGGAATTAAGAAGGGGATCTTTTAAAAAAATATAATTAATCATCAATGTAAGATGAATTGAGATACATATATATGAGTGGTATATATAAAAATAATATACGAGAAGTATAAAAGAATAATTAAGAAGTAAATTGAGTCAAATAGAGATAAATCTTAACCTAAATTATATATGGAGGTTCAGAGAGATCCCTTGCCTCATGTACGAATGCGTTCTAAGCATACACTAATTATCATAAATAATCAAATTAGATTAATTAATTACTTAATTAAGAATCTATTATATATTTATTTTATTTATTATAATTTTACTTAGCTCATTAATGTCTATTTCAATGAGTTATAATGTTCACTTTCATCATTCCGGGAGTGTTCATTTCATGGTTTTGTAGTTGGTTCCTTTGTGTAAAATTTTTGATGTTCTTGTAAAATCTGAATAATTCTATAGAAGTGAAATTATTATTTATTAGATAACTTAAATAACATTAAATCTACCCATATATGATTTTTTTTTTGGTATGAGGATCATTCATTTGACAACACATTAATGAAAATTGTTTAGTTTTTTTCTAGGTGGTTTTCCGATCATCATGACCTACTTCTATTTTGTTGAATAATATTTTTATATATTATTTATAGAACTTGAAATAAGTTATGATATACATTTTAAAATCTTATTTAACCATAATAATGGTTTAATGACCATACATGAAAGTGGTAATGAATAAAATATCATTATACATAGAGAGAGTTAAATGCCGTAATTTGGATAAAAGTTTTATTTCTTTGAATAAGAGGAGATGTGAAAAGAGTAGGATAGAAGTTATTACATTAGAAATATAAAATTATAGTATATTAATTATAATTTAGTTATTATACTTTTATCTATAAATGAGGTGAGTATAATGTATAAGAAGAAATGAAATTGAAAGAGACGGTTTGAGAAAGTTACCTCTTGAATATCGTATCCTTGACAGACCCCTTAAGAAACATAAAACTGGAATTTTGTTGAGACCAATATATCTTTTACGTGGTGAATAATATTTGGAAGTTAATTTGGAAGAAAATTTATAAGTTATAAATATATAAGGTTTAAGGAGAAAGGGTGGTGATGAGTGGTATTTATAGGGGGAGGAGATCCACTACTACAAATACAGCTTTTATCAGCGCTAAAAATGGTCTTTAACAACACTAGAAAAGCGCTATTAATGCCGGAGAAGATAAAAAGGGGGGTCCCTTTTATCAGTGCTCCAAAAAGAGGTGATAAAACCCCTTTTACCAGTGCTAAAAAAAGCACTGAGAAAAGGGGTCTTTTATCAGCGCCAAAACAAAGCACTGATAAAAGGGTCCTTTATTAGCGCTTTGATTTAGCGCTGATAAAAGACCCTTTTATGAGCACTTCCTTTATCATAGCATTCATTTTATCTCTGATAAAGGACTCATTTTATCAGCACTTTTTTAAAAGCACTGATAAAAGGTAATGAAATAAAAAAAATTAAAAAAATTAAAAAAAAAATTAAAAAAAATTGATAAAATACTGCCAATCAGTGGGGCTTTTATAGAGCTTGAGCCCCCCCCCCCTTTACATCGCTTTTCCACCCCCCACAGTACCCCATTCACCCCTCCACCCTTTAACAGCACTTGCTCCCATATACCCCCTTGTGCATGCGCCACTACCACCACCAGGATTTGAACTTGAGACCACCCCCCTACGCGCCTATGCCTTTACCACTCATCTATTTTGATTTGTATTCCAATTCATGATATCTCTATATATATATTTATATATTTAGTTATATTTATTAATATAGTAATATATATTTATATTAATATATATATAGTTATATTATAATATATATATATATATAGTTATATTAATATATATATATAGTTATACTAATATATATCATTATTTATATATATATATAGTTATATTTATTCATATAGTGATATATATTTATATTAATATATATAGTCATTTAATATATATATATAGTTATATTAATATATATCTCTATTTATATATATATATAGTTATATTGATTCGGATTGTAATATATATTTATATTAATATATATATATACACAGTTATATTAATATATATATATATAGTTATATTAATATATATATATATAGTGGTATTAATGTATATATTTATAGTTATATTAATATATATATTTATAGTAATATTAATATATATATATATGTAGTTATAATAATATATATATAGTTAGATTAATATATATATATATATTGTTATATTAATATATAGGTATATAAATATTCATATATTTGTATTTTAAATAAAATTGATATTATTTATTATTTAGATAAAGCTTATTTATATTTATAATTTAATTTTTATGTGCGAATATATAAAAAATATGTATATATTTTTATATATTTTATTATAAATAGAAGTGAATTATAAAAAACGATGAAATTTCAAAGACATAATATAAATATAAATGTAATACCTTGGAATAAATTCAGTCCCCACAAAAAAAACCAATAATACACCCTTAAATGAGGCTGAAAATCTACAAAATGTTAAAAAATAGGGGTATCTCGACTAAAACTCAGTTTTTGAGGCCTTCTAAGCCTTTTTTTCCTCGAAAAAACCATTACTAGGACTTCCTGGGTCATAGCAACGTAGAGATCGTCGCAGGCTTCGATTTAATTGTCACGACCCACCCTCGGGGTCCGTGCCGTGACTACCCCAAGCCCCCCTTCAATAGGCCAGGGGCTGGCGACTAGCACCGAAGGCGTAAATCCCGATAACAGGGAAGACATTGCCTTTATAAA
Organism: Viscum album; assembly: GCA_963277665.1. Classification (NCBI taxonomy): domain Eukaryota; kingdom Viridiplantae; phylum Streptophyta; class Magnoliopsida; order Santalales; family Viscaceae; genus Viscum; species Viscum album. The sequence continues at coordinate 824,391,150 of OY728123.1, forward strand.
AGTAAACAAAACATCACAGAGTACAAGCAGAAGTAAAACACTATGTACAAAAGAAGGTGCTGAAAAGTAAATGGGTCAGAATACAAATCCAAATGAAAGTACAACTACAACTGAACAAAGTACAACAGAAAAAGACAACAGCTGGAAGAACGGAAGCGGCTCCTGTGACGTCCTCCTCAGATCCTACCTGAAGGGTAGGTACAGATGGTGCAGCTCCTGGATCATCCACCATGGATCCTACCTGAAGGGTAGGTACAGATAGCCTCCACAACTCTCTCGCCCTTTAACCACCTCCGTGTGTCGTCTAGCTTTGAAGTCCACCTCCGGATACTGACTCATTGTGTAGTCCACCTCTGGGTACCATCTAGTCCTCGAACACTCGGCCTCCGTCAGCACTGTCCGTCATCTGCAACCAACACAACGAGGTGCGTGCATATCCCAGGCAGGGGTGAGTATAACGATACTCAGTAGGGACCCCGAGACCCTCAAGGTCTCAATAAAACCAGCATGGATAACCACAAAGAAGATCTCAACAGATAACCTCTACTTAGGTATATGCCTATGCATATACCTAAGTTATCAAGTAACCCATCTCAATCATGAGGAAAACACCAAGATCATGAAATCAACGGATAACCTCCACCCAGGTATATGCCCATACATATACCTAAGTTATCAAGTGACCCATCTCAATCAAGAGGTAAACACAAAGGTCAAATGTCTCAGCTCAAACCAGGATTTTCATTATCGAAACAGTAACTGCTGAAGAGATCCGCCTCTGGAGTGTACAGTGGTCCTGTCACAACTCTGAGGTACTGCTCACTAACCTAAGACTGCTGAGGTACTCCTCCTGTCGAGTACCTCAGGTCTGCGGCCAACTACCGGGCGCTCCGTCCACTGTGGGTCTGTCGCCAAATACCGGACGCTCCCCCTAATAGCCTACAGAGGTACTCCTCCTATCGAGTACCGCGGGAGTGCGGCCAACTACCAGGCGCTCTGTCTGCCATGGGTCTGTCGCCAAATACTGGGCGCTCTGTCCACTGGGCTAGTCGACTCACTCCAAGTCGAGTCGGTCAAGCAGTCGTCATGTCTCAGCCGGCTACACGGTCTCCATACTCTGTACGCTCGTCTCCGAGAGGGTCCGCTCCACAAGCTACAGGTCGATAATCCAAGTATCATAAAGCCCCATGAAGAAGTATCTGAAAGGACCGCCTCGTCATAGGGGTCTCAACGCAACAGACGGCGCATCAATCGGACGCAGGTCTGTGAGTTATTAGCCTTTCCGTCCTAAGGGCCCGGTTGGTTTCGTGAGCGAACCAACCCGGCCGTATCTCAGATGTACCCGAACTCTCATAGGGTATACTCATAGGGACCGTTTCTCAACGTGATCACCGACGCCGCTGATGGGTTTTCAAACGGACTTTCAGTCTGAAAGTTAACAGCTTTTCCATTCAAAGGGCCCTATTGGATTTTGGGTACAATCCAAACCGGCCACTATCCAACTGCATCCAAAACTTGGATGAAGTATGCCAAAAGTTCCGTCTCATCAAGTGGAATTCAAGGAGACAGACAGCGTGTCAATCAGACGCCCGGTCTGTGAGTTATTGGCTTTTTCATTCCAGGGACCCAGTTGGTTTCGTGAGCGAACCAACCCGACCACACTCCGATGACATCCAAATCTTGAGAGGAGTAAGCCAAAAGACCCGTCTCACCTAGAGGAATCCATCAAAGTTGACGGTACGTCAATCGGACGTCCGGAGCTCAAGATATGAGCATTTCTACTCCAAGGGCCCGGTTGGTTTCGTATCCGAACCAACCCGGCTGAACCCAAAGTATTCCGAAATCTTGAGTATAATATACCGAAACGACAGTCTCATTCGAAGGATCGCTACGCAACTGACGGTGTGTCGATCGGATGTCCGTAGCCCAAGATATGTGCAAAAAACCAAAGAGGGTCTGAAAACGGGGGGTTTGGGCCTGGACCGACCCGGCTGGGCCTGGCCTGGCCCGACCGGCGCGGCCCGGCCCAGCCGGCTCGGTCCGGCCCGACCGGCCCGCCGCGGCTTGGCCAGTGCGGCTGAGCGGAGCGGGGTGCGTGGCTCCCCCCCTCGCCGCTGATTGAAGGCGGCGGCGAACCACTGCCGCCAGCCTTCCGGCGGCACACCGCCGCCGCCGGTCGCCGGCGCCGCCGCGCCGGTGTGGCGCACCTCCACCGCCTTCCGCGGACCACCGGACGTGCTTCAGTGGTCCATTTCTCCTGTCGTCTTCGCCAACGGTCCTCCCGGGACCCAACCTTCACTACGAAGGGATTGAAATTCCATAGCGGCCTGCTTCGTCGTCGTCCGTCGATCCGCACATCGATAAACAAGCTGCGGAGGGTTGTCGAGCCATCTTTGTTCGGCCCGCGCCCTCCGCGTTAGGTGTTATCAATTGGAAAATAATAAACACAGAATTTTAATCATTTACGAGGGTATAATTTATCCAAATAAATTATATGAACACCTTGCAATCAAATACCCACGCACGAGAGTTTAAAATTTGAATGCGCGGCGTGACGATGTCGCGCATCCTTGCCGCTTGATCCCGTGCGGTGTGACGAAACCACGTCAATTTCATTCGATCCGCAACAACAAGAAAAACAATAAGCAAGGGGGACAGCCGTGTTTTTGTGGTCCGGCCTCCTCCCGTTAACTGATATCATGCTGTTCAAATATCACGGATAAAAGACGGAAGAGAATCACGTAAGGAAAATCACGTAAAACCCCCTACATCGAGCGCGGCTTGAACGGAGTTTTCGTCGTAGAGAAAATTCTTCGCCGAGAAACCGTTGAGGGAAGGGACATCGCAGAAAGAGGATTCGAAGATATTGATGGAGATTGTCTGAGATAGAACATCCTCTCCCCTCCTTTGACGTGGGAAGAAGAACGAGGGGTGGCGTGTCGCGGGTAAATGGTCTTTGAGGCTCAGCGTTCTTCGTTGGGAATCGTTCGTTCATCGCGTTCTTCGTCGAAGATGAAGAAGATGATCTCTAAGATCCTTGCCTTCATTTTCCCACAATTCCTCTCAAGAAACAAAGGAACTAACCCAAAATAAATTAAGCCACACTTAATTTATTAACTCAACATGGCTTTTGAAATTCATGTGTTTGAATTTCAAATACTCACATTAAACTCACTACATTAATGTCATAAGTTATTAACTTAAGTTAACAATATTAATGGTGAGTTGAGGGGGTTAGAGGATATGAAGGGGTGGGGTTAATGTGGGCCCCACCACCCTCATAACCTTCCAAGGGAGGTTGGGTAGTTACCCAACTTCCTTCCAAAGGATTAAACACTAAGGGTAAAAATAAAAATTTTTGTTAAATTTTTATTTTTAACTTCCACAATTTTTATCAACTTCTCTCTTGTAAAAGCAACTCCGGAATAGGTGTTGATAAGAAATTACCGGCTCTGCGGTTCCATCGGTGCCCTCAGAATTCGATTCTGAGCTCCGGTTCAAAAGTTAGAAAAACCCGCTCGTCCGTTCACTGAACTTACCCGAGCCAAACTTCATAATATGATTCCGGGCACACCGGGTCTCGGAATCAGGCGCCGTCAGAAACTGCATTCTTGTAAAATCCCAAAGAAAAAATTTTCATTGAAATTTCCAGGACTTTATTAATATGTGGTAGAGCTCATACGGACACCAGGATCAAATGTTGTGGTCGTTTGATGTTCGAGTTGCATTTACAACATATTTTGGATCTTTTTTTAATTTTTTAATTTTTTACTCTTAAAATTGTTATTAAATGACTATTACTCCATAATAATTAGAAAATTATTAATTAAAAATATATTTTTAAATTTTTATAAGCCATTTTCACTAAATATATTATATATTTAGTATATTAAGTGTAAATGTATATTTATACTTATCTAAAATATAATTTTAAAATATATATTATATTTATATCAATATAACGATATTTATATATTTATATATTTATATATTATTATATTATTTTTAATTATTATTTTTTGAAGTCGACCCTTTATCAGTGCTAACGAAAAATCACTGATAATATAGTAAATGGTTCATGATAATTTTAAAAAATGGGTGCATAAAATATCCGTTATTCAAAATCCATGTATTTGGATTATAATGTTAAATTCCACAAATTACCGTAATTCACAATTCTCCAAAATTTCATCTATTTTATGAAAAATCTTAAACAAAACCTAACAATTTTTAGATGTGAAGATTTATTAAATTGAATCCATTTTATGAAAATGATTTTCTAACTATGAGAAATTTTATTTTTAATTAAAATCATCATTTTTTCCAAAAATACTAAATTTAATATTATAATCGATTTTTTGACACTTTGAAAAATTAATTAACGTTATCTAATATTATTTTATAATTATAATTTAAAATATTATTAGTAAATAAATTTAATTTATGAAAACATATTTATTTTTTAAATTATTATATTAATTATTAAATTGTAAATAAACACTTACATTTTAAAAATCTAAAAACAGATCATTTTTCATTTTAATAAACATATATTTACTTATACCATGATATAAATATTTCATTTTTATAATTTATATGATTACTAAATTTAGTTGTATAATTTTATTGGTGATTTCACTATTTAAATAGCCAGAATACTACTCGTAGTCATCACATTACTATTCCAATTATCAGATTTATAACTATCATATAAGGTCCTTAGTTTATTTAAATAACAATTATTTATTTAATTATATATTAACATATAATTTCCCTCATTGTTATAAACATTAATCTTTAAAATTAATATTATATTATTAAAATTGTTTTTTATTTCTAAATATTTGTTCATGAGTGTAATCATTCTAGTTGATCAACTAGATCACAATTTTCCCCATCAAATTATCTTATTTTTTATTTATTATCATGATGTAATACTTGGCATTATTATTGGTTTATTTTATGATTAATGATTCATTAATTTTTTATTATAATAATTTTTAATGGGTTTTTAATGTGATTTATGTGTTTTATGACATAATTATAATAAGGGGAATTCTCTCAATAAATCTATCTGTAATTACATTCTTCCCCCTTTGAAAATTTATCCGTTGAAACATAATTTTACATACTAAGGTGAAATAAGTGATAATATTTATCCATAATAACACCCTAGAAATCCCATTCCACCCCTAAATACTTATTTTTTCTCCGTTGTATCTAAACTAGGTGAGTGGTATTGTTACATAAATACTTGTCTCTATGGTCCAAATTATTCACCCACTGCTACTCATTAAAGATATCATTTTCCATCTATACCACCATTAAGTTTATTAAATGTGAGGGATATGGTATATACATCCTCAAGAGGGATAAGTGGAATATTTCATGTACATGAGACATGGTTGGTGGATGTGCTTATCAACAAGCCATAGCTCTGGTGTGATCAAGAATCCTGAAGGGGTTGATGTTCCTGGGACATAACGTTCCATTCATCCAAAAATCGGATGAACCAATTCCGTGGAGATATGTGGATAAATAGCTTGTCACTAACTGCAAGTTATATACTATATCAATGATTTTATTCATAGTTATTCTATCTAAATTGAGTACCTAGATATACTTTAGGATAACCTCTAACTTTTTAATCATTTACCCAACCATTTCAGGTCCCATCATCTTACATTCACTAACATCAACCCTACATGAAAGTGTTCTACATATTTTCCCATAAAGGGATTCATATGAATCTATTTGGATATTTGAGTGGAAAATAATTTTGTTTTATAACATAACCAGGGGAAGATATTGATCCCATCCTCCTTTTATGTTCATTAAACATGATTTCAACATGTTTTCTTGTTTCCAAACAGTTTTCTCATATTTTCCTTCAGTTTGTGGGTGATACGTTGTGCTCAAGTTCAAAAAAATATTGAGTGAATGTTAGAGAGTTTTCTAAAAATTTGAGTTGAATCTATGATCATGATAGGATATAATCACCAATGGATATCCATGCAACCTCACCATTTCTATGATTTATATCCATGAATGTTGATTGAGTGATAAGTCCTCTCAAATCTCAATAAATTTAGAAGTAATTATAAGAAGATACATAATGATACATATAGCATTATTTCCTCTATTTTTCTTCAAACATATAGGGAAAAAGACTATAATTTTTCTTTCCTATTTTTATATAGTTATGGGTAATTGTTGAATCATCCTCAGGAACCTTTTCCTTTCATCCTTCACATCCACATGTAGTAGTCACATTTATGTATATTCATCAATCTCCTTCTTCATATTGTTCCACTAATAGTTCTGTTAGATATCCTGATACATCACTGTTCTCCCTAGGTTAATTAAGAAGTTTTAAATTTGTGTATAATTCATAATGTCTTTCTTTTCTTAGAATTGGATGGTACACATAGTCGTGTCCCAAATCATACAACTCCTTCTTTATAAATGTTGAACACTGGGGTTTTCCTTTTCTTATAGGAACGTCATTATTATGAATTTCTACATCGTATATTTTTTATACTATATCTTTTCTAAATTGGATGGTTGATAAATAAATTTTCAATGAAATGATTATGTACCTTCTTTATAACTCCCATGTCCATTATTTCCATGTCGAATAAGATTGGATCCTTAATAATTCTCATCATTGATAATGTCACATGATCCATTCTACTTATATCATATACCATTTTATTTTATTTACCGAGATTATAGTGGAGAGATCCTTCATAATCTCTTATGAGATATTACAAATTTTTCTAGTTCACATTGATATCTTTCTATGTGGATATATATTTGATGCTCTTACGTTCAGTATATATCTTGTGCATTTCCCTATAGATATAATGACACAAAACATTCTATTTAATTATCACAACTACCAAATAATCATCATGTATGGGACAGTTTTACTCATGAAATTTTAGTTTCCCGGAGGAAGAGGATATTAGTTTATCATTTTTTATAAGTTCATATCCTAATACCTTTATTTATGAATATTTGTATACCAAGAAATTTCCCCATTTTTCGGTAGTATAAGAATTTTTCTAGTGATATTCCTCTTTTTAAATTCCTTAAATACGCTTCACATAACTGGTATTCAAAAACATTACTCTCTTCCATTTCATGTGGTTAGTGGGTTGGAAAATTATGGGAAGTTCCCCATAAATCATCGACAATAACCCACTATACCTAGGAAATTCTAAATCTCTAATACATATGCTTGTCTAGGACACTCTTCAATTGTTTTTGTTTTAAAATGGTCCAAATATATTATTTTAATGGTGAAAACATACAATAATAATTATTCATCCCCCATCCAGAACTCACATTTATTATACATTCCATATAGATTCTCCCTTTATTTACATTAAAATTATAATATAAGAATTGAGTCTAAAGGGAATAACTATGAAATCCAAATGTTCGTACCTCATTCAAAATGATTTTTTGATACTATCTCTTTTATCACTATTAATTGGTGATAGATCGACCGAAATCCCACTATAGATAAATATTTGGTTCCACATATTTGATTGAACTAGTAATATATCCAGGGTTGGGGAAACTCAATGTTTATCATAATTTCTATTGAGTATAATATAATTAACATAGAAGTGCATTGACCCATCCTTATTCTTATTGAAGAGGACTAGAGCACCCCGTAGTGAGGCACTCATTAATTGAAAACACTTGTCCATATTATATTATAACTACTTCTTCAGTTCCTCCAAATCAGTGGTGTTCATCCTATAAGGTGTCTTTGATATGGTAAAATGTTTTGGTATAAGATAATTTTATTACTCAACTTCTTAGTCATGAGGATGACTATGCAATTATTTAGGGAACACATATATGTAGTTTCTCATATTTTTCATTTCTTCAAGTATGATCCTCTATTTTTTCACAATAATTTGAGTTATATATGCTAAATCAAAAGGAAATAATATCCACAATTGATATGTTTATTCTATTGGAGATTCACACACTTATTAAACATGTACAGAATTGGGGGAAGCCTTGGGTTGTGAAGAGTTATCTCCCTTCATCATAGTTGATGTTGGAATTGTATAAATATATAAACTTACAACATAACATAGAATCATACTATACCAAATTATGTAGGATGAGATTTTTGTGAGTTTAATTCAAAAAGCATTAATCTGGGAGGAGTTAAATATTTTATATTAAAAAATTTCCCATGTAAATATTCTTATAGATAACTCAGCCTTAATATTTTGAGGTTGTTTTTGAAGAGTTATATCAATCTTGTAGGATATGAAAGAATTCATTGAACAAGAATCAAATAGTAAATTCACTATTATTCAATGAGTAACCAATTAACCATTCACCACATCATTTTTGGGCTCCACCTTAATAGTAGTTACGAAATATTCCCTTACATTATTCCTTGGTGGTTTTTGTTTTTTATTTTCTCTTATAACCATTTGATTAGGGAATTATATTTCATAATTACAATGTTCCTTGTATTTGGTACACTATAATAACATATGAGTTTTGATTTAAACCTAAATTTATTATCCTTCATTAGAGGTATACTTCAAATCGCTTCAAAAATAATTATCCAGATTCCCTCTCTTCTACATTTAAAGAAAATCCTATTTCCCTTAAGACAGTTCCCGAGATGCTTATTCCCACAATTTTATCATGTGGGATGTTGAGTTTTCTTTCCTTCTTGGGATTTATCTATTATCCCCATATTTTATACTCTATTTCCCTTTTTTATATTCAATCCCACTGGACCACTAAGATTCACGAATTTCAATATCAAACATTAGGTAATCTCATACAATATCATCATCGCATTCAATGACTCAAATCACATAGGATTTTCTTATTCAGTGATTTAATCCACTAAAGAAGTGATCCACCATACTTTCAGTCTTCATCTGGTGGTGTATAATGAAATCCATTTAATGTTTTCCTCATATGTACTGGTAGTTTCATCTTCTATTTTCTTTAGACCACATAACTTCCTCCAGATATTATGATGGAGAATTTTAGGAAAATATTTCATGAAAAATATTTATTAAATACCTTTCAAAACATGGAATCAATTTCCTCCTTAGACTATTGGTTTTTGATTAGGTTCCTCCAATGATCCACTTCCCCATCAAAATAATGGGCTTTCAGTTTTCATTTCTCTTCTTAAGAACATTAGATAAAAAAGAACATGATATTAATGGACTTAATCAATTTTGCATGATTATATTTTTAGAATATCAACTAAAGATAGATAGTATTTCTCACATTAACTATTTAACCCCAACATTCTCTTTCCTAGGAGAAGGATGTAGTTCACAAAATTCGAGTTATTATTCATGACATGAAATATTTGATATAGTATTGTCATAATGTTTTCGAGGTCTTGTTCCCCTCATATTTATAATTTCACTAATAAAATCATCACAAAATATATCACATTGGTCGTTTGTATGGGTAATAATATTTCTTTCCATTAAGTAAAAAAAATATAAAAAAATACAATTGTAGTTCATTAATATTTATCCAATGAGCATATAAAATGAAACCATAAACATAGAGGGAATAAATTATAAAATAAAGAATATCTGAAATTATGACAGTTTATTAATGGTTGTAAAATTATTCCTAGTTTTCTTAAAAATGTTTTCTATTCTAAATCCCCAAATCAACTTGACCATGCTCTAATACCAATTATAGGGACTATATCCATTTATGAATATCAATACATGTATTGAGGAATAATTATCCATGAAATCAAAAAAGGATAAAAAATTGTAATATATTTGGAAAACTTGTTATATAATTAGAATACATGAAATTAGAATAAAATATCAATGTATTAATCTCTATAATAAACCAATGATCGAAATGTATACTATAATTAGAAGATGTAGAACGTAATTATAAAAAAGGAAACTAAAAAAAACATCGTTTTATTAATCTATACATTGATATTCTTACACCCTTTGAAGTCCTATAACTACTAGGATAACAAGGGGATTACATAGAAGAAAGGGATGATATAAAAACACCATTATGGGAATAAACATGGTAATCAATTATAACACATGATATGGAAAGAATAACAACAAAATATAAATATAATGGATCATGATTTAACAATAAGAAACATAACATATAAAACATGTAATTATATGATCATTAAAATTTTGGAATGTGGAGAAAACATATAACATGACATACACATGAGTCAAGTCTAACTTCTAAGACTATATAACATGGTGGAAAAAGTCCCATAATGGGTTAGTTTTACTCCCTATTCCATATATGAAATCACATGAGGCTAAAAATTATCTAGTTCATTGGAGAACTATTTGGGAACACAATCAGAACATGTTCATCAATATTTTATCCACATATAGAATCGAACATGAGTAATAAACATAAGGGTTACCCATGGAATGAAATGTGTATCATAATCATGTCATAAAGCATTACCAAAGTAAATACAATAATGGTATCCTTGAAAGAAAGGATTTAAATAATCATTGTTCATTAATAAAGATAAAATAATAGGTTTTCTTGAATAATGATGTCCTACTGAATTGGATACCTGAAAAAGAGAGGTCAGGTAATATTATAAATGTGCCACTTAAGAGATGTTTTAGGGAAAAGAATAATGTTTTTCTAAAGAGGATAAAGGAATAATTTATGAATAATGATATAAATAATTAAAAAAATAATTCTAAATTTAGGGATTTTATAAAAATATTTCAATATTAAAATATATTATAAATTATATTATAAAATGGAAAAAAATAGAGAATTCTGTTGAATCAGGTTTGATTATCGACTAAAATTGAGAAGGGAACCTTTAAAACCCAGTAATTATCCATAAAAGAAGTATGAATTTAGTTAAATAAAAAATTCTGGTACATATAAAAGAAAATATGATTATTATATATGAATAAATATGATATGAACTAAGGAAAATATAAATAATGATTAACCTAAAGGAAAAATTTAGTTTTACAGAGATCCCATACCTATGAGAGAATGTATTCTGAACCTACACTTAACGTCATGGATAGTAAAATTAGATTCATTAATTACATAATTAAGAACCTATAATATATTTATTATAAATTAATATGTTCATTTATAACCATTTAAGTCAGCTAAAATGTTCAATTTTCTCATTCTGGGATCATTTTTTTCATAGATTCAAGTTTAGTTAACTTGTGTAAAATTATGTAAGTTATTGTAAAATGAGAAATAATTTTATAGAATTGAAATCATATAGTATTAATGCACAAGAAAATTTGATTCTTCAAGTAAATATTTTTTTCTAGTACGAGGATTATTCATTTGATAAGCCATTAATGGTAACTATTTAGTTTATTTTTGGAGGTTTTTCTGACCAACATGAACTAGATTCATCTTATTGAATATTATGTTTATATATTAGTTTAATAATATGAAATAAGTTATAATATAAATTATAAAAAAATATTAACCATAATAATAGATTTAACACTCTCCATGATAGTGATGACGTAAAATAAAAGATCCTTATCCATAGAGACGGTTAACCACCGTAATTTGGAAAACAATTTTGTTACATTGAATTAGAGGAGATTAGAGATGAGGTGGAAGAAAGATAGTAAATTAGAAATATAAAATTACAATATAGTCATCATAATAGATTTATTATTATTTTATGGATGAATAATGAGAGGATAAAGTAGAATACAAAATGAAATAAAAAGAGATGGTTTAAGAGAGTTGCCTCTTTAATATCACCTCATTGATAGACCACTTATAAAACCTGGAATTTCTATTTTCATGATAAAATATGATCTTGGATGTGAGGAAGAGTCTCATTAAGATTATTTTTATGAATATTGTCCATATAAAGATATTATAAGGCACTATGAGATGTGGTGGGGAGGGGAGGTATTTATAGGGGGAAGAGAGGGGTGTTTTTATTATTATTTTCATTAGTTTATTATTTTGACCGAAGAAAATAAATAGTTTTTATTCCTATCAATTAATATAGTAAATAGTTGAGGATTGTTTGATCCAATTGGTTCTTACATAATCCATGTCTCAAAAATGAATGTATTTAGCCTATAAATTTAAATACCATAAATTATATAAATTTCACTATTCCCAAAAATTCAACAATTTTAGTAAAATAGTAAAAATTCACCCAAATAATTTTTCATAGGTGTAAGTTTCAAAAATGGAATCCATTTTTTGAAGATAGTTTTATAAATATGAATTTTGTTTAAAAAAATAAAATCATCATTTATTCAAAAAATACCAACTTTTATATTATTATTGCTTTTTCAACCATTTTGAAAAATTAATTACGATCACATAAAATTATATTATATTTATAATACTACATAATGTTAATTTATAAAAAAATTTCTTTAAAATTTTTTATATTAAAACATTAAGTTAATTATAAAATTGCAAATAATCATTTATGTTTAACAAAAATACAAACACATAAAGTATCATTTTAAAAAAACATTATTTACTTATACCATGACATAAATATATCTATTTCATTTTTAAGATACCTAAAATTTATTTTATCATTTCATTTGTGATGTTACTATTCTAATGACCAGATTAATACTCCTAGTAGTTAGATTACTATTCCAATGGTCAGATTTATAATGGTCATATAGGTACCTTAATTTCAATAAATACCACTTATTTCATTTATTATTCATGAAATTATATTTTATCATGATTTTACAAATTTTAATATAAAACATTGAAAATATATTATTATAATTATGTTTTATTTTCTATCTTTGTTCATAAGTGTAGTCATTCTAAGAGATCAATCATATTCAAAAATTCCCTGTATTATTTTCATAGTTTCAAATTATTATCTCGCTGTAATATTTTGAAATAAAATTGGAATATTTTCTGACTAATGTATCATTATTAATTAATGATAATTTTTTTGATTGTGTTCTCTATGTTATGTATGTATTTTATGACATAATTATAAGAAGAGAAATTCCAATAATAAAATTATTGGTCCTGACAATGCACTCATGTAACACTATACTTTACCGATGTCACCGTCGATCTGTGTGTCATTTTTATGATACATTTCTCATGTGGGAGAAATCTATGTAGTGGATATTATACACATTCCATTTACGATTCCCCAAAAACCATAACGAAGGAAATTAAAGGATACAATTGATGTTAACATGACCCATAGAATGGGGTAAATAAATACCAATATATATTTGATCATTAGAAAACATAGATGATATATAAAGGGGATCCCCATCCCCATAAAATAGATATGGTTGAAGATTCCACAGCTAGCTCTAATCTTCTCTCTCAGATTCCCAATATCTCACATGTCCGTATAATAAACAATGTCATGGGAATGCACCTCACTAGTCTGTTGTGCGGTCAAGGGGGAACAATCTCTAATTGAGGACCCACACCCTAGTGATGTTGGAGATTTCCACTCAGTTAATAAAGGAACCACACCCTGGTATGTTAGGGTGTGTCACTCATTAGATAGAGGACCCATTCCCATCCGTGTCATGGGGGTGCCACTTAGTAGATATAGGATCCACACTCTGGTGTGAAAGGGGGTTCTACTTGGTAGATTGATGACCCGTGCTCTAGTGAAACAGGGGGAGCCACTCAACCTATGTAGAGAAAATGATTGACCAACTACCTAGTGTGTTATAGGAGTTCCCAATGATGACATATCAAAGATCATCTTTCCCCATCACTACTATCAACATATCATGAAGAATCATCATGCTTGAAAAACCTCGGATCATATCTAAAAATACACTATGAGAGATTCCATGATTTTTTATTAATAAATATATTAGGTGTAGGATAAAAGTTTGAAAACATATGAGTTCCTAACAATGTTTATATATAAGGTATAATTTCATGAGGGATGTACACAAAATGTATGTGGGTTTCATGACATGTGAAATTGAATAATCATGAGGGCATGTCCCCCCTATACATTTATTGGGAAGAAATGCCATACTATAGGTCATGTAAAAGTGGTACATGTTATGTATCAGCCACCCAATTCCTTTCATTTTATATCCAAACTATTCTGGTGTACATAATCCCATGCCTATACACATTGGTCATGTTTAGGTACCCTTTTTTTCTTGATTACACCACCATGCCCATGAACTTTGGTCGTTCCCATGTACCTGGCCATTTCCATGCCCATGTATTCCCAGAGAATATTCCGATCCATCAACACTAGTTCACATTCTATGTATGATTCATAAAATTCATGTAATATTTATCACCAATAGGAACCCTATCCAACATAAATAAATGGCTACACAATGTGTGTTCTGTTGGGATACATGACGGGTTATTGGATATTTTGCAGAACATGAATTTCATTTGACTGGATTCTAGGACTATGTTCTCTACATAAAATATCCTCATTTTACCACGCAAAATCGATTTTAAATTTCTTTGGTCATCTATTCTATCCTTTAATGACTGGAAATCATAAATCAATTCAACCACATGGGAATCCATGTCACCTATACTACTTTATGGGTTTTTGAAGCCTATAGCCATCATCTACAACCATGAATCCATCATTATTCATCCATAAATCATCATCCCCTCCACCATTCATACAAAAAACATGAATATATGGGTTGAATTGTTCTTTAACCAGAACCATAAATGTTTTACTTAAACATTATAAGACTATAATAAGGAACACAATAAATAGTGTGGGAAAACCACAAGAATAAAGGAGAGGATCATCGTCGGACAATGAGATCCTAAACAATGATTTAATGTTAAAAATTTAGATTCAGGAAATGGAATAACAAATAAAAACTATGAATAATAATAAAATTCATATTAGGGATCATGTGAATAATGGTATCCTCCATAAAAAGAATGGAAGATAAATAAATGCATGCATAACAATAAATAAAAGGGTGGAAACAAAATATTATGATCCCTAACTTGATTATAGACTGATCTTTTATTGAGAGAACATATTCTAGTGATGAATAAGAAGAGCTATAAAAACACTATTTGTAACATGTTCCAACTCGATCCATTGGTCAAATAATATAATCGTATTTTCCAAATCCAACAAAGTACATTCATCCTCCCACTTTAAATATTCCTTGGGTTATGTGTATAACCCTAGAAATTTTCCATAACTGGGTATCTATATGGTATGATTAGTATTCTAGTAATTTAGTAAAAATAAATAAATAAATTATTTACTTCATTAAATGCACCCACCCATGGTCATCTCTCGTGGAACATCTAATGCTATCAAATTTAGGTCCAATATAGGGTAAACCATCTACTTAAAAATTCCCCATTAAATTATATTTGACATTCAATGAACCTAACAATGGAAAAATTGTTTAGAACAAGACAATTCAAGAATATGAGTAAAAATATATTAATATTTTCAATATATTAATTTTTGGAATTCGAGACAACTAAACAACACTAACACTAAAAAAATAAAGATATATACTAATAAATATTTGAAGGAAAAATACAAAAAAATAGAGGCATCACATTTTCCCCTCCTTTATTATATTTCTCACTGATAAAAAACCATATAAATGATGGGGATAATGAACCTACTTCTAACTCTCACAATCCCATGAGCTCTGCTGCATTTTCCCATGCCACAAAAGCATATGGACCAAAGGAATTTTCCATCCATGCCAGATCCTCTCCTACCAACCATGTATCACCACTAGGTTCTCCATAAATATGAATCCATCCTAGATTTCTATCCAACCCACATCAATAATATGGATCTATCATGACACACAGAAGAATTCATTAAATCGATCCAACAATGGAGGAAACACTATGTGGTATGAATACTTGGAAACACTATATATGATCATTCCAGACCTAATGAACCTTGGGGATATATTTATTCTATAAACAAATATCTACAATACTTTTCTTGGGGATACTATCAGGAAATCATAATCTCTTAGATTGAACTCTAATTGACTATGAAATCAATATGCATAAGATTTTTTTACTCTGGATTGTCCTCATGTGGTCGTGAATGGCAGAAGGTGTCATGACATCGTAAGTCGATCAAAAAACTCCGCAATGGAATAATGGAATATTGATGTTAAGGATACCCCAATAAAAAAGTATATAGATATACCATCCCATTTCAACTCTTGGATCTCCATAGGTTGTGGGAAACCAAATGGGTTCTGGTGCTCAACAATTACCTTTTGACATTTGAGACAGCAAGAGATGAACTTGGAAATTCTATGCTTTATTACATCCCTCCAGAACATCTACTAAAGTTAAAAGTACATATATCTATTATGGGATGTAATTTTTATTTGAAAGGGTGAAACCCCATATTCACCACCCCACACAAAAAGAATATGACTTTCAGAAATCCCTAAAAAATGATGACATGATCCCCTCATTCTGAAAATCCATCCGGAGCATATCTTGAGGATTTTTAGTAACATAGAACTTTAGAGTCGATGTATTCCAATAGAGCCTCTCTCACATTATGGAGAATCATAGAAGTCACCACTATCGACCAAAGAAACTTTGGATACCTCTCATCCACTATGGTTAGATGCAACAAAGATAACTGCTTAGAAACCTCCTCTAGCAAGAGAGAACATGACTCCCCTCTAAGGGAATCTACCAACATGTTTTCCTTCCCCAGTGTATAGAAAATCCTGAAGTCTTTTTCTGGAAGGAAATCCATCCATTGACACTTTCTTTCATAAATATCTCACTATTTGAATACGTACCTATGAACCTAGTGGTTTGAGTGAAAAAAACTTCTCACCCAAAAGTTAGTTATTCCAAAGCATCATATTGATGAATACCACTTCCAAATAAAAGTCATGATTCACATAGTTTTACTCATGGGGTATCAATAGCCTTGAACTATATGTGATCACTACATTCATTTTAATCAACACTTAATTGAGCTCATCTCTAGAAGCATCACAAATCACAATGTACTCAGTACGTTGCTTTGGTAGTCTCAACATAAGAGCATTAGTCAACCTTGTCATGAGATCCTCAAAGGCTCTATACTAATGACCGGTCTGGGAAAATAGCTACCCATTCCATGCCATGGTGGTCAAATGGGATGAAATCCGAGAGAATTCGAACACAAACCTCCATTACTACCCTATAAAATCAAAAAAAAACTCCTAAAAAATGACTATCTTTGGTGGATACTAAGAAAGAACCAAATCAATGTTCACAGGGTCAACTACAAAATCATTCATAGAGATTACATACCAAAAAAGTGAAACTTCCATATCCAAAACCAAAAGATAAAGTGATTAACATAAAGAGGGGGATCCTAGATTAATTCTAGAACAACCCCTATGTGTTATAAATTCCCCCCCTTTTCTAAAAATAAATGTGTATATAATCACCTGATAAAACAAATAATTTGTCCAAGTATTTTTGGATGATCTGGTTTACAAGACCCATAAACACCACATGGTAATTCGTTACACCGAAAGACATCACTAGGAACTCAATGTTTCTAGAGGGACATACTAATTCTATATTTGGAATATCATCATCATGCCACTCAATTGGTTGATGATTTCAGATATCCTCGGCAATGGGCACTTTTTATTTATCATTTTCTAATTTAGGCGTTGATAATCAATTATAATCCTTATGATCACATCTTCCATTTTAATGAAACATAATAGAACATATAAGGGGGAGACAATGAGTCTAATAAAACCATTATTTCAAAGGTCCTATAACTGTTCCATCATATCTTGGAGCTTGGTAGGGGCCATATAATATGTCATTAAAAAGATAATTGTGCAGTCTCAGGATGAAAATTGATGAATAAATATACCTCCCACCTAAGAGGTTTTCGCAAATCTTCCTCAGTGTATAATTACTTGTTAAATTCAACTACATAAGATATCCAGACACTTGTAGAACCCTTTTCACTATAGTCTGTACTAAAAAATTGATGGCATATTTCTTTCATCATCCTACTAATGAATATCGCCCACTCATCCATGAGACCTTAATTGCGAAAAATGTATAATCTTGATATTTATACTTAAAGAAATTTATGTCAACTATGATGATAGTAAATCTGGGGTCAAAACATATAATAATAGTTTATACCATATATTATTTAATAATATTTCATCATGATGATGAAGAGGTCTGGTGATAAACACTTTCCATTGAGATCCAACTCGCACTGCTAATAGATTTGATATATTGAGAAATCAAACCTTGTCAGAACCTCTATATAATGTTGTTGGGATGATGTATCAATGGGGAGATCTAGAACACACTCATGGGATATGAAGGTGAAGGGATGACTCATGTAAATGGCTTGAAGTACTAGATAATGAGTAGGAAAGATACATATTGAACCACCATTCATATCATGTGAATGTTGTTCATAGTCCTCCATAGTCTATAACTAACCGAGACCCTATCTACCACCTCCATACACCAAGGATGGGACACATGGTGGTAGTGGGGGAGTAACTCAAAATGTAATACCCCACTAGAAGCTCCTCCCCTGAGGATCCACATGCTCCTCTACCAACACCTCCTCCCTAGGGCCCCCCCTAACCATGCATGGTAGATCACTGATCATGATGTTCTATGTATCATAGTGGTTCATCAATGCATACAAACCCTCCTCATTATGTATTTTTATAAAATCATGAACCATGTGACCTTCCCAATAATAATTGCAACATCTTCCCTCTTTGGGTTGTCCAAAGCCTCTGGGAAATCCCTAAACCACAGACCCATGTTCCTGAGTCCAGAAATGGGGAGGCCTCCAATACCAAAAATTGGATGAATAACATGTGATAGAATCTGTAGATGACATAGCCATACAATGTTCACCATTGAATCCAACCACTCATAATCCCTCTTATAACATTATCTTTTTAACCATATCCCACTCTCTTACTCTAGAATAATGAAGCTTGTGCAAGGAAACAACGCTGGCATGAATGCCTCTGCGGAGGCCCTAAAAAAACATCAGCGTCTTGAAGAATATATCTTGCACCGTATGGAGGGAGTTACAAGTGAGGTAAGAGAAACCCATTGAATTATCATCAACCATCATATCACCCTATGCAGCTAAAGAAGATCATTAATCCAAATGGAGTGTAAGAGCAATGGGAAATTCACATTTTGAGATAGTTGTTGGAAGTCTGATAATGAGAGAATCATCTCATCCTGGATCTGTGCCATCGGACTCTACTATCTCCCTAGTGCTCCCAGGAAAATACTAGCTTCTAGCACAACCATCAAATTATTCAGGGTATGAAAAAGCCTGAAGAGTGGGATCCCATAATAAATCTAATCCCCTAATGCCTAAAGACGTGGCTTACAATTGGAACTCAATAGTACCTGATGGTAGATCATTTGTATCATGATAATCCTATGTGAATCCTCATCCAGACCCACTGGTAAAATTTATAGCTAGAATGGTGGTGGAACTACTACTTATCCACATAGAATAAATACCCCATTATATTTTTCATCGACTAAGGCCTTATTACTCAATTAATCATCATCTGTATCTAGTATTAATAACATAGTTGGGTGACATTGAAGAGGCATCCTAAAAGTGATCAAGACATACCGTATTTATATTAGAATATATATGGGTTGTTGAATCAATAAGCATAGCCACATTAGTAAATATAATATGATTCATGTACCAATGGTTCCCTAGAACATATGTAGTTGTATGATGAGTCGTCACGTGGGATGTTAGGGTCCCAGTTAGTGGACACGTCATCCACTGCACTAGCACTAAATTCCCAGGCCTGAAATCTGCACTCCAGCAAATCTAATAATGTTTTTATATGTTCCCAACTAATCCTAAAAATAGTTTCCACTATAACACTTACACAAGGACAAACTCCTTTGATACCTCTCTATCATGAACCACCCCCTTGGCCCCGCCTATTTGGCGGAAACTTTGGTGTGACAACCCCAAGCCCACCTCCATTTAGCTAGAGGTTAATGAAAAGAACACAGAAGAAATACAATGAAATAGGAGGCCTTATCCTAATGTACCTATATTCATACACACAATAATATCTATGAAAATCTGCAGATGAATAATAATACACTACAACATCTATATTATTACCATAGAAGTAATAACCTCTGGAGAATAATCAATGTAAAGTGGTATAAACCATATAGTAAATGGAAAAAATACATTCCCAACAAAAAAATAAATCCCAACTAGAAAAATGGAAATGTGAAATGTAAAGAGAGCCTATATATATATATATATTCAACCATTGAATGCGGTCAATTCACCCAAGTACCACTATGCTCCACTGATGTCATCACCTATCTACCTTTCATCTGCATAAGAAACAACACATGCTGGAAAATCCGATATAGGGGTGTGTATTTACATTCCAAATATGATTTCAGGAAAATGTCAAATGGATAAATAGAATGATTCAAGAGAAGTTAGTTCAACCCATGGAAAAGGATAAACAAAATCAAGATATATGTTCCCACCAAGAATCCCAAATGAGGGATAAATGAGATATCTATCTTTATAGCCAAGATTGGGATGATGAGTCTTATTATAGCTATAATTTCTATATCGGATTCATAGTATATCACAAGTCTATACAATAAACTATATGGATGACCCACACCTCACCACTATGCTATATTGTTGAGGGGGAACAATCATTAACAGGGGACCAATACTGTAGTAAGATCAGTACATTGACATTCATAAGACAGAGGACCCACACCCTGGGGTATTAGGGGGTGGGGGTTCCACTAAATTGATAGAGGACCCACACCCTAGTGCTTTAGGGGGTTCCACTCAGTGGAAGGATGTCTTAAACCTTACTTAGACAAGGTCATTGTACTTGGTTGATTGAGTAATCAAACCCTAGTGTGAAAGGGTGGTTCCACTAAACCTATATAGAGAGAATATGTGACTAAAACTGTAACAGCCCGAGATTTTATGAAAAATATTCTTTTTAATTTTATTAATGTCTTGTGTTGTACGCTACAGCAGAAGGAGCTTGCACAACACGCATCCTTGACTTGCCTTGCATTGCACGCAATCGCAACCTTCCTCGATAGCGTGTGTGGTACGTAATACTGAGTTTCACGAAACAATGATATGCTATTAAAATATTATTAAAACTAGCCGTTATGAATAGTAATAACCACTTTTTAAATTTTAAAAATTTTAGCTCTCAAAATGGACTTCATTTTTGGATTCGGATAATCGAATTTAGCCTAAGGTGAAATTTTGGTACTTTTCGGATAACTTTCATATTCTGATGAATAGTGAAAATTACTAAATTATAATTAAAAACAACTTTTTTAATCAAAATAATTAATAGTGATAAATTATTAATTTGAGTTGTTTTAAAGTATATTTAGAATATATTTTTACAATTTAATACAATGTTGGTCATTGGATGTAATTTCACATTTAAACCAGACATAAACAAGTGTCAATCTTTTGATAGATATTGTTTCTTAAAAACACGCTATTTGTTTTAACAGCGGGATTTAATTATAAAATTAATTAATGCAACTTCTATGTTATGAATTTGGTAAAATAGATTTCATTTTTGAATTCGAAATATAAAATATAGCTTAGGATGATATTTTGGCATTGTTCTGAAAAACATCAAATTTTGATGAATAGTGAAACTACTAAGTGGTAGGTTAAAAACTGAATTTTGCATAAAACTTAATTTTACCGCTTCTGTGAATGGAATTTCGAAAATCCGACAGACACGGTTGATATCAGTAAGTAAAATGTAGTTCAATGAGATAAAAATAATTTTTTGGTGAATAGTAACTTTTTACTTTTTTTACCGCGGTTAATAGTAAATAGGGTAACTAAGGGTAAATGTGATATTAATATTACCCTAACACATGTCCTAAATCTATTGGATAAGTGTAATTCGACCAAAAACAACCTTATGAATAAAATATGACCATTTAGGCCCACTTGGATTAGATTAGGACATTTATTATTATTTAATTCAAAGAAGAGTTAAAAGAGACAAAATCAAAGTTTATTTACTAAAACATTTTTAATATAGGGTTTTACATAATATAAATTAGATTGTAAATATTCATTAGAAAGCTAAACAGATTTCCTACATAATGATATTTTATTTATAATTTTTAGACTTTAAATAAATTAATTTATTTATGACACAATGATGATGCAGTAATTACCCTTTTTAAGGAAATATTAACATAATTGATGTTATAAATGCTCAAATGAATGTAATTTGAGACTTTTTATGAATTCCACTAATTTTATAGGTTACTATGATATATTAATGTTGATTTAATTAACTTGGTTCGAACATTTAATTCTGTTATGACTCTCACAAAAATCATATATCAAATAGTGTCAAAATTGACACAAAATAGTTTTTAAATCAAATATTATATTATTAATTGTTATTTTATTCCTAAAAATCTAAGGTTCGGCCAAATGACTTAGATAAGGATATATATATTAATAATAAACAATTTGGGGTTCGTTTGGCATGTTATAGTAAGTGTATTAACCATATAGTGAAAGAAAACAAAAAGACATGGTAAAAGTTAAATTATTTAACTTAGAGTTAAATCTAATTGATAAGGTTAAAATAATATCCTAAACTTGTCTAAATTCTATTGGTTGATAGGATTTCGACCCATCCCCACTTTAGCTTCGAAATAAGACCCTTTGGAACCATTATAAACCGATTTTGACTTTAATATAAAATAATATTTTGAGATATTCCTAAGGTGCCCCTCTCCTCCCCTATAAAAGGACACCTCCTCCCCCTCCTCCTCACACCAATTTGAGCACTCAAGCTCGGCCAAACCCTGCCAAAATATCTTCTACACTTCCCTAGAAACATCCTAGAGGTTCTGGTCTTCCTCAAAGACCAATTCTAGTGCCCTAAGAGGAGGTCTCAAAGAGGCGCTTCAAAGAAGAGGTAATTACCGTTACCAATTCTTTCCTCTTTATTTCTTCTTCCACTTCTTCTTCTTAGGTTGTTTCATTATGAAGTAATAACATCAGTATCACTCATGTACTGATATGTTATTATAATTATGAAACAACCCTAATTCACCTTCTATCCATCCTACGGAAAAATGAAATCACCGCGCGTGCGTACGTACGGAATACCGTCTCCACGCCATGGTGTAATCTATTTTCCACCATCACCTTACAAGGATGGGTATAATGGTGTAAAGAATAACTATACATAGTTATTAAAACATCATATTGATTCTGATATATTGTATATCCACTCCAATTCAGTTCAATATTTATGGAAATGATATCATCGCTCGTGCGTACTTACGGACTACCGTCTCCACGACGCGATGAGATTCATTCTCCATGTTAACCATTTAAGAATGATTATAATGTATATATAAGAAATAATAATGAAATATATGACATTATAAAGCTACTTGATTTATGTATATATATACATATGTATGTCATCTACTTACTTCCATTTCAAGACAATAAGGAAAGAAAAACAGCGTTCATGCGTACGTACGGACTACCGTCTCCATGAACGGTGTTTTTCATTTTATTTATCTATCTATTATATATATATATATACTGAATATATATGATATATAAATCATATTTTATATTCTGGAAGTAAGTAAATCATGATATAAGTAATAATGATGTCAAGAACAACAAGTCAAAACACCTAAGATAAATAAAACGATTTTACCCAAAACACTTCTTTAACATGGAATTTACAAAAGAACGGGTAATATAATGTCATAAGTGAACCATATATGATATCATAACAATGAATACGATTCTTTAATAAGTCAATAACATGATTTAAATCATTATACAGGAGGTTCGGACACTTACAAAGCAAATCGGACCTAAGGTAAGGGAAATATCACAATCTCATTTTTATCCGAGATTGTTTATTCGTAAGTATTTACTGGGGTGTATTTTATCATCCAAATCCATGTTTCCTGAATATGTAATATTATTTACATCCAATTACAATAGTTTAAATCCAATTTTAACCTTCGGTGAGTTTTTAGTAAAGAATATGAAAGGAATCTTTTGTCGTTTTTCGTACGAGGTACTTTTTTGACTTTTCCGACAAAAGTACGAGAAGAATGTTTTTTTAACTTATACGGCATGAACGGATTTCTAATGTTTTATAAATCCTTATTTTCATGAAGTTTCCTCTAAAAGATTTCATGAATATTTTCAATAAAATCTCTTCCTTTTAAAATTGCATGATGTTTTGTGAAAAGAAATTGATTTTAAAGAACAAAGGATATTTTCCTCAAGAATTCAATTCAAGTGTTTTATCAAAATTATTTTCCATATAAGATAATAAAGGGTTCTGTTTCTATCCATATTTTTACATTGATTTGACTATGTTGTGATGGAATTATGTTTATGAATTCCTTTATCTTATATGAATGGTTTTATGATGTCATGTTGTTTAAGAATCCCATTTTTATTACATGGGTTATGAAATGATGTATGATTTATGATTTTGTGGCACACATAAGAAAGGATTCATTAAGAGATGGGTGGGACCTATATCTCCCTCCAATGCATTGGGTAAAGATTTCATATCTCATGAGATAGACATGGCTGGAATGGTAGGTTATACCGGTTCAGTGAAACAGGACTGAAACGAGGATGACTCGATTCAGAAAGGGACTTTGTCCACTAAGATAGTCTTGGCATTGAGTCTTGACTAACAAGAAATGATTCTCTATGATTATGTGTGTATGCCAAAAAGTTTCATGTTTTAAGTTATGATTATTGTGATTACATTTCACTTCTATGATTTATCCCATGTTATGATATTATGAGTTTTTTTGCAGGTTAAGATTTCCAAAAGCTATGTTCTTATATATGTATGATGTGATTGATATTTCTTTTGTTTACCCTTACTGAGCATTTGAGCTCACCCTTTTATGTTTTCTTTTCCCCAGGATATAAAGAAAGGTTTTAGGTAAAAAAAGGGATGACCTTTATGGGAGATATTGATGAACATTCACCACGATTAGAAGATTACGTTCCGAGTTTCCAAAGACACTAAACTATTACGATCCTTTAGTGTGTGTTTTTGTTATGTACTAAGTATTCCGCAAATGTAATGTAATGTCAATGTACGTCAAGCTTCGGGTCTCTACAGTTGGTATCAGAGGAAAGGTTTAGTCAACCTTTGGAAACTAGGATGCGAAAACGTTAGTGAGATCCCTAGAGATATTTCTAAGGTATGTCTAGGGATGTCCCTAGGGATAAGTATACGTATAGGTTATAGTAATAGAATTACGCTAACGATCATAGAATTAAACCTAAGATGTTGGATATTGAAGGTACTCCCCCTTTATTATGTTGTTTTCCCTAGCATGATTTTTGCCTCTCACACTATTCTTTTTGGGTTTTAGACGATGACTGGAACCCGAAGGAACCGTGTTGATCAATGCAATGGACAATGCAATGATTGCCCTCCTGAACAAACAAATGTTATGGGAGATGGAGTGAAAAATCTTATTGCAATACTTACACAAGCTATGAATCATTCTGGACTTCCAAATGAGCAGAGAAGGGAACAATATTCTATTGAGTCCTTCATGAGGCAACGTCCACCATCTTTCAGTGGGTCTTCTGATCCACTTGTGGCTGAACAATGGATCAGTACTACTGAAAAGATATTTTCAGTTCTTCAATGTTCTGAACATGATAAAGTCATCTTAGCAGTATATCGTTTGGAAGGTGAAGCTGATCAATGGTGGAATCTTATCAAGAATACGAGGCCAAGAGATGAAATTGAGTCCATGGAATGGGACGAGTTCAAGAACTTGTTTTTCAGTAAGTACTTCCCTCGTATTATTCGAACAAAGATGGAGAAAGAGTTTCTTGAACTGAAGCAAAGGGACGATGAATCTGTTGGTACCTATGAAGCAAATTTTACAAGACTTGCAAGGTATGCTTCTGGTATTATCATCCAACCTGAAAGTAAAGTTGATCGATTTTTCAGTGTCTTAAAACCAAGTCTTCGAAGGGCATTAGCTATAAGAGACTTCAGTAGCTATGAAGAAATTGTGCGTTGTGCTATCAAGGTAGAAATGGAAGTTGGTGTTACATATCCATCTCATGGTTTTGACAAGAAACGAAAGATGGAGTTCAAGGAGAAATCTCAGAATAATGGTGAAAAGAAGATGAATGTTTCCTTATGCACAAAGTGTGGAAAGAAGCATGGTGGAGATTGTCTTAAAGGGACTAGAAAATGTTTTAAGTGTGGAAAAGAAGGTCATCGAGCAGCTGAGTGTCGAAGTAATGGAAAAAGGGTTTCTAATGATGTGAATAAAGCAAACACTGCAGAGAACGCACCACCAACACTTCAATGCTTCAAGTGCAAGGAAATGGGGCATTATGCTAATAATTGCCCTAATCCAAGGGTTAGTGATGATCGACATGAGCAACCGCTTAAGGAAAAGGACAAAGGGAAGTCACATGCGATCACCATTGGCGATGATGAATATGATAACGATGTGGTGGAATGATTAAGTGTTTATGTAATGGGATTCCAAAATAATGTTGTATCATGGATTATTGGAATATTTATGTATTGGTCTAATGTGGTATTCAAAGTGATTGAGATATTATGCGAAAACGAGAAAACAAAATGTTTAACAGTATTCATGAGCTCATGATTGATATAAGGACTAAGTGATATCATGGTTTGAGTATATAGAATTTTGAGGATTTAGGTATTAGAAAAGTGTTAACTTTTAACTGCATTCAAGTTTTCACTAAGGTTCAATGGGTATTCAAGAGAGTACAAGATTAAGGTCTTTGAATGTTTGGAATGTGACCAACAAAACATATCTTATGATATATGGGGTTCAACGATGGTATTAAATCTCTGGTAATCGTTTTCACTATGAGAGTGGACTCCAGTATTATGGATAAGCCTAAAGATTGGAATGGATTATTGTTTGTTTTTCGATATTATCGATGGGATGTTATAGTAATATAGTTTTAGAAAAAGGACAACCTGCAGGACGGGCGACAGCCCATCGCTTCGGACAAGGCTGTGGGAATCGAACCCACAACCGAAGTGCGACTGGCCTTTATCGCCTACCACTGGCCTACAGGAAGTCCCCGTTTAGTAGAAACTAGTGTTATTATATTAAGCAGTATGATATATGAAGTATAAGCCCATTTTAGGAAACATATATGATTAATCCCACTATAGATCGACTTATGTATATAAATTTTGCTAACCTTTTGAGACAGATGGAATGACCCGTCATTCTATCACATGATCTGCTAACACTTCACGAATAACAAATTCAACTTCATTTATTTAAGAAATGAAGTGGAAATTGTTAAAGGCACGAACAACAGTGAGATTGTACCAAAATAAGGTAAGTATTTATTCTAATTCAAATTCTTTAACTTTAGGGAAACGATCTTGAAAACCAAAAATGTTGTCCTAGTGCTCTTATATCTGATGAATCAGATGGTACCTTAGATCATCACAAATCTATGGCTTTGTGATTGTTGGCTATTTCATAGCCATGTTCTCTACCACTCTCCATCAGAACATGATGGTTAGATTTTTCTTCCATATCCATATTTTCACCTATGTGGAAACCCAGTGATTAGTTTATTTGGGTAATCGTTACATTTCATACGTTAGTTTTTAAAGCCAAGTTTTGGTATTCCTTTTTACGATGTGGGTTTCTATTAAAGAAACTTTCGAATAGTAAACCATTTATAACCCCGACGAATTTCGAGGGCGAAATTCATTTTAAGGGGGGTAGAATGTAACAGCCCGAGATTTTATGAAAAATATTCTTTTTAATTTTATTAATGTCTTGTGTTGTACGCTACAGCAAAAGGAGCTTGCACAACACGCATCCTTGACTTGCCTTGCATTGCACGCAATCGCAACCTTCCTCGATAGCGTGTGCTGTACGTAATACTGAGTTTCACGAAACAATGATATGCTATTAAAATATTATTAAAACTAGCCGTTATGAATAGTAATAACCACTTTTTAAATTTTAAAAATTTTAGCTCTCAAAATGGACTTCATTTTTGGATTCGGAGAATCGAATTTAGCCTAAGGTGAAATTTTGGTACTTTTCGGATAACTTTCATATTCTGATGAATAGTGAAAATTACTAAATTATAATTAAAAACAACTTTTTTAATCAAAATAATTAATAGTGATAAATTATTAATTTGAGTTGTTTTAAAGTATATTTAGAATATATTTTTACAATTTAATACAATGTTGGTCATTGGATGTAATTTCACATTTAAACCAGACATAAACAAGTGTCAATCTTTTGATAGATATTGTTTCTTAAAAACACGCTATTTGTTTTAACAGCGGGATTTAATTATAAAATTAATTAATGCAACTTCTATGTTATGAATTTGGTAAAATAGATTTCATTTTTGAATTCGAAATATAAAATATAGCTTAGGATGATATTTTGGCATTGTTCTGAAAAACATCAAATTTTGATGAATAGTGAAACTACTAAGTGGTAGGTTAAAAACTGAATTTTGCATAAAACTTAATTTTACCGCTTCTGTGAATGGAATTTCGAAAATCCGACAGACACGGTTGATATCAGTAAGTAAAATGTAGTTCAATGAGATAAAAATAATTTTTTGGTGAATAGTAACTTTTTACTTTTTTTACCGCGGTTAATAGTAAATAGGGTAACTAAGGGTAAATGTGATATTAATATTACCCTAACACATGTCCTAATTCTATTGGATAGGTGTAATTCGACCAAAAACAACCTTATGAATAAAATATGACCATTTAGGCCCACTTGGATTAGATTAGGACATTTATTATTATTTAATTCAAAGAAGAGTTAAAAGAGACAAAATCAAAGTTTATTTACTAAAACATTTTTAATATAGGGTTTTACATAATATAAATTCGATTGTAAATATTCATTAGAAATATAAAAAGATTTCCTACATAATGATATTTTATTTATAATTTTTAGACTTTAAATAAATTAATTTATTTATGACACAATGATGATGCAGTAATTACCCTTTTTAAGGAAATATTAACATAATTGATGTTATAAATGCTCAAATGAATGTAATTTGAGACTTTTTATGAATTCCACTAATTTTATAGGTTACTATGATATATTAATGTTGATTTAATTAACTTGGTTCGAACATTTAATTCTGTTATGACTCTCACAAAAATCATATATCAAATAGTGTCAAAATTGACACAAAATAGTTTTTAAATCAAATATTATATTATTAATTGTTATTTTATTCCTAAAAATCTAAGGTTCGGCCAAATGACATAGATAAGGATATATATATTAATAATAAACAATTTGGGGTTCGTTTGGCATGTTATAGTAAGTGTATTAACCATATAGTGAAAGAAAACAAAAAGACATGGTAAAAGTTAAATTATTTAACTTAGAGTTAAATCTAATTGATAAGGTTAAAATAATATCCTAAACTTGTCTAAATTCTATTGGTTGATAGGATTTCGACCCATCCCCACTTTAGCTTCGAAATAAGACCCTTTGGAACCATTATAAACCGATTTTGACTTTAATATAAAGTAATATTTTGAGATATTCCTAAGGTGCCCCTCTCCTCCCCTATAAAAGGACACCTCCTCCCCCTCCTCCTCACACCAATTTGAGCACTCAAGCTCGGCCAACCCCTGCCAAAATATCTTCTCCACTTCCCTAGAAACATCCTAGAGGTTCTGGTCTTCCTCAAAGACCAATTCTAGTGCCCTAAGAGGAGGTCTCAAAGAGGCGCTTCAAAGAAGAGGTAATTACCGTTACCAATTCTTTCCTCTTTATTTCTTCTTCCACTTCTTCTTCTTAGGTTGTTTCATTATGAAGTAATAACATCAGTATCACTCATATACTGATATGTTATTATAATTATGAAACAACCCTAATTCACCTTCTATCCATCCTACGGAAAAATGAAATCACCGCGCGTGCGTACGTACGGAATACCGTCTCCACGCCGTGGTGTAATCTATTTTCCACCATCACCTTACAAGGATGGGTATAATGGTGTAAAGAATAACTATACATAGTTATTACAACATCATATTGATTCTGATATATTGTATATCCACTCCAATTCAGTTCAATATTTATGGAAATGATATCATCGCTCGTGCGTACGTACGGACTACCGTCTCCACGACGCGATGAGATTCATTCTCCATGTTAACCATTTAAGAATGATTATAATGTATATATAAGAAATAATAATGAAATATATGACATTATAAAGCTACTTGATTTATGTATATATATACATATGTATGTCATCTACTTACTTCCATTTCAAGACAATAAGGAAAGAAAAACAGCGTTCATGCGTACGTACGGACTACCGTCTCCATGAACGGTGTTTTTCATTTTATTTATCTATCTAATATATATATATATATATACTGAATATATATGATATATAAATCATATTTTATATTCTGGAAGTAAGTAAATCATGATATAAGTAATAATGATGTCAAGAACAACAAGTCAAAACACCTAAGATAAATAAAACGATTTTACCCAAAACGCTTCTTTAACATGGAATTTACAAAAGAACGGGTAATATAATCTCATAAGTGAACCATATATGATATCATAACAATGAATATGATTCTGTAATAAGTCAATAACATGATTTAAATCATTATACAGGAGGTTCGGACACTTACAAAGCAAATCGGACCTAAGGTAAGGGAAATATCACAATCTCATTTTTATCCGAGATTGTTTATTCGTAAGTATTTACTGGGGTGTATTTTATCATCCAAATCCATGTTTCCTGAATATGTAATATTATTTACATCCAATTACAATAGTTTAAATCCAATTTTAACCTTCGGTGAGTTTTTAGTAAAGAATATGAAAGGAATCTTTTGTCGTTTTTCGTACGAGGTACTTTTTTGACTTTTCCGACAAAAGTACGAGAAGAATGTTTTTTTAACTTATACGGCATGAACGGATTTCTAATGTTTTATAAATCCTTATTTTCATGAAGTTTCCTCTAAAAGATTTCATGAATATTTTCAATAAAATCTCTTCCTTTTAAAATTGCATGATGTTTTGTGAAAAGAAATTGATTTTAAAGAACAAAGGATATTTTTCTCAAGAATTCAATTCAAGTGTTTTATCAAAATTATTTTCCATCTAAGATAATAAAGGGTTCTGTTTCTATCCATATTTTTACATTGATTTGACTATGTTGT
The DNA here is from genome assembly GCA_963277665.1 of Viscum album. Lineage (NCBI taxonomy): Eukaryota > Viridiplantae > Streptophyta > Magnoliopsida > Santalales > Viscaceae > Viscum > Viscum album. The sequence continues at coordinate 824,422,505 of OY728123.1, forward strand.
GATGGAATTATGTTTATGAATTCCTTTATCTTATATGAATGGTTTTATGATGTCATGTTGTTTAAGAATCCCATTTTTATTACATGGGTTATGAAATGATGTATGATTTATGATTTTGTGGCACACATAAGAAAGGATTCATTAAGAGATGGGTGGGACCTATATCTCCCTCCAATGCATTGGGTAAAGATTTCATATCTCATGAGATAGACATGGCTGGAATGGTAGGTTATACCGGTTCAGTGAAACAGGACTGAAACGAGGATGACTCGATTCAGAAAGGGACTTTGTCCACTAAGATAGTCTTGGCATTGAGTCTTGACTAACAAGAAATGATTCTCTATGATTATGTGTGTATGCCACAAAGTTTCATGTTTTAAGTTATGATTATTGTGATTACATTTCACTTCTATGATTTATCCCATGTTATGATATTATGAGTTTTTTTGCAGGTTAAGATTTCCAAAAGCTATGTTCTTATATATGTATGATGTGATTGATATTTCTTTTGTTTACCCTTACTGAGCATTTGAGCTCACCCTTTTATGTTTTCTTTTCCCCAGGATATAAAGAAAGGTTTTAGGTAAAAAAAAGGGATGACCTTTATGGGAGATATTGAAGAACTTTCACCACGATTAGAAGATTACGTTCCGAGTTTCCAAAGACACTAAACTATTACGATCCTTTAGTGTGTGTTTTTGTTATGTACTAAGTATTCCGCAAATGTAATGTAATGTCAATGTACGTCAAGCTTCGGGTCTCTACAAAAACCGTGGTACGATAGGGGGTTTCTAACCCTGAAATCTATTTTATTACCCTTCCCGATCACTAATATCAATATTTTATGCATTCCATTCATGGAGTGTATCAAAATGTTTTATTAACTATTTTTACTCTAGTGGTTAACCCCATGTAGTTACACTATTTTGATTGTGCATAAAACTATTTTTCTTTTCCCATGTATATTTTCTTAAAACTAATTTCTGTTTTGTTTCAAGAAATTGAGAAAATGAAATGAATACTTGATGTTTTATTTAAAATATTTTATGAATATTGTGATCATGTTGCTATTGGAAAGACCTAATGAAATTCCATCCTAGTTATAATTTTTTACAAATTCTTTATATGCTAACGAGATAGAGATATATTTATCTATTGATTCCTTTCTCTTCGTTGGAATGATTGGTATGGTGAGAGTATTTCTATTCGAAACCTCAAGTTGGTTTACCGTACTTCTTGTGTGTACAGTGATGTACAGAGTCTTCCTAATCAATTAGGTAAATCCTTGAACATTTAGTGTTTTCCCTACTAAACAAATTGTTCCAACATAAAATTCCATAATTATGCTGAACAACTTTGATCACTTATTACCCAAACCTTGTTTTTTATAAATCATATGGAAAAGAATTTGGTGGAGGGAGATATGAGTAATCAACCTAGACAATTAAACATGAATTAAAAAAAAAACCTATCACCACAGAATTTAGAATTTAAAATTGCAAATAAATAATTTAAACTAATAAGAATAAGAAATAATGGGTTTAATAAATTAAATAAAAGAAACTCAGGAATAAAAAATTGGTTCAACCTTCCAATTACTGATGAACCATAAGACATATCCCTGGATGTATGGTGTAATCAGGTTCATGATGAAGAAATAAGGGATTGAAATGACAAAAAATAATGGGAAAATAGAAAAATAATGCAGTGGTAGTGTTCTATCTTGAGCTTCCCGTATGGTCTCTTATCCATTAATTGTCTAGTGGCTTATTTGAATATATATAAACCTCACATCCAAATATTTCATATTTATCATTGAATATTTTATTGAATGATGTAATTACAATTTATTTAGGGGGGTTTAAATCATAAAATGTGTGGCATGGATTCATTAAGTATGATTTTTGATGTTATTACTTTATAAAAGAGAGTTTTAAGACATGAATTGGATGTCCTATTCTTTATCTCATTAAACCTAAAATGTAAATTTTATTTCAAACATAATACTATCACACGAGGATGCACTGAAAATTCCCACATGCCTCTACCTCAACTATTTCACCACATAAATGGTGTTTACATTGTAAAACATCACTTTTAATGATTTTCAAAATTGTACAACCTCTAATCCATCATTAATCTAGACTTAATTTTTAAGTGCACACCACACCACTTCTTGTCATAGTACGAAGTGTTTGTGTCTCACTATATTTTCATATTTTTTAAATTTTCCTTCAAACATTATATATGTATCCATAAATTAAAGAAAATTGCATATAAACAGAACTAATCTCTTAGTTTTTATAAAATAGGTGTTTTATATTCAAATAAGAATGAAATATATGACTCTATTAGCGTTTCCCGAAGAATCGTTATGCTCATAACACCTTACATCATATCACAAAACACACTAAAAGGAATAATATATATTTCAAAATGGAAAATAACTTATAATAGTCTACTCACATGATTATATTCAATTATTGAATAATGTGATAAGGAAGATAGAAGTTCATGGGAGAATTACATGGTATGTAAAATGGGTCACACGGAGAGAGACCTCAACTCATTTCCTAGAAGTGGTCACACAGAGACATTTATAGGGAAGTTATTTCAACATAAATTGAATGTACAGGTGGTATTGATTATGTATGGGCTAAAAACTGATTTCCAGTTTCTATTGGGCCATTGCCCATGTATGTCATCCCTTTCCCATGTACGTTTTCCATGTCGAGGTAAAATGATTATGTCCATGTACCCTGTCATGCCCCTATAATTTGAAAATTATTTTGTTCTTATTTGTGTTCATGAATGTATACTCTTGGAGTATAGGTTGAGCCACCTAATCAGGTCACACATCATGTATGAGTCATATAGGGTGTGATATATTTACCTCCACCCGAAACCCTAGCCACCAGGACCAATGGATTAAAAGGTGTGTGTTCCTCATGGATATAGGGTGTGTAATCAATAGTTTTCAATAACATAACATCCACTAATGTAGGTTCCATATCTACCTTTTTTACAATTTATATTTCCATTTGACCACCCAAAATCAAGGTGAAACATCTATAGTCATCTATTTCTGCATCTGGGGGCCAAAAGTCAGAAATCCGTTCAACCGCCAAGGCTTTTGAAACTAATATACATCACCTAAAACAATGAATCCATCATGATCCATAAGAATATAATCACCCCTTCAATTATTCAAAATATTACCATGAATCTATGGGTTCAATCCTTCTTCAACCCACCTCGATAATGTCGAACTGCAACCTCATGGGCCAACGATGATGAACGTTATAAATAATGTTGGAAAATTAAAAAAAATGTAAGGAGAATATTTGGCCAATGAGATCAATAAAAATGACCATAAGGTGAAGAATCAAGGGTGGAAAAATGTCATATGAAATTCAAACTCGTATTAACATCACAATTCATATTAAGGCTCATGCAAAGAATGAAAATCATCAGCAAAATAAAAGGGGATAAATTCATACTTAATCATTAATCAAAGGAAATGAACCATAAATAATGAGCCTTACCTTGATTATGAATCAATAATATGTGAAGAATGTTTCATTTAGAAATATTGAAGAAGATATGATATATTCACATTATGTAACATGGTCCACCTTGAGCGGTTCATCGATCCATTTCCATGGACTTTTATATGCTTATAAAGAACACTCCTCCACCTCCTTCAAATCCTGAAGGGGTTATATAGAAAACACCGAAGATATACAATCCATGGGGTCTTAAAAGGATGGAATAATTTATATATAATTTTATGAAAATAAATAAAAAAAATATTTATTTTATTAAATGCACTTTCCAGCGGTCTCTTCCAATATAAATTATGACACCAATCAAATTTGGTCATTCCTACAGTAAACCCAACACTCTAGATTCAACAATACTCTTTAATTTCTTATATGATGCCCCAAAAAAGGGAAAAATATTTTTACTGAAATGATTCATGAATTTTCTTAACTATATATTTATATTTATACTATATTAATTTCTTCCTCCCAAGACACCCAAAAAGGAAATCGTCTGTGAGGAAAAATCCAAATGTATACATAGAAATATCTGAAATAATAATGCAATAATACCAATTTCATTACATATTATCTATTAAATACCTTAAAATTTTCAATATTCTTCTTTTTTAAAATTTTTGGATTAAAAATTCACACTAAATAGTTAGAGATAAAAAAATAAAATGGATTCTTAGAATATGAGATAATTAATTAATATGAAAATTATAGCGTAACATTATAATTAATTAAAAACAAGAATTAATAATTAATATAGGGAATATGTTTTCAAAATTTTAGAAAAATATTTGAAATATTAAAATTACATATAGATAACTCGAATTAGTTAAAAAAAATTCTCTCTCATGGATTTGGGATGAATAATTTCCTTGTGTTTTCCATATAAGTTGTCAATAGGGATCTTGAGAATAGGAGAAGAAGTTTATCAAATGATTATAATTCTTAAAACATGAATGATATTGGAAAAAACTTCATAATGTGTTTAGACCAATAGTGATAATATTGGTTCTAAAAGGGTTGGTTCTAGAGAAACTGAACAAGAAGGTTTCACATGAGGACTGATAGTAATAGAAAATGGAATTACCATGTCTGTATTAGAAATATATAAATATGGTTCATCAGTCCAGTTAGGCCACATAAATTATGAGATCCATGCTCAATAATCTCCAAACATATCATCGTTTTCATTATTAATTTATTTAGTATATATTTAATTACATTAAAAATGTCAACTTGATTATTGAAGGCTATACATACCTAATTATTTTTTAGATAACAATCCAGGTAATGAAATAAAGAATTCAAGTCATCCTTAGTGGTAATCCCTAAAAAATAAAACTTAATGGAAATTAATTATATATCTATAGTTTTTAATCATTTTAAAATCAACCATTTATAAATAAATAATCATTTTATCCTCTGTAAAATATATAGATTCTATTCCCTCTCATGCTTCAAAAAATAATAGAAGATATTCTCAAACTCAACCATTACAATGTTTGTATACAAATATTTATCAATAAATATAGAAATATGTGGGTAATGTTAAAATTGGGTAGAAGCAACAAAAGGGGATATTGAAATAGAGTCCTATGAAAACATGCTGATATCTCTATGGGATTTATCCCTTATAAAATCCAAAAATTCTTTTGGAGGAACACTTATTTCATTATTCATTCATTGAATCCTGTTTTCTATTATATTAATCATATAAAAGCATCTTGGTTTGATATACATCATAATGGAGGGTATGTAAAATGATATACCTTATTATCTTATAGTCTCAAATATAGTACCATAATATAAAAAGACATTCTGCATCATATTAAATAGGTCTATTATGAACACATTCAATTAATCTTTATAATCAATAGTTGGAGAAGTAAAATAAGGTGAATATGAAACATATAAAGGTGGATATTCCCTATTATACACTAAAATTAATCTCACAATGGTTAGGTTCTCTAAACATTAAATAATCAATCACATATAAAACACTTTCTAGTTTTGATTTAGATTATGGTACTTGAATTAGGTTAACAGACCATGTTCTAAACATATCATCTTGAAATTATTCAATAGTTTGATCTAGTTCCTTTTTTTCTTTCGATCATAAAAATATAGAATAACGTGTCTAAATATTTTTCTGTATATCAATATAATAAACCAATTATCATTTAACACTTCTAGGTGCAACAATAATGGAATAGCCATAATTCTCTGGTTGATTTCTACCACCATCATGGTCTCCATCACTCTCTTTATCAAAGTAGTCAATACATGTAAATGATCTAGGGAACTTCTCTACTATAGAATGTTTTGTATCAGTAACATATTCCCCCCATTACTTTTTTTGGTGTATTAATCCTTTCATTATTGTCTTCATTTTCATTAGTTAATGGAATGATATTATTAAAAAAATTCAGGATGTGATTATGAAATTGTTTCTCCAATAATATTGGTTAATGATTTTACATTTTCTCTAGTATTGGAATCAAAAACATATATTCATGAAGTTGGAGACTCTAGGGTTTCAATAGGTCAATAAGATACACCACTAACATTATAATTTTTTAAAACACTATATCAGAATAGGAAACTATATTAGGATAGGAATTAATGACAAGTATAAGATTAGTAAAAAACATCATCTCTTACTCTAATTATCCATTGTGAGTACCTATTTATTCCTAAAAATAATATTAAAAAACCTCATTAGGTCATATTATAAGGATATATTTGAATTCTTCATCATAGTTTTATTCACAATATTAAACATTTAAAACAAATTCATACTACCTAATAACTATAACCTTTTCCATGGGTTCTAATTAACATTCATCCTTTTACATGTAGTCTGGTTTATAAAAACTCCATTTGAGTAGATATACTTTTCTTACCCATGTTGAAAAATTCCATTTTATTTAATAAACATAGAAATAGATTTTGGGAAATAAATTGAATTAAAACTATAATATAGATTAAAAACTGCTTCCGTGTTCCCCATTAGAAATATGCTCAGACTTGATTTCAAAACATTCCTTGGAAGTTATATAACAAATAGATCTTGTATCTAAAAAATATATGTTAACATTTCCTTGGGTATATTATATGTTCAATGAACTAAAGAAATAATCTTTATTCTCTATCTCGTTCTTGAACATTTTATCTCCTCAATTTTCTATCATAAGTTAACTCCCCAAGATATTTCTCAAACATAAAAATTGAATGATCACTGGTATAATAGATTTTGTAATCATAATACTCACCATAGGGAGTAACTAGTAAGACTTTTTCCCATTATTTTGATGAAAACACTTTTTATTAGATATTCAATATGTTTTGAATGAAATTTTTTTCTCATCATTCTTGAAATCTTCATTCTAATAAAAAAATATTAAATAAATACTATATGAAAAAGTTATCCGTTTGTATTAAACGATTCACTCCATAATTGTTTCTAATAATATATCATACTAGAGATATGATAAATTTGAACAATTATATATCCACCTCTTTATTATGAATTACTATTGAATTTGAAAAATAATAATTTTCTAGGTCAACATTAGCTCTTATGCTAGATTTTCCTTTCTTTCGTAGAAGTTGGTCACGAGAGGGAAGGAAATAAAATACTCTCTTTGAGTGAACCATCATTGTAGTGGAGTGAGAGGGTCATGGTTTGAAATGATGGAGGAAAGAGTTTTTAATGTTATGGTAGTAAAGGGTGAATCTCAAAGAATGATAAGATTTAAGGGGTTTGAGTGAAAATAATTTGAATTCCTCGTGAGTGCATAAAGATCATTTAGGACACAAAAAATAAAAAACTAAATTAAATTTAGAGAATAAGTAATAAAATAACATAGTGATAATTTTAAAACATTTTATAAATGATATTCATGGTATATTTACTAACAATGAGACATATTGTATGGTCACTTAAGATATTCATGGTGTCTAGACTTTCAGAATATAAGAAAGTCCTGGTGTCTTGACTTGACACATGACCAATGCTCATGGTAGCTTAATCCTTAGAGTCATTTGTTATAATTATGACTAATTAACTTCTAGATTAAGCTTAATTATTAAATAGTAACCAATAATACAATATCATTTATGATTAATATCATATAAAATTAAGTCTCTATGCATTTAATTGATTTTCAAAAAACCAATGGGCTGTTTCTTAGTGTTAATAAATTCATGATTGATTTTCCCAATTTGAATAATATCTCAAAACAATTAATTCCTTATATCCATAAGTTTTTTCCAATAATGAGAATTTTGATTCATATATTTTTTAATATTTAGTATATTGTATAAATTTATAGGTTCATATCAAAATTGATATCTATAGTCCAGTAGATTATGTTTCATCCATAGATTATATTCCCATTAACAACCTAAAACAATGTAATTAGATTAAAAAGTAGAAAATGCAATTAAATTATTCTTTTTATTATACCATGTCACTAGACACTTCTATGAAAAATTATATATTTAAGATTAACTTTTTATATCTAAATTATTACCACCAAAATCCATATCAGAATAAAAAATTAATTAAAATGTATGTAAAATAGAGTAAATAAAGCAAAATCAGTTGTATTATTTTTGTATTTAAAAAATCTTTAATCAATATTTAAATATGATCTCCAAGGTTTTTCTAGGAAATGATAACACATTCACACACTTAACATATTATTTTGTCAACTAAATATTATGTTTTGGAAACACCTAATCATACCTATAAAAATTGTTTTTGAAGGTAATGAGCACAAAGAGAAATCCCAAAAAGGTGGTATTTTAAAACATTTCTAGCATAAAATGACCAGAGATTGTATTAGTTTGTGAAATGTTTCTTGATTACCCCTCGGGGATCCTGTGTGAGGAATTTCAAACACAAAACATAACTACAAGATACATGGTTCAATCCAATGTCCTAATCAATGTCTCCTTGTCATTGACAACATCTACTAGAATAATATGAATCTAAATTCCTCTATAGCTTCCACACATGATTCAAGACACTATGGGAGCACCGATTGGTAAATTTTGGGTGCTCGTGCATAGATTTGATGACTTCGTCGATGCTCTAACGATCACTGCAATTCCTTGCTTGTGATATGTGAGAGATAGATCAATCAATACTCTTGAATTCAGAGCCTATCTCTTTAGAATGAAAAATATAGAATAATGGAGTGGGATGCATTTAACATTTCAAGGTGAGTTCCTCTGTATCTCAATTTATAGTGGGTTTTCAATTACCCAGAATTGCCTCATCGTTTGCCGAATAATTAACACACTACCAACATCATATTATGACTTCTTTAATGAGTCATAAACATTATTTTACTTCGTTTTAATATAATTAATATATTACATGATAGTGTAAAATCAATAAACTTGACTCATCATTCAGAAAATTATTAATTGAACCTTGAGTATTTCCAACTATAATTAATTCAAATAATATTTTCCATGTATTTACATTAAAAATTGAAAATAATTTTAACAAATATATCCAATTACAATTATTATTAACTTGAATAATGTAAATTTATCTCCATCTTTGGGTATTATATTTACTTAAGAAAATCCCAACCCCAGTGCTGGGTCCCACCATGTCTCATTCAACTATTCAACTGAAGAAGGAAGATTCATAGATACACATTTTTGTGTGACCACATCAGACCTTATATCCGCAACAATGAATACTATTAAATAACTAATAAAAGGATATAACAACCAATAATGGACCAAAAGAGTCAAGGATAACAATAAAAATAGAAACCATCCCAAGAACAAGCACTATGTAATATTATATATTTTTATTTAATATATCATAAAGAAGGACACACAATCGTGTAATCATCCTTTTGTTGATTTATTAATTATTCATGTAAATGGATATATTTTCCCTTTATTTTCATGTCCACGTTCTTATTAAGGTACTACCATCCTGATTAGCATGACTTGAGATACATTACTTTCTTAACCTGGGAGTGAAAAATCATTTCCTGACCATTAAACCTATGTCATGCCACCAATGATGCACCCAATAAAATCTACCTCACCATGATTTCATTATCATTGTTTTTCCTTGCATCATATTATGTGATAAAATGGAGTATATTGGTAATGCTCTCATGTTATGATACCAATACATATGTCTATAGTTCGGAAAATCCAATGACACCCAAATCATGTGGTGTTACTCTTGGAAGGTGTGTCCTCATGATCTCCCTATAAGAGATCTCTAGGTATGAACATCATGAGAAGAAGTATCAATGATTTTAATCCCCTAGAACATGATTTTCAAACAACTGTTATGTCTAATCATTAAGATGAATCTAGACCATATAAACATTTTTAAGAATAATGTCGCAGTATCTTGAGGTTCTTATTATAACTTGAGATCATCTGTAACATTTTGATACAACAACTAATTTGTGTAAACAACCATTAAATATTGGATGTAGTAATATCTTCACAATAATGGTAATAATACATCATGTATAACTAACAATATATATGATATGGTATCCAAAAGTACTATATAGTTGGGTCTAGAGAACCCACCATCACAACACTCCCACCTGCACTCAAGAAAACCATTTTAACTAAGATTTTTCACTATCACATTTTCAAGATCATGCTTCTATGAAGTCAATGAATTATCTATTCATTTCTCCATGATTTTTCCACTTACCTATTCCCCTATAACTGACCTCAACTCCATTGGTAAATAATTTTCAAGAGATTATATCTCCAATTATATCCCTTTTCCATTGTCAAAAATTAAAATCATGGAATGTAATAGAATCATAATCTCTATTATGATAATACTTTCATTACTGGGTCGGAATATAATAAAAAAAACTTTTCCTTTTACAACTTCATAGGTACCTCAAAAGCTGCAATGTACTCAATATTTTTAGCTTTGGCTACCACTTGTTTAATGATCTTGTGTCACTCAAAACAATACCCTTCCTACAATAATATTTCACATGGATCTAAGGATGAGTAGTTTTAATCCCATAAAAAATATTATCATTTCATATAAAAAACTTGGTTCCCTATCTTCTGTAATTTCCTATGTACAGTCAAATAGTTTTGACTACTTCATATGTTTTTCTCTTGGATATAACTATTATTTTCGTAGTATCAAATGTATAATGGAAATTTAAATTTCTGTAGATATCATTATATATATGATTGATCCATCAATTTAGTGTGTGGATTTAAAATCAACATGTTAATCTCATCTAGTTTCCCGAATATGTCAACATGGAGAGATTATGTCATGTGACATAAGTAAAAATTCCCACCTGAATTGTTCCAGCTTGTATTTTTCATTACCATGTAAGCATATATACAATTTATGGGTCTAAGAAACCTATATATATACCATAGTAGATCATGTCCCCTAGAACTCAGGTTTATACTTTAATTCATTTAATGGACAATATCTTTCATTCTATTCTTAACTAATATAAATACATATAATTTTTTTCCATACATTTCAAAAAATATTTTAATTGGAAAAAAGGCGCCCCACTAACCTTCAATAGACATGGGTAAAACATTCATTCCAAATTATGATTCAATGATCGAGATTCTTATTTTAATCCTAACAATTATTTATTTAACTTTTACCCTTATATAAATTTATGGTTTCGTCACCCCTTTCTAATTATATCTAATATATACCATCCATGAATGTTGGTCTTGACATTCAATGATCAATTAAATGATCAAAGAAATTAGCTATGAAAAGTTATATTATAATTGATTTAGGAATAATGAATTGATATAACCAATCTATCCATATTTGTTCTTTGCTTATACCATCCATGTATAATCTCAATTTAATACCCACCACAGTATTCAAAATAATACCCCCCTTTTGACTTTCATAGGTGGAATCCATTATTGAAGTTTAATTGGTATGTTAAACCTTACCAAATTGTCATATTCTACATACTTGTAAGAAATGTTATTTTAAATGAATAATTTATAATCGGCCGTGATGAATATAAAACCATCTCTATCATTTTAACTTTCCTATACATTATGTGTCTCTGGAAAATTCTTGTTCCACATGCACTTGTGGAACTAGTTCCTCTGCCAACTACATGTGCAACACTAGAATTGACTAAACCCAATTCAATTTGGATATCACTATCTCAAATATATATGTAGACCCTTATATAAAAAATGTAGTATATTACATTATTACCACATTACAATGATAGGTATTTATGTAAAATACAAAGAAACCATTAGGATAATTACATAGATACACAATGTTTTTTTCTTGATGAAAGGTTGTTTGTATCCTTAAAAACACTTTTATTCCAAACACATATCTTATGTCACAGTGGTATTTCAACATATTATTATTAATGTGATATCCATTTTTCATTATAGTTCTAATATGTTTATAGGATATATTTTTTTATTTGTGGTGAAGATCATGAAATATAATGGAGGTTTCTACATGTAGAAACATTGATACTCTTTACATCATAACTATGATATATAAAACACATGCTTGTGAATTAATCCACACTCTGTTTTGTTGATCAATGTTAAAATATAAGACATTATCATTGATACACCTCCCTAAAATCAATGTCATGAATTAGTTAAAGTAATGTTTGTTTAAGAATTAGTCCATAGTAAATTATTTTGATCAATGACTGCTTGGTCAAGATTTTCATCCCCATGTCAGCCCGAAGCAACTCAAATCTTATGACTATGAATATATCATACTTCACATAACTATTCATTAATGAATTAAATAAATATGATGATGTATTATTACAACCATATTGCCCTAGGAATAGTCAATGCTTGTTGAACTAATTCCAAAATCCATGTGGCTTAATTTTATTACAAAAGGAACATTTTTCAAAACTAATAATATATATCAATAATATATATGGTGTTTAAATTGGATGAGAATAAATACCATGGTGGTAATATCCTTTTCATCCAAATTTAGTTTTGTTTCAAATTGATTTATATTTTCAAAGATTGGTAAAATCTTGCATTTTATATTCTTCATTTATTGCCTATGATTCATATATCACTAAACAATTAGTTGAGTATTAAACACGAAAAACAAAATTCATTCCAGAACAAGGAATAATATATCCTTAGGTAAAATGGAAACATGAGATAAATGTTTTGGTAATACTCAATAGTTTTATTATATGAATCATTCACTATGTAATAACGAATTTGTATACTACTCACCACTTTTATAGGATTCTCCCTTTCTTTTCCAATTAGAGAATACATCATACTTATAGTAACATTTCCATAAATACTTGGTTACTGTATTTTAATATGAATATGTGAGAGGAATATTTTATTTAATAACCAAAAATCATAACCAAAACATTATATTTTATATTGATGCATATCTTTGTCAATGAATAAATATCATTCATATTTAAATAATATAATTAAGATTAAACTTCAATAAACATATTTCATTAAATAAAAAGAAAATAACCTCTTGTTTATTAACCAACCTCATTACATTGAAGGATGCTGTGAATTTTCTTCTGGTGTTACTTTCCATTTCCCATTTCCCTTTATTTCAATTTGTTCTCCATAAGAATTATTATTAATCCATCTTTTTATATTATTATTTACAAAGAAAACCTTGCCTAAAAAGGTAATTAATTGTTTACTCAATACTACTCATTTGGTATCCTAAAACAATGCCTGATTAAATGGTGAAAAAGTACATTTGAACTGGATCCATTTAAAGGCAATGATCCATATTTGAATTTACCCATTTCTAGTGCAATGATCACCTTATTCATATTTTCACCACATTATCCTTATAAACTTCTCAGAGATGGAACTTGTTAAAATATCATTGATGCCCTGATATTCATATCTAGAACTCACATCATATATGGATGATAACATTATGAAATAACTATCCTTTTTTAACACATGAGTCTCTTTTAAATTTTTTTAAACCTTTTCTTCAGGAGGTAGCTTAACAGTTATTGGGGTCCACATAACCAAGAATTGTTTCATACCATAGTATTGTTCCAAAGCACCTGTACTACACATGGAAACTTGTACAAGTGTGGAAATATGATTTTTAAACAATTAATAATATTACTTATTGGGGTATAACATTCCATTTCCAAAAAAAACAAGTTATTAATTTTTTTAATGATTACAAATTTATACATTCTGATTGACTAATTAAATCATTAAATATAAACCACTATTTTATCGAATTATAGTAACCATCCATTATAGAATTAGAATACTATTCTTTCATGATTATTCTTGTGTAGTGGATCACTGAACCTCCCCTCATAGCCTAAAAACATTTTCTATGCCACAACATGGAGGGTTCATGGTACGCGTTTGGATGCCTAACCACTTTAATATGTATCTCCTTGATCTGTTGATTGAAGTCCCTACTTATAAATTCATAACTTTATTTACATAACTATTTCTTCTAAAATGAATGAAAGTTTTATTTGAATAATCCTTAATAAAAATTATGTTATGTTAATACACCAATCTCTTAATAACTCCCCAGTAGTAAGAGTTACACTCAACATTAGCTGACGCACACCCCACAAAAATTATTTTCCCAAATATGAATGATGAAATGTAGTTACATATTAATATTTATTTGAGGGTACTAATGATTTTATGTAATGAAATAAATCATTTTCAATTTTATAATAATGTACTATATGATTTCGTTGACAACAAACAATGCAATAGAAAATATACATAATGACACATGATCATTTAATCTGTGCATGATTGTTTATTATTCTATCTGATTGCACGTAAACTAAACATTCACACAATAATAAACCATAAAAGAATTAAATGATGATGTGATCAGGATCTAATCCTAATGGTTGATCAATAGAGTTAATATTTGATCAAACTAGAACCTTAGGATAATAACTAGAGTTGCATCGCTTGTGACTCGAGTTTCAATGTATGTCTATCATATGCATCGTACTCTTGTTTTGTGCATCTCCATAACATGGAACGAAGTTGGTCACTTCTTATATCGACATTATAAAACCATACTCTCACACATGTGAGAGGTTCATGGGAGTATAAAATAAAACACATTAAATGGACACACAATCCCATATATATATATATATATTTACATAGAGGACTCAATGGTCTAATTATAAAAAATTAATTATTTCAAATAACCATTAAAATAAAGAAATAAAATAAATAAATTAACGTGCATCATAAAGAAATGGTTTCTCCATGGCATATGATAACTATAATATGTTTTAAACTTTATAATTAAGTAAAAATAGAAATAAAATTTTACATGGCTTAAATTATTCTTGAGAGAGTATTAATTAAATTTATAATAACATAAATATTAATTTAATATTTATGTCATTCAGTACCATTGAGTAATTAAATATAAAAAAATTAATTTATTAATTTATTTATTTATATTTATCACCTAAAATTAAATTAATTTAACCTGTTGTATTAATTAAAAAAAACTAAGATATAAATAATTGAATGTTAAATAAAAAATTAAATTAATTACTTGTAACATCCCAAGATTTCATAGTGTGTTATTTCTTCAAAATAATTCAATAACTTGCACTACATGCAACACCGAGTTCAATCACACCTTGAATTACAAAAAAAAAGCCATTAAAAGAGGTCATGAATAGTATTAACTAAATTTTAAACTTTATATAATCCTTATAATTTTAGAATCCATATTATGAGTTTCTTAGTCATAATGCAAGAACAGATTCATTTTCAGTATTGCACTTTTATCAACTTTTAATAGTGAAGACTTACTAAATACAATATTTTAAACTTTTTGACTAAACGGAGACATAAAAAAAATTTAAAATGAAACATCCCAAGCTTCCACGGTATACTTTCCTTTGAATAAAACAGTAGCGTGTGTTGTACGCAACTTCGAGTTTTAACACACACCACAACCGATCAAACTAGCCGTTATGAATTGTAATACCTACTTTTTAAAATTATATATATTTTATATTTCAAAATGGACTTCATTTTTGGATTCGGAATATCTAATTTAGACTAAGGTGAAATTTTGGTAGTTTTCGGAAAACTTTCATATTTTGATGAATAGTGAAAATTACTAAATTTTAATTAAAAACAACTTTTTTAATCAAAATGATTAATAGTGATAAATTATGAATTTTAGTAGTTTTAAATTATATTTAGACTATATTTTTACCATTTAATATAATGTTGGTCATTGGACATAATTTTACAATTAAACCGAACATAAACAAGTGTCAATCTTTTGATAGTTATTATCTCTTAAAAACACGCTTTTTGTTTTGACAACGGGAATTAATTTTTAAATTAATTTCTGCCACTTCTATGTTTTGAATTTAGGAAAATGGATTCCATATTTGGAATCAGGATGTTCAAATTGTGTAAATAGGTAACTTTTATTTTTTGACATTTTGAATAATTACTGCGGTAAATATTTTATTTACCATGGTTAAGGGTAAATCCGGTAAATAAGGGTTAAAAAATAATATTATAATAATACTAAATTACCCTAAAACGTGTCTTAACCCTATTGGTTGATACATAGTCGACCAGGGGAATCTTTGGGTCGATTTTGGGACCCCATGGATCCACTTGTAACTGATAATGACACTTTATTTTAATTAAGTTAAAATGAATACAAAAATGACACAAGCATATATCCTTTAGAAAAACAATTTTTACATAGGGTTATATATGTTGGATTTTCGATTATAAATATTCATTAGAAAGATACAAAGATTTCCTACATAATGATATTTTATATATAATTTTTAGACATTAAATAAGTTATTTTATTTATGACACAATGATGATGCAGTAATTACTATAATAGTGAAAAGTTAAAATAATTGATATTATAATTACCCAAATAAATATAATATGAAACTTTTAATGAATTAAAATAATTTTCTAGGATACTATGATATATTAGGATTGATTTAATTGACTTTGTTTGAAGTAATCATTCTGTTATGAGTTTCAAAAAAATCAACTATTGAATAGTGTCAAAATTGACATAAAAGAGTTCTTAAAACAAATATTATATTATTAATTGATATTAAATTCCTAAAAATCTAAGGTTCGGCCAAGAGACTTATATCATGATAGGTTCATCATTAATGAACCACTTGGGGGTCTCTTGGATGTATATAGTAAGTTTATTAGCCATATTATATATAAATACAAAGAGACATTGTAAAAGTGAAACTAATTAACTTAGAGTTAATACTTAAAGATAAGGTTAATATAAGTACCCAAACCTGTCTAAATTCTATTGGTTGAGTGGTTCTCGACCTATCCCCACCTTAAACTTTGAATAGTCAACTTTGGAGCCATTAGAAACTGAATATGAATTTATTATAAATTAATATTTCTAGCTTTTCCAAAGGTTCCCCTCACCCCTCTTATAAAAAGGTACTCCTCCTTCTCATTTCTTCACACCTTAAAAGCCTTTTGGTTCGGCCAAACTCTGCCCAAATACTCTCCCAACTTCCCTCACTACAACCTATAGGCCTTAGTTTGATCAGAAAGCCAACCTAAGGAGCCCTTTTGATCAAATCAAAAGGAAGAACCCGAAGAAGAGGTAATGTTTTCACCACCCCTTTTTAAGTTCCTTTCTTCTTCC
The DNA here is from genome assembly GCA_963277665.1 of Viscum album. Lineage (NCBI taxonomy): Eukaryota > Viridiplantae > Streptophyta > Magnoliopsida > Santalales > Viscaceae > Viscum > Viscum album. The sequence continues at coordinate 824,439,779 of OY728123.1, forward strand.
ACTTCCTCTTTCTTTGTTATTACCATTATAAAATAATAAATCCAGTATCATATATATACTGTGATGTTATTATAAATATGTTACAACCATATTCAGTATTCTATCCATCCTTTGAATAACATGTCACCATACGTGCGTACGTACGGCTTACCGTCTCCACGTCGTGGTGTAATTGTTATTCAATATATTATTATTTGGAGGGGTATAATAATGATGTGTAACTCATGTAAATAATAAATATAACATGATAATGATTCTGTATATATGATATAAAATCCAATTATATATTATTTTAATATCAAAAGAATGATATTGTCGCTCGTGCGTATGTACGGACTACCGTCTCCACGAACGCGATGAGATTCATTGTCCATCATATCCATTCAAGTATAATTATAATTTGATGATTTAAAAATAGTATCTAAGGACTTGATATCATTCTTGGTATGAATAATATACATCCCATTAATATCGAATATGGCTCACATAACAAAGAATATAAATTAAAATGAACCCGTTAACACCCGAAATAACGATAATTCTAAGATATTATTAACAAATCAATGTTAAAAGATCATATATGATATCATATTAAAGTAAATGATTCTTGTATTATTCAATAACAATTATTTTACCATTATACAGGAGGTAAACCTACCATCGACCAAGGAAAAAGTACAAGTAAGGGATTTTCTTATCTCACTTTCAATTCCGTGAGATTTCCATTGTTCGCCACTAAATTATTGAAAGTGGTGTATTGTGTACTGCCATTTGATATATATTATCATGATTATCTTTATATTCATGTTATTCTGTAAATCATTTGGTGGTTATTAACTTTTGTCCATACGACTTAGTTGATTAACGTGGTAAGGAGTTTCTTATCTCGCTCTTAATTTCGTGAGAATTCCATTGTTCACCACTTAATTATTACATGTGGTGTATGTGTACTGCCCATGATTGTATTCATTGTGTAATATACTTTAATTTATGGGTATTTACATAGTCATGGTATGATCCTTATTTCATGTTTGTTTGTTTTGTAAGTTACCAAATCGATAAGGGAATTTGAGATTTCCATTTCCACTCATTCGGCTTTACGCATATTTCATTGATTATATTACTCCAAGATTATATGTGGAATCACTATTCATTTGATTATGTCATAATTTCCACTCCCCTTCCTGTGAATATACTTTTGATACACATAATAACTCCATTTATAATTCTCAAGTCATTAATATGAATTTGATAAGAGTAATTTTAACTCTTTCACCATTTGTTGAGTTAAACATCCAATTAGTTGGTGTTGTTTCTACAAGAATATGTGTGAATATCCTTTGATTGTTTTACACTGAATATTCAATCATATTTATTGTATTTATATTTTTCACACATAATTATGTCGTTGATTTGTCCTTAACCTAACGATACGGCCTTTATGAGAGATTTCATCTCAATTTACATTCAACTGAGACTTCTTTGTTGATATACACCAAATCACTTTTATGTGGTGTATATAATGTACTTTGACATAGTATATCATGAATCCCTTTATTCTCATGATATAAAAAGTTTTTATTACCTCAATTATTTGTATTCAAGTGTCTCTCTTTTGGTTAGAATCTCTAACCAAAATACCATTTTAAAATGTTTTAAAGACTTATTCTTCTATATCTTGCTCATTAATGTCCATGTTTTAAAAATGGTTTTAAGGATTTATTTATATGGACATTAAAGTTTTAAAATTAAAACTCCTTTTAAAAGTTTCAAAGTGGTATGGGACACATTGATTCAAAAAAATCTATTTTTAAATGGTTTCTTGACAAATAGTGTGACTTTTAAATGATTTCAAGAAAAGGGGGATATTTCCCTCAAATAGTTTTGATGATTATTTTCATCTATGTCAGCATCCTTCATTATTCATGATTGAGGTTAATGTGATACAATACAATCTTCCATATTGTATCAGATGAGTTATGTTTGACTGTGGATGTTCTATTTTTATACCATTCATGGTTTGTGGTTAAAGTATTGACATTTCGTATGCTAGTTTTAATACGAATGTTTATTTTATGTTTAAACCTATTAATATGAGGAATGCATTGGACTTAATAAGTGACGGGTGGAGCCCGCTATAGCTCCTCGATGCATCGGTAGGTCTCATGAGACAAACTAGTGTCTTGGCCTAAGGCCTTGGCAAAATCTTATTTGTAGTCTTGGCACGAGGCCTTGGCTATGTGGTTATGATAGTCTGGCATTATGCATTCCATCATTATGAAAGTGGTTATTGATATTGCATGTGATCATTCGACTGGTAGAATATCCATGTGAGTAAGTAAATGGCATTATTTCATTTTACCTTTGCCATTTTATGCTGAAGTTCAAGTTTAAAAGGCTTTTGTTTTAGTTATAAATTTCCTTAAGTGTTTATGCTTATTTATGAAAGCTTCTGCTATAATGTTATCCTTACTGAGCATATGAGCTCACCCCTTTCAATGTTTTATTTTTTTCCCAGGATTATGAAGAAGTAATTTATGAATGACCTGCAGGGATAGTATGAGGGGATATGAAGACAAGATGTTTTTTTTATGATGTAATGTAAAATTTATGGATGTATCTAGTTATTCCAAGGCTACTAAACTAATCGGTCTTTCGAGACTTGATCTTTCTCGTGATCATGCCAATGTTATGTAATAATGCACCGACTCTAGGTAATTAGGGTCGGGGCGTTACAGTTGGTATCAGAGGAAGTTTAGTACAAACCTTGGTAGCTAGATTTAGATAAACTCTGATTAGAGCACGTAGACCTAAGATGAACATTGAGGATTAGTATAAAACAACTTCCTAGAATTTTGGTATTGTGGAGATTTTGTGAGTTTTCCGAGCAATACATCCCTGTCTGGATACGAGCAGGTAGAGGCGGCTCTGGCACAGATGTACCTAGGGGTAAAACACGAAAACACCGCTTTGAGCTAGACTCGAACGGGAACTGGTGCACGACAACGGGCCTTACTGCACTCTTGGTTACGACACTCCCAGGGGATATGCTTAGGATAATTTACATTTTCTTTACAAACCGATTTAAGTAATATATACATAAGATGTGAGTAAATGACCTTGGTTAATCCTAATATGTTTCAAATTGAGAATATGGTGAAATTTTAATCTCTAAATGATTTTACGACTACTATTACTCACACAATGCTTTCTGGTTTTAGTCAATGGCTGGATTCCAAGGAAGTCATAGTGACTTTGAGAATGATGTACAAGGTGGGAACTGTGGTGGAAATGAGCAACAAAATGGAATGTTGATAGGCGTAAAAGATATCGTCTTTATGCCAAATCAGTTTTCCAAAAATATGATCAACAACATATATATTAACCAACTCCCAGACTCAAAAAGGAAGAGAAAGGTGATAAATGATAAGATCTCCAGCAATGGAGACCATGGAGAAAAGAAACCTCAATTTTCATCATGCAGGAAATGTGGAAAGAGACACCCAGGAAAGTGTCTCAATGGGACAACGAAATGTTTTACGTGCGGGAAGGAAGGACATAAAGTGAAGAATTGCCGAAGAAAAATGAAGAGTACTATGGAAGAAGATAAAAATGGTCCCAAGAGTCCATTTACAGTCATTTTCCGTAAATGAAGGGGACCTAGCCATTACCCGAGTGAATGTCCTATTCTATAGAATGTTTTCCTGGTCAAAGAAGAAGCTATGTGGAAATAAATGGTTGGAGAAAAATTTAAAAAGTATTAGCACTCCTTGTTGATGGGTTTACTTTGGAATAATTTTCTCTTGTATTTGTAACCCCGCAGTTTTCCATGTGAGAATGATATTTGAGGAAGAATTGTCTCTTCTCTTGTGGATATAGGTATAAATAACCATTTGGTTTTATATGATCATTGGGGTTTGAGAAAATGATAAGTTATTATAATTTGGGATGAAAATGCAAAGTATGATATAACATTTGTGGTTAAATTATGTTATTTTGAGGAATTTATCTCATTTTGGTAATATTATAAAATATAGTTTTTGAAAAAGGACAGCACGTAGACCGTGTGACAACCCGTCGCGTCGGACAAAGCTGTGGGAATCGAACCCACAACCAAAGTGCGATTGGGATTTACCGCCTACCACTGGACTACGTGAAGTCCCTGGTTAGTGTGACTATTTTTTTTTTGTTAAATGATTTTATTGATCAATAATAAGAGGATTTGGGTTCTTATGTCTTATCAAATGAATACCCTTGGTATAGGAAAATGATTTGGTGATTAAGTGATAAATGTTATTTTGGAAGATGTTCGTTTTGTTAGGAACACTATATGCCCAAGGAAAATAGAATACAATGAGGTTTCATTTGTAGAGTAATGGTGGATTTTTATCTACATTTTTATTGTTGATTTATAGTGATTTGGGTTATTTATGGAAATGATTAACCTATAACAGAGAATATGTGATGATGTCAATTACTTTTAAGTATGTGACTTTAAGAGTATTTGATGTCATTTGGAGATACAATGTAACATGGGAGACTAGATAATCAAATTCTTCTATGTTTTGGGTTTCAATATTAGTTTGGATTATATTAATGGATTTTAAGGACAATTGGATATTGAATGGTATCTATTTAACTTTGGGTTATTGTTGGTTTAATTTTAGAAATTAAGATTAGTACATATTTATCTCAATGAATATCCTTTTGGGGGATCATTAGATCATTCACTAACCATTTTGGTTTTTATTAATCTTCAAAGAAAATGTAAATATATGGTTTATCCTGCATGGATCATGTGATTCTATAGAAGTTTATTCTAGCTCTTCCAGTGTGACCAAGTCTTCTTGAATACTTATCGTTTAAAAAAATTGATTTAGTGGTGGAAATTTATTAAAGAATGAAAATATACTTAAAATGTAAGTATATCTCATAATGTTCTTAGTCAATATCATAAATGAATTCCTCTTCCTTATGTAATGTAACTTAAAAAAAATGTTGTCCTAGATGGTACCTTAAATCATCACTAATTTATGGCTTTGGGATTGTTGGCCTTTTCATAGCCATGTTCTCTACCACTCTCTATCAGATAATTGATGGTTAGATTTCTCTTCCATATCCATATTTTCCTACATGGAACCCTAGTATGTGTTATTTTCGGTAATCTTCATACTTTCCACTCTTTATTTTAAATAGAGGCCTCATTAATTCATTTTTCGATGTGGGATTTCAACTAAGATATTTTGAAACGTCAAAAATGTGTTATCCCAATACCCTATGTTTTGTTGGACCGATGGTATTTCAAATCATCATAGATTGATGAGTTTAAGGACCCCAATTTTATACTTGTTTGTGATTGATGACCTCAATCACTACCTATAAATATTTACGTTTTTCCTCCAATTATATGTCTCTAATTACCACCAATGTTCTTCTAACCGAGATCATAATTCGATGGTGACCCTTTCATTTCTCTTTTCCTCATATTAAGACTAAATTTTAGTAACCCAATTTCTGATGTGGGTTTTCCCACAAATATATTTTCTATTTTCAACCTTTTATTTTCGAAGAACAATTTCAAATTGCGAGGACGCAATTTATTGAAGGAGGGGAGAATGTAACACCCCAAGATTTCGTAGTGTGTTATTTCTTCAAAATAATTCAATAACTTGCACTACACGCAACACCGAGTTCAATCACACCTTGACTTACAAAAAAAAGCCATTAAAAGAGGTCATGAATAGTATTAACTAAATTTTAAACTTTATATAATCCTTATAATTTTAGAATCCATATTATGAGTTTCTTAGTCATAATGCAAGAACAGATTCATTTTCAGTATTGCACTTTTATCAACTTTTAATAGTGAAGACTTTTTAAATACAATATTTTAAACTTTTTGACTAAATGGAGACATCAAAAAAATTTAAAATGAAACATCCCAAGATTCCACGGTATGCTTTCCTTTGAATAAAACAGTAGCGTGTGTTGTACGCAACTTCGAGTTTTAACACACACCACAACCGATCAAACTAGCCGTTATGAATAGTAATACCTAATTTTTAAAATTAAATATATTTTATATTTCAAAATGGACTTCATTTTTGGATTTGGAATATCTAATTTAGCCTAAGGTGAAATTTTTTTTATTTTCGGATAACATTCATATTTTGATGAATAGTGAAAATTACTAAATTTTAATTAAAAACAACTTTTTTAATAAAAATAATTAATAGTGATAAATTATGAATTTTAGTAGTTTTAAAGAATATTTAGAATATATTTTTACCATTTAATATAATGTTGGTCATTGGACATAATTTTACAATTAAACCGAACATAAACAAGTGTCAATCTTTTGATAGTTATTATCTCTTAAAAACACGCTTTTTGTTTTGACAGCGGGAATTAATTTTAAATTAATTTCTGACACTTCTGTGTTTTGAATTTAGGAAAATGGATTCCATATTTGGAATCAGGATGTTCCAATTGTTTAAATAGGTAACTTTTATTTTTAGACATTTTGAATAATTACTGCGGTAAATATTTTATTTACCATAGTTAAGGGTAAATCCGGTAAATAAGGGTTAACAAATAATGTTATAATAATACTAAATTACCCTAAAACGTGTCTTAAACCTATTGGTTGATACATAGTCGACCATGGGCATCTTTGGGTCGATTTTGGGACCCCATGGATCCACTTGTAAGTGATAATGACAATTTATTTTAATTAAGTTAAAATGAATACGAAAATGACACAAGCATATATCTTTTAGCAAAAAATTTTTTACATAGGGTTATATATGTTGGATTTTCTATTATAAATATTCATTAGAAAGATAAAACGATATCATACATAATGATATTTTACTTATAATTTTTAGACATTAAATAATTTATTTTATTTATGACACAATGATGATGCAGTAATTACTATAACAGTGAAAAGTTAAAATAATTGATATTATAAATACCCAAATAAATATAATATAAAACTTTTAATGAATTAAACTAATTTTATAGGATAATATGATATATTAGGATTGATTTAATTGACTTTTTTCGAAGTAATAAATCTGTTATGAGTTTCACAAAAATCAACTATTGAATAGTGTCAAAATTGACATAAAAGAGTTCTTAAAACAAATATTATATTATTAATTGATAATAAATTCCTAAAAATCTAAGGTTCGGCCAAGAGACTAATATCATGATAGGTTCATCATTAATGGAACACTTGGGGGTCTCTTGGATGTATATAGTAAGTTTATTAACCATATTATATAAAAATACAAAGAGACATTGTAAAAGTGAAACTAATTAACTTAGAGTTAATACTTAAAGATAAGGTTAATATAAGTAACCAAACCTGTATAAATTCTATTGGTTGAGTGGTTTTCGACCTATCCCCACCTTATCCTTTGAATAGTAAACTTTGGAGCCATTAGAAACTGAATATGAATTTATTATAAATTAATATTTCTAGCTTTTCCAAAGGTGCCCCTCACCCCTCTTATAAAAAGGCACTCCTCCTTCTCATTTCTTCACACCTTCAAAGCCTTTTGGTTCGGCCAAACTCTGCCCAAATACTCTCCCAACTTCCCCCACTACAACCTAGAGGCCTTAGTTTGATTAGAAAGCCAACCTAAGGAGCCCTTTTGATCAAATCAAATGGAAGAACCCGAAGAAGAGGTAATGTTTTCACCACCCCTTTTTAAGTTCATTTCTTCTTCCACTTCCTCTTTCTTTGTTATTACCATTATAAAATAATAACTCCAGTATCATATATATACTGTGATGTTATTATAAATATGGTACAACCATATTCAGTATTCTATCCATCCTTTGATAACATGTCACCATACGTGCGTACGTACGGCTTACCGTCTCCACGTCGTGGTGTAATTGTTATTCAATATATTATTGTTTGGATGGTTATAATAATGATGTGTAACTCATGTAAATAATAAATATAACATTATAATGATTTTTTATATATGATATAAAATCCAATTATATATTATTTTAATATCAAAAGAATGTTATTGTCGCTCGTGCGTATGTACGGACTACCGTCTCCACGAACGCGATGAGATTCATTGTCCATCATATCCATTCAAGTATAATCATAATTTGATTATTTAAAAATAGTATCTAAGGAATTGATATCATTCTGGGTATGAATAATATACATCCCATTAATAACGAATATGGCTCACATAACAAAGAATATAAAGTAAAATGAACCCGTTAACACCCGAAATAACGATAATTCTAAGATATTATTAACAAATCAATGTTAAAAGATCATATATGATATCATATTAAAGTAAACGATTCTTTTATTATTCAATAACAATTATTTCACCATTATACAGGAGGTAAACCTACCATCGACCAAGGAAAATGTACAAGTAAGGGATTTTCTTATCTCACTTTCAATTCCGTGAGATTTCCATTGTTCGCCACTAAATTATTGAAAGTGGTGTATTGTGTAGTGACATTTGATATATATTATCATGATTATCTTTATATTCATGTTATTCTATAAATAATTTGGTGGTTATTAACTTTTGGCCATACGACTCAGTTGATTAACGTGGTAAGGAGATTCTTATCTTGCTCTTAATTTCGTGAGAATTCCATTGTTCACCACTTAATTATTACATGTGGTGTATGTGTACTGCCCATGATTGTATTGATTGTGTAATATACTTTAATTTATGGGTATTTACAGAGTCATGGTATGATCCTTATTTCATGGTTGTTTGTTTCGTAAGTTACCAAATCGATAAGGGAATTTGAGATTTCAATTTCCACTCATTCGGCTTTACGCATATTTCATTGATTATATTACTCCAAGATTATGTGTGGAATCACTATTAATTTGATTATGTCATAATTTCCACTCCCCTTCCTGTGGATATACTTTGGATACACATAATCACTCCATTGATAATTCTCATGTCATTAATATGAATTTGATAAGAGTAATTTTAACTCTTTCACCATTTGTTGAGTTAAACATCCAATTCGTTGGTGTTGTTTATACAAGAATATGTGTGAATATCCTTTGATTGTTTTACACTGAATATTCGATCATATTTATTGTATTTATATTTTTCACACATAATTATGTCGTTGATTTATCCTTAACCTAAGGATACAGCCTTTATGAGAGATTTCATCTCAATTTACATTCAACTGAGACTTCTTTGTTGATATACACCAAATCACTTTTATGTGGTGTATATAATAACTTTGACATAGTATATCATGAATCCCTTTATTCTCATGATATTAAATAGTTTTGATTACCTCAGTTATTTGTATTCAAGTGTCTCTCTTTTGGTTAGAATCTCTAACCAAAATACCATTTTAAAATGTTTTAAAGACTTATTCTTCTATATCTTGCTCATTAATGTCCACGTTTTAAAAATGATTTTAAGGATTTATTTATATGGACATTAAAGTTTTAAAATTAAAACTCCTTTTAAAAGTTTCAAAGTGGTATGGGACACTTTGATTCAAAAAAATCTATTTTTAAATGGCTTCTTGACAAATAGTGTGACTTTTAAATGATTTCAAGAAAAGGGGGATGTTTCCCTCAAATAGTTTTGATGATTATTTTCATCTATATCAACATCCTTCATTATTCATTATTGTGGTTAATGTGATACAATACAATCTTCCATATTGTATCTGATGAGTTATGTTTGAATGTGGATGTTCTATTTTTATACCATTCATGGTTTGTGGCTAAAGTATTGACATTTCGTATGCTAGTTTTAATACGAATGTTTATTTTATGTTTAAACCTATTCATATGAGGAATGCATTGGACTTAATAAGTGATGGGTGGAGCCCGCTATAGCTCCTCGATGCATCGGTAGGTCTCATGAGACAAACTAGTATCTTGGCACAAGGCCTTGGCAAAATCTTATTTGTAGTCTTGGCACGAGGCCTTGGCTATGTGGTTATGATAGTCTGGCATTATGCATTCCATCATTATGAAAGTGGTTATTGATATTGCATGTGATCATTCGACTAGTAGAATATCCATGTGAGTAAGTAAATGGCATTATTTCATTTTACCTTTGCCATTTTATGCTGAAGTTCAAGTTTAAAAGGCTTTTGTTTTAGTTATAAATTGCCTTAAGTGTTTATGCTTATTTATGAAAGCTTCTGCTATAATGTTATCCTTACTGAGCATCTGAGCTCACCCCTTTCAATGTTTTATTTTTTTCCCAGGATAATGAAGAAGTAATTTATGAATGACCTGCAGGGATAGTATGAGGGGATATGAAGACAAGATGTTTTTTTATGATGTAATGTAAAATTTATGGATGAATCTAGTTATCCCAAGGCTACTAAACTAATCAGTCTTTCGATACTTGATCTTTCTCGTCATCATGCCAATGTTATGTAATAATGCACCGACTCTAGGTAATTAGGGTCGGGGCGTTACATTACTTCAATTAGTTTATGATTAAAAAACTAGTCGAATCCCCAAAACCATGAGAAATGTCTTTTCTTGTTATGATGTACATATGAATTCCCATTATGGGCCTTGTAGACCACGTTCTTGGGTTCTCTAGGCTGGGCGGCCCCGCTCATACCCATTCAGGGTTGGGTGGACACACCCCGTCCTGTTTCGAGGCAGATTCATGTATGGAAGGTGTTACATGTCTAACAGTTGGTTGTCTTGAAATGGGTATGAGGGAAGCCACCACAAAGATCAGTGAATATGGATGAGGTCAGTACCATCCTTGTTGATGTCACGACTACGATAGGTGGGAAACTACCTGGTTATAGGGAAATGATACAGATGGTGGAGCACCTCTTGAGGAATATGGGGTCAGCCTGTGGGTTTGGGGAAGGGGGTAGATTATGGGGGACCTCTAGTGGTATATATCCTATAAAAGTCCCACTTTTGGGTCTTCTCATTTCTTTTTTGTTATTCTATTTAAGTCCTCATGAAAAAATATGTCCTTTTTTGGTTTTTTTGATGACATAAAGAAGTCCACAATCATCCTATTTTTAAAAAACATTAAATTTTTTAAGACAAATAAATTAGATTAGAAAGAAAAACATATTACTATACTAAAATTATTATTATGATAATAATAATTATACCCCAGCAGAAGAAACTTTTCTGAACCCCAATCTGGTCCGTGTAGAATAGAAATAACAAAATTTTCACCACTAAAAAAGGAGGAGTTTAATTACCCAAAATTGTTAATTTATTTTTAACATGTAGAACATTTACATATTTACCCTGTATGAAAATGTCGGATGGCCACTATTAGGACATGTGATTTCATATATACTCAACCTCTAGAATGTTAGTACCAAAATTAATCCCTTTATTATTTGTAATGAAAACTAAATATTTTTTTTTAAATTTGACACATTCTAAATGTGATACCAATTGATGTTAATAGGAATATATAGGATTCCCCATAAGGGGGGTTTTAACACTTTTTCACCGATGAATGACTTGAACTCATAGGTTTCATTGAAAACATTCCCGATTACCACTAGAGTATCCTACGTGATAAATTTTAAGGACAAAAAAATAATAATAAAAGACATGGTTAGATCCAAAGTCTTTCTTGATGTATGATCATCATTGGTGATCATAATTCAATTAATCTGAAGTTGCATCTCCATAGATCATCCAATTGTACTTCAAGAAAATAAAGTAGTGTTGATCAATTAATTCTGTATGCTACTACCGAGATCCAATGATGTCTTCGATGCTGTGATGGTCACCATATTGAATTTATTATGATGTGTGTGATATATATCTAGAGAAACTCTTTGGTCTAGAGTCCCTCTCTCTATAATGAAGGATAGAGAAAGAGAAATAGATATAGGTAGTTAATAGTGCATAGAGATTACCTCTCCTCCCTAATTGTTAATGTAACTGATGTTTACCAAAATATTCTTACTGACCGCTGAATAGTTAAAACACTATAAACACCATATTATGACTAAAATAATTATTCATAAATATTATAATTTATTTCTTGAAATATAATAAATATATTACTTGATAATATTAGAGCTATAAACTTGACTTGAAATTCCCGAAAATATTAAAATAACCTTGAATATTTGAAACTAATATCCTTTAAAATAACATTTTTCATTCATTTACATTCAAAAATATAAATAAACTAAATGAAATTTGTTCTTAACTTGAATAGTATGGATTTATTTATTTATTTTTTGGTCACATTTCCTTGGATAAAACCCAACCCTCGATGATGGGTTCCACCATGTCTCATATATCTATTCAACTGAATAGGTAAGATTTTTCAAAAAGCTATTGTTTGTGATCCTCTAGGCCATTATCTCGATAGCATTGAATAATATTCACATACCAAGAGTTGGTTCAAGAAACCCATCATGTCCTCCAAATAGATAAGGATTTTCATAGCAATGAAAACTATCCTACAAACATATCATTAAGGTTCCGGAAGAGCCTTATTATTAAAAAAGGAAAGATTAAGTACATGTAGGAGATCGATGGGTTATAAAATATTCTTTCCCTCCTTACAAAAGATACCAAAGGACATGAAAAATCATAATCAAATATAATATGTTCATCATAATCACCATACCATTCAGATTCATCTAAGGAACTATGTGACCTTGTGACCATAGTCCGCTTTATATTAGAATAGACTTTCCTCCATCTCTCATTCCAAGGAGGAACAAATTGAAAACCTTCATCATCCACAATATAATTTTCCCATTTCACTATATCAGACTATATGATTATTTTTTTGGGAATCATCCTCGATGTCATCCCACCTTCCATAGAAGCCCAGAGATTCCCTTAATATATTTATTTCCTACTGAATCCTTCAGATTTTCCCATCAACAATTGGATTTTTTCCCATCTTGCTCCAAAGGCACTCCAAGTATATGGCCTCCCTCATCCACTTGGACGATTGAGGCCAACCCCTGACCCATGAGTATCTCGTGTTGATTAATTAGCTAAGATATTTCAAATATACAAATTTCCTTTGACAAGAGTGGGTTTTCGGTAACCAATCGAGTCAACATTTTTGGTGTAGACAATATTATCAATTACTTCCTACAAGAATCTTCAGGGATACCTTTGGAAGAGAAAAAAGGCAAAACCAAATACATGTGACATTTATCCTTGATATTCCCAATTTTTTTTAAACTCTAGAAAAATTCATGAAGTCTGTCATATTCCACATTTAAAGGAATATCATCATCCAGTGCCGATAAAACAACATTAAGGATCAAGATAGAGCTGAAGTAATCCTCCACCAGAACCCATGCTTAGTGACCAAATAGTGTATTCTTAGTATTTTTATCCATATTGATCAGATTTCCAACAATAGATGCAATATCAAATAAGATTTTATGATGACAGAAAATACTTTTGAGGCCAATAATTTTGATCCAGACATGAGATATTTTATTTTATATTGTAAAAGTATTAAAATAAAAATCCCACTCTTGAATATATAGCATACCTGGCAATAAGAAATTTTTACCAATCTCTCTACCCTTTTCATTATATCCTTTGATGGAAAAATGATGTGAACGAAAACCTAACATAGGGGAATACACCTCCAACCAGAAAATACCCGTATAGAGGTCTTCTTCTAAACTAAGACAACACGCTTCCATGGAATTCATCTTATGGGAAGGATAATTCTCTCAATTATGGAGCTTTCAGAAAATTTACATCTATCAAGAATATCTTCTCTGATAGTAGTCATGTATGTAGTGTCAACTTTATTAACCGTTCACTCTATAGCAGCATCCCTAATATGTGCAATGTACCATTTTCTCATATTATATTTCTTAGCCTCATGTAGTGTGTGCGTCATTACAGAATCCTCAGCTTCTATACCTCGGATTTGTATCTCCAATTTACCTATAGAAAAATCATTCATTTTTTCATAAATAGAAACATAACAATATAAAGTTACCACTATAAGCTTTCCAGCCACTCCAGCCACCACCCGCGAAAGCCAGATGCTGCCTGAACCTACGACTTCAGGAAACACAACTACTAACATAGATCTATAGGTCTGTTCCATTCTTGTGGGTAATGCCTCAAACCCCAAAGTGGATATATGCACACCACTCAAACCAACCGTACCAGGCACTGCTGATATCACATCTCCCGTACCAGATGTTAAGATCATTGTGTCGCCCATGACATCTGCACTGGTCACCGCTACCAAAGTTGCGCCACCGGCCACATTAGTTATAGTCAACATGGATCTTCACTCACTTACACACTGGTCACCATCTCTAAATTCAAATCACTCTCAAATATCCTCGATGCATCGTTACCATCAATAAACCTATAGTAGGGGAATCAAATCTCCAGGAAGAATATTTTCACCTCACGAAAGCTCAATCGACCTAGAAGGAACCCTAAATGTGTCAAGACTGAGAGTTAGAGTGTCTCACATCCCTCTTATCATCCTTTTCAAAATTTATTATTTTTTTATCTAACGAGATGAATTTACCCTCAAATTCCATGTCCATGGTCTTATGAAGTTACAACCATCCTAATCGAGAAGACCCGAGATATATTACATCCTTAACATGGAATAGAAAAGTCCTTTCTTGACTATTCATCCAATGTCACACCACCAATGAATGACCCAAAAAAGCTACCTCACTATGATTACATTATCATTATTTTTCCTTGAATTAATGTAAATGATCAAATGACACACATTGGAAATAATCTCTAGTCATGAGACTAATACACATGTCTATATATTGGAACATCCAATTACTCCAAAAACATATGTTGTTCCCATTTTCAGGTCTATGCTAATTATTTCGTTACAAGAGATAACCAAGTTGGAACTTCATGATAAGACGTCTCAATTTTTATGAGATCCCAAAACCTGATAGTCAAACATCTAATGAGTATGGTCAGTGCGATGTATTTAGACTGTATGACCTTCGTTTAAAAATAATTTCATAGTATCTATAGGTTCTCATTATAGTTTGAGAGATGATATGAAATTTTGATATGAAAATTAATCTATGGACATTACCCTAAAATAGTGGACCCAAAAAATCACTATAATGTTAAGAATACATCATGTATAACTTATTTCATACACAATATGGGAATCCAAAGTACTGTATAGTTCGTTCTAGGTAACATATTACCACAATAGTTTAGTCACCTCATTCCCTAGTTTTATCTAAGTCTAAAATATATCTATAACTCATTGGAGTATCAAATGATTTAGTTTAATCAAAATAAAAAAATTAAAAAATAATTTACATATTTTCATTGATTAAAAACAATTATTTCACTTTTCTGAAAAGTTTTTAAAATAAAGGGACACATTTAACTTACCTATGAACCTCATTATTTGTTTTCAAAATTGTGGTAAAATCAATAATCAATGTTATTTCAGATGAATTCAAAATCCTATCATTGAAAAAGATTTTTATAAACCAAATTACTTTTTAATTTATCAATATAAATAAGGTATGATCAACAATATCATATGCAAAAACATTCAACAATCATAAAGGATCGAAGACTATCATAGAAATTTATAGGATCCTATGTCAAACAATAAATATATTTTGAATGATTAAATACCTGATAAAAATTCATTCCTAAAACCTAGGGGTTGATCAATAGAAAAAATCATTAGCATTAAAAAAATTTCGAAATTCAATATTAATATCCATTTGATATATTTGAAATTATGATGACCGGAATAAGTTAGTAGTATTATAATGGATTCAATTATTTCTCTTGGTGGAGAACATTCTTTATAACCAGCTAGTACTCTGCACGTGCATTATCAATGCACTATAAAAAATTCATATTATCAATAATAGAATACCATTTTTGAAACATAATAAATCATAGTAATATTGGAAATGTTTTAAAAAAATGAGTGGTACATATAATAGAAATGAAGGTACAATAGGAAGTCAATTATTGATTTAGAATTGTTAGAGTAACAAAAAACATGTGATATGAAAAAGCTAAAAATTAAGATAGTAAAGAATACTAAGTCACCAAAATACTGCAACAACCAGCCCCATTACAGGAATATGTACAGGATAGATAATTCCCCCATCACAGGATCTGTTACAGTTGTTCTGGAGTGACATGATCCCAAAACCCATTACCACCGTTTCTGTATCAGACCTAAAATATTTTAAATAATAGATTTAGTGATAAATCTTTATGAAAAGAAAAGAAAAATAATAACATTTATCATAAATTATATTTGAAATGGATTGGAAAGGAGAAAACTTGATCTAATAAGAAAATGTAAAACATGATGTAATTGGGTACTAGAATACCATTGTCGATGTTGTTCGGGATCCCAATAATTGAAACTTTGTGACCACTCATAATCTACTATACATTAATAGTGTAAAAAAATGAACTCATAAAACAATATTTCCTAAAACAAAAACTAGTTATAGATCTAAAATTTCAATACATCAAAAATCACAGAAGCTCCTCTCTGAACAGATCACCTGAAATTATGTACACCTGGAATGCTACATAATTTTTAGCCATATAACATGCTCAAAATAAAAAATAATTCAACATACATGTTCCTAAAAGTCAGAAATTTCCACTCCAATGATTTAATGAAAATAATATTCAATGAAGAAAAACTATTATTACCTATGTGGACATAGTTGGTGTGCCTATACAGGTGGAAAAAAGAGCAGAACCTAGAATATAAGAGTTTTAGTAACATATTTTGATGAAATAAAGTTACATGATGGGAAACCTTGTATATCAAAAACATAATGAAGAAATATATTTAATAGAAATACTGAATTACTAGGTACATAAGTTACATAATTGATCATTTAATGTTACATATTGTGAAGTATCTATTGTAATAAGTTGTTCGATATCCCAAACCTGCTTTTTGTATCAACTATACAAAAATATAGGGTGCCTAGGAACAACTGTAGGATTATCTTCCTCCACCAGAACTATCATTTCTTGCATCAAACAAACCATGATTGAGTCATCATTAATTTACATAGATCATGAAGAAATAAATGTAATAGTAAGGCTGACTGACTGGGAATTCAAATCAATTTGAACCCACTATGAAAATGTTTGATACCCCATACAAAAAATTTAAATAATTATCCAAAAATACATTAATACCAAAGGTTATGAAAAAGTCATGAATTTTTCATATTGAAATTAATTCAATAATTATTTACACCTTTTTAACTTATGGAAGAAGATTATAGAATAATTTATATAGAGTTTAAAAATAATTATATATAAACACATTTGATGAATTTAACGGGGTATCCATTACCCACAATGATATAGTTTTATACATCACATGGATATAAGACCTCATTTAAGCACCATTATCTGTTATTATATAGTAATTGTAAATAATCCACTGTACTATAGAAATATACAAATCAAACATGGTGTATTTGTCCCATTTTTATTGTATGATGATGAGACTATAAATTGAAAATATGTGTTATAAAATGATATTTTTTTCGGAACCATATCATTATAAGTAACAAAATTCTAAAAACCTCTAAAAAATCTACCGGTAAATACACACCATGATGTGCTATCTTGGATTAGGCCATTATGTCCATGTTTAGAAAAGAAGTTTTTTTATTTGGGACTTAAACCGAATAAGTTCCCATAAGGTATCTTTTTTTAGGTACTACAACTCACTATAGTACAAAATAGATTATAATAGAAAACATACAAGTTTTGGCCCTGAAGGTATGTTTGTTTACCCCATTCTGGGTGCTGTCATAAGGCATGTTTGTCAAAAACTATTGGATTTTTTTCATACTATGGAAATAAGAATGGATAGTCACAGTTAGTATACAATGTTAGTTATAAATTAATGTAATTTGAAATCATAGAACAAGTTTTTTGCAGATGTATGATTCATTGTATTATATTTAATGTGTACCGAATCATCCAAAACCATGATTATACTGTTGAACACATTAAAAGGAAGGAAGAAAACGTTGAAGTTGAATCAATTTAGAGACAGTAAAATAGAGCACCACTGAAATATTACTCAGAACCAGAAGCTACATGCATGAAAAGAGGAAGGATGAAAGTGATGTCTATTAATCACATATAGAAGCAGTATTACTATATAATAAACTCAATTTCAAGGAAAATTCAGTTGAGAAGCTGGTCATCCCGAATTTGAATCTTTAATAGATGGAGACAACTAAGGGGATATAATGTTCCATGCAACTCCCAAATGACTGATACAATTATACAATGATGGGCCATAAAAATTTGCATATGTACAGTTTATAATATAAAGACAACACATACCATAATTCATATTATCTATAACATTACCTGATTATTTAATTTAATGGCATACATTATTGTTTGGTTGTAGAAGATGGTACCATGGTTTGGGAATATTCCAGCTATACCTGCATGAACAGAGGTAGCTAGAAAGTCATTCAGTTGATCAATTTTAGAGGTAGTCGTACCAAGTGAAAACGGAAAATGCTTATCTACTATTAGAACCCAGCATTAAAATAATAAAGAAGACTATATTTTATTAGAATAGGGCACACATACATGATGGTGTCATTACTCTGAGAAATTATCAGACTACACATCATATGGTCCACAAACTACGACGATGTCATTTTAATAGAGTTTCATCCACACTACTACCATAATGAAAATATGAAATATAAATCCTTTCGTTTAGTGCGTAGATATGTTTTATAAAAATACATGGTATAGTTTCGAAATATAGGAAGAAATTTTGACAGGTATTAAAGGTAGAAGAAATTAATGACTAAGAAAGTTGAAAATGTTCCACAACTCATGCATTCTCCCACATCTTGTCAGTCCCAAGAAGATGTTACCTCCAAAATGAATCTATAGGAAACCCTATCGCATTAAACACATGATGGAAACCCTGAATTAATGCATATTAAATATAATATAATTAAAACATAAAATAATTATAAAGAGAATAACATCAAATAGTTTACTCCAAATAAGAAAAAAAGATATTATGTATAGTGAAGCTTAGAGAACAACAATAGATACCACCGAGTAACAAAACAAAAGATAATAAAATTTGTCCATTATAAATATTATATCAAATGGTAAGGTTGGTGAATATACTGATTTTTCCAGTAATGAAGGAGAAACATGAAATATTATAGGAACCTGAAAATATTTTCAATTGAAAAAGGAGTGGACACATATGAGTCCACAATCAATGTCGTATAGAAATAATGTACATTTATGAAAATGTAAACTACAAAAACAAATACTAAAATTGATCTTAGTTTCTAATCAGATAACATATAAGAAATCATTAGAAAGAATTAACTATTGTTTTATTTCCTCTCATATCTACAGAAAACATCAGTCATTTTTTTCAGTTTGGTCTTTTAATTTATCCTTCATTTGAATTTACAATGTTTTTGCATGGTAGTTTTACTTAAACTGTGTGGAGATAAATGATGAATTTTCTCGAAGACATCCTCAGTGAAAAATTAATTTGATAGGTTTTTCTAAATATATAATATAGTTAATAAAATTAGTTCCTATCACTATAACTATTATCAAAAAATAAATTAAGGGACTCTTAAACAACATGTATGGAATATAACATATATACACTTATAATTATGATAAAACTATACATGATGTTACATATTCCTTGTATATATATTCATTTCTTCGAAAAGATTCAGCAGTCTGATGATCCTTCAATATAAGAATAATGTCGATATTATAGTAAGTTGGGATTTACATGCATGGCTATAAAGATGAATTGAATTGAAAAGATTCTACCTCAGTATATTCAATACCACTTCTTACTCATTAATATCCACTGATCTTAAAATCCAGTATTATTTGTGTAATAGGAATAATTCTTTTATCTTTTTCAAAAAAAATAAATTTTGGAAAATATTATATCCAGTACCTGATTGCCTGTGAAGGACTTATTGAAATAGCTAATGTAGTTTTCATTGTCGCTAATGAAAGTTACATTGTATATGTTTTGTTCTATTTAATGGTGATGATTTTGAATATTGATATTTAATACTTCAATGGAAATAAGATCCTTTTTTTTATTTTAACACATTTAATTCCATAGGAAAACCATTCTCATCATCATCATAATTTAGAAATGAAATATAAAGTTACTTAAAATGGATCAAATATTATTTATACTCCTATAAAAAGGCCTGCACTAATACCTATATCAAATAATTTCTTAATTCTTTATCTGTTTTAGTTACATATTACATGACTTGTTAAGGAAAAGGTACTACCTAATAGGAGTCAGTGATATCGGTCACAAGCCACGGCACTCTATACATGTTGCTTTATAAATGTGATTACAATGTGATTTATACGACGTAATAAAATTCAATACTATCAAAAGATCAAATGACTCATAAGAACCTAACAAAAATAACCAATAAGAACTTGAAAGTAGTGAAATTTGGAGAAATTTGGCAATTGTTGCCCCAAATTTTTCCATTGCCAATGTGGAACTTTTTCATGCAAGACTTGCATGATTCGTAGAACCAGTTGTATGTGATTTGAATTTTCTTAATTGTAACTGAAATTAAGCACTTCACAACCTATGTAACAATGATAATTCAGTAATTAATTTGTATCATATAGTACTCATTTTCATAATACATTATAGTCCATAATGAAATTTTATAATGTGATGATATATTACATACCTTCTCACAATTTATGACTGGAGAAATGGTTTTTTATTATCCCAGTTAAGCATTGATGTTGAGGAATTAATTGAGTATGTTGGAACTAGTCTACAATATGCTTATGCCATTATTAACCCACTTCTAATTTTCTTAAAAATAGAAGTATTCATATTAAAGAGAATATTTATAGAAAAGATTTAGTGCACACTAAAAAAGAGATAATAAATTAATTGTTATACATTGCATTTATAGCACATGTTTCTGAAATTTTCTATATCTGCAATATCAAGGATGAAATGAATTTTTGACCCATTAATTGTAGTATCTATTATAATAGAACATGAAAAAAGTTTCAAAATCTAATTATAGGGAAATTGTTATAAAAATTTAAAAAGTAATGAGTAATAGAAAGGGATAAAAGGAATTATCTGATTAGAAATCATACTATTCAATTTCATCACTCATACAAGATGTAAAATTAAAACAGTAGACGACCTAATGTTATATTCAAATTAACGTGAAATTTGATTTTCATGGTCACCCATAAATGACATTTCACTTGTAAACCACTATTCAAAAATATATAAGAAATAATATATTATTCCAATTTCTAGTAAGATCTGCTAAGAAGACAATGAATCACCTTTCATCCTCTAAGATAATCTGCATCATGAAATTGGAATAACCGAATATTGAATAGGATATGAGAAATGTAAATTTCAAAATATCACTAAAACAAATTAGAAAGAAGAAATTGTTATATAATGAAATTTTCATTTATTTTGATGAAATCCATTATCTCGTATGAAGGTGTAAAGAAAACTGTTGCAAACAAATAAGAACTGTTAAGAAAACATCAACAAAACTCCACATATTAAATGTTCCTCTGGAACCCTTCTCTGGATTATGTCTCCAAAGGAGTAAAATCATAATATAAATGCGGTAGTGATGCATCACATGGTCGGACATGCATTTTAGATGTGAATAGTATGTGACAAGCATGTCTAATTCCTATGTAGCTTCCTTGATTAGCAGCTATTTGGATGTTTTGTATGAAATATCATAATCCTTCACGTAGCAGATGTTTAAATTTAGAGATAATGCTATGACCTTGAATAGTATAATGTATCATTGTTCCATGTGTAATGAATTTATCAAATAATGTGTAAAATTGAAAAAAGGTAGATCAAGTTAACATGGTTGATGTATAGTAAATTAAAAAATATCATACAAGTATGAAAAAAAAATTAATGATCAATTTTAACTCACTTGTTGATCTCCATGAATAAAATCTATGGAAACAACATCATTGGAGTACATAGACGATGTGTTTCACGACAAATTGAAAATATGATCATGTATCTTCAATGCCTCATCAGTCTCACATGTGATCACATTCAATGATTTAATTGATCACGACATGTTTGAAACTATACAATGTTTGAATTTTTGCAAAAAGAAAACATATTCAGAAATAGTGACAATCATTAAATGTTAGATAACATTGCAAAATAAAACCATCAGAGATGTTTAAACAAATAAATGTAAACTATAACTAACACAATTTATCAAATATTTCCTTGTAGATAATATTATGATCGGAACCATAGTTTGAGGGATTTCTATCAACATGTACTATTTTCTAACCTAATGGTATTGTGACTCTAGATACAATAACATAAATAAGGCCATGAAATAATATAGGATTTCGAATATATAAGCCTATAAAAACAATTATTGGCCCTCAGTTTTTTTAATAGATATAGAATATGAAACAATTAACGAATTTTGTTTTCTCTATAGTTTGAAAGGACATTGACAATATGAGTGTGTCATATTTTATCGTGGAATGAGTGCATGATATCCTCAATTATAGCCATATAAATTTGTTGCTCTGATGACATGGTAACCATAGTGTGTAACAATCAATTGAGTGCCATTACATAATTCAAAATATTAATCTACATTTCAAAGAATCATGTTTGGAACATCGATATTGAGTGTAATTTTGTGGGTAGGCATCCCAGAAACTATAACTCCATTTAACATATTTGATGTGTAGATGTTTTCTGGCATGTCCGTATCAAAACATGCATCACATGCTGAATCTGAGCTCAAATAAATCATGCCTTCAGAACTTGTGAGAGACATCATGTAGTCATTTACTTCTACAACAATATCACGAGTTGGAGATAAGATGGAATAGTCATTATGATAATTGACTTCAGAAAAGTTACCTAATAAATTGGGCTAAGTATGTTCTAAAATTGAAAAAATACAATTTGTAGTCCAAGCAAGAAGATATGCTGGAGGTATTTGAATTATAGTTTCACCGTCATTCGTCTCTCCATTGTGACCTTCACCAATATCTAATGTTCATTTAGAAAATTCTTTAACTTCATTTGAATTGGTGGAATGACAGGATTTCAGTCACATATAGTTTTTCAATGTTAGAACAAGACAATATTCCCACTAGTATGAAGCTGCTATACTTGCAAACACTATTCCATTTCTATTAACACCTCGCTCTAAAGGTAGTATTTTCATATAATCACCACCCAACACAACTGTTATACCACCAAATGGTATGGTTGAATATTTTTCATTTTTTTATATTAAATATTTTAAAGTACGATCTAGAGCTTCAAAACAGTACTTATGAACCATCAGTACCTCATGAGAAATAATTCTCATTGTTAACTGTAGAAGCTTTGCAACAAAACATCCTTGATTAATATTGAAAACAAAGTTATCCAAATAAGAAATTGGAATTCAAAATATAGAATGTGTTTTCTTCCCACCAGGTAGGTGTAATGACACAATTCTACTAGATGCAACTGCTAGAACTAGTAGTAGAGATTTCATGACCTTCCAAATAAAAGTATTGCATGTTCCCCCATGTCCATGCAAGAAAAAGAAACCACTGGAACATAATTCTAATGAAGACATAATGGTATTCATCGTTTCTTTTTGATCATTAGTAAGATTAGTCTGCCAAGATAGATACCCATTACGAAGGAAATCTGTGTCATAATTGTGTTCATATGATACTAACTGATTTATTTCGGAAAATATTTCAAAATCTGGAACCAACATTGGTGGATACAAATGAAGAGACCTACCAATCCTTTGAATATGCTTCTGCATCTCAAGCAAATAATACATTTTATTTGTTGATCTGTGACTGTCAAATATATGAAATTTTAGAAATAGTGATAGAGTACTATTATAATGTCTAACTATAATGATTCCCATAAACTGAATGAACAAATTAATATATAAGATGGTAGATAATAAAAAAATTAGAGATAGTTCAAATATTATTCTGTAAGGTTGTAGGCTAATATCAAGGAAATAACTAATTAAAAGATTGTAATTATATACTAGGAATTTGTAGACAATGTTGTTTCACATAAAGAATGTATTTACTATGGATGTTCCAAGTTACATGCCACACAATTTCTGGTCGAGACATGTTGTTTGAGAACATCATGTAGGCAAAAATTCTGCACAGAGACTGTCCCAGAGCCCGAGTTGAGAAATATTTTATTGCTTCAACAAATTCTTTATCATCATCAAGTAGTCCCATTACAGAGCACGCCTCTCGAAAAGTACCAAGAGTAATGTTGTGCACAGTTTTAATATTCTCATATTAATTCACACCTCTTATTTTTGTGAGCATTAACATCATGTAATATAGTTCTCCTGTTTTTGGTGGCACATAATAAATTCTACCAATACAGAAACCCTAATTTCTTGGATTCCATTATTTTTTCATGATGGTGGAATAAAAATATTGTTGAAAATTATAGATATGTCAGACATCAACCATTCTGATAAACAATCTTAGCTTGAACCAGGCTGTAAGCATTGATTTTGAAATGTTACCGTTACTCAATATATCTTCAATATTATCATTGTCATTGTAGGTAATAGTATTTTGACATGGTAAATGTAAATGCATATTTTCTACTAGAGGATACCTATAATGGATATCATAAGAATAAATCCACCATGATGCTTCAAAAGGTGAGATATATCGGCAATCACAAATCATCTTAATTTCATCAACACACTTGCTTGACAACTCTTCATTATTCTTCTCATAAAATGATGTTGTAACACAATCATTACCTTTTCTAATATACATCAACAGATATTTCGTATAAGTTCATTGATTGAAAATTTCAATATTTATATGACCTTGATACTTCAATCGTAAGATAGGATTATATGGTACAACAATACGATTATCCAAAGGAACGCCATTTTTTAAGTTAGTGGTTCCATCATTTCATTTTCGTTATAGAAAATACCCACCATCATCAGTTGTGGTCTAATAGACAATTTTTTTAAAACATTTAGTACATTTTTTATTCTTCATACAGGAAAACCATCGATTTGTGTCACCACAAGGTCCATTCATTATAAAATTTCTCATAGCCTCATGAAGATTTGGGTGTTTCACTTTATTTGGAACTTCTGCACATACATTGCTGTCAATTCACTCATGAGTATTGATTTTTTTTTCTTGACATAGAAACAAAAAAATGTGTACATAAGGAAAACCAATATTTTGAAACTCCATTATACGAAAAACTACATTGATATATGGAGATTAATGATACATATCAGTAAGCAGTCAACAAAATAATAATATTTATAACACAATCGATAATTGGTATTAAGAGAGTCACATTCATATGTCTTTTCAATGAAACATCCATCCTGTAAATAATTTATTAACTGATCAACCTCAATATTGAATACTATTGATACAATATGTGGAGAATCTAATGGAAGAAGACGGTAATGTGTAAAAAATATACTAATTTTAGACCACATCAGATTGTATGTAAACCTTAAGAACAAATCAGGATATCCTACCCAATTATATATTGACATAGAATCTTGGTAATTCTGAATCATATACATAGGACTACCCGTAAATTTTGAAGGTAAAATGATTCATTTCCCACCATCATATCCATCATGGTCACTATGAATAAAAGAATCTTAAAACACATTGTACAATTCAACCCTCAAGTGAATTTGATTGAAGTGAATGAAGGAAAGTCACTGAGACTTTATCTTTGTAAGAGAATCAACAATAAACTATTACAGTAGCCTTCATGAATGTTGTGTTGTTGAAGAATCATTTTAACAGAACTGCAATTGATATGAGAAGTACTCTTGAATTGTAACCTTTCCAAGCTTTGAACTTGTAGTTATAGAAGTAATAAAAGGTAATATGTTGTCTAAATATCCATATTGACCACCTGTGAAGATCAGTGGATACTACAGTTGTTGTTAAAAAGTATGATTCTCATCAATCCACTGTAACTGACCACATTTTCGTTGAATTATAATATCTATTTCATAGTTGAGATCGTCAATGTCACCGATAATATGCATGAAAATCTCAGAAGTAGTAGGTAAGTTGTATGTCGTTGCATCTGTTTATCTTCTCTTAAATAGTTACAACCTTAAATTTGGAATTTCATGATGATCACGAACATCTTTTTCACTAATGAAATGAAGATCTAGAGAATTTGTTTCATGAAGCATTTGTTGTAGGTTCTGAACAATACTAAAAAAACAGATGGGTTTGCATTTGTATCACCATAACTGCATGTTGAATTATATTTAAATTGAAGTAAAAATATAACAATAATTTTATAGTGTTTTCTTGTCATTTTAAAATTTACCCGATGTTCTGAACCCTATTATAACACTCATTTGCAGTATCTCACACGTATAGTTGGGAAAACCTTGGTGTTTCTCCCTCTAGAGGACACTAACTACCTATGCAATTGTAGTTTTGGAAATTAAATCTGAATATATTTGGAGCTCGACCATTATTGAGTGACCTATCAACCCTTCCTCCCTTTGACGTGAAAGCCATAATATAAATGTAAATATGCATATTTTCCTAGAATTCTCTATCTTTATAAGAGTTTTATTTGAAGAACAATGTTCTAAGGTACTGAGGACATGGCGGTAGCAATTCAAACCAAATTTTACCCAGTGATCATCATAGATCAGATCGTGGGTTATATTTGTTGTTTCATTTTTTATTTCTCTCATCAAATAAGAATAGTGAACCGCAATACTGACATACAATCATAGGATCTCCACTATTAAAATATTTTTTAGGTTATTAATGATTAAATATAAGGAGATAATAATAAGACATTATAAATTTGAAAAATGAGTCCTGATTGGAATCTTTGTGACTAATACCTAAATATAACACATACACCTATATTTCCTACTATTTGAAATTCTTGTCTCTATAATGAAACATCATTAAATAAATTAATAATGATAATAAATAGAAAATATTTACAAAATTTAGGTAATTATATTATTGAAATGCATACCTGAGAAATTAGTGGCATGATGTCTTTTACAATGTCTCTCAACATGTGTTATTACATGTATTTTTGAAAAGACATTAGTGATTATAGTTGAGAATTTTGGTTTTTGGGTAGATGCTTCATTTAATTTAATACTGAATACCCAAAGAATGAATATTTCTATGTATATACTAATAAATAATAAAATATGATTACATGTTATACCACAGTGGTACTGGAAAAATTAACTTGGTTTCCAGCAAGTGTATTAAGAAAAAGTATCTATTTTAAACAGAGAATGAAACTAATTACATTTAGGGAAAGAGGAATAATATGTATAGCCAATACATCTTCTTACTTGGACGATAGGGCAGGTGATGATTAAGTTAGAATTTTCCTTCAGTTGTTAATGCTACTATATATAATGAATAAATAGTTATGTCTTCAATATAAGGGTCATGTAACCTATATGTAGTTCATAATAATACATTAACATCATAATTACCAAAGGGACATCATTTTCTGCATTGGATTCTAGTATCTATTTTTTTCTATATCTGGAAAAAACCATTGATGAAGTTGTAGATACACAATGCTCTATGAATGCAGTTGAAGAATAAAATAATTAGTCAATAGATTGACATTGTAAATGATGTAATCTAAATCAATTTACTGTTAAATTGAAAAAAAATCACTATTGTAAGAAATTTGTTACAATTCTATGAGTGCTCCTCCTTTTTTAGTGCAATTGTTTTGTAGTGGTTCACATGTTTTAGTAGAGAATAGGTAAGTATAATGTATTAGTGAAATGTCAATAAATGATGAGAATTGAAATAATGTAATTTAATTTATAGTATGATTGAAAATTATTAAAAATTATTTGAAACATATTTCATACTGTAATTGCAAGCTATTACGTTTAAATCATACTTACCAAATGGGACATCATTTTCAGCATTGGTTGGTTGTATTTGTTTTCTTTTTCTCCATCTGGAAAATGTCGTTGGAAAAGTTGTAGAGTCATGAAGCTCTGTGAATTCAATTTAAGAATAAACTACTTAGTCATAGGAACTACATTTTAAAAGAAGCAATCTAAATCAAATTAATTTTACATTGTAATGGAACTCATCGTTGAATGAAATTGCTGACAATGTTATCTGTGCTCCTCCTTTAGGTGGTGTAATTTTATTATAGTGGTTCAAATGATTTAGTAGAACATAGGTATGTATAGTCCATCTGAAAATTTCTAGTACATGTTGAGATTTGAACTAATGTAAATAAATGCATTGTAAGAATGGAAACGATGAAAACATATTTGAACTATATTTTTTAAAGTAGTGAAAACCTTTTATGTTGCTTGTTCTAACAGATATTGGGGAAGAAGTTCCACAGTCATGGGGCACTGTCAATTTAACAGTATATTCAGTTAAATAGTTAATAATATTTGAAAGTAATTTTTCCATTATATTTTATAATTTTTGTTAATTGGAATTTAACTAACCGTTGGTAGATAAAGGTAACAAAGGCATGTGAGGTCCTCTATTTGACATGGAAATCTTTTTTACTACTTCATATGTTGTAGTAGAATATAGGTGACTGTAGTCGGGAGGTGAACTATCTGTAGATGTATATACTTGAATATTAGTAAACAAATTCATTGAATCTTTTTAGGCAGTGTGACTAAATGTCTACATTTTTTGTCGATTTATCATAAGTTTTCATCTCAGGAACCATGCATCTCTCGATGTTGATGGTGACTGAATCTTGGTATAGGTTTTTTTTGGAATTTTCATGGGTTTTAAGGAAACCATAGTATGTTTATGTGTGTTTATATTGTTTTAAACATATAATGTGAAGTCAATGTTTTATGTCGCTACCACTGTATGAAAACATAAACATTATTTTATGAATCATTAATGTTTATATTAACATCACACATTTCGATACATGTTAGTTAGTACGTCTTAATGAAAAATTCATCTGTGTTGTATTAGGAAAAAATTCATATTGTTTTAAATATTTAATAATCCTTTCCGAATAGTTTAATGTACTGCTGATTCTCTAAGAAGTGGTTTCACGTGAAGATGACCTATTTAGGTGTGTAACTGTGAGACTAGTACCTTCGCCTGTAGATATTGAACCTAAAATAGATAGAAAATGATTAATGTTGTGAAAGTAATAGGGATTACAAACATTTTTTCTACTTTTACAAATAATTAATCACCTATGGGATGTGTAGTAGTAGTGTGTGTATAGGTTGTTACTGCATAAAAAATGGAAAACTATAATTTCAGGAACTCAAATTTGCTGTTGGAGGAGATAATTTGAATAGAATGGAAGAACTATATATGTGGTGTTATA
The DNA here is from genome assembly GCA_963277665.1 of Viscum album. NCBI lineage: Eukaryota > Viridiplantae > Streptophyta > Magnoliopsida > Santalales > Viscaceae > Viscum > Viscum album. The sequence continues at coordinate 824,469,250 of OY728123.1, forward strand.
TAGGATTAGTGTCTTACCATGATATCCTTAGTTTCAAAAGATAGAGGCTGTTTACTAGTGTTGAATCTGACAGCGGTTTCTTCAGTCGAGGGATATAGTATGACGGGTTGCATCTGATCAATAATTTGGGATCCATAGTAAATGAACGTTGAGCAGAGTGTAGCTAGAGAAAAAGGATTCTATGGTATTTAGGAATTGAATAATTTTGGGATATACAGGATTGTATATCTAGGGATCTTCATATGGTCACTGTGGCTAGTGACGGATGCAGGGAAAGATTTAGATCGGGGGAAGAAGGAAGACCGTGTCAGAGATGCGAGCCAGTAGAGATGCGAGCCAGCAGAGATGCAATACTACAGAGTTGTGTGATATATATGAAGGGCCGAAGATAGCTGTGCGTCATGATGGAAGTATAGAAACCCTAAGGTCAAACATAGAGGTGAGGTTTTGGGGGTTAATTGGGAACACGGTAGATTGTACAATGACTGTGAAGCGAGGGAGGCTCTAATAAAAAGTGACATGGTTCATTTTTTGAGTGACGTTTCCTCGAAGAACCCAACATTAGTATAGATAACTATGAAAATATGAAACTAATCTATAATTTGTTTCATCTATAGTGAATGATTCATCAACCTTGTTTATAAGAATCTATTTAGTGCAATGAAGAAGGTAGCCTTTTAGTCACAAAAATATTCTTATAGTTTTTCCATTAAAATTGATTAAATTATTCTAATATATATCTATTACCTAGTGTACATCACATATTAATTTAGTAAATTTATCAGGTTATATATAAGTCAATAGGACTTGATATACAAATTTTCCTCTAAGAAATCGGTTAGTTTGAGTATCTTTATAATGATCACTATCAAATGTAACCAAAGGATGGTTATTATGGGACCTAACGGTTATACAAAGTGAAGTGATTTGTTCATTCAAGTAATATTTAATGTCAAGATGTTATATGTGGCCCCTTCTGAGATATTATTCATATAAATTGGTAGTATTATAAACAATATTAGTGATTAAATCGATATTCCTATTTTACATGTCATCTAGATGGTCTTCTAATGAAAAGATACATTTATGTGGATCCGCCTCATAAAATCTATCACGAAAAGATTATTGAAAAATATTGGTTTTGTTAATAACGAATCAAAAAAGATTATATAGGTTTAATATGATAGAAAATTTGGTGATTCGCTATTAGGTGAAAATTTATCTAGATTCTATTTTGAATTAAGAATAAAATAATTACTTCCAAAATCATTAATGAAATTCTCCAATGTTTTTATTCCATTAAAAAATTCTTAATGAGTATTAATTATGAGATATTTTTTTAGAAAAATATTAATTTCATAACAACTTGAATCCAGTTCTTATATGAAAAAATAAATTGGCCAATCATATTCACTAAGCATGGTCTTAACAATTTTATATAGACTATTATTTCTCCTTTTAGTATCCCCCTTTTTTTGTGGTGTTTTAGGTGTATATATATATAATCTTTATCCCTTTTTTGAACATGATTTATCAAAATATTTATTTTGAGAATCTTAACCATGGTTATATCTCAATGTTGTAATAGTATGTCTTCTATGTTTAGATATATATTTTCTATATATTCTAAAATAGGAACAAGATTAATTTTGTGGGCTACGAATTCGAAAATACTCATGAGTATCATAAAAATTAATCAAAAACGACTTTATAGTAATTAGTTATACCAAGACCAGAAACAGTAAAAGTGACTAAAAAGTATCTTTGAATATGTTCTATGATGTTTTATATAAATAAATATCAATTTTTTTAAAATAATATTTGTTTCTTTCCTTTTTGATATTTATTGCACACATTTTATTTTGATAAATTAAGTCTATGTCGACCCTTTAAGAATTATTTCACAGATTGGTTTCAAAGTGAGTGCACATTATTGTGACCTAGTATCCAATACCAAAAAAATTATTCTCTATCAATATAACCTATGAAATAAATTATTTTATAAAAAAATGAATTTGGATCTAAAATGTAAACAATATCATTTCTCAAAGAAGATAAAAATATATAATATTTATATTCCTAAATTTTAAAATAATTATTCTCAAACCTATCATGATAAATCTCAAAAAATAATTTTGATATTATAAGAATATTACAATTTCAACCCCAATCATATAATATATTATAAATTAGAAAATATTTAATGTTATCTATTTTCCCAAGACAAATTTATTTTTTTAATTTAATATTATCATCGAAAGTGAAATTCCCACCATCAACATTCACCAATTTTTCTGAAAAAATATTTATATATAGTCATATATATAGAAACTAAACTATGTAGATAGAAAAATATTATACTGGATCAATTCAATCATTTTACATAAAAAATTTATCCAAAAAATGATTTTGGTACCCACACTTTCTTGGGTCCATAAAAGTTGGAAAATAATGATTTCTGTAACCAAATTTTTTTTACAAGATTTCTAACAATATAATTAATTGATTTTTATAAAAATTTTGTATATGTTATAAATTTTTTTTCTAGAAGATCATTAATAATTGTAAATTATTTTCGTTTTTTAAGTTCCTAGAAGAAAATATTTTTTAAAAAACATTATATTTTTTATTAACACTGATATCATAGAAACGTTATAGATTAAGGTTGTTTTTTATTCAAAAACATTATATTCAATATTTATCTTCAATTATTAACCAATATATATTATAAGTAATAAATTTTACAATTGAAAATAAAAATTCTATTTTATCTTTTTTCATTATTTTCTTTTTATATTGAATTATAAATTTCTACAGAAAATGATAGATCTTCTATCCTCTTTAGTTTTTTTATATTTATCTCTAATTACATTTATATATTCATAAATAATAGATTATTACTATTTTAATTATTAATCAGAAATTTAAGAATCATCTTGAATATTATTACTGATAATAATAGATATAGTGAGTTTCTTAGATATAATCCCACTAAAATAAATATTTTCATGTTCACATGTATCATATTTGTTTGAAAGACTTGATCTATCCTTTTAATCACTCTAGGTTACTTTTATAACTTTTTTGTCCTTTTTAAATTTTAATTGTCATTATTTTTTATTTAAATATAGGGATTTCATTTTTTTATGTGGTCTATTCATTTTCAGTCATAAAATATAAATTCCACTAATGTTTTTTTAGTTTCCATTTTTATAATGTTTTTATCTATAGTCTTATTTTTTTTAAAATGTTTTTTTCTCGTATAATTTATTAAATATTCTAGTTATGGGAGATATAAATTTACGAAATTCAATTTTTTAATAAATTTCAATTATATTTTCATATTTTCTTACTTTATTCAATTTTGAATCAAACTTATTGATTGATAAATATTAATTTTTTGTTTCAAAATCCTTATTTTATTATTTGAATTAGTATTGATACATTATCATATTTTTAATCATCTCCATGACTTGAAACATTCTAATGTTACAAGATTCTCTGATAGAAGCAATTCGGATTCACCACAGATCAGATAATATTTTAAAATATCATAGAATTTTTTTTATCATCTATAGGAAGTCCAAGAGAAATAATCATAACAAGAATCTCATTTAACTCATGGTAGATTTTAGAAATATAATCATTATGTTTCATCTTTAATAAATAATATTAATTAGAGTGAGTATTTAATAACATTTCTCTAAAAATTTATTTTACTCAATGAGATAAATCTAGATTATTATTGATTTAGTATATAATATTGCATGTTAATATATGAATACCTTTATCCACTTATAAGGAACAAAACATGGAATTCATATCATTAAATTTAAAATCATAAATTTCTTTAGTATAATCATTCCATTCTTCCAAAGGTGTTTTGTGGTTTTAATACTTAGCCTCTATTGTTCCCCAAATATCAAAATCCATTATTTCAGGTTAAATTTTCCTTTTTGATTTTCTAATCTGCACACTATTTACCATTAATGAAAGGATATAGATTGGTTTCATGTTGTTCATGTCTAGAAACACCATTAATAAAAATATAATATTTAGATATATATTTAACGTAGGACATGATCAATTTTTTATTCAATCAATATTGTAAAAAAATAAAATATATATTCTTGAAAAGTATGCTCTGATACTAAGTACTGGACATAATAGAATGATCAAGTGGAGGGGGTGTGAGTGGATCATTAAATTAAAATTTCAATTTTTAAAAAATTTACAATCTCCCCTCAATTAAAAAATTTCCCATTTAAAGAATACAAATAATATAAAATATTATTTTTTCAAAAAAATTCTATGAGAATGTAATAAATAACTTGTTAAAATAGAGAAAATTATATTATTATTAAAAACATTCTTCACACACTATACATTATAAATTTCATTAAAACAATGGTTTAAAAATATAATTAATGATATTTGAAAGGGTGAAATAAATTTATGAATGATTTCAAATTATTAAGTGGATGTAAAAATTAAATCAAACATTAGAATTAAAAATAAGAGGTTCAATTCAAAGATGGAACCTAAACCTCTCAAGATCAAATTCGAAAATTTATAAAAAAATTGATTAAAACTAATAAATTAATCCCAAACCCAAATTGGGTGTACTGATCCCTAACATAGATAGATTTAGAAGAAGATTTCTTTTCACAATAAGTCTAGGATAAATATAGAGCATTGTAGAGTTATATGGTGTAGAATAGATGCAATGAATTTGAATGAAATAGTATCTAGGTACTCTTATTAAAAATTAGGATACATGTCAAACATATTTGTATAAAATTATAAGAAAAACTCAAAGGTAAAAATAAATAGTTAAAGATAAAAAAGTGTAATGAATATGTAGTGAAACATTATATCTTATTTTATTTACCAAATTCGTATGTCTGGATTCCCCTTATAAGATCTAACTAATATTCAGAAATAAAATTTATTGATTTTTAATGTTTCTCTCATTATTTTTAATGTGGAGAAGAATATAGAGTTTCATAGAGTGATATAAAATATAAGTGAATTATCCAATATATCATCTAGTCCTTTAAAGTGAAAGTATTCTATGAATTTATAGAATACTCTTATCCACATATCCATTTAAAAAAAGTCATAAAGAAAATCTTTAGACTATAAATAGTCAACTAATCAATGACTTTATTAAAGTTCAAAATAGTATTGATTTAAACAAGAGGCATGACAGGTCAACACCCAATTTTGATCCTAGAAAGTTAATCTGACTTGTGATTGGATGTTCTGGACTTGTGACTAGTCATTTCTACATATTATGCGTAGTTTGACCCTTTCAGTTGATTTATTCCATGTAGTAAATGAAAAATAATTCATGTGGTATACATATCATGCAACCAGTCCATATGTATTAAATTAGGTCTACTTGTTTTCTATCTACGAAATCACAGAATATTCAGTTACAATGTTAAGACATGAATGGTCCTTTTTAAAAAAATTTGTGTGGATGATAAGTGAACTTCAATGTTTATAAATGTATTCTAAAACATTCCAAATGTGTTTGATCCATTAGACATGAGGTCGATTCACTGTGATGTATGACTGGTCCGAAATCGATAATTTTTATCTAAAATTGTTTTCTTCTATAAAACATTAAAATCATCAAAATCTGGAGAAACGTGGTTTTCGATTACTCAAATAATTTTTTTTTGGTCTAATCTAATTTTTTTATATCAATTATCTTATATACATCATCCATTTTTCTTCAATATCACCCATGAGGCTCTCAATCAATTTAGATATATTCATAGATATTCATCCAATCAAAAAGTATAAAAAAATGGTCAAATATAAAAACATAGTAATATTCAAACATTTAAATGAAGAAGTAATCAGGGATTAATGTATCAATAATAGTTGGATTTAGAGGATGTGGCTCCAAAACCTCTTTGGAAGACCCTTAAAAATTCCCAAAAACAAGTTTCTCAGTATTGAAAATGATTATTCTTTACTGGGATCCCATGTAAATGTTTTTCACTACATATTTATATATTGATGATAATGTAAATAATATATTATAATTAATAACATCAAATTTTATATGGGAGTCAAAAGGAAAGGAAATAATAGGCTAGTAATTTCTCATACATTTAAGAACATCACAATTTTCCCCAAATATTTTATGCTATAAAATTAGAATATATATATTTCTTACATATGAAATTTTAACAACCATTAATTTAATTTAAAAAATAAATAATTTTTTTTGATATAGTAATATCCATATCACATGATTATATAATGGATTCTTATTTTATTCTTCATCGTGTAGATTGTAATTATAATCAAATATTATTCCTATAAAAATAATAAATAGTTTCTTCTCATTAAAAAAATAATGTGAAACATAATATATATAAATTATTAATTGAATATAAAATAATAAATAAGAAATCATCATTCTACTAGGAAAATGTCAATAAATATGTGGTATAAAAATCCCCATCATATATCCTATAATAGTTTTAAACTCAAAATATGTTGATTTCCACTTAAGAGAGTCATCGTCCATTTTGATGATAATAGTTTGTCTTGAGAAACCTAGTCAAATGAAATATCATAATCCATCCACTATAAGATAACCCTTTTCAAGGGGAATATCGTAATACATCAACTATTTGATCAAAATCCCAGGAATATATAGTAACAATTTTTGAACATTTCAAGGAAACAATATCCATAGTGTATAAAATAATAAAAACGTTTCATGGCAAGAAACTATTTTAAAAGTAAAATATGTAAAAGAAACATGTTAAACCGCATTTTCCTCAAAAACTGCATTATTTATATAATATTAATTTACTATTCCCTAATAATTCTATCAATCCAAACCATAGTTATAAACAATAAATATTATTACACAAAATCTAATAAATCTATATATTGTTGATAAATTAAGTGGGACTGTAAATAAAAACAATGATATAGAATTCCACCCACAAGAGCATAATCACATAAAATAATTTGCATATGTATTTTATTATTTAAAATGAAAAAATGATAATAATGAAGAATTAGTTAAACATGTAATTTACAGAATTATCTAATGAATATTTTGACCAGATATTAATTGAAGTTATATTATTTCTAAACATCATTCATGAGAATATTAATTTATCACCACAACAAGAAATAAAAAAAGTATACAAAGTTATAATTTAATATATTTAAGTATTATTAACATAATGAAAACCATTATAAACACATCACAAAAACCAATTTCCTTATGAATTTTTTTTCGTAATACATTTTTTTTAATTAAAAAAAAACACTTCTTAGTGAAGTGTGAATGGTAAAATTTCAGTGAAAATACATTAAAAAATCAAATTGGTATTCAAAAGACAAATTAAATAAATCCAGTTATGAGAACCCAAGATACTGTTCGCGTCCTCTAATAGTGATATGACGTGGTTCTCAAGAATATAAATCTATATATCTAAGTAATATATGTTCCTTGAACCACCTTGGCCTTAATACAATTTCACGCATAAATTATGGAAGCCGCTGAACATCACAATCCAAATTATTAAATGGAACAACCCATAAAAAATCCATCATCACCAATAACAACACCCAAAAACTATCCAAATCCTATAAAATAACTCTTAATAGTTTAAAGGTGATTATTTTTTGGAATCACTATTGATTGAATTTTTCCAAATTTCAAACAACCAATAAGTTGAAATTAAGACCACTTGAAGCACATCATTGATTATTGTAGCTCCACCATTATGAAAACATAAAAAATAATCATCCCTTTATATTATATTAATCATCAGAAATCATTTTAGGTTCACTATTAAATTCAACACTGAAATCACTCTCTAATTGACTCCCTATGAATGGATTGGGAATACATGATCGAAGAACTACAAGAGGGAAACTAGGGAATCACAACTACAACATAAACTATGATATTAAAACAAGGAATTAAATAAAATAGAGAATTGATATTCCCTAAAAATTAATCCAAAAACCAAGGACCAATATCTTATCCATGAACAACATCTAGATAGAAACCATCACTCCTGAAGCACCTTTCAAGGATTTATACTATTTCTTTTGTTTCCTCAATGCTAGAGAAAAGTACAATTATAAAACATCATAATGACACTAAGGGAAATGGTAGTAATAATTTTTATATAATTACTATAACCAGGAGAAAATAGGAATCATTGATGAATATATCATAGAATACCTACAAATAGAAACTCTACTCTTGGTTGGGATCATAATTAGAAATAAAATGCACTGGGACCCAAATCGATGGTTTATAAGTAATAGGTGAATCTATAATTGGTGAATCCAATGTGGGTGAACTAAAATTTATGTCAAGATTAATTTTGGTAAATCCAAACTAGAATGTATATTTATATGATGAGACACAAATAGTAACCCATCAATGAAAAAGGGAATACATTAAAAAATCATGAAGATTGAAATTAAAAAAATTATAGTGAGGAGAGAGGTTAAGAGGCCATTTCATGTATTAGTAATGAAATAATATATTAAATTATGTTTATAAATAATTAATTGAAACACATAATTATCAATTAATATATTTATATAATTTTTAGAAATTGTAAATATAGACTTTTTGGTCTAAAAATATTGATATTCATATTGGTTTTTTGGGGTATAGGATACCTCTAAATGGTATTTATACAAATTATTTGAGTTAAATGGAATTTTTTTTAATGTTTATTAAGATAATATATCTGACATAAATCAATATATTAAAATCTATGTATACCAAAATGCCACTAGTTGTTCTATATTAGTACATAATAATGATAAAAACTGGCTAGTGAGGATAGCGAATCCACAAAATGGTCTGTTGACCACTAAAGTTATAGTGGGGTGTTAATTGTTTTGTACTGTTTAAAAAATCCTTTTTATAAAATAATTATAAAACCATATTCCTTTTAGAATCCTAAATAACCCTGAGAGGTCTTCCTGTGACAATTTTCACCTCTCTATATCTAGTCATTTGAAATTGATCGTAGTTCATCTTCTCATATCTAATCGATGAGTCATGTATAAATGTAAACTTTTATGAGTGATTATATGGAATGTTATTTATCTTCATTCTAAATTTCTAACATTCCCCTGATATCAATTAATAAATACATAAATATGTACTTATTTTTTAATTTCTTGATTATATGTGAATGATGACGAATCATATAGTGATATTAGATGGGTTAACATTGAACTCATCACAATAAGGGTTACTTTAACTATAAATCCATATATATGGAGATTAGTGATAATGATATTATGAGTTATTTTTTATTTAGGTCTGAGTGACTTATATTCACACCAAGAGGATTCCAATTAGGAAGATGGATTACTAAACATCTTCAATAGTCTGAATATACATTATTTTATAGGTTCGGTTATTTTATTATCACTATTTGAACATGTTACCAAGGGACGATGTAAATATATTTATATGAATGAACAATAATGTTTCCAAAAGCTTATGTTTAATTACAATTTTCATATGTTGGGATCTAATGGGATTGAAAAATGGATCAAGATAGTCAAAAACATTATGTTTATTGGTGAAGTGATTGGATGACTTATGAGTTTTTAGGAACCTCTTTTTACGTAACAAATAAAAGTATAGGGTATTTTTATAGCATGATAAAATTTATTTGACTTTAATATTTAAGGTAGGTGGTTCCTATAGAGTTTTCCTAGTAATTGTTTAGTTTTTTAATGTTTTAGCCTTATTGGAACCCCTAGAGGTTGTGTGAGAATAGTGAATCCTTGATAATTGTTCTCTATTTTAGATTGAAATTTCAAGTGTATCAATTTATATATCCTCAAGAAAATATTTTTGTTGTTTACATTATGTGGTTATGTTCAATAATTTAGGGCAGTTTTAGGTTCTGAATTGGTGATGAGTTTTCTTTAACATTCTGAAGTGCACTGTATATATTCAGATTAACTGTGAGATATGGATAATCCATTGGAAAAAAATAGAGCCTTTGGGCATGTTAAATTTCATAGACTCAAGGGAATGGGATGATTTATTTGAATGTGCTATGATTTGTCTTTATGGAAAATGTGTGATGGTTTCTAGTTTTCATGATTGATGATATTATTGGTCCAACAAAACTTGGACTATGTTTCAAAACATATTATATTTTTTTAGCCTACTAGTATTAGTGATAAATGGTATGGATTATGGGCACAGTTGGATGGGCATGAGATACATGGGTTTTTGGGGTGGTTGATAATGACATATGATACATTGGATAAGATATATGATAGTAGTTATCTCAAGATTAAACATTGTATATTTTATCTTGATCATCATTTCAAACAAAGTTATTATTTTTGGAACTATAATATAGAATTACAAAAGACTTTCTATAGAATTAAGTTGAAAAAATCCATTGGATAAGAAAAATGATGTTTGTGCTTAAAAAAATCTTCCAATTTTAAGAATATCAAAATGGGATCTCCATATTCAACATGATTTCTCAGTCATCGATGAATAGTGATTATTAAAAAATGTTTCCCAATGGAGTGACAATGTTTTAGGATACCCATAATCATAGAATGTTGTTTATTTGTTCCATTGTTGGAAAAATAGTTTTATATACTAGAAAACCCATTTTTAGGAAATTTTGGACACTTTTTGGCCTCATAAGACACTAATTGTAAGAAAAAAGTATTAAATATATCATTTTCCATTTCAAAAAGATCAATTGTACAAAATATAGAGCCTATACTACATTTTGATCATTACATATGGTTTTTTCAGTTTGGATTCATTATAACATAATAAAAATGGGTTCCCATAAAGACACTATGTGAATTTAGTAAATGTTATACAGATTTATTTATGGTGGGATAAAAATTTATAAAATACCTACCATTATCATTTCCCAAGAGGAAACCCTTTATGTCCCCAATAGAAGTGTTAGCCCAACCATATTAAATATAGTGGTAGGGGAGAATCATAGATTTGAAGGATTGAAGAAAAACCACATTGAAGATTATTTAATAATTAAAAAACTCTATTCACTATTCTTTTTATTGAGCAGAATAAATGGGTATTAAAATAAGAACCCAAAAAAAATTTACTTGGATCACATACTTTTAGATATTTCCATAGTGCATAAAAATTAATTTCCTTGATGTAACACATCTACGAAAGCACACTAATATTACAATGTTTGTACGAGACCCATTATCCCTATAGTTTTACAGGAATTCACAATTGGAAATATCACTTCTCTATCTATTCTAATATAAATGAACATCTCCTCCACTAGAAACATCCATTGATATGAATTATCAGATAAAAGTTTCACACCCATGTTAGTGTTCCATGATGATTTTTTAAACCAAGAGGTAAAATACACTTTACCTCATGTTTTTTTAAAAACTCTTTCACTGAAATATTTTAGTTCCCTTAGAAACTTTTTTAATTCCATAATTAAATGACTTGAACCACATTGCTTGAGTGCTTTACAATTTGAATTTACCTCACAAAGTGATAAATTCTAATAAACAACCAATCCATTACAAGAATTTTTTTACAAAATTCTAAAATCCTTTAATAACTAAACAACCTTCACAAAATCAACACCCTCAAAAACCAAATTATTCATCAAATAAACTTATTTTAAGAAAACAATTTTTTACTTTTTTACTTTATCTAGAGATGATTATCCTTAATAAATATAACTCTATAAAAATAAATGATTAGGGATCCTTTTTATTGGAAAATAAACCCCAAAAACATATAATGAATATATTAATATCATTTTTCAATTGTCCTTATAAAAATAAAACACTCACTATTCATTCTTAATGTACATAAATACCCTAATGGAGGCCTTTGATACACCTTATTTATTCAAATAATGATCACCTTCTATGGTAGCCTCCAAATCACTGAATTCAAAAAAAAAACATTTTTCTCCATTTTATAATTTATTTTCAATTTAAAATTTCTATATTCTCTCAAAATTCAATTGAAAATATTCTTTTATAGATTCAAAAACGTAATATGTGGTTCTCATCGAAATGATATTATGCGGTAAAATTTCATCTGATGAAAATCCCCAAAAAACTCCTTTATGTTCTCTGTAGTCTACTAAAGTTTATTGGACAAAATCATTAATTTTTCATAAAATCAACTCCCAAATTTCTTGTTGAAAATATTGAAAAATTGGAAAACTATTCCACCTTCAAAACACATATATTATGAAAAACTCTATTAGTACTATATTAATAGAATTTTTTAAAAACAAACCAAGCAAAAATCCTTGACTCACCAACAAGTGGTGTTTTCCCCAAATAAAATCCCTATAGTCTGGGCCTTAACTACAACATCATGGAGAAAACCCATTATGTCTAGATGATATTATTGCGTCTCAAGATCCATGTTAATGTGATGCAGTGTCACTGAAAATACATTTAAACAATGTATTATCCATCCAAAGTCTATTATGACTGCATAAGATTAAATCATCAACCATGAAGAACCTTGTAGATGTGTAAGATTATATTGGATATCTTTAAAGTCATGTTTGATTAAATTGATCATAAATTAATATTAAATTAATATAATAGTAGAATAAATTACTATTCTTTAAAATTAAATCAATAGAAATACAGTTCCCTTGAAGAAAAATATTATTAAATCAACTGATCATTTTTAGGTGTGTCAGATTATCTTGATCATCTTGGATATATATTTTTATTTCATAGATGTAGAATCCCTATATAACAATTTTAATCCTTCAAAATTATGGTTCATCCAATATTGTGGATATCATAACTGGGTAATGCCTATGAATAATTCATTTGAATGAACATCTATGTGAATAAAAAGTAGAATTTGTATCATGGAATGTAATTCAATAATGATCACACTATTTTTAAATTTTATCCTATATGAATATCAACATTTACATAATTCATTGAGGAATCCCTTTGTTTACTCCATTGTCTATGTTGAAGAAGGTGAAATTATCTAGTATAAATTTTTATAGTCACTCATCACCCATATAAAATCAATATGGTAAAATCATCATAATAATTTTTTAAATTTTTCCCTTATATCCTTTATGAAGGACTCTTATATAGCTACTATATATAGGTTTTCACACAAAATTATTATATGATCACTATCCTTTGAACACCCATAAATTTGGATTTCCCAAAAAACCCACATATAAATCCAATATTAGAAAAATATAGTTCTTTATAAAGTTCTTTTCTCTATATTTAAAAGGGTCCATAATAATTTAATATTTCATGTAGAGTGGCCCACATCCTTGGAGATTCATTATATAGGTTTCTAAGATTATATTTTTAATGATATTAAATTTTGGAAAAAACCGATCTATAATGTGACTGTGGTATATATTTTCATTTGTCTAATGTTTTTTAAAATTTGAACACCATCTAAGATGGGTTTTCAGGTAACCACTTCCATGAAATATTTCTATATTGAGAAGCCCATACATGAGCACTACACAGTCACCTCGAGTTATGATTTACCATGTATTTTCTTTAATTAATTTTAGTCTCGATCCACCTCTTAGTTTCCCAAAAATTAATGAGTATATATACTCCTATTGTTTTCCAAAAAAACTTGAGTTGAGGTCCACCTTTTTGTTTATTTTAATACCATCAGTCAAAATCCTCTAATTGGTTTCCTCAATTTCCATAGATCTTGATAATCCTTTAAATTTTGAAAATAACTATCAGTCATAATAAACTATTTATTTTCCCAAAATTACATGATTTGAGACACTCAATTTTTTTCTAATTAATATTGAGTAAATAGCCTCCACTTAGTTTGGTTGAATAGATTGAGTTGATGTCCCCCTATGGAATTCCTTTATAATACCTTCAGCTGACCCATTTTTTAAAATATGCTAGGCTATTCCTTTTTCACATAAGTTAGAGACTAAACCATTTCTAGGTACCTTTCAACTAGCAGTCTCCTCTATATCACTTAAACCTTTTTGGAAGAAGCGATGTGTCTATGTATTTAAAAGGAAATATTTTTTATGTTGATTCTTTACTTTAAAGGAACTAGTTTTCTCCTCATCAAATGACATTAGAAGGTTTGAAATGCCTCATTAAATATCCCTAAATTTCAGGGGTAATAATTCCCTTCTTAAGGATTCAATAGAAGAACCTTTCTAGTGAATTATCCATTTTTTCATAAAAAATTCCCTCCTTTCCTTGGATCCCAATTCCTCCCTAATTGTCTATAAAATAAAATGTGCATACCTATATGTATATAAACTAAATGGAAATAAAATACTGAGATAAAATGATATAATTTTTAAATAAAAACATCAAGGATAAAAATAATAATTTCAAGAAAATTTTACATGCTTTATCCAAGAATCATGTTTCTATATTATTTATCTCAATATAAGAAGACAACCAAGAAGTTATCACCCTCCAAGTATATAATGTGCTCCAATTAAAGGAGTCTTGATGTTTTGTGATAGGGGGACCATTCCCATGAATGTGTATTCATATATATGTGTATATATATAGGTGAATTGAATCATAACTCATGAATTTTGGTTCTATTTAATTAGGCATGACATAACATTTATGTTCATTTGACCTTGACCAATGTGATTCCTATTATGGTCTTGCATCCATGACCCAAGGTTTCCAAATTATAGTTATGTATCCAGGAACACATATAAGGATTTTAATGTCATGTGGAGTGGAATCCTAGGTCCTAGGTATCTATAAATGGATTAATGTGAGAGTTATTCCAAATCATAAATATCTTGGTTATTGTGTAAAATAATAAAGATAATTATATTCATGGGTTAACCTTAAAGAGGATCTTGATTCATTGAATTCAATTATTCTAGGAGGGGGATCTTAACAAAATGATCTTCAAAAAAACAATGGGAGTGTCTTGAATAAATGATTTTTGGGGAAATTATTATTATGATATTGACTCAATTTTCTTTAGGAAATAAAAGGATAATCGATACAAGGGGTTTGAGTAAACCAACAGGTGGATATGAAATTGAAGAATTTATGGAAGATAAGAGGGGGATATGATATAAATTTTATATATGAAACCAAGAGGATTATATTAAAACAAAAATTTTAGTGAAATAAGAGTAGGATCTTGACTCATTAAATTTAAGTTACTATATATTGGAGTCTTGGATAAAGGTTATTTTGTGAGGTGTACACAACATATTTTAAAAATACAATTCTTCCACTAAAGGGGTTACCCAATACTTAATCATATATAGTGGTGGGATTTTGTGAAAATGTACATGTGTATTATAATATTCTAGTTTCCCATAGAGGATTTTGTTTATATGGATGGATGTTCTTAAGAATAGGGAGGCTTAGGAACCTATACAATGGAACCATTTCTATGTGGGTCACCCTAAGTCAAATATTATACAATGATTGACCATTGATAATAAGGGAATGTATTCCATTCGTATCACTATTTTCCATAATGTTGAATTTTAGTTTAAGTGGTTGTGTCAAAAACATTTATGGATATAAAGTCCATTGAAATAATAATAATAATAAGTTCAACACTCCATAGAAAATCTATATGAGAATTCATTCTAAAGGATCTAGGGAAACCCTTCAAAAAGGATATTACATGGACAGTATTATGAATCATTTATAGAGTGGAGAAATCAACTCATATAATTTGTATATGAGGTTTTTTCTATCCCTTTCCTAGATTATGGAGCAACTGAATGTATTCCTAAAATAATTTTATAATCGGAGGGATTTAAAAAGAAGATATTCATAAATAGTGAAATCTTTCTCGAACATTAGTGTGGGAAGAATTTTTTTATTTTTCTTATTGATGAGTGTGTCTAGGAGGTTTATATATTTGTATTGTGTATAACCATTTCCCTGATATTAGTGGAACCATCACTATTAAGGAAGTATGTAGTCTCGTTCGGCTTCCACATCAAATCCAAAAATAAAACTATGTCATGGTGATTGAGTTAATATGGTATAATCACAAAGGTTTAGTCATTTTAATTTTATCTAGTAGTAAAGGATCACCCAAAACTACGATTTAATCAAATGTTATCAAAATGTATTGTTTTGGACTACCAATTTAATATAATGTGATGATCTATTTCTTCTAAAAAACCAAAAATTTCAATAATTTGTTCTTACATATTTCCAGGTTTCTTCCATACCGTGGATTTAATCTCATAGAAGTAGAAAATACATTGATTAAATTGTGGGAAAAAGTATTGTTCTTGAATCTAATTTAGTATTTCATAAGTTTAATGAATGTTCACCCCATATTTTCAATATATCTCCAATGTTATGATAATTTTATTTGGTCTTAAAGGTTTTTCACCAAGACATTGTTAATAATGACATTTTCCTGAATTTTCATGAGATTGCAAAGGATTTAAAAGAGGAGAAAAAGGTACAATATAAAAAAAATAGTGTTATTCACCAAATTGTGGTTCCTTTTTACAATTTTTACATGGTTCATATAGTTTCTGGTTGGATCAATATTTCCTTTTTATTAAATTTAATCCAAATTGAAAATGAACATAACTTTGTTACTATGTGTCTATTTATGTTACAAGAATAGTCAATTCAAAACAATAGAAATTATCTATTTCCTTTGATATAGTATTTGTCAATAAGAGGTGTCTTTCAAGTATAATAAAAGTATAAAAGAGTCTTAAAATGGTATGTTTTGTTTCAATAATCATGTTCTCATTAATTTATGAAATACATGCCATACCCTTAGAGGGATTACCTCACCATAAAATCACTTGACTGGGTAATGTTTTCAAAGAATCAACCTCCTTCTATGATAGAGTTATCATGAAGAACATTAAGAACCCAATTATATATTATTCATGCATAACGATAATTTTATTGGCAAAAATGACTTGTTATATGTGATGTAAGACAGTATAATGTATTCTAGATTAAATTTTAATTTTACGAAAATTCTCAGTGCTAAAAATTTTGTATTTTAATTTTGAGTCAATTATCATATTTTGATAGTAGTGAAGGCATTTAGGTAATTAGGGCTTACTCAGGGTTCCTATAAAACATTTATTCTATTAAAAAATCACCCGGTTTCCTCATTACAATAGTTTCATGTATCATTATATTTGATATTTCATTTCATATTGTTTTGGAGCAATATATTATTTTTGTAGGAATATGTTTTTCCATTATTAGAAATACAATTTCCAATATAAGTGTCATAGGATTTCCCATTAAAATTAAGGAATGTCCCATTAGTAAAGAGAAATATTTTTATTTTTATTAGGGAAGATTATAACCTAATTAGGGAAAAATGTAACTGTCATTATTTAGAACACATGTCCCCTTGTTATTAAAATTTGATAATTATTATATGTATCATATTGAAAATGTACAACCTCTTTTTGGGATTGTGTTTTGATCTACTGCATAGATAGTATTTGCTTCTAATAGATCAACTAATAAAAGTCCCACAATTGATTTTGGTTTTTTTAATTTATGAATAATATGAAACCCCATCATAGAGCATTACAAGTATATTTTGGGGCTATGGTGTCTAGGTTATCACCTGATGATCCAACCATGTAGATTTAATTATGTGTGTTCTTTTATAATTGTTCTCTTATTAATACACATTCAATATGATTCCATATATTAAAGGACCCATTAGTGGTTTCTAACAAATAGTTTTACACTTTTCATGTATGTTCTCATATGTTGATTAAAGACAAAATGTTAAATATTTGGACTCAACAGAGGTTGTAATGGAGACCACACTATAATATCTTAATAATAATTAGAGGTTGGAGAGAAGAGATCCTTAGGATTGTGCATCCCAGTATCATTTTATATTTTATACCATTATTTATATTTTTTATATAATTAGAGTAGTTTGAAATCCCTTTTACGTGTATGAATATATTACAAATTTCCAGGGAAGGGGAACTACAAAGATACAAATAAACAAGAATCAAACATACAAGAAATCGCTGATACTCAAACCAGAAGACATCCTAAACACCCTACAAGTCCCTTTAAGTGTATTAATATATAATGATCATGGGTTAAATTTATTGTATCATAATAAGTTATATTCTATTCTATGGTTATATCTTAGTTTCAATTTCATTTTCATAGTATTATTTTTGTTTTGGATTATGATTCAATAATTTATATCATAATTTGTGTTATTATAATGATATTATAGTCAACCCAACATTGTTCATTGAAACTCCCCACTGATCAGTTGCCCCTAGATTTTAGGGAGGTCTTCCTAAGGTCAGATAGAATCATAGATATAGTTAACATTCGTGTCAAATAGTTAATAAAATTACACATACCTATTCACCTAGAGAAATATTAATACATGAAATTTTTACAAACTGTTGATTGATGGAGGAATGGAAAAGTGATATCAGATGGCGATAAGTGGAAGATAAAAGAGGAATGGTATATGATGAATTTGTAGACCAAGCATGTATTTAGTTTATATAAAATAATAATATATAGATTAAAAATAGGGAAATTTATTTTTTTCATAAATAATTTCAATATTCTTCACTATATTTCCCAATCAAGATCATGTTAACTGATAAACTCAACCAAACTAATACACCTTCTGAAATAATTATTTAATGTTATTGAAAAAATTATTTCCTAAAAATTAAATAAAAAAATAACTAAAATTCCAATAAACTTTGAATTTATTTTTAGGAGAATAAATAATTATGAATGAAGTGAATCTTGATGAAAATTTATGTTGGATAATATGAATAAAAGAACAAATCTGTTATCAAACCTCTTTTTCTGATGATCAAGTAAATTAATAAAAAGCGAAGTATTTAAACAAAATATTTCATTATATAAAATAATGAAAAACCCATGGAAATAAATATTATGTTATTTTAATGTATATAGGGATGCTTCGAAATTTAATAATGTGGTGATGTTGTAATTTATAAATGATAACACTCTCCATGGGTCATATATTGGGGGTAAATAGTATGAATTTATATGTTGTATAGATATATATGAGAAACACTCATCTAGTGAAGTAAATGAATATTTATCCTTATTGGAAATTAAATTTCAATTTTTAAAAAATGACCCAAATTTAATTAAATTTTTACATGAACTTGGTTTTTAATATGTGATAGTGTTAAAAAAATCACCAAACCAATGGTAAACTCATTGAATTTTACACAATAAAAAATAATAGAAAAACATAATATATTTACTATTAAAAAATAATTACATTCCTAAATAATTTATATGTACCCTCAAGGGGGAAAAAATAAAGAAATTACAAATAAATAGAAAAAATTTATGAAAATCAAAATTCAAATTGTTATAATATAAAATAAAAGTAAAATTATATAAAATTATTTTTATATAAAATTTTGAAATAAATATTTTATTTATAATGAGGTATTATGAATGTTGGATGTTTTTATAATATTGGAATTTATATTTTTCTTGAATAAATTAACTATGTGGTGTTAAAATAGATTATTTATCAATTTGTTTCAAAATTTTCAAGAATAAATTTTAATATATGAATATTTTATATATTTGGGTTCCTAAATTATGTATATCACAATCAAACAACTAATGTATAGATTTATTATAGGTAATGTTAACTTATAAATAAAGGTATTGGATGTGTAAAATATAAAAATATATATTTTGGAAATATGAATATATATATCACCATAATAATATATAACATTCATAAAACAATTGTTTCATTAAAACATTTGGACATAATTGTAAAGGAAAAATAAATATATGTGGAAAACTATGTAACCATTGATATTTTATTATTTTAAAATATATTAATGTCCAATGATAGAGTCATATATTTAATTTAGTAATTAAATTTATATTAAAATTACATCATTAATTTTATTAATTATGTCTGATATTTAGTCAAAAATAATATTCTAATGTTTAAGACACAAAGAATAATTAATATTTAAACATTCAAGATTCAATATTGTTATAAAAAAATGTTTTATATGATTTCAGGTTGAAATGTAATAATTATTAGATGAAATGGGTTGTGTTTTAATTTTTATGTTATAATTTCATGAATCAAAATTACAATTCTACTTAAGTGATCTAAAAAATGTATTTAACCACACTAAAAGATTACATATTATCAATAACTAGCATTAAGGGTTTAATGTTTCACTTGGATAGATATATTCCCTATAATGGATCATTATGAAAACTAAAATAATAATCAAATTTATTATGAACATTATATAATTAATCACATAAAATCAAAAATAAAATTTTAAAATTATCCCCCAGAATACCCATTGTTTCATCCAACAAAAAACCAAAATAAACCAAAACCTAAGAAGATGTATCATAATGAAATACATATAAAATAACTATATAAATTAAAAAACCCCCAAATAAGAATTCATAAATTCAGTCATCAAATAATATTCATGATATACTTCATAAACACCATTTTATGTTGGGTCATCTCCCTTAACTATATGAAGATGTGTAAAATATTTGTGTTTAAGTGAGGTAAACATATAGGCTATGTGAAATTAAATTGTAGGACGCAACCAGAGGCTCCAATCATCTTATAAATTGTAGAATGATCATATGTGTGTGTCAAATAATTCTATATAATTATTTTATCAAAATAATAAATTACATAATAGATATAACTAAGTTCGTAATCAGCCACATTGACAATATGTATACATGCTTCAACAAAACCAAGTGCAAATATGATGTCACTATAAAATGATGTCATAGTCAAACACATTTATTAATAACTAACCAATATATATATATATCATATTATCCTAACCAATTTTTATATAACCACTTGGTGCCTTTGTCATATATTTAATATTATGACATAGGGGAATGTATAGATCAATTATCATCATAGATAAAATCATGGATTAGTTGTTATCATAAACAAACTCTATTCCTTTTTCGCATGAAAAATTAAAGTATAATCAATATATAAAATCATAAATTATAACTTAAAAAGTTCCAAATCATTGTATTAGTTCATTGAGAGGAGGTATGAATCAGTTAATAGTAGACAATATTCACTTCTATCATTTATTATGAAATTGGCTCAATCATCTGTTAGACATAGAGATTTATGTACTACTCACACAGGACAAAGGAAGAAAAAAACAATGATTGAAAAAATATAATTATCACTACTAAAATAAAAATAATACATATAATTTTATCTAATCTTATTACACCAATCAATAAACTAGAATCACAATAGTTCATTAAAATGAGCAGGGTATTCCATTTACACAAAATAAATTAATATCCAAAATTTATTCTCCTGACATATTTTTATTATTATCTGGTACATTTATGTGGTTTAGACTATACTTCATAATTTGATATGATTGACTCCCAACAATTTAATTGTTCTCTCACAGTTCTTCCAAATTTATTATTGGTACTACATATTTATTTATTAACATAGAGAAGATGTGTGATGATCATACAAAAGGATCAAGTTTGTACTTTTCTCTTCCTTTTCTCCTAATTTCCTATCTTTAAGAACTCTTCTTTATATATTCATTCTTTTTTAACTATTGTTTTTACAATATTCATTGAATATTCCACTAGATTATTATTTTTCACTCTCTCTTCAATATTATATGCATAAACTCCATTTAGTTTTTAACATTTTAATTATTTTCCATATCTACCATGTTATCTGTGAATTTTAAATAAAAAATTTATATATGTAATATCATAAATCTTATATTTGATATATTTTTCAGCCTCCTTCAAGTATTTATAAATATTTAGTTCTATATAGGTCACTATGGGATGAAATTTGTAATTATTTCATGTTATATTTAACATTATCAACATTGTAGAGTTAATAAATATCGTGGTTTCTCATCACATTGTGATTCTATCCTATTATAAAATCATAATTCTATACTATATGATGTATTTATCAAATAATCGTAATAAATACTCATAGTATTCATAAATTTTTATTCATTATATCTAAATATATCAAGGTGGTATCATCAGAAAATATGAAGAAGAGAACTAGGCTTCATACATAATAATCCTCACTTGAAAATCCCATGATGACTAGGTCAGTTGGGAAGGAACCAACCTTAAGGGAACACAAAATATGAAACCTATGGGGATATGGGAATTAGATTAACCCCTGGGTATGTGGAGGGACCCTAGATATTCAATATCATGTATATTTCCTCTACAAGCATTTGTTTGAAAAAATTAACGTAATGTATAATAGATTTTGAAATGCATGGGACATGAAACATAATGTGGATAATAAATGGATTTATGATTTTAACTACATGATATTTTGTATGTAAAGTGAAAAAATGGACCTAGGGGAAAGAAAAATTCCAACATCATTTGGTTTTCAACAAACATGGATCTTCTAGTTCAGAAAGTGGATAATAATTTTATTTTCTTTATTGATTTTTTTGACATGAGAAACATTATATTCAGATCCATATAAGGTCAGTCTCATTTTAATATTTACAATGATCTTGGATAGCTATCTTATAAATATTATTCAATATTGAGACTGGTATTTGGTGGTGGGATGTGAGGTATTTTGTTATTGTTTTGTTCCCTACTTGTTTACATTGTAAAGGCTTTTGTTGTATCTAGCACCTATAATCTATACTGGGAGAAATATATGGGCTTGTGTACATGATGTATTTTCTATTATAGGGATGAATTATTTTAATCTTTTATATTTTTACATGTGCCTATGTTTTTAGAGGATGTTTTTCTGGTCATAATGCTTAATGCAATTTCCACTTCCCATCTGTTTTGGTTAGTCATTCTTTAATGCTTCATTGTTTTGTGTTTCTCTGGTTACTGGTATTCTCCATGGATATATATTATTTTACTATTTTTTCTAGTGATTTCTTGATGTTTCAAACTAAAAACCTATTTTTCATTTTCATGATAAGCATACATTTAATTTTCTTGACATAGATATATATAAAATCACAGAGAGATCGATAATTATTTATTCATCCATAGATTATATCACATCATGCTACTTATTTTTAAATAACATGTATCAATTTTTATCCCCATGAAAATTAATCCATATATTGAATGCAATATGATTATAATTTTTAATTATTGACTTCTATTTATCTTTCAAAAATTATTCTTTCGAAAAACTCTATTAACATAATATAATCTCATATATTTTCAAAATAAAAATATATTAGGAATTAGAGGAAATCGTTACTTATAAAATAAATTACATATGTAAAAAAAGACTTACATATAAAAAATCATACAAATGTAAAAGCATGAAATATTAAAAATACCTTGTATTTTAAAACCTTATATATGAAAACCCTTACACACATAAAAAACATTCATATGAAAATATAACATATTAAAAAGTGATATGTATAAAAATATTATTAATAAACCATGTTTGTAGGATTGAAAAAATTTATACTCATAGTTCTAATACATACATATGAAAAATAAAATTTCTATGATTCAATAATTACTCATGGACTTTTATAGTTTTCATCTCAAGGAAAACATATTACATATCAAGGATGAAATCATTAAATATCAATCCTTGTTCACATACTTTTTCAATTTCTCATACTTATTTCACTCAACACCATGCGACCTTATATGTGAATTATAATTATATTACATATTGACAACTATTAAAAATATTCAAATCATATACCCTCAAGATAATCTAGATTTTTTAATTCTAAAATTAATTAAGAATTTTTCTCCGTAGGCAATTATATGTAGGAATTATAAAATTTATCATTGTAAAAGCATTCCAAAATTAATGAATGTTTCTTAAAGAACATGATAATTTATATTTATTACTTATAAAAACTCAATGTTATAGAATCACCAAAATTTTATATATAATATTCTAGTTACAAAAAAACCAAAATACATATTTAATTACATATAATGGTATTGTAAATAAATTCGGGAAACAAAAAAGCCTTCAACTCACAATATAAACCTTATTATATGTGAATTTAAACATAAGATATGTGATTAATATTACTAACCTAATAATCATATCCATATATTATTTTAAAAATTATTTTATATTTATCTTTTTAGTAATATATTCATGCAAGAGATCAACAACCTCCCCCATTGATTTTATTTAGATATAATTGAAGATAAATTTCCATTCAGTATCTGTAATCATAGGAATGAATCAATATTAAATAATTCAATACCTATATGTGTGAGCATGATGTATTAAAAAAATATAACTAAAAAATTATCATTTTTCCTGTTAAAGATACTTTTATCCACTTCTTCTCAGTGATTGGTACCCATAAAGAATAACTCTTCTTTAACATCTCAAAAATATTCTATAGATCTTATGTATAAAATGTCCTTACATAAATTTTCTCTACAAATTGTATAATAAGTACCAAATGAAATCTGTAAAAGACAAATCCTAAATAAAATTGAAACACCCAAGTGTAAAAAATTATTTAATACATAAAAATTCAATAAGGTAGTATTTAAAACATATAAATATAAATTGGTGGATTATAAGAATCATGTCTCGAGGAATTGAGATTGAGATGAAGAAACCTTAACTCTTGTCCCAACCCTTTAGGTTCGTTTGTTTAACCAATATAATAAAAAATAATGGTGATTAAATATTTTATTTAGAACAATTTGATTCAAAATAAAATTTAAGATCCATTTATTTTCATATTTCATTAATTTATTTTATATTATCTTCTTTAATTGGACACAAGGGGTTTATCATTAGATTCAGACAAATATTTTTTGGTAAAATATACATGTTCAAAAGGAGTAATAAAGTTGTATCATCATTTAGAAATTTGTTTTAATACATATTATTGTTCATAGAATGAGCACAAAATTTACATAGTTAAATATCTTGTCAAAAATAAATTCTACATAAATGGTGTCTTGGAATGGTAATTTTAGATAATTAAATTTACTATCAACATTTATTGTTAATTTTATTAATATAAAGGATAATATATATTTATCAAATATTAACCATTTCTTGAATTTCATATGTTTTCATTAAATTCACTTTTATAACCAACCATTATAGGTGGTAATGAAAAGTAAAATATATCACTCAAATAAGTGGTAGATTAATCAAAACGCTAGAGACATTTCCCTTATAATATGGATGACAGGATGGTAGATAATGGTTATTTTATAAAAATAATGAAATATGAGTACATTTTTTTATGTGTTAATACTATTATGGTTATAATATATTTATATGATATGGATGTAGAATGAAACATAAAATAACCTGGTCAACAAAATTATCTCTTCCGTTGATATCGTCCTTTAGACCACATATGAAACCTTCTTATATATTTATATATTAGAATATAACCTCTAGGATGTGTAAAATAGGATTGGATAGGGTTTATGGAAATGTTTGGTGATTCTAGGAACCTTTAGGTTTGAGGATAAATTTGGTGGTGAAATGAAACTTTTTATATGTGAGAGGGGTGCCATTTTTCCGAATATAAATTTATTAATATAAAAAGAGTTTCATTATTTAATGGAATTTCAACCAAAAATAATAATTAAAAGTCAATAGAAAATATATGGACATTAATCCCTTCCTAAACCCATTTAGAGATAAGGGTTTATTTATATTATGTGACTTTACCTCTTGATTGAACAACTTGATGCCACTTTAACCTTTATCATAGTGACTAGTTTTTACCTTTGTAAATAATTTTCATTATATAAAATGATGTAGTATTTATTAACTATTTTATAAAATAATATTACAAATTTGAAATTCCTTTTACATTTTTAAATTTATATTTTGTTTAATTTCAACCATAATTTTAATAATAAACATAATATTTTTATTAATCACAAAAATGAACCCATTTTAAAAAACCCCAAAAATTCAAGCAAAGATAATTTTAAAATGACGAATCAAATTGTTTTTGAATTTTACCAAGATTAAATTATTAAATTTAAAAATTTATTTTTCATGTGGTATCATAAAATATAAATAAAAATATTTTTTATATAGATATAACTTTAAAAATGTTATATATTCTTAATATTATATTGTATCAATTAAAAATTAAATTGGTGTTAGTATATTTATTATAAATTTAAAATTTTTATTTGAATATTATTTTAAAATTAAATGATTTATTTTCATGACAAAAAATTATATAATATATATATAAATAAAATTCTTCAAAAAGTATGTTTTTATGCCTTAATTATTTTACATAAAAAAATTCATTAATTATTATTGAACCATTACATTGAATAAATTCGTTGGTATTATAACACATAAAATTATTATTTAAAATAAAATTCAAAATAATAAAAAAAATTAAAATAAATATAATTTATTTTATTTTTATTTACGTGATGTTTACATATTATTGAAATTTATTTAATTATATTTAAAATTTATTCCTCTGATATATTAATGTTTAAATTTAATTTTTAATCATATTATGGTTCATTTTAGATAAATATTTTGTGTGATATAATTTATTCATTAGATTACTTAATTATAGGAAAAACTTCTAGAAATCACAGGGTGTTTCATGTCTTCAGATGAAGATGTTTTTTGCTAAAGATTGAATACCTTTAGATGCATGATCGTGAAACTATTAATGGAATCATCATAATGGTAAATGAGACTCTGATCATGATTAGAGGCTATGGTGGGATGTTAGAAGACACACCATTGATTTAAGTGATAATATAATATTTTAATAGTGATTCCTAATACTAGGATGATGTTGGGACAATTACTGGAATCCCATACATGACACGAATCCATTACTATATCAACTCGACGTGTATGGTGTAGTCATTGGTGGTTATAAGGGAATTGCACCACTTCTATGTGGTGTAGGGACTGTAGTAATGTGGGATTACTATAGTAGTGTAAACTTAATTTAGTAGCATGTGATAGAGGAATATTGTGGCCAATAATTTTCATAATCAATACAGCAGGTTTGATTTCCAACAATGATTAAGCATTGTTGCTCATCAAAATTTTCGTCCACTGTGAGAGTAGCATAATGGACTTATAATATGGGAATTGATGCAACATGGATTTCTATTAACCATCTTAGTTTCTAATAACATTCTATCTATGGTTACCTATACTCTAATAAATCACCTTCTAATTTTTCTCCATAGATATAGTGAAAATTATGTCTCTCTATGGGAATAGAGATTATTCAAGAACCATGTAAATACCAGTTTTTGGATCACATTCATTTTCTTTTGTTTCCTTCAATATTTTACTATCATTTATAGAAAAGTTTGATGTTGTTACTCCAACAATTTATGCATCAATGAGTATCAAATAATTATTTCATAATATCAACGCTACATTTCATGATTTGAGCGATGGATATGGATGGAGGATAGGTGATTCTATATCATTTCAATTGAACTAATTTCAGTTACGAGAGAATTAAGTTTAACTACTGTATTTTTCATAAAAAGTGACACATTATACATCTCAGTGAAAAGAAAATATATATAGATAAAAATGAACGGGAGATCATAGTTAGATGGGTTTTGGGAGTTATGTGGATTAAATTTTCAAAATTAAGGGTGTTCAATAGAAGAATGTAGAAAAAAATGGTTGAGTTGATGAAGGAACTCATATGTAAACACATGAATAATTATGTTTCAATAAATTTGTAGATGATTGAATATCTTTTAAATATGATGATGATTACATAAATTATTGATAATAATCATTTAATTGATTTAAATGCCCCCACATGTTAGTGGTCATTTTTATTAAGTAACCTAGATGATGTGTTATATGCATCAGTTATATTATCATCATTTTATTACCATTGGGATGTAACTATAATATCCATAAGAATTTATTTGGGAAATATAAAGCTGATTATGAAATATATATAAAAACTGATCCTCACAACATATTTATAAACAATAGAGTTGGGAAGATTGCTCGGTTATTCCATAAATTTTTATGAAATATTCATATATTCCCAACAATATAATCATATGGGATTAAAAAAACTATTAGAAATATATTATACAAGAAAAGGGGGTATGGTCCTGCCTACTTGACTTTTAAGAAAAAAGAACAGACTAATAAGAAATGAATAGTACATAAAAAGTAACCCATAACCAATATAATAAATAAATCATATTTATGTAATTGTGATTCATTTTTACTAAGAATGGATAACACTCTCGAGTATTCTATTTTAGACTTAAGAGAAACTTTTTATTCCACTTCATAGAATGGTTTCTCGAATAATTAGGTTCTTGTAAATTTTAGAATGGTATATCTTACTTAGGAAGAAGCATTAAAATTTATGAGGAAGGGAGATTTGAGGATTTAAACAATTATTGTATGTTTTCACATTCTATAAAATGTGAGGTACAATCCTAGACTAAGAATGAAAATTATTTTTTATAGTTTTTCATGATGATGAATGTTTTTATAGCATATTCGCTGGTGGTGAATGAAAAATGACCATGGGTTCTATGGTTATAGATCATGGAGTTATGAATGGAACAATGTAATGTATTATAGATACTTATATGGACATGCATGTAATTATAAATTCAATTTAGAATGCCCAAATATGTCACTATATGTTTGGACACATGTGTGAGAAGAAGATGAAGGTCTCAACAACAAATGGAATTCTTCTAGAGTTTAGGTTAATAGAAGTGGTCTTTTATTATTATATTATCATTGAAAAGAATAAGAATATATTTTTTTATGGAATAAAAAAATGTAAGGAATCTTAACATGTTGTACACTAATGTTTGGGGAAATGCACCAATACACTCTCTTATATGATCACTAAAATATGTGACTTTTATCATTGAATCAACCCAGAAGGTATGAGTATACTTTATAAAAATAAAACATGATGTGTTTAGCTTGTTTTGGAAGTGGAAATCCATGGGGTTAATTATTATATATCAATGATGAAATTGTTTAATTCATTTAATGGAAGAGAATATGACAATATATAATTTATCTAATTATTTCCTAGTACTAAAATTTGATGTGAGAAGGAAATTCCAAGTAAACTATAATACAGTGGTTTGTAAGAAAGAATGAATATGATGTTGAATGAATATACCAAGGGAGTGAGGATACACTATGGGTTTCCCAAGACCATATAAGAAGATGCCATAACTATAGAAGAATATCTCATCAACAAGAATCCATCTATACCAATGAGAGAATGTCAACCTTAGGATATCTTGTAAAAAAAGAGTAAATGTTATCTCATTTTGAGTATTTGAATTTTTGGAATATCTGAATATAAATATTGATAAAAGGAAAAATCATGATTCCCATTCAAAAACATGATTCATTTTTTGATATTATAAGACCTCATGATTTTAAAATAATTTTAAAATAATTAATTTCTTTAATTGATTGAGGATCACTGAACCCCAATTATAAATGAACTATTGTATAGAAAACCATTATAACCTCACTATTGGATCATTAATATGAATAAGAATAATTTTATTTAAAAAATATATAAAAATTATTTTGATAAATAAAATATTTGAAAAAACAATTACTTAATTTTTAATAATTTCATTATATGTTTTTTAAAAAATACCATTTCATCAAAAAGTATATTTTATTTATTTTGATGAGATAATTATATATTTAATTTTTTCTTATTTTATAAAATATATATGAAGAAATTATCCTCATTTTTGAAATACTAATGTCATAATCAACTTACAGTGATTTTTTTTTGAATTTTTTGAAAAGATTAAATTTTCAAGGAATTTTAAAAAACGGTAATTTTTTTATCAGTACCATTTAAATTAAATAGTTTACATAGTTAAAATTGGTTTTAAAATGGGTTTAAAAGAATAAATAGTACAATTATTTTATTAATAACAAAATTATATAAATTATAAATATATCTTTATTTATTTTATTATAAAAAATGTGTATACTTAAGAAATATTTTTTTTTCATAAAACCAATTTTTCATCATGTTTGACATGTTTATTTAAAAATTAATTGCAAATAATTTTATGGATTTAATTTTATATAATCGATTAAATATTTATAATCATCATGTAAAAAAAAATTTAATGTGACCCCTTTCATTTTTTTGTAATAATTAGTAGTAAAAATTGTAAAAATTTGACACCATTATTAAGGTTCAAAGGGGTTTATAAGGGAGAGGTTACACCACGATATAAAGGTAAATTAGATGATTAATATTTTAGAAACAATATATTATGTACATATGTCAGCCTCATCATATCAATATTTTTTATATCTCCCTTTTTGGAAGAATTTTATTTTTAATGAATTTATAATATTTTATTAATTTTATAAATACCATGTGTGTCCCCACCCCCACATATGAAAGGACACCCCTGATTTTCTCTTATTTACCCAATTTTTAGGGTTATATATAGAATAAAATCTGAACCAATATATTATAAACAAAAATATCAATGAATTAAAAGTTTTGGTATTCCCTAATGACCAACCCAGGGGTCTTTAATTGGATAGCTAAAATAGTTCTTTCAAAGAATATGTAATTTTCTTACCCAATCACATTAATTTTTTTACTCATTATTTTACCTCTTATAATTATATGATATTTATCATAAATTAATCAATTAATTATACTCAATAAAATAATATTTTACTACTATTATGAATACACTATTTTACACCCTTTTTTTGTCTAATGGGAAGCGTAAGTATCACTCATGCGTACATGTAGGCTACCAAATGCAAAGAGAGATACAATTCATTTTATATCACTATATTTCTTGGATTATTATTACGATAGGTTTAATGTTTATATATTATAATTAAAAATTAATTATTCATCTATAATTTAAATATTACAACTACTTTCTTACCATGAAATCCATTGGAAAACGATTATATTTCTCATGAATTTGTATGGAATAACACCACTATGAAGCATTTAATTTTTTCAATTACAATTTAAAAGGATGGTAATATGAAAGATATAATGAATATATATCATATATGTTATCTAATATTGATTCAATAAAGGTGAGTTTTATTTTACATTTCTCTCATTCCATACTTTGAAAACTGAAAATGATGTTCATGCATATTTAGGGCCTACCATCTTAATTAATAGTGTAATTCAATTTAATGTCTCTATATTTTATAGATGACTATAAATATAAATATTACAATAATATATGACATTTAGAAAAATATTAACCTTTTATATATTATGGATCTATCACAAATGTATAAGGATTAGAATTTCAAAAAAGAAATCCATATGAAAAAAGAGAAAGTTAACCCTAAAAATGTTGAATTTATTTAATATTTATTAATAAATAGGTTTTTAAAGGATATAAAATCACAATATGTGATATTTTAATTATTTTAAAAATTATTCTATATTATTATAATAAATTTAATAATTTTTTTTAAAAAAATTTCTTGGCATATGTAATGAAACTTAAACTTGAGGTAAGAGATTTATTTTACAATCTCATTGTTTATCAAGATTGTTTGTGATTAAGTTTCTGATAAATTTTTTTTATATACTTATAAATAAAAAAATGGTGTTTTTTATCTTTTGGTTATTTATAGAGATTATAGGTTTTCATATTTTCTCTTTAGTAACTCTCGATAATGAAATAATTGTTTTAAGGATCCTAAACTATATTTCTCTCTTCAACCAAAAATCCTTCTTATTCCGTACACATGTTTTCTAAAAAAACTCATATTTTTACTATTATAATATTTTTTTCAAATATTCATTCTTAAAAAAGATTTAATTTTTTGAATTACTTTCTAAAATGATTCTTCTTGTCAAATTTCGAATGAGGTAATTTGGACTTTTATAAAAAAATGTGACATATATTAGTTTTAACCTATACAAGATGAATAGAAATTCCAACACAAATTATAACTCAATTATTAGAATATTTATTTATTAATATACAAGGTTATTTTAAAATAAAATTTTTTCCATTGAATTTTTAGAAACTTTAACATTTTAAATAATTAATATCAAAATATAAAGGGTATTTACTAATTAATATTTGTATGATCTTTTCATGGTATTTCAATTCATCAATGATAAGATCCTTATGTGTTTCTTATGATTTACTGAGGATATTTTTCAATGATACAATCCTTATTCTTTATTCATATGGTTTATTATTATTATTTCATGTTATTTATAAAACTCATTAATTTTCCATGGGTTATAGTATGAAGAAATGAGGAAAATTTTATGAAAAATTATTATTTTACATGGGTTATGTCTTGAGGAAATGTTTATGAAACCAATTTAATTTTCAAGGGAGACAACACAGTTTTAGTTTAATGATATTGTGTCACACATCAGGGTGATTTTCATAATATCGAATGTGTAACCATAATTATATATTACTTGAATTCATTGAATAAAAATGAATTTCTAATGCAATAAACATGACTGGAATTTGTAGTGTAATCAGTTTAGTAAGTAACTATATACAATATGATAGCCTTGGGAGTGAACCTTGATTTATATGATATAATATAGAGCGTAACCAATCAACAATTATAGTCTTTATAGATGTCCTTACCAACTATGGAAATTATTTCCTATTCATTTATATTGAAAAAAATCATTTCTTATGTAAATGTTGTGATCCCTTTTATTATGATCATTAATTCATTTACGATTTATGGATTATGAACTACTATGATTTATTACATAAATCAATATTGTGATCTATGATATACATGGAATGGTTTTCAAATGTTATGATCATATTGTCATACCCTTATACTCATGTTATGTTTATGTGATCCTCGATATCTCCATTGTTTACCCTTAAAAGGCCTCAGAGCTCACTGTTTCTTATGTTTCCTTTACTAGATTTTGAAAAAATGATTTATGTTTGATATGTTTAATAAGGGTTTCACTTATAAACAAAATAGTGGGGAATGATTTAGATATATTATGAAACAAAATTTGTGAATAAAATTATCCAATGGTTCTAAACCTATATGATTCTACTTTGGACTGAAATTTTATGCACTAGTTAATAATCTAATAAGATATAATATTTATGTATGAAAATTATGGGTCACTATACTGGGTATCAGAGAAAGGTTTTGATAAATTTGGAAACAATGATGATAAAATATTAGTATGAAATGTTAAGATAATATTATGTATAAGAAATCATCCAAAGTTATGGTAGACAATGGATTGTGTATTTCATGGAAAAACATCATTTTATGACTACTAAAAGTGGATATGATTTTGGAATAACTGAAGTTAAGGGTAATAACAGTTAAAATATTTGGTCTATTATATGTTTTCTATCATTCAGGAGGATAGTGAGTGTTCCCTTAATACACACGTAGTTTGATACTCATAAGGGATATTAATAAATAACTCAAATTTCCTTAGTATACCATTGTGAAGGAGTTTAATAAATTATGACTATGATTGACAAGGATTAAAATTAAGGTGTTATAGTTTGAAAATATGGAATCATGATAAATACATTTTATAAATATTTTTTCACAATTTTTTTCCCAACTATTAGTATTATTTCTCACACTATGCTTTTCTGTTTGAATAAATTGATGGATCCTGAAGAAACCATGTTAAGTGTGACTGTGATGAAAAGTTTAATGATAAAATAGTAGTAGATGGAATGAAAAATCTTATTGGTATTATTATAAAACTTTATCAAGATAGGAATGTCGTTGAGAAACCAAATGAGAAATAAAGGGAACAAATTTTTATTTTTTCATTCATAAGGAAACAAACATATTATTTTAGTGGGTCTATTAATCCATTAATTTAGGAAAAATAGAACAATACCTTTGAAATGATATATTATATTGTCCAGTTTTTAAAATATGAAATGTTATTCTTTTTATTTATCATTTGGATGGTGATGCAGATAAATAGAAAAATATTGTCAATGACATGAGGAAATGCGATTAAATTGAATCCATGGAGTGGTATTTTTTTAGGAGAATTATATTCTATGACTAATTTCCTTGTATTCATTAGATAAAAATAGATAAATAATTCCTTATGATAAAGTTGAAGGATGAATAATCATATAGTAGATATGTGGAATGATCTAAAAGACATGTGGGGTATGCTTTTGGTATTACCATGTTACCTAAAAGATAGTTTGATTGACCTCTAATGGATTAAAACCAATTCTCCTAGAAGAATTATCTAGTTGGGAATTTATCAGAATTATGTTGACTTGTGCTCAAATGTGATGGTTTTTAATGTTGATCAATGTCAATAACCACTTAATCCTAGAGAAAAAGATAAATATCATGTGGTCAATACTGATGATGATGGGTATGATAATGATGTGGAAAATTGTACACTTACCATATACTCTTAAACTATTAATCTCTTATTTGCTTATGGAGATACCGACTATTTTACATCTGATGAATTTTATTAGGGACCATTTTACCACCTTAATTATTAGATGTTGAATTAGTATTGAAAACCCAAAGTTGTATGATGATCAAATCTTAGATCTAGGAATAATATCTAATTGAATATTATAGTAATTATATTCTTCAAAGTCTTTTTATTCTACCTTTGTTTCAATTTGATGTTATCATAGGTATGGAATGGATTTCATTGCATAAATACCACATCATTTATTTATGTAGGGAAGTCACATTTGATTTTCTGAAACAACACTTGATTTACTGTTAGTGTGATGATAAATATAATCTTTTAATGGAAATCACATTAGTAATATTAGTATTTATTATTATTCAAAAGGACTTATTATCATAGTTGGTTTAGGGGAAACTAAACATCAACGATATGCCTTCTGTGTTGGGGAGTTTTGATGAATTTATAAAAGTAGTTTCTAGTCTTCCAAAAAAATGTGATGTCATGTTTTTAATAGAACCAATACCCAATTACAAACTTATTTCAACAACTCCATATTGAATAGATCTAATTGAGTTGTTGGAGTTGACGAAGAAACTCTTGGATAATCATCGCAACTGATTCTCTAATAAAAGTTCTTCAAGATAGGGTGAAACAATTCTTTTTGTTAACAAGAAATATTGATCAACGTGACTTTTCATTGATTATTTGGAACTTAATAAGATCACTATCAAGAACAAGTATCATTTTACACTTATTAATTAATTGTTTGATAATTTATGTAGAGATTAATACTTTTCAAAAATTGAACTTTATTGTGGATATCATCAATTGAGAATCATGAAGGAGGATATACCTAATAACTGTTAATCATTTTTTTCCATTTTCAAAAGGCCGGTTTCAGGGATTCTGGTACTCATTACAGAACAACATTTCCTTCAGTAACCACAACCCAGCATCCCATACATTAAAATTTCAAAATTCAAAAATCCAAGACAACGAAACAAGCCCTCGATCCGTGCACTTACCACAGTACCACCCTTTTTCCGCTCACATGTCTACAAACCATCCAATCGATCATGACACGATTCAAGAATTCTCAACACACGCTACCCTATCTCCTCAAGATACAGTATCCTCGAGCTACGCCCCTGACACCATCATCATCGACGAACCGATGAACGGACACCGCCATTCTGTTGCACACCATCACCGACACCGATAAACGGGTCTTCCAACCCAAAAGCCTCCATTGACACTGGAAAAAACATCAACCGGAACAGTAAAATCCACATACATCGAACAAAAATTTAAAATACCAAAGTAACCAACATCCGCAGAGTTTCCTCCTTAAACCACCATTGTTGACATGAATTCCAGCCAACACCAACTCACACGACACCAGATTCACCAGTTGACCACAAAAAACATCTAGATCCGAGGAATCTCACAATGGAAAAACATATAGCCACCACCCAACCTCCGAAGAAAACCACAACGGGCCTCAAAGCACTTTCTGCCATAGAATAGGGGATGACCACCGGACGGTGAGAGAACCACCACAGGAAATCAACGCACACCAATAGCGAACCCTAGAACGCTCCGAAGAGTGTGTCGGAGAACAACCAGTCTTACACTCGCGGATCAAGCCAGCAGTGATGAAGAAGCCCAAAGTACAATGCCTCAGGAAAATGGGAAATCCACTAAACTGCCGCAGAGAACACCTGAGGAACCGCAGAAAATCCACCACGGGAATGAGGTAGAGGCGAGAGGAACCCTAGCACTGCAAACTTCAAGCGCTCCACCAGAGGCCAAATAGAATTCTTCCATACTGAATGTATAATGATTCCATTTTCCTTACTAATTATTCTTATATATTCATGTATTTAATGAATATAGTCATTATAGATTACGTTGTTTCATTTTTGGTAGTATTTCAATACCTTATTATCATATATTTTATGATAAAGAAATATAATGAAGGCTGCTTTAGTATTTTACATATTAACTAAAGGAAGTATAAATGGTAAAAAAAATTCCATGACTGAATTTTAGCTACAAAAAGTATCATATTGGGTCATAAAATCTTATGAGGGGTTACATATATGGATCTATTGAAAAATGAAGTTATTGAATGTTGTCATAGGCTGACTAATGTGACTAAAATCCATATATTTATTGTTTTTCAAGGATACTATAGATGATTTGTGGAAAATTTATCATAGTTGTCCAGTAAACTCACAATGTAAACATTGAAGAGATCCAAGATACTTTGGATATATTAATGTGAGGGAATTTTAAAGAACAAAAAAGAAGGTTATTCAGGAAACCATTTCATACACTACAATATAGTGTAAAGGGTTTTACTCTATTGTGATGCATCAATGTAGGTATTAGTATGCATACTAATAGAAAATTATATGTTGGTTTCTTATTCGATATTAAATTTTATGGTTCATGAGAAAAAATTCCCCAACTCAAGATTTGGAGTTAGCTATACAAATTTTTCCATTAAAGATATATAAGAATTATATTAATATAGAAAGGTGTGATATGTGTATATAGATCATAAATTTTTCATATATATATATATTCATTTTAAAAGAGATGAATTATTCTAGAAAAGATGGTTAGAGTTGATTATATAGTATAGAATCTCAATACATTACCACCCTTTGAAGGAGAAAAAGGAGGTTGATGAGTTGAGTTGAAAGGATCCTGATATATTACTTATTTAAGTGGGTAAATAAATATCCTATATTTATATATTTTCAAAGGATAGATTCAAAAATGTGGATGTGTGTGGGAAAATATTATTAGGATAAAATGTTTGCTATTCCATTTATCAGTGTAAAGATTAATGGGTTACAAAAGAAATATGCATAACTAGAAAAGAAGGTGAGAAATATTTCTAAGATCGACGATGATTTTGATAAAATGATAAGGTTCATGAAATATGTTTGGGTCACATCCATAATAGATTTTATGAAGGATCTATGATATGAGGTTCATATTTCATTATTCATTATTCAGCCTAAAAGTATGAATATGTATTGGGATGTGAAACAATATTTTTGGTTGGAAAATATTAAGAGAGGTATTTCTGAGTATGTATTTCGGTGGTTGGCATGTAATAAAGATAATGTTGAGAGAATGAAATATGAGGGGATGTTACAACCATTACCCATACTATAAAGGAAATGGGAAAACATCATAATGTTTCTTGTCATCAGAATCCCAAATATGTCTAAGTGATATAATGTTATTCGGGTTATAGTCAGTCACCTTATGAATCCAACACACTTTAATGGTGCAATATAATACTTATCACCTGATCATATTTCAAAAATATACATCAATAATGTTATAAGGTTACATTTAGTTCCACATTCAGTTCAATATGATCTAGATATGAGGTTTACATCGATATTTTGGGGAATTCTTTAGTATGATCTTTATTTTGAGATCTATTTTAGTAATAATTTTCATTCTTATATAGAAGATTAGTATGATAGAACCATTAAAACCCTGAGGGATATTTTTAGATCTTGTAATATGGGATTCAATTGTTTTTGAGATCAATACCTTCTTCTAGACATGTTTTAGTATAATAATACCATTAATTCAATAACTTATATGGATATCTATGAGTTCTACTAAATAAAGAAGTATAAAACACAAACATGTTGGGATGAATTAAGAGAATTAATTCTATTGGGACATGACCAATTTGAGGAAAATTAAAGAGTAATAGATATCCATTCAGTAACAAAAAAAAGGCATATCTTAGTTTCCAAGAATACTATGTTGACAACAATCAATGATGTATTGATTAAAAAGTTGGTGAGAAGGTATTCCTAAGAATATTTCCATGGCATAAGGTTTTGAGATTTGGAAAGGAGGGAAATATAAACCATGTGTATATTTTTTCCTATAAAATATTATTGACTGAGTATGGATAGTAGCTTATCTCTAGGTTCTTCCATGAAACCTCTATCAGGTTT
Organism: Viscum album; assembly: GCA_963277665.1. Taxonomy (NCBI): domain Eukaryota; kingdom Viridiplantae; phylum Streptophyta; class Magnoliopsida; order Santalales; family Viscaceae; genus Viscum; species Viscum album. Next base: position 824,507,771 of record OY728123.1, read on the forward strand.
ACAACTTGTTCTATGTATCCATCCTATGGAAGTACGTACCCGATCATTTACATGTATTGATCTCATAAGTCACACTGATAGATCATGATCTATCCTTTTAATAATAACTTGTATAAATCTTGGATCATAGAGATAATATGATACAAAACATGAGGACTCAACTTTTTAATGTTCTAGAGAGGAATCAAATAATGAAAAATAAGCTACAAAGGGACCGGAGTATCTGATGAAATAGAGATATCCACTATTTTTTGTGAGTGAGTGATGAAATTTCTAGGGTAAAATACAATTTATATCCCCTTGAATGAGACACACCAATATTTTATGATTGTTTTTTAAATAAATTTAATTTCATTGATATCTATCAATACATGAATCACAGATTCTAATTAAACTTCAAAATAGTATACCATAATATCCTAGCCTTCTAATTGATGGTATGAATAAGAATAAAAATATTTTATAATCATTTAATTTTTTTTATATAAATCAATTATATTATAAAATTAGTAATAAATAGTTAAAATTAATTATATATATATTTAAAAATATTTATACCTCAAAAGGGGGTTTTATTTCCTTTTGTGGAAAATAATATAGTTAATTTTTTCCACTTATAAAAAATTTATATGAAAAATTTACTTCATTTTTGAAATAATAATTTAAGAATTAACGTAGAGTATATTTTTTAGTATTTTCTAAAAATATTAATTGATTTATGAATAATTAACTGTAGTGATTTTTATTAAAAACAACATTCACATTTAAATCATAAAAAAAGTTGCATTTTTTTAATGTTTAAAAAGTAATATTAGTTCATTAATATTATTAATAATTAAATATTGGCCATTTAAATTAATTCTAAGTGCACTTTTGTACAAAATATGTGTATACATAATAAAATATTTTTTTCCTTGAGAACCAATTTTCACCACCATATTTTCCACCACATGGAATAAAAAAGTATCACTCATGTGTACGTGTGGATTACCACATCCACATAGTGATAAAATTAATCATCCCTCAACAAATTTCATGTATTGTTTTTATGATGTGCTTAATGTTTATATATTATATATATGAATAAATTATACTTATTTAATTATATATCATATATTCCTTCTTACCTTCAGATATTTTGGGAAAGGATAACGTCACTTATTCATATGCGTGTACTACCACCTCCGTAAAGTGGTGTGATTTGTTTTTTGATAAGATAATACATATATGGTAATAATATTATATTTAATTAATATATAAGATATTTAGGATATAATAGTTATTTTTTTAAGTTGAATTATTATTTTCCTTTCCTTCATTCCATTTGTTGAATATTGAAACAACGTTCATGCATACATACCACTTACCGTCTCCAAGAATGTTCTAATCCATTTTTATATAAATATATTTTATCGATAACTATATATATAAATTAATTGATTATATATTATATTAACATCATCACCATCATTTTGAAGATTAAGGATCCATTATCAATTTACAATGACCAGAACTACCGAAATAAAATCCACATAAAAAAGAAACAATTAACACCCATAAAAGGTGATTTTCATAATGAATTATTAATTAATGGGTGATGATATATTATATTGGGATAATATATGATATTATAAGTATGTAAATGATTCTATTATATAATTATATAAATTAAAATATAATTTATGATATAATCTCATTGTTTATTGGGATGGTATATGATTAAGTTTTTGTTGATGTAATTTTATGATATAATTCTAAATTAAATCATGAAATTTCTTCTCCCCTAGTTATTTATAGAGATTATATGTTTTCTTTAATTTTACTCTCCTTATTAACTCAATATACTAATATATTTTTTTATGGAGAATATTATTTTTTTATCTCTTCAGTTGAAAATCCTTTTTCTCCCTTATCAATTATTAAAAAAAATCAAAAAATGCTTGCATAATATCATATAATTATTGGAAATTAATTATACACAATGATATATATTTTTTAAAATGTTTTAATATGAATAATATTCTAATATTATGAATGAGGTAATTTTTTAACTTTTTACTAAATTTGTGAATGAAATATTTGTTTTAGTATATACAACATGAAGGGAATTTTCTACTATTATGACTGATCAGCACATTGAATATTCCTTCACAAACACCAAAGGATTATTTAAAGGATTATTTATTCAATAATAATTTTTAAATTTATATATTTCAAATATTTAATTTCATAATTGAAAGGTTATCTTCCTCAAGAATACTTTTAATGATATATTTTGGGTACATATATTTGATAATTAAAATATCCTTTGATGTTGCTTTATCATTATTATAGATATGATCCAATGAGAATATTTATATTGTTTCTCTATGTGGTTTATGATTTTTATGGGAATATATTTATAAATATCATTCCTTTTATATGGGTTATTCTATGATGAATTGATGAAATGTTTATGAAATCCACTTCATTTCCAGAGGTTATTCAATAATGAGATGTTTATGAAATCCATTTATTTTTCAAAAAATATGATATGATGAATTTTTTATAATCATATAGAACTTTTATGAATTATTTAATAAATAAAATTCCTTTTATATGGGTTATGATATGATGAATTGATGAATGATTATGAAATCCACTTCATTTCCACAGGTTATTTCATAATGAGATGTTTATGAAATCCATTTATTTTTCAGAAAATAAGATATGATGAATTTTTTATGATCATATAGAACATGTATGAATGTTTTTTATTATGTTATGAGTGGACCTGAAATCCTTTATTCTTCTAAATAAATTTGTAAGGATTTATATTTCTTGATATAAAAGGGTATGAAATGGGGCGTGAACCTAATTCAGTTAGGTTAATTGTCCACTGAGATAGTTTTGGGAGTAAACATTGACTAATAAGATGGAATGGATAGTGAACCTGGTCCACTATTATATAATTGGATGTAATCTATGACTACTATGTAAATTATTTTCTATACTTATTTATATGAGGCAATATTATTTATTATGAAAATGTTATACAATCATGGATCCCATTCTGTGACTCCTTTGTTATTGAATTCCTTATGACTAGCAAGATTTAATCCATGATCTAGATTATGATTTATGATATGAATTTTATGGTTTTAAAATGTTATGATCATGTTCTCATGCCCATATGACCTTGTTATATTTAAGTTATCATTGATATGTCCCTTATTTACCCTAACGAGACATCAAAGCTCACCATATATTTTTTATCCTTTCCCAAGTTATTATGATATGTTTTATGGATAATATTTCTAAGAACAATTCTAGTTATGAAGAACATTGTGAGGAGATGATGAAAATATCCTAGGAAAAAGTTTTTTATGTATCAGTGTTTCCAAATATATTATATTTATTTGATTGTTGCATGGATCATAATGTTCTGTATTTAATATTAATCTAATAAGTAATAATATTTATGCCTGAAATGGTTGGGTGACTATGTATTTTGTGGTGAGGAGTTGGTTATCAATTATGGGATCATAATAGCAAGATGAAAATAAAAAGATAAAATGTGATATTTTATAAAGGTTTCGTTTATAAGAACCAAAATGTAGTGGAAACTTATTTGTATAATAAATAATAGGAATTATATGTGAATGAGAATCTAAAATGTGAACATGAGAATGTGACACTAAAAATAGTGAATCATACTCCTCAAATTGGTTTGAGGTGATCAATAAGTGTTAGAAGGCATGTGTATAGGTATCCATCACCCTTATTTTGTTATTAACTTACCATGGAGAGACATAATGGATCTAAAAGGAAATTAAATTTATAAAGTCGATAATGTTGGAGTAGGATATAAAGGATAAAAATTATTCATTATATGAAAACAATACTCAGGATCAGAAACCTTTTCCATTAAGAAATCAATAACATCAACAACAAATCGATTTACAAGGTCATCGAATTAAAAGATAGAAAGAATATTTATAAGAATAGGGTTTTTTGAAGGTATTTTAATAGAATGCAGATGTGGACTTCATTGATTTTTTATCACCTATAGTGATGTTTACCACCATCAAAGTGGATATTAGTATTGGAAAATTAGAGGATTTACATCTTTATTAGCTTGAAATTAATAATGGTTACCTTTATGGATATCTGGAGGAGGATATTTATATAAAGCATATATATGGGTTTGTTGTGTCAAGAAAGGATGACTTGGAATGCGAACTCTGAAATAGGTTTTATGGGTGAAATAAAGCAGTAGATAAGTGGAACTTGAAGTTTGATGTATCCATGAGAAATAATTCATAAAATAGTGTGCTATGGATCAATGAATTTCATTCACATATTTTTTTAATAGATATATTATGTTGATTATATATGTAGATGACATGATCATTTCAAGATCATATATGCATAGGATTGATTAAATGGAAGAGAGGCTAGCAATGGAGTTTGATGTGAAAAATCATAGAGATCCTATAGATAATTTATTGATGAAGATAAAAAGATATAATATAGATCTAAGATTAATGTTATCATAGTCAGACTATTTTTTAATGGTTTTGACTAAATTTAGTATTCTAGAAGAAATTTCATTGACTCTTCCTAGGAAAAAAACATTATACTATAAATAGAGCATGAACCAAAGAAATTATACGAGTTCTAGTGTATGGAAAAGGGTCCATACTATATTGGAATCTTGATACATTTCATGGTCATTACCTGACATGATATTTCTCATACAGTGGGATTTGTGGGAAGGTGCACGCCTAACCCTAGAAAGAAACATTGGGAAGATGTGATGTGGATAATCTGGTGTCTAAAAAAAATTAAGTATTTATTTTACCCTAATAAATAAATATAAAAATATATTTGATAGAATATAAAATATACAACACTGAGTTTAAATAAACTGTCATACACTTTTAAAATATTATTAATTAAACGAGATCATTATAACATACCAATTAAATTTGTTGTTATGAATTGGAATAAATCCATTTTGAAAATTAAATATGAAGGATAAAGAAAGCATATTAATAAAAAGGTACAAAATTCAGGATAAATTATTTATAGGCTTCGAAAAGAATTCTCTCAAAAAAATGATTTTATTATTTTTTAACAAATAATTAAATTAAATTTTTCTAACAATAGGAAATTTATTTCGATAAATTGAATTTCATTCATTGAATTGTAATGTCAAATTTATCTGAGGAAGAACATTTTTTATTTTTACGTGAAGTATAAATTTTTAGTGAATTGTGACATATAATGATTTTTTATTAAAAAATGACTTTTAGTTTAAAAAAAATTGAAATGGTATAATTTATTTAAAAATAGTTTTCATGTATAAATATTTTAATTATTTTCTGAATAATCCAATTTTTTTCACAAAAATATGTTTCATTTTAAATTTTTATAAAAAAAATTATGAATATGTAAATTTTATCTTTCAGAAAATGTTTTATGTTTGTGTCTATGGGTTAAATATTAAATAAAATTATACCAAATTTGTTAAATGAATTTTTAATGACGGATTAAATGTTGTTAATTATAATTATTACTATTATATAATGTTATCAAATAAATTTTTTCACCATTAATAGTAGAAAAATAATTAATTAATCGCCTTATCCTATGTTAAAATTGTTATAAAAATGTATTTTCCAAAAATATTAGTGTGTCATCTCACCAATTTAAAAAAGAAAACCTCCTATGTTATCCACTTTACACTTATAAATATTTTTAGTTCTTACCAAACCTCCCCAAATGACTTAATTACTTAGATAACCCTGTCCCAACGAACTTTTTTTAATCCTAAATCCAATCTATTTTTGATTTAGGTATAATCCTAAAGAGGTTGTTTGATGAAGATATATCATTTTTAACCAAGAAACATTGTTATATATGTTCTTCCACTGCCTTAAAATATCACTAAATCATGATTATATAATAAAATAAATATCTCCCAGATAATAAATATTTTAATGTTAGTTTATTAACTTATAACGATATTATCTACCATCAAATGGGAAATGAAACCATTATTCATGTGTACAGTGGACTACCATCTCACGAATTGATGTAATTTTGTCAATCATAGACACCATTGGATGTTCATAATGATGTATTTAATTTTTATATATGATATTAATGAAATATTAATCTCTTTGTAAAAGTAATTTATCATAAAAATTCTTACAATACCACCCATTGAAGAATAATAGAACCATTCATGTGTACGGTGGACCATCGCCTTGCGAAGCGATGTGATTAATTAGTCATTTTCATGTCAAATGGATGGTATTTTTATGTTCATTTTAATAAATAATATGATATTTAGGATATAAATATATTTTTGTAATATAAAATATTAATTTCATAATTTTTTCAGTGTCATTGAATAATGGAAATGTTACTCATGTGTGCATACAACTTACCATCTCTATGATTGTAACAATGATCATTTTTACTAATAATATTTTATATTTGGGTTTAAAAGTATAAATTTTTTATAAATATGAAAATTATTTTAATTTTTTTTTCTATAGATGTCGGAAAAATGAACCCGGATATTCAGTTCAAGTTACAATCATCTCCCTGAGATAGTCCGACTTTGATTTCCTTTATAGTTATAAGTGAATCATAGAGTTGATATATAATATATCACAACAGTTAGTTAGGAGGGTCCATTTTATTTTCAAATTAAATTACAAAGGTGGTGTCTTCTAATATTAATAAAGAGGTAGTATGTTTAAGATTCTTAAACCTTGTAGATAGGGAGATCTTGTAATATTTCATCATCTACCCAATGACTACAATATTGATCCAAGAAATGTTGATCTCTCAGATATACATAAGAATTTGAGATTTCATATTCACTATTAATATCATTATGGTATGTTATAATTAGGATATTTAGGTTGGTAGGTTTTTTATGATATTCATATGTGGCTTCATCTTCTGGTATCTCTTATGAAAAATTTCCTATGACTAAGGGTTCATCCTCTTGTTCAAGTTCGGTTTACATATTAATGGATGAAAATATTCAAAACCCCTTTCAACTTAGATCATCAGTTGTTCTATGACTTATTTATGTTATTTTTCATGATCTATGTTATACTCTATAACAACTTATTTTTTTTGTTTTCGAAATAATGAGTAATCTTACTATAAAAAATAATCATAGTTTTAATGCATCATGGAACTATTTTGTTAGTTTTTATTTGATATTAAATAAATTAAATATTTATAAAAACGTAATATTAGAAATGGTGAATGAAAGAATGATATATAATGATAAATGTTCTAGGTATTAATATTCCAATAATAGAGAGATAAAAAATTAATTTTTGACCTAAAGAAACACATAGGTGGACCAGGTTTTTATGACTTGTGGATTGTCACAATCGGTTCAATCACTAATTTCTAATTCCCCTACTATAATTAATTTTTTGTTTATATTATTTTATTAAAAAATATTTTTTTTCTGGTTTTTTGGATATATTTAAATTAAAAGAACTGTATAACTAAATTAAATACTAATAAAATGCATTTTTTTGGAAGAACACTCTAGTATTAGGGTTTTGTAACATGGGTAACTTCATTATTTAACTTTTCTTTAAATTTAATTTGATAAAAATTTAAAAAACTCATTAATAGATTATTTTTTAATTTACTTATCATGGAATTTATAATGCCCTCCAAACAGAAAACATAACCTCCTCCAATATACAAATAGTATAAAATCGTGATAGAGAATGTAATTCCAAATTGAATCAACTCCACCATGTATTATTTTTCAACTCGAGTATCCTCAACATCATCTAATGATGAGTTTAACCATTCAAATGTAGGAAAAATGAATGAATTAATGAAAATAAATGTATTTGAACAAAATGTTTTAGGGGATGACCACCACACCCATTGAATACTCTCACATCCACCACAAATAGAATTAATTTTTTTGAATTTATAGTGAAATAATTATGAATCCCATGAAACCTCCCCCAAAGAAAAGACTTAGGTCTGTCACTCGAAATTTCATTTTTAAGTGTCTATGAAGAATAATGGAAGATAGGGGAAGAATAAATGAAAGGATTTTGAAAACATACATGTGGATTAAAAATATAGCATGCGTTACATGGAAAAATATATTTAAAGTAAATGAATAACTAAAGTAGTAGCTATATACCATAATACACCACAACAACAGTGTAATGAAAAAATATTTTATCCACAAAAGTTTTCATATTATAATTATTCAAAATAGTATAAATCACATTAAATCACATAGAGGATAAAATATAATCCTTATAAATGTGTAATTAATTTAATAATATATATTTCTAGAAGTTAAGGAATAGATACCAATGGAATAATAACTTGACCATTGGAATAGAAATTTGACCATTCAAATTATTAATCTATAATTTATAATTGCAACCACATAAATGAAGTAATAATTGAAATTTAGGTACCTTCAAAATGAAAATATGTTATAAATAAATCATAGTATAATTTAATAAATATTTTGGAAAATATTAATTAAGTGTTGGTATTTTTATAAAACATAAATGTTCATTATTATTTTATAAATAATATACTAATTTAATTGATTTTTTTCTTAAAATAGATTTATATATTATTATTTTGTTGTCTTATGATTATATAATAATTTTATGATATCGTAATTAATTTTCCAATGTGTTATAAATTCATATCTAATTTCAATATGTGTTTGTCTTGATTAAAATATTATTTTAATTGAAAATTAAATTTCTCATATGTAGAAAATAAATTCATGAAACAGTGTTATTTTTTTAATTCTACACCGATAAAAATGCTTAGGGCAAATGTTTTGGATTTTTCTAAAATAGTTGAATTTTTAGTGAATAGTAAAATACTGTGATTTATGGCATATATTCATTGTAAGTAAAATACACTATTAATTGAGTCATGGATGATTTAAGCACTATAATTTATAAATCCACATCATCATTTAATATATTTAGTTTCAATGTTCAAACTATTCATTGTCTTGGGCCAAAATAATAAACTAATGAATAAAATAATTATAAAATGCCCCTCTCCACCCCTATAAATACCACCCTTGACAACCTTTTATCCTCACACCTTCCATGAATTGATCCACTTCAAAATTATTCCCAAAAATTTCCACAAGTACAAACCCCATTTCCAGGATAATTTGGCCTCAAAAAATTTCCCAATCCAATTTCCTAAAAAAAGGGTTCTCAAGTATGTGAATTGAAGAGGTAAAATCCTCTATCATTTTCTTTTAATTTCATTTCAATTAATGTCCTTTTATTATTCTCTCATCATATACCCTTATCCAAGAGGAATGGTAACTCTATTATATTATATATAATGGATATTTATTATGTTAATACAATAATATATCTTTAAACCTTTTCTCCTCTCACATTTCTTTTTAAAAAAATGAAGTCATCATTTGTGATGTGTCAATTTACCACCGTTGTGGATGATGTGTTATAATTTTATTTTATTGCCTTCAAGGTTGGTCATAAAACAAATATAATGGTTGAAAAATTTGTAAAATGTATGGTATAAATTTTTTAATGTTATGAAAATAATTATATTAATAATATTAAGTAATAAAACTAAACGAGTTCGTCATGATCAAAAGTTTCTAAAATTAATCTAAACAAGTATCATTAAACTTTTGTCTAATAAATTATCCCCATATCAAGAAAAAATATATTTAAGACCAATTACACTAATTTATGTTCATTAATAACATATATTTTCAGTCATGTAGAATCATTCTTATTATAAATTAACTTATATACCTATAAACATGTGAACCAATCTTGAAAACCAATAACAAGAACACCCTCGAAAGATGGAATATAACTCTATAACACATCATTACTGTAATAAATGAACTTACTAAAATTACAATGAATAACATACAAGTATAATAGGTTCTTTATTTATTACATAGTGAGTATACTTTTTTTATCCATGATATTTAAGTGAAGATGACATTCAGACATAAGGTAAGGGGATTCTCAGACACAATTTTATTCCTTCAGATTATTCCCATTTTTCTCTAAATTTCAATGTGGATGTGCATTTAATAATACTAAAATATTATTTCATTGTTATTATTTATTATTTTTTGCGATATACATGTTTCTAATAAGGTTTTATGATAAATAAATTTTTTCTTCAAAAGAGCAATTATTTATAAAAGTGCATTTCTTTTATTATCTTGAGATTCATTATTTTTCACTCAAGATTTATAATTACTATATTAGTATGTTATTAAATTTTTGGAACCGCACAGATTGTTTTTGAATATATGATTTATGAAATAAAACCCATTCATTTCAATGTGTTATTTCTTGTCTAACTTTAATATATGTTCTATGTGGCATGCATTATTATATAAATGTTATAATGTGATAGGTGCACCTGAAATTATATAATTCTCCAATGCATTTGGTAATGTCATGTATCTCATAAGATAATGTTAAATACATATTAACATGATTCACTATTTTTTAAAAATTATTTTGTTATGATGTTTCACATATGTTATTCATGATCATGATGCTAGCTTTATTTACAACCATGTGTGGTCGTTGACCACTATGACATGAGGTTTCATTTTTATGAATTTACACATTCCATGACATTATTTAATTCTTAATCCCAAGATTATGATGATGATCCATTGATTATGTAATGATTATGAGGTTTAAAATCACCCTTGTTTGATATCTCTTATTCATCCTCATACTGGGATTTTATATCACAGCTTCATTTGATTAGGTGAAAACATATACTGAGGAGGAAATGAGGTCCCATAAGAGTCTAGATAGTAGTGAATTAATTTGTTTATATTTTTTTATGTCAATGTTTTTTATAGTACTACTTTTCCCAATACACTAAACAATTGGATCTTTGTTGTTTAATGCTATTACTGTTTTCAAAATTTAAATGATGTAATAATCATTTTTGAAAATATGTGTCACTATAGTTGGTATGAGAAAACTGTTTAGTTAATTTGGGAAATAAGAATAATGAATTTTAGTGAAAACACATAGTACTAGACTAAGTATTTGTGATCACCATTGTATTCCGGTTAGAAAAATTATAATCATAGGGAACCCACAACATATTCCATTATATTTAATATCACAAAGAAATAATTTATATATTCAAGGATAATTGAAATATGTTTTGTTCATACATTTTATATTTTAGATAATAGTGTGAAGGATGGGAAACAATGAAAAGAATATGTGTCCATGACAATACAATGATTGATCAAATCACATCCCCAATGACTTGGGAGGTGGAGTTCAAAATTTCATAGTGATTCTTACCTAGCTATCTTTGGATATGAATAATAAACTGAATAATGAGGAACATAATCCTTCAAAAAAGAGATATCAACTAGCTATTGAGTATTTTATGCAGAAATGACCATTTACATTTAGATGAGGTTTGGATACACTATTCGTAGAATAGTGGGTCAACTAAATGTAGAAGACATTTTCTATGGATCAATATTATGAGTTGGAGATGGTGACTCCCACCATTTATTAGTTAGACGAAGAGGCCAATCAGTGGTGGGAATTTATTGAGAACACGAAGCTGAAGGATAGAATTCACGTGATATAGTGGGAAGAATTTAGGAAAATATTTCTTACCAGGTATTTCCTTCAAACTCTTCATAAGAGGTGAGAGAAAAAATTTATAAATAATAATCTAAAGGGTGGTGAATATTTCATGGCCTACAAAGAAACTTTCATAAGGAATACAAGGAATGATTCAAATTTTGTTGTCAATAATGATAGAAATATTTATATATTAATTATTGTTTTAAATCCTCACATTCAAAATGCTCATGAAATTTGAATCATTTTGTGTTATGAAGAACTCATTTGATATGCTCTCAAGGTAGAGATAGAGTTTGGATAATGGTACAGTGGTTATGGAGATAAGAAATTAATGATGGAGTTTAAATATGGAGGATTTAATTACAATGGTGCTAATAATACTTAATCACACACATGTAAAAAATTTGGGTCGAATCACCTTGGGAATTTCCTCAAAGGTATGGGGAAATTTTACAAGTGTGGGAGAAAATGCCACCAAGATCATGAATGATGAAGAGAAATTATGAATCAAGATAATGTTTTGGAATAAAGGATATCCCCACCCATATTTCAATGCATTAACTATATGGTGTAAGGTAACTATAAAGGCCAGTGTAGTAGTCCCCATGTCCTCGAGGGTAATCAACATCAAAAAATGCCATATCCCAAGTAGAAAGTGAATTCTTATTCCATCTCTACTGCTGAAGTGGATCAAGAAAATTATATAGTGACAACTAAATTTGTTATTCATTGAAAAATAGAGAATATAAAATATTATTTGGTTCTACACATTCTTTCATATTTATAAAATTGGGTAGAATAATTCAAACACCACCATAAAATAAGAAGGTTTAGTTATATGTGAGAATAATACATTTGAAAATTATTACATCGAAATTATATAACTCCTCCATGGTTAATGTCTATGGAATGAACCTCCTAGAAAGTATTTTATTATTTACTTTTTTGTATTTTGATGTTATATTGGGTATGTATTGGATATCCTTCCACAAATCCAACATCAACTAAGGATAAAGGGAGGTCACTCTTCCCATCTTGAGGCATCATTCAACTCAGTACAAGTTTAAGGAGGAAAAGTCTTCCTTGGAGCCATCATCTCAATTGTGGATATTATTTCCTTATGAGCAAGCATATCTAGCTCAAATGATTGATAAAAATGAGATTATTATGCTTGAATACCATCCAATTGTGAGGGACTACATTGATGTGTTCTTCGAATAATTTATTGGTCATCATTGTGACTGGGAGGTTGAGTTCTAAGTATTAATTATTCCATGATATTTTCCTATATCAAATACACCTTATAGAATGGCCACTGTTGAGTTAGAGGAAATGACTTCGTTGTTACAAGAGAATCTGGGTAAGGGTTTGATATGCCTGAGTTCTTCACCATGGGGTGAACCAATCCTCTTTATAAAGAAGAAGGACGGATAAATGAAACAAAACCTTTATTATCATGATCTCAAAAAAATCATAATAAATAAAAGTATCCCCTTCCAAGAAACAAAATAAATTTTCTGATCAACTACATGGGTCCAAATAATTCTCTTAGGAGGACCTTAAGTTGGGATATCACTAATTAAAGGAAAGGAATGGAGATATTCAAAAGACTTCATTTTTAATGAATTATGGAAATTATGAGTTAATAGTGACACCTTTTGGACTGACTAATTCTCCAAAAATAATTAGGGAATTAATGAATTGTTTCTTTAAATATTACTTCAACATCTTTGTGGTAGTATTTATAAATGATATTTTGATATACTCCATGAGAATGGAGGAACATGAGGAGAATTTTATTACTATTCTAAAGAACTTGGGAAGGGAGAATTTATATTAAAATTATAGAAAATATGGGTTCTGAATGGAGGATGTATCATTATTGAAGATTTTTATGACATGAAAATTAATATCTATTGACCCTTCTAAGAAAATTGATATAAAAGACTTAGGAAAAACAACATTTTTAGTAGAGGCTTGTATTTTCCTTGGTCAACCAAGGTATTATCAGTTATTTGTGAAGAAATTACCATGATTTTAATACCAACTAACAAATATTACTTGGAATGTATAAAGGTTTCTATGGACTGGTGAATGTGAATAATGCTTCAAAGAGTTTAAAAACAGGTATTTCACCTCTCGAGTATTCTCACTTCTAATAAGTTCAGGTCTAATTCCCCGGCCCTAGTTACCAAGAGTTAGTGCATTATTACAATACATTGTCATGATCACAAGGAAATCATGTCTCGGAAGACAGATCAGTTTATTATTATTGGAAACAAGATTCATACATAAGTTCAGCTTTACAACTTGAAAATAAATACAACACGAATTTATTACATAGGAAACATGACTCCTAGATAATTCCTTGAAATCACTCATAACTAACTTCTTCATATCCTCAGAAAATGAAACATTCAAAAGTTGTGAGCTCAAACGCTCAGTATGTGTAAGAAATACAGTGGAAGATAACATAAATATTAAGCATGATGAATAATTGAAACCTCATTCCTTTAACAATAATAAACATGAATACTTTTATGGAAGGAATATGAGATATGCAAATAATTCCATAATAAAACATAATCATGGGTATTCTACTAGTCGAATGATAACATGAACCATTAATATTGTTTCCATAATGAGGGAATGTATAATGTTGGAGATTATGAAAAAGTTTGTCAAGGCCTCGGCCAAGATGTCTAAAAATGATTAAGGCCTCATCTAAAACCATATATCAAATTGGGAAAGGCCTCGGCCAATTCCATGTCAAGTTGCCTCATGAGACCTATCGATGCATCGATGAGCTATAGTGGGCTCCACTGGTCAATTACAAAGCCCAATACATTCCTCATATGAAAAGGTTGAAATATAACATAAACATTCGTATTAAAACTAGAATACGAAATGTGAATACATTAAACACAAACCATGAATGGTATAAAAATAGCACATCCACAATCAAACATATCACAAAACCTTCAATACATTTTGGATGTTTTGTATCATAATAAATCAACTTCAAATAAACTTAAAATCCATAAAAGGATGTTGACATAGATGAAATCAAAACCTTTTTTAGAGAAATATCTATTTATATTTTGAAATCATTTAAGACTCACAGAACTATAAAGAAAAAATTATTTTGAAAATATTCTTATATGATTTTAAGGTAAGCTTCGACAATTATATAACGGTGGAAAATATATGCACCTGCCGTATAAATTAAAAAGACATTCTTACCATAATATTGTCGAAAAGGTTAAAAATGACTTTGTTTCGAAAACGACATAAAAATTCATTTATAAACATATTATAAAAAGTCAAACAAGGGTATTAATTAATTTAATCCATAGTATATAAAATAGTAAGACTGTTTTGGAATAGATTTTTAAGAAACATGGATAAGGATGATAAAGAGGTCCCAGTAGATAATTACATACAAACAAACTCAGATAATGAAGAGATTTTAGAATTAACCCTTACCTTGTAATTTCCCTTAGTCGAGGGTTGGTTAACCTCCTGTATAATGGTAAAATAATTGTTATTAATATATACAACAATCATATACATTAATATGATATCATATATAATCTTTTTATCATTTCTTTGTTAATAATATCTTAGTATTCTCGTCGTTTCGGGTGTTAACATATTTGTTTTACTTTATATGATTTGTTATATAAGTCATATTTTTTTATGTTTGGAATGTATCTTATTCATATCTATAATTATATCAAGTCTTTAAAAATTATTTTTAATCATCTAATGAAAATTAGTCTTTAATGGATACGATGTGGAATGAATCTCATCACGTCCGTGGTGACTGTAATCCGTACGTACGCACGAGCAACAATATAATTCTTTTGTTATTAAAATAATATATAATTGGATGTTATATAATATATAAAGAATAATTATCTAGTTATATTTAATATTTACATCAATTACCCATCATTATTATACCCATCCATATAATAATTTATTGAATAACAATTACACCACGACGTGAAGACAGTTAGCAATATATACACATGTATGGTGACATGTCATTCAAAAGATTGATAGAATAATGAATTTGGTTATATCATATTTAAATGGAAATCGCAGTAAATAAGAGATACTGGGGTTATTATTTTATAAAAGAAACAACAAATAAAGACGAAGTGAAATAAGAAAGGAACTTGAAAGAGGTGTTGAAATATTCACCTATTATTTGGGTTCTTCCTTCTGATTTGATCAAAAGGGATCCTTAGGATGGCTTTATGACTAAATTAAGGTTTCTTAAGATGCATTTAGGATAGATGAGAGGGTATTTGGGTGGAGTTTGGCCGAGCCAAATTGCTTTGATGGTGTGAATTATAGAGAAGGTGGAGTGCCCTTTTGTAAGAGGAGTGAGGGGCACCTTAGGAAAAGCTAGAAATATTATTTTATAATAAAGTGTTTTTCTATTTATAATGGATATAAAGTGGATTATATAAATGATAAAGTGGGTAT
The DNA here is from genome assembly GCA_963277665.1 of Viscum album. Classification (NCBI taxonomy): domain Eukaryota; kingdom Viridiplantae; phylum Streptophyta; class Magnoliopsida; order Santalales; family Viscaceae; genus Viscum; species Viscum album. Next base: position 824,523,937 of record OY728123.1, read on the forward strand.
GGGTCAAATACCACTCAACCAATAGGTTTTGGACATGTTGGGTCACTATATTAAATTTATATTTTAGATTTGACTCTTAGTTAAATAGTTTGACATTTATCATGTCTCTTTGTATTTTTATATTATATAGTTAATACATTTACTATACACTTCCAAAAGAACACAAAGTGGTTCATTAATGATACACCTATCACTATATATGTCCTTCTTATGAACCTTAGATTTTAAGAAATATAAAATTAATTAATAATATAATATTTGTTTTTAAAACACTTTTATGTCAATTTTGACACTATTTTGTATTTTGTTTTTTTCTAAATTCATAACAGAAATATTACTTCAAAAAAAATTCTTATAACCAACAATAAAATTTCATATTAACCTATAAAATTAATGTAATTCATAAAAACTTTCAAATTATATTAATTTTAACCTTAATATTTATTTGATTCTTTCATTATTAAGGAAAATATTGCATCAACATTTTTTCACAAATAAGTTTAATTATTAAAGGTATAAAAATTATAAATAAAATATCATTATGTAGGAAATGTTTTTATCTTTCCAATGAATATTTATAGTAACATATATAACATGTATAACCCTTTGTAAAAATTGTTTTACTAAAATATATATGCCTATGTCATTTTTGTATTTACTTTATCGTAATTAATAAAAAAATGTCATTATCACTTAAAAGTTGCTCCATGGGGTCCCAAAATAGACCCAAAGATTCCCATGGTCGGACATGTATCATAAAATAGGTTTAGGGCACGTGTTAGGGTAATTTAATATTATTATAATATTATTTTTTACCCTTATTTACTGGATTTACCCTTTAACCATGGTAATTAAAATATTTACCGATGTAATTATTCAAAATGTCTTAAAATAAAAGTTACCTATTTACACAATTTGGACCTCCGAATTCTAAATATGGAGTAAATATTTCTATATTCAAAACAAAAAAGTGGCAGGAATTAATTTAAAATTAATTCCTGTTTTCAAAACAAAAGCGTTTTTTTCTTCAGAAATAATAACTATCAAAAGATTGACTCTTGCTTATGTGTAGTTTAATTGTGAAATTACATCCAATGACCATCATTGTATTAAATTTTAAAAATATATTTTAATTATACTTTAAAACCACTCAATATTATAATTTAGCAATACAAATTATTTTGATTAAAAAAACTGTTTTTAATTAAAATTTATTATTTTTCACTATTCATCGAAAAACTGAATGTTTTCAGAAAAATACAAAAAATTCACCCAAATTTTATTTTGATACTCCAAATCCAAAAATGGAGTCCATTTTGAAAGATAAAATTTATAAAATTTTAGAAAGGGGGTATTACTATTCATAACGGATAGTTTGATTGGTTGTGATGTGTCAGAACTCGAAGTTGCATACAACACACGCTACTGTATTATTCAATGTATTATTCAAAGTGAAGCGTACTGTGAAAGCTTGGGGTGTTACATTATACCCTCCTTAAAATAATTTCTTCCTCAAAATATTTTAGAGTATTACTGAGTTAAAAGATTCTGGTGGTTCTTCATCATAAGTTCCTTAGGTTCCCATGTTGCATCTTCCATCTTATGGTTTCTCCATAGAACTTTTACCAGATGTGTATTCTGGTTTCTAAAGACCTGTTCTCTTGTATCAACAACCTTGATGGGATCTTCTCAATAAGGTAGATCGGTTCCAGACCTTATTCCTTATATTTGAGTACATGTGTTGGGCCAGGCAAGTATTTACTCAACAGTGACATGTGGAACACATCCTGAACTTTGGAAAGACATAGCGGCATTGCCATATCGTAAGCTATAGCCCCAATTTGTTCTCAAATTTCAAAAGGTATGATGTACTTGGGACTCAATTTTTTCTTCTTACCGAAATGTATAACACCCTTCCGTGGAGAATACATTCAAAAAACATGATCTCCTACAAGAAATTCCAAATCCTTCCTTTGGTTATCATCATAGCTCTTCTGTCTACTTTGAGATCCATTGATGTGGGTTTGGATTACCTTCACCTTTTCCATCGTTTCATCCACAAGTTCCGGGGCTACAAGTTTTTATTCACCAACATCATCCCAACTGGTTGGTGTGAGACATCTCTTTCCATATAACGCTTCATATAGTGTCATATGAATAAATGAATGGAAGCTATTGTTATGGAAAAGTCTACCAGAGGTAAAAATTGATCCCACATACCCTGAATGTCATGTGAGAAGGATCTCAACATGTCTTCTAAGGTATGAATAGTCTGTTCTGATTGTCCATCAGTTAAAGGGTGGTAGGTAGTGCTCAATTTAATATTAGTATCCAAGGATTTCTGAATACTTTTACAAAATCATTATGTAAAACGTGGATCGAGATTAGATACAATCGATAGTGGCAATCCATGAAGTCTCAAAATATCATTAATATACAATCTTCCTATATGTTTTAGTGGGAAATCTTCTCTTATAGAAAGAAAATTTTATGACTTGGTAAGATGATAAAAAATGACCCATATTACATCTTTCTCTCTTGGATTCTTTGGTAGCCACATGACAATGTCCATTGTAATATTATCCCATTTCCACTCAGTTATGGGAAGAGGTAGCAAGACTCCTCCAGGATATTTCCTTCTAGCTTTCACTTGTTGACAAATCATACATATTGTCATAATATTTGCAATCTCTTTCTTCATGTTGTCCCACCAGAAATATTCCTTCAAATCTTTATACATTTTGGTGCTTCCAGGGATTATAGAGAAATTATATCTATGAGAATCATCCTACAATTCCGTTTTTAGATCAGGTATATCGGGAACACAAAGTCTCTTCCCAAATTTCAAAATTATATCTTCATACAAAAAGCCACTCAATCTCCCACCATTTATAGCTTTAATCTTCTTTTGAAACTATTCATCACCAGTCTAAGAACTCTTTATCCTTTCACATAATTATGGTTTAGCAACAATTTGAAAATTTATTGATGTTTCACCTTCCATGGTTATTCCCATATCCTTTTTTACTAGAACCATGTATATAGGATCCTTTTCGACTCTCATCTTGTTCAAAATTCCATTATCCTTTCTAATCAAAGCATCTTCCACCTTATTTTCCTTCCTCGAGTGGTAGTGTATCATGCAATAATAATTCATGAGTAGTTCAAGCCATCGCCTTTGCCTCATGTTGAGTTCATTTTGTGTGAAAATATAATTCAAACTCTTGTGATTAGTATAAATCTCACATTTTTTTACAATAGAGATAATGTATCCATATCATCATATCAAATATTACAGCTGATAACTCAATATCTTAAGTAGGATAGTTTTTCTCATTAATTTTTAGCTGTCGTGATGTATAGGAAATAACCCTATCATTTTGCATAATGAAACAACCAAGTACTTTCTTTGAAGCGTCACTATAACTAAAAAACCCATCATTCCCTGATGGAAGAGTCAAGATAGAGGCATTCACTAATCTTCTCTTAAGTTCATTAAAACATTCTTCACACTCTTTTGTCCAAATGAATTTAACACCTTTTCATGTGAGATTTGTCAATGGGTTAGCCAATCAGGCAAAATTCTGGACGAAACATCGAAAATAACCTACTAAACTAATAAAACTGCGTATCATAGTTATACTCATCAGTTCTGGCCATTCATGGATTGCTCTTGTCTTAGAAGGATCAACAGAGATTCCATCCTTAGAGGAAATATGTCCATGAAAAGATATCTCATTAATCCAGAATTCACACATGCTAAACATCTCATATAATTCTTGTCTTCTAAGAGTCTTTAGAATAATTCACAACAGATTTTCATGATCATAGTATATTTTGGATTATACCAAGATATCATCAATAAATACCACTAAAAAGTCATCAAGATACTTTTTGAGAACTCTGTTCATTAGATCCATGAAAATAGAGGGTGCATTATTCATCCCAAAAGGCATTACTGTAAACTTGCAATGCCCGTACCTAGTTCAAAATGTTGTTTTCGGAATATCTTCCTTCTTCACACCCAAATGATGATATCCAGATTTAAGGTTAATCTTTGAAAATTATTGGGGTCCATTAAGTTGGTCGAATAAATCATCCATGTGTGGTAGGGGATACTTGTTATTTATTGTTATAACATTGATCTCCCTGTAGTCAATATATAGCCTCATATATCCATCTTTATACTTAACAAAAAGGATAGGGGATCCCCTTGGAGAATCACTAGGGTGAATAAATACCTTGTTACTCAATTACTCTAATTGTTACTTTAGTTCCACTAATTCCATAGTGTCCATTATATAAGGGGTTTTTACATGAGCCTTGATCCAGGAATTAAATCAATGGAGAACTCAATTTATCGTTCTGGAGGATCTCCAGGTAATTCCTCTGGAAATACATCAACATAATCTTGCAAAATAGGTACATCCTATAATTGAACATTATTTTCCTCACCCACTGTTATTTCATTTTATTCCTCCCCAATAATTGTATTTACTTGACCAACTAGGGATGGATCTAGATAAGAATTAAGTGGTGATGATTCTGCTCCAAAGATAAGGTGTTCCTTATCATCATCATCAAAAATAGTAACCTCCTTCTTCTTACAATGAATTTTTGCATAATATTTTGAAAGCCATTCCATACTAAGGATTATATCAAAATCAATCATGGGTATGACCATGAGATCAATAGATAAAGAACATTTATATAACCTAATTGGAACTGATTCATAGAACATAGTCGCAATGACACATCCCTTAAGAGTTTTAACTAAAAACTCCCTTGTTAAATCAAATTGGAAATATCTAATTTTCTAAGAAAACATGGAAGATATGAAACAATGCGATGATCCAAAATCTAATAAAGCATTGGATAAACTGGAGGAAACCAATAAATTACCTACAACCATGTATTTCGGAGCATCAACCTTAGGAGTAGTGATCGCATAAACTTAGCCTTGATCCCTTGGAATTTTTTGAGATAAGTTTCCCTAACTCTTAGGACATTCATTTTCAAAATTTATCATCCCCCTGAAATTGTATCATTGAACATTGGTAGCATCTTTCTTTCAATTACAATCACTAGAACGATGGCATTTATTTCCACATTTGTAGCATAATCCTTTTCCATTTAGACAGGGACCAAGGTTCTTCCTTCCACAATTGTCACATGGTGGAAATTCAATTCTTCCCTTTTTCCCTTTTTACCTATTTTCTTTCCCAAAGTGTTCAGTAGATCACTTCTTATCTTGCTTTGATTTAATGTCATAATACTTAGATAATTCCTTTTTTGTCTTGATAGCACATGATAAAATATCTTCGTATGATGAGAAGTATTTTGATAGTAAAGATCGACGGAGAAATGGTTTTAGAACATAAAATAAAAGATAAATCTTACTTTTGTGGTTATGTATATAATCTGCAGTATGCCTTGAAATCCTTATAATGTTAGCCTCGTACTTTGTAACATTCTCATTATCCTTTTGCCTCAGACTGAGAAATTGTCTTTCCATATCCGCTCGATGGTTAGGAGGAAAGTATTTTTACATGAAAATCTCTTTAAACTCCCTCCATTCCATACTTGACACTAATTCATCCTCATTTGTGTTTTGAATCAACGACCACCATTGATCTGCATATCCAATGAGGCGATAAAATACCATCACAACTTTTTCCCTTTCACTACTCCCCAAAGCCTGAAATATTTTCTCTAATGTACTTATCCATTTCTCATCTACCAATTTATTTGTCTTCCCATTGATTGTTAGTGGTTGTTGCCTCATGAATATATCTAACATTGATCCTCCATGCTACGGATCTGGGTGCTCCAAACAGGTAAGGTTGTTATTCATAACCGGAGTGAGTTGTCCCAGTATAGTGAGAAGCTGATCAGCACTAGTTGTATCACCATATCTATGATAATTATCTTGAGTATGATGGAAATCCCTACATGGAGTGTGTGCATTGATATGGTTTTGATTCCTTCAACTAGGTGCCATTTCTAAACAATTTCATAAACTAGATTAGTTTATGAATTGAAATACATAATTCCAAGCATGTAAAAGAATTAACATAAATTGAAAAGTTTATGGATATAATCCATAATAATAAAAATTTTTCTTTGATAATTATATACTCATAAACCATTATTAATGGTTTGTAATAAAAATGAGAATTATCATAAGCATATCCCTAGGGAGTGTCGTGACCAAGAGTGCAGTAAGGCCCGTTGTCGTTCACCAGTTCTCGTTCAAGTCTATCTTAAATTGGTGTTTTTGGGGTTTACCCCAAGGTACATATGTGTCAGAGCCGCCTCTACCTACTCATATCCAGATAGGGATGTATTGTTTGGAAAACTCACAAAATATATGCAATACCAAAATTATAGAAGGTTCTTCTATACTAATCCTCAAAGTCTATCTTAGGGCTATGTTCTCTAATCAGAGTTTATCCAAATATAGCTTCCATAGTTTGTACAAAAATTTCTCTGATACCAACTTTAACGCTCTGACACTAGTAATCTAGAGTTGGTACATTATAAAATAAAATTTCCATGATCGTAAGTAAAGCATGTCTTGATAGACTGACCAGTTTAGTATTATTGGAAACAATATTCATACATAAGTTCACCTTTACATCTTTAAAAGAAATACAACACGAATTTATTCCATTGGAAGTATCCAATCATCCCAGATATTGCCTGAAAGTCACTCATAAATGACTTTTTCATATCATTGGAAAATGAATCCTTTGAAAGGGTTAAGCTCAAATGCTCGGTAAGGGTAAGCAATACAGTGGAAGATAACATAAATATTAAGAATGATGAATAATTTAAACCTCCTTCCATTACAAATAATAAACATGAATACTTTTAGGGAAGGAATATGAGCTGAGTAAATAATGCCATAATAAAACCTAATCATGGGTATTCTACTATTCGAATGACCACATGAACCATCCTTATTATTTCCATAATGAGGGAATGTATAATGATGGAGATTTTGAATCATTTTGTCAAGGCCTCGGCCAAGATGTCTAAAAATGATTAAGGTCTCAGCCAAAACCATATATCAAATTGGGAAAGGCCTCAGCATATTCCATGTCTATTTGTCTCATGGGACCTACCGATGCATCGAGGAGCTATAGTGGTCTCCACCCATCACTTACTAAGTCCAATACATTCCTCAAATGAAAAGGTTGAAATATAACATAAACATTATTATAAAAACTAGCATATGAAATGTCAATACTTTAACCATAAACCATGAATGGTATACAAATAGAACATCCACAATTAAACATATCACAAAACCTTCAATGCAATATGGTGGTTTTGTATCATAATAAATCAACTTCAAATAAACATAAAATCCATTAAAAGATGTTGACATAGATGAAATCAAAACCTTTTTTAGAGAAATATCTCTTTATGTTTTGAAATCATTTAAGACTCACATAACTATAAAGAAAACATTTATTTTGAAAATATTCACATAAGTTTAAGGGAAGATTTGACGATTTTATAATGGCATAAAACAGCTGAACCCGCCGTATAAGTTAAAAAAGACATTCTTACCTTAATTTTGTCGAAAAGGTTAAAAACACCTTGTTTGAAAAAAAACAAAAATATTCCTTTATAAACATCTTATTAAAAGTAAAAAATGGATATAAATGACATTAAACCATAGTCTATAATATAGTAAGAATTTTTTGGAATACATTTTTAAGAAACATGGATGTGAATGATAAAGAGGTCCCAGTAGAAAATTACATATAAACAACCTCAGAAAATGAAGAGATTGTAGAATTAACACTTACTTTGTAATTTTACTTGGTCAAGGTTTGGTTAACCTCCTGTATAATGGTGAAATAATTTTTATTAATTTATAAATGAATCATATACATTAATCTGATGTCATATATAATCTTTTATCATTGTTTTGTTAATAATATCTTTGTATTATCGTCTTTTTGGGTGTTTACTAATTCATTTTCCCATATATGATTTGTTACATATGTCATATTTGTTATGGATGGAATGTATCTTATTCATATACATAATGATTTCAAGTATTAAAAAATTATTTTTAATCATCTAATTAAAATATTCTTGAATGGATACAATGGGTAATGAATCTAATCGCGTTCGTGGAGACGGTAATCCATTCGTATGCACGAGCAAAAATATCATTCATTTTTTATTAAAATAATATATAATTGTATGTTATATCATATATAAAGAATAATTATCATGTTATATTTATTATTTAAATTAATTACACATCATTATTTTACCCATCCAAATAATAATGTACTGAATAACAATTACACCACGACGTGGAGACGGTAAGCCTTACGTACACACGTGTGGTGACATGTCATTAAAAGGATGGATAGAATAATGAATTTGGTTGTACCATAATTATAAAAACATAACATTACATAGTATATACTAGAGTTATTATTTTATAATGGGAACAACAATGAAAGTGTAAGTGAAAGATGTAAGGAACTTGAAACAGGTAACAAAATATTTACCTCTTCTTTGGGTTCTTCCTTTTGATTTGATCAAAAGGACTTTTTAGGTTCGATTTATGACTAAAATGAGGTTTCTAGGATGAAGGGAGGATAGTCGAGAGGGTATTTGGGTATGGTTTGGCCAAGCCAAATGGCTTTTATGGTGTTAATTAGAGAGAAGGGGGTGTTCCCTTTTATAAGAGGAGGGAGGGGCACCTTAGGAAAAGCTAGAAATATTATTTTATAATAAAATAATTTTCTGTTTATAATGGCTCCAAAGTGAATTATTTAATGTATAAGGTGGGTATGGGTCGAAAACAACTCAACCAATAGGTTTTGGACAGGTTTGGGTCACTATATTAATTTTTTATTTTAGATTTAACTATTAGTTAAATAGTTTGACATTTACCATGTCTCTTTGAATTTTTATATTACATAGTTAATAAATATACTATATAATTATGAGAGAACCCCAAGTGGTTCATTAATTATAAACCTATAATTATATAAGTCTTTGGTTTTATCATTATATTTTTAGGAATATAATATCAATTAATAATATAATATTTGTTTTAAAAACTCTTTTATGTCAATTTTTACACTATTTGGTATTATTTTTAAAATCATAACAACATTATCACTTAAAATAAATTCATATAAACAACCATAACATGTCATATTAACCTATAAAATTAGTGGAATTCATAAAAACATTCAAATTATTTTTATTTTAAAATTTTTAAATTCATTTATTTGACTCTTTCATTAATAAGAAAAATATACATCATCATTGTGTCATAAATAAATTTAATTATTAAATATCTAAAAAATATAAATAAAATACAATAATGTAGGAAATCATTTTATATATCTAATTAATATTTATATTTTAGTAAATAACTTGTATAACCCTATGTAGAAATTATTTTACTAAGAGATATATGCTAATGTAATTTTTGTATTGACTTTAACTTAATTAAAATAAAGTGTCATTATCATTTACAAGTGGCTCCATGAGGACATAAAATAGACCCAAAGATGACCATGGTCGGAAATATATCATCCAATAGGGTTAGTTAATGTGTTAGGTTAATTTAATATTATTATAATATAATTTGTTTACCATTATTTACAGGATTTACCCTTTAACCATACTAAATAAAATATTTATAGAAATAATTATTCAAAATGTCTAAATATAATAGTTACCTATTTACAAAATTTATAAATCCTGATTATAAATATGGAATTCATTTTTCAATATTCAAAACATAGAAGTGGCAGAAATTAATTCAAAATTAAATCTTGTTGTAAAAAAAAAGAGTGTTTTTAAGAAATAATAACTATCAAACGATTGGCATTTGCTTATATCTAGTTTAAATGTGAAATTACGTACAATGACCAATATTGTATTAAATGGTAAAAATATAATCTAATTATACTTTAAAACCACTGAATAGTATAATTTATCACTATAAATTGTTTTTATTAAAAAATTTGTTTTTATTTAAAATTTAGTATTTTTCACTATTCATCAAAAACTGAATTTTTTCAGAAAAATACAAAAAATTCACCCTAAGTTAATATCGATTCTATGAATCCAAAACTGAAGTCCATTTTAAATGATAATATTTATAAAATTTGAAAAATTGGGTATTACTATTCATAATGGCTATTGTGATTCGTTGTGGTGTGTTAGAACTCGAAGTTGTGTACAACAAACACTACTGTATTATTCAATGTATTATTCAAAGAGAATCATACCGTGGAAGCTTGGGGTGTTACATTTAGAATTTTTTTAGTATATATATATGCTTCAAAAAGGTATTGGGCTATGTAATGATCAAAAATGACAAAGTGATAGCATAAACCTCAAGGAGGTTAAAATTTTAAGAGAAAAAAACCCACACATGATCTGTAGTTGGAAGTTGTGATCTTCATGTTGGAAATATGGTGGTATTATCTATATGGGGAGAAGGGTAAAATATTTCTAATGATAAGAGACACAAATATATACTCTAATGGAAGGATCTTAATATATTCTAGTAATAATGGTCAAAAATCATCAAGGATTATGAATTACCATCCACTACTATCATAGAGAAGTAAATAATGTGGAAGATTCTCTATGTAGAAAGGATCCTACAATATTATGAATGATGAGAATTGAGACAAATCTTATCTTATTAAATTTTCAATGCATGTACATGGGAATCATTTAAGAAGGAAAATTATTTGTCCTATCTCTAATGATACATCATAAATCAGTCATTGAGATAATAAATGATGATCAAATAAATGACAATGAAATTTAAAATAAGGTGGAAGCTATCAAAAGGGTAAATCCTCAGAGTTCAAATTTGATGGTGATGGATTTGTAATATTTGGGTCATGACTATGTGTAACTTCCGATCCAAAGATAATGAAACATCTTTTGAAGGATTCACATATCTCAACCCTCTCTATTCACCCATAGAGCATAAATATGTATCATGATATTTGAATGAACTATTGGGAGGAAAATATTAAAATGGAGATCACTGAATACACATCAAATTTCCTATAATTTCATCAAGTGATTACAGAAATGGAAAATTCAAAGTGGATGATGCAATCGTACATATACCAATATGGAAATGGGAAAACATTTCCATGGAATTTTTCATCAGACGGCTGACGACATTTGGAGGAGATAATTCTATATGGGTTGTTGTTGATAATCTAATAAATAAAAATCACTACATTGAAATTTGAGAGGACTTCTCACAAGAACAACAAGAATGGATATACATCAGAGAAGTGGTAAGGCATAATGGAGTTCCTCTATTGATTGAATTTTATTGAGATCATATATTCACCTCTATGTTAAGGAAAATTATCTAACAGACTCTCAACATGGATCTGAAATTAAGTACCTATTATCATCCTTATAATAATGTCCAATATGAATTGAAAATTCAAACACTGGAAAAATTTTTGGGAGAATGTTTGGTGGACATCCAAGGTGGATGTGACCAACACATACCTCTGTAAAATTTCTAATACAATAATAATTCCAACTCAAGAATACAAATGGATCATTATAAATCCATTTATGGTAAAATATGAATAACATTGGAATGATATGATGTGTTTAGTGATTGTAAGCTACTAAGAGCTGATGTGGTTTATGAAATGGTGGAAAAGGGGAAGTCATTCTGCAACATGTCATGGAAGCCTGAAGTTGACAAATTTGATCAATAGAAAATCATCAAAAATACCTAGAAATTGAGGATGGATACATGTTATTACTCTACATAACACTAGGGAAAAAAATATTAAGATTTGGATTGAAATGAATGTTGAGTCCTAGGTACATCATCCACTTAGATATTCTTGATTGTCTTTGAGATATGGCTTATTGACAGACACTTCCACCTACTATATCTCATGTAAACGATGAATTACATGTTTCCCTACTTAGGATGTAAATGATATATCCCTCACTTGTACTGAATCTAGAGTTGGTACTATTGGATAATGACATCTCTAATGAGGAGAATCCTATAATAATCTTTGACTATAGAGATATAGTTATAAAAAAAGATTTCTACACTGTTCAAAGTAATATGGGGAAACCATAAGTATGATGAGGCATCATGGGAACTAGAGGAGGTGATGAAGGGGAATTACCATCACCTTCTTTCAATAGAAAATATAAAATGAAAATTTGAGGGCAAAACATAAAATTGAGGAAGAATGTAACAACTCAAAATTTTATCAGTGGAAGTTCCCACCATATAATTATACCATTTTGGATAAATCAGATAAAATCTCATAGGGGACACAATATAAACATGATAAATGAATAATGAGTGGAATAATAGGTATTTCTAGAATTTATGGAACTGATACCAAAGAAATAGTAACTTGGCCATTGTAATAGTAATGTTACCATTATGAATAGTAATACATTCAAAATATAGTACAATCATATAGGAGAGTATTAATAAAATTTAGGCATATAATAAATGAAAATATTATATTAATGTATCATAGTATTATTAATTAAAAAAATTAGAAATTATTAATTATTTGTAGGTATGTTCATAAAACTGAAATGTTTATCTTTAATTTTATAATTAATATAATTATATTATATAATTGTTTTTCATAAAATAGTTTCAAAAATTAGTATTTCATTGTATTACGATTATTTGGAAATCTTATAAGACCATAATTAATTTCTAATTATGATATAGAATATGTTATAATTTTAAAATATATATTTTACAATCAAATGATGATTTTAATTTATAATTAAATTTCTGATATTTATAAAATTATATTCATAAAATTGTGTTCAATATTGAATTATACTGTGACGACCCGACCCTATCGGTCTCGAGCCAGAACTACCCCAGGCCCACCTCCATAGGCCAGGGGCTAGCGATAAGTGCCGAAGGTGTAATGATTTCGGGGTTGCCTTCGCCTATGTACCTGTACACACACACAACACACTCGATGAAGAAGTGCAGAGTAAAAAAGAAAACCAAAGGACAAACAACTATAACCCAACAACAGACATGCATCAACTTCTAAATAGAACATGTAAAGTGTTGAAAAGTAATGAGAAGAATACCAAACAGAAAAAGGGAAAAACACTCACCAAACATGAATGGTGCCACAACCCAGAAATAGGTAAACAAAAGTAAACAGCTGGTGAGTCTCACACCTGAAAGTCCTACTACGACCACTGAGTGCATCCCATGATCTGGTGTCCTCTATGCCCCACTGTAGTGTCGATCGACCTATACATAATCTGTAAGGGCACACCAAGTAAGGGAAAATCCCAAGTAGGGGTGAGTATAAAGATACTAAGTAGGATGACCCGAAAGATCGAGGGAGAAACAATGGAGGTACTAAAACGGTGAGCGGTAGATAGAATAAAGAATAGTGAAAGAGTACAACAAATCGAGTGCAACTCAACTCATCAAAAGAATGGAAGTAGACTCATCCAACCAAGAGGAGATGGACACAGAAAGCACGTGGAATACCCCACGTGTATTTTCACCTCCTAGAAGGAGAGTAACTGAAGCCAAGGAGTGGGGAAAAAATTGGTGTATCTATATATATATATATATTTTCTCAACATGAAACCCGAACGGGTGGATAAGGGGATCTCTATCTCCAAGCTCAGCCCAGAAAAAGTTTCCAATAGTTCTAAGGAGATCCATCACTAATGCCCCAACAATCCCGCACTAGAAGCTATCTCATCGCTAAACAGTACAACCAAGGTCCCGTTCTAGTAGTCATGGAGAAAAGTCACCGACTAGCCTCACAGAAAGGGTTGAGTCTGAAAGAATTCATCAGGTAACCCACTGCCCAGCCTAGCTGGAGGGTAGACCCTAAGAGGTCATCGGGTAACCCGCTGCCCAACCCCACTAGAGGGTCAACCCTAGAGTCAACAGGCAACCCACTACCCTGCCCCACTGGAGGTTAAACCCTATTTTCAACATGTAACCCACTACCTAGCCTCACTGGAGGGTAAACCCTGATACGCTGGTGGGTAACCCGCTGCCCAGCCCCACTAGAGGGTAAACTCGGAACTGGTGTCATAACTCCGCACTGCCCGTACCATCTCTGGGTGTCACTAATATCGCAATCATGCGTTGTTTTGGAGTACATGAAAGGAAACTCCGAAAAATATCCTCTCATGTTTCCACATTTAACTAGATCTATAAAGAGGCTCAACAATCCCAAACAGATTACACCATTGTAATCCTCTAGAAAAAACACGCGAGATAGACTATTTACTCGTTGGAAATGGACACCCGACAAAAACGTTATTCAACACCACTTTACACCCATACGACATCTCATGGGGACCACAGCTCAGTCTCGAAAAGGTCGGACGAACTGCGCCATCATGATGCTCTTGAAAAAACACGCCAAAACGACTATTTATTCGTCCCGAACGGACGCCGAATGAAAAAAATCGCAGAACGATGCACACAACTTGAAAGACGGCCCGTGGGGCCCATGACTCAACTCCAGCGTCAACACCAAGAACCACCATGGAGTTATTCATCTCTATTCCAGGGTTGAAATGCCACTAATGGTGCCTAAAACAGACTCCGGATGTGTTCGCCCCATCTGAAAGAAGAGTCTCGGCGAGGCGTTAAATGATACCTAACGAGCGTGTCGCGCCACAGAGCCACCGTCTAGGGAAATAAAAATCCAGTAGACCATCATAAAACATTTGGATCTATCCTAGGATCGCATCTCCATAGATGTCTTGATTCTCTGACACTCGTATTGCAAATTAGGGCGTTTTTAATGACCTAGGACGGAGACGGGGTGGGCCGGACCGGTTCGGCCGGTCCACCCCCTTTAAACCGGCAGTCCGTGGCTCAGCCGCCCGGACCCCCTGGTCCACCACGGACCACAGTTCACCGCACGGGCCTTGCCACATCACCCCAGACTCGCACGATATGTTCCAGCCATTCCCCCATGAGACCAGTGATAAGCAGGTCTCGGTATGCATCCGGGGTCACGACGACCCCAGTCTTCGCCAGGACTGCCGATCACAGAGGAGCAGCCCCGCGTCGGGCCGCCGTCCCAGACTGCCTATGCTAACCGCCGAAGACCCGCCACGCCGCCTCCCGGGAGCTGCTCCATGCCGCCACCTGGGAATAGTTGCGCCGATATCGTCGCCCGTCGGACCGCCGCGCGGAGCCGCCTGACAACCCTAGAACCGCCAAAAAACCAATGTTTGGCTGGGAGACTTCCCAGGGCTCCCCTGGATGCCCCAAGACTCGGATTTTCGATATGAAAAGAGCATTGGGAAGCTCATATCGAAACCTAGGATATATGTCATCATCTAGACACATAAAAAAATTCGACACTAATATTTGGGTTCGAATATATGTGAGGAAATTAAAAACGAAACACACGAACCTACATCGCGGGGCATAGACCATCACTTCACGAACGGTCTGCTGGAGCCGTCACCGCCTTTCCAGAGTGGGGGAGCTTGAAGATGGTGGATACCTTTTTTGAGGGAGCTTCCTCAAAGAAGAAATCAAAGGTGAAGAAGGGGAAGAGATGGGTGTGTTTATGTAGGGAAACACACTTAAACACTGACCTGTAGGCCTATACCCGATCGTTCGACAACGTCGGGGTTAAGACGCCCCTAGGGAAAAATCCACATTCCGAGTGTAGCGACAGTCATGAAATTTTAATCCGAGCCTCTGTTCATAAGTTACAAAGTTCATTCCTGAGGCTGCTAAATTTCAAAAATGCCCCTAGTGGTGGTTTCCACAGAAGGGTCACGCCCATGAAAGTTACACCCCTCATAGGGTAAACGGAATGCTCCGGACTCAACGGTGCCCTTGGTTTTCCTATATGAGAAACAATTTAGGTGTTATTATGTTTATTTGGTATCTCTAGTGTTAACGTACTTAAAATTTAATTCCGGACACACCAGGGATCAGAATTACACGCCGTTTGAACGCCCTGCTCTGGAATAACATCAAGAAAACATCAACGTCTTACAGGCTCAAAAACCGAGTTCTTACATTATTCCCTCCTTCATGTTTTTCCTCCATGAAAAAAATTACAAGAACAAGTTGGGATACTAAGCCTGCATCTAGCTCTCCTATTCCCAGGTTCTCTCCTACACCCTCTCATGTTTCCACAGCACACGAATCAAAAGAATGGTCCATCCACGTAGTGTCCACTCCTGTCGGTCCTCAATTGCCCCTGGGTGCTCCACAAAGGTGGCTTCATCCTCAATGTCCAACTCTCCCCAGTTGAAAATGTGCACGGGGTCATGCACATATTTCCTCAGCTACGACATGTAGAAAACGTCATGCACCCTCTCCGACATTAGTGGAAGAGAAAGACGGTTGGAAACCTCATCAACCATGCGCACAATCTCAAAGGGCCCAATTAACCTCAAAGACAGCTTGCCTCCCCGGCCGAAGCTCCATGTTCCATGCTGCGGAAAGACCCTAAAAAAGACATGGTCTGCCTGATCGAACTCCAAAGGCCTAGGAAAACACTCTGTGTGGGACATTTGTCTGCTCTGAGCCATCCTCATCTGCTCATGAATGACCTACACCTTTTCTGTCATCGCCCACACCAACTCTGGTCCCATGAGGGAGGTCTCCCCAACCTCCGTCTAGCACAACGGTGACCTTCAGGGTCTCCCGTAGTGGGACGTAAAAGGTTCTATAATGATAGTAGAGTGGTAACTGTTGTTACACGCGAACTCCACCTAGTGCAAGTGATCCTCCCAGCTTAGGCCAATGTCTATCCTGCATGCCCTGAGCATATCCTACAACACCTGGAGAGTGTGCTATGTCTGTCCGTCAGTCTGGGGATGAAAATCCGTACTCATCTGTAGGTGACTGTTGAATGTCTCATGTAGGCCTCACCACAATCACAATGTAAACCACGCGTCATGTTCGGAGATGATCCTTGAGGGTACTCCCTGAAGGCTGACGATCTCCCGAACATACAGTTTCCCTAGACTCTCCTCCGATCTCTGCTCCCTCATAGAAAGGAAGTGCGCCGACTTTGTGAGTCGGTCCACTATCACCCAAATGGAATTGTAGCCCTTAGCTGTGTGTGGAAGCCCTATGATGAAGTCCATAGATATTCCATCCCACTTCCACTCTAGGATTCCAAGGGGATGCCACAACCATGTCGGAACCTGATGCTTTGCCTTCACCTGCGACATGTAAGACACCGAGAAACAAACTCAGCTGTGCTTTGATTCTTTTTAGACCACCAAAACTACCGCTGAATTTCTCTATACATCTTCCCCACACAGGGATGTACATCCAAGGGAGAAGTGTGGAATTCCCGCAGCCCCTCCTCTCACATCCACCATGCTACTATAGCTCTCCCCTAGAAATGGATCTCAAGATTCCCTCCTTCAGAATACCCACCGGGTGCGTTGCCTATTGATATCTGATCATATAGTACCTCGCTGTCAACATCTCCTAGTTGCGACTCTCTCACATGCCCAAGGAGCAAAGGAGTCAACAACATCGACTACAGGAATATCGTGCCCTCATGCTCCACTAAGGTCATCCATAGGGAAGCCAACATATCTGAAGCTTCCCACACTAGAAGAGCCTGAGACTTCCTCCTAAGGGAATATGCTACTAAGTTTCACCTCCCTGGAGTGTAGAATATCTCGAAATAATTTTCCTTTAGAAACACTAGCCAGTGCCTCTACCTCAGATTCATATCCCTTTGAGTGAATAGGTACTTGAGGCTCTGGCGGTTTGAGTAGACCACAAAACGCTCACCCAGAAGGTAGCATCTCCATAAACTCAAGGCGAAAACCACCATTTCCCGCTCCAAATCGCGAGTCGCATAATTCTGATCATGGGGCCTCAACTTCCTTGAACCATATGAAATCACTTCCTGCTTCTGCATCATCACACACCCAAGCCCATCTATGGAAGAGTCACAGAACACCACGAACTCAACGCCCTCCTCTAGCAGCCTCAACAATTGAGCACTAGTCAGCCTCTGACTCAACTCCTCGAAGGCCTTCTGGCACTGATCAGTCTAGGTTAACTGTCATCCCTTCCATGTCAATGTGGTTAGAGGGGTAGAAATCCTAGATAAATCTTCCATGAACCTCTTGTAGTACCCTAAAAAACAAAGGAAGCTCCGCACTTCTGATGCATTCTTGGTTGGCTCCCAAGCAAGCAATACCTCAATCTTTGCGGGATCTACAGCCAAACCCTATTCTGAAATGACAAGCCCCATAAAGTTAACCTCATGAATCCAGAACTGTCACTTCGAGAACTTCCCATACCAATCGTACTCTCGGAGTATGTCTAGGACTATCCTCAAATGCTCCATGTGCTCCTCCTCCATTGCAGAGTATATGAGTATGTCATGAATAAAGATAATCACAAACCGGTCCATGTACGGCTGGAAGATATGGTTCATCAAAGCCATGAAAACGGTAGGGAAATTATTCATGCTAATGGTCATCACTAGAAACTCATAATGCCCATAACGATAATGGAAAGACATCTTCGGGATGTCAGCCTCACGAACCCGCAACTGGTGGTAGCCGGATCAAAGATCAATCTTGGAGACCCACTTCGCACCTCTCAACTGATCGAAGAGTTCATCGATCCTCAGAAAAGGGTACTTATTATTTATCGTTGACTGATTCAGGTGACTATAATCCACACAAAGCCACGGACTCCCATATACCTTTTTCACAGACAAAACTGGAGCTTCCCCAGGGGACACACTGGGCCTGATGAATCCCTTCTCACGAAAGTAATCCAGCTAATGTCATAGCTCTCAAAGCTCTTTCTCTGCCATATGATATGCTGCACATGATATTTGGGAGGTCCCCGACTACAATTCAATGTCGAACTCCATCTCTCGCCTCAGAGGTAGTCCCGATACATCCTCAGTAAAGATGTCCATGTAGTCCTCTAAAACGGTAGGGATCCAAGTGCCTGTAGCGTCTAGTGATCCGAGATCCATTCCCACCAACTGGTGAAAAAATGGTCGTTGTATCCTACTCAGAGTACCCGTCTACTCTGCCACGTGTTCCCATTCACCAAGGATGGTGAACCTCCTGCCATCAGAATTGACGCATCTAACTAGTCTGCTCTGACAATAAATTGACTAGTATGCTCCTCAAAGCCCTCGATGTAAAAATAACTGAGTACGTAATTAATTGTTTTCTTAATATTAAATATTTAAGTATAAGTAATTATACATAAGAAATAATGTTAATAAAAAATGGCAAAATTTATTATACATGAGATAAATCATAAACACAACAATTCCATACATGTGATAAGGGATTCTTTAACTCACATTTACTTTCAAGAGAAATTATCCCTAATCACCACTTATTTATTTATTTTATTGTTTATACTACCCCTTTGAATGTTATATCCTAAATAACATTATCTTAATCATATTTAATGATTTATTTTATTTTATTTACTTTATAGGGGTTATGATTCAAAAGTTTCCAATGGTAATTGTTTATTTCATAATCTCATCTTGTTTTGGGATTGTTTGTGTTTATTCTTCCCTCAGAGGAATTATCTGATATTTCAATCATAAATACAATCTATCTTTTTCACATCTAGTAATACATTAAATTATCAATTAATATTACTATTTTTCCTATTTTTATATAAAATTAAATAATAAATATTTTAATGAAAAGATGGAATCATTTTTATCTTCAACAAAAAATTATTTTTCTACAATAACCTTTTTTATAAAAATATTTTCAAGAATATTTTTAAAATTATAAAAAATATTTATTAATGAAAATGTTCCCCATGATTTTATTTTTTTTAAAAAAAATCTTGAACGGAATATTCTTGTCATTTTTGGAATGTGAATCTTTATAACATTTTTATAAAAATGTTAATTGAATGATTTTATATTATGTTCTACATGTATAGTATTATGACCCATCATGACAAACCAATAATTTTAGGAATCCTTTATATGATCCCATGGTTCTTTTTTAATGACTTTTTTCTATATTAATTTTTAAAATTTTCTATTTTGAAGAAGTGATATCAAAGTGAAAAGGGTATTTTTGTCTAGAAATATTCCATGTAATATTTTAAATAACTTTTCATAAATAAAGATAAAACTTTCTCTTATATATTTCTTATAAATTGTTTATATATTTCTCTCACATATTTCCATAGCTTAATATGAGTTAATTTGATGTGGAAATGCATTCCTTTTGTTAACTTATGAAATTCCCTTATTATGAAATTTCATTCGACTATGGTATGTGGTAAGATCATGAAACGAATTTTCCCTAAATGTGTTATTATTATTTCTTTCCATACTTTTGATTAACATTATATGGAACACATTAATCATGAGAATTTTATGATGGGTGTTCCCTGATGTAACTACAATGTATTGGGGGAAGATTTATTCTCATGACACATCATGTATGGGATTTTTGAGTAAACCTAATCCATTATGGAACTTTTTCCACCAAGTGATATTATCATGTAAGTCAGACTTAAATCATGTTTATATTATGTTTTATAGTTTTCACACATTTCATATGATCCCATGATGTTATGGCACCATGTTATTTATGTTACTATTCTATGTGATTACTCATGTGCCTTCCCTTTTGTGAAATCATGTTATACCTTTGACTCATATGTTATGTTTCATTTTCTTGTTTATTCCATTACAATTATTTTTAGCTCATCCCATTGTTTTATATATTCCCCTGGTTATCTTATTTAGATTTTATAGGTCATTGAGTTGTGGGATCATACTAACATGGTAAAAAATAAAGAGGTTATCTTCTTGTTTTATATGAATTTTTGTGATCTTAGTCTTATAAAGACAATAGAACACACAATCATTGTCATTGTACATATTGGATATTAATATTCAAAAAACATGTAATAATTTGTGTAAAAGTAATGTTTTGATATAATATTTATTATAGGGGTGTGTGGATGTTGACCTTACCTATGATGTCAATAGAAGATTGAGTACCCTAGCTTTGTTATTTACCTGTAGAGGAATTATAGTAGGATAGAAATCTTAGTTATGTAAGGTGGTTCTAATATCCAAAATATAGGAGGAATAAATTTTCGTAACATAATTTGACAAGTTGATAGTTATGATGAAGAAATTGTTAGGTGGTCTAGTTAGAATTAGAGAGTAAAATTTATTACAAAATGATAGTAGGAGGTCCACAGATCTGGTAAATAACCACGTATTTCATTAGCAGACAAAGAATATTCAATGGAAGTTATAATTTATTCGAGGTGGGATATATGATGGGATGGTGATATAGCATAAGATTTTTCGAACCAAAAATAATTTATACATTTTGATAATGACATTGGTGATTGATACATTAGGGGACTATTGTGACTTTATTGGTCACCATTGATGAATAAGTGATGAGAGGAATAATATGTTAGAATCGTATGGGATCATAGAAAGGGAAAACAAATCATATTTCAAGAATCATCATCTCTAAATTAGAGACTTTATAAGATGAAACCCACTAGTGAGTGAATAAGAGGAGTTTCTTAGATTAAGTAAGTTTTCGAAGTCAGTATTGTAGAAGTAGGCTATAATTCTAGAGGTGTATCTATGTTTTAAATTATTAGACTGGGGTAACCCAATCCATTAATAAATTTGTGAAAACTGATGATGGCCCATACTATACACTAGGCTACAAATCTCACTATTTGACCACATTAATGAGGTATTTGGGCATTGTAGGGGTAGCATGTCACTTATCATGAGTCCTAGGACAGTACTAGTGTAGACTTACTATAGTAGTGTGGACATACTATATTAGTGAATAAAAACTATAGAAGCACATGGTAGGGGACTGAAGAAGCTCATACTTGTCATAGTCACTATTAAAGGGTTGATAAACGACATTAATAGAACAGTATATCTCATCATACATTTTATCTACTTCTACTATATTATAGTGGAAATAAAATGTGTTCAATGTTGTAATGTTGTTTAATATTCATCATGTTCTTTTATGATCTACTTTTACCATCAAGTTCTTATACACAATGAAATATACTTTTAGTTATGATCTTGGGTAATAGTGATAATTCATCCTCTCCATGAATGTTGGGATTATTCCAAAACCACATAAATACATATTTTTTTATCTTCTTATTTATATTTTTCTCACTTTTATGGTAGTTTTTTTATTATATTTTCATTATTACTCTCTAAATTTATGCACCATTCACATCCCAATATACATTTTTGATATAAAAATATCAATACAATAAGTTGAATATCAAGAAATAATCTACATTCATTCCACATTCACCTCATTATAACTGCCTATGAGAATATAAAAAATATAATTTTGGAAATAATAACATTAAGGATGAATGGAAAATCACCTTTGAATCCATAAATATTGATATGTTATAAGATAGTTTATATATATAAAGTAATGTTTTTAGAATTAGATTTAGTTTTGGATATAAATTTTAAAAAAATATTTTATCTTATATCTATAAATATGAGAATAGTTGAAAAAAAATTTATTATAAATATTAAAATCAAAATATTTTATATTTTTTCTAAATAAAAATTTTAATGAAAATAATCTAGTGTTAAAAAAGATAACACCTTTCAAGGTAGAGAGAAAGAGTTAGATTAACTTTTGAAAAAAAGAAACAATGGCTGATAATTCAATGTTTTATTCTAATAGAAAGAAATATAATTTCTATAAAATCATTAATATAAAATTATTATCCCTATGTGAAGATAATGAAATAAATATTGAAAATATTGATGTTGATATTTCTAGTGACATTAAGGGAAATTTTTAATTACTATGATGAATCAAGAAAAACTCAATAGTGATGAGTGTAAAATTTCTAGAAGTACTAGTTTATAAAATCAAATCAATTTTATATTTAATATATAATCAAATAAATTTTTTCCATTTATATCAATTTTGGAGATGGATGTTAGAATTAAAATGAAAAATAGCTAATACTATTACATTATTAGATATATCCATGATGTAGAAGAAAAAATAATAATAAAACAAATTGAATAATTAATGAATATTATTAACTGATAGATAATTGTAAACATTAATACTAAATGAAAATAAAATGAGAAATATAAATATCTTAACATTATTCAATAATAACTAGTGATAGATAATGAATAACACAAAAAATTCAAATCCATATTATAGATTTTAATATCAGATATTATAAAATTATTCAAATTAGTATGAATATTTTGCAGACTAGAAACATCATATTATAAGTATGACACCATTATTAAAAATATTAGTAAATTTATTTATTATTATAGGTAATTTGAGAAGGATTTTTTTTCATAAATGCCGGTGTTGTTTAGAAATCTATAAATCATGGAAATGGAAACATAATCTCCAAAAACTGATACATCGAGTGACTCAGGAAAGGAATAAAAAAACTAATATGAATAAGAATTTTTTAGTGGTTAAAAATAATTATATATTGAAATATTTTTCCAATATTGAGGACTTAAATAATTACGAAAGACAATTTTCAACTGCTAGATAATAGTCTAACAGCGAAGGAATGTATGACATCTATGGATATTGTTAGAACAGTAGAAGAACTATTAATTTGATAACAAAATATGTTATTTAAATTTTTGATACTATTATAAACATATTAGGGTTTAAAGATATGTTGTGAAAGGTAGCACATCCTATAAAAATAGTAATGTTTTCAAATAAATTATAAATTCTAGAATGAATTCTCATAATAGGATTATGGTTATTAAAGAAGTGTGGGTAAGATATGTCCAAACAATTCACCAAGAAAACGAATGTCTCATTCTTCTACTAGCCCTAAAAAATATTATTTATAATACTCATTAACCATATAATAAAATGTTCCAATAAAAGGAAAAATCATTAGTTCTATAAATTTTACATAAAGTATAATAAAGGGATAATCTATTTATTATATATAATCGATGTTCTTATCATATGATATAGGTTTTTAATCTTTTAAAAAGATATTAAAATGTGAAAATAAGTCCCAGTGACCATTTTAAATAACATTTCACTCAGAATAATAGGTTTTAGATCAGCTGTTATTGGAAATTATCATTTTTAATTATAGAACATTTGATTCAATAATAGACTAAAACAAAAGTAGGCATGTGTATCATAGTTATGGGATGAAGAGAACGTGGTGATCTTACAAAATGATGGATTTGTAGTGAACAACAAGTAACATGGGAACACTATTACAAGAAGACTATAGATAGGTGGTAATCTATTTTATATTGATAATATAATTTTTTATTATTATTTATGAATTAAATAAGATTATTTTTTATCTTACCTAATAGAATATGTTAAAGATTTAAATAGGTGATATTGTTTGTGTTGTAACTACATTCAATATAAAATGGAATTTAATCTTCCTTACATGCCAGAAAAATGATTTTTAAGTTTACACACAAGAAGGTTGAGATTCAATCTATTCATCCAATAGATATTATATTATCTGAAATTTCTGTGCCTCTAAGGAATCAGTCATAAATGGAGATAAGGGTTTTATTTCATTTATTGTAAAATTTACTTGAATGATATGTATAATATTAATGAATCATAAATAATAGGATCTATGAATGTTCAAAAATCTCTAGTGAAGTATTGAAAGGTATTTTTTATTCTACTTAGTGAATATCAAGAATGAAAATATTATTTATCATACTAGTGAAAGATTTGATTTTTATATTGGGAAATAGGTTATACTCTTTATTTTAAGTTAATATTTTATATAAAAGTGTTTTTTATTAATGTAAGAATATGAATTTAGTGGAAATCAATAAAAGAATATTCTTACAGTAAGACACATTGTTGTATTTATTGGGAAAATCCATTAGGGGAGTGGTTAATTTTAAAAATTAATAGCTAGATAATCAAAATTCTTATAGTTCACATAATTACAAGTTTTAGAAAAAATATTTAAGATCATTGAAAACTATAATTTTTGGAAGCCTCTATACCATCAATGATAGATATTAAAATATGTGAAATTTTTAACAATGAGGTGCTTATAGTATATTTATATCTTATAATTGAAATAAAAGAGGATGTCATTTCCAAAAAAATGAAACAAGGAATATTTTTTATTCAATGGATTTAAAAGTTCTAAATGAAAAAGGAATTATAGAACACATGAAACTGTAACTTAATGAATTGAAAGAGATGAGTATGTTATTTTTAAACAGTAAGATAATGTTTCTAATAATTTTGAATGATTATAAGACATTTATGGTTTAGAATGTAATTTATATTTTTATAGTGATGATGTACGACATCATTTATCACATCCAATGATTATATAGAATATTTAGATGTAGGATATTATAGGATAATAGGGAAAATTGTTTTACAAAAATATGAAACTTTAGGATATAATCACACACCTTGTTGTTTTTATGTTAAACCAGGATATGTGAATGGTGATTAAAATAATTAATAGTTGATATAGTATAGGACTGAATATTTGTATAAAAAAGATAAGGATCAAACATGTGAATTGGTATGAAATTTGGAAGAAATGTTATTAGATAAAATTTAGTATTCCAAAACAATTTTAATTTAAATGGTGAAGTTATAACGAAGAAAGAAATATTTGTGTGTAAATGGTATTATATGTTAAAATGAATTTTATTGATATGGATATTCCAAAAATGGAAATTATTGCATTCATAAAAATATTTATTTTTACTGCATCCAAAAGACAATTTCATATTCCAAATGGATGTGATGGCCATATTCCTCAATAGTGGTCTAGAAAAGGTGATATATATTGATAAATATTTTTGATTATTTCATAGATAAGATTTGTATTATAATTTTAGATTAAATAAGGTTTATATGTGATGAAAAAATCGTCATAACGTTGTATTTTTATATAAATACCTTCTTCAAGAAGTTGAAATTTTAAAATGGAAGTACAAATAAAAGTATCTATATATTTTATGATGAAGAGTAATAGCAAAATATTAATCTTTATTTAGATGATATTATATTTAATGAAAATTATGAAATAGTTTGTGAATAACTTTACTCAAGTATGAAGAAGTTATTTTTCATTTTCCATTATTTGTGATTTGAGATACATTCTTGGATTAGAAATTCATCAAGAGGGTGATCACATTTTCTTTCTCTAGATAAGTAAGATTGAAATATTTTAAATATGTTTGGAATAAAGACTTAAATGTTGATTTACATTGAAATTTTAGGGATAAATATGTTTCCTAGAGATAAATAATGCAATGAATTTAATGTATGATAAATCTAGAATCTTATTTGGAGTTGGGTATACTTGATAGATTCATAGTGGTTTATTGTATATAAACTTAAACATTGTTCCATATATCAATGTTGACCAAAAAAGTTATAATTATTGGTTGGAAATAGAACACATAGATGTTGAAAAATAAAAATTTAATTTGGATTAAGGTATGATATAAAAATAAATCTTAATATATATGAATTTAGATATAGATTCGAAAAGAAATGTAAGTTATATGAGATCTAAAGCTTGTTTTTAGTAATTTTATAAGGAAGGCGTGTATATTGGAACCCGAAGAAGAAAATCTTAGTGTATCTAATTATTATTTAAGTAGAGTATGTGTTCTCTAGTTAATCAATAAATCAAATTATGAGGATGAAGAATTTGTTGGAAGATCATAAACTGGATATTAATGTATGACTTCTCATGGGATGTGAAAATAAATGTGTGGTAAATGTTTTAATAAATTCAGTTCATCTCACAAGTATATCGTTCATTGATATAATATTCAATGCTATAAAATTTATCATAGAAAATAATGAATTGAAATAAGATTTTGTTCTCTTCAGGGTTCAAGTGACTATTTTTTCATAAAATTATTTCCATTTTATGAATTTAAAAGGTTGAGGATGATAATTGGTGTTTTAAATAATCTTTTTAAATGATATAATCTGTAGATTTATTCCACTGTATTATCGTATTCGTAGATTTTAATTCAATGGGGGAGAAAAATTGATAATAAAAAATATATTTATGTTCAATCTCTTATATAATTATCTAAGAGAGAGAAATACTATACAGTTTACATTATCCATTGATATGTGTTTGATAATTTTGGGTAAGTGATATCTTAAGGTGGAATATATTTATAAAGAGTTATTAAAATGGTAATATAATAAGGGACAACACATGGTTATTTAAGTTCACCTGTGAACCGTTCTAAAATTTTTCTTAATGTGTTTGAATAATTTTGTATTTTAGAGAATCTGTGGATATATTTTTATTTTTAATTGATGATTTAATGTTATTATTATATATTCATTGAATAATAATATATCCATTTTCAGATATTTTATGTTTTTGATGTGATGATGACTTATTGATTGAAAATAAAGTGTTACATTCTCATATCAATTTCCAAGTGGTATTATTCCTTCAATTCGAATTAAGAGAATAATTTATAAAGAGTTATGAATGTAGATATATATTTTAGGGATAACATGAACCTATATTTTAATGTTTTTTATTTCGATACCATGTTAAAATGAGTAGGAATTGAAATATTCAATTATTATTCACTACTAATAGATTTTGGTTCATTAGTGATTTATGATCCGTAGAAGATAATAGAATTCAAAGGGTAATTTTTTTGGCCCAATAGCTATATAGATTTTTATTTATACCTTGGGATATTATAGAGAATTGGAACATCCTGATGATTGTGAAAATAATCTAAATAATGAGGTTTTTATAAGATTGAATTTGATATAGATTATTAAGTTTTTTAATGAATAAATCATTTTAAATCTCACAGTATATAATTTTTTTTAGTGTGAATTGAAGTTTCATAGACATGTAAGGTTGTATCAATGTCATGACCCATTCTCTAGGTCCTGTGTCATGACTACCCGAAGCCCACCTTCCATTGAATTTGGGCTGGAATCTAGAATAATGAAGCCATATCCCATGAAGGGAAGGAATTTTCCTTAAAGCATGTACACATGGACAAATCTCAAACTGCCGAAAGTAAAATCAATTTGACCCACAACTATCACTTAGAAAACTACTGAGAGTGTAGTACAAACAGAAAGTGAAAAAGCATTAGAATACAATCCCAAAACCTCAAAAAGAAAGTAAAATTACCAATTTCTATCAACTAGAGAACCCAGATGAAGGGTAGTTGACGGGTAGCAACCTGTAGACTTAGAAGTATACCCATCTATCCCATCTCACTAAGCACTATCAAAGCTTCTGTCCATCCCATCTCACTGAGCACCACCTCATCCCTAACCACCAAGTTTTCCATCAAAGCATTGATCACCTGAATGTAACATGACACA
Organism: Viscum album; assembly: GCA_963277665.1. Lineage (NCBI taxonomy): Eukaryota > Viridiplantae > Streptophyta > Magnoliopsida > Santalales > Viscaceae > Viscum > Viscum album. Next base: position 824,552,374 of record OY728123.1, read on the forward strand.
TGAGGGAAAATCCCATGTAGGGTGAGTAATAAAATACTCATTAAGGACCTTGAAACACATGGGAAATACCAAAAATGGATGTATTCAGAAGGTACTATTATCTCACATAGGTATAATCTAATATATGGAAAGAAATAATACCAATCGTAATAATGAACACCATCCTAATGAGTAAAGTGGGTCTACTTGGTCACCAAGAGATGCTCCACATTGTGGGTCTTTTGGGTCACATAGAGCAGCTCCCCACATAGGCCATTATAGGCTGTCCACACAGGGCCACTTATAGCTAGTCCAGACTGGGCCGCATATAGATGGTCCACATAGGGCCACATATATCTGGTTTACAGAGAGTCACTTGTAGCTGATTCGCATAGAGCCTCTTATTAATGGTTCACATATAGTCCCTTTTTTCTATTACACTTATGTATTATTATAATATAGTCCTATAGGGTCACTTAGACTTACTCATCAGTTATCTTCGGGTCTTAGCCTGCCGTAGGATTCCCGTACATAGTGTGCTTGATTTCAGTTGAATCTACTCCTCAAACCAGCAGTCACATACAAACTGCCACAAAATTTCACCTAGAAGATTCCCCAGGAGATCCTTGTTTCAAGTGTCCCAACTCCATAGATGGCATGTCAATCGGATGCCATGTCTGAATGATATTGGAGTTTTAGTAAATTGGATCTGGTTTTGTTCGGGCTCAGTACGTCCTGGTCAGAATGACCTGACCAACCTAACCGGGGGGGTCTTTCCTGACCAGACACAGTTCGACTAACTCGAGCCGACCCATTTGTGTATGGGTCATCCCAGTTTGGTCTGGACCTTGGGCTAAGCCCAATGGGTCTTATTGGAATCGGCCTGGTTCAGTCGTGGGTCTAGCCCGTTAGGTTGCACAGTGACCCGGTGTCATCCGGGCTGAGATGAAATTAGTAGGACGGTTCATTCCCATACTGGGCCGCCTAATGGCCCAGTTTGCCCAATCATCTAGGTCAGCATTGGTGGGCCAGAGCTTCTCTATCCTAGGCCACACAACAGCTCAGTTCATGCCACTGGTTTGGCCCACTTTTCAGGCCAATTTCCCCCTGTTCGGATGCTTGTGGGGCATCTGGTTCACGCCACACACGACTGGCTAAGGCCATTCACTTCCCTAAAAAGTGGTCCGAGACCACATGCCATTTTCTACCATGGCCCGCCAATGCGGGCTTCTTCTCCAATGCAGCACCTGAGCGGCACAACCTATCTATGCTGGTCAGCTCATGTGGGCCGGTTTCCCCCCTGTTCCACACGGCTTTGTCATGGGTCTAGCTCATTATTGTGGTCTACGGACCATGGCCTTATGCTATATGTGATTATGATGCAACCGGGTGGCCACGTCATCCTGCCACTATTCGATGTCTTTTGTCGCCACCGCTTATTTGTGTCGTTTTCTCTTGTTGGTGCCTCCACCATAGCCTTTTTCCATGACCTATTTTCGATGCCGTTATCGGCCTGGCTACAACCCATCTGCCTGGAGCTTCGATAGACAATGATCTGTTGTCTATTACACCACGAACAATGATGAGAGAGATATGAATGGGATCACAGGGAACATCCATTTGGATAACAAGACTTTGTTCGCATTGGTCCAGAATTATTCATGTTAGCGGGATCACAACGTATAAATTATAAATCACTAAGATTTAACCCTGTCATTAATCCATAATTTTATTTCCCAACCCTACAAGGGAAATACATCAACAGATAATGTTCTCATAGAGTCGATGCATGTTCTTCATTTTGATGGGGAGAGCTGGGAAAACATTTCATTAATAATTTAAAACACTACCTAGAAAAGTATATTTCTTTAGGACAATGGTTTGTCGTTGTTCGTCGATCTATGATCACAAATCCTCTCTCTAGGTGTTTTGTTGCCATCATCCCATTCGTTGGAATTCGTCGTTACAGAGGTATTCCTTCATATTTCATTGTCTCTACCCACCAAATCCTCATAGCAATTCCAATATTGTTCCTGCAATCCTGTATTTTTTATTAGGTAATTAAATTACGAAACACGAATCAACATTTCTGCTCTGTTGAATTGTTCCATTGTTACAATAATGCAATAATGGGATTCAATAATGAGATTCATTGCTTCCCTATCGCTGCATCACATCACTGACATGTCGTAGCTCAATAGTGAAGAATATAATTAAAATAAATTTTTGTGTTATTTTATTTTTCATCCAAAATGTCTAAAAATTATCTTTTTCCCTCAACCTGTGCTGATCGAGGTTATGTCATATATAAAGAGAATAAATCCTTAAAAACTAAAAGTTGGTCTCACATTTTTAATATGAGTTATTGTTTGTGAGTTATGAGGATTCAAAAAAAAATAAATTTTATTTAAATTATTTTATTTATGGTTATGTCCCAAAAATAAAATTTCATAGTCGACCCATCTCGGCCGATGCAAGGCTCCAACTAAGGGAAGAAAACACTCATGAACTCAATGTAACTCTTGAACTTCCGATCAGAGTTACCATTTATGAGTTACATGAATTTGAAAATAAAATAAACTAATTCATATATTTTATTTACGGAAAAAAATTACTTTTCATTATTGACTAATGTTGGACAATGTTAGGCTCCACATAATGAAGTCATATCCTCATGAGTTCAACAATGGTCTCAGATTATCAATATGAGTCACTGTTTGTGAGTTATAAGAATTTAAAAAATGAAATAATTTTATTTAATTAGTTTATTTATGGTTTTGCAATTTTCGGGTTTTCTCACTAGAGGATTGCGCTCACTAATATTAAGTCACGCCTAGGTTAACCCACTGTCCTAAACATAACGCTGCCCTTGGATTTCCAATCTGGGAACCAATATATGAGTTATTCATATTTTTTATGAAAATTTCTCATGTATGCTACTTAAAATATACAATTTTTCAACGGATCATTCTGGGAACTCTAGTCCTCGGAATCACACTTCGTCTCAACTTTTGGTTTTGAAATAATCCAATTTAATTTTCCAAAAAATCATGGATTTATAGTGTATCACAATCAATCATGATTTATGACATTATATAATTATTATAAAGTATTCAATATTTTGTTGTAAATGTTTAAAATGGTAATGGAATGATGATCTCGTATGACTATGTGTATTTTATTTTGATTTTTTGTGCACGAAAATTAATTTAATTCGACTTATTACATTTAGAATAAAAAATCCATGCCCATGAAATATGAAATATTTTCAAAGAATGATAAATATACGAATCCATATTTGAATGAAATTTTAGTGAAAATGATTGAATTTCATGAAACATTGAGTTTCCTGAAACTATATGTTCAAGAAATTTTCAAACCTAGTGCTTCATGAAAGCCTAAGTCATGAGTGAATTATAAAATTAAAAATATTCATGTAGCTTAGAGATTCCCATGTATGAAAGTAGAGTTTTCAAGGGAGGATTGGCCTAAATTCTATCTTGAGTCCTATGAAAAATGGACAATGAAAAAATCTCAAAGAATATGGATTTTTATGAATTGGAAACGTAGTGTCTCATAACACTCATGTCACACGATAACAAAAAAGTTGCAGTAAATAAACTTTCCCCAAGAAAAATATGCTTATTAAACATTCTAAAAAACCATTTTTAGTTTCAAATCCTTTCATGTTATAGGGTTCTTCTTCTAGTTATCCCAAACTCAAATTTTATGAATATTTGAAACTAGTGACCACTATAAATTCTTCTAGATTTGAAAACAACATAAAATACCTCAGATAGGTTTTATATGGAGTAATATTATATTTGATATGATTTCACACATCTTTTACCCATTAATATTATATTTTTTAGATGATTAAAAAGTTCCATGTATCTACTAAATTACACAGTCCACCTTTCATGATTTTCTGTGAATCATACTTGTGATAGAGATCTAGGTCACACACAACTCTATGTTTTAAGAAAACCAATTTTTTCCAGAACCATATTCCAAGTGTCTATATTTGATTCTTCCTTTTACAAAGTATTTTCTCAGTATGTTTGAGTTCTCATGGGTTATTTATCCACTCAATATTGACTTATTTTTGAAAACTCTAATTGCAAGACCAATAAAAATATTTTTCATGTCCATCCATTTTCAAAGGAAATGGGCTGGAGGACCTACTTCCATGTTTTTCTTTATCAATGGATATTTATTTTCTATATTTGGTACCATTGTAGGATAACATTCACAAGCCCCACTCACACTCTCCAAACTCCATTGTAGTGCCCTGGAAATTTTATTAGGTGTAAACCAATACCATATAATCATCAATGGAAAACGACTTGATCCAACCAATAGGTCGTGATCCTAGTGGGAATCCTATTTCACAAGACCCACTCTTCCAATAATTTTTATCTTTTTCACATCTTGGGTGTCTTCAGTGTAACAAGTTAAACTATAATCTTGCACTATGTTATTACAATAGTATTCCCTATGTGATGAGACCATGATATGCTATTTGACATACATGATATGGGTAATGTAGTACACCCATTTTCTGGTATGTAACCCTTTATTTAAAATTCTATTCAACATAATTTGTAACTGTGAGGGTTAGGAGAGTTTCGATAACTTCTAATAAGTTCTTTTGGGGGATAAAGGTAAGGGTCATGGGAGGCACACAGGTTTTTCAAACCGTGTAGATAATCCTAGAAGAAACAGTGCACAGTAGCAGGTTTAAGGAAGTATCTTTTTCATAGTTGGTACATGGTTAGGGAGACCATGTGAAGAGTCCACAAGAGGATATTCTTGAGGAAACATCTAACACATGGTTAGCGCATTGTTTTTCTAACCGGGGGACTAAACCACATGGGGGAGAAAAACCAACCCCTTAAAAAGTGGATCTAGGTTAGCCTTGGCTTTAATCCACTTGTTTATGTACCAAAAAGGCTCTACCTAGGGATTTTTCTTCTACTATGAAAAAATAAGGTTATAAAACAAATCTAGAGGCTTTAAAAAGGATTCCCTTAGTGATTCAAAGCCATATTATTCTGGTATGTCATTATTCTTCACTGTTCTTGCCGTGTTTCCTTAGATCTACGTAGATATACATTTCCCCTCTTCTTAGACTCTTATATCTTTGCATTTTATGGGTAGATATAAGATTTTTTTTCGAAATATGTTGATACATTGTATTTTTGTTGATAGTAGAAGAGGTATCAGGTTTTTTCATGGAGAAACGACTTGGTTTCAGGAGTTTTCTTTTTCCATTTTCAGTTTTCATAAAAATGGTAGAGAACTGTGGAATCATTCTAAAATCCTCTTTCATTAATTAATTGGATTGTTTTTAATATAATTTAATTTCATGAATTTTATTATGAAATTTGTTTCAAAAGAAAGGAGTGCATACTGTTTAGTGAGTATTTCTAGTTTTTATGAAATTGGTAATATATTACAAATGGTGGTGAAAATTGTTTTAGCTTCATTATTTTAAAATGAATATTTTAAATAATGGTTTTTTCTAGAAATTTCGACATGGTTTTTTTGGAAAATTATTTTCAATAAAAAGTTTGTATTGAAATTGAGTGATTAAAATATGTTTTCTCAATAAAAGGGGTGATTTTTTTGAAATGGTTATGGAATGGTTTTTTGGAATACATGGTGCATGTGTTCATATTTCATTTAAGTGGAATGGTTGAAATATAAAAGGTTTCTTGGTACCAAAGGTGTAATGTAACATGGGATTTAATTACCTTATGATGACATTATAGATCAATGAGAAACTTCTCAAGAGTATGGAACTATCATAACAAATCATACATGGTTAGTAGTATGAAATTGTGGAAAGGAATTGTTATGCTAAGAGAAAATGTAATATGTGAATAAAGCCATGTTGGTTTTCATTCTTTTAAAATGGGTTTTGGCTAAATAAATGGTTGAAAGAGCTTTTTTTATATTCTTTATAATATGTTTTGGAAACTATTTTATATAACTTGTTTTATGTAAAGGTGTCTAACTATCCTATCCTAGTGTCATTAGTTGCAACATTTATAAGGAAAGCCAACTGAGTTTTATACTCTCCCTTAAATTGGAACTTTGGTTCTTTTGTATATGATATCTTCCAAGACATGGGAAAAGTTAAATTATCACATGTATCTATCACCAACTCATGATACTTGGTCTATTTGGTGATGTTGGAGCATGGATATATGAATAATGGAGTGTTGTATTCATCTCAGAGTCTTTAGTTGTTATCTCGATGTATACCTTGTTATTTTTTTCACTTCCTATGTAGTATACATTAGTGTGGTATTTTAATAGAGATAATGGTTGAGTTGTCTTGTTCTTATCATGAATCATATAGTGGTTTTTGATATGGTTTTTTGGTGGGTGGTTTATTTCTTAAAGGTTAAATCATACCACACTTTCATTTGAAACCCTTCAGCATTAATTTCAACCCTATGGTGTCTCGGGGATGCCGCTTAAGGCCAATTAATTATTCCTTTTATTCTCAAGCCTTTGACAATATGTGGTTCATTACAAAAAGTGACAACTTTTTTGATCCAAAATATTGTTCGACATAAATAGTATGATCTTGTTCCTTTACTTGTGAAAGAAGTAGTGATCATTTTTATTAGCCTTGGAGTTGAATTTCTCTCTTATCTATTCATTAGGTTATGATCTTAGAAATGGGATGGATAGTTAGGGCATGAAATGTAGTGCATAAAAAGACGTAGCTATCATTTTTTTGTTTAAATTCAAGTTACCAGGGAGTTGAGTACGTAATAGTTTTGGAGACACATAAAGGATTTCAGAAAAATCATTATCATGGGATTAGCCAATGAGAAATGATTGAAATTAATTATAGAGGAAAAAAATTCAAACTATAATTTCATATTTAATTTTCAGTAATGATTTATGAATTGGTTCAATGGTGTAATTTTTTTGAAAATGTTGTAATTGTTTTCAAATAATTTATTTTGAAAAGACTGTGGTTGATTAATTTTGAAAATGGTTTAATTTTCAAAAGATGGAATGATTTTTTAAAATCGATTTCACAAGAAAAAAAAATATTTTAGGAAAGTAATTTCATGATAGTTTATGTGATAGAATTGGAAATGCTAAGCAATCAGTTTCTAGTGACTGAGACTTACAGAGTTTGTTGTTGGTTTAGAAAATGGAACATGGTAGATATCATAGAAACATTCAATAAGAAGTATTGGAGAATGTGGTTGCACCTGAGAAATAGGTGAACCAAAACCTGGATCAAAGCGTGGTCCCAGAATTCTATGAATTCGGCACTGGGAACTAAATGTATGAGCCATGACAAGTGGATCATTTTTACCAGTTCTGGAAATAGAATCCTGCTATCTTCTTGGGAAATTATGAACTGAAAAGAGTATAGGAATGGTTTACCAAGATGAATTGTTACTTTGATTTCATTAACTCACCAATGGAGCTCATGGTCAAGTTATAGATGTATATGTTTAAGGATCTTGCATGCTAGTGGTGTAAAAATCATGGTGTAAGATAAAAAGGACGAATACATATTTTTGGATAATTTTAAAGAATTGTTCAATAAAAAATTATATCCTCACGTGTTCAAGTCCAAAGAATGATGGATTTATTTTGCCTGAAGTAGGAGAATCTCTCTTTCATGGAGTATGCAGAAAAATTCATGCATTTAGTGCACTTTTCACCAAATTTTATGGTGAGTGCGGCCTTGAAAGCATGCATCTTTGAAATAGAGAAAATGAAAAATATTCATTTGAAGTTATCAATTATTTTTATTACAGATTATATAGTGATGGTGAACATAGTGAATGTGGCTAAATGCGATATCTCAAGAATAATGTGAGGAGGAAGTATGAAGATATCTATGGGGAATGGTGTGAAATATAATACTAGGGTAATGTGGTTGAGGGACACATATTTCTATGGTCGGAGTAGAAACCAGAATCATATAGCCAGATAGGTAAATCTTCCTCTGATACTCACGATAAGGGAATGATGTTTCCAATGTTGATCATTTAACCACATGTAGTGAGAGTGTACAAAAATGATGAGATCATTCCACAATTTTAACAATATGGGAAATCCTAATCAAAACTTTTTCATTTCTCTGAAGTCTAGTGATATATATATTTTTCAGGCGTCACATGCATCATAATCTTCTACTGGATAAGGGCAGTAAAATCTGTCTCGTTGACAGAGATGCTCTGGCAATGGTGATGATAGGAACACCATGACTCCTCAACATGATAAATCTCAGAATTGAAACAATGATCAGAGTATAATTATGAGTAAATTTAATGGATATGATTATTTGATTGAGGACGATCAAACTAAACCATCTTTGGTGAGAGGTATGGTTATTATGAATTCTACCCTTATACAAGTTCTTTTTGATACTAGTGAATCACATCCTTTAATTTCTTACCATTCTTTTGATTTTCTATTTTTAAAACAAGATATTAGGCACTCTCTAAAATAACTTCCAACTCTTCTTGGAGAATGTGGATATAGACCCCTCTTTTGTAGGGAATGTTCTATAACTGTTGATAGAGTTGAGTTGTAATGGGACTTGTTGGTGTTGTAAATGGATGTCTATGATGTAATCATGGGTATGTATTGTTTAACAACATTCAAGTCTCACACTGACTATTATATAATGAGTAAGAATTTTGAAACTAATGATATCATTGTGTATCACATTAAAGGAGAAAAGATTTTAAAGGTAGCTGCAATGCGCTAGTTGGCACCAACACTGAGAACGATCTCTTACTAGTATGCATTGTTGACTTTGGCATCGATGGAACGGATCAGGGATAATATATTTCCAATAGTCTTGGATAAATTTCTATATGTATCCCAAGAACATATTATGGTTTCCACTTATAAGGGAAGTTGATTTTATGATTCATATCTATCTTGGGACATGTCCTATTTCATTTCTGTCTTATAGTATAGAACAAATACAGTTAATGGAATTGAAAGTGCAGTTGGAAGAGCCGAAATGGGAAGATTTCATTTGGATGACCACATCTCTGTGGGTATCACCTATCTTCTTCATCAATAAATCATATGGACCTCTTCTCCTATGTATTGATTATCGTAAACATAACCAGATTTCAATAATGAATCAGTATCGACATCTTTTTATTGACAATCAATTTGATCAATTGAGAGGGGCTCAATGGTCCTAAAATGTATTGGCCTGGACCTCTCTGGTCCATTAAATTTTAAAAATTTGGTGTTAGATTTGTTCTAGGATGTTAAGGTGACTTGGCGGTGCATTTGGGTGAACATTTATGGAAGACCAAAGGGAAGTAGCTTTCGCACGGGAAGCGCATGGTTTGTCTAAATCGTGCAGCCAAACCGTGCGTGGTGGGTGTTAGAGGCAGTGGAAAATGCACGATTTGCACATGGTTTGGCTAACTGTGTGGACTAACCATGTGAGGAGTGTTGGTGAGGCAGTAACTAATGCACAGTTAGCGCACGGTTTCTCAAACCGTGCGGACTAACCATGTGGGCGGTTAATCTTAGATCATAAAATTGTGGATCTAACTCGTTTTCTCTATAAATGGTTCTTTTTAGCAACTAAGTGGCCATAACTCAGGATTACCCTCCCTTGAAGGTAGGAGAACCTATCCCAAGTGTTTTGGAGGTGATCTGAATGCTTCCCTTGGCAAATCGAAGCTGTTTTCTTGGGGTATGTGATTGTTCTACTTCGTTCTTGATCGTTTCCTTAGATCTACTTAGATCTAATTCTCCTATTCCCTCAGTTTCTTAGATCTACGCGCATTATGGGTAGATCTAACTGTGTGGATGCCAAATATTACATGATTTGGTCTTGGTTGTGTTAGGATAAGGTATCTATGGAGGATTCTTGGAGGATCATCCTGACTTCTTGTGCGTTTCTAATTGGTTGGGGTTTTCGTCGAAAACCATTGAGGTAGGGATCTTACCTTCATCTCTCTCTATTTTGTGCATCATGTGGGGTGGGTATCCTCTTGTTTTCATGAGTTACGGTTGAGTAAGTAAATAAAGATAATAACTGGTTATAGAATGGGTTTGGGGAAATTTTGTTTATATCATTGTTCTTTTTTCATCAATTCTTATCCTTGGATTATGTTGTGAATTGAATAAGCTTATGCCTACTAAAAGTTACGGTCGTTGGGGGCCTTTTTTTTGCAAAATTAAATGTTTTCCTGTGTTTCAGGATTGTTTTGTGGATGTAATTTCAAAGAATGCGGAAATTGGTTAATCATGTAAAGTTGGATGATTAAATGAATATCTGGAACCCTTGTATGATCACCCTGATTAAATTAAATGAAGGAATGAATTTTGTGGGTGCTGGTTGGGGTTTGATTATGTGAAGGGGTGTTTAGTGGGTTGTTTGTGGAATGGGTGAGCAGCGGGGCTGTGGTTGGCTTGTTGGTGGATTGGCGTGTATCATATGGTTGTGATGGGCAATGGAGTTGCGGTGAATAGTATCAAATGGATAATGATGCGGTACATGTATTGTTTCTGAGGTGTTTGTGGTTGTGGTGGTTGGCAGCAGGGCTGTAGGGATGGGTTGTGCATATGAATAAAAGTGGAAGAGTTAACAAATGTGTTGTGGGGAATTGTAGTTGAATAAATATGGAAAATCAATAGAATTGATTGTCTGGTAAAAGAAAATGGTTTTGTGTTGCTTGTGTTTTTCCCTAACTATATTTTTGGTTGGAATGGATATGTTTTAGGAACGATTGATCTGGTTTGGTTGTTGTTAGTTTCTCAGTAGTTAAGTAACTAATAAACTAAAACTGTTTAACTTGAAAAGATTAATGGGGTTTGGGGTTGTCCATTCCATGCATACTTTCGTGGTAGTAGTGTCGAGGTACGTGCTCAGATCTTTTATGTATAAACCTTAGGATGGGCTGAGTGGTTGATATAATTATATAAATTTGTATGTTTTATGTTTCTTTACGAAACCAACCCATGTTGAGCACTATGTGTCGAACACCCGTGGGATGGGGGTGAGATTCCCAAACATCCAAATGATGGATGGTTAATGTTCTTACCTGTTCTCCCTCTTCCAGGTTCTATAGTCCAAGATCCATTAGGCAGGTTATGACAGATATTTTCCAAGAGTCTTCGGGATGATGATGTGATGTGTTCACAAGAGTCTTCGGGATGAGGATGTGATGTGGTTCCCAGGTGTCTTCGGGATAAAATGTGGCTATGGATGAGGATTGATTGTCAGCGGTTTACGGGATGAGATGTGGTTATGCTCGAGGATTATGTGCTTGTGGGATACTATGAGCTTCATATGGCCCGGTTGCAGCACTAGCTTGAGCTTCAAATGACTAGGTTGCGACACTATCTCAGGAAGAGGGGAAAGCATCAGATCGGTAGGTGTGAGGGCTTGAGCAGTATTCAGTGGGAAGGTGGTGCGGGGTACCCATACATTGATAATATTACTATACTACTCTATTGACTTGCAATATTTGGTTAGTGTGGCTTGTATTTTTGGGCGGATAGATTCCTTACTAGGCTTTGGTTCCTTCTATTTTCTCACAGGGCATTAAGATGTATCCCCACCTGTGCATGAGAGATTTAGGTTTCCCTACAGAGTATACTTGTATGCTCACCCTACGTTTACATTCAAGTTTCCAGGAGGACTTCAGGGACCATGCGGGACCATGCTAGTTGGGCGTTGGAGTTTAGTTGGTATCAGTTTTTTCTTTCTTTTGGTATCGTACTTTTGAGCTTTTCTTGTACTTGTACAATTGTTTCAATTTTGTATAAAACATTAATATGGGTTGGTTTTGGGTTTATTTTCATTTACTTGTTCCTTTTTTTGGTGTTTAACTCATCCTATTTCAAATCCTAAATAATAAAAAGGGTAATTCGTCCCATAATTGTGAAAAATCTTACCCTCGGTGCTAGTCTCCACTCCGGGGCTTACTAGAGGTGGGACTTGAGGGGTCATTATCTCCCTTTCACCATTTCCAGCTTAGGAGAGGCATCTTTGGTGGGAGGGGGTCATGAAAGAATGGTATCAGAGTGGAGGTTGAGAGATATGATGGAGTCTGGAGTTAGACACAATGAGTATTGCATGGTATGGTAGGTAAATAGTGTCGGGTGACCTTGGAGCCTAAAATAGGCCTGGGAAGACCGGCTAGGACACGAGATTTTAGGGCCCCCTATGATCTGATGCAAGGACTATGGACCTACCGAACGACCATGTGAGGCCACACTAATTGCAGGGTAGAGACCCTAGGAATGTTACATGCATTATAATGACTTGTGTTCTTGTGTTTCTAGGGCATTCTAGGGATTTAAAATGAATAAGGAGTCTAATAAAATTTAACAACAATATTCTACAGTACTCGGGCTTAGGCATTCCGCATTTACCTTGCAGCTATGCCTCCTGGGAGACGACCACAAGTAGTGCGGGCGATTGAGGCCTAGGAGGTTGACTTGGATGATCAACAAAGGGATGACTGAGACGAGGAGGATGATCTGTGGCAGAAGATGATACGAGCTTTCTAGTGGCAGACTCTCAGGAAGTCTGAGGGTAGCATCTCATACATGGAGACAGAGAGCTGGCTAGAGGAGTTGGTGATAGCTTTCAGGTTGATCTGGGCTCTGACGGAGTACTGGGTTCCTCTGAATGTGAACCAGATGCGTGGAGCAGCACGTCAGGGGTGGACTCTTTATCTCGGGGAGAAGATGGAGGCTGAGGTCGTGTGTACTGACTTCAAGATGGAATTTCGGGCGGAATTCCTCTCTTCCACGATGAAGGCTGAGAAGAGGCAGGAAATACTCTCCCTCCAACAGGGGAGTATGTCAGTGAGAGAGTTGGGGATCAAGTTCAAGGATCTCCTTTGTATTTCTCATGGCCTCTTTCCGGATGAGGAGTTTTGGGCGAGACATTTAGAGGAGGCACTTTGACATTCTCTCTAGTATGATGTTACTCCCTTCACCTTACCAACATACATGGATGTCCAGAAGAAAGCTGATGTGGTGGAGAGGATTCACACAGTGGGAGGTGTGTCGCAAGAAGGAATCCAGTTGGGCTCGTCGAAGGGTAAAGCCGTCAGCATCCGACCTCTAGCATTAGGGCCCTCTAGGTTCCGTCCAGTAGGGAGCGTGCCTCAGCAGTTTCAGTTCTGATCTCCCATTCCTCGACCTTTTCCTTCAGGCCTGGGACCGAGGTGTTTTATCTGTGGCAGTCGTGGGCACCTTTGGAACATGTGCCCGGACCGAGTACAAAACAATGGAGGTGGACCAGTACAGCACCCGCATCAGCTATAGTAGTTTCCAGCCAGGCCCTTCCAGCAGCAGCAGCAGGGGCAGCGAGCTCCCTCTCCTCCGAGGGAAGACGTTGCAGGAGGAGTCCGACCTCAGGGTTCTCCTTAATGACCTCGACCGGGGTTTGGTCGGGGAGGTAGCCGAAAACCGATAGGCAGAGGAACTGGGCTTGGGCAGATGTACGCCGCAGAGGCAGTAGTTCCAGCAGGGCTAGAATATGTTCGAGGTACGATCAACTTGTTTTGTACCCCTGCCTTTTCCTTGTTTGATTAAAAAGCTTCACACTTATTTGTTGCACCTAGTCTAGCATGTTCCTTGGGCCTAGACAAAGATACACTTTCTATACCCTTGTTTTTGAGTGTGGCAGTCGGAGGATAGACCAGCTTGTCACATGTTTTCCAGGGATGTAGGTTAATGTTGGGGCCACACCAATCTAGTGGAGATCTCCTTTTACTACAAATGCATACATACAATGTCATTCTAGGCATCTACAGGATATTCTTAGTGTGTGTAATCATTTTTTTTTGAAGAAGGGCTGTGTTTTCAGACTTGGGCAGCAGACGTGTGACTTTCATCGGTGAGCGGGGTTACTAGGAAGGTAACCTATGAGTAGAGCCCCTCCTTTCCTTGTTATCTGAACTGTCAATGTTGTCAGTGGATACAGAAATGGAGGAATTCCCCGGGATCATTGGTGAGTTTATAGATGTCTTCCCTGAAGAGGTGGCGACTCTACCCCCTTGACGTGATTTTGAGTTTGGGACAGACTTACAACCTGGTTCCTGTCCGATTTCGATGGCTCCCTATAAGAGGGAACCTTCTGAGTTGCCGGAGTTGCAGATTCAGATTGAAAATCTGATGAAGAAGGGTTTTTTTCGACCAAGTGTGTCACCTTGGGGTGCTCCTGTCTTATTCGAAAAGAAGGTATATGGTGGTCTCTAGCTGTGCATTGACTACCGGAGACTGAATTTGGTAATGGTCAAGAACCGTTACCCCTTCTCAAGGATATACGATCTCTTTGACCAGCTGAGGGGAGCAGGTTGGTTCTCTAAGATTGATCTGCAGTCTGCATATCACTATTTGAGGGTGAAAGTGGGCGACATCTCGATGACTACCTTAAGATGTAGGTATGGGAACTTTGTGTTTGTATTCATGTCGTTCGGTGTTACAAATGGACCAGCTGTGTTCATGGGACTCATGAACTCCCTCTTCTGGGAATACCTGGATCGGTTCGTAGTCGTGATTATTGATGACATTATGATATACTCATGATCAGAGGAGGATCATGTTGAGCACCTGAGAATAGTTTTAGAGGTCCTCCAATAGCACCAACTCTATGGGAAATTGTCCAAGTGCAATTTCTGGATGCGAGAAGTGCACTTCCTTGGGCACTTGGTGTCCAAGCAGGGAATAGAAGAGGACCCATCGAAGGTCGAGGGAGTTGTTTCTTGGGCAGCGCCCAAGAACGTGGCAGAAGATCGATGTTTCCTTGGACTAGTAGGATACTACCCGAGGTTCGTGCCCCACTTCTCCTGAGTTTTAGATCCTTTAAAAACCTTGAAGAAGAAGGATCAATTTTTCGTGTGGGATGATCAGTGTGAGGCAGCCTTCAGTATCTAAAGGGAAAGTTGGTTAGTTCCCCAGTGATAAGATTACCAAATGAGGGAGTAATGTTTGAGGTATTTTGTGATGCCTCAAGCCAAGGCATGGGGTGCATTCTGATGCAATAACAAGGGGTGATCTCTTATGGGTCTCGGTAGTTACCTCCTCAGGAACGTAACTTTTCCACCCACGATCTAGAGCTTGCGGTGGTTGTGTTCACACTGATGTTGTGGCGGCACTACCTCATCGGGGACCACTTCATGGTCTTCACAGATCACAAGAGATTGAATTATATCTTCTACCAGTGGGACCTGATTTTGAGGCAGTGAAGGTGGATGGAATTCCCTCTGGACTACGACTTTGAAATCTCCTACACCGAAGGCAAGGGAAATGTGGTGGCTAACACATTGAGTAGGAGGAAGGACACAGTTCAAAAGCTGGCAAATGTCTGTAAGGTAATAAAAGAATTGGCTGCACTACACCTCGATGTATGGGAAGATGGTGGTAGAGTTTGTCTGTTTCAGATGTCAGTGTAGTCCTCCAAACTACGACAGGTGGAGGAGTCTCAGTGGGGAGACATAGAGAGTGAAGTGATGCACGATCGGGATAGCCAGGGCAATGCTCCTGAAGGATGGTCGGAGGATGGTCTGAATCAGATGCTTTTCCAGGGGAAATTGTTTTTTTTTCAGAGGCAGTGTGCGAGAGAGTTCTTGGTGAGTTCCAAAACTCACCCCTAGAAGTACACCCGTGAGATTCCAAGATGTACCAGGTCTTGATAGGGCAGTTTTGGTGGCTCAGGGTGAAATAGGCAGTAGTAGAGTTTGTAGCAAAGTGCCTCATGTTTCAATAGGTGAAGGCCCATCAACGTGTTCTAGGAGGTCTGTTACAACCTTTAGATGTACCCAAGTGTAAGTGGGATGACATCTCAATGGATTTCTTCATGGGGCTTCCTAGAGTTCAAGGGGGTTGCGATGCCATCTGGGTAGTGGTGGACCGACTAACAATATCAGCCCACTTCCTAGCAATCAAGAAGTCAAGTACGGTTGAGGCCCTAGATCATAGGTATGGGAATGAGGTGGTGCGGTTGCATAGAGTTTCGAGATCTATAATCTCTGACCAGGATACCCGGTTTACCTCGCGGGTCTGGAGATGACTGCAAAATGATTTTGGCACCCAGCTATGCCTCATCACCACTTTCCACCCCTAGACAGATGGGTAGACAGAGTGCACCATCCATACATTGGATGATATGCTACGAGCATGTGTTTTGGGCCTTGGATTATCATGGTAAAAACACTTTACTATGATAGGGTTCTCTTACAACAACAGCTATGACTTTACCATTAGCATGGATCCTTTCGAAGATTTGTACGGGAGGTTGTGCCGCTCACCCGTATGCTGGACAGAGGTCAAATAAGTAGGTGTTCTTGGCCCGGAGGTGGGGCAGAGCACGACGGAGAAGGATCAGCTTATATGAGAATGGATGAAGGCAGCTCAAGACTGTTTGAAGTCATATGCCGATAATAGGAGGAGACCCTCGGAGTTCGATGTCGGGGACCACATGTTCTTGGAGGTCTCTCCTCAGCACGGGCAACGAAGATTCAGAAAGAGAAGCAAGCTTTCTCCCAGTTTCTTCAGGCCCATCAAGGTGTTGCGGCTGGATGGAGAGGTGGCTTATCAACTGGCATTGCCGCTACCATTGCAAAGGGTGCACAATGTCTTCCATTTTTCTCATCTCCGTCGGTACCTGCAGAACGATTCACACATCCTCTACAGGGGAGAGCTAGATATCGGGGACGATGCAGCGTTCGTGGAATGACCCATGATGATCAAAGGTTGTCAAGAGAAGGTTCATCATGGAAGAACCATTCCTTTGGTTCGTGTGCAATGGAGGCATGGTGGGCTTGAGGAGAGTACCAGGGAAAGGGAGGCACAGATGCGTGCCCAATACCTAGAGATGTTTTGAGTTTTTTTCTATTATAGTAGTTTTTGATGAAGAATTCTTACCGTGTTAACTATGAAATTTTTATCATTGATCTCTGAATATGTATGAAGAGTATGGACTGTGGTGAGGGGAGTACCTGATCCCTAATCAAGACTCATTAAGGTGGATGCGATTAAACCTTTGCGGGCAAGTCAGTGCCGCCCAAAGTAGATAGTATCTTGACATGGGGGAAGAAAGTCCCTAACCCATATTATTGGACAACTTTACCCTTTAATGTTTCATGGTTTATTAATTGGGAGGTGTTCCTATATGTCGGAGGGGTTCACTCCTGAGAGGTATCTTTCGGGGTGGTTGTTCAGAACCCCTATTTTCTTCAGTCTAGTTTTTATTCTCGAGTATGATAATAGTTTGCGAGGTATCTAATGTAATGGCCCATACCTCTCCAATCCATTACATTCTAAAAATGTGGTGTTAGAGGTGTTCTAGAGTTTAAGGTTACTTGGGGGTGCATTTGGTTGAAATTTTAAGGACAACTAAAGGGTAGTAGCTTTCGCACGGGCTGCACACAGTTTGTCTAAACTGTACAACCAAACCATGTGTGGTGGGTGTTAGAGGCAGTGGCTAATGCATGGTTAGCACACGGTTTGGCTAACCGTGCAGGCAAACCATGTGAGGATTGTTGGAAAGGCAGTATCTAACGCACGGTTAGTGCACAGTTTTTCAAACCGTGCAGACTAACCATGCAGGCACTTAATCATAGATCCAAAAATTGTGGATCTAACTCGTTTTGCCTCTAAATGGTTCGTTTAAGCACCTAGGTGTTTATTACTCAGTATTACCCTACCTTGAAGGTAGAAGAACCTCTCCCAAGCATTTTGGAGGCGATTTGAAGGCTTCCCTTGGCGAATCGAAGCCGGTTTCTTGACGTACATGATTGTTCTACTTCGTTCTTGATCGTTTCCTTAAATCTACTTAGATCTACTTCTACACTTCCCTCGGTTTCTTAGATATACGCCCTTCGTTGGGTAGATCTATGTGTGTGGATTCAAAATATGACATGATTTGTTCTTGGTTGTGTTAGGATAAGGGATCTAAAGAGGATTCTTGGAGGATCATCCCGACTTCTTGTGTGTTCTTCGTTTTTGGGGTTTTCTTCAAAAAAAGTTGATACATGGATCTTATCTTCATCTCTTTCTATTTTGAACATCATGATGGGTGGGTATCCTCTTGTTTGCATGAGGTACAGTTGAACTAGTAAATGAAGATAACAACATGTTAAATAATGGGTTTGGGGAAATTTTGTTGATATCATTGTTCTATTTCCATCAATGCTTATGCTTTGATTATGTTGTGAATTGAATAGGCATATGCCTACTGAAAATCACGGTTGTTTGGGGCCTTTTCTTGTGCAATTAAATGTTTTACTATGTTTTAGGAATGTTTTTTGGATGGAATTTCAAAGAATATAGAAATTGGTTAATCATGTAAATATGGATGATTAAATGAATACCTGGAACCCTTGTATGATAACCCCGATTAAATTAAATGAATGAATGAATTTTGTGGGTGTTGGTTGGGGTTTAATTATGTGAAGGGGTGTTTCGTGGGTTTTTGTGGAACGGGTGAGCATCGGGGCTGCGGTTGGCTTGGTTGTGGACTGGTGTGTATCATATGGTTTTGATGGGAAGAGGAGCTGCAATGAATGGTATCGAAGGGATAATGATGTTGTATGGGTATTGCTTCTGAGGTGTCTGTGTTTGTGGTGGTTGGTAGCAGGGCGGTAGGGATGGGTTGTGCGTAAGAATAAAAGTGGAAGAGTTAACTAATGGGTTTTGGGGCATGGTAGTTGATTAAATATGGAAAATAAATGGAACTGATTGGCTGGTAAAAGAAAATGGTTTCGTGTTGCGTGTGTTTTTTCCTAACTATATTTGTTGTTGTACGGGATATTTCTTACGAACAGTTGATCTAGTTTAGTTGTTGTTAGTTTCTCGGTAGTTAAGGAACTAATAAACTAAAACTGTTGAACATGAAAAGTTTAACGTGGTTTGGGGCTGTTCATTGTGTGCATAATTAAGTGGTATTAGTGTCGAGGAATGTTCTCAGATCATTTGTTTAGAAGCCTTAGGAAGGGATTACTGGTGTATATAATTATATAAATCTGCATATTTTATGTTTCTTTACACACCCCACCCACGTTGAGCACTACGTGCCGAACACCCGTGGGATGAGGGGTGATATTCCCAAACATAAAAAGGATGGTTGGTTACTATTCTTCCCTGTGCACCCTCTTCCAAGTTCTATAGACCAAGATCCTTCAGGAAGGTTATGAGAGAAATTTCCCAAGAGTCATCAGGGTGAGGATGTGATGTGTTCCCATGAGTCTTCACGATGAGGATGTGATGTGGTTCCCAGGTGTCTTCGTGATGAGATGTGGTTATGGCTGAGGATTGAATGTCGGCGGAATGCGGGATGAGGTTTGGTTATGGCCAAGGATTGTGTGCCTGGGGGATACTATGAACATTATAGGGCTAGTATACGGCACTATCTAGAGCTTCATATGGCCAAGTTGCGGCACTAGCTCAGGAAGATGGGGAAGCATCAGAGCATTAGGTGTGAGGGGTTGAGCAGTATTCAGTGGGATGGTGGTTCGGGGTACCGATACTTTGATAATATTACTATACTACTCTATTGACTTGTGATATTTGGTGAGTGTGGCTTGTAAGGTTGGGTGGATAGATACCTTGCAAGGCTTTGGCTTCATTATGTTTTCTCATGGGGAATTAGGATGTCTCCCCACCTATACATGAGAGATTTAGGTTTCCCTACTGATTATACTTGTATTCTCACTGTAAGTTTAGTTTCAGGTTTTCAGGAGGACTTCAGGGATCATGGGGGACCTTTCTAGTTGGGATTTCGAGTTTCATTGGTTGCACTTTTGGATTTATTTTGGTATCGTACTTTGGATCTTTTCATGAACTTGTACCTTTGTTAGAGTTTTTTGTAAAAACATGCATATGGGATGGTGTTGGGTTTATTTTCATTTACTTGTTTCTTTTTATTTTTGGTGTTTGACTCATCCTATTTCAAATCCTAAATAATAAAATGTGTAATGCCTCCCATAATTTTGAAAACTCATACCCTTGGTGCTAGGAGCCACTCCGGGGCCTACTAGAGGTCGGACTCCGGGGTTACTATCTCCCTTTCACCATTTCTAGCTTAGGAGGGGCATCTTTGGTGGGAGGTCTCATGACATAAAAATTGACTTGAAATCATGATATCACTAATTTCATGTTTGGAATGAGGATATTATGAACATATATTTTCGAATAAGATATGGAAACTATAAAGATATAGTTATAGCTTTCAGTATTACGAATGCACTTGCAGTATTTATGGAATTTATGAATCAGAAACATCATAGATATCTAGATTTTATCATTGTACTATTTTTGGATGATATATTGGTGTATTCAGGGACAAGTCTATGCATGAGTAACAGTTAGAGATAGTGTTTGAAATATTTAGATATCATCATTTGTATGCTAAATTGTAAAAGTGTGATTTTTATATACAAGTGGTATGCATTCATGGCCATGTAATTTCAGAAAAATGAGTATATATGGATCCATATAAGATATAAGCTATTGTATCTTTAAAAACACTGAATAATTTCTTTGATATATGATGTTTTCTTGGTCTACATGGTTAATAATGATGCTTTCTAAATGAATTATCATTACTATATTCACTGATAAAATATTTTCCAAAGAATAATGATCTATTTTGATGGATTGAGGAATGCCAAATGTATTTTCAAGAGTTGAAATCTCATCTCATATCACCACCTATCTTGATTTTTCTAGACTCATGATAGGGGTATGTAGTGTACTATGATGCTTCGAGATTAGGGTTGTGATGTGTTCTCATACATGTAGACCTTTTTGTTTGTTCTTGTTCAAGTCAGTTGAGAGTATATGAAGATAATTACCCAACACACAATTTGGAGATTGGCATGGATGTCCATGAATTGAAAACATTGCATCATTATCTAATTAGTGAGAAATTTACTACGGTTACGAATCCTATGTTCTTGAAAAACTTTTTCTCACAACTATATTTGAATTTGATGAAAAGGATATGGATTGACTATCTCCAAATGTTCAAATTACAATTGATGTATACAATGGGAAATTAATTTGGTGGTTGATGCATAAAAAAATCATATGCTCAGTTGGAAAAAAAAGCTTCAGATAAAAGGAGGTAGATTTTGGTCCTTATCGATAGGCATGTGGAATGTGAATACCAAGTATGTTTTGTGGTTTTTTTAGTCATTGTGGTTCTTGATTTCGTAAAGGTGGTAAAATAGGTACAAAAAATTGATGCAGAATTTTAGGTTAGGAGTTCAAAAATCAATGGTTGGGTGACCATTAAGGGATGGAAATATGATGGGAGTTTGGTTTTTTAGTTTAGATATTGGATGATTGTACCAATGTATTGTAAGGTGAAACTTATCCATACTTACTAACATTCAAGAGGGTCAATTCAAATAATAATACAGAACATATATATGTAATTGAAAGCATAGTTTTTTTGGATAAATATGAAAAAGAAATTGTCTATGTTCATTTCAATGCGATTAACTTGTCAGTTTGTTAAGGAATAATATCAAAGACCAATTGGTATGATGAAAAATTTACCTATCCCAGTGTGGAAATGGAAGAAAATAGAAATGGATTTTTTATCGGTCTCCAAATAATGGTCTGGAAACATGATTCCATATGGGTTATAGTGGATTGGCTAACCTTGTCGGCCCATTTCATTCCTATTCATGAAAATCAAACGGTGGAGGATCTATCCAAAATTTAAATCACAAAATTGATAAATAAAAATAGTATTCCAATTTCGGTTTTCATCGATAGAGATAT
Organism: Viscum album; assembly: GCA_963277665.1. Taxonomy (NCBI): domain Eukaryota; kingdom Viridiplantae; phylum Streptophyta; class Magnoliopsida; order Santalales; family Viscaceae; genus Viscum; species Viscum album. The sequence goes on from OY728123.1 coordinate 824,574,130, forward strand.
GAATTTCATGTCTTGTTTTTATACATCCTTATAAAAATCACTTAGAGCTTAATTTACTATGAGTATGGCGCATCATCCTCTGATGGATGGGAAATACAAAAGGATGATACAAAAATTGGAGGAAAAGCTATGGGTTTGAGGGAAGAATTTTTCATGATCATGGGAAGATAATATAACCTTAGTGGAGTTCTCTTATAATAATAACTATCATGCCTCAATTAATATTGGTCTGTTGGAATAATTCTAGGGATTCCTTGGAGTTCTTCACTTTGTTGGGTGGAAATTGGATATAATTCACTATTTGGGATGATCATTTTTCAAGAAACAGCATAGAAGAGACAGTTGATCAAGAAACATATGGAGATCGATCAGAGTCGTTGGAAATCGTATGTAGATCAACATAAAAGACTATTGTCATTTCTTGTGAGGGATCATGTGTTTTTAACGATCTCTCTAAGGCTTTGAAATCATCATTTTGGGAAGTATGAAAAGTTCTCTCCATGATACGTTGGCCTTCTAGAAATATTGAATGGGTTAGAGATGTGAAATATCGACTGTTATTAACATAACAATTCAGTTTGGTGCATAATGTTTTCCACATATATCTGTTGAAAAAGGATCAGTCTGATCTGTACCATGTGATTAGATGGGATCACATTGACCTTGATCTGGATGCTTCGTTGGTACATATCACAGAGAGGATTATGTATGGGGAAGAATAAATATTTTGTGAAAAAAATAACTAGTATAATGTGGGTTTTATAGAATAATGGACAGATTCAAGAAAGATACATGGGAATGTGAGAAGGAAATGAATGAGAAATTGTCAGATCTCTTTCATGGTAGGGATAGTTTTCCACATCATAGGGATGGAAAGAACAATGGTGGGGAGAATGTATTACCCCCAATTAATATTAAGTAACCCTTTAATTATACTTTTGTTTTATATTAATTATATGGGTGAAATGTCGGACTGTTTGGTAACATTCAATATGATATTAGGGGCAAAAGGAATGGTGCATGGGTTGTGTACAAGTTTTCCAAAATGTGTAGAAATCCAGGGGGAAACCATGCACAGTAGCAAGATTGAGGTAGTAACTTTGTCGCATTTGGTGAATGGTTAGAAATATTTTGTGAGGAGGCTATTCTAGGATATTCTTGAGGTTGTAGAAAATTCAGGGTTATCGCGCGGTTTTCTTAACCGTGTGACTAAACCATGCACATGTTAAAAAACACCTCCTAAAAAAGTGGATCTTGGTTTCCCTTTCTTTTAATACAATCAATTTTTACCCAAAACAGCTATAACATGGGATTTTTCTTTTCCTATGGAAAAAAAGGTTCTTCAATGATTCTGGAGGAAATCAAAATGATTCCCATACTGAGTTAAATATAGATTATTGAGGTATGTAATCATTCTTCACCATTCTTGTCATGTTTCCATAGTTATACTTAGATCTACTACCCCTCTCATCTTGGATTCTTATATCTATTCCCGTTATGGGAATATATATTGTTGGGGATTCAAAATATATTGAGATTTGATTTCATTGTTGATAAGAGATTATATCTAAGGTGGTTTTATGGGGAATCGACCCAGTTTCATGAGCATTTTTCATCCGTTTTCAGTTATCATCAAAACGGTTGAGGTAGGGGGCTTCAAACATGAATATTCTTGCAAGAATTGATTAGAATAGTTTCAAATTAATTTAATTTCATGAAATTGATAATGAAACTATTTTGAAAATTTTGCAATAAATCATCTTTAGTGGTGATTTCTAGTTTTGATGGAATTGTGTACTTTGGTTGATTTGCGGGGAAAACTGGTTTACCATATTGATTCTAAAATGGTTATTTTAGAAAATGTTTTTAATAGAAATATTGAAATGGTTTTTGGAAAAACATTTTAATTAAAAATGTTGAATTTAATTATTTTGAAGAAAAAAGGGATTCCAATAAATGGGGTGTTTTATTAAAATGTTTTTGGAATGGTTTTTGTGAATAAATGTTGTGTATGTGTTCATATTTAATTAAAGAGGCCTGGTTAAAATATGACATTGGGATAGGTTCCAGAGGTGTAATGGTACATGTGATTTAATTACCTTATGATGACCTAGTAGATCGATAAGAAACCTATCATGAGTATGGAACTCTCATAATGAAGCATGCATGGTTGGCAGTGTAGAACTAAGTAAGTGAATGGTTAAGCAAATAGATCATGTGAGATAGGATTATGGCCATGTTTTATTTTTTTTTTATAAAAAATGAATTTTTATTGAAAAAAATGTTGACAGAAATTTTTTTTATACTCAGTATTAATCATTTTTTGGAATATTTATTATATAAATAGTTTTCTATAAATGTGGATAACTCATATATCCTAGTGTCGTGAGTTGGGAAATCATTGGGGAAAGCCTATAGTGTTTTATATGCACACCTGCTTTTTGATTTAGGTGCTTTTGAAGATTCTATCTTCTAGTACATGGGAAAAGGTAATGTATCACATATATTTTGCACCAACTCGGGATACTTGGGTTGTCTGGTGATGTTGGAGCATAGAGTTGCAGAGCATGGATTTTTGTGGTCTAAGTGGAGTCTTTAGATATTCTAATGATGGTTACCTTGTTTTTGGTTTATATTATGCTATAGTATACATTGTTGTGATTTTTTTATAAATATGGTGGTTGAGTTGTCTTGTTTTTGTCATGAATCCTATAGTGGATATTTGGTTATGTTTGATTGGTAGGTTTTTTATTTCTTAAAGGACAAATCATCAACCACTTTCATTGGAAACTCTTCATCATTTATTTTGAGAATTTGGAATCTTGGGGATGGATCTTAAATAAAAGTAATGATTCATTGTATTCTCAATCTAATGAGAATAATTGGGTCATTATAGGTCATGCAAGGATCATGAGATGAAACCCATATTTTGGTCATCCCAAGTGTAAACCGCACACCATCGCAAGATTATGATCAAATGATTACACAAGTGTTCTTACCAAATGTTGTTAAATTGAATGGTATAGTCCTATCATGAGAACAAAAACTAAAAAACATACACAATAAGGGTTCGAATTCTTGTTTTCTTATAGGATGCATTACATGACTCTATAAGGTTTAGTCCAAATATTATCTCAACTAAATTTACCCATTTGGTGGATGTATCTCTAAAGTGTTATCATTTTTATATTTTTAACAAAAAACATTATCAAACCCTCTACATGATTCATAGTGAAATTAAACAGCACAGAATCCCACCACCAAATGAAAAATATGTGTTTGTCCATATGTGACATGCAATGTGGATCTATTCACCTGGATGATAAACATTTACCAACCCCTATATGATTAAAATATGTGAATAAATCCCTTCTAGAATTTAAATTACAACCCTATATTTTTTGACAACACTAATGGGTTCTATGTGATGAGCCTCATATAGCCCCACCTGTTGCATCAGAAACATAGCCTAGGGTTATAAGCCTAGGTCACCTTAGGTGATAAGCCTATGATACCTCATGTGATATGAATATGAATTATATTTTATGAGAATATTATAGCATCACCCATTACATAGGGGGGAACCTACTTCCTTTCTTCATATAAAGAACTTGTTATTCGTTATGATTATAACATAAGAATTATTTTTGAGGATCCTGAGATCTCTTCCTTCTCTCCTATATTTGTTAGCCAGTGATTCATACCTCGTGTGAGGAGAACAATATTCCTCCAAAAATGAGATGATATGACTCATGTGATGAGAATAAATTTCTTTGCATGATGTAAACAAGTTACCTTATTAGATGAGTATGATTTTTTATGAATATGAGCTAGTATTTCCCAAGTTAATAAGCCTTAGATGCTTATTTTATGATAATTATTCACCATGTAGGATGAAAATAGGATTCCATAGGTCCTAAACCTATTATTACTTATTTTAAAATCGATTTAAGATATTAGAAGTCAATTATTCTAGCCCAAAAAACATCATTTTTATAGTTTTTATCTTAAATCCCTATACATAGTTTATAAGAAATTATGTTTCAAATTGATAATCCATTTGATGACTTTCCCATCTCGATAAACATGAATGGAATAAAAAATATCCATTAAATAAAATAAATAAAATATATTATACTTCCATGATTATCTCAAATGGGATTCTATAACATTATTAACATGTATTCAAATATAATCCATGTATCATAGAGTATTCAATATATTTCATTTAAATATCATGATGCTATTAATTATCATATATTTATAAGAAAATAAATATGAAAATTACGTAAAATATATATTTATAATTAATATTACACATCACTAGTAAATCTAACTCATTATTTATTGATTTCATATGTATTTCTTACATGGGAACAACAATATCCAAATGAGTATATGAGGACATCAATCTCCAACTCTATTTTTGATTCCTCATTAAAATATGTATTATATATATTTCAATTCAAAATTAAATATCTTGTATGAACATAAAAAAGGATCAATGAGAAAAATTACTCAATCCCCACTACATTAACACATTACCCTTGAATTTAATAAAATAAAAATATATTTCTGTTGTTATTCGTCAACATGGGAAAAGTGGTCCGAATTAATGAATAAAAAGAAATCAATTGGGTTATAAACATCCTTGTTACAACATAAAAGGATAGATGTGTCCCCCTAAAAGTGACAATGTATTTATCTTTTTAGGAATTCAGTTTGTTTCTCCCTTGATATAGTTTAGCTACCATAGGAAACTAATTGAAATTATTGTAAAAAAACAAGGAAAATATAGAATAATATTTACTATTTTGGGGGAAATTCTATTTCATGATAGAACATTATCTATTTCATCATGTGAATGTACTCTTGAGAGTGTATGAGAATCTATATGGTGAATACAATACAAATAAAATATCAATTAATCACTCTCTTTAAATGAGTATAAACTAAAGCGTTTTAGAAAAAAAAATCCTTCAAATGATACAATATGAAGGAAATAAACATTATCACTTGAGATACACATAAATATCTTCAAAAATACTATTAAATTTTTCAAATCATCATTCCCATTTTAATATTAAAATAATTCTTTATTTTATAAAAAAATCTAATGATATTTGGGGGAATACATTTCTATATCTTATAAAAAAAATTTTAATTAGAGGAGGTAATACATTATAAAATATTCTAGGATTCGTGGGATTTCTATAATTTTCAATAACTATATTATTTAAAACTTCAAACTAATAATTCTTCTCTAGCCCTATTTTTTATTCACTGGGAACATCATAATCAATTTGGTGTTCATTATTGTTCATTCTATTAAAAACATTATCCCTTCACTCCCTTTAATTTTTTTAGGTTTCTTATATTTCAATTTGTTTGTAACGTAGGTCAACCACTTTATTTTTATATTTGTGATTGGTTTCAACTTGAAATAGTTTTATATTTTATTATTGAAGTGGATTCAGCATGTGAAATTTCAAATAAATTTCTAACAGATCATTAAGTTACTAGTTCTATCTTCTTTTCATCATACATAGAGTTAGTACTAAGATACTATTGTAAAAATCAACCAATTTTTTTATTTCATTTATTATTAAAATTCTAATTAAAATAATTAATGTTAAAATTTATAATTAATTTTCCCAAATAAAATTTATGAAAATTACTATAATTGTGTCCTGATATATCACACCTTCGAAAAGACTCTATTATTTAACAATGAATATCTTTTATATTTTTGTATTCATTGGTTTTTATTATTATTTAACATTATTATTTTTTTTCTTCAATAATTTTATAATATCAGTTACTTAATATATATCCAATGAAACCACACATCATTCAATAACCCTAATATTTTTAATCCTATAGGGAATAATATTTCTAATGATATTTCATAGGTATATTAATTTTTTTTAAATGGTAGTATAAGATATCTTCTTTGATAATGAATTCATTAATATCCACTCATTAAACATGAGATAACCTAAAAATATTTCGAAATATTCATTGGTAATGTGTTCCTTCCATCATTCTTCATCTTCCAGTATCTTTAATAGAATTCAATGAGTATTATAATTAATTAATTTTTATTCATTTTATCCTTCCATATCCAACTAACCTTATGATATTATTGATATGGGGTTTCTAGATTTAAATCACTAGCTCTCATATACACATATATATAATTTATAATTTTTATACTTTTTCATTCTCCCCATCATGATTTAGCCTTTTCAACTAGACCTTTCCAATATTTTTGATTCATATTCCAAAAAATTATCAATTTGTGTACATTTATCTTCCAAACATTTTAGTATATATAAACTCTTATGTTGTGAAAACAATGACAAAATATGATTTCATTTATATTTATTATCAATAAATAATTATTACATCATAAAAAAAGAATTCTATGATCCTATTAGTCTATAAAATATAAATAAAAAACTTCAAAATCCATAGATTTTTTTAGATGTGTATTTGTAACTTTTTATTGGGAATTGAGTATACCCTTAGAGGGATAATTGTTTTATCATATAATAATTCATTTATAACTTGATTAATTGTAAAAGCTCATAATATAGTGAACTATTATTTCATAATTTAAACTAAAAGGTTCAATTTATTACATTTTAGGATCTATTATGTTTAGAGTATTAAAGAATTAATAAAACCATTAAATAAAAAAGTGTAAATCTCTTCATAGTTTTCATTTTTTGGTATTAACATATTCTTAAATGTACACCCTTATTTCCTTCTTGATAGTTTTTCTAATCTTAATATGAGTCCCTATAGTTGAATTATTTATGTTACTATAGTTCGTAAACGCCCTTTGATCCAATTAAAACATTTAATGATATGAGATGAGAATAAAATGCTTAGTATAGGATATGAAAATAATGGAATCTGATTTTTCTTCTGAAAAATTAAAAATATATAAAATTGGTTACATTTGTCAATATAAAACATAAATCACATAAATAAAACAAATATGTATGATAAAAATGACCATTCATAAAAAATAACCATTAAAATACGTTTTTATAGAAAACCATGAAGGAAACGTGAGGTATTTTATAACTCAAGAAAACATACTTTGAAAACATACAACTAACCTTTAAAAGTTTATAACATTTATGTCCCCCTGAAATAAATGGTTTTTGATTAAAAACATAAGAATGTATAGAATAAGTATCATAGATTATAAAATCCATAACCTATGTTAATTCATGTTTAACTTATATTAGATAAAATTATGTCTTATTTAATTCCATTAGTGTAACCTTCATTGATTTCTCCCTCATTTTAACCTTCAAAGACTATTCACTACCCAAAGCATTGGAGATCTATATTATCCACAACCATCATCTTGATTTATACATGGATCTCCCATCATAATATATAATTATTTAATACCTCATCATGAATATATTTTTAAAATATTTCACATTTTTATGATGAAACCATTGAATAGATAATTTGAAACCATAGTTAAAACCACTTTTCATTTTCCTATAAAATTGGTTCAAAATATCCCTTACTTTTGATAACTCATAAATATCCAAAAATTACCCAAAGTTTCAGAATAAATTTATCTTTGAAAACATTGGAAAAATGTAGAGAATATTTTACAATGAATAATGGATATAAGGATGGGGAATTTTAGTCAATATAGATAGATTAAAAAGAATTATTTTATTTTTTGGTAAATACATTAAAAGTACCATGAATAATTAATATTAAAAATATATATATTTTTATTCCTATTTAAATAATTAAAATTTTAATGAAATTGTGCATTAAAAATATTTTATTTATAAATAATTACATTCTTGTAACATTTTTAATATCATAGATATAGAGGATAAAGGGTTTAAAGGACTAAATTAAAATAATCTTCTAAATAAAAATATCTTACTATAAATCACTTCTAGCTTCTTATTTTATCTTGATATTGAATAATAAAACTCTTTTTTTATTTATAAGATTAATTAAATTTTTATGTTCCATTATATTATTATTTTTACTTTTATTTAATTTATTACTATGTTTTATTTAGTTACAAAAATGCTAAAGTTCAACTTGGTCATATCCGGTTCGTTCAGTTTATAAATTCAAAATAAAATAAATGTATATATAATGGTAAAAGGGAAAAATTTTATTTCATTTGAAGAAAATTAAATAAGTAATATTTATAATATTTAAATATTAAAATATATTTTTATAACCGACCATGTAAGGTGCTCATGAAATATGAAGCACAACATTTTATTTAACTAATATTCCCTACATACGTATGGACGAGAATTGATTTTTCTACTGGGTGGAAAATAAGTAACACAGAAAATATTTTAATTTTATTGAGTAAAAAATAAGTTATATATGTAAAAAAGATTCATTATTTCATGAATTATGAATATACATGTAATTTGGTAATGTGAAATGAATCACATCACTTCATGGAGGTTATAGTCCACACATATGCATGATCAATGTTTTCATAATGTAAAAGACGGAATTATAAGATGTTGAAAAACAGATTAAATTGTAAGAATCATAATTATTTCATAAATATAATTTTTATTTATTTTACCATAATTTTTACTGGCCATATCAGAGATTGATGAATCATAAAACACATTTTTTCAATAAATTGTTAGTCCACACGCATGCTCGAGAATTGTCTGCATTTCCCAATGGATTAAAAAGAATATTAAAAGGGGTTATGAAATAAAAATTATAAAATAATTTTATATTTAGTTTACTATTTATATTATTCAATCATTTTTAATGAATATTTTAATGAGTTGGAAGAGAAAGTAAACATACAAACACTCAGTTAAAATTTATACCTCTTCTTTGAAAACCACTTTTGGCATATAGGTTAATCCTCTTAGGTTTGGTCCTTTTGTGTGATAAATGCATCTAGGAAATGTGTATAGGTTTTGGGAAGGTATTTGGGTACATATTGGTCAATCTAAAATTCTCATATTATGTGAGAAAGTGGGGATTGGAGGTTCTCTTTTACAGGTGAGGGGTGTGGAAATCATTTAATTATTTAGAGATTTTAAACAATATAAATTCTAAATCATAGAAAAGTAAATACAAAACTACCCAGTTTAGAAAATAAGTTTATAAAAGTAATGATATCATTATAAAATAAGAAATAATAGACTATTTTTAAACCACATCACTATGTTTTTACCTTAATTAACAGATTTTACCCTTTATTATAAGAACTAGTTTTTACTACAGTAACTATTCATTATTAAAATGTTAAATTTTAAATCATTAAAAAGGTGATCCTCTTGGTTCATAATTTAAAATATGTTTTTCAAGACTAATTATTTATAATTATAATAAATTAATTTTAATATAAGTACATAAATAGAAATAGAAATTCATTTTTTCTAAAATAATGCTCTTTTATGGATAAAAAAGAAATTATTAAACAAATAAAATATTACAATGATTAATATGTAATTAAATAGATTTTAATTGTATTTTTATTACTTAAATACCAAATTAGTAATCTGTTATTTCTTTAAAATGATTTCATTTTCTACAATGAAATGAAAATTTTTCAAAACTCATCATTTTAACTATCCACTAAAAAATAAATATATTCAAAAAAATATAACAAATTATTACAATGATTATCTATTCCTAATGATATAAAAAATGAAATTAATTTATCAAATTAAATTCCTATGGTTAATAAAATTATCTTTTAAATACATACATATATTTCATGGAAAGCAATTTTGTTTGAGAAAGAATTTCCTTTTCAAAATAAAAAATAGTTTAATATAAAAATAGTTAATAAGACTCCATAAATTCCAATCATGGGTATTACCTAGAAATGATATTGATTTATTATTAACATTACCTATTTTTTAACATTATTATAACCAGTAAAAAAAATTTCCTTATAACCATATTCATACAAAAACAGGTGAGGGTATTTTTCCCATTCAACAATTATAAATTATAATTCTTCATCTTCATTTAAATGGGGTTTCCATAAATAATTAACCAGATAAGTAAAATTATTTTGGAAAACATTATCTCTACTATCTAGAATCAGAAATATTCTATCCTCTTAAGAAATATTACATTCTAACTGAACTACTCCAAGGCTCAAAACATGGTATTCATTAGGTACATATTTGATTAACAATGAAATATAAAACATATCCTGTTACACATATACACTCAGAGGTTAGACCAATGGGTGTTAAACTTAATCCACATTTTCCATAATTTTATAGGGACCTATATACCATGCAGTTAATATTTCTTTATTAAAAAACACGTAAAACTTTTCAATGGAGATATATTAAGGTAAACATTATATCTTACAATAAACAATTAATCTTTCCTTTGGTAATCTACCAAAATTTTATATGTTTTCTATGATTCTCTAAAATTATGTTGTGTAATTTTTCCCTTCTAAACCATAACTTATACCAAATGTAGTTATAATAAAATCCTTTCTTTAACATTTTCCCAACATGATGGTGTTTTACATCATTTACCATATTTTTTTCGCAAAAGGTTGTGTCTATATACTACAATTAAAACTGAATTTAATGATAAAATTAACCAATTATAGGGGATTATACGAAATTCTCTAATATTACAATAATTAGGTTTAGACCACAAAATCGAATGATTGAATTATTTTCTTAGATAATAAATCAAATTGATAATGAAAATTTTATTGAAATATAAATTAGTACCAAAAGACATATGAAGTCCTTACTAGTTTTTTTATACATTTGGGATCATGAAAAGACATTAAGGAGATGGGGCCTCCCTGTTATCTACCTATCTATTTATGAGAGAGTCTATTTAGTTATTATAAAGACATATTATCACAAATAGGAAAAAATGTGAATATTTATTGAATTGATCAATAATATAGAAAATTGGCATCATTACATTACAGTTAATTTTGTAATCCCACATTAAATTCGGGGATATAATATTTCATTTACATTTATGTAGAGAATAATTATGAGTTATCCCATTTGGTAGTTTACATATAGATTTCAAAATATTGCTAGAAATATATTTATTTATTCCACCCTACCAAAAATACTCTTTAATGTCTCGATACATTGTACTGTTTGTATAATGAATAGAAAATACATAACTTTGAGATTTACTTAATAATTACCTATTTAAGTAGGAATCACATGGTACACAAAACCCCTTTAAAAATAACATATCACCATCTTTTTCTATGTTAAACTTTGGAAATGTAGGCTTTTAGAGTAATTCTACAATTTCATGAAAAATATGATCTTCTGTTTGAACATGCTTAATTATTTATTAAAAGATTAATGCACTAACACTTTAACAAAAAGTGAGGGTGTTCCTTCATAAACAATTTATTGAAAAAAATCATTTAATAATCAAATGAAGGATCATTTTACAGACAAAAAAGTAATAAATATACATTGATTTTTCATCTCATGACATCAACTACCTTGTTTAATTTTCTTTCATGATAGTGAATTTTATGATTATAATAATCATTTATCAGTTCTAACCGTATTTTTTACCTTATGTTTGTAAAATCCCGGCCAAACATACCACCAAACAATTAGCTATACTGTTGTGTCACATGGCTTCAAGCGTGCCTCCCCATTTTCCAGAGGCTGCTGACTAATAGCGTTGGCCTAAGGTGGTGACAGTTTCAAGACTATACCCTCATGATAAGGGTACCAAGGTCAAATATTATAATGTAAATAAAAAATACTATAATCAGTAATAACTGAATTAATGAGCATCATAAGAAAAATATAAACTTAATACAATAGTTGGGAAATTCTAATATATAAGAAATTCATGCATGTCGTCATGATTATTGAAAAGTGAAACATCATAAAGATATAATTCACCACAATACAATACAACAGTAATAAATGAAAACAATCAAAATGGTGATGTCCATTAGTCTCTTCATCTCAAGCTTAGTCCTATGCTCCAGACTCTAAGCTATAAGGATAATGGAATAAGAAACGAACCATGGTCCGAAAAACATAAGATCTACTCAAGTGCCTGAGTGTAACTGGTGGCCTGAGTGGGGTGTGAGAAATAAATCTCCATAGTGTACCAAACATGGTTCTACAACTGAATTCAGATTGTGAATATATGTAAGGATGTTTGAAGTTAATATAAATATATAAAAACACTACCGAAATAAATACCAACCTACTCGAGCTCTAGAAGCACACATGGAATCTCTACTTGCTTTGGCTCATTTACGGAATGAGTGTCTAAATAATAAATTTATATATTTGGTAACAATGTATATAAATATTACAGATCTATAAATAGTCCACATATGTGAACCAAGTACTTCCTCACAGAAGTGGCCATATACCTGGAATACTATTTCCTGGCTGGACCAGAGTGAACTCAGTCATCCGTAACCAGTCCAAATGATCCTATAAGATCAAGTATAAGGTTACATGCCCAAAATCTCATAATTAGTTGGAGAGATCTTGCTCATCACTCAAAATAGTGAATTCTCTACCATATCAACACACTATATGTTTGAGTCTTCCATCATGACGACACTCACAAAAAGGGGTATGGTGCATCATTACAACCAACCAAAAAGTATCATTAGTGGGAGACATTGTCCTCAAAACATGATGTATGGGAATGTAATTCCATTATGCACAACATAAACCTTACAATGGTTCCACAACCTATATCAGGGTGTAATAATATTTAAAATTTAATCAATGAAGAAAAAAATATCATTCTTTTAATTTTCCAATCCCATTATAATAAAGGGCCTTACTTTCATTATATTTCTTATAAGACATTCCAGTAAGAGTGATGTAATCTGTGGACACAATCCACCCTTTAGAATGAAAAAAATTTAAACCATTATATTTTTTTTGTCAAGAAACCATTAAATAATGAAACTCATAAATATATAAATCTCATTCAATTTAAATAATTTAAAACATTCAAGGAAGGAATTCCATCATGACTAGCCATCCAAATTAAGGAATTCCATTTATACTAAACAAGCATGGAAATAACATTTACTATGTTAAAGGAGGTACATAGAAGATTACATTATCTATTTAGAAATTTCTAACTTGGGAAATGAAGTTAATGCAATGTAATTCCCTTAATAGGTTATTTGTTTCTATTTGTAATCTATATATATATAAGTGAGGAAAATCCACATCAGAAAAATACAATAGGGAATTTATAATAATTACATATATCTAACATTCTAAAAAGGAATAGCGAAAACAATAATACTATAAGTCTAAAAAAATCACTATGCACCACTTTTTAATTTTGAAGATAGAACACCTCATTATAGTGGTATTATTATAAAAATGTGTCAATGTTTATCAGGAAATACATTTAGAATAACAAAGAATAAAATAAAAGAGTCATAGATTAGTTCAATCTAAAGGATAATTTCATAAATGACAACTATGAATAGAAATTCATTTATGTTGTTTAGTATGGAACTTATGAGGATCTATCTTCATTTTGGGAAAATTATTACCAAGTTAAAATCCACTATTTTTTCAATTTGAACACATAGATGGTTTTCCATGTGCTTAATAATTTAATTATAAAGCATATATATAATCTAGAACACCCAATTTGTGTTTATTATTTATTTTTACATCCTCAATTTACTTAATAAAACTGAATGGGGTGAATAATTGTTGTCTATTCAAATATTGGTTGAATAAAACATTTTAAGGAAACCCATAGAAAAGGCCTATGTGTGGAACAACAATGATATTTATTAAATGATGATACATGAGTAAATTAACACATACCACCAAAATCATGCTTAGGAAATTATACACATCAAATATAGTGGTATGATTCGGTCTAGTTTGGATGAAATCAACAAAAATAACATGTTACTAGAAAATTGTGAAAATGAACATAAACTTTGATATCTTGGATGAGAGAATATTAACTGAAAAAAGATTCAATATAAAAGAATATATTATATGGATTAATTCATAGGTTTATATGATACTCATATAATATTAATAGTGAAAAAGATATCATGATACATAGAATAGGTAAGAGGAGGAGCCCAAGGTTCCTTAAAGAAGATATCAGGTGGCATGTACTGGAGATGAAAAGAATTAAATAAGTACTTAACTAAAATAAGGGGAAAAATTTTCAATTGACTCTAAAAAATATGGCACATGGTTTGGATGAATGGTTTTCCATATTTTGGGTCAACTGTGTGTGTAGAGACCCAAAGCTTGATGTACATGGACATTACATTACTTTTGCGAAATACATACTACATAAAAAAATAGACACACAAGGACGGTAATATATTTGTGCCTTTGGAAACTCATAAGATAATCTTCTAATCATGGTGAAAGATCTTCAACATCTCCCAAAGAGATCTTACCCTTTTTGTTTTCTAACATAAAAACTCACTTTAAATTCTGGGGAAACGAAAATATATAAAGGGTGAGATCAAAATTCTCAATAAGGGTAATCATTGATAAAATAAAAAAACCATATAAATTTGAACTTAAAAACATGAACATAATGTTTAAACATCAAAATCTTGAGCAATGAATTGTTAGCACAAAAGGCATAGATCATAATGGAACATCAATCATGATAAAATAGCATGGGAATAAAACATGTAATTGTTGAAAATCATTAAGAACTTGATATGATTTCCATAGTAGCCAAGTCATTGCTTCCAAGACCATCTTAGTGGATAAAGTCCCTAAATAAATTGAGTTCACTCCTCATTCCAGTCCAATATCACTAAACCAGATTAACTTTCCATTCCAGCCATGTCTATCTCATGAGATATAAATCTTTACCCAATGCATTGTAGGGAGATATAGGTCCCACCCATCTCATAATGAAAAAATTCTTATGTGTGCCACAAAATCATAAATCTTAGCATAACCCATGTAATAAAAATGGGATTCTTAAACATCATTCCAACATAACATAATCCATATAAGATACAAGGACATCATAAAATTAATTCCATAACAACATAATCAAATAAATGTAATAATAGGGATAGAAACATAACCCTATATTATCTTAGATGGAAAATAATTTTGATCAAACACCAGAACTCTATTCTTGAGGAAAATATCCTTTCTACTTCAAAAACATTTTACCTTTCTTAACATGTCAAAACAATTAAGACTAAAAGAGGTTGATTAAAAATGAACTTGAAAACATGTAAAGGAAGCTTCATGGAAATAATGTACTATGAAATCATAAAAATCCATTCATGCCATATAAGTTAAAAAACATTCTACTCAAACTTTTTCCGGAAAAGTCAAAAAGTATCTTGTACTGAAAACGACAAAAGATTCCTTTCATATCTTTTACTAAAGTTCACCAATAGGTAAAATTGGAGTTAAAAAATTTCAGTAGGATAGATATAATATTACATATTGAGAAAATATGGATGTGGATGATTAATATGTCCCAGTAAATTCTGAAGTATAAACAATATTGGATAAAAATGAGATTATGAGATTTTCCCTTACCTTAGGTCTGATATGCTTTGTATGTATCTGAGCCTCCTCTTCCTTGATGTACCTCATTTAAAATTCCTCTTAAGGGACTAGAGTTGTTCTTTTGAGAAGACTGAAACCTCCAGAATATTACTAGGGATGTTGAGAAGAGTAATGGGGAGGGGTTGGCCGATCTTGAAGGCTCAAAGTTGTGTGAAGAGGAGAGGGAGGAGGTTCCCATTTATAAGGGAGGAGAGGGTCACCTTTGGAAACATAAGTAATATTAATTTATAATAAATTCAAACCCCACTTAAAAACCACTCAAAAAAATTAAATCTGATTATGAGATGAGATAGGGTTGTAATCTCATTAGAAAATAAAATTTAGACATGTTGGGAATTTATTTTAAACCTTATCAATTTGATTTATCCATATTTAATTTATTTAATCTCATTTGTGGTAATAATATTCGAAATTTTAAGTTGTTATAAATAATTACATATGTGTTGTTAATTATCCATAATTGGGTAATTTATGACATTTTAGACCATATTAATTTCAATTTATACTTTTGAAATAATTATGTGATTTTTAAACAATTTAATAATATGTTTTATTTATTAAATAACATCAGTGTTAATTTTGAAACTATTCATATATTTGAATTTTAATAAAATCCACATAGACGATATATTTGAACCAAAATTTTAAATAGATTGATAACATGTCATATTCATCTATAAAATTTCTGGAGAACATTAATTATTTCATACAATGTTTATTTTAATATTAATAAAACCATTTATTTGATATTTCCCATAATAAAACAATTACTAAATCATTTTTTATAATCATTTAATATACTTATTATTTGTATAAAAATTAAAACTAAAATACTATTATTAAGATAAATATAATAACTTTCATAATAATATTTTTACTTGAATTTATCATATTAAAATAAAAACATTTAAACTGTTTTATTTATTAAATTATGAAGGTGACATCTTTGACATCATTTAAAATAAAATAATGCAAATGTCCTAATCGGTTTTATAAGGCTAAAAATGGTCCAAATATCGAACCTTGGATGATTAGGGTATAGATATACTCTACAATTAATGTTTCTTCTAGTTAATGGTCCTTTTGATAGGTATTATATTTTTAATAAAAACTATTTTATTGATTTTTCACTAAAAAAATAATTTCTCCATCATTAATGTATAAGATTTTAAGGTAATAAAATATTTATTAAAAATTACAAATAAATTACTATGATAAATAAAAAATTTATCTTTCAAATGAATATTTATAATAAAGTTTTTATTTTGTATAACTATATATTAAAAATAATCTAATTATTAATGTTTGAGTGAGACATTTCACTCTCCATTAAATAATCTAAATAAAAGGTCTTAATCAAATACAAGTGGGATCCATTAGATTCTATTTCGACCCAAGTATGATTTAGGGTAAAATATAATCATCCAATTATATTAGGACATGTGGTAGGGTAATTCTATAATATTATATTTACTAATAATTACCTCGATTTACCTTTAACTAGGGTAAATAAAATTTACCGTAGTTACAATTCATGACGACTAAAAATAAAAAAAACTTATTAACATAATATAGACCTATTGATTTCAAATATAGAATCCATTTTTTTCAAATTCAAATCACAGAAGTTGCAGAAATTAATTTAATATTAATCTCGTTGTTAAGAAAATGAGTTTTAAAAGTTAAAACATTGCAAAAGATTGAAATGATATTACATGTGAATTCAATGTAAAATCAATGTTAAGGACATGAATTATATTAAATTTTAATAATATATTCTATTTATACTTTAAAAAAATTCAATATTATAATTTAACCATATAAATTATTACGATCAAAAATGTTGTTTTTAATTAAAATTTAACGTGTTTTTAATAATCATTAAAATATGAAAGTTATCAGAATAATATGCAAAATTTATCAAAAGTAAATTTTTATATATTTATTCCAATTAAGAGTTTTTTCTTGTAAAATTGAACTTATAAACATGTAAAAAACTATATTTAAAGTGGGTGCGCCATCAAAGGCGGCAAAAAAACATTTTTTTGATAAATATTTATTTTACTTGAAAAAATTATTTTGTTCACACACGATGTTCTAGAGAATGTGTAAGATGAATAATAATGATATTAGATTCAAAATGTATTTAATAATATTCATAAAGGCTTGTTCATTATAAGATTTTAACAATATATCATTGTTTAGTGAAACCCGGTATTGCGTACAACACACGCTATCAAGGAAGGTTGCGATTGCGTGTAATGCAAGCCAAGTCAAGGCTGCATGTAGTGAAAGCTCCTTTTGTTGTTGCGTATAAAATAATCAAAACTTATTTTATTTATACATTAATCAAAATCTATACTTAATGTTGCGTAGAATAATTTCAACAAAACAAACTTGAAATTGTGTGTAACACGAGCCAAGAATAGTGTTGCCTATACTACAAGCTAATACGGTGTTTCGTATAGAACAAGATAATTTTGGTGTAGTGTATAAGACATGACATCAATGAAATTAACAAGAATAATTGTCATAAAATCTCAGGTTGTTACATTCTTCCCCCCTTATAATGAATTTCGCCCTAGAAATTCATCGGGGTTATAAATGGTTTACTACTTGAAAGTTTCATTCAAAGAAACCGACATCGTAAAAAGAAATACTAAAACATAATTTTAAAAATTGAAGTATGAAACATAACGGTTACCCAAATTAACTTATCACTAGGTTTCCACATAGTAGAACATAAGTGAAAATATGGATATGGAAGATAAATCTAACCATCAAGTTCTGATTGAGAGTGGTAGAGAACATGGCTATGAAAAAGCCAATAATCACAAGACATAAATTTGTGATGATTTAAGGTACCATCTGAATCATCAGATATAAGAGAACTAGGAAAACATTTGTGGTTTTCAATATCATTTCCACAAAGTTGATAATTTTGAATTAGAAGAAATACATACATGATTTTTGGTACAATCTCGCTATTGTTGGTGCCTTGAAGAATTTCCACTTCTTCTATTAAAGAAATGAAGTTATAATTTTCTTCTATGAAGTGTTAAATGATCATGCAATAGAATGATAGTTCATTCCATCTATCTCAATCAGAAGGTTAACAAAATTTATATACATAAGTGAATCTATGTTGAGATTAGTCATATATGGTTTCTAAAATGGTCTTATACTTCATCTATCATACCACTTAATAATATAAAACTAGTTTCTACTAACCAGGGACTTCCTGTAGGCCAGTTGTAGGCGATGAAGGACAGTTGTACTTAAATTGTGTGTACGATTCCCACAACCTTGTCCGACATGATGATGCCCGTCCTACAGGTTATCCCTTTTTCTAAAACTACATTATTATAACATTCCTAAAATAATATAAAAAAAGTTCTATCCTTAAACAATACTACCTTATGTATAACATAATTCATTATAAAATTTAGGCTTATACAAAATACATCGGTCCATGATTATTGTATAGAGAATATTATTACATTAATGTTCACATAACAAGCATGTGAATACCATCATTTATCCCCCATATATCAAAATATATATCTTATTGGTCACATTCCAAACATGTGAATACCTTAATCATGTATACTCGTGAAAATTGAATACCCATTGAACCTTAGTGAAAACATGAATGCTGTCAAAAGTTAACAATTTCCACATACCAAAATCCCAAAATTTTGATATACTCAAACCGTGATATCACATTGTCCTTATATCAATCATGAGCTCATGAATACTATCATACATATCATTGTCTCCTTATCCCTTCATTATGCGCATTTCATCGGATTTCTAAAAATATTTCAATCACTTTTCATAGATATTGGTACCATTAAATTATTGAAACCAACAATGGACCAATACATATATATTCCAATATTCCATAAAAGTAACTCAACAACATTATTATTGAATACCAATACATAAACAATTCAATCAATCCTCTTCATTGATTGTTATGGAATATGTACTTCCTTGATTTAGAAGTAACCTCTTAGGTCAGGGCATTGAGTTGGGTAATGCCCATTTTCTCCATAGATAAGACATTGAGCTCCATAAAATTATGTCCCCCTATGACCTATCTCTCCACACAGATAACATCTTCCCCACCATTTGATGTATTCATTAAGGTTCTTCTTCCCTTATTTAGAAATCTTAATCTTCCTTTCTCTATGTTCCACACCATGAATATATGCATAAAATTCCATCTTCCTTTTATTTGATGAATTAGGAATACCACTAATGTTCACCTTGTTAATCATATATCACGATGACTGATTCATAATAATCACAAAATCTTTATTTCTAGGAATTATGAAATTTCGTTGCTCATAGTCACCAATTTTTCCATTGGATTCAATATTTACCCAATTCATTCTGGTTCCCTCCATTGACTAAATCCAAAAACCACGGTGTAAGAAACTGTTAAAATAACAAGGAGCCACATAATCATAAAAGGTCACTTATGGGATGTATAACTTATCACACATTCTTTAATCCATGACACCCAAGGTTCACCCTAGGATATTCATGATCATCAAAATAATTCTAGCTTGGTACCCTATAGTTATACTAAACCTTAGGGACATCCCTAGACATACCTTAGAAATATCTCTAGGGATCTCACCAAATTTCTTGCATCCTAGTTTCCAACAAATGAATAAAACTTTCCCTGATACCAACTGTAGAGACCCAAAGCTTGACGTACATGGACATTACATTAAGTTTGCGGAATACTTAATACAAAACAAAAATAGACACACAAGGACTTTAATAGTTTAGTGTCTTTGGAAACTCGGAAAATAATCTTCTAATCATGGTAAAAGATCATCAACATCTCCTATAAAGATCTTCCCCTTTTTTGTTTTCTTACCTAAAAACTCTCTCTAAATCAAGGGGGAATGAAAACATATAAAGGGTGAGATAAAAATGCTCAGTAAGGGTAATAATGGATAAAATAAAACAAACCATATAATTTTTAACTTAAATACATGAACATAATGTTTAAACATCAAAGTCATGAGCAATGGCCTGGAAACACTTAAGGAATATATCATTATGGAACATCAATCATGATAAAATATCATGGGAATAAAACATGTAGTTATGTCATATCATTAAGAACTTGATATGATTTCCATAGTAGCCAAGGCATTGCTACCAACACTATCTTAGTGGAGAAAGTCCCTAACTAAATGAAGTTCACTCCTCATGCCAGTCCTGTATCACTGAACCAGATTAACTTTCCATTCCAACCATGTCTATCTCATGAGATTTAAATCATTACCCAATGCATTGGAGGAATATATAGGTCCCGCCCATCTCATAATTAAACCATTCTTATGTGTACCAAAAAATCATAAATCATAGCATAACCCATGTAATAAAAATGGGATTCTTAAACATCATGCCATCCTAACATAATCTATATAACATAAAAGGACATCATAAAATTAATTCCATAATAAGATAATCAAATCAATGTAAAAATATTTATAGAAATAGAACCCTATATTATCTTATATGGAGAATAATTTTGATAAAACACTTGAACTCCATTCATGAGGAAAATATCCTTTCTACTTCAAAAACATTTTACCTTTCTTAACATGTCATACAATTTTAAACTAAAAGAAGTTGATTAAAAATAAACATAAAAACTTGTAAAGGAAGATTCATGTAAATAATGTTCTATGAAATCATAAAAGTCCATTCATGCCGTATAAGTTAAAAAAAATCTTCTCGTACTTTGGCCGGAAAAGTTAAAAATTATCTCGTACTGAAAATGACAAAAAATTCCTTTCATATCTTTTATTAAAATTCAACAATAAGTAAAATTGGATTTAAAATATTTTAGTAGGATAGAAATAATATTACATCTTGATGAAACATGGATGTGGATGATAAATATGCCCCAGTAAATTATGAAGTATAAACAATCTCGGGTAAAAATGAGATTGTGGGATTTTCCCTTACCTTAGGTCCGATATGCTTGGTATGTGTCCGAACCTCCTCTTCCTCAATGTGCATCCATTAAAATTCCTATTAAGGGAATAGAGTTGGTCGTTTGAGAAGACCAGAACCTCCAGAATATTACTAGGGATGTTGAGAAGAGTAATGGGAAGGGATTGGCCGAGCTTGAAGGCTCAAAGTTGAGTGAAGAGGAGAGGGAGGAGGTGCCCTTTTATAAGAGAGGAGAGTGGCACCATTTGAAACATAAGAAATATTAATTTATAACAAATTCAAACCCCACTTAAAAACATTTAAAAATGACTTAAATTCAATTATGAGATGAGATAGGGATGTAATCTCATCAGCCAATAAAATTTATACATGTTGGTAATTTATCTTAAACCTTATCAATTTGATTTATCCTTATTTAATTTATTTAATTTTATTTTTGGTAATAATATTCCCAAATTTAAATTGTTAAAATAATTACTTATGTGTTGTGAATTATCCATAATGGGGAACTTTATGAATTTTTATAATATATAAATTTCTATTTTTAATTTTTAAATATTTATGTCATTTTTAAACAATTTTATAATATGTTATATTTATAAAATAACAATAGTTATAATATTGATACTATTTATTTATGTGGATTTAAATAAAATCCACACAGAGGATATATTCGAACAATGAATTTTAACAGATTCATAACATTTCATATTCATACTGAATATTTTTGGTGAACATTAATTAGTTCATATAATTTTTGTTTTAATATTTATAAAACCATTTATTTGATATTTCACTTAATAAAAACATTACTACATCATTTTTGTATAATCATTTAATATACTTATTATTTTCATAATGATTAAAAATAAATTCCTATGATAAAGATAAATATAATACCTTTCATTATAATATTTTTACTCGAATTTATCATCTTAAAATAAAATCATTTAAATTGGTATATTTATTAAATTATGAAGGTGACATGTTTGACATCATTTAAAATAAAATAATGTAAATGTCCTAATCGGTTTTATAAGGTTCCAAATGATCCAACAATCGACCCTTGGATGATTAGGGTATTGATATACTTTACCAATAAAATTTGGTCAAGTTAATGGTCCTATTGATAGGTATTATTATTTTAATAAAAACTATATTATTGATTTTTCACTAAATAAATAATTTCTACTTCATTAATGTATAAGATTTTAAGGTAAGATAATATTTATTAAAAATTGCAAATAAATTACCAAGATAAAGAAAAACAATAACATTTTAAATGAGTTTTTATAATCGAATTTATATTCTGTATAACTATATATTAAAAATAATCTAATTATTAAAGTTTGAGTGAGAAATTTCACATTCCTTTAAATAAACTAAATAAAAGGTATTAATCAAATACAAGTGGGATCCATTACATTCCATTTAGACCCAAGTATGATTTTGGGTAAAATATATACATCCAATTATATTAGGAAAAGTGTTAGGGTAATTTTATAATATTATATTTACCCTTAATTACCTCGATTTACCTTTATCTATGATAAAACAAATTTACCGTAGTTACTATTCATAATGACTACAAATAAAAAGTATCTTATTAACATAATTTGGACCTATTTATTCCAAATATTGAATCCATTTTTCAAAATTCAAACTACAGAAGTTGAAGAAATTAATATAATATTAGTCCTGTTTTTAAGAAAATGAGTTTTAAAAGTTAAAACATTACAAATGATTGAAATGATTTTACCTATGAATTCAATGTAAAATAAATGATAATGACATAAATTATATTAAATGGAAAAATTATTTCCTTTTTATACTTTAAAACTATTAAATATTATAATTTAACCATATAAATTATTATTATGAAAAAAGTTGTCTTTAATTAAAATATAGCGACTTTTAGTATTCATTTAAATATGAATGTTATCAAAATAATATGAAAATTTTATCCAAAGTAAATTTTTATATGATGATTCCAAGGAAGAGTTTTATTTTGTAAATTTTAACTTATAAACTTTTCAAAAACTTGATTTAAAGTGGGTGTGCCATCAAAAGGTGGAAAAACTTTATTTTTTGAAAAATATTAATTTTACTTGAAAAAATTATTTTCTTCACACACTATAAGGCCCCAACCTTAAACATTAATTAATCTGGAGTTATTAAAAGATTACACCTTGAGGATCTTTTCAGGTTTAGATTTTTAGGGAATTATATCATAAAACATGCATTACATTCCACATTTAAACAAAGTGGTTAAATAAAAAATAGTACTCATTTTTTCCATCAACAGAAACATATTTAAAATCAAACATGGATTCTTTCTTGACACATCCTTGACACTATCATCATATCATGTACCTTTCCCTTGACCTGTGAAAAACATTTCAAAAACATGGGATGAGCATAAAAAGCTCAGTAAGGGATATAAATATCTGGAAAGGAAACATGTGTACACATATACATAAGAATGAAATCATACTTTACCCATAAAACATAATCACTTTAACATACCTCATAAAATCATGAATAAATCATAGAAATCATAAGATATAAAGGTATCTTGAGGCATTCATAACATTCTTACGTAGGAAGTAACCCTCTTGGTTACGTTTGGAATACCCATCAAAGTATATTCCCTAAATCTCTTTGGAGAAACCTCAACGTTTAACCCCTTCGTGTTACCCAATGTATTGGAGAGCTATATCGGGCTCACCTGCCCTTAGTTTATCACGGAACCACCCGTCTTCATAATAATTCCCAAGAACCATAACATAATCGTATCACATAAAACATGCATAAAGGAAACATAACATTTCCACATTTCAATCACAAGATATCAATACAACACATTTATATAATGAAAACATTATGAAAACCATTTTCAATACCAAAATAAAAGAAAAGTAAAATAGGGTATTTATTTTTCATTTAAAAAAAAGTATGGCTTGTAGAGGAAGCCAAAACTCAAATAATGGTCATGGTGGAGGAGAAGTCGTTGTCGCCACATACGTACGACAAAAACATTCCCTTATGTCATTTAGTAAAACACTTTGTGTAAAATGTTTACTTTTGGATAAACGTAAAAGTCAAAGGGGCTTATACACTGTATAAAAGAAAGTTGTGTATAAAACATAATATGACTCAATGAAAGGAGATTGAGACGAA
This sequence comes from Viscum album, assembly GCA_963277665.1. Taxonomy (NCBI): domain Eukaryota; kingdom Viridiplantae; phylum Streptophyta; class Magnoliopsida; order Santalales; family Viscaceae; genus Viscum; species Viscum album. The sequence continues at coordinate 824,598,894 of OY728123.1, forward strand.
GTCCCATACCTCGGGTCCGACTTGACTCGATCGTTCTTTAATGTCCTAAATAATAAACATGAGTTAATTTCTACTTGATTAAGAAGATTTTTAAGTTCATTATTCCTTTTATATCACTTATTACCATGTCATGAACACTATGTAATTGTTTAAGTTAATAACAGTCGTTCTAACAATCATTGGTACTTGAGTAAAAAATATGCTCTTTATAATTACAAGTTGTTCATGTATCCATTATATCCAGAGTTATACTCATGATGTATATATATCATATATATCATATATATCCAGTATATATATGCATTTACAATATTACATAACATTTAGAGGTAAGAAATGAAATGTACCGTTCATGGAGACGGTAAGCCGTACGTATGCATGAACACTACTTTCATTTCTATGTCATATTAATGGAACTAAATGAGAGATATGTATAATTTAATTCCAGAATTATACTCATCATTTAGATGTAACATAAATCTTATATAACCATTATATATATGTACTTATAATAGTACATTACATTTGGGGATAAGAAATGAAATGCGCCGTTCATGGAGACGGTAAGCCATACGTATGCATGAATGCTACATTCATTTCTACCTCATAATTTAATGGAATTAAAACATAATGATACATAATAGTATTAAAATTACAGTATTGTATCATATATAATATCATTAAATATATCCTCTATACAAACCACATATGGTATTAATGAATCAAATCACTTTGAGGGGGCGGTAGTCCACACTTCCTAAAATGAAGATATCGCGTATACCCGTAATGGAAACCATAAATGTATGAAATAAATGAAAAAATACAGAAGCGTAAGGAAAACATAAACATATTATATATAAATATAGTGACATCTTAATGGCCACCTTTGAAGGTGTTATAATAATATTGAACAATCATCGTTTCGTGAGGCAGAAATTCACCATCCACAGAAGCAGTATGTTCTGTAACCATTAGATGTAGGTGTGTGTAAGTGTAGCTAGAATTATTCTTATAAAAACATCCTTTTATATTGAATATACTGGACTTGTTACAAAATAAATGAATAAAAAGAGTTTAGGGGGTTGGAGACGAAAAAGAAAACACAATAACACAAGAGAAGACACTACCTTTAAAATGGGTAACTCTTTTTGATTTGACCTCAAAGGATTCCTTGGGAAGACTTATTTCCGAAGTGAGGCTTCAAGGAGTAAGATAGGTATGTGGATAGACAAAAAGAGAAGGTTTTGGCCGAGCCAAAGGCATGAGAGGTGTGGGTAAGGAGGTAGAGGTGGGGGCCTTTTATAAGAGGAGATGAGGGGCACTCTTGGAATGATACAAAATGTTACTTTATTTTCAAAAGAGTTTCAGATTTTAAAGGTCCCACATTGATGTATTTCTAGGTTAAGGTGATAAGAGTTCGAAATCCACCCATCCAATAGGTTTTTGAAAAGTGTAGGTATTATATTTTACATTATCATTTCATTTTATTTAAATCGTTAAATAATGAGGTAATCGATGCATCATCATGATGTCATAAATATTTTAATTTATCTAATGTCTAAAAATTATAAAAAAAATACTACGATGTAGGAAATCTTTTTATCGTTACAATTACTATATATAGTCAAAAATCGGACTTGTATAACCCCATTTCAAAATTGTTTTAGTAAAACAACTCATGTTTGTGTTATTTTTACTATAACATTAAATTAAAAAAATATTAATGTCATTTTCCTAACAAAGTAGCAACATGGGATCCCCAAGTTGACCCATGGATTGTCTTGGTCGGCCATGACACATCCAATAAGGGTAGGACATGTGTCAAGTTCATTTCATTTTATTAAAACATTATTCTTACCTTAAATTACACTAATTACCTCACATCGCGATTAAAAACTTAAAAGTTACTATTCACCAAAAAATTATTTTAATACCATTGAACCACATTTTAATTCTTAATGAAAACCATTTATGTTGTATTTTTTAAATTCAAAACACATAGGGGGTAAAATTTCATTTAAACGAAAAATCGGTTTTTATAAGTACCACTTAGTGGTTTCACTATTCATCAAAAATTGAAGTTTTCCAGAAAAAAACCAAAACATCACACTAAGCTATATTTGATATTCCAAATTCAAAAATGATGTCTATTTTAGAAAATTCAAAACATATAAGTTAAATTAATTAATTTAATAATTAATTCCCGCTGTCAGAGCAAATAGCATGTTTTTATGAAACAATAAGTATCAAAATATTGACACTAGTTTAAGTCCAATTTCAAAGAGAAATTAATTCCAATGACCACTATTGGATTTAATGGTAAAAATATATTCTAATTTAACTTTAAAACCAATTAAAAAGATAATATAATCATATAAATAAATTATATTACAAATAGGTTTTGAATTAAAATACAACATTTTTCACTATTCATTAAAAAATTAACTTTATCGGAAAAATACCAAAAAATTCACAGAAAGTAAATTTTTATGTCCCAATCATAAATAATAAGTTTATTTTGACAAACATAGCTTATAAAATTGTCAAAATATTGATTTAAAAATGGTTTTCCATCAAAAGGTAGTAAAACAATATTTTAAAAATATTAGTGTATTCCATGCTTAAGATTGGATTTATTCTCATTTTAAGCCTCTAAAACACTATCTAATTCATTAATAGTCATAGATAAAAATATCTATTATTCATTACTTACTTGGGATATTACACACACGATGTTCTATAAAATGATTAAGATGAATAATAATGTTATAAAATTAAAATTGTATTTAATACTATTCATAACGGCTTGTTCATAATAATATTATAACAATATATTATTGTTTACTGAAACCCGGTATTGTGTACAACACACGCTATCAAGGAAGGTCGCGATTGCGTGTAATTCAAGCCATGTGAAGGCTACTTGTAGTGAAAGCTCATTTTGTTGTTGTGTATAATATAATCAAAACTTATTTCATTTATACAATAAACAAAATCTATACCTAATGTTGCGTAGAATAATTTCAATAAAATGAACTTGAAATTTTGTGTAACACGAGCCAAGAATAGTGTTCCGTATACTACAAGATAATACGGTGTTTCGTATAGAACAAGATAATTTTGGTGTAGCGTATAACACAATATATCAATGAAATTGAAAAGAGTAATTCTCATAAAATCTCGGGTTGTTACAGTGTGCCTCTCAAAGCTTAATAAATCCACCTCACATGGTTGTCCCACACTGTTTTCCATAAGTATGAACAAACCATGCAATGATTAGAGCGAGGTAACATTCTAATAGGAACTAAACATATGATATAGATTAATGGTTTGGTTAAATTGTGCACATCTAGTGTGAATAACATCTTCTCCCCTCTTAAAACAACAAATGATACTTTTAGGGGCAAAACAGTTTCAGAAAGACTGTTCACCCTAATCAGACAATCCAAACATGTGATATTTGTGGCTTAGCTCCCCAAAAACAAAATTAGACACCCAAGGGACCCCTCAGAACTGTATCCAATTTAAAAAAACCACATGAAGTGTTTAAAAATATCACATTTAAATTCTGAATCTCAATTTAAATAATGACCCATCAACTAAATGCCAAAATTCAAATTCCCATGGAATTCTACATTGGATTATAAACACGGGTCATTACAAAATCCCCACCATAGAACATATCATCCCCTATAATCCTTCAAGAACAGTGATAAAATCACCATACTTAACTGAATTATGACATCACATTCAAATGGTTTCTTTATCACTCTAAATGAAAAAAATCACCTCCACCTATTACATAATAATATGTCACTTAAGCCATTAAAAACAGAGCTAGCGCGTGTTATCTGAATAAAAAATAAGGTGGTGCTTACCAGAACCTATTTGATAGTGACATGTTCTCGGTGTTGTCTTTTTAAACATCTAGATGATGGTGCTCCCCACTATAGGTCATATCACAAAAAAAAATCCAATTCCGAGCCATGGTACATCTATTATCATAATTTCCATACAAAGTGCACCTATAAGAAAAATATCCATTATCGTGGTGTGATTTCCCTAACCAGGAAAACCTGAATACATTTTTGGTAAAATCTAAGACCTAATTGGAATGAAACGGTAAAATCTAGATTGACCAAATTGAAACTAGTTATGTAAACATTCCCTAAAAGACACTTCTAACATTTAAAATGCACCTGATATAACCTAAATTTGTGCATTAAAATGGTTTCCTTACTGACTATATTTTTTAACCCAAAAAAATTAATCCATTACTACCTAGCCATTATCCAAACACTCATATTAGATATCCAGTGTAAAATAACAAAATGAAAAATCCTTCTTCCAAGGAATCTAACATTTACTATGAGAAACTTCACTAAAGTGCATACCTGACATCAAATGATGTTACGCGGTAATTCCATCCACTAACCATTTTGTTTTTTCATTCCACTTCATGAACAATGGTATAACCCAGGTCTAGTCCAGTGGAACTCATCACCCTTTTATTCAACACCTCATATCCCAGTAATATGTCTTGGATAACCTCAAATTCATTAATCTAGAGTCCAATGTGTTATCCTAGGTTAGTCCATGCACTATGATTAAAAGCAAGAATAATAGAAAATATATCCACATCAGATCATCGACTAAGACTAGAGTTGCATCCTTCTTGTGTTCAAGTCAAAACAAAAACAACTAGAGTCCATAAGTCCAAACAAGTTGTTTCTACATGACAACCTAAGTACCACTCATGAAGAACCATGATTCAAAAAAACCATGAATCCAATGCACAAAAAAATATTACTGAATCAAAAGGGAATATGAAACTTTTATCTTGTTGTGTAAATGATGCTAACCTATTCCAGAAATAATGATATTAAGATATGGTAAATGCTCACCTATAAGAAAGATTACACTAAGAGGATATGGAAAATTACCATGAGATTTGAGACACTTCTATCATATCCAAGGATAACTTCATGGTATGGATTTCATCCAAAAATTTATAATTAATGGAATGAAAATCACAGTTGGACCACTACCATTTGACTTCTACTGAATGGAGCTTGGCTTAACATACTAACACATTGTCAAAAAAACCATGATGAATTTACCACACAAGGCCTCATGTGATCCCTCAAACATAGCCAATGATGTAGATCCAATAACAAAAGTTTTCTAATGGGTTGCATGCACAACTACCCATAACCATCTTGGGATACCAAGAATTAATCAACATGATTCCAAACATGAAATACACAAGGAAGTTTAGGAAACATTGACCGTCTCTTGTGTTCAGTTTGATCACGTTCCTTCTACTTGTAAGTGCGAGTAATCACTCGAACTAACATGGAGCTCACAACCTTAGGCGTGTCACATAAATTAAAATAATTGATAAACAAGCTACTCATAAGAAAACTAAGTAGAATTTATCATAAATGTATGTGTGGAACTTTACAAAGTCATTCTAAAAAACATCAATGAATTTGACATGAAATCCAATCCAAACTAATTGACATGTCAAAACATCGGTCCTCTTGGAAAACAATCCCAAGATTTGGGAGGAATTATTGCCTCATTACTACCTTGTTCACTCTACCCCCATGATGACCCGAGCCTGTACTCAACTACTCAAGGCTCTAAAATTATACCATACTCAACCACTTCATTATACCATTTAGAAACTCAATGGGTATCATGCATATCAATGCATACTACCATATGTTTTCAAGAGAAAACTGTACACCCTTGATATTATCCATAGGTTTTACTCCCTATGTATTAATTTATGTGGTGGCCCATACAAAGAATTATCTCAATGGAATATTCTAAAAAATGAATATAAAATAGACTGAAAACCTCTAGATTCACCCATGAAAAGATAAATATGGTTATTTGACTTACGAAGATGCTGAAAATTCACTAGTCATGTCCATCATCCTGAAATTGAGCATTGCATAATGCTAACACTTGAAACTAGGGACAAGGATACCAACACCACCCATCTGTATGGGGTTATAAATTAGAAGCTAATATTTGTACTAGGGATCCGTCACCAAAACAAACACATACAGTAAAAGTCTCATGGAACTCAAAAGGCATTTAAGCTCTTAGTTTTCTACCTAAATCAGGATATCCCGTTATTAAAGAATAAGTCTTGACCCCATCACTAGGTCATGAAATTAAATTTCACAAGGCCCTACACCCATCATTTAATCCATTTATATAATGTAGAATGGAATATAGAAAATGCCCATGTTTCCATTCTCGAGAAACTCAATGATATGTTTAAACTACCCTAACATGAGGGTTTATACTACAGATACATCCTATGGTTCTATTTTAGGCCAATTATGTCGACTCACATCAATTATTTTAACATTTATAAGATTTAAAAAAACACAATGTACAAATTATATAACAAATGAACTTGGTAAAAGATAAGGTGACCTGCGAGTGTCCTAGTAGGCCAACATGGGTTCATTATAGTGAAACCTAATAAAAAAGTCTTAATTATCAAATTTATAAAAACGTAGAGGTTATCATATAATAAACATGCCCCAACTAGACCACTTGGGTCTAGTTGTTTATTTAGATGGTTAACCAGCACATTTTAGTTCAAAAATAAAGAGCTTTCACATTCATAACCTTTTCAAAATATATCATTTTCATATATTATGGTGTGATTATTTGGGATTCTATACCCTAATCTAAAAATAACCTATACAATTTATAGATCACATACAAGATCAGATGTAATAAAATCCAATTAGAAAAAAACAATTTAATTTTAGGAGGTTATACATTTTTATAATTGTATCTAAAAAATGTATAAATATCAAGATGTTCTGATTACATGGATTAACTTTTATGAATTATAAGAACATCATACACCTTTTAATTGAATACTAGATCCTGTTTAATCATAACCAATGAATCTGACATATGGAACCAATTAAAATTCATATTATAAATAGCATGTTATCACATGAAGTAAACATAGATAATCATACAATAAAAACATAAACCTAATATAATGGAAGAACCTATTAATCAAACAAAAAACATGTAATATAATTACCTAATCATGGTAGAAAATCAATATGATAAATAAATCACTCAATCATGTTCTCTAAATAATTATGATAAAGAAAAAAAATACATGGAATAACACTCACAACACACAATCAAAAATAGTAGGAAACTTATAAATTCAACTACTTAGAATGGAATATGAATATATATGTGCCTATAATGTTTCATGTAATGGTATTTCTTTTTTATACCAGTTAAAGAGAATGATATAATAAATATCATAAATAAATAAGCAATAGAAAATATATAAGTCACGCTATGTGAAATCATAATAAATTGTAGTTGAAAATGATATGAAAAACAATCCCATCCCTAGACACCATGTCTTTTCCCAGTACGTTGGTTGAACACTAATAAGCACGGTTATTTACCAAGTGTCGAAACATTCCATGTTTACATTCTACCAGAAAAAATAGTAATAAAAAGTACAAATGTCCTATGATACCACATTGTAATGTCATGCCTAATTTACAACCAAACTGGTTTCCAAACATATGAAACACATAGACTCAAGCGTGCCTCCACATATGCTAGAGGTTGTCGACTAATTGTGAGGGTTTAATGCGGGGATAGTGGAATTACTACAAACTCATGATCAGAGTAGCATAAGGAAATTTCAGAAAGTAAATAACAGAAAACAATAAAAGATTAATAATTGAAGTATAGATCATCGATAGAATAATATAAACAGAATTCAAAATATGTCCAATGCCAATATAAAATTGATGTAGGAATTTCTTGATAAAGATACATAACTAAAATAGTATACATATACTAGGGAACATAATATAGTATAAAACAAGAATATGAAATGAAACAAAAATCCAAAAGGTCATCTCCATGAGAATCTTAATCTCCATATCAGCCATTTCTCTAGAATCCCAAGTACATTACAAATAACACTAGACACAAAATGTGGTCCTGTAAAAAATATGTATACTCTAGTGACCTAGTGAATAGAAAGACTGATAAGGGCAAGAGATATAAATAATATTAGGTTTCCATCCACATTATTTACAAACAAATCCATTATGGGAATATATGTAAGGTAGTGTTTAGGTAATAAGAATAAATAAGGAATCAACAGAAAGAAATAACTTCTTCACATGGTTCTTAAAGGACACCTAGGGGATCTACATGCTTACGAACTTATATGGAATGAGTGTTTCAATATTAAATATATATTTATTAATAATATATACAGTAATGTTCTATATTTAATCCACCAATATGAACCAAATACATGTGGAGATATGTTTCCATATTAAAGGAATACTAATTACTAGCTAGACTGGGGAATTACTCAGTCATTGATAACTAGTCTAAATGATTCAATAGGCTCAATAAGATGATTAAATTCCCTAAATCTCATTATTTGTGTGATATATCATGATCACTACTTGAGTTGGTGAGTGTGTCTTCATATCAACACTCAATAAAGTGAGTGTGCCATCATGATGTCACTCAAAATTTGGGACGTGGTGCGTCACACCCACCATCTGAATAGTATCACTTGTATGAGATGTCCTGATTGACACTCGATAAAAGGGATCATCATTCCACAATTCATGATAGAATCCTCATAATCATTCCACAACCTCTATCAAGGAATAATCATATTTATAATTTAATCCAAGATTCATTACTTCTCTGGCTATACATTTACTATTCCTATGATAAATAATGGAGTTCCATTTATTACATTTGAAGTAAAGAAGACAATAAGAATACTATAATCAGTGTGGCCTTACACAATTTAAAATTCCACTAATTTAAATGATGACATTTATTTTTTCATAAACCCTTTTAATAATGGATCCATTCAATATAAAAATTTAATTCCATTTAAATAATTTAAGACATTCATGAAAGGAATTCATTTTAATTAATTTAATTTAAACTAATAAAGTTTGTAATTTCAATTTGTATGTTTAATGGAGGTGTTCATAAGAGGCATTTATCAGTTGAGAAATCACAAACAAGGGAAATGTTTTTTTTGGTTTGTACAATACCTTATAAGGTTATATGGTTCTATTATACATTTATATATAGAGATATATAATCCATTTTAGAATAATAGAAGAGGTAATGAACAATGATTCTATATATCTAACATTCAAAAAAAGGAAGAGTAAAAAAACTAATTCCATAAGGCCAAGAATGATGTAAATCAGTAAGCACCGCCTTTTAATTATGAAGGTAGCACACCTCTTCTGAGGGTTTTTATTAAGAAATGGCATTTTTCTCAAACAATCCATTTAGAATAACTAAGAATAAAATACTAGAGTCATAACTAAATTCACATTAATGATGCATTTCAGAAAAACCCACCAAACTTGTATATTCATTTATACGGTTCAACATAGAACTTAGGAGGAGGAATATTCATTTTGGACAATTTATTATAAGTAGAAAACCACATATATATACAAGATGAACACTTAAAAGGTGTTCCATGCATTTAATTATTTAGTTATAAAAAGGTAAATATAAACTTTTACACCCACGGGGTGTCTGTGATCAAGGTTGACATCATTAATTTACGTACAAATTATCATCGAACATAATGCTTGGTGTTAATAGAAATTTATATTGAAATTTTTTTATGGAAAATCACAACAAACACCATAGTGTGGTACATAAAATCTATTTAAATAATGATAGAAACGTAAGGAAACATCCAAAATCCAACAAGATACTTCTTATTAAATTATACTCATCCAATATCAATGTCTAATTTGGTCTGGTTTGGAAGTAATTGTTGAGAATAAAAATTATATGATAATAGTGAAATTTATATTGCACCATGAAAGGTCGTTTGAGAGAATATTAAATGATGTAAGACTAAAAAGGAATGAAGTGAATACCAATAGTAATCAATAAGGGCTGATGGTTCTTGATTCAGAATACTGGTGGAGGAGATATCATGATCTGTAGAATTAGGAGGAGGAGGAGTAGCCCAATGAGTCCTGGAGGTGATCTCACACTACTGTAGGAGGATAAGAAATAGAGTAAATTAGGATTCAACCTCGTTAATGTTAATAATGTAAATTCACTCTAAAAAACAAGTCACACATTTTTGAAAATCATGCACCAACCATGAATCTCCCATTCCTTAGGAAAACCAACAAGAACGATTACCCCTTATAGTGTTCCCAAATCATGTGAAAAGTATGCGATTAATATAATGGGTTACTTATAGAGATCCACTAACATTGAGAGATAAGTTCATGTGTTGGGTAAATCTTTAAAAACCCATATGAGGAAATTCTACTTCCCTTCTATAGGCACACAATTTTCTAAATGAGGACACATAATTTTAGATAAATCATTCACCATGTTACTACCATCCATATTTTTTATTTTCAGGGATCAACATCCCCAAAACTCAAGGAGAAACCTAAGGGACCACTCTGGCCTCTAACCTAGTCTAAAAAAACCTTTATGTGTTTAAAATATTGTAATTACATTCTGGCACTCTGTTAAAAGAAGGTCTCATCCACTAAACACCAAAATATAAATTCCCTTGGAATTCAACCTTTGCTTAAAAACATGGGTTGCTACAACATTCAATAATTTTTGAATTAATATATACATTAAAAATGTATGTCTAGTATATATTTTAGATTTTACAATATATAAATGATTACTCTTAATTAACAAATCAAAAGAAAGTAATTTATGATGAATATCATGTGTGAGGAAATTTTTCTCATATATTTTCAATAGACATAAGGAATATTAAAGTACTATATCATCTTGCATAAAAACGCAAAAAATTCCCATTAAAGGGGAATTACTATAAATCATTAATTCACCATTTCATAGAGTAAAATCTAACACTAGATCAATAACCTATATTTTTTCACTTCATGAAACATTAATCACATTCCGTTGTCCAGATGAAATTTACATCGTTTTAGTTAATAGTATTTGAGGGTTAGATTGTAGAGGAATGTATTAAAAAATGTAAATAGTAAAAAACTATTAAAAGAAAAAATAAAATCTCATTGAAATGTTTAGGTCTTGGTCATTCATCTAACACTTTAGTATTTGAAATATTAACAATTATAGAATCATTATAAATATTATTCCCATGGAAATAAATCTATTGTAAAAATTTAATCTTTTCTATATTTTCCATACAATTGATTTTTTTAAAGTCTATTGAACAATCCTTATATGATAATCATGTTACTCATAAAATTTATAATTAACCATAATTTTATCAATGAAATGAAATGAAATATTTCCCTAATACTTTTAGAAAGTTCTAATAAAAATTTACCAAGATAAATATAGTTCATTTATCATATCCAAAGCCAAATCTATAAACTCATAGTTGAAATAAAATTTATGAAACATCAACATTAAAAATTATTTTTCCTTCACTTTTAACTGGTGAATCCCTGGACAAAGAATTTTTTTTTGAAAAATAATAAGAATCATGGACCAAATCAATCACGTCATCAATTTGGGGAAACACATAATTTTTCTTAATAGTGGCATTGTTGAGTTCTTTACGATCAATAAAAAGCATCATGGAACCATCTAAATTTTTAACCAGAAAAATAGATCATTCCAAGGTGATGTTATGAATGTATGAAACCCTTATCAATAAAATAATATAATTTATATTAAAATTATTAATTATATACTAGATCCAATTAATAAGGCTATTTTAAAATTACCATAACATGGGGAAATAAATAAATTATAAATTCAACCAAAATATCATGAAATACAGTAAGAAATACATTAGTAAATACATAAATACATTCATTTACTACTATCACATCACTAATTTTAATAGTTACTTTTATTTAGAAAATATCTGGAAGTCATCATTCACTATCATCGTTAATCATTTTCTCATATTCTTGACATGTTATCAATGTTATGAAATCATCTCATAAAAAACTAAATCTCACTCTAAACAATAACTTAATTATATCTATATTTAATCATACCATCATAAACTAAAATCCAATCCATACATAAAATAACATCAAACTATACAATGGAAAATACAATAATGTTATTCAGAAAAATTATTCCATAGATAAATACTGGAAGATTCATATGAATAATTATTACCTTAATACTACCCCATATGAGTTCTTAATAAAAGTTATGATATTATTTCTTGAGTCTGTATTTCTATTCAACCATTTAATTTCAAAAAATTAAAAGATTTCAAGGATCCTAAATATAATATTTCCTTGGAATAATGTAATTTATCAGACTGTGTTTACTCATAAGTAGTTGAACACTGTTAGCCACATGGACCTAAGTATGCCTCCCTATATGAAAGAGGATAATGACCAGTAGTTATGGTATAAGGGGTTATAGTGGAGAGACAATACAATCATAAGAAAAATGGGATGGTGGTATAATAAAGGGTTAAATATTGGAATCATAATAAATAAAAACTCAAAAAAACAAGTAAAACATCCATATGATAATAATAATAATAAATCCGAAAGAATCAAGATATACAAAACATTATAATTTAATATATCTAAAAAAAGGAACAGGAAAAATATGGCATGAGGAAAACATGCGTAATGGTATATAAAAATAATTGTTAGACCAAAACACACTCTCCATATATCATCATGATATATTGCTCAATTATATGATCCCCTACTACCATGATATATTCAATCAATCATCGAAAAGGTAGAGTCTTTCTATGTTTCAAAGGGCATCCATGATGTATTTTCTGATACCAATAGATGTCTTAAACATGGTGTGAGATATACTCAGTAGGCCACCACTAATGGAGTTACACAAATACATTAATTGAGTATAACTATAACTATGTGAAAGTATATTAGTCATTATGGTAATAAAATGCATAAAGTAACAATAATGTCAGACCAGGCTCTTCATGGGATGCTAGGTTGACAATACCTTCTATGTACTATGTTGAAATGTATATGTTCTCCTAACATCATGTATACATATTCATACGTAATAAAGTCATATGAACATATATTCATTCTCTAGCATTAACATATGGCATAGTTCCCGGGTTTATACATTGTTTATAAATATGTCATGAGCCACAGATCTTTAAATAGTGAATCATAATAAGGGAAATATAAATTAAAATCTCTTAGGTGAGACTGTGGACTCTATGACATCAAGGGGCAATCCAAATCATAGTAATAAATAATGATTTTTGGCTATAAAGGCATAAGTGTAATCAAAAGGGTTAACCCAATTAATTCATTTGTAAATGAGTCTGACTGAGTCTACGGTGATCATCTATTTTATAATCATTATAATTTAATAATTCTAATTAATTGATATAATAACCCCTGATGTCTGGCTATACGTGCCTAAGTGTAATCCAAAGGGTACACCCAATTAATTCTATGCTAATTGAGTCTAACCAAGTATATGGTTATCATATCTTAAATAAGCATTATGAGTTACTACTACTATTTGATTCATATCATTAAGTTACATTTATTTATGAAATTTTTTGACTTCCATATTAATAGGTACTATATATATGCAACTGAAGTGTAGAATTTTCCTTGTAATAATCATGAATATTTACAAGTTATATTTATTTTTTTGATTACCTTTCATTTATCAATAACACATTTTAAGGGTGGATGGGTAACATTTTGGACATTTAATTCATGCTAATAAACTAATTCAAATTAAAATTTTAATTATTAAATTTTTAAGATTGATAAGTGTGTTTGTTTTTCTTCATCAGGTTGATTTTCCTAATTCCATTAATGATATCCCATTTGAAAAGTCAATCCAAACACATTGATGATTTTTTTGTCTAAAAAAATGTTGGGTAAAATATTTATATAATGGACACACCTAAAGGGTTGGATCACATTATGTTTGATTTCCTGTAATGTCCTTATTGATCTGAAAGTTTCATTTGGTTCCCAAATAGGGAAACCAATCTAAGGTAGATAAATATGATGGAAAAAAATGGTGAAACCCTCATTTGGAATAAAAAAATAAGTTTAAAAATAAATACTTCCAAGGAAAATTTATTGATCCTCTGCCTTAAGTCTTTGGAGTAAAACTCATTCAGTATCTTCCATTGGGTTGGAATAGATTAGAAGAAACTGGGAAAATATACAAAAGTCCAGAAATTAAGGCATATGAGATCACATCAAAATAGCCCCAAATATTGAGAGATAAATGAAAGAAGGATGTAAATGGATTAAATCTCATACTGATGGAGATAAAAGACAACATCAAACACTTTTATTGGAAAAAAATAATGAAAAGGATTCATATCCTAGAATGAAGATAGGAGGGTTATCCCTAGCATGTGGTCTACTAGAAAATGAGAGAGGGTGAAAATGGTTTATCCATTTAACAGGATGGATGAAGAAAAAGTAATTATCCCATCATTTTAATAAGTGCATGGATTGGCTTCACCAATATCCAAACTATTAACAAACTATATGGATGACACTATCCAAAGATAGAACCATCCTTAGGTTCATGCACATAGTTTTTTAAACCTTGTGCACCCAAAGTGCTCGTAATGACCCAATATTTTTCAATGGAAATTCCCTTCTCATAGTATGTCATAAAATCACATGAAAACACAACATAATGAACTATTATGTTCTATGTTACCATTAAACATATGTTCGTCACTTCCATGTCTGGATTTTCAAAAATCATGCATACACGATTGTAATCAGTATGTTATTTGGAGTCGGATAAGGAGAACATAATTTGTGTTGAATAGTAACCTACCCTAATGAATAGTAACATACCCTTATTAATAGTGATATACCATAATGAATAGTAACCTCACCGATAGTGTTATTAAAATAATATTCAAGTTGGAAGTATGATATACCTATATTTTAGAATAAGTTAATGAATGTTTTAAAACTCTATTCGATAATAAATTATTAATTTAATTAAATATTAAATTAGTTATATTTAGAAAATTATTTTGGAAAAATAGACTTCATTTTTGGATTATAAAGGTCGAATAATGGATCGGGTGAATTTTTTGGATTTTTCTAAAATACATGAATTTTTTATGAATAGTAGAATTTGATAAGTCACAATAAATTCTAAATAATTGATTAATTGTGTCATCAATGACATTCTGCTGATTTAAGCCCACTAGTTTTGGGATCACATGATAAAATCACTATTCTTCCCCATGGAATAATTATTATTCCTTGTCTTGGGATGAAATAATAAATTAATTATTATAATATTATGAAATCCATCCTCTCCTCCACTATAAAACCCTCCCTTTACTCCCTCTTCTCTCCACTCCTCTCATGCCTTCTTCCTTGACATTATATTTCCTAAATCTCTCCCCATGGACCTCCCCCATGTCCAAAATCTCTCAACCTCCTCATGTAACGTTCCAGTTCTGGAAGCCACCCAGAGGTGCCCATTACCCGGTTGGTCACATGGCCTGAAGCACATTTCCCCAAACGCCAGAGGCTGCCGACTAGCAGTGAGGGCCTTGGGTGTGATAGTAGGGAAACTATTCCCTCATTGGTTGAGTAAACATCTGAAGTAAACAAAACATGCAATAGTGGAAGTAGTAAATATCCAACAATAATGCCCAAGTAAACAACGGAAGACTAAAATAATAAACCACTGGAGCACATATGTATATACGGAATGATGCATGATATATATCTAGGAAAACAGCCAAACAGGTCACAATTATGAAAATACAATGTAGAGACCCAAATATTGACATACATTGACATTACATTACTTTTAAGGAATATCTAATACATAAAAAAACAAACACCAAAGGACAGTAATAGTTTAGTGTCTTTGGAATCTCGGAATATAATCTTCAAATCATGGTGAAAGATCTTCAATATCTCCCATAAAGATATTATTTTTTTTCTTACCTAAAACCTTTCTTTATATCCTGAGGAAAATAAAACATATAAAGGGTGAGCTCAAAGGCTCATTAAGGGTAATCATAGAGAAATAACTCAAACCATATACATTTGAACATTAAAACATGAACATAATTTTTAAACATCAAAATCCTGAGAAATGACAAAAAACATGACAGTACGTAAGGTATAGATCATAATGGATCATCAATCATGATAAAATAGCATAGGAATAAAACTTTTAATTGTGGAAAAACATTAAGCACCTGATAAGATTTACACAGTAGACAAGGCATTGCTGCCAAGAACATCTTAGTGGACAATGTCCCTTTCTGAATCGAGTTCACTCCTTGTTCAAGTCCTCTAACACTGAACCAGATTAACTTACCCTTCTAGCCATGTCTATCTCATGAGATATAAATATTTACCCAATTCATTGGAAGGAGATTTAGTTCCCACCCATCTCATAATGAAATCATTCTTATGTGTGCCACAACATAAACATAAATCATTCATCATAACCAAAAGAATAAAATCAGTTTCATAGACATCATCCCATTATAACATAATCCAAACAAAATAAATGGATATCATTTCATCATAAGAAGAATAAAAACATTTAAATAATAAGTACATTATACTTGAAACATTTTCATACTATGTAATGTCATCTTAGATGGAATGTAGTTTTGACAAAAAACTTGAAATAAATTCTTGAGGAAAATATCCTTTCTTCTCTAAAATCATTTTCTTTTCACAAAATTTCATGTGATTTTAAAATAAAAGAATTTGGTTGAAACTAATCATGAAATCTTGTAGAGGATGTTTAATGGAAATAAGGCATTATGTAAACGTAAAAATCCATTCACGCCGTATAAGTTAAAAAAACATTCTTCTCGTCCTTTTTCCAGAAAAGTCAAAAAGTACCATATATGTTAAACAAAGGATGGATTCCTTCAATATAATGTGGTAAAAGCCAAAAAAGGGTAAAAATGACTTTAAACATACATGGAATTATATTAGACATTTTATAAAAACATTTTTAGAAAACATGGACATGGATGATAAACATAACCCCAGTAATTACATACGTATAAGAAATCTCAGAAAAAAATAAGATTTGCAAATTTATCCCTTCCCTTATGTACGATATGATTCATATGTATCCGAACCTCCTGTATAATGATTTAAATAATGTCATTTAATTATTATAGAATCATATTCATTATTATGATATCATATATGGTTCACTTATGACTTTATATTACTCGTTATTTTGTAAATTCCATGTTAAAGCAGCGTTTTGGGTAAAATCGTTTCATTTATCGTATGTGTTTCAATTTTTTTTCTTCATATTATTACCCATATCCTAATATACTTAATTCCAGAATGTAAAACATGGTTTATATATAATATATATTCAGTATATAAATATATAGGATAGATTGTTAAATGGAATGAAATACACCGTTCATGGAGACGGTAGGCCGTACGTACGCATAAACTCTATTTTCGTTTCCTTATTGAATTGAATAGAATTAAGAAAATGAAACATATATGTACATAAATCCAGTATAATTATTATGTAATATCTATCATGATTTGTTTTTACATATATACTTTATAATTATACATGAATGGTTAATCATGGAAATTGAATCTCATCGCGTTCGTGGAGACGGTAGTCCGTACGTACGCACGAGTGATGATATCGTTCCCATAAATATTGAATAGAATTGGATTGAATGATATAATATCTCATAATCAATATGATGTTATAATAAAAATATATATTTATTCTTCCAAGTAAGGTGGTGGTGGAAAAACTAATTACCCCACGGCGTGGAGACGGTATTCCGTACGTACGCACGCGCAGTGATTTCATTTTTCGTAGGATGGATAGAAGGTGAAATGGGGTTGTTTCAAATTTATAATATCATATCGTTATATTGGTGATACTGATTTTATTACTTTACAATGAAACTACTAATGAAGAAGAAGTTGAAGAAGAAAGAAACTTGTAAGAATCGGTAGAAGAGATTACCTCTTCTTCGACGTGACTCCATTAAATTTCTTCTTAAGGGACTAGAGTTGGTCTTTTGAGAAGACCAGGACCTCATGAATATTACTAGGGATGTTGATAATAGTAATGTTTAGGGGTTGGATGAGTTGGAAGGCTCAAAGTTATGTAAAATGAAGAGGGATTATGTTCCCTTTTATAAGGGAGAAGAGGGGAACTTTTGGAAACCTCTAAAATATTAATTTATAATAAACCTCAACCCCCCATAAAAACATTAAAAGTGACTCAAATTCAGATATTAGATAATATAGGGTTTTAATCTCATCAGAAAAATAAATTTAGACATGTTTTTATTTTATTTTAAACCATATCATTTTGATTTATCATTATTTAATCTATTTAATTTTATTTGTGGTAATAAGGTTATAAATTTTATATGGTCATAAATACATAAATATGTCATATTAATTATACATAATTTGATATTTTATGACATTTCAGATCAAATAAATTTGAATTTGTAATTTTTAAAATATTTTTGTGATTCTTAAACAATTTAATAATATAAAATATCAATAGTGTCAATTTTTACACAATTAATTATTTGAATTTAAATAAAATCCACATAGAAGATATGTTCGAACCAAGATATTTAGTAGATTCATAACATTTCATATTTATCTTCAAAATTCATGGATCACATTAAATAGTTCATATAATATTTTCTTTTATTTTTTAAAACCATTTATTCGATATTTCAATCAATAAAATAATTTCAACATCACTATTGTCTCACCTTTAATGATAATTATTTAATTCATAAAAATTCTAAATAAATTCAAATTATGTTGATAATTTTATTAAATTTCCAGATACTATTCATGTTAGATGTTTCTGTAAAGACCCGTAAAATTCAAGGAAATTTTTTTCTTAATTTTCTTTAGGATTTTACAAGAACGCAGTTTCTGGCGGCACTTGATTCCGAGGCCCGGTGTGCTTGGAATTTCTATCTGAAGTCTAGCTTGGGTACGTTTAGTGAACGAACGAGCGAGAATTTATAACTTTTGAACCGGTGCTCAGAATCGAATTACGAGGGCACCGATGGAACCACATCACCGATATTTGCTTAGAAACACCTTTTCCGGAGTTGCGTTTTCACGAGAGAGGTTGATAAAAATTGTGGAAGTTAAAATAAAAATTTAACTGCAATTTCTATTCTCCCTAAGTGGATTTAAGATTTGGGGGGATGTTGGGTAACTACCCAACTTCCCATGGAAGGTTATGACGGTGGTGGGGCCCACACGAACCCCACCCCTTCACATTCCTTAACTCCCACAAATCACAATTAAATTTGATAACTTCAGTTTTAATAACATATGATATTAATGAAGTGAGTTTAACGTGAGTGTTTGAATTTCAAACTAATTTCAAGTGAATAAAATAAGTGTGGGCTTATTTTATTATGGGTTGCATTTTTGTTGTGGAGTCTTTGGGAGAAAAGGGCTAAGGAACTTGAGGAACTTCTTCGTCTTTGACGAAGAACGCGAAGAACACATCGATCTCCGACGAAGAACACCGACTCCTCGGAAACCGACTACGCGACACCGTATACCGCGACGCCGATGACGTCTCTTGCCGCGACAGATATTCCACGACAAATCCTCGTTCGACGAACCTCCGTTCAAGCTACGCTCGTGGTAGGGGGTTTATTTATTTGTTTTCTTGATTACTACCTTGATGTTCTTCGTGAAATATGACCAATTTCTATCGATTAACGAGAGGGGTCCGGACCGCACAAACACGGCCAAACCGCCTCCCTTATCTATGTTGTTGTTTCTATTGTGGATTGAAACGGGAATGGCGCGGTGCCGTCGCACCGCACGGGATCGTGCGGCAAGGAAAGTGCGGCACCGTCGCACCGCGCTGTGAAATCGAACAAGGACACAACGCCGTCGCGCCACGTCGGAGAAACCCGAAGACACCACAACCAAAGTGGGGCCGCGACGGAGGGAGGAGGCACCGTCGCGCCGCGCCGAACAAACCAAGGCTGCGGCCGGTTCCGGGCTGCGACGGGGCAGGGTGCCCGACGGCCGGTTCCAGGCCGCCGGTGTCGGAGCTGGGGGGACCGGTCGTCGCCGATCCGTGGTGGCAGAAGCCGGCCGGCCAGAGTAGGCCAGACGGACAAGGAATGACCGGGGATTACGAACCCCCGGCGGCCAGCTCAAGCGGCCCCCCATAATGGGGGCCGCGGTTACAAAAACCAGGGGGGCAGGCGCCCCCCCCCCCTTCAAACGGCTCGGCAGTTTGGACGAACGCCTAGCCAACGTGCCCAGCGCGCCGCACCCAGGCCGGGCCGCGCTGCGCTGGCCGGGCCAGACCCGGACCCGGTTCGGGACGACCCTGGGGGTATCGGGCCGGGTCGGACCGGGCCCGAACCCCATAATACCAAATCCCTTCCGGTCGAACGCCCATAACATGTGCTACGGGCCTCCGATCGACGCACCGTCAGTTGCGATGTGATCCTTGGTCCAAGATAGTATTTTAAGTATATCGCACTAAAGGTTTCAAAATACTTTCGGTTCGGCCGAGTTGGTTCGTACACAAAACCAACCGGGCCCTCGGAGCGGAAACGCTCGTAACTTGAGCTCCGGACGTCCGATTGACATGCCGTCGACTTTGTTGGATTCCTCCTAGTGAGCCGGATCTTTTGGATTACTCCGCCTGAGTTTTGGAAGTAGGCGGAGTACGGTCGGGTTGGTTTTGACTTAAAAACCAACCGGGCCCCTGAGACGAAAAGGCCAATAACTCTCAGACCGGGTGTCCGATTGACGCGACGTCTGCGACGTTGAGTTCCTATTGATGATACGGAACTTCTGGATACATCAACTCCGGACTATGTGTCAATTGATGTATCAGCCTCTCGGCTCGTGGAGCGGACCCTCCCGAACGAGCTTGTTGTGTGCGGGAACCCTAGTGCTGGCTGCGACTGTGACGACGATGACTGTACAGAGATCCTCAGTGGGTTTGACGGCGATGAATACAGCACTCAGCGATCCTATGTGAATCACTGCTACCGATCCTGTGTGGGTCTGATCCTGTGTGGGTCAGCGCTCAGCGGTCCTGTGTGGGCCAGCGCCTACAGATCCTATGTTGGTCCGATCCTGTGTGGGTCTTTGCGGGGGTTAGTTACCTATCGATCCTTTGTGGGTCAGATCCTTTGTGGGTCATTGCGGAGGTTAGTACCTTTTGATCCTTTGTGGGTCCGATGGCTTAGATGAATCAGTGGCAATATCTGGTCATCTCTATCATCTTACGAAGAAGTATACCTGTGTGAGTTGAATCATGCTTTTCTTTTCTATGTGGATTGTTTTGTGCTATCATGTGTGGATTTACGTTTTTCATTCCTATGTGGACTGGGTTGTACATGGGCTCGGATGATGGAGCCGAACGAGAATTGATGACTTAGGTATATGTATGGGAATATACCTAAGCAGTGTCGGATGTTACTTCGTGATTGTATCTTTCCTTTGTGGATTATCCTTTGTGGATTCTAGGATACCTTCGGGTGTCTCGGGGTCCCTACTGAGTAGCTTATACTCACCTCTACACGGGCTATGCCCGCACTACGTTGTGTTGGTTGCAGATGATGGACAGCGCTGACTGTGGTTGATGCTTGCGGAGTAGGACGGTACCTGGAGGTGGACCACTGGATAGGGCATACTCGGAGCAGTCGGCTGGACCCGAGGAGCAGTGGAGGCTATCTGTACTCACCCTTCAGGTGGGATTTCCATTGGAATGCTCAGCGATGCGACTTTACTTTTCAGTTGCTTTTTTCCCTTCCAATTGTACTTTACTATTATTTTGGGTTTGTATACTGGCCCACTTACTTTTCCACACTTACTGTTGTACTCAGTTTTTACTTAGTGTTTACTTCTAGCTTCTTTCTTGCTCTGTGGTGTTTGCTTACTTTACAAAGGCAATGCCTTACTTTTTTTAGCAGGATTTATGCCTTGGTTCTAGTCGCCAGCCCCTGGCCTATCGAAGGCGGGTTTGGGGTAGTCACGGCACGGGCCCCGAGGACGGGTTGTGACAAATTTGTATCATAGGAGTTCGGTTCTACCACAGAACTTGGGACTCTGATCTTTTTCTATGTGAAGAAATAGTGTTAAGCGTATTGGGTGAGGTTATTAGTCCAGGGAGTCCAGTGTTGGTGCGGCGGCCAATGTATCCGTACACCAGGACCCTGACTTCTGATTTCCGACTTAATGCACGAAAACATTGATTGCATGTGTGTTTCATGTTTTCTTTGTGATTACATTATGTCAGCTCACCAGGTATACTGTTTGACTGTGTTACACCTGTTTCTTTTCAGGATGGCCCCACGACGGCAGCCAGCTAGGCTTCCGAGAGTTGAGCGTGACGACATCCCACCGAGCGACGAGGCCTTGGTACAGGGCCCTTTGACAGTTGAGGCACCATCGGTACCTCTACCCACCGATCCACCGATGCTTCCAGACCTAGCCGCTGAAGATGCACGCCGCCTTAGTGTACTGCACGAGTTCCAGCACCAGCGACCGCCCAGGTTCCACGGGGAGATGGACCCCCAGGCAGCCGAGAACTGGATGGAGGCAGTGGTGAGAGTTTTCAGATTTGTGAGGACACCAGCAGACCTCATGGTGATCCTCGCAATGAGCCTACTGCAGGATGCAGCAGGAAAATGGTGGATCCTGATGCTCGAGGTGCATGATGAGGAATCTCACCTCTAGACGGACTTTGAGAGCCTTTTCCGATCGGAGTTCGTCCCAGCCACCCTCCGTGCGGTACGCATCCAGGAGCTTCTACAGCTGCTGTAGGGTAGCTTGACGGTCGCCCAGTACTCAGCGAGATTTACCGATCTCTCGCGCTACTCGACAGACATGGTACGTGACCCATTCTTCTGGGCCCGGACCTTTGAGCAGGGATTGAGGCATTAGATCAGGGCATCGCTGATCTCCCTCAGCATTCTGACTAAGTCAGGAATACTGGAGAGAGATCTTCTCATCGAGAGCTTCCTTGCTGAGTCTACACTAGCGGCAAGTCCTACCGCAGGGCGACATGTGGCGGAGTCTTCTGCAGCTGAAAGTAGATAGATGTCCTAGAGGTCCAATCAGGCCAAGCCATCGGGCAGACGACCACAGGATACTGGCTCGGAGGTGTGGGGCACACGCAGCAGAACAGGTCTTACGAGTGGAAGACAGTGCTATGCATGCGGCGGGCAGGGCCACATGGCTCGTGACTGCCCGACCCGCCATGAATAGGAGCAGCAGATGGTTGAGGAACCACCTAGGAAGAGGCAGAGGTTCGACCGTGACGGTCCGCAGGGAGCAGGCGGACGAGGCAGAGGAGATGGCCGAGCAGCAGGTGGTGGGCGACGCTTTGAGGCTCTACCACCACCACCACCAGGAGGACCACCCCGACCTCAGGGGATACCACAGCTTCAGGTAGCTGAATCTTACGAACATGGAGCTCCAGAAGCAGGTGGAAAAGTGTGGGTCTAGCTCTAGGCATAGAGGCCTTTGCCCATTTTGCCTCTATCTTCGTTGTTTGTGTTGCCTTTTGTCCTTGTACATTGAGTTGAAGTAATAAAAGACGCTTGAAATAGTGACATTTTCTTTCTTGTCTTTTTTTGTTAATACTAAGAGGTGTCGGTTAAAACTGTTGACTTGACACTCACTTGCAAGATTTTTACTGGAGGAGACCCAGTGACCACACACTGATGCCGATAGTGTGACTCAATCCTTGGAGGCGAGAGTAACGGTTGGATCTCTTGGTAGCAGCGTCGAGGCCTTACGACGTCATCCATGCCATGAATTAACTATTCATGATGGGATTGACTGTATTAGGCAATGAACGTGGTTCATCCAGGGGTTGATACCGGATTTCACTTTTCAGCAAAGGAGAAATCTTTGCAGCTTTGCAGAACGTTAAGGAGGAAGGGGCAACCCTTCGTGTGGTTAGACAGAGGTCAGTAGAGCTTCCAGGAGCTGAGACAGATATTGATCAGCACGCCTATCTTGAGGTTTCCGGAGGAGGGAGTAGGATACGTAGTTTACTACGATGCATCAGGGACCAGACTCGGATGTGTCCTGATGCAGGGGCGGGCAGTGATCGCTAATGGATCACGTCAGTTGAGGCCGCATGAGCAGAACTACGATACCCATGACCTGGAGTTAGCAGCAGTGGTCTTCGCTCTGAAGACCTAGCGAAACTATCTGATGGGAAAGTGTTTTACAGTCTTTTCTGACCATCAGAGTCTCAGGTACATCATCTCTCAGAATGACTTGAACCTGAGACAGCGGCGATGGCTCGAGTTCCTCTAGGACTATGACTTTGAGATTGTCTATACTACTGGAAAGGGGAACCTAGTAGCCGATGCTCTCAGCAGGAGGACGGGCATTCAGCTACTTGAGGATGTGACGGAGAAGCTAGCCGCCTTGCAGATATCCTTCGTGGAATGAGATGGAGTAGCCTTCCTTTAGTCTCTCACAGTCACCCCTCCACTACTGCAGCAGGTCAGAGAGGCACAGCGTGGGGACGCTAACTGTGAGACGTGGTGTGCACAGATATCCTCAGGACAGGCACCTGATGATTTCTCCTTTGGAGCAGAGCACAAATTTTTTTTCAGAGGACTTACCTTGGTACCAGTTGTATTACGAGAGGTGGTGATGAGAGAGCTTCACACTTCTCCCTTAGCGGTACATCCTGGAGTGGCGAAGATGTACCAGGATCTCAGATGAAAGCACTAGTGGCCGGGCCTGATGAAGGCTGTGGCAGAGTTCGTTTCTCAATGCCTCACCTTCCAGCAGGTGAAGGTAGGGCACCAGGTACCAGAAAGCTTGGTATAGCCCTTGGTGGTCACATAGTGGAAGTGGTACGGGATATCTATGGACTTCATGACTGGACTTCCACGCACTTCCAAAGGTTACGACTCCGTTTGGGTGATTGTCGACCGACACACCAAGTCGGCTCACTTCTTACCCATCAGAGAGATGGGATCAGTGGAGAGTTTTGGGCGTCTCTACATTCAGGAGATTGTACGACTTCACGGTGTGCCATCAACTATCATCTCCGATAGAGATGCTCTCTTTACTTCCTGGCATTGGAAGGGGTTGCAGGTGGTGTTCGGGACGCAACTACGTTTGAGCACCGCCTTTCACCCTCAGACAGATGGTCAGATGGAGAGGACCATTCAGACTCTCGAGGGCATGATCTGTGCATGTGTTCTCGACTTTGGTCGCAGCTGGAGGACCACCATCCCTTGGTAGAGTTTGCATAATAAAACAATTACCACTCCACCATTGGGATGGCACCATACGAGCCGTTGTACGACCGACCTTGCAGATCTCCTTTGTGCTGGACAGACCCTGGGGAGTCAGCACTTGTGGGACCGGAGATGGTCTAGGCGATGACAGAGAAGGTCTAGGTCATCCAGGAGTGGATGAGGACAGCTCAGAGCAGGCAGAAGTCCTATGCTGACAGGAGGTAGAAACCACTAGAGTTTGAGGATGGCGACCACGTCTTCTTGCGTGTCTCACCTCGACATGGATTACAGAGATTTGGCCGAGGCGTCAAGCTGTCTCCACACTTCATCGGACCATTCCAGGTCCTCAGCAGGATTGGCGAGGTAGATTATCGCCTGGCTCTACCACCTCAGTTGCACCAGGTGCACGTTGTCTTCCACGTATCACAGTTGAGGAGATATGTGCACGACTCGACGCATATCATTGACCATGGAGAGCTGGATGTTGATGATGGGGAGACTTTTACAGAGGTCCCAGTGGAGATCGAGGATCGACAGGAGTAGGTCCTATGTGGATGGTCGATTCCTCTAGTGCACATCAGATGGCAGCACAGGAATCTCCAGGACAACACTTGGGAGCGGGAGGCTCAGATGCATGCTTAGTACCCACATTTTTTTCCCTAGCTTATGATGTATCTTTACGAGGACGTAAATACCTGAGGTGGGAGTAATTTAAAGACCCGTAAAATTCAAGGAAAATTTTTTCTTAATTTTCTTTGGGATTTTACAAGAACGCGGTTTCTGGCGGCACTTGATTCTGAGGCCCGGTGTGCCCGGAATTTCTCTCTGAAGTCTAGCTCGGGTACGTTCAGTGAATGAACGAGCGGGAATTTCTAACTTTTGAACTGGTGCTTGGAATCGAATTCCGAGGGCACCGATGGAAGTGAAACACCGATACTTTCTTAGAAACACCTTGTCCAGAGTTGCGTTTTCACGAGAGAGGATGATAAAAATTGTTGAAGTTAAAATAAAAATTTAACTACAATTTTTATTTACTCTAAGTGGATTTAAGATTTGGGTGGAAGTTGGGTAACTACCCAACATCCCATGGATGGTTATGAGAGTGGTGGGGCCCACATGAACCCCACCCCTTCACATTCCTTAACTCCCTCAACTCACAATTAAATTTGATAACTTATGTTTTAATAACTTATGATATTAATGAAGTGAGTTTAATGTGAGTGTTTGAATTTCAAACTAATGTCAAGTTAATAAAATAAGTGTGGGATTATTTTATTAAGGGTTGGATTATTGTTTTGGAGTCTTTGGGAGAAAAGGGCTATGGAACTTGAGGAACTTCTTCGTCTTAGACGAAGAATGCGAAGAACACATCGATCTCCGACGAAGAATGCCGAGTACTCGGAAACCGACTACGCGACGCAGTATACCGCGACACCGACGACGTATTCTTGCGCGACATCTCTTACCGCGACGAATCATCATTCGACGAACCTCCGTTCAAGCTACGATCAAGGTACGAGGTTTATTTATTTTTGCTCGTGATTACTACCTTGACGTTCTTCATGAAATATAACAAATTGCTATCGATTAACGAAAGGGGACAGGACCGCACAAACATGGCCGACCCTCCTCCCATATCTATGTTGTTGTTTCTATTGTGGATTGAAATGGGAATGGCGCGGTGTCGTCGCACCGCATGGGATTGTGCGGCAAGGAAAGCATGGAGCCGTCGCGCCGTGCCGTGAAATCGAACAAGGACGCGACGTCATCGCGCCGCGTCATAGAAACTCAAAGACACCGCGGCCGGAGCGGGGCCGCGGCGCCGTCGCACCATGCCGGACGAACCAAGGTCGCAGCTGGTTCCGGGCCGTGGCGGAGCAGGGTGACCGGCGGCCGGTTCCGGGCCCCCGGCGTCGGAGCTGGGGGTACCGGTCGTCGCCAGTCCATGGTGGAAGAAGTCGGCCGGCCGGACAAGGGAAGGTCGGGGGTTACGAACCCCCGGCGGCCACGTCAAGCGACCCCACATAATGGGGGCCGTGTTTACAAAAACTAGGGGGCAGGCGCCCCCCCCCCCCCTTCAAACGGCTCGACCGTTTGGCCGAGCGCCTGGACAGCGCGCCCAGGCCGGGCCGGGCCACATCATTCGGACCAGGCCGCGCCCATGTGGGCCGGACCCGGGCCCGGTTCGAGCCGACCCTGGGGGTATCGGGCCGGGTCGGACCGGGCCCGAACCCCTTAATACCGAATCTCTTCCAGTCGGACGCCCATAACATGTGCTACGGGCCTCCGATCGACGCACCGTCAGTTGCGATGCGGTCCTTGAATCGAGGTGGTAAATTTGGTATATCGTACTCAAGGTTTTGGAATACTTTGGGTTCGGCCGAGTTGGTTCGTACATGAAACCAACCGGGCCCTCGAAGCAGAAACGCTCGTAACTTGAGGTCCGGACGTCAGATTGACTTGTCGTCGACATTGTTGGATTCCTCTTAGTGAGATGGATCTTTTGGCTTAATCCGCCCGAGGTTTGGACACAGGCGGAGTACGGTCGGGTTGGTTTTGACTTAAAATCCAACCGGGCCCCTGGGATGAAAAGGCTAATAACTCTCAGACCGGGCGTCCGATTGACGCGCTGTCTGCGACGTTGAGTTCCTGTGGACGATATGGAACTTCTGGATACATCAACTCCAGACTATGTGTCAGTTGATGTATCAGACTCTCGGCTCGTGGAGCGGACCCTCCCGAACGAGCTTGCTGTGTGCAGGAACCCTAGTGCTGGCTACGACTGTGATGACGACGACTGTACAGAGATCCTCAGTGGATTCGACAGCGACGACTACAGCACTCAGCGATCTTACGTGGATCAGTGCTACTGATCCTGTGTGGGTCTGATCCTGTTTGGGTTAGCGCTCAGTGGTCCTGTGTGGGCCAGCGCCTACAGATCCTATGTGGGTTCGATCCTGTGTGGGACTTTGCGGGAGTTAGTTACCTATCGATCCATTGTGGGTCAGATCCTTTGTGGGTCATTGCGGGGGTTAGTACTTATTGATCCTTTGTGGGTCCGACGTCTTAGATGAATCAGTGTCAATATTTTATCATCTCTATCGTCTTACGAAAAGTATACCTGTGTGAGATGAATCCTATTTTGCTTTCCTATGTGGATTGTGTTGTGCTATCATGTGTGGATTTACGTTTTTCTTTTCTGTGTGGACTGGGTTGTATTTGGGCTCGGATGTTGGAGCCGAACGAGAATTGATGACTTAGGTATATGTACGGGCATATACCTAAGCAGTGTCGGATGTTACTTTGTGATTGTATCTTTCCTTTGTGGATTATCCTTTTTGGATTATGGGAGACCTTCGGGGGTTTCGGGGTCCCTACTGAGTAGCTTATACTCACCACTGCTAGTGATATGCCCGCACTACGTTGTGTTTGTTGCAGATGACGAACATCGCTGATCGTGGTTGAGGCTTGCAGAGTAGGACGGTACCTGGAGGTGGACCACTGGACGGGACGTACTCGGAGTGATCGGCCTGACTCGAGGAGCAGTGGAGGCTATCTATACTAACCCTTCAGGTGAGATTTCCAGTGGACAGCTCGGCGATGCGGCTTTACTTTTCAGTTGCGGTTTTCCCTTCCAATTGTACTTTACATTCAGTTTGGGTTTGTATACTGTCCCACTTACTTTTCCGCACTTACTGTTGTACTCAGTTTTTACTTAGTGTTTACTTCTAGCTACTTGTTTTCTCTCTGGTGTTTGTTTACTTTACAAAGGCAATGCCTTCCTTTTTTTAGCAGGATTTACGCCTTGGTGCTAGTCGCCACCCCCTGGCCTATGGAAGGCGGGCTTGGAGTAGTCACGGCACGGGCCCTGAGGACGGGTCATGATAGTTTCATTAATTTTATCAATAAATTAAATTTATTATACTTATAAGATTTAAGAGAGTGACATGATGCCACTTTCTTTGGTTTTAATGATAATTAAATTATTTTCATGGTCAAAAGTCCATAAAATGAATATAATCAGACCCTTAGGTTATATGGGTCAAAATTTTGTCATCCAATAGAATTTTTTCATGAGTTAGGGTAATTTTATAATCGTAGGTTTACCCTTAATTACTCGATTTATCTTTAACTGAAGTAAATAAAAATTATCATTGTTACTATTAATAATATCAAAAAAAATAAAAGTATCCTATTAACATAATTTAGACCCATGGAATCCAAATATGGAATCCATTTTTCAAAACTCAAAACAAATAAGTTGGAGTGTTTATATTATAATTTATCATGTTTTTAAGAAAACGGGTTTTAAAAGATAAAATATTTCCAAAGATTGATAGGTTTTTACCTATGAATTCAATGTAAAATTAATTTTAATGACATAAATTATATTAAATGGTAAAAATATATTATATTTATTCTTTAAAAGCATTCAATATTATAATTTAACCATATAAATAATTGCGATGAAAAAAGTTGTTTGTAATTAAAATATAGCTTGTTTTAACTATTCATTAAAATATAAAAATTATCAGAATAATATGAAAATTTTATCGGAAGTAAATTTTTATATCCTGATTCCAAAGAAAAATTTTATTTTGTCATATTGAACTTATAAACATGTCAAAAACTAGATTTAATGTGCGTGTGCCATCAAAAGGCGGCAAAACTGCATTTTTTAAAATTACTTATTTTACCCGAAAAATTTATTTTGTTCTCATACCATGTTCTAGAAAATTTGTAAGATGAATAATAGTGTTATAAAATTCAAAATTTAGTTAAAATATTCATAATGTATTTTCCATAATAATATTATTATAATATATCGTTGTTTAGTGAAACCCAGTATTGCGTACTACGCACGATATCGAGAAATGTTGTGATTGCGTGTAATGCAAGCCAAGTCAGGGATGCATGTAGTGAAAGCCACTTTTGGTGTAGCGTACAACACATGAAATCAATGAAATTAAAAGGATTAATTATCATAAAATCTCGGGTTGTTACATTCTACCACCCTTAAAATGAATTTTTCCCTTGAAATTCGTCGGGGTTATAAATGGTTTATTACTTGAAAGTTTATTTCATAGAAACACACATCGTAAAATGGAATACTAAAAAATAATTTTTAAAAGTGATGTATGAAACATATCGGTTACCCAAATTAACTAATCACTAGGTTTCCACATAGGAGAACATAGGTGAAAATATGGATATGGAAGAGAAACTTATCCATCATGTTCTAATGGAGAGTGGTAGAGAAATGGCTATGAAAAAGCCAAAAATTACAAAGCCATATATTTTTGATCATCTAAGATACCATATGATTCATCAGATATAAGGGCACAAGGACATCATTTTTGGTTTTCAAGATCATTTCCCTAAAGATGAAGAATATGAATTAGAAGAAATACTTACTTTATTTCGGTATAATATCACCGTTGTTCATGCCTTGAACAATTTCCACTTCATCTCTTAAAGAAATGAAGTTGAATTTGTCAGTCATGAAGTGTTAGCAGATCATGTGATAGAATTATGGGTTATTCCATATGTCTCAAACAAAATGTTATAAATAGTTATCAAATATGCATAAGTCCATCTATGATGAGGTTAATCATATACGATTCCAAAAATGGACTTATACTTCATCTATCATACCGCTTAATAAAATTAAACTGGTTTCTACTAATCAGGGACTTCCTGTAGGATAGTGGTAGTAAATAAAGGCATGTCAAACTTCGGTTGTGGGTTCGATTCCTGCAACCTTGTCCGACGTGACGGGTTGTCTCTCGTCCTGCATGTAGTCTTTCTTTCTTCTAAAAATTCACTATTATAACATTACAGAAATAATATCGAAAAAAGTTCTAGCCTTAAAAAATAATATCTGATGTATGACGTAGTCCATTCCAGTCTTTAGACTTATCCAAAATACATCTGTACAATCTCATAGTATAATTAAAATGATTGCTGGAAATGTCATTAACCTAGAATGTGAATGCCATCATTTATACCCCATATATCAGAAGATATATCTTGTTGGCCACATTCCAAACATGTGATTACCTTAATTGTGTATTCTTTTGAAACATGTATTACCATAGATCCTTAGTTAAAACACGAATGCTATCAAAATTTAACTCTATCCAAATACCAAAGTCCCAAAAATTCTTTATAATCAAACCATGATATCAATTTTTCCTTATCTCAATCATGAGCTCATGAGTAATATCAAACATATTATTTTCTCCTTATCCATTCATTACGCGCATATCATCTACTTTCCAAAAATATTTCAATCCCTTTTCATGGTTACCGGTACCATATAGTTATTTAAAACCACAATGGAAAAATACATAGATATTCCAATATAACATAAAATTACCTCAACAACATAACTCTTGAATACCAATACATAAACACTTCAATCCATTCTCTTCAATGATTGTCATTGAATAAGTCCTTCCTTGATTTAGAAGTAACCTCTTAGGTCAGGGCATTAAGTTGGTTAATGCTCATGTTCTCCACAGATAAGACATTGAACTCCATAATAGTTTGTCACTCTATGACCCTACTCTCCACACAGATAACATCTCCCCCTCCATTTGATGTATTAATCAAGGTTATTCTTCCCTTCATTAGAAATCTCAAACATCCTTTCTCTATGATCCTCACGATGAGAACATGCATAAAAGTCCATCTTCCTCTTATTTGATGAATTAGGAATACCACTAAATATCACATTGTTAATCATATATCGCGATGACTGATTCATCATAATCACAAAATCTTTCTTTCTATGCATTACACAATTTCGTTGCTCATAGTCACCAATTTTTCCATTGGATTCAATGTTGACCAAATTCCTTCTATTTCCCTCCATTGACTAAAACCAAAAACCATGGTGTAAGAAATCGTTGAAATGAAAAGGAACCACATAATCATAAAAAGTCGCTTATGTGATGTCTAACTTATCAATCATTCTTCAATCCATGGCATACTAGGTTCACCCTCGGTTATTCATTATTGTCAACATAATTCTAGGACTGTAAAATATAGTTAAACTAAACCTTAGTGACATCCCTAGACATACCTTAGAAATATCTCTAGGTATTGTACTAAAGTTTTTGCATCCCAGTTTCCAAAGGTTAACTAAACCTCCCTCTAATACCAACTATAGATAATCAATTATTGATGTACATATACATTACATTAATTTTGCAGAATATCTAATACATAAAAAAATAGACACTAAAGGACCGTAATAGTTTAGTGTTTTCTGAAACTCTGAATATAATCTTCTAATATTGGTGAATGATCTTCAACATCTCCCATAAAGAGCTTCCTTTTTTTTCTTACCTAAAACCTTTCTTTATATCCAGGGGAAAAGAAAACATATAAAGGGTGAGCTCAAATGCTCAGTAATATTAAGCATGTATAAAATAAAACAAACCATAAACATTTGATCTTTAAAACATGAACATAATATTTAAACATCAAAATCTAGAGCAATGACATAAAACATGGGGGTACATATGGAATAGATCATAATAGTTCATCAATCATGATAAAATATCATGGTAATAAAACATCTAATTTGGGAAAACCATTATGAACATGATATGATTTCCATAGCAGCCAAGGCATTGCTGCCAAGACCATCTTAGTGGACAATGTCCTTTTTTGAATCGAGTTCACTCCTCGTTCCATTCCTCTAACACTGAACCAGATTAACATACCATTGAAGACATGTCTACCTCATGAGATATAAAAATTACCCAATGCAATGGAGGGATATATAGGTCCCACCCATCTCATAATTAAATCATTCTTATGTGTGCCACAACATAAACATAAATCATTCTTTCATAACCTAAAGAATAAAATGGGTTTCATAAACATCATCCCATCATAATGTAATCCATATAAAAGAAATGGATATCATTTCATCATAAGAAAAATCAGACCATGTATATAATAAGTACATAATACTTGATAAATAATTATACTAAATAATTTCATCTTAGATGGAAAATAGTTTTGACAAAACACTTGAAATGAATTCTTTAGGAAAATATCATTTCTTCTTCAAAATCATTTTATTTTCTCAAAATGTCATGGGCATTTAAAAGAAAAGAATTTTTGTTGAAAATAAACATGAAATATTGTAGATGAAGATTAATGGTAATAAGGCATTATGAAGCCGTAAAAATCCATTCATGCCATATCAGTTAAAAAAACATTCTTGTCATACTTTTTCCGGAAAAGTCAAAAAGTACCTTATATGGTAAACAAATGAAGGATTCCTTCAATACAATGTTGTAAAAGTAAACAAAAGGTAAAAATTAATTTAAACATACATGGAAGAATAGTAAACAAATTATGAAAACATTTTTAGGAAACATGGACATGAATGATAAACATAACCCCAGTAAATACTTACGTATAAGAAATCTCATATAAAAATGAGATTTTCAAAATTATCCCTTACCTTATGTCTGATATTCTTCATATGTATCCGAACTTCCTGTATAATTATTTAAATAATGTCATTGAATTATTACAGAATCATATTCATTGTTATGAAATCATATATTTTTCACTTTTGACATTATATTACCCCTTCTTTTGTAAATTCCATGTTAAAGCAGTGTTTTGGGTAAAATCGTTTCATTTATCATACGTGTTTAGATTTTTTGTTCTTGATATTATTACTCATATCCTGATTTAATTAATTCCAGAATTTAAAAAATAATTTATATATAATATATATTCAATATATAAATATATATGATAGATCGATAAATGGAATGAAATACACCGTTCATGGAGATGGTAGGTCGTACGTACGCCTGAACGCTATTTTCATTTCTGTAATGAATGGAATCGAATTAAGTAAATGAAACATATATTTAAAAAATCCAGTATCATTATTATGTAATATCTTTCATGATTATTTATTACATATATACTTTATAATCATACTTTCAAGGCTAATCATGGAAAATGAATCTCATCACGTTCGTGGAGACGGTAGTCCGTACGTAAGCACGAGCGATTATATCCTTCCCATAATTATTGAATATAATTAGAGTGAATGATATAATATCTCATAATCATTATGATATTATAATAACCATATATATTTATTCTTTACACCATTATACACATCCAAGTAAGTTGGTGGTGGAAAAACTAATTACACCACGGTGTGGAGACGGTATTCCGTACGTACGCACACATGATGATTTCATTTTCTATAGGATGGATAGAAGGTGAAATGGGGTTGTTTAATATTTATAATATCATATCATTATATTAGTGATACTTATTGTATTACTTTACAATGAAAAAACTAAAGAATAATAATTTTAAGCAGAAAGAAACTTGAAAAAATCGGTAGAAGAGATTGTCTCTTCTTCGACGTGCCTCCTTTAAACTTATTCTTGAGGGACTAGAGTTGGTATTTTGAGAAGACCAAAACCTCAAGAATATTACTAGGGAAGTTTAGAAGAGTAATGGTCACGATTTTTCTGATCTTCAATGCTCAAAGTTGTTTAAAGATAATAGGGAGGAGGTTCCCTTTTATAACGGAGTAGAGGGGAACTTTTGGAAACCTCTAAAATATTAATTTATAATAAACCTAAACCCCACATAAAAACATTAAATGTTACTAAAATTAGGATATTAGATACTATAGGGTATTATTCTCATCAAAAAATAAAATTTAGACATGTTTTGATTTTATTTTAAACCTTATCATTTTGATTTATCATTATTTAATCTATTTAATTTTATTTGTGGTAATAATGTTATAAATTTTATATGGTTATAAATATATAATTATGTGTTCTTAATTATAAATAAGATGATATTTTATGACATTAAATATCATATAAATTTTAATTTGTAATTTTTAAAATACCTTTGTGATTTTTAAATAATTTAATAATATAAAATATCAATAGTTTCAATTTTAACACAATTAATTTATTTGAAATTAAATAAAATACACAATAAAGATAGGTTTGAACCAAAATATTTAATAGATTCATAACATGTAATATTTATTTATAAAATTCGTAGATCAAATTAAATAGTTCATATAGTATTTACTTTTATTTTTTAAATCCAATTATTTTATATTTCAATAAATAAAATAATTTCAACATCACTATTGTGTCACATTTGATGATAATTATTTAATCCATAAAAAATCTACACAGATTAAAATTATGTAGATAATTTTATTAGCTTTCTGGATACTATTCATGTTCAAAGTTTCATGAAGTTTATCACTAAATTAAAATTATTATAGTTATAATATTTAAGAGAGTGACATGTTATCACTTTCATTGGTTTTAATAATAATTAAATTATTTTCACAGTAAAAAGTCCAAATAATGAATCTAATCTGACCCTTAGGTGATATGGCTCTTTCTATAGTCATAAAAAATAATTTTTTCATGTTTTAGGGTAATTTTATAATCTTAGGTTTACCCTTAATTACCCGATTTATCTTTAACTGAAGTAAATAAAAATTACCGTAGTTACAATTCATAATATCAAAAAAATAAAGGTAACCCATTAACATAATTTGGACCCACTGAATCCAAATATGGAATCTATTTTTCGAAATTCAAAATACAGAAGTTTTAGTAATTAAATTAAAACTTATCCCGTTGTTAAGAAAACAGGTTTTAAAAGTTAAAATATTGCCAAAGATTGAAATGTTTTTACCTATGAATTCAATGATAAAATAATGGTAATGACATACATTATAATAAATGGTAAAAATATATTTTATTTATACTTTAAAACAATTCAATATTATAATTTAACAATAGAAATTATTGCGATGAAAAAATTTGATTTCAATTAAAATATATCGTGTTTTTACTATTCATTAAAATATGAAAGTTATAAGAATTATATGAAAAATTAATCCAAAGTATATTTTTATATCCTGATTCAAAATAAGAATTTCATTTTTCCAAATTGAACTTATAAACAAGTCAAAAACTAGATTTCATGTTGGTGCACCATCAAAAGGTGGAAAAACTGCATTTTTTTAAAATACTTACTTTAGCTGAAAAATATATATTTTTTCTCATACCATGTTCTAGAAAATTTGTAAGATGAATAATAATGTTAAAAAATTCAAAATTTTAGTTAATACTATTCACAATGGCTAGTCCATAATAATATTATAATAATATATCATTATTTAGTGAAACTCGGTATTGCGTACTACGCATGCTATCGAGGAATGTTGTGATTGCATGTAATGCAGGCCAAGTGAGGGATGCATGTAGTGCAAACTATATTTGATGTAGCATACAACACAAGACATCAATGAAATTAAAAAGAATAATTCTCTTAAAATCTTGGGTTGTTACATACAAAAAGTACCAAAACAAGTAAAAAAAAGAAAAGATAAATAGCTCATCAGCATCGCCAGCCTAAGCATGGTCCCATGCTATCCTGCTCCAATGCAATCAAGTACCAGAAGTCAATGGGCTCTTTCCCTTGTCTATACCTGCCAAAACATAGTCTTTTTGGGCCCAAAGTCATGTCCCAAATAGGGTTTCAGACTAAATCCCAGTAGGCATCCACTCGAAGATATATGCCTCACAGTCAGTGAGCATATGGCAGGTAATAGTATAGTAAGTAGTAAACAACGACATTAAACAGTACGTAGTAATCAGTAAGTAGTAACAGGATGATATACAATAATAATCAATCCATAGAACAATGAGCAATAGTGAAGCAAACAGCTAACCACAACAGCGAACCCTCAGGGAAGTACTCGTAGCCAACCCCTCTGGTCCTATCTAAGAAGAACCAACAACCCTCTGGGAAGTGCACTCAGCATAACCCCTCTGGCTTGGTCATTGAAATTATAAGACTCTCTGGGGATGCTCCCTCGGTCAATTCCCCTTATATTCTCGGGTAGTCAGGGACTCTCTGAGGAAGATCACGCGGTCTAACCCTCTTATAGCCCCAAGTGTTAAAAACTCTCTGAGGTAGCTCACTCATTAAATACCTCCTATAGTCTCAAGTCTACCATAGACTCTCTAAGGAAGCTCACTCAGTAAATTCCTTATCTATCCTGGAACGGTTTTTAATGAAATTCAAACAATTAAATACTCTATGAGGAAGCTCACTCGGTCTACCCTCCAGTAGTCTATAATATCCAAGACTCTCTGGGAAGCTCACTCAGTCTATCCCCTATAGTATATAATAGCCAAGACTCTCTGAGAAAGCTCACTCGGTCTACCCTCATGTAGACTATAATATTCAAGGCTCTCTGAGAATCTCACTTGGTCTATCCCTTATAGTCTATAGAACCATGTTCTCACGGTCTAGTGCTAGTCAGTTCATAATAATGCTATAAGGCTAAAGTACACCTAAAGAGCATCTTGGATAACCATTCTATAGAACATCAACATGTCATGAATATCATTCCATCCTACAGTCATAAGGCATGAAAAACAGGAATAACAACAAAAGGCGTACAAAACCCTAAGGTCATAACAAAAGAAAGGCATCGTAAAAACATCCTATCACAACAATTATCCTCAAACATGATCAAATTACCTCTACTCAAGAAAACAATCATGGCTGGAAAACAACAGAGGTAAAAAGCTAAACACGCAATACCTCGTTCATGGGTATTGGTGGGATTATCAAATAATACTCAAAGGCATAGAAAGGTAAGTCACAAACCACCTACCTTTGTGCTAGGATATCAATATACTTGATCCATGAGGCTTGATCCTCTTTAGAACAACGTACATCTATAAAAACGCACAAAACGTTCAACCCAAGATATCTCGAGAAAGAGTGAAAATCATGGAATGAGACTCAAGAAGAAGGAAGAGATCACCGCAGTGGTTCCAACGTAATTGACAGCGGTTGATTTGAAAAACAAACGGAGGCTCGAGGGCTCAGAGGATGTTCGCGGTCGTACGAGTACTCCCAGTCGAAGAACCTGAAGAAGAAGACGTTTCTGTCAATTAGGCACTCCCTCGATCTGTCTAATGAAAAAAAAACAAACTACACGACATGTACTTCTAGGGTACACAACATGCACATTGCTTTTCCATACTCTGCTTTAAGCGGACTCCACATTGCCCCTACACACTATGTGTGTGGCCCAGACAGGGCTAGCACACGGCCTCATGCGGCATCAAAATACATGGCGTGTACTCTTGAAATTTATAGATTTTACTCTTTCTCAAAAATGAATAGAAAAGGAAAAATATACCTGAAATGAATATCCGAGTTCATAAAAAATCCCCCCATTAAAGAAATTCATCCCCGAATTTCCCTAGCGAGGCATAGAGGAAGAAACCTTGAACAGCTCCGACCACTGCAATTGTACATCAGCCTCCTTCTCCCAGGTCTTGTCCTATACTCGCCTATGCTTCCATAGCATCGGTACCAGAGGAACAGACCGGACACGAAGAACCTTCTTATTCCGATCTAAAATCTAGATAGGATGATCCTCAAATGACGCATCTGCTTCGAGCTCAGCCTCCTTGGGTCGAAACACATGAGACAGGTCTGAAAAGTAACGTCGGAACATGGAGATGTGGAATATGTCATGCATATCCCGATACCTCTAAGGTAAATTCAACCAATAGTCAACCGGACCAACTCTCTCTAACACCTCAAATGGCCTGACGTACCGTGGTGAAATCTTACCCTGTCTCTGAATCCTCTTGTGTCCCATCCTCGGTGTGACACGCAGGAAAACCTAGTCCCCGACCTCGGACACCAGATGTCGTCTCTGCTGATCAGCATAAGACTTCTGTCAAGACTGTGATGTAGCCATCCTCTTCTAAATCAATTATATCTGCTCTGAGGTCTCCTGAACAAGACGAGGTCCCAACAAAGCTGCCTCTCCTTCCTCCAGCTAGCACAAAGGTTATCGGCATGGCCTACAGTACAAAGCCTCATATGGTTCCATATGAATAGTCTCATGAAAACTATTGTTAAAGGAAAACTCCACCAGAGGAATATGATTCTCCCAAGAACCTCCAAAGTCAAGAATATAAGCTCAGAGCATATCCTCAAGCACCTGGATCATACGCTCGGACTGACCATCAGTGTGGGGATGGAATGCTGTACTCAAAAGTACTTTTGTACCCAAATCCTTTTGAATCCCCTGCTAGAACCGAGAAGTAAAACACACATCCCTGTCTGAAACAATGGAGTGTGGAACTCCATACAGATATACAATCTCTCGGATGTACAACCATCCCATCTCATCAACACTGAAGGTCTCCTTGATCAGGAAGAAGTGAGCATCCTTCGTTAGCCTGTCAATGACAACAAAAATAGAATCATTACTTAGAGGATACCTCAGAAACCGAGTCACAAAGTCCATCGTGACATCGTTCCATTTTCACTCAGGAATGGGTAAGTGCTGTAAAATCCCTATTGGTCGCTGATGCTCCGCTTTCACCAGCTGACAAGTAGACCATATCATAACAAAACCATCAACATCCTTCTTCATACCTGGACACCAATTCTGGTGATGAAGATCCTGATACATATTGGTGACACCCGGATGAACATACCAAACGAAGGAATGAAAATCCTGCATTAGCTCCTTGAGTATGTTTGCTGGCACCCATACGCATCCCCATAAATGCAAGATCTCTTCCTCGCCCATGGTCCATCTAGGAAGAGGGTCCTCTCCTGACACACTCTCCTGCAAGACATGGCCTTCTGAGTCTGATAGCTGACTCATCCGTACCTGATTAAGAAGTATAGAGGTAACAGATACAAAAGATAGGAATATATGTCCCTATCTATCGTTCACCTCCAGATGAATCTCAAAGAGAAGATCTATAGGCTTCCACTCACTGCTAGCCTCATGAAATGGCAATATCTGAGTTCTCCTGCTCAGTGCATCAGAAACTACATTTCCATTTCCCGGTGTAAATCCCTGCTCAAAGTTGAAGTACTAAAGATACTTTACCCACCTGAACTATCTCAGATTCAGATCTTGATGAGTGAAGATGTACTTGAGACTCTTTTGGTCGTTGAAAACCAAAAAGTGTTCTCCTAGAAGGTAGTGCCTTCAATAGCGTAAGGCATGAATAATAGTTGATAACTCCAAATCGTGTGTCACGTGGTTCCTCTCACGTTGCCTCAACTGCTGAGACCTGTACGCAACAAATACATCTCCCTGTATAAGCACATCTCCTGGTCCAACACCTGAAGCATCACAGTAAACAGTATAGATCTTGCCTGGATCTGGAAAGACCAGTATCAGTGCTGACATCAGCCTCCCTTTCAGCTTCTGAAAAGCTGACTCACAAGAATCTGCCCATAAAAACTTCGCCCCATTCTTGGTCAGACCTGTCAACAGTGCTGCAAGGCATGAAATGTCCTGAATAAAGTGCATGTAGTATCCATCCGACCCTAGAATACTCCTCACCTCAAATAATTTCATCGGCTAATCCCTGTAAACTACAACTCTCTCTTTCTATGGGTCCACTAATACTCCTTCCTCTGAGATAACATAGCCCAAGAAGTGAATCTGATCCATCAAAAAGTGCAATTTAGAGAGCGTATCATATAACTGATGCCCTCGTAGTGTACTCAAAATGATCTCAATATGGGTAACATGGTCATGTCTAGTGTGATAGTACACCAAGATATTGTCAACGAAAACAACCATGAATGAATCAAAGTATGGGTAGAACACTCAGTTCATCAATGCCATAAATGTTGTTAGCACATTCGTGAGTCTGAATGGCATGACCGTATACTCGTATAGACCATACATGCTCCTGAAGGCTGCAAGTGGTATATCTGTTGGTCTAACGTGCAAATGATGATAGTCGGATCTCAAGTCAATCTTCGAGAACAATCGGGCTCCTCAAAGTTGATCAAAGAGGTCATCGATCCTTGGTAGGGGATAACGGTTCATGACCATCAACTGGTTTAACATCCGATAATCCACAAAAAGCTGAAGGGTACCATCTACCTTCTTCAAAAAAAGGACAGGCGAACCCCAAGGAGAAGTACTAGGTCGGATAAAATCATTTGCCTGCAACTCCTCCAACTGCTTCTTGAGCTCCTGCAACTCAGGTGTAGCCATCCTGTAAGGAGGAACGGACATCGGTGCCACTCTTGGAACGAGAAAAATATAAAAGTCCACCTCAATATCTAAAGGAAACCCTGAAAATTCATCTGGAAAGACGTCCATAAAACGATCCACCACTGGAGGAATGTATAACTGTGATGTCCGCTGGTCATCCAGATAAAGACTGGCAATCTGGGCTATAACTCCTCATATCCCATGATGCTATGGTCCAGCTCTACCCTCCTGGACATCCCACTCTCCTATATGGAGAAAAGATCTGACCTCTAGTGATATGAAACTTATCATGCGGCGATAGAAATCGACGAATTCCTAGAAGGGAACTGACCAGTCCATACCGTGAAGGACATCATAGCCTGTCATCTCTATGACATAGAGGTCCCATAAGAAGTTACATCTTGCAACCTCAATATGGAACTCTCTTCACTGACGTACCCTTGATGTCCTCGTTCCCAACTGTGTATCAATAGTCAACATGTCACCAGATGAAATGATACAGAGCCCAAGGCTATCCACAACAGTAACAAAGATATAGATATGTGTAGAAAAATTATCCAAAAGATATGAAGATAAAACAGAGGCTACAAAGATCATACCTTAAACTGTAGAAGGTCCGGGATCCTACTACTAAAGGGTCTTCTCCACAGCGAAAGTCTGGCCTGTACCGCGGCCCTGCGCCCCTGGTTGACTACTCTGAGCTGATCTAATCTGCATTAGCTGGTAACCTGGTGACTGACCACCATAGCCGCGACCTCCACCTCGGCCCGAACGGCCATAAGAACTCCAGTTCCCAGACTGGTGAGAAACTTCCGATACAAATCATGTACGCAGGGTCATAGAAGAACCCCTTCCACCAGCTTTAGGTGAGAAGATCTGACAAAAACGTTGAAGATAGCCCATCTATCCACAAGAACGACACTCCATCGGGTCTCTATGACACTGAGTCCTTGTATACCCACTCCTACCACACTGGTAGCATATAACCTAGTTGCCCAAAGATACATTACGCCTACTGTGATCTCCTTGAGATAGCTCCTTGCGGTGCTTCCTACTATCAAAAGGAGGAACAATGACTCTGGATGTCAAAACCCGTGGCTCACTGATCCAGAATCTCTCAATTGCACTCAGTGATCAGCACCTGGTTAACAATCGAGGATATCAAAGTCAACCTGAAGATATTCACCTGAGAATGGATCTCCTACTAGAGACCTTCCTCAAACTTCCTAGCAAGGAAAAACTCATCACATGTTGGAATCAGTGTGAAGTGTTGTAGCTCAGTAAAATGAGAAGAGTACTCCATAACAGAAATATAACCATGCTCCATACTCGTAAACTCCCGGGCTCGATCATCCCTCAAGGCCTCCGGGTAGAAGTAAACATATAAGATGTGCTGAAAACCATCCCAAGTCATACTCTGCTGGTGCCCTGACTGCGAGATCACCTCCCACTACCTATTGGTTGTGTATCAGAGCTTATAAGTAGCCAGCTTTACCCTTTTCTCTGGAGGTATATCCAGATGCTTGAAGATAGTCAGTGCGGCCTATAGCCATGACTCTGCTGCCTGGGGTCCTCCATCCCCTAAGAAATTAGAGGGATGCTGATGCTGGAAAACCCGCGTCAACTCAGCCATCGATAGGGTAGGAGGCGACACTCCCTCAAAGGACTGCATCATCCTCAGGATGTCCTCCATAAACTATGCATCAACGCTTGTAATGGGTATAACTGTTGGTTACAAGGCTGGCACAGCAAGAGGATCTGCAGGAGGGCAATGATCAGCCATATCTAGTTTCTGATCACTGTCTGGTAGCTGACATACGACTGGAGGACATCTCTGAGGCACAGCTCTGAATGATCAAAAGCACACCTTAGACAAGGATTACCAAGGATAGAGAAAAAAAGAGTACAAAAAAGGAATAGGAGAAAGAAACACTCATGTTTCACTAAACATGACTACACATCATGAATAAAACTACACGGCATGCTCCTTAAGTCCATTCACATGGGCATGTACTTCTGCCACATCTGGCCATGTAACACCCCAGACTACACGACGTGTTGTCCCCACACACGGCA
The DNA here is from genome assembly GCA_963277665.1 of Viscum album. Lineage (NCBI taxonomy): Eukaryota > Viridiplantae > Streptophyta > Magnoliopsida > Santalales > Viscaceae > Viscum > Viscum album. The sequence goes on from OY728123.1 coordinate 824,642,387, forward strand.
TGTACTTCATCTCCATCCCCAGCCCATGTATCCTTACACATCTAACTAACACGGTCCACATAAACTAAGTCTACATGATGTGTTCACTAAGGACACGTCAGGCACTAGGCAAGGTTTCGGCGACCCGTGTTATTGTTTACACAGCCGGCTACACGGCTGACCTTTACACGGCGTGTTCCGAATAAACACGACGTGTATAGGAGAGATAACAATGTCACGTGTTGTTCATGACAGGACGGTTACCTAGAACAAGACCACTCGACGTGTGCATCCGCAACACAGCGTGTACTACACGAGCTTCCCCGACCGTGTTGTTAGTGACACGGTGGGGTACACGGCTCACCACTACACGGCATGTAACTACCATAAATGACTTGTTTTTGAAAACTTTTTCATCACCTTGTGTTTCTTCTCACAGAGTTGGTGACATGGTTTAAAACTACGTGGTGTGTAGTCAAGTACACGCCGTGTATTCTGGGTTTTTATTGGAAGTAGCTCAGAAACTGCACTGAAGCCCAGAAAACCCTGAAAAACAAACAATAAGGTTCCAAATTCCGATCTATGGGGGCCGATACTCCCCACGAACCAATGTCTAGAATATTCTACATATCATATACAAGGGAAAAAATTCAATGATCCACTATGTTCCGATTCATGAGGGCCCATAACACTTCAAGAACCAAAATTTGGTGTTCATTTATGCAAGGCACAATACAATCGATTCCTCTATAAAACTGTAGGGATTCTATCAAAGCATATATCACAACAACATTCATAATATACACAATGTCTATCACAACAATAAGCAATCACTAATTTAACCTATATGGCATGGAATGAATTCATGGTATGTGATTTTTAACAAGTGCCTATATGATTCATGAAACAGAATAACCTCATCTCATTGGGTTCCGACAGAAATAGAACTACACTGGCACAAAAATAACAATAAAAGGCATGTGAATCACTCTAGGTGAAATCATATCATCCTTAAAATCTCAAACCAGAAAACTGAAATAACGAGGTAGATTATATTTTCCCTATACACGGGTTAGCTACTCCCAGACACAGCTTATTACCATATACTGGATCCATCCTATCCCTGGGTAAGGCTCCAAACAGTAAATCAAGAGAAAAGAACCTCCTCTAATACCACTTTTTAACATCCAAGTTCCATATGCCACCCAGAGGCACCCCGTACCCAGTTGGTCACATGGCCTCAAGCGCATTTCCCCAAATGCCAGAGGCTGCCAACTAGCAGTGAGGGCCTTGGGTGTGATAGTGGGAAAACTATTCCCTCATTGGAAGAGTACACATCAGAAGTAAACAAATAATGCAATAGTAGATGCAGTAAATATCCTACAACAATGCACAAGTAAACAACGGACGACTGAAACAATAAACCTCTAGAGCACATATGTATATATGGAATGATGCAAGACACATATCTAGGAAAATAGCCTAACATGTCACAATGTTGGAAATACAAATAGTACAAAAACAAGTAAAAAATAAATGATAAAAAGCTCCTCAGCGTCGCAAGCCTAATCATGGTCCCATGCTCTTCTTCTCTAAAGCAATCAACTACCAGATTTCGAAGGGCACTTTCCCTTGTCTATACCTGCAAAAACATAGTCTGTTTGGGCATAAAAGCATGACCCAAATAGGGTGTGAGACTAAATCCCAGTAGGGAACCACCCGAAGATCTGTGCCTCAAATTTAGTGAGCATATGGCCGGTAATAGTACAGTAAGTAGTAAATAGTGACAGTAAACAGTAGGCAGTAATCAGTAAGCAGTAATAGGATGATATAAAGAAGTAATCAATCAACATAACAATGAGAAACATTGAAGAAAAAAAGCTAACCACAATAGTGAACCCTCTAGGAAGTACATGGAGCCAACCCCTCTGGTCCTATCCAAGAAGTACCAACAACCCTCTGGGCAGTGCACTCAGCTTAACCCCACTGGTTTGGTCATACAAAATTATAAGACTCTCTGAGGAAACTCCCTCGGTCAATTCCCTTTATAGTGCAGGGTTGTCAGCGACTCTATTTGGAAGATCACGCGGTACAACCCTCTTATAGACCCAAGGGATAGAAACTCTCCAAGGAAGCTCACTCTGTCATTTCCTCCAATAGTCTCATGTCTACCACATACTCTCTAAGGAAGCGCACTCAGTAAATTCCCTCTCTAGCCTAGAAAGGTTTTTAAGGAAATTCAAACAACTAAAGACTCTTTGAGGAAGCTCACTCTATCTACCCTCCTATAGTCTATAATATCCCAGACTCTCTGGGAAGCTCACTCGGTCAATCCTCTGTAGTCTATAATAACCAAGAATCCTTGAAGAAGCTCACTCGGTCTACCCTCCTGTAGTATATAATATTAGAGACTCTCTGGGAAGCTCACTCGGTCTATCCCATATATTCTATAGCATCAGGTTCTCACGGTCCCATGCCTGCCATTACATAATAATTCTATAAGACCAAAGTAAACATAAAGAGCTACTTGGATGACCATTATATAGAACATCAGCGTGTCAAGAATATCATTCCATCATATGGTCACAAGGCATGGGAAATAGGTATAACAACCAAAGGATAACAAAACCCAAATTACATAACAAGAAAAAGTCATGGGAAAAACATCCAACCACAACAATTATCCTCAAAAATGATTATATTACCTCTACGCAAGCAAACAAGAAAGGCAGGAAAACAACAGGGGAAAAAGGTAAACACGCAATACCCCGTTCACGAGTATTGGTGGAATTTTCACATAAAACTCAAAGAATTCGAAATGTAAGGTAAAAACCACCTACCTTGGTGATAGGATATCAATATACTGGAACCATGAGGCTTGATTCTTCTTATAATGGCTTAGATATAAGAAAATGAAAAAAACGTTCAACCCACGATATCTTTAGAAAGAGGGAAAATCATGGAATGAGACTCAAGAAGAAGGAAGATCTCACCACGGCAGTTCCAACTCAATTGACGGTGGTCGATTCGGAAAATAAACGGAGGATCAAGGGATTGGAGGATGTTCACGGCCATACGGGCACTCCCAGTCGAAGAACCTGAAGAAGAAGACGTTTCTGTCGATTAGGTGAGACCCCGGTCCATCTAATTAAAAAAAGAAATTACACGGTGTGTACATCTAGGTTACATGGTGTGTACTTTTCTTTTCATTTCTCCGCTTTAATAGGCCTCAACATCACCCCTACACACCGTGTGTGTGGCCCGGAAATGGCCAACGCACAGCCTCATGTGGCATCAAAGTACACGGCGTGTCCTCTGAAAATTTCCAGATTTTCCTCTTTTTCTAAAAAAACGATCAGAAAATGAAAAACATACCTGAAAAAAAGATCCGGGTTCTTACACCTCAAAATACCAAAACCACTCCCCTTAAGAGGTTCTCAAAGGAGGATGTCTCAAGATGTAAATTCCTCTTCCCAATTTCATCTTTTCTTTTTAGTTATTTTCTTTTTTATTTCTTTCCTCACCTCCCTTCACCATAATAGTATGATAAATCTAGTAACATACATATACTGGAATTTCTTCATTATAGTTGTATATTTCATTATATTCTCTCCTTGACAACCCTTTTATTTGAATGAAATGAATGCACCATTTGAGATGTGCTAATTTAGCACATTCAAGGACAATGGTTTATTAATTTATATTATTATCTTTAATTCTGGTCATGAAACCATTTGTGTTATGGTTGAACCAGATTATTATATATGTAATATATCCGATTTTCAGATCGTTAATCCTTTGGTACAAATGGAATTATGTTATAAAGTAAAACACATTCTTTGTAATCAAATCAACCGATTAACAAAAACTGTTATCACTATGGTTATATACAAAATAATTTGACATCACTCTAAGTAACCTAATTAAAATTAAAACCTTGTAATCTCCTGGATATGAACTAGAGAATATACCTTCAATTCTATAAAACCACATTCACCATGCGTATAATCCAATCTTAAATATAAGTGAACTCATCTTTTAAAGCCAAGTAAACAAATGAGCCCAAACAATGAAATTGAACCTCGTAACAAATCAAAATCGCTTCGAATAAACTAAAAAGGGTTATAATAAATAAATTTAATATACAAGAGGTTTTGGAATTATTAATTAATAAGCCTAATTTTTTTATTCAGGTTGTTAATAAAATATGTAGAACACCAACGGATTTAAGGTAAGGGATCCTCCCCTTTTTACTCTTAATCAAGATTGTTCATTGTGATATGCCTTTTTGTGTAATACCACGTGATGGGGTACATTTATACACCTTCCCCATACTTCCCTAATGTTTTATTAGAGAATAGAAACCCCTTATCTCTCTCATCAAGCCCTATTAGTTACACCCAATACCATGCCAACAAACTTGGATGGATTTTACCCAAACTTCCTTTATTACTTCGGGGTTCTCTATCATTATTTTTAACAAAATGTTGTAGTATTTTCATTAAGGACTTCAAAATTCTCTTTATATGCTCCATACACAAGTCCCAAGATCCATATCCCATTAATATTTGGTGGTATACATGCTTTTAAGTGAATCTCTCATTGATATTTCCCAATAAGCAGACTCGTTTAAAAGTAACTTCCCGAACTTTTACCCAATTTCAAGTACACTATATATTTTGTTTTAAGACACCATTATAATTTTAAATTATGTATTTTTATTATCAAAACCTTCTTGGTTCAATTATGGTTTTATATAAAAGAATTTTATCTTTACTATTCTAAAAGATCTATAGTATTTTCCTTAAAACCGCACAAAAATGTTTTCATGCTAACATTTGTAAAATACATTTCTCATATGTTTTCACTTATGTTTGACACCACTTACCATGTTATATGTCTATTTTAGCATATTAAATTCCAATTATATTCTAATTATTTCCTTACATGGAAACATTCATGATACGCCCATTGGTTATGATTTAGGTCATGATTGTGGTACCCAATTCTTTCCATGGGTACCCTAATGTTTGTGTATGGTTGATTATGTATGATTGTATATGTGGTAAGAATATTTATGTTGACGAATATTCATGAAAATTTTGAGATGGGTTCGCCCAGATAGCACTCCAATGCATTGGGTAAGGTTAAGTCGCATGAGATGCGATGTGAAACGGGATTGGCAGTTCGCCTTGACCCGTACTAAAATGGGAAACATGATTGGTGGTTAGCCTTGACCCATACTAAAGATATTATTTATGATTCCTCCACATTTATATGATTCAATGTTTATATGATCCCATTCTTTTATTAAATGATATTATATGTTTCATGCTTTGGATATCATTATGTTAGGCCTCCTAACTCATGTGCTAAAGATGTATCCTTATGTTCATTCCCTTACTGGGATTTTTAGCTATCCCCATTGTTCATGTGTTCCTCAGGGTACCCTATGTTGATGTAAGGGCTCAATGGAAGTTAGAATCTCTTTATAGAGATTAAATAAAGAAGTTTTTTCCCATGTTTTATGTTATATGTACCTAGTCTTCCAAGACACTAGACTTAAAAATCCTTGGCTTGTACTCTGATGATTAATTATTCTTCAAACCATGAAATTTTTTATGTTAAAGGCTTGAGTCGCTATAGTTGGTATCAGAGGGAGGTTTAGTTTTTTTGGATATTAGGAATATAGCACCTTAGTGAGAACCTTAATTATGAGACTAATTATAAGAATATAGTCCAAAATTTGGTGAGTACAGTGTAAGTGGTTTATCAAGAAAATACATCCCTCTCTAGATACGAGAAGGTAGTGGATGCTCTGGCACAAATGTATCTAGGGGAAAACCCTGAAAACACCGCTTTGAGCTAGACTCGAACAGGAACTGGTGCACGATAATGGGCCTTGCTGCACTATGGGTTATGACACTCTAGGGGGATATGCTTCGGTAGATTCACAAGCTTAGTACAAACCATTATTAAGGGAAAAAAGCCCATAATAATATAAGATAAGAAATAGATCGAGGATAACCTAGATATAATCCTAAGGAATCACAAGTCAGGATATACTTGTTTTTTATAAAATCATACATTTATGTTCATAGTTTTTTTATGCTCAATAGCTATGTATTCAAGACCTCTAATTATAGGTTCTTTTTCATAGTTAATGGTGGGAAATAGAAGAACATGTTCTAGCACCTAATGTGATAGGAACTGTAATGATTTCCCTAATGACATGCCTTATGTGATAGAAGTGGGTGATCAAAACATCATGGAAGTAATTTCTCAGCTCGCACGAGTTATAAATAATTACTTGAATCAGGTGGAATGTCCCCATCCTACAAGGAAAGAGAAAGTTGCCGTAGAATCCTTCATGTGGAAAATGCCTCCAATGTTTAGCGGGTATTCTGTTCCCCTCCTCACAGAACATTGGATTAACTCCATTAAAAAGATTTTATCTGTCCTCTAACGCTCAGAAGAAGAGAAAGTTGTACTGGTAGTCTATCATTTTGATAGGGAAGCTGATTAGGGGTGGACACTAATCAAGAATACAAAGTCCCAAGAAGAAATTGATTCCATAGAATGGGAGGAATTCAAGAGGATTTTTTTTCAACAATTTTTTTTTCGAACTATCCATCTCAAGATGGAAAGCGAGTTCCTTGCACTCAAGTAGAAGGAAGAAGAGTCCATCAGGGCGTATGAAGTGAACATTACAAGTCATGGACGATACGCCTCTGGCTTTGTCATGAACACCGAATGCCAGGTGGATCACTTATTTAGCGGACTAAATCTGAGTCTACGAAAAGTGTTGGAATGTCGAGACTTCGACAGCTATGAGGAGATTTTTCGTTGGCCGTCAAGGTTGAAATAGAGATTTGAGAGTCTCAGTGGTCTCATGGGCCTAGTGACAAGAAGTGGAAAATGGAGAAAAACATGGGCGGTTCATCAAAAAACTCCAATGATGGAAGGAAGCCTCACTTTCCCCTTTACAAAAATTGTGGGAAGAAGCATCTTGGTGATTGTCTCAATAGAACCAATAATTGCTTCAACTGCAGAATTTTTGGTCATCTGGCCAAGAACTGCCGAAGGGATATCAAAAGTACCACTAATGTTGAAGAAGAAAGGAAGGTCCAGATCAACACTCAGCTTGCAGTGCAGTGTTATAACTGCAAGGAGCTTGGGAATTATGCATACAATTTCTCTAAGCCGAGGGTTGTTGGAGGCAATCAGCAACAACCTCCAATGGAACAAGGAAGGTCTTATGCTATCACTACTACTATGGTGAAGCCAGAAAATGATGTGGTGACAAGTACACCAGTTATTCATTCAATAATAGAGAATGTACAATTTTATTCTAGTTCTACGCATTCTTTCATATCTTCCAAGTTTAGTAGAACTATTCAAACATCACCTCACAATTTGGAGGAAAAGTAATATGTGAGAACAACGAATGGGGAAATTATTTTATCCATGGTTTATAACTCCTCCCTAGTTAATGTTTAAGGAATGAACCTCCCAACAAATCATGTCATACTTTCTTTAGTGTAGTTTTATGCTATCTTGGGCATAGATTGGCTATCTTTGTACAAGGCCAACATCAATTGTCAGGAAAGGGAGATCACTTTTCACAGCCAGAAGCATCCTATGATTCCTTACAATTATAAGGAAGAAGATGAGTCTCCTAAGAATTTTTGTGTCAAGATTGGATACTAATACCTTATGAGAAAGAATATCTAGCTAAAATGATTGGGACAAAGGATTTAATCACTCTTTAAGATATGAACATCGTGAGGGATTACACTGATGTATTCCTCAAAGAGTTGCATGGTCTTCCTCCAGACCGAGAGGATGAGTTATTAATTGAACTGATCCCTGGATCTCTTCCAATATCAAAGAAACCTTACATAATGGCCACCATAGAGCTTGAAGAGCTAAAGAAGAAGTCACAGGAGAATATGTAGAAGGGTTTTATATTCCCGACTGCTTCACTATGGGGTGATCTAGTACTCTTCATCAAGAAGAATGGCAGATCAATGAGCCTCTACATTGATTATCCGGAGCTCAATAAAATAACTATAAAGAACAAGTATCCCCTTCTACAGATAGATGAATTTTCAAATCAGCTTTGTGGGGCCAGTTATTTCTCTAAGGTGGACCTGCAGTCAGGATATCACCAACTAAAGGTGAGTGAGAAAGATATTCCTAAGACTTCCTTTCGAACAAGGTATGGAAAATATGAGTTCATGGAGATTCCCTTTGAACTCACTAATTCTCCAGCAATTTTAATGTATTTACAGAATAGAGTCTTTAGAGATTACCTCGACAAATTGGTGGTGGTATTTATTGATGATATTCTAATATAATCCAAGAGCAAGGAGGAACATGAGGAGCATTTAGAATCTATGTTAAATACATTGTGAATAGAAAATTGGTATGCAAAGTACAGTAAATGTGAGTATTGGATAGAGAAATTATCATTCTTGGGGAATGTTATCACTAAGAAAGGGATATCTCTGGACCCTTCCAAGACGAAGGCAATTAAAGAGTAGCCGAGGCAATCTTCTGTAACGGAGATCCCCATCTTTTTAGGTCTAGCTGGGTATTATCGATGATTTGTGAATAACATTTCACGATTGTCAAACCCAATGACCAAGCTGACATGGAAGGGAGTAAAGTTTTTCTAGACAAAGGAATGTGAACACTATTTCAAGGAGTTGAAAAAAGAGGCTAATCACTGCACCGGTATTCAAACTCCCTTCAAGTAAATAACTCTTTGTGGTGTATAGTGATGCTTTTAAGAAAGGATTAGGCTATGTGATAATGAAAAATTATAAAGTGATAGCCTATGACTCAAGGAACATGATAATATATAAGCAAAACTATTACACGCATGATCTGCAGTTGGTGGTTGTGATCATTGCATTGAAAATCTGGAGGCATTATCTCTATGGGGGAAAATTTGAGATATATACTGACCACAAGAGTCTCAAATATATATTCACACAGAAAGAGATTATTATGCGCCAGTGAAGATGGATAGATGTCATCAACGAGTATGACTGCTCAGTCCACTACCATCCCGATAAGGTGAATAAGGTGGCAGATGCTTTATGTAGAAAGGATCCTGCATCTTTATCAGTGATGAGAATTGAAAAGGATCTGATCTTCTTTGATTTTAAAAGGATTGACATGGGAATCATTAAGGGAGGAACACCATCAATCCTTCCTCAAATGATTTCTCAACCATCCCTCTTGGAGAAAATAAATGATGCTCTAAGAAAAGATGTGGAAATTCAGAAAAGTGTTGAAGCTGTTAAAAATTGGAAATCCACCGATTTCAAAATTTATGTGGAAGGAGTTGTACGATTTGGGACACGATTATGTGTACCATTTAATCTAGATATAAAGAAGGAACTATTGAATGATGCACATAGATTGACCTTCTCTATCTACCTAGGGAGCACAAAGATGTATCGAGATCTCTGAGAAAACTTTTGGTGTGACAATATGAAAAGGGAGATTTCCAAATATACATCAATGTGCCTCATATGTTAGCAAGTGAAGTCTGAGAGACAAAAGTTTGAGGAGATGATTTAACCACTACCCATACTAGCATGGAAGTTGGAGAACCTTACCATGGAATTTGTCACTGGACTTCCAAAGACATATAGAGAAAGAAATTCTATAAGGGTCATTGTGGATAGTCTTACGAAGACAACTCACTTTATCATGGTTCGAGAGGAATTTTCATTACATCAACTTGCACGTATTTACAACAAAGAAGTGATAAGGCTGCATGGAGTACCACTATCTATTGTATTCGATCGTGATCCATGATTCATCTCAATGTTCTCGAAAAGTCTCGAGCATGCTCTGAGAACTGAACTAAACTTTAATATGGCATATCATCCTCAAACTGATGGCCAATCTAAGCAAACTATCCAGACATTGGGAGACATGTTCAGAGTGTTTTCAATGGAATTCATAGGAGGATGTGATCAACATCTTCCACTGGTTTAATTCTCCTACAACAATAGTTTCCACTCGAGCATCTGAATGGCACCATATGAAGTCCTTTATGGGAAAAGGTGCAGAACAAGGACATGTTGGGATGAAGTTGGTGAGCGTAAGCTGCTAGGACCTGACATGGTCGAATAAATGGTGGAGAAGGTGAAAACCATTCAACAACATATCAAGGTTTCCCAATGTCAACAGAATAGTTATGCAGATAACCATTGACAAGACCATGAGTTAAAAGTTGGAGACATGATATTTCTATGTATATCCCCATGGAAAAGGTCATGAGGTTTGGAAAGAATGTAGAGTTAAGTCCCAGGTACATCGGGCCCTACAAGATACTTGATCGATTTAGAGTTGTAGCCTATTGACTGGAACTTACACCTTCCATGTTGAAAGTACATGATATCATTCATGTATCCTTATTAAGGAAGTACATATAGGACCCTTAACATGTACTCTCTTCAGCGGTGGTACAGTTGGAGGATGATATCTCTTACGAGGAGCATCTAGTGAAGATCTTTGATCGTAGAGAAAAAGTTTTATGGAATAAGAATACTCATCTAGTCCAGGTACTATGGAGAAAACATATGTACAAGTAGGAAACATGGGAATTGGAGGAAGCAATAAAGGAAAATTAACCACACCCGTTTTTGTCTTAGAATGTAAAATGAAAATTCGAGGGTGAAATTTCATAAGGGGGTAAGAATGTAACGACCCAATGTTTTTCAATGGAACTTTCCTTCCAATAATTATGTCATAAAATCACATGAATACACAACATAATGAACTAATAAGTGCTAAGTGACCTTTAAAGATAAGTTCTTCACTTCTGTGTTTGGATTTTCGAAAATCTGACATACTCGGTTGTAATCAGTTGGTTATTTGGAGTTTGATAAGGAAAACATAATTTTTGGTGAATAGTAACCTACCCTAGTGAATATTAACATACCCTTATGAATAGTGATATACACTAATGAATAGTAACCTCACCTATAGTGGTATAAAAATAATATTCAAGTTGGAAGTACAATATACAAATATTTTAGAATAAGTTAATGAGCGTTTTAAAACTGGATTCAATAATGAATTATTATTTTAAATAAATATTAAAATAATCATATTTAGAAAATTATTTTTGAAAAATGGATTTTATTTTTGGATTTTACATGTCAAAAAATGGTCAGGGTGATTTTTGGTTATTTTTCTGAAACACTTGAATTTTTTATGAATACTAGAATCTGATAATTCACAATAAATTCTAAATAACTGATTCATTGAGTCATCAATGATGTTCTATTATTGTAATCCCACTTGGTTTGGGATCACATGATAAAATAAATATTATTGGTGATGAAATACTTACTATTCCATGTCTTAGGAAGAAATAACAAATTAATTATTATAATATTATTAAATCCATCCTCTCCTCCACTATAAAACCCTCCCTTCACTCCCTCTTCTCTTCACTCTTCTCATGCCTTGTTCCATGCCATTATTCTGCCCATATTTCTCCCTAAGGTCCTCCCACACGTCCAAAATCTCTCAGCCTCCTAAAAATACCAAAACCTCTCCCTTTAAGAGGATCTCAAAGGAGGAAGTCTCAAGAGGTAAATTCCGCTTTCCAATTTCTTCTTTTCATTTATGTTCTTTTCTTTTTTATTTCTTACCTCACCTCCCTTCACCATAATAGTATGATAAATCTAGTAAAATAAATGTACTGGAATTTATTCATGCTTGTGGTATATTTCATTATCTTGTCTCCTTTACCAACCCTTTTATTTGAATGAAATGAAATAACCATTTGAGATGTGCTATTTTAGCACATTCAAGGACAGTGGTTTATCAATTTCTATTATTATATTTAATTCTATTCAGGAAACCATTTGTGTTACGATTGAACCAGATAATTATATATGTAATATATCCTATTTTTGGTTCTATAATTATTTGTTACCAATGGAATTAAGTTATAATGAATAACACATTCTTTGTAATCAATTCCACTGATTAACAAAAACGGTTATCACTATGGTTATATGTATAATAATTTGACTTCACACTAAGTAACCTAATTAAAATTATGACCATGTAATCTCCTATATATGAAATAAATAATATGACTTAAATTATGGAAAACCACTTTCATCTTGAATATAATCCAAACAATAATATAAGTGAACCAATATTTTAAAGCCATGTAAACAAACGAGCCCGAACAATGAAATTGAACCATGTAACTAATCAAAAAGGATTTAAATGAACTAAAAAGGGTTATAATAAATAAATTGAATATAGAATAGGTTCTGTAATTAGTAATTAATAATCCCAATTTTTTTATTTAGGTCATTAATAACAAGTGAAGAACTCCAATGGATTTAAGGTAAGGGATCCTCCCCTATTTACTCTTAATCAAGATTGTTCTCTATGATATGACTTTTTGTGTAATACCAAGTGATTGGGTACAATTATACACCTTCCCCACACTTCTCTAATGTTTTATAAGTGATGAGAAACCCATTATCTCTCTCATCAATCCCTCTTAGTGACACCCGATACCATGCCAATAAACCATGATGGATTCTACCCGAACTTCCTTTATTCCTTCGGGTTGCTCTATCTTTCTTTTTACCAAAATTTTGTTGTATTTTCTTTGAGAACTTAAATATTCTGTTTATATGATCTAAACTCATGTTCCAAGATCCATATCTCATTCTATTTTGGGGATATACATGCTTCTAAGTGATCTCTCTTCGACACTTCCCAATAAGCACACTCGTTTTAAAGGAACTTCCCAGTCTTTTACACAATTTCAATGGCACTCTATCTTCTGTTTTAAGACACCATTAGCTTTGTAAATTATGTATTTTTATTATGAAGATCTTCCTAGTTAAATTCTGGTTTTATATAACAGAATGTCTTCTTTACTATTTTAAATTCTCTATAGTATTTTACTTAAAGCCGCACAAAAATGATTTAATGCTAACGTTTCTAAAATACATTTCTCATATGTTTCACTTATGTTTGACACCACTTACCATGTTATATGCCAATTTCTCCCTATGAACTTCCATATATTTTCTAATTCTTTCCTTACCTGGAAAATTTTATGATACACCCATTTTTTATGATTTATGTCATGATTGGGGTTCCCAATTCTATCTATGAGTACCCTTAAGATTATGTATGGTAGATTATGTATGATTGTATATTTGGTAAGAATATTTATTTGGTAAGAATATTCATGGAAATGTTGATATGGGTGTGCCCAGATAGTACTCCAATGCATTGGGTAAGGTTAAGTCTCCTGGGATGCGATGTGAAATGGGATTGGTGGTTAGCCTTGACCCGTACTAAAATGGGAAATGGGATTGGAGATTAGCCTTGACCCATACTAATGATTTGATTTATGATTCTGGCCGATTAATATGATTCCATGTTTATATGATCCCATTATTTTATTAAATGATATTATAATTTCCATGCTTTGTATATCATTATGCCTCAACTCTTAACTCTTATGCTTAAGATGTATCCTTATGTTAATTCTCATACTGGTCTTTTTATCTCACCCCTTTGTTCATGTGTTCCCTAGGGTACCCTATGTAGATGTAAGGGATCAAAGAAAGTTATAACCTCTTTTTGGATATTATATAAATATGTTTTTTGACCCATGTTTTAGGTTATATGTTCCTCGTCTTCCAAGACACTAGACTTAACGATCCTTGTCCTGTACTATGCTATTTAATTATGCTTCAAATCATGAAATGTTTTATATAAAAGGATCAGGTCGCTATAGTGCTAGCCACTATTTGGGTAACACACACTCTAATGGCCTAGACACACAATTATAAAAATTGTGATCATTCCTTTCACGCCCTCTATTGACCTCTAAAACCTCTTGCTTAGTTTTTCAAGTCCATATTCACTCTGGGGAATGGGTTTGGAAAACCACATGCCTAGGCTTTTCCTCCATAAATCGGAGCTCCGGGCTCCAAACAAGAGCTGTAATTGTGATATACCTTCCTTATGATGAATACATCTCTTCCCACTAAGCATGAATTTCATCCTCTCACTCCCAAGTCTCATAAAATACTCTTCTGTTCTTCTATAGTAACCATGTGAGAGGGACTAACCCACCTCAGAGATCCCTCAGGCCATGGTCCATGATACGAATAGGGTGATCCTAAAATGACACATATGCCCCCAAAATCAATCAAAATATGGTGAAATATATGATATGTTATTAAATAATAGTGATTTAACTAAAACATGGAACATGTCCATCATAGATAAGTTTCTCTCATGGATTTATATCTTATAATCTAATGATCCAACCCAGTCAAAATTCACAAATAGTCCAATGAAATGAGGCAAAATAATTTCTTACTATCAAAATCATTGATTTCCCAGTTTTTTCAATATAAAAATGAATACATGATCCTTGACCTCTAACTCCATTATTATTCTATGGAAGTCTACATATGACATCACTCTGGACTGCATCATTTCCATTTTCTTCTTGATCAGATGTTTCCTGAATGAGTTGAGGTCAAAGTAGTGACGAATCCCCAGTCTCTAACCAACATATAAGTGATTGGAATGTTCTACCATATATATCCCCATATAGTACTATATATATAGTAAACATGAAATAATTATTTTAGGATAACTCCAAAGTTTTATTTTTTTCTCACAAGAACATATGAAATCAAGGATATGCACTTGAATCCTTTTCTCTAAAACCTTTATCATTTTCTCGAAGTACCCCTTGGTCTGAGGGTGGTATGATGTACTCAAAAGTTCTTATGTAGCTAACTCCCATTGAAATCCTTTCCAAAAAGGAGAAGTTTTGTAAACATACCTATCTGCTATAATAGCCCATTGAACTCCATGATGTCAAATAGTCGCCCTAACATGGATCTTTCCAAGATCATCCATTGAAAATTTTACATTAACCGAAAATAAGTGATAGACTGTCGTGATCCAATCTAAGATCACCAATAATGCATCACTGGATCAAGGGGATCTCAGTATTGTAGTCAAAACAACATTGGTGAAATCATCCAATTTCCATTCAATAATGGGGAATGATTGTAATTCCCTACTGGTTTTTGGTGTTCATCCTTCAACATCTATTCGGTGGAACACCTTGTAAAAAACCTAGATATATCTATTATCATCGCCATCCACCAGTACTAGTGGAAGAAGTCATGATTCTTATTGTAAATACATAGATATATTAGCCAAATATCATCATGAGACTATTGCAGCAGGTCCACCTAGATGTATGTAGGAACCAAGATGTGTTCACTAATGCGCATGATCTCATTCTCATAAAAAATAAAATATGGTATTAAATCCTTACGTGAAACACTATCCCATAGTAATAGACCATAGGGATCTGAATGATACATCTTATTCACTCATTCAATGAGATACAATATCACTACTAAAGTTATAAGGGTGGACTATCGATGATGGTTTGACTCCTCTAAATGAATAAAATAGAATAGAGTCATCAACAACCACTCACTGCTATCCAATGACACTACCTCTATTTATGTCCTCTAGCTCAAAATGTTTTCCACTACATTGAATTTACATGGTGTATAAGAAATCCCAATGTCAAATGACTACATGTATTCAAATCAACTCATCTGTTAGAGATTTATTTCATAAAATATAAATATATACTTTAGTATTTTTGTAATATGTATACACCACCAAATAACGTCCATGTAAATAATGCCTCCAACAATAGAGGGTGTGAACTAGAACTTCCATATCAAGATCATATGTTGGGTATGTCCTCCCATTTGGTCCTAACTAATGAGCGCCATATTCTAGGACTCAATCATCCTAAATTACAACTAATCATATCCCATTGTTTTATGAAAGCCTGTAAACTATATAGAATTTTCCACGTTCTAGAATACTTAGGATCGATGATGAATTCATTCACTATTTATGCTCATGAATGGATATCTCATAGGCTACTTACCATAAAAATTTCAAACCATCCTAAGATAATACCACAAGAGGTGCTGCAATGTGTGAAAATTAAAAAACTAATTTCTCATCATTACTATCCAACCCCAAGAAACATCACATGTTAAATTACTTCTTGAGATACTCTTAAGAAATAATAAAAGACACCATATCTAGGTCAACAAACACTTATTCTCAGAAGTAATATAACACATGAAGTGAACCTTTTAAATAAAAAAGTGGATTATAGTGAGCTTATCATAATACTGATTATCTCTTAATGTATTTAGTACAATAACAATACATTTGAAATTTTCATGTTGAGTGAGAGAATACATCACAATATCATCAAGGAAGACTTCCAAAAAGGATTCCAGATATGGGTGAAAATCTTGGTTCATCAAAACCATGAAAATGGTAGGTGCATTTATAAGACCGAACAATATAAATAGATACTAATAACAAAACAACCTTATATAAAATAGTATGTAAGGTATTTATGATGGTCTAACTCATAGATGATGATAGACTGGTCACAAGTCATTCTTGGATAAAACCCTCCCCCAATGGATCCAATCAAAATGGTCATTGATATGAAATAAATGATAGTAGTTCTTGACCATAAGCATGTCCAATAAATAGTAATCCATGAAAATACAAAGTGTAATGTCCCCCTTTTTAAATAAATAAAGAGGTTTACTCAATAGTGAAGTATTAGTCTATATAAAAGGCTTATTTTCCAAGGTGTATAGCCACATCTTGAGCACCTACAACTCAGTAGCAGTCATCCTATATTTACAGATGGATAATAGTTCTTCTTCTAGTACTAGATCAATAGAGAGCTCCACATATCTCTCAATACATAATCCAAAAAATTCAATGTGGAAGATATAAATGAAATGAATCAATAGAGGGGAAAATAAGCATAACTTCTTCCACTATATGCCATATAATGGCTTGAAATCTAGGTTTTCATTTTTCATAGCCCATGATGATATGTTTCTGAACAAATTTCCTTGACATTATATTTACCTTTATGAACATAGATATCTCTCTATAGTGTTATAAACAATACCTTTTGGTGATATGATCCTAGATAAGAATTATAATAGACCAACAAATCCATCCAAAGAATGAAATATAAAGACTTAATCTTGAGGAAGAAGAGGTCCCATAAGAAAAGTTAAATATCTACCTCAAGAGGGAATTTCATACATTGGGGGACACTCTCCAATGAAATTCCCAATGGAGTGTCAAGTGTCATCACCCCAAAAAATTACTTAATCTCAAGACTGATGTTTTCCCCAACATCAATATATATTAAATAATTTTAAGAACCTATAACAGAATTATATATTCCAATGTAGAGGCTACCGAGATTTCACCTCCAACAGTAGATGACACGACACTCTAATCCTCAGATATAGGCTTCAATGTCTAAATCTAGCCCGATCAACAACCCTTTACTGCAACCTGACATACTTGAGTCGGTATTCTATTATTATAATTTCTATTTTGAATCTAGATTCCACATACATGTACAACACCTTAGCCTATACATCAATTTGTAGTCCAGCTTCTGACTGGGAGAAAAAGATACTGATCCTACTCGGGAAGGGGGAGCTGGTGTGGGCCCTCTACCACTATGAACTAATGGGAAGGTCCCATAGAATAAATTAAGATGACCTATATTAAAAAATTCTTAGAACTCAACATGTTATAGATCACACTATGGTTTTACACGGACGTGCCTACCCGGCTGAAGAAATATAACTAAGCTACATGATGGGTACTCGAGCTACCACTTATCTGTCTAAAGTCCTCCAGATGATGTTTCCTGCCAGTGGATGAATTGCTACCCTACTTCATCACAGATCAACCATTTCTTATATATCCATATTCCCTCAAATTAATCTTATTAATAAGGGACTGGTTCTTCATTCCAGATATAGTTGTTAAACAAAAAATATTTACGTAACACTGGAAGGCATACCCCAACCCTTCATTGGAACAACTCATTGTATAAATCTCATTAATAGCGAAGAAAGGTGTAAAACACTAAAGAATATTATGGAAAACTAAATAATACAAAACTAAAAGGTATAATTTCTCTAGATTCATGAAATACCTTATAATTTTAGCACTGAGTGATTCTATAAACAAATATTCATAGAAATCAGCATAAAAACCTTTCCAAACCATATCATGATTTAGGTCTTTCTACGTAATAATTTACCAAAAACGCTGGGAAGAACCCCTAAGTATATAAGTATAAAGCTTGTACCACCATTTTTTAAGGTTTTCAATGATATATTATGTGGCATATAGCCATGTCATAGTAGCATGTGAACTATTGTCTCATGAAAATATGGGTGAATGTTGCTGCAGAAAGAATTACATATGATCCCCTAATATAAAAAAATTACTTGGAGATCCATGAATATTATATATAATTATATGTAAACACTCTATAAAATGGGAATAACTACCTACATCAGTAACAGAATGAGGTTTTATAGGTGGAACTACTAGAGGTAACACTGGTGGCCTAGGGCCCACCACCTCTAGAGCATGGTCTTTTCTAGATTCTTGGTACTCAACTCAATTACGTCGTGGCATAATATCTCTATAATTTCCCAAAACAATTTTTCATTAATATTTAACAATGATAAAATCATAGATAAAAGAATAAAATAGTTAAAATTCATTATATATTAGAGTCACACCACTCTTCTTGCATATGGAGCTACGAATGAAATTGTATAAGATTGAGATTAATAACTAGGGATTCATCCATATTCCCTCTATTAGGGCCAGGTTTGGTTCATGCTCTCTATTTTATATCATGGTTATAGTATACCGTGTTTCAATTTCTTATTATAGAAGAAAAGATCATTTAAGTTTCAATCCAAATCACTATTTTACAATAATAATTTCCATTGAAAGATAGAAATAAATATCTCTCATGATTGTCATTATATATATTTATATGAATATATATTGTGGTGTAGTTAGATTCATTCTTCATTCCGAATTTATAAAATAATATGATTTAAAAATTGAAAATGATACTCTATATAACTAAAACCAGGATTTAAAGTCAGGTTTATTTGATATATCACTATTTAAATTTTATAGAGTCACCAAAACTCAGTAAAATTTCAATTGAAAAACAAATAATTTCAACCAATAAACAATTCACCATGTGTAACCAAGGCTTCATGGATTAAACCGAAAATAATTGGCTAATTATGGTTCCATCATCACACTATATGGGAAAAACCATTTAGGTTGATGTATACATTTTAATTATTTTAATTATTTACCCATGTAAGAAACATTAACAAAGTATTCATTATTACAGACAATGAACATGTAATAAGTATCAAAATAAATATATTAATTAAACATGGTATTCCATAATTCATGAAATATTAATCATATCATGTATATAATGATCCACGAGACACAAAATAATTATCATAGGTGGTTAATGGAAAAATAGATTTTACAATAATAAGGAAAACCAAAATCCATGTGTGTCACCAAATAGTGAAATCAGTAAATCTGTAACAGACCTGATCTAGAACATCATATCTCATCCCATGAAATTGGTATTTTCTACCATATGTGGGTCAGTTACACCAAGGAACATGCTCATTAACAAATTCCAAAACATCTTGGTATCCTATTCACTAACCCAAACAATAATATATAAGAAAATAAATTCTCTCCTAAAAATTTGTACTGTACGGGACCAAGTTCACTCATATGTTACCGAACTTGGTTGGCCACAAGTCCTCAAGCTCTCCCCCTCGTACGCTATAGGCTACCAACATGTAGTGAGGGCATAATTTGGTACATTTTTGGAGACTATACTCTCTTAATCAGATAATCATAGGGGTATTATAAATGAAAAAATAGAGGAATCATAATAAATTAAAACTACAATAATGGAAGTAAAATATTTGGATGATAATAATAAACTAGAAAAAACATGCACCCTGTATAATACTATGTATTGTAATGACTCTAAAATAGAATAAGGAAAATAAGATATTCAGAACAGACACATATAACTATATAAAAAAGACCAAAATACTATTTGAAGATAGTATCATTAGCCAAAACTCAGTCCTATGCACCCCCACTCCCTTGCTATAATCAATCCAGTATTGACAGCTTAGTGATTTCCCTTGATGCTACCTACATTCATGAAACCTATTTGGGTACTAAACGGAAGCCCAAATATGGTGTGAGATATATTTAGTAGGACACCATCTATAGTGTCCACACAAACCCAACCTATGAATATAAATTTAATAGTGTGTAGGTAAAATAAAAATCAATGCTGTAAAATGTGTAATGTAAAAACAATTTTAGATTGGGCTCCTCATGGGATGACAAAATGACCATAACAATATTGGACTACGTCAGAAATTTATTTGTACCCCTTGCATCATGTATATATAAAAAATTCCTAAGAAAATAATATGCATAGATATACAAGCTTTAGCATGAAACCATGACTTAGTTCTTATGTTTCCACATATTATATCAATATTTCATGATTATACAATATCTATATAGTACATCATACTAATTATGGTATAAATTAAAGGATCTTAGGTGGATCTAAGGAATCCATGGTCTCAAGGGTTGATCCAACTCATTGTAATAATTCAAGTAGTACATCTATTGGGGTATTAGTGTAATTCAAGGGGCCTACCCAAGGCATTCCACTATAAAAGTGTCTAACTATGTGCATGGAGTTCATCCTTAGTAAATCCATTTCCCATCATGAGTGTTCCTTGTGGGGTGACTCCATGGTACTTTGTGTTCAAAGGCATTAATCTTAATCCAAGGGGTGTATCAAATGATATATAATATCTAGATAATAAACAAGTGAATTGTTATTAAAATGCAAAGGAAATCACAAAATAAGATAAGAACAAGATTATAGGGTTTCTATCTCCCATGGAAATCAACTAAATTAATTGTGGGGGCATCTTACGAATTCTCAAGGAATTCCCTCATGAATCCAAGGAAATCTCAAGTCAAAACACGCCTATAATTGGAAATTTTTTGTAAAAAATGAACCAATTTTGTTAATATGAAGTTTAACACAATAAATTTAATAAAAATTCCAATTTAATACATCCGTTCAATTCATATCATTATCATTAATTTGT
Source organism: Viscum album (assembly GCA_963277665.1). NCBI lineage: Eukaryota > Viridiplantae > Streptophyta > Magnoliopsida > Santalales > Viscaceae > Viscum > Viscum album. The sequence continues at coordinate 824,663,563 of OY728123.1, forward strand.
TGAGGACAAGTTATGAGGTCTATATTAATAGGAACCAAGTATATTAACATTAAGTGTTAAAATGGGAATTTAATAATAATTCAATTCTACCATATCCATTTAATTCATATCATTACCTTTCATTAATTTATTTTAATTTTTATTGGTGGTTGGGTACCATTATACATTATAAATTCATTCGAATTCACTGAGTCCAACTGAAAATTAATAAAATTATTCAATAATTTTGGTAGGATTTCTAGTTGTGGAACTTCACTATGATCTATCCATTTCAATTAATGATATCATATTTTGAATTAATTCCAAACACACGAATGGGTTTTTTGGTTTTATATCCACAGAGTTCAAATAGTTGTATTAGTGGAACACTTAAAGGTGTGGGTCATGTTGAGTATGATGACATCCAACATCATTAGGGATCTAAAAGTGTTATTGGGAACCAAAATAGCGAAACCAATTCAACGAAGATTAATTTGATAGGTAATTCTCTATGAAACTAGTGTGAGGCACAATTAAAAAAATATAAACATAAATACATTGAGTTTACTGTCATAGACAATATAACTTATGCCTAAAAAGGGACAGTCTTTCAATATAAAATATTTTTTGGTCAAGATCCAATGAAAACAAAAAAAAAATTTAAAAATTACATGAAAATAGGGAAAATGATATAACATAAAAATAGCACTAATGAATGAAACATAAAATAAAGAAGTAAGGAAATGAATTGCTTATGGTGATCTAATGTGACAAATGGAACTCAGTTTGAAAACTTGTAGAAGAAGAGGCTTCAAATCCATGAAATATGTTATGTGGGTTCTTTCCAGTGTGTGGTCCATTAGAAAATGATATAGGTGAAAAAATTGTATTCCCATTAAATGTATGGAGGTAAAAATTATACTTCTAAAAACTCTTTAAGAGGAAAAAAATATGGATACATTGTTCTCCAAATCTCACACTAACCGTGAAGATGGAAATTTTCCAAATAAAGACCCCTCACATGCTTATTGTGAATAGTTTTTAAAACCGTGTACACTGGATATTCTAGACACTGTCTGTGTGACACCCCTATTATAGGATATGCACACATTTATAAAATACCATGTTTCTCCCATTCACACCCTTTGTATCCCTGTATTGAACACCACACAATCTCTTTAAACCATGCTGCCTTAGGTACACAGTTTGGGAAAACCCTGATCTAATCCTTTTCATTTATTACATGGATATTCAGGATTTAAACAATCACAAAAACTTCTAAGACCTTTTATAATAAATTTTTTATATCTTTAAGAATAAAAAGTTTATTTGAACCCAAAATTAAATTGTCTAAAAGTCATGAGAAAAACTAGGATGTTACACATAATCAAAATAAACATGTAGTTTACCAATAACCACTTAATTTTTATGTTTATAATATATCATAGTTATAGAAAAATAAATTATTATGAATTTTTATTTATAATCTATTTTACTCCCACCTTGATTAGATTTATTAGTATATGAATTAACATAATGAACAAACTCATTATTGTTAAAAATTATTATTGTTAGATAACTATATGTTTTTCAATTATTGGTTTAGTTTGAAATATTTTGTATATATTTATTTTCCAAATTACTATGATTAATTCATGGGTAGAACATCTTGGATCTGGTAAAAAAAATTTAAAAAAATATTTTACAACATTTGAAATATTATTGAGTTTTACCTGTAGATTTCATTGTTAACTACTCCACAATTTCGTTATACATTGACAGCTTCTAACCATTAATTTCCTAATGTACATAAGTATCGATAATCTCTATCAAAAATTTATTAGCACAATAAATATACTCCTCTTAAATTTTTAATTCATAAGTGGAAAATAATATTAATAAAAGTGGTTTCATGATTTTGTAAAATATATAGATATTAATCTCATGGTCAATAATGAAATTAATGGAATACATGGAAAGTATGTTATAATTATCTTTATAAGTGTCCATTGATTATTCATTATTTTACATCAACTATAAAAATTAAATTTCCATTTAATTTTGTTGAATATTTGGAAAATATTTCACAATAAAATATCTCTAAATAATATCCACTCCATGGAATCAATATCTCTTTTTTATTAGTATTATTCATAAGATACTACCATAAATTTTCATCATCTTTAAATAAATAAATGTCAAGACCAGACCATAGTTTCACGAAGTCGATGCCTTAATTAATTACAATGGAAAGATTAAAATAATTTCACATCCTAATGTAACAAATAGTTTAGTAGTTTTAGAAAACCCGATACATTCAAAAGGTTATCATTACATCTTGAAACGAAATACAATATAGGCATTCCATTGACAACATTCATAACTCCTAGGTTTTCCCTCCATGGCATTCACAATATACCATTTCATGTCCTAGGAAAATGAATCATTATAAAGTTTTGATGTCAAATTCTCAGTAAGGGTATGAAATAAAATCAAATATATCATATACATAAACCTCAATAATGGTGGATAACTAAAAACACATTCCTTTAAAAATAAACAAGAACACATTATGGCAGGAATAAAGGATGAATAAATAATTCCATAATTAAGAATAATCATGGATATTATACTAGTTGAATAACCACATTTAAATTCCATTAATAGTTTCATGATGAGGTAATTCCTAATTCCAAACATCATAACTGTACCGTTAAGGCATCATGCTATGACCATAAATAACCATTTTGTCAGGACTCGTACTAAGACCAGAGTTTTTCTCATGAGACCCACGGATGCATCAAGGGTCTATAATAAGCCCCACACATAACATAATTAGTCCAATGCATTACATATTTTAATGAGTATAAAAAATAGACAATATATAAATTCATATGGAAGCTAATATATAAAATGTAAATAACTTTCCCTGAACATTCAGTATAAGTACTAACCGTTCAAAGAAAATTGGTGAATAGATTTATGATAGAACATCAAAAGTAAAAATAATAATAAAGAGTTAAATTAAACATGGTATATGATATAATAATTTAATAATCAAAATAATATATAAGAATAAAAAATATTGGTGAAATAGATGAAGATACTCTTATAAAATCATTGAGTAATTCTTGAGATAAATACTCTTTTACTTTGAAAAGAAGAGTTATTTTGAAAACATGTTTGTATAAAACCATAAGGTAAGTAAGATATTATTTTAATAAAAAATGATTTATTATAGAAATATAATGGTTTCTAAAAAAATATTATATAGTTCCCATGAAAATTGGTAAAAATTTGAGAAATTCCATTGGATCAGGCTTGTATTTTAGGAAGAATGTGGGAAATATCTTTTTAAAAAATATATCTACCAATAAATTAAAGTATGATTATAGTTGGTACACACAAATAGAACAAAAAAACATAATTTATGTGGATAATATATTAATAAATAATAATTTAATTGAATTTAGTATAGAATAAGTGTAACCAGCATATAAATATAGGTTCGCGTAGAAATACCTTACCTTAAGTCTGGTGGTGTTCTTCAGTTGATCTTAGCTTCATGGATAACCAAATTAAATTCATTAATTAATTTGTCCATAATATCTTCATTTTTTAATTGATTTATTATATCCTTATTATGTTCATTCATGTCCATCTTGATGGGTTTAAGAGGTTTAATTTTATCGTTTGGGAGTGTTTTCATCTTTGGGGTTCATGACCAATTTACTTATATACATGCAAGGATAAACATGTAAGATATAATTAATTATCTGGAATAAAATTTTTATATTATTTTTTGACATTCCATGTATAACATTTTCATAAAATTAATTTGGTAATTGGGAGTGAAGATGAATCAGTAAATAAAACTTTAATGATAATTGCTTGGGTAAAAAGGCCGTTTTTGATCACAACGAACTCATTTTGATTTATATATTAATATCAGGTGTAAAAAATTAATGAATAACCTTACATAGTTATATTATATTTATTATATTCATTTTAAACTATCAAAATTGTTTCCTAATGAGAAATGATGATTCTAATAGAAACTGAAATCTTGTCATCGTTGAATACATTAAATTAACTCATCTCAGATGGTGTTTATATTTCAAGTATAAAATAAGGGGAAATGAGAGAAGATGATGAATTATTAAATTACCATAACATAATTAGAGTATATATAATGAGTTATAGTTATCTTACATTTTTGATGAGGGGATTTGATGGTAGAAAAAAAATAATGTAACTTTAAAGGAAAAAAGAGAAGTTGAGAAATCATATACAAAAATTCAGTAGCCTAACGACATCGCTTAAAAATGCATAATTTTTTTTATAAAATGACCAAAGGGTTATATTATCTTTTATACATAATATGGACAGTAATGGGGATATATATAGACATATCCCAACATATTCTAATTTAAATCAAAAACGAATAACGAAAAATGAGTGCTTGAAAAAGAGACGGGTGGTAGATACCCATACCTTTTAGATAAACTCCAAATACTTTATGTTTAGGACCTTTGGGGATTGAGGAAACATTGCGAGGAAACTTATTGTTTCAAAAAAACAAGATATTTGAACATTTTGTATTTGGAATGAGAGAAAATGATGGAATGAGTGGGTATTTATAGTAAAAGGGGGGAGTTTTTTTCATTAATTTCAAAGGGCACACAATTAGTGTTATTTTACCATGGTATTGGACACATGGGAAACCTCATGTAATATTTTAATTTAAACTTGTTTAGAACCATTTTATAGTAATTAATTCATTATTATGTGGTCATTAGTCATACCGATAACTCAAAATTGTATTTTTACTATTCAAGAAAAACTAAAGTGTTTAATAAAATTCTAATAAATTCAGCGCAACCTAATATCGAAATTCTGAATTAAAAAATTAAATCCATTTTTGAAAATAATTTTATAACTATGATTAATTTATTTTTTATTTGAAATCAAAATTTATTCAAAATATTACAATTTAAAACTATAATTCGTTTTGTATCACCTTGAAAAATAAGTCAAGACCTCATTATATTATAACTATAAGATAATAAAATAATAATATGAATTAGTATTCATTAGGGTCATATTACAATTAATATTGTTACATTACTATTCACCAAAAATTTATACTGATCCTATCAGTCTCTAAATATGTTACAAATCAGAATCATGTATTCAGTTTTTTGAAATTCAAAACACATAACTACAAAAATTACATCAAATAAGAATGTTATAACTATCTATTATAAATATCATAGTTTTTGATTCGTATAAACATATTGTAGAATAAATTGTATAATAAATTCATTTGTAAAACCTTGTGGTGTTATATTCCCCCCCCCCCCCCCTGACAAAAATTCCATCCTAAAAATTACTAGAATGTTACCTCACAAAAAGATTTTGGTATTTCATCAACATTACTTACTCTAGATCCCATGTTGCCTCTTCGATTTTATTATTTATCCAATGCATACTTACCAGTTGAGTGGTCTGATTCCTCAAGACCAATTCATTAGAGTCTATAATTCATATAATCTTTTCATAGTAAGATATGTTGGGTCCTAATTCTATAACTCCCAAAGTGAGGACGTGCGCAGGGTATGTCATGTACTTTCTCAACAATGAGGTAAGGTACACATTGTGTACTTTAGAAAGGCTAAATGAAATTTCGAAATGATAAGACACATCTCTAACTCTTTCTAAAATTTCAAAAGGGAGAATGTACATTGGGTTTAGTTTCCAGTTCTTCTGAAATCTTATAACACCCTTCCATAGAGATACATTTAAGAAAACATTATGTCCCACATGAAATTTCAAATATTTCATTTTATTATTAGCATTTTTTCTTTGAGTTTCATTGATATAGGTTTTATTAGTCTTTACCATCGCTATTGTTTTTTCCACAAGCTCTGGACCAACAAGCTTCCATTCAACAACTTCATCACTACATGTTGGTGTACGACATCTCTTTCCATACAATTCTTCTTATGGTGCCAATTGAATGCTTGAATGGAAACTATTATTTTTGTAAAACTCCACAAAAGTTAAATGATGATCTAATATACCTCGAAAATCAAGTGATCATGATATCATCATATCTTCTAATGATTGGATCATCCATTCTGATTGACCGTTATTTTGTGGGTGATAAGAAGTACTCAATCAAATCTCAATATCCAAATAGTTTTTAAGACTTTTCAAGAATTTATATATAAATAGATTATTGTAACTGGACTCTATTGAAAGAGGTTCTCCAGGAATTCTTACAACATAATTGATATAGAGTCATTCCAGGCGCCCAAGTGGAAAATCATCCCCAATAGATTAGAAATGATCTAATTTCTTAAGTTGATCCACAATTACAAATATTTCATATTTCATTCTTGGAGTTTTGGGCAATCTAGTGTCAAAATACAAGGTGATGTAAGACCATTCCCATGTAAGAATAAGAATAGGTTTCATTACTCCTTAAGTATGTTCTCTTTCAGCCTTAACTTATTGACAGATGAATCATCTGGATATATAATCAACAATTACCCTCTTCATATTTTCCCATCGGAAATATTCCTTCAAATATCTATACATTTTAGTGATAACAGGGTGTATAGATAAATTAGAACTATTGGATTCATCCAATAACGCCCTTTTAACTTGGTTATAGCTATAACTCAAAGCCTATTCCAAAATTTCAGAATTCCATCTTCATATACAATGTCTTGAAACATCCCATCATCCAAAACAGTAATTTTCTTTTGAATATTCACATCATCAGAATGAGATCATTTAATGATTTCCAGTAAATAAGGTTGGGAAAAATTGATAAATTAATAATATTTTTCATTCTTTTACAATTACCATGTCCATCCTTTCTAGATCCATGAATATAGGATCAAATTCAATCATCATTTTGGTTAAAACATCATGATCCTTCCTGATTAATGCATCAGTTACCTTATTTTCGTTTCTTGGGTGGTTGTGTATAGAACAATCATAATTCATCAGTAGTTTGATCCATCACATTTTCCTCATGTTTAGTTTTTTATATTAGAGTCTATATTTTAAACTCTTATGACTAGTTTATGTCTCACACTATTCTCCATAGAGATAATGTCTCACTATATTCAGAGAAAATATTACAATAGCTAACTCAAGATCCCATGTGGCATAGTTTTGCTCATGAATTTTCAACTACCTTAATGCATAGGCAATAATTTTATCATTCTGCATAAGGACACATACAATTCCTTTCATTTATTCATCACCATAGACTACAACACCTTCATTACTTGATGGTATAGTTAGGATCAGAGAATTCACTAATATCATATTCAATACATAGAAAACTTACTGACATGCTTTTTTCAATACAAACATAACCCCGTTACTAGTATGCTTTGTTAACTAGTTGCCTAAACGGGTGATGTTCTGAATGAAATTCTGATAATAACCTGCTAAAAAATTAATATACATACATAAGTTATGTTCATTGTAGTAGTCCATTGTTTAAAATCCATATTCATCATAGGATAAAAATATTTTCCATCCTTTAAGATAATGTGGCCTAGAATGTAAATGATTAATGTAAAAATTCACACTTTCTAAAAATCACATATAATTCATTTCATCTAAGAGTATTCAGAATAATGTGTAAGTGATTTTCAATATCCCTATAGTTTTTGGAGTATATAAATCTATCTTTAATAAATAATACAACAAAGTAATCAAGATGGTTCTTGAAAACCCATTTCATTATATCCCTAAAGACAAAGGGTCCATTAGTGAACCCAAAAGGCATGACTGTAATCTCATAATTCTCATACAAGGTTTGAAATGTTGTCTTTATAATATCTTCCTTCCTCACATGTAATTCATGATATCCAGATCAAAGGTCAATATTCAATAAATATTGGTCTATATGAATTTTATCAAATAAATAAAAAATGAGAGGTATGGGATACTTTTTCATTACTGTTATATCATTGATCTCCTTGTAGTCAATGTCCAACCTCATAGATTAATCATTATTCTCAACAAATAAAATTGGGTGTCCCCATGGAGAGACACTAGGATGAATAAATAATTAATCACTCAATTAATCTACTTGTTTCTTCACATATAATAATTCCAAATTGTTCATTCTATAAGGAGTCATTGATATATGCATTGAACCAAGAATTAAATCAATAAAGAACTCAATTTCCTGCTCTGGAGGATATCCACGTAAATCCTCTAGAATCAAATCAATATATTCTTTCACAACAGGTACATCCTCGATTTGAAAATTTCCTTCTTTATTCATATATGTTGAGTTCTCATCCTCCCCAATAATTGAATATAGTAGAGCAACTGAGTGTGGATCTAGATGATAATAAGATTGTGATGTTTCTGCCCTCAAGATAATGGATTCCACATCATCCTCAAAAATTGAAACTTTTTTCTTATTGTAATATATTTTCACATCATAATTTGAAATCCAATACATATTGAGGATTATATCAATCTCAACCATGGGTATGATAGGAACATTAGAATATAAATCATGATCATATGCTATAACGGGGACTTCATGACACATATTTGTTGTAATGATACATTCTTTAAGATTTTTGACTAACAAATCCCTTAATAAATCAAATTGTAAATATCTAATTTTCATGGAAAACATGGAATATATGAAGGAATACGATGATTCAGAATCAAATATGGAATTTTCTAAGTTTGTGGAAACAATTAAAGTACCTACAACCACATCATTAGGGACTCTAATATAAGGTGTTGTGATCACATTATCTTGGACATTGTCCCTTAGCCTTCTTTGGGGAACATTTTTTTGATGCCATATAAAATCATTAACATAATTTTCTCTCTCCATGAAAATGAATAATCAAATGTTGGTAGATTCTTTATTCCCCTTACAATCCTGGGATATGTGGCTATTTTCTCCACACATGTAACAAACAACTATACTACATAGGAAAGTACATTTGTGTATCTTCCAACAATTATCAAAGGGTAAAATGTAAACTCTTCATGTCTTACCCATTTTCTTATTTCCTTTCCAAATTTTTCAACAACCCTCTAATTCTCTTTCATTCAAGTAAAATCATAAAACTTAGATAATTATTTTTCCATAGTGATAGCATATAAGACTATATATTCATATGATGAGAAACATTGGGATACTAGAGCCCATAAGATTAATGGTTTTAAACCATCAATGATTAGATAAATATTTCTCATTGGTTTAAAAATTTAGTCCATAACATGTCTTGCTATCCTTGTGATGTTAGCATCATACATTGAAACTTTCTCAAAATATTTTTTTCTTGGATTAATAAAATACCTTTACATATCTTCTCGCATTTCATGATGGAAGTATTATTCTAAAAATAATTCATTAAAATTCCTCCATTAAATTGCTTCTATTTCTTCCTCCTCCTTTTTGTTTCAGATTAATGGCCTCCAGTAATCCACATCTCCCGATAGATGATAAATTACCATGACAAAATTCTCTCTTTCATTACATCCCAAAGTGAGAAATATCTTTTCTAAAGAAGTTATCCACTACTCTCCTACGAATGGGTTTATAGCCTCATTAAATAGTAGAGTATATAGTCTTATAAATAGGTCTAACATAGCTCCTCCACATTGTGGATCCAGATTCTCCATACAGGTAAGGTTATTGTTCATAATAGGAGTCAGTTGTCCCAGTATAGTTTTAAGTTTCTCAACACTAGTCACAAGAACATATCCAACATTATTTTATTTCATCAAAGGGAAATCCCTACATGGGACATGCATTTTCTTCTGGTTTCCATTATTTCCACTAGGTTCCATTTCTAAAACTCCTTTTTGGAGTTGTTACTCCGAGGTACATCTGTTCCAGAACCACGTCCACACACAGTATCCAATGAGGGATGTCTTTTGTAGAAATATCTATCTAATCTATTCCTTGAAAAAATTCAAGGAAATTCTTGTATGCTTATCCTCAATGTCTATATTTGTATTTTGTTCCCTGATCTACGTTTTCTAAATCTACTTTCCATGTTATCAACTAAACTTCCCCTAACAGGAATAGTAATGACCATACCCCAGTTGCCCGGAGTGGCTGCCATAATTCAGTACATTGGCCTAATTACAAGATGTACATATCATGAAGGAATGAATATTTTAGTAGTTTTGGAAAAACAAATACATAAAAAGGTACAACATTGCAACTTGAAATGATATACAATATAGAAATTCCATTAACAACATTTATAACTCATAAGTTATCCCTACATGTATTTCATAATATACCTCTTCATTTACTAGGAAAATGGAACTCATGAATGGGGTGATATAAAATGATCAGTAAGGGTAATCAATATAATAGAAGATATAATGAACATAAACCTTAGGAATGCAAAATAACTAAAAACACATGCCTTTAAAAATAAACTTGAACACATTTGGGTAGGAATAAGAGCTCTAAAAATAATTCTGTAACAAAGCATAATCATGGGTAATATAGTAGTCTAATAACCACATAAAATTGAAATTAAAAGTTTCATAATGGTGGAATTCCTAATGTGGGACGTCATAATCATAATATCAAGGACCCATGTCAAGACCATAAAAAACATTTTGTCAAGGCCTCATACTAGGACTGTAGTTTGTCTAATGAGTCCTACTAATGCATCGAGGGGCTATAGAAGGAAAAATCCCTCACTTAATTAGTCCAATTCATTCATCTTATGAATAGAGATAAACCTAAACAGCATATATATTCATATCTTAACTAATATACGATATGTAAATAACATTCCACAAACATTATTCATAAACACTAACCATTCAAAATAAATTGGTGACAGGTTTTAATATAGAACACCCACAGTCAAAATAATAATTATAAATTAAATTAAATATGTTAAATGATAGAATAAAATATTATTTCCAATAATACAAAGGAATTAAAAATATTTCTTAAATATAAAAAGATACTCTTATAAAACAATTGGGTCATTCTTATGATAAATACTATTTAACATTTAAATAAAGAGTAATTTACTAAGAATATTTGTTTAAAACCAGAAGTGATTTAATTTAGTATTTTAATAATAAAATGAGTGATTTTTGAAATATAATGGTTTATAAAAATAGGTTATAGAGTTCCCTTGAAAATAGGTAAGAATTTGAGAAATTCCCTTAAATTGGGTTAGTTTTTCTCGAAGAATTTTTGAAAGATCAATTTAAAACATATAACTCCCCATAAATTAATATAGTATTCTGGATAGTACACAAATATTGAAAATTCGCACAGAATTTATTAGGAATACATATTTATAAATAATAATTTAATTTATGTAAGTTGAGAATAATAGTAACCGACCTGAAAATGGAGGTTTAGGTAGAAAACCCTTACTATATGTCCGGTGGTGTTATTCACTTGATCTTACTGTCCTGGATAACCAAACTAAATTTATTAATTAATATGTATATAGCCACTTCTTTATATAATTGATTTATTATATCCCTATGACATTTAATAATGGCATTCTATATTGTTTTAAGTGGTTCAATTTAATTATTTGGGAGCGTTTTATTCCTTTGTATTCATGACTGGTTTAATTATATACATGTAAATATAATCATGTAAGATGGGAATGGTTTTATAGAATATATGTTTTATGTTATTAGTAATCATACATAATATTACATGGTTGTAAAATTCATTTGTTTATTGGGAGTGATGATGAATTATTTTATAAAATGTTAAGGATAATTGTTTGGGTTTATTAGTGGTTTTTAATCACAACAGAAATCATTTTGATTTATAAATTAATATAATGCGTACAAAAAGAATACAGAACACTAAATAGGTTATAATAAGAATATTATACACTAGTTTGACCATAAAATGGGGTTTTTACCATAAATGAAGATGGTAAAATAAATTTAAAACTTGTCATCCTTGAATGAGATAAATTAACAGATCTCAAATAGAGTTTTTATTTATAGTATAAAAAAAATTTATATTAGAGACTATGATGAATTATTCAATTATAATAATAAAATTATAGTATATTTATGGTACCTGAGTTATCATAACTTTTGGATGAGCGTATTTGATGAGAGAAAGAGAAAATAAAGGAACATGAAAGAAAAAAAGATGCTGAGAAATCCAATACGAAAATTAGGCACCCTAACACTATCAATTAGAAATTCATAAAAAATTTTGATGGAGGAAAAATGGGTATCTCAATATTCTTAAATAATATTTAATTTATGGGAGTTATGAAATGATATACCACAACCTAATCAAATTGAAATTAAAAAAAATAACATAAAAAGAGTGATTGAAAATGAGAAGGGTGGTAGATTCCATTACCTTGTATAGTATCTCCTAAAAAATTAATGTTGGGTCCTTGTGAGATTGAGGAAACTTTGGTAGGAATACTATGAAGTTATAAATACTATAGCTTCAAGTATTAAAAATATTTAATGACAAAAAGTGAACTTATGAGTGGTTATTTATAGTAAAAGAGGGGGAGTATTTTATTAATATCAAAGGACAACTCATTAGTGGTATTTGTAAAAACATGGGCTTTCCCATGGTATTCTCCCATGTTATTCTCCACATGGGACACATAATATCATATTTTAATTTACACTAGTTTAATAGAATTTTATATTAATTATTACATCATTATAATATCATGAGTCATACCGATAACTCAAAACTGTATTTTTTCTATTTCATAAAAACTAAAGAACTTTATAAAATTCTCATAAATTTATTGTAACATTATATCAATATTCTGAATTTAAAAATGAATTCAATTTTTGGAATATAATTTTATAAATATGATTAATTAAATTTTTAAAAAAAAAAAATTAATTCAAAATGTAACTATTTTAAAACTATATATATTTTAATATCACATTTAAAAATTAATCAATATCTCATTATCTTATAACCTTATGAAAATAAAATAATAATATGATTTACTATTCATAGGGGTCATAAAACTATTCAAATAACTATTCATAAAGATATGTTTCTAATCACTAAAAATGTACGTTTATCCTATCAGACTCTAAATATCCTAGTGATTGAAACCGTATAATTAGTTTTTCAAAATTCAAAACCCATAAGCGAAAAAATTATATCCCATGGAAATGTTATAACTATATCCTATAAATATCAATCTTTTTGATCCACATAGACTTATATTTGTATTCATTACATAATAAATTTTTTTTAAAGACTTGGTGTGTTACAATAAATATAAAGGGTAACCTTTTGATGTTATATACATCCTAAAACATTTAATATATTATCCAATGAATTCATTGATTGTTTATCATTTACTAGGTCTAATGTACCACTGAGTTTTGAAGGGCTATATTTCATGAATTTATCCAGTCTATGCATGTTGCTCTATGGATAATTTGGTCACTCTCTTTCATGGTTTCCACCATTAATAGTTTTCATCAACTAGGTTTACACTAACAAACCTTATCCATTTAGATCATTCTAGGATTCTAATTGGAAACATTATTATACCCTTGATGCCTCCTTAATTACAATTCCCTATTTCCTCTTCTTAAAACAACTCTGAATAAACATTTATTAGATGATGTAACAAGAAAAATTTAAAAGTTATATTATGATAATATAACAATAAATTAAATTTTATGAAATTTTATTTTAACATCACCCTAACCACTAATGTTTTATAAAAATATACTTTGGTACGAACTACCACACCATATAACTTAACTAAAAAATAATTAAATAATTAATAAAAATTGATGCACTTTGTTACCTTTCATGATCATTTAGGTTTATTATTTTAAATAATTATGAAAAAAATTATATAAAAAGTGGAAATATCCATACAGTGTATTTTTTTCTTCTAAAAAACTAGTTCTAATATTTACAGTGATGTTTCATTCAAGGAAAAAAAATTCATTTAAGAATATTCCCCATGGTGAAAATATTGATCTTAATTATTAAAAACTATATCAATAATACACTTTAATTGAATATTTACTACATAAATACACAGATAAATAAATTCCAAAAGATCATGAGGTCTAGAGTGTTTGTAAAATTTGGTATATATTACATTAAAATGAAAAATGGGTACACCAAAAATATTTGATACTCAAAAACATTCCCTTATATTCCATTGATCTTTTAGTATTTCATGTGATAAAATATGGATGTACATATGAAAAGGATGATATTTAAACCCCAGTAAGGTAATAATTATGTATAAAATGAGTAATGTTACACATGTTATTTGAGAGCACATCATTGTTAAATAAAAGGTGTGAGAATATTAAAAATGAACATAAAATCAAGATATAACATTGTAACATCATGGAAATAAAAAAATATGGAAATAATATAAAACATGCCATTATATGAAGATGAAAAGGATAACAATGAACAAATAAAAATATAGTGTTCATTAGATAACCTTTCATTAACTATCCATGTAATTTAATGAGATAAAACATTACCCATTTCCTTTGCATCCCTTTTCTGGTGGTTTACAATGGGGTTTTATTTATGGAACTAGAAGCATTAAATGGTTCCCACATCTATGATGGATCAGAAACCTATTATCAAAATGAAGGTGTTCATTGATTATTATACCAACTATGTCTAAAAACTCTAATTGGTCGAGAGAATAGGAGGTAGGTATCATCACACCAATTGTGGGGGGATTATTTCCAAAAATGGTAATATATTATTTATTTAAGATATATTTAGGAATCCTTCTCAAAAATATATTATGGTAGTAGTATCCATTTTTCTAAAAATAATATGTTTTCATGTGCTGATGTAAACTAATATATATATATATATATATGGTTCTCCATCAGTGGTACCAACTTTATTTATTAGGGGTCTCTATCAATGGTAGAATCTGTATGTATCAAAGGTTCCCTATTAACGATACCATCTATATGTGCCATATTTTCTCTATTTAGTTTCAATACTTTTTATGAAGGTTTTAATCATAATAGTAATGAACAAAAGAATTATAATATTCCAATTATATGAGTTTTTTTATGTTGGTATCATTCCCATGATAATGGAACCTATCATATGATTATCAAGGAATCAGAACCCACGTAGTTTGGCGCCACATAACGATACATGTCATTACTTTTATTGTTTTATTTAAAGGACTAAACAATGTAGTTAAACATAATGTAGTGGGGAAATATTGGATAAAGTTTCCTAGAAAGAGACCATGTAGGAATTAAACAATAGCCTCCCTTTTTGGCTGAAAACATAGTGAATATAGCCTTAAAATATTGGTTTCACCCATAATATGTGTCGATGTGGATGTGGTGAAGATGACTTTTAAATAATATAACTTCTTAGCTTATGGAATGATATAATTGGGAATATTTCCAAATAAGTATGGTGTTTATTGGAGTTATTGATTTTGGACCTTAGGGAGTCATCCAAGATATCCCAATGATATGGGAATTAAATCCCACGTAGTTTTGAAGGGTTGGAGATTACACCTATGTTGGATGAACATTATGAAATTTTACAATTTTAATGAAATTTCCAGCACTGATATCTAAGCCCATGTGATTCCTTCTTAGTGTGAGAAATAATAGATAATAAAATATCATCACATCATAGGATCATGTCTAGGAATGGACTTACACCGGAATTGGAAGCCTATAGGGAATTTTCTTCCTCATATACCCTTGTATGAGGGAGGGCGTATGAAAGGAATAATATGTATGATTTACTATAATAAATTATAGAGGATTACTCTAGGATGGATTCCCAATAAATATACTTTCTACACTCCCTTTAGTGGATGGTGGAGAGGCTGTAATGGATAGTCAGGATGAAATATATGTCTCACACATTCTCCTCAAAATGAATGTTTCTAAACCTAAAACTAGGGATTACAAAACTATAAAAAAGAACATAATAGAAAATTCACTTCATGTTTCATGAAATAAACTAGGAATGATGTCTACTACTTGAACTGCTGCCACCATCTATAAGGGTGAGGTCTTTATTACTATCTGAATTTATGATTGTAAACATTATTCGTACCCTAGATACTTCATGAGTTATGTGTTACAAATATTTTACCATGAGAATTTATGATGATGATAGGGACACATTGATACATCTCAGAGCTAGGGTGAATGTATTTTGTGGCTCTAGAGGAGTTGTCAATGATAATATTATTATATATTGGTATGGATCTTATAGAACAACATTTAATTCTCATGGATAAACTATGATGAAGAAAAATTATATTATGAAGTATGGATATTATAGATAAAATTTAAATACCATAAGGATACCCCATTATATGTATTTTTCATGCTATGTAGGATGGGGAATCTTAATTGGGTTCTTCTATAAAGAAATCTAATTTTGAGAGGTTTACCCTTTGAAGGATTTACCCTAGGAGGATGACTAGAAAAGTCCTATTTATCATAATGAATATCCCATTTTTATAAAAATCATCTCCATCATGGATTACTTTTCATGGTTCTCCCTTTCCATTTCAATTCATGGTGAATAGATTACATTATGTACATTAATTTTCTCACATAGTATTATTTGGTCTTTGTTTTTCATTAAACTCATTTATTATAATACATATCCATTATATTTTCTATATAATAGATATCCAAGTATTTAAAAGTGAATTGGGAGTAACTACCTTCCCAATTTGGTTAACCATATAGCATACCTGATGTTATGTGGTAGACAATAATGGAAACATCACACAATAAACAATTTTCTTTTGTGGGGGAGGGGTGAAATTTTTCACTACACCCCATGAATAATTTTTATTTGAAGTGTGGTGTTGATAAATGACAACTTATTTCTGAAAATATCTTCTCGTTTAGAGGGGGATGAATTCTCCTTGGTGAAAATTACTTATCGCTTTCTAGGGGGTGTCAATTAATCGCCTCATACTAAAAATGAATTTTCTTTTAAAGGGAGTGGGACATTACTTCTTCACCCAAAAATAGACCATTTTTTTGCGGGGACACAATTTAATGTTGTGGCCCCACACAGAGTGTGATCTATAATAGAATTATATATATTCATTATAATGTCACATACTTTTATAAGAAAATATTGAAATTTTGATTTGTTAATTTGGTTTCAAACAATGAAATTAATTCAATAGTCATCCAAGGTTATCTTTGATTATATGGGCCCATAAAATTGCCCTAATCAGAACATGGTTAGAAAATTACAAAGAGGTGTCAATTATGAGGAAGAAGATAGAGTGGATTAATATATCATAGTTTATTGGTGGGTTAGGATAAGGGACAACCAAATATATATGGTTCCGGGAAAACACATTTTTCACATAGTGAAGATTCATGGTTTTTAGCTAGATCTAAGATCATTACATTATAACCTCTTTACATAGAGACATCCCTTTATGGTCAAAATCATTTAATGGTATAAATATTTATCATCCATGTACTGGTATTCTCCCAAAATAATTTTTTTTCATAATGGGACCCTTTCTAGCATAGTGATTTCATAATCGAAATATAAATTTTAATGTTATTAGGTTATCATTCCATGATATGTGGTACACATATAATTTAATAAGTTATGCATAGTTTTATAGCCTTTTGAATTCACTTTCTATTTTTTTGGAATCTAATGCTATCTTACAGTTTAGATAGATAGAATAGATCATGCTCAAGTTTTCACCATTATAAGTGACAAAAGGAACACCATGATCATGGGAAATAACGATGACATAAAGAAATGAATCACCCCACAATATCCATTTTTGGAAAACCTCATGGGTACAATATTTTAGAGTTATCTAGTTTTGGATCAGTTACCCATCTACATGTTTGGAATGATGTATATTGTTCTCAATCCCATGCTTTATTGAACGAATAAACCCTTTTCATAGATATAAAAAGGTGTAAACATGGTTATGGTGATAATCTCAGTTAAATAAATATATATCATATAATGACTTGTTTAAGGTTTTCTATTTGGATATAGTCAATTTTGGTTAAATTAAGAACAATGATATTTGAAATTTTATATTCATTTTTACCAATTCATCTTGTGAAGGTAAATGACTAACAAGAAGCATATATGTTTAATAATACGAGATCATCTTCCTATAGGATACATTGGAAAATATAGGGAATCAAACTAATAGGATCATCACATTCTGGATCAATATCAAGATGGATCAATGGATATTTGAAATTAAGAAGTAAATTAGATGTCACCAAATTTTTATCACAAGAATAGGTTTATCATTTCAAAATTGCTTAATGGGAGGAGTAAAAAAACTAATAGATTTAATCTAGTGCATGATGTGGTCAACATAATTCATTAGGACATATCAATTATCACAGGGGACCAAATTATGGGGGATATGTATGATGTGTTCCTTCACACAATGATTCAAATGGGAATATGTAGAAAGTAACCCCCACCCATGAGATAGTTTGTTCATTACACAAAATATTTTAGGAGTAGATCCTCACCCTCAATTAGACGTTTCGTTCTCGGATTGGATCCAAGTACATTCCATGCCAAATGGTCATTATCCACCCACGAAAATGAAATAGAATTGTCAAAATCTCATGAATCATAAACATATTGGTATTTATTGGAAACCCAAGAAATGTATGTTATAATTAATGATGCTGGCATGTCGCACCAGGGGTTTACCAGCTACTGTGACTTGTCGCAGTCATAGCTATGTTTCTCAGTGTATAGTTACTAAGGCTGCATGAGTAAAGTTACAAGGATTGGGTTATAAACATTTAAATGGAATCCTAATTGGTTAATGAGTGACAAATAAACGCACTAGTCCCCATATTGATGATGTTATACCATCTGTTACGATAGAATAGTATTAAAAATCCCCCGCTCAGAATTTATTGGTCTGTTTCATGTTCTATGGGATAAAATATAAGATCATATGGTAGGTTATATATTTATCTGTAACTAACCCATTCTAGAGGGTTGATTTGGGCAATTCATTCAATGAATATGTGGGGTTATGTTTTTAACATTAGAAACAAGGGATATAATGGGTCGAATCATCTACCATGATCACTTTTCCTTTTCACCATACAAATACCCACCCATTACTATGGTAAATGATGTTTCTAGACATAATATAATTTTGGGTACCTAATTTACATAATAAAATTTTCTTTAGTTTAATTTACTCATGTAAAACTGATTTAAAACTTGTATTCTCCACATCAAATGAAGAATTATTATTTTTGTTTTAAAAAAGGATCCTAGTATCTCTAAAAAAAGCGATAAATGAGAAACATGTTTATGACACACATAAATTATGGTTGATGTTTACATGGGAAGATGAATGATCCCAGACATAATATCCTACATCTGATTTTCATCCTATGATGACCAAGTCTTATATTGAGGCATGGATTATTTCATATCCTAAAAGATATGTAGTGAAACTGAAACCCATTGTGAAAGGGAAGCTTATGACTAAAGGGGATGAGGATCTAAAAATTGAGGAAAATACTTTTTGTTAAAGGTGTTTCTCAATCAAAACCCATTATATAAAAGATATCAAGGAAGTAGTTGAGAGTTCCGAGATTGGAATCTAAATAGATTGTCTCATCCAATAGTCCTAATCCACTGAATCATATCATCAACCACTTATCCCCATAGAGGCTGCATATCTAGTATCCAAGGGGGAATGATATAAATTGAAAATATCTTTTATCATACAAGGTATATATTTCTTCCTTCAAGGGTATAAGGTTTCACTGACTATATATGAGTGTATATCAGCTCCTCAAAACATTAATTTTATCTAATATCTCAAAGAATTAAAAGGATACTTTCTAGATTTTGAGGCATACATCCACTCAAATCACGGTTAAAACATATATTAAACCTAAATGAGTATAATTATAGGATATTATGTGAGTTATAGTATATATTACAATGATATTAGTAGTGAATCCAAAAAAATGATGAGGTAGGGTCTACTACTGTGAATGAACCTAATAAATTACCATCTTTATCACAATGATGTCCTCACTAACATCTTACCCCATGAACATACATATAACTAAAGATATTAATTAAGAATGTTATGAATTTATATCATTTTCTTCTAATGATAGGGGTATATTCTATATTATCTATTCTATTAATGGACTCTTTTTAGATCATTGGAGGGAATTGGACACCTTGAGGAAAAATGTGTCTGTCGAAGAAATCTATGGAGTACTACTAGAATAAGAGATTGATATTCCCTGATTTGGGATCCTTAATTACCTAGAGAATATCACATTTAATTACTGAAACATATAAGATAGTTTATACCCCATGTATATGGATGATTTTGTTGATTACATCATTGGTAAAAATTATAGCTTTGATCAGGTGTGGGAAATTCTAAAAATAAGAGTAGAGGTAACAAATTTTGGTGGAAAGGTAGAGTATGTTTTCATCCTAATTAATTCTTCCACTATTTTTGTTGTTCTCAACCCCCCAATATTTTATTAGTGGATAGAGGTGATCAATTTTCCATTTCTTACTAAGATTACATTTATGGGGTAACGAATGCTAGGATGGGTGTTCCCTCTAATGATAAAGTTGAGAAGGAAGGCTCACCAAGAATGGCTAAGAATATGATGGAAATTGTTTCCAAAATTTAAGGATTATTTCCACCTACCCCACCACCAACTACTATTTTTTGAAATATTCTTTATGTGAGGGAACAAGGTAGATGAATAAAAAGAAGCTAGTGATACAAATTAGTTGGGGGATAGTTGGTATGTTTTATAATTTTTTTCCAAAAATTTAAACTTATTAATTTCTTTTCTTACTAATGAGTAATATTTTGAATATGTTAACACATTTATAGATCCTTCCCTTTTCAAAATAGATACATTGATAAGGGAATCCTAGTTGAGTTGGGGATTTGGTTAGGACCCAAAGTCAGTATATGATGTTATGTAAATTGAAAATCATGATATGGTTGTTCACTACAGTCATGTGACCTCTGTGTTTTCATAATAAGAATTTATAATGGGTGATAAATATGATAGACAATATATTCCAGATTCTACTACAATTAATCTCCTATATGTTTTATTGGTGTTTTCTGATGAATAATTAATGGATTCAATATTGGAGGTACTAACATTAAGGGGGGAGAAAACCTCACCCTTACTAATAGTAAAACCATGGAAGGGATGATTATCCAAACCAAAATTGAGTCGAAGTTTTTTTCCATTCCTTTTGGGACAATATGAAAGGGTAGCCTCATAGATGCTATTGATCCATCTAATCATCCAACTAATGACTAAAATATCATGAACGTAGCCATGAATGAGTTTTGGTTCCATTGGTCTTACTAGATTTCTATTTTCTATCACTAAAATTCTATTATGTACCCATTAAAAACAATAAACATGGTGTACTTGAATCAGGATTGTTTTCTATAGTTATTAGTCACGTGAGAGCCATAACTACCATTTCTTTAACTGATGAAAATATAATTTTTGTAGTGGATATTGCACAAGTGTGTGAAATTGAGTCTCCCATATCATCAACTATATCATATCATTCCATACTAGTTGTAAAACTCTCGAAATATCTTCTTCAAGATGATCGACAATAATTTATGAAATTCCAGACATCTTAAACCAATAATATGATGAGGCTTCTAGAAATTCAACTTCAATAGAACCAAATCATTTTGAAAATGATAAGGATATATATTCTATATTTTTTCAAATACTAGATTATTTCCTCCATTATATGAAATATTATAAGGTAGATTATGAAACTCTCAACAATTTGTGAATTTCTCAGAAATCTATATAAGGTTATATATGGATACTTATTTCTCATACCCTAGTTATGATATTCATCAACATTGACCAGGTTGTGTTACATTATCACCTTACTTGGGTGTGGAGGGTTTAACTAACATTCCACACAATCCAAGGGGATAGAGGTAGTCACTACTTGAGAGAGGGTGAGTGTGATTCAATCCCAAAATTCATCTATGGAATCCATGGAACATTTTATTATAACAATAAATATCATCCTCAAAGAGACCTCTCAAAAATATAGAGTATCTATAATTTGTCATGGAAGAGTATAAGTAAATAAGGCCTTAGAGTAACAGTTCCATCGGGGGTTGGTTCGAGTTCACCAAGGTTTGGGTTGGTTGTATCATGTATTGGAAAATATTGGAGAATCGGTTGATATGGAGATGTGAGTAGTGAATGAGACAAAAAAATATGGTTTTGATTCCAATAAAGGGGAATAAGAAAAACATATCAATGTGGAAATAAATATTGCATCATTTTATGAGCTATACTAAGCTGTAGAAGATTCCAATCAAATAATTATCCAACCATACCAATACACCAATCAAGGTCATTAATAGCCATACACTATTTATATGGGGAGACTCCAAGCTTTTTATGTTCAAGCATTTTTATTTGTTGATGAATGAATTAAAATCTAATTATTCTCAATCATCAATATTTTGTTTCAATTTAATGGTTATTTCATAATAAAATTTTAATATTTTGATAGGCAACATCAAGATATCCCATATCATTCCACCATTGAATAATAATGCTCGTCATGAACCTAAATACTTATTTCAGAAATACTTATTATTTATTTCACTTTTCATGGATCACATTTGTGTATAAATATAATTACCATCACCATAACACCATATTTTTCATATTGTAATGATAACTTTTAAATTAAAATTTTAAGGTATTTTTTTTTTCTGAATATCAAAATTGAAGATTCAAGGATGAATATAAGAATTTCTCAAACATTTATCTTGGTCATGGGACCAGGTGAGTATATTTTGACTATTGTTTTTGAATTAGGGTTTTCCCCATGAGATTTTCATCTTTTCCTTTCATTGACATCGTTTTTTCTAAGGATTCCTATAGAGAAATTGAATAGAGAAGGGGCATTAAATTTTACATAGACCATATTTTTATAAATTATAGACTGATGATCTTGTGTATCTGTCATTGGGAATTGTAAGGGTGTGGATATTAAAAATAAAGTATTATGTTTAAGGTGAGACAATATTGACCACAGTTTGAGGAAATATACCTTGTCAAATGGAATGAAAAAACAGAGAAAATGAGTTCTTTATATTATTCTAAATTGTGGGGAGAATGAAACATTTTAAACAATGATTCTGGACCCCTTAAATATTGTATAATTATATTGAATTATTTCATAAGGAATATACATTGAATATATTTTAAATTCAGTATTTATATAAATTTTTAAAATATCTAATGAGATAAAATTATTTTCTTCTTAGGAAAAAGATTCCTTTAGTTGACAGGCCACTTGGGTGAATATATTAGCCATATAAATCTTGGGTACAATGTGAAAATTTAAAACAAATGTGTCTATAAAATTTTAATTCTATTATCACAAATAACCAAGAAGGATTATGAGTATCTTAGTTTCTAAAAACAATAATTTGTGGTTTTTTAAATGTGGATGTTATGAAATAATTATTGAAGAATTTAATAGTGATTTTTTAATGATGGGTGTCTAAAATCCCATAGGGATATAGAGATCCAATTTAACATGGATCATAATAATTTGATTATATATATCTAGCTAAAAATAAATTTAATTCATCTATTTTAAATACATCAAGGTTGGGTCATGATGTGGGATCCAGATGTCACAATGTATCTTTTGAGGGTGAGATTATAGCCAAATGTTGTTCTATGAAGATTCCTTACATAGATATGGTTCATGTGATAGGAATAAAAAGGCATATTTGGGTGGATACTCTAAGTGGTTTTGAGGTTAGATTTGATCGATTGAGTATTATCTAACCCTATCCATGATGCATTATGACCATACAAGTTAGAATACTCATATATAAAAACACTAAGATGAAGTGAGTCATGATAGATGTGATAAAAAAAGATAAATTTGATTGTTTTTTTTGAATTTTCAAAAAACATAATTTTATGTGTTTTTTATAACACACCATATGATCTATAATATCATGGGTGAAATGATATCCTTCCATAGATTCTCTAGAATATTTTGGATGTGTGGGGAAGATTTGTAAACCATAACCACGGGATTATCAAATTTGAGGAAATGAAATGTTCTAGATTTGTATGGAAAACTCAAGGACCATGTTTGAATAATTTTATCCATTAGGGCACTCACATGGAATATGGTGAAAAAAAGTACATTACACTAAGGATGAAAATTCCTCTAGTTAATAGGCTACATTTTCTACACATATTATTCTACATCAATCTTGGTTGTATTATGCATAATCAAAAAATGGTTTACATTAAATAAATAATCCTTTATCCACAATAGTGAATAAATGTTTTTTTGATCCATATTTCCCAATAAATTGAGTATAGTTTATAAAAATAATTATCCATGAAGTATGATGGAATCATTTATACTGAATGTTTCCATGGATGGGGGACCCCCCCCCCACAATGGTACAACTCATATATAGTAAAACAAATTTGTCGATGTTTTGTTCATGGTTGGGTCCAAGGTAGAGAAACTAGAATTCATTATGTATCTTATTTAAATGATGATCAATAAAGACATTGTTTTAAGAAATGATTGTTTTCCTGAAAATTTCTGACATTCATTCTTAGAGATGTGTTTTTTTAGTTTTGTTCTAGGCCTAGAATTAGTTATCCAGATATCTCTACACATCTCATCGAAATTAGAGTCAAGACACGTGTAGTTATGGAATTAAATTTCCATACATTGATCAAGTTATTCTATGGGTAGAAGAAATTTTAACTTATGTGGGCTTAGATCGATTATAGGATCATGATGTTATTGCATAACCAATTGAATAATATATCAAGATACATGTATTCCATGAATGAAGTGTTAGTGGTGTGGTGATGGACTGAAAGCAAGAATAATTATCCTCTAAAGAAATGTCCAATGAATCACAATGTTTTACAACATGTGGAGTGGATGTGAACTATATTGTTTAATTTCATACAATGAGTATATTAGGAACAAATTTTAACATCATATGGTGGATATGTGATTCTATAAGCTTATCATATAATGATATAGATGTTATAATGTAGTTTAACATCTTAAGACTATGATGAATGGTCATTCCTTTTATGGTATTATGAAAAACACTATTGTTATGTGGAGGGATTAGAAAAGAGTTCATATGATTATAAAGGGTCCTAAACACATGTGAAAATAGATCTATGGAGGTTTCCATCCACACAATAATATTTCAAGATTGTAAAACATAGTTTAAGGTCTTTTTTCTTAGACCTCAAGGTGACTTGTTACTTCATGAACATAAAAGAATGCCCATATCGATATTCCTAAGACCATGTGATCCATGTTCGCTGTGAGAAATAGGGAATTTTGGGGGATTCCTTTATCACATGGAAGTTAGTAGAATTAATTATTTAGGGTTAGAGACCAACACCTGAATCATAGGTACTCTAAGACAAGTGACATAGTAACAAAATGATTTACATCATAAAAAATGTCATTAACCATATAGTTTAAATTCATATGGTATGGAGTTTTCACTATAGTGTAACATCATATGACAAGTGTATGGAAAAAATACATCAAGGTATCATTGAATAATTTTTGAGGTGATTATGTTTGTTTACTATGTGGGCATCTGTGTTGTGTTTTTTGAAAAAGTAGACCACGATGTATAAATGTTTGACAAAGGGGGTTTACATGGTGAGTGGCCGAGTTTAAGAGATGTTGTTGACAATACAATATTATGCACCAAGGCCTTGGAGGCATGGAAAGATGCAAGACATATGTTTTTCAATATGAAAAAAATCATAATATATAAAAGGAAAGAGTGAAACCCATGTTTAGGTTTAGAGCGTAAGGTTACTAGGGCAATAGCGGCTTATGCGGGGGAGTTGAACGCCATGAGGAGACTTGCGTGTCGGTGATCAGGGTGCCCAAAATGCCTATATTTAAATTTCTTATGATCTGTATATATCAAACACTATTCACTATACAGATAATGTCTCCATATATTTAGAGCAAATATTTCTTCTGTTAACTCAAGATCACAAGTGGCATAGTTTTTATCATGTATTCTAAACTGACTTTATGCATAGGCAATAATTTTATCATTCTGCATAAGGACACAACCATGTTCTTTCATTGATGCATAACCATAGATTAAAACCCAATTATTACTTTATGGTAGAGATAGGATCATATAATTCACTAATATCATCTTTAATTATTCGAATACTTCCTCACAATTTTTTTCAATACAAACATAACCCCTTTACGAGTAAGCTTTGTTAATAGGTGTTCTAAACAGGTGAAGTTTTGAATGAAATGCCGATAATAACATTCTAAACCTATATAACTACATTCTTATGTTATTATCATAGGAATAAGTCATTTTTTAACTTCCTTGGTCATCATAGGATCAAAAAATATTCGATACTTAATGATAATGTGGCCAAAAAAGGAAACTTATTCATCAAAAAATTCACACTTTCTAGACATCCTATATAATTAATTTCCTCTAAGAGTCTACAGAATAATGTGTAAGTTATTTTCATGATCTATGTAGCTTTAAGATTATAGAATGATATCATTAATAAATAATACAACAAAGTCATCATGATGTTGGTTGAAAACCCTTTTCATTATATCCTTGAAGACATAGGGTCCATTAGTGAGTCCAAAAAGAATTACTGTAAACACATATTTCTCATAAATGTTTTGAAATGTTGTCTTCGTAATTTATTCCTTCCTCACACACAATTGATGATATCTAGATCGATGGTCAATCTTAAAAAAATATTGGTCTCTATGAATTTGATAAAATAAATAATTAGTGAGAGGTAGTAGATACCTGTTATTTATTGTTATAGCATTGATATACCTATTTTCAATACTAAACATCATAGATCAATCATTATTCTTAACAAAAAGAATAGGGGATCCCCTAGAGAAACACTTGGGTGAATAAATCCTTAGTCACTCAATTAATATAGCTGTTTATTCACTTATACTAATTCCAATGCAGTCATTCTATATGTAGTATTTGATATAGTCCATGGACATGAAATTAAATCAATAGAGAACTCAAATCGTCACTCTAGAGGATATCCAGATAAATCCTCTATATTCACATAAATATATTTTTTCACAATAGGTAAATCATCGATTTGAACATTTCTTTCCTCAACCATTGATATTGAGTTCTCATCCTCCCAAATAATGTGAATTTAGTAGATCTATTGAGTGTAGATCTAGATGAGAATCAGATTGTGATGTTTCTACCCTCACGATAAGGGAATCCACATCATCCTCAAAACTTTTAACTTCCTTCTTCTAGAAATATATTTTCACAACATAATGTGAATTCTAATAAATACTGAGGATTGTATAAATGTAAATCATGTGTGTGAAGATAAAATTATTAGATAATGCATGATCATATGCTATAATGGGGACTTACTAACACATATTTGATGCAATGATACTTCCCTAAAGAGTTTTGACTAACATATCCCTTAATAAATAAAATTTTAAATATATAATTTTCATTAAAAAATGGAAATATATGAAGTAATAAGATGATCCAGAATCATATAAAGCTTCATATATGTTTGAGGAAAAATTAAAGTACATGCCACCACATCATTAGGGACTCCAATATCAGGAGTTGTGATCACATAATCTTGGACATTCTCCCTTATCCTTTTTGGGGAATGTTTCCTTGATGCCAAATAAAATCATTTGCATAATTTTCCCCCTCCTTTCAATTGTAGCATTGATCATTGGTAGCTTCTTTATTCCCCTTACAATCTCGGGATTGGTGGTCATTTTCTCTACACTTGTAACAAGGAAACATACCATTAAGTAATGCACCATGATGTCTCTTCTAACAATTATCACAGGGTAAAAGGTCAACACTTCCCTTCTTCCCATTTTACATATTTCCTTTTCTAGAGTTTTCAATAGAACGATTATTTTCTTACTTTCCATTAAAATCATAAAACATAGATAATTCATTTTCCATCATGAAGGCACATAAGACTCTATCTTCATTTGATGGGAACAGTTGAGAGACTAGAGCCCATAAGATTAATGGTTTTAAACCATCAGTGATTAGATAAATCTTTCTCATTAGTTTACATATGTAGTGTGCGGCATGTATTTCTATCATTGTCATGGTAGCTTCATACATTGAAACTTTCTCAACCTCTATTTGTCTATGATTCAAAAACTACCTTTCCATATCTTCTCACTTTTAATGAGGGATGTACTGTTCTAATAATATTTCATTAAAATACCTCCATTCCATTTCACCTATTTATTCCTCCTACTTTTTGATTGGGATTAATGGCCACAAGTAATCCACCTCCCTATATATGATAAACTATCAAGACAACCTTATCCCTTTCGTTACATCCAAAAGTGAGAAATACTTTTTCTAAAGAAGTTATCCACTACTCCACTAGGAATGAGAATATGGTATAATTTAATGATGGATGTTATAGCCTCATAAATAGGTACAACATATCACCTCCACATTGAAGATCCGAATTCTCCATATGGTTAAGGTTATTGTTCATAACCTGAGTTAGTTTTCCCATTATAGTTTTAAGTTTCTCAGCCCCAGTCAAAGAACCAGATCCAACATCATTTTCTTGCATCAGAGGGAAATCCTTACATGCGACTTTTTTTTGATGTGGATTACATTACATCCACTAGGTTAAATTTCTAAATAATGGAATACAATAGATTTGTTTATGAATCATAATGTATAATCTCCACATAAAAAAATAACTAGTATATAATTGAAATCATATTCTAAGATAACCTCATAATCATAATCATGGTTTCATTAAGAAAAATTTACATTTAATTATTTCATAATGGTTTGTAAATAAAATGTAAATTATCCTAAGAATATACCCTAAGAGTGTCTAATTGGGTGTGTAATAAGGCTCATTGTCCTGTACCAGGATACCCTGGGTCGAGGATAAAACTTCTTGTTGGAGTTGTTACTCTTGGGTACATCTGTTCTAGAACCACGTTTACATGTAGTATCCATGTAGGGAAGTATTTTCTAGAAAAATATGTATAATATATTCCTTGACAAAATTCAACGATGTTATTGTATGTTTATTCTCAATGTAATCTTAGGGTTTTGTTCACTGATCTACGTTTTATAAATCTAGTTTCTATGTTGCCTACTATACTTCCCCAAATAAGATTAGTAAAGACCATACCCCAGTTTCTCAGAGTCAGTTCCTTAATTCAATACATTAGAATGATTACAAGAAATTAATATCACAAAGTAATGAATAGTTTTTCAGTTTTGGGAAACTAAATATATACAAAGGTTCCACATTAAAACATGAAATGATATGCAATATAGAAATCCCTTTGACAATATTCATAACTCATTGGTTATCCCTGCTTGTATTTCCTAATATACCTCTTCATGACCTAAGAAAATGATACCCATGAAATCGGTGAGATAAAATTATCAATAATGGTATGAAATAAAATAGAAGATATCATAGAAATATAAATTATGCATGGTGAATAACTTAAAACACATGCTTTTAAAAATAGATTTGAACACATTTGGGTAGGAATAAGAGATCAATAAATAATGCCATAGAATTGCATAATCATGGGTATTCTATTAGTCTAATAGCCACATAAAACATCAATTACTAGTTTCATAATGAACAAATTAATAATTTCGGGCATCATAGTCACACCATCAAGGACCTGTGTAACGACCATAAATAATCATTTTATCAAGGCCTCGTGCCCAGAGTGTAGTTTGTTTGATAAGACCTACCGATGCATCGAGGGGATATAGAGTGCCACACCCCTCACCAACTAAGTCCAATGAATTAATCATATGAATGTAGATGAACAAAAACAACATATATATATTCATATTGAAACTAACATACGAAGTGTAAATAACATTCCCCAAACATTAAGAATAAACCCTGACTATTCAATGTAAACTGTTGAATGGTTTACGATAGAACACCCATAGTCCAAATAATCATAAACCATTAAATTATATATGTTAGATGATATCCTAAAATATTAATCCTAATAATACAAAAGTATTAAAAACAGTGTTTAAATATATGAAGATATTGTTATAAAACCACTGAGTAATTCTAACGATAAATACTCTTTTACATTTAATAGAATAGTTATTTTTTAAGAATAATTGTTTAAAACCATTAGTGATGTAATATAGTATTTTAATTAAAATTTTGTGATTTTAGAAATGTAATGGTTTATATAAAATAGATTATAGAGTGGCCTTGAAAATAGGTAAGAATTTGAGAAATTCCCTTGAATTGGGCATGTATTTTAGGAAACAAAATTTGAATAATCCTTTTAACACATATAATTCTCCATAAATTAAAGATGGATATTTGTTAGTACATGTAACAACCCGAGATTTTATGAAAAATATTCCTTTAACTTCATTGATGTCTTATATTATAAACTTCACCAATATTTGCTTGTACTATACGCAACACCGTATTAGCTTGCTGTATATGCAAAACTATTCTTGGCTCGTGTTATACACAATTTCAAGTTTGTTTAGTGGAAATTATTCTACGCAACATTAAGTATAGATTTTGTTTAACGTATAAATGAAATAAGTTTTGATTATGTTGTACGAACACCAAACAGAGATTTCACTACACGCAGCCATGACTTGGCTTTCTTTACACGCAATCACGACCTTCCACGATAGCGTGCGTTGTACCCAATACAAAGTTTCACTAAACAACGATATGGTAGTAAAGTATTATATAAACTAGCCGTTATGAATAGTAATACCCACTTTTTGGAATTTTATAAATTTTATCTTTCAAATTGGACTTCATTTTTGGATTTGGAATATCGAAATTAGCCTAGGATGAATTTTTGGTATTTTTCTGAAAACATTCAATTTTTGATGAATAGTGAAAACACTAGGTTGCTATTTAAAACCTGAATTTTTATTTACATAATTATTTATTTTATTTAAATTTATTATAGGTCAAAATTGATACATAATACCTATATAAGTTCAATGTAATTCATTGGAGTCATTTTATAATAATTTTAGATATATATAAATTTTATTGAACTTTTCACCGTCTTTTACCCACCTCCTAGGAGAATTTAGAAATTCACATAAAACATAATTTTTCCACTTCTGTGAGTGGAATTTTGAAACTCCGAGAGACACGGTTAATATCATGGATTAAAATTTGGTTCAATGAGATGATAATAATTTTTGGTGAATAGTAACTTTTTACCTTTATTTACCACAGTTAAATGTAAATTGGGTAATTAAGGGTAAAAATGATATTATTATTACCATAACACATGTAATAATTCTATTGGATAAGTTTAATTTGACAAAAAACCACCTTAGGATAAATATGACCATTTTGGTCCACTTGTATTAGATTGGGTCATTTATTATTAATTTATTTAAAGAAGGGTTAAAACAGTTAAAATCAAAGTTTAATTAATAATGTATTTTTAATATAGGGTTATACATAAGATAAATTCGACTATAAATATTCATTAGAAAGATAAAACTATATCATACATAATGGTATTTTATTTATAATTTTTAGACATTAAATATTTTAATTTATTTATGACACAATGATGATGCAGAAATTATCTTATTAATGAAATATTAACATAATTGATGTTATAAATACACAAATAAATGTAATTTGAGACTTTTTATGAATTAAACTAAATTTATAGGTTAATATGACATGTTAGTATTGAATTAACTAACCTTTTTCTAAATAATCATGCTGTTAAGATTTTCACAAAAATCAATTACCAAATAGTGTCAAAATTGACATAAAATAGTTTTGAAAACAAATATTATATTATTAATTGTTATTATATTCTTAAAAATCTAAGGATCGGACAAGATACTTATATCATGATATTTGAATCATTAATGGACAACTTGGGGGTCGATTGGATGTATATGGTATGTTTATTAACTATATAATATAAAAATACAAAGTGACATGGTAAATGTTAATCTAATTAACTAAGAGTTAAAACTAAAATATAAGGTTAATATAATGACCCAAAACTATCTAAATTATATTGTATGAGAGGATTTCGACCCATAACCACCCTTTCTTCGAAATAAATCAATTTGGAGCTATTAAAAACCGAATATGACTTTATTATAAAATAATATTTTACGTTTTTCCAAAGGTGCCCCTCTCCCCCCTTATAAAAAGGGCACCCTTACCTCTTCTATTCATACACTTTTGAGCCTTTAAGCTTGGGAAAACCCTTCCCATTTCTCTTCTCCACATACCTAGAAAATCTATGGATGTTTTGGTCTTCTCCAAAGACCAACTCTACTTCCTTAAGTGGAATCTTAAAGGAGGTGCGTTGAAGAAGAGGAAATCTCTTCTTCTGATTTTCTCAAGTTTCTTTCTTCTTCTACTTCTTATTATTTAGTTGTATCATTATAAATTAATAAAATAAGTAATACATATATACTGATATGTAATTATAAATATGAAACAACCTTATTTTACCTCCAATCCATCCTACGGAAAATGAAATCACCGCGCGTGCGTACATACGGAATACCGTCTCCACGCCGTGGTGTAATCTGTTTTTGACCACCACCTTACTTGGATGGGTATAATGGTGTAAATAAATTACTATATATGATTATTTTAAAGTTATATTTATTTTTAAATATTATTCATACACTTCAATACAATTCCACGATCATGGGAATGATATCATCGCTCGTGCGTACGTACGGACTACTGTCTCCACGACGCGATGAGATTCATTCTCCATGTTAACCATTAATGAATGATTATAAAGTATATATAATGAATAATAATGAAATGTATCACATGATAATGATACTAGATTTATTTATATATACATATTAATTTCATCTACTTAATTCCATTGAATTCAATAAAGAAACGAAAATAGCGTTCATGCGTACGTAGGACCTACCGTCTCCATGGATGGTGTATTTCAGTCCATTTATCGATCTATCATATATATTTATATGATGAATATATATTATATATAAATCATGTTTTACATTATGAAATTATGTAAATCAGTATATAAGTAATAATATCAAGAACAACAAGTCGAAACTCGTACGATAAATGAAATGATTTTACCCAAATCGTTGCTTTTACATCGAATTTACAATACAACGGATAATATAACGTCATAAGTAAACTATATATGATATGAAATCAATGATTATAATTCATTAATAAGTCAATGACATTATTTAAATCATTATACAGGAGGTTAGGATACATACGAAGCATATCAGACATATGGTAAGGGATAATTTTGCAATCTCATTCTTACCCGAGATTGCTTATTCGTAAGTATTTAATGGGGTTATATTTTTCATCCATGTCCATAAAAATATTTTTCATAATGTTTTTAATGTTATTACTTGTATTTTTAAAGTCATTTTTACCCCTCTTTGACTTTTACTTTGTGTTATGGATGGAATGGTTTTTTTACCATACGTGGTACTTTTTGACTTTTCCGAGAAAAGTATGATAAAAATGCTTTTTAAACTTACACGGCATGAATGGATTTTTACGGTTTCATAAAACCTTATTTTCATGAAGCTTACTCTACAATATTTAATGATTATTTTCATCAAAATAATTTTCTTTTAAAATTGCATGGCATTTTGTGAAAGGAAAATGTTTTTGAATATAAAGGATATTTTCCTCAAGAATTCATTTCAAGGATTTTATCAAAAACATTTTACATATAAGATGGAATTATTTCATATGTGTATGTTTCAAGTATGATTTATCTATGATTTACATGGTTTCACTTTTCTTATGATTAAATGATATCCATTTTTTGTATGGATTATGTTAGGATGGGATGTTGTTTGTGAAACCCATTTTATACTTTGGGTAATGATGAATTATTTTTGTTCATGTTGTGGCACAAGTAAGAATGATTTCATTATGAGATATGTAGGACCTATATCTCCCTCCAATTAATTGGGTAAAGATTTATATCGCATGAGATAGAAATGGTTGGAAGGGTACGTTAATCTGGCTTAGTGATACCGGAGTGGAACGAGGAGTGAACTTGATTCAGAAAGAGACTTTGTCCACTAAGATGGTCTTGGCAGCAATGCCATGGCTACGATGGAAATCATAACAAGTGTTGAATAGTTTCCACAATTACATGATTTATTCCCATGATGTTTTATCAAGATTGATGTTCCATTATAATACATGCCTTACGTACTTCCAAGATTTATGTCTTTGCACGAGATTTTGAGGTTTAAACATTATGATCATGTTTTTAAGTTCAAATATATGGTTTGTTTTATTTTCTCCATTATTTCCCTTAGTGACCATTTGAGCTCACCCTTTATATGTTTTCTTTTCCTCGGGATTTCATGAAATGTTTTAAGTAAGAAACCCAAAGGGGGAATATCTTTATGGGAGATGTTGAAGATCATTCTCCATGATTAGAAGATTACGTTCTGAGTTTCCAAAGACACTAAACTATTATGATCCTTTGGTGTCTATTTTTGTTATGTATTAAGTATTCCACAAAAGTAATGTAATGCCTATGTACGTCAATCTTTGGGTATCTACAGTTGGTATCAGTGGAATGTTTTAGTTAACCTTTGGATACTCGGAAGCGAAAAGTTTAGTGAGATCCCCATAGATATTTCTAAGGTATGTGTAGGGATGTCTCTAAGGTTAGGTATAAGTATAGGTTACAGTCCTAGAATTATTATAATGATCTGGAATAAACTATGATTAATCCCATGATGTTATAGATTGATAGTACTCCCCTTGATTATGTTGTTTTCCTAGCATGATTTTTTCCTATCACACTATTCTTTTTGGGTTTTAGAAAATGGCTGGAAACTGGAAGATTCATGTTAATATAGAATATGACGGACAATGAAATGATATTCATCATGATCAAGAAAATGAAATGGGATTTGGAAGGCAAAACATCATTATTATGCCTTATCAGAAATATCATAATATGATCAATAATCTCAAATTTGGAAAGTTTCCTAACTCAATTAATAAGATAAATAAGGAGTTTCATGATGATCATAGTGGAAAGAAAGTTTAATAAGATAAATAAGGAGTTTCATGATGATCATATTAGAAAGAAAGTTCAATTTTTTACATGTGAGTCATGTGGGAATAGACATCAAGGAGAAGGTTTCAAATGAAATGGAAAATTCTTTTGGTGTGGAAAAGAAGGACACAAAGCTAGTAATTGAAAAGGAAAATGATCAGTTAAAACCATGTACAAGGATAATTGTATTGCTAAGACATTAACAATGGTTAAATGTTTTAAATGTGGAATGTACGGGCATTATGCAGACCAATCCTCTAAGAGAAAATTTCAAGAAGAGAATCAGCATGGTCGTATGGGTAGTATTTATGTTGATGATGATGAAGAGACTACAAATAATATATGAGATGAAAGAATTGATGAAGCTCAGGCAGTGGTTTATGAAGTTAGTGGAATGATTGTATGTTTATCAAGCATAATGTATGGAATTATGGAATACAGAAAAATCGAAGGATTGTTACACTGTTGTCTTTCCTTGAGTTTTTTCAAGTATATGATGAATGGTACCGGTAACCATGAAAGGTTATTCAGTTATTTTTGGAAAGAAGATGGTATGCACATAATGAAGTGATACAGAGAAAATGAAATGAGCACATGATTGATATAAGGACTAAGTGATATCATGGTTCGAGTATATAGAATTTTGGGATTTTTGTATGTGGAAAGAGTTAACTTTTGACATTACTAATGTTTTCACTAAGTTTCTATGGTAATTAATGATTCAAATGAATATATTATTAAGGTATTCACAAGTTTGGAATGTGACCAACAAGATATATCTTATGATATATGGGGGATAAGTGATGGAATTCATGTGCTTGTTATGTGACATTTCATGTAATTGTTTTCTTTACACTATGAGATTGGACATATGTATTTTGGATAAGACAGAAGATTAGAATAGATTATGTTAGACATTAGATAGTATTTTTTAAGGCTAGAAGTTTTTGTTATAATAGTATTGTTTTTGAAAAAGGATAACCTGCAAGACTGGCGACAACCCGTCGCATCGGACAATGGTATGAGAATCAAACACACAACTGAAGTGCGACAGGCCTTTATCGCCTACCATTGTCCTACAAGTAGTCTCTAGTTATTAGAAACTAGTTTTATTATATTAATTTGTATGATATGTGAATTATAAGTCCATTTTAGTAACCATATATGATTAATCTCACTATAGATGTACTTATGTATATTTAATAACTTTTGATATCCTTTTGTTTGAGACAGATGGAATGACCCATCATTCTATCACATTATCTGCTAACACTTCAAGAATGACGAAATTCAACTTAATTTCTTTAAGATATGAAGTGGAAATTGTTCAAGACACCAATAACGGTGAGATTGTATGGAAATAAAGAAAGTATTTCTTCTAATTCAAATTCTTCAACTTTAGGGAAATGATCTTGAAAACCAAAAATGTTGTCCTACTGCTCTTATATCTGATGAATCAGATGGTACCATATATCATCAAAAATTTATGGCTTTGTGATTATTGGCATTTTCATAGCCATGTCCACTTCCACTCTTCATCAGAAGTTGATGGATACATTTCTCTTCCATATCCATATTTTCACCAATACTCTCCTATGTGGAAACCCAGTGATTATTTAATTTGGGTAAACGTTAAGTTTCATACTTTTGTTTTTTAAAGTCATTTTTTGGTATTACTTTATACTATATGGGTTTCTATTAATGAAACTTTCATGTAGAAAACCATTTATGACCCCCACAAATTTTGAGGGCGAATTTCCTTTTTTGGGGGGTAGAATTTAACACCCCGAGATTTTATGAAAAATATCCTTTTAATTTCATTTATGTCTTATATTATACAATACACAATGCTTAGATTGTACTATACGCAACACCGTATTAGATTGCAGTATACGCAACACTATTCTTGGCTCGTGTTACACACAATTTCAAATTCGTTTTGTGGAAATTATTCTACACAACATTAAGTATAGATTTTGTTTAGTGTATAAATGAAATAAGTTTTGATTATGATATACTCAACACCAAACAAAGTTTTCACTACACGCAGCCCTGACTTGGATTTCATTACACACAATCGCGACCTTCCACGATAGTGTGTGTTGTATGCAATACCTTGTTTCACTAAAGAAATATACGCTATTAAAATATTATATAAACTAGCTGTTATGAATAGTGATACCCAATTTTTGGAATTCTATCAATTTTATCAATCATAAGGGACTTCATTTTTGGATTTGGAATATCGAAATTAGCCTAGGGTGAATTTATTGTATTTTTATGAAAACATTCAATTTTTTATTAATAGTGAAAACAATAGGTTACTATTTAAAAACCGACTTTTTATTTAAATAATTATTTTTTATATTTAAATTTATTTTAGTTCAAAATTGATACATAATACCTATATAAGTTCAATGTAATTCATTGGATTTATTTTAAAATAATTATTGATATATAAAAATTTTATTGAACTTTTCACCGTCTTTTACCCAACTCCTAGGAGAATTTGCAAATTCACAAAAAACATAATTTTACCACTTTAGTGAGTGGAATTTCTAAACTCAGAGAGGCATGGTTTATATCAAGGGCTAAAATGTGGTTCAATGAGATGAAAATAATTTTTGTTGAATAGTAACTTTTTTACTTTTATTTACCACGGTTAAAAGTAAATAGGATAATTAAGGGTAAAAATGTTATTATTATTATGCTAACACAAGTTATAATTCTATTGGATAAGTATAATTCGACTAGAAACAACCTTAGGATTAAAATATGGCCATTTAGGTCCACTTGGATTAGATTAGGACATTTTTTTATTAATTTATTTAAAGAATGGTTAAAATAGTTAAAATCAAAGTTTAATAAATAAATCATTTTTAATATAGGGTTATACATAATATAAATTCGACTATAAATATTTATTAGAAAGATAAAAATATTTAATACATAATGGTATTTTATTTATAATTTTTAGACATTAAATAATTTAATTTATTTATGACACAATGATGATGTAGAAATTATCTTTTTAATGAAATATTAACATAATAGATGTTATAAATACCCAAATAAAAGTAATTTGAGACTTTTTATGAATTACAATAATTTTATAGGTTAATATAACATGTAAGGATTTATTTAATTAACTTTTTTCGAAATAATCATGCTGTTATAAGTTTCAAAAACATCAATTACCAAATAGTGTCAAAATTGACATAAAATAGTTTTTAAAACAAATATTATATTATTAATTGTTATTATATTCAAAAAAATCTAATTTTCAGCCAAGATACTTATATCATGATATTTTTATCATTAATGGACCACTTGTGGTCACTTGGATGTATATGGTATTTTTATTAACTATATAATATAAAAATACAATGTGACATGGTAAATGTCAATCTAATGAACTAACAGTTAAAACTAAACGATAAGGTTAATATAATGACCAGAACCTATCTAAAATCTATTGGATGAGAGGATTTAGACCCATCCACGCCTTAGCTTCGAAATAAATCAATTCTGATCTATTAAAAACCGAATATTACCTTATTATAAAATAATGTTTTACGTTTTTCCAAAGGTGCCCCTCTCCCCCCATATAAAAAGGGAACCACTTCCCTCTCCTCTTCAAAGCCTTTTGAGCCATGAATCTCAGAAAAACCTAGAACATTTCACTTCTCCACTTCCCTAGAAACATTCTTGAGGTTCTGGTATTCTCAAAATACCAACTCTACTTCTTTAAGAGGAAGCTTAAAGGAGGGGCGTCGAAGAAGATCTAATCTCTTCTTCCGATTTTCTCGAGTTTCTTTCTTCTTCTACTTCTTCTTCATTAGTTGTCTCATTATAAAGTAATAACATCAATATTACATATATAATGATCTGTTATTATAAATATGAAACAACCCTATTTCACTTCTTATCCATCTTAAGGAAAACGAAATCACCGCACGTGCGTACGTACGGAATACCATCTCCACGTCGTGGTGTAATATATTTTCGACCACCACCTTACTTGGATGGGTATAATGTTGTACATAAATAACTATATATGATTATTTTAAATTGATATTTATTCTGAAATATTATTCATATTCTTTAATATAATTCAATGATCATGGGAATTATATCATTGCTTGTGCGTACGTACGGACTACCATCTCCACGACGTGATGAGATTCATTCTCCATGTTAACCAATAATGAATGATTATAAAGTATATATAATGAATAACAATGAAATATATGACATAATAATGATACTGGATTTATTTATATATATGTATGTCATATACTTAATTCTATTCAATTAAATAAGGAAACAAAAACAGCGTTCATGCATACGTCCGACCTACCATCTCCATGAACGGTGTATTTCATTACATTTATCGATCTATCATATCTATTTATATGATGAATATATATTATATATAAATCATTTTTTAAATTCTGGAATTATGTAAATCGGGATATAAGTAATAATATCAAGAACAACAAGTCGAAACTCATACGATAAATGAAACGATTTTACCCAATTCGCTGCTTTTACATCGAATTTACAAAAGAACGGGTAATATAATGTCATAAGTAAACTATATAAGATATCATAAAAATGAATATGATTCTGTAATAATTCAATGACATTATTTAAATCATTATACAGGAGGTTTGGCTACATATGAAGCATATCATACATAAGGTAAGCGATAATTTTGCAATCTAATTCTTATGCGAGATTGCTTGTTCCTAAGTATTTACTGGGGTTATATTTTTCATCGATTTCCATAAAAATGTTTTTCATAAAGTTTTTAATAATATTCCACGTATGTTTTAAGTCATGTTTACCCCTCTTTGACTTTTACTTTGTGTTATGGATGTAATCTTTTTTTTGTTTACCCTACGTGGTACTTTTTGACTTTTCTGACCAAAGTAAGAGAAAAATGTTTTTTATCTTATACAGAAAGAATGGATTTTTACGGTTTCATAACACCTTATTTTCATGAAGATTACTCTACAATATTTAGTGACTATTTCAACAAAATCATTTTTATTTTAAAATTTCATGTCATTTTGTGAAATGAAAATGATTTTGAAGAAGAAAGGATATTTTCCTCAAGAATTCATTTCAAGTGTTATATCAAAACCATTTTCCATATAAGATGGAATTATCTCATATTTTTATGTTTCAAGTATAATTCATCTTTGATTTACATGGTTTCACTTTTCTAATGATTAAATGATATCCATTTTTTTGTATGGATTATGTTATGATGTGATGATGTTTGTGAAACCCATTTTATACTTTGGGTAATGATAATTGATTTATGTTCATGTTGTGGCACAAGTAAAAATGATTTCATTATGAGAGGGGTGGGACCTATATCTCCCTCTAATGGATTGGGTAAATATTTTTATCTCAGGAGATAGATATGTCTTGAATGGTATGTTAATCCGGTTCAGTGATACATGACTGGAACGAGGAGTGAACACGATTCAGAAAGGGACTTTGTCCACTAAGATGGTCTTGGCAGAAATGTCTTGTATACTATAGAAATCATAACAAGTGCAGAATGGTTGCCACAATTACATGATTTATTCCCATGCTATTTTATCAAGAATTATGTTCCATTATGATACATGCCTTACTTACTTCCAAGATTTCTTTCTTTGCTCTATATTTTTATGTTTAACCATTATGTTCATGTTTATAAGTTCAAATGTATATGGTCTGTTTTATTTTCTCCATTATTTCCCTTACTGAGCATTTGAGCTCACCCTTTATATGTTGTCTTTTCCCCAGTATTTCAAGAAATGTTTTAGGTAAGAAACCCAAAAGGGGAAGATCATTATGGCAGATGTTGAAGATATTTAACCATAATTAGAAGATTACGTTCCGAGTTTCCAAAGGCACTAAACTATTATAGTCCTTTGGTGTCTATTTTTGTTATAAATTAAGTATTCCGCAAAAGTATTTTAATGTCTATATATTCCAAGCTTTAGGTATCTACAGTACAAACATATAAAAAATTCACATAGAATGTATTATGAGTAAATTTTAATAAATAAGAATATAGTTGTGGTATTTAGAGAATAATAGTAATCGGTATGAAAATGGAGGTTCTGGTAGAAAACCCTTACCTTAAGTCTGATGGTGTTCTTAACTAGATCTTACTGTCCAGGATAACCAAATTAAATTCATCAATTAATATGTGTGTTACCAATTCTTTATGTACTTGTTTTATTATGTCCTTAATACATTCATTAAAGAA
The DNA here is from genome assembly GCA_963277665.1 of Viscum album. NCBI lineage: Eukaryota > Viridiplantae > Streptophyta > Magnoliopsida > Santalales > Viscaceae > Viscum > Viscum album. The sequence continues at coordinate 824,705,082 of OY728123.1, forward strand.
ATTATGGATTGGTTTAAAAGGTATAATTTTATTATTTGGGAGCGTTTTTTTCCTTTGTATTCATGAATGGTTTAATTATATATAATTAAATATAAACATGTTACAAGAGAATAGTTTTATTGAATTGAACTTTTATGATATATTTAATCATACATAATATTTCATGGTTGTAAAATTCAATTGGTTATTGGGAGTGAAGATGAATCATTACATAAAACGTTAATGATAATTGTTTGGGTTAATTGGTGGTTTTTTATCACAAAAAACACATTTTTATTTATAAATTAATATCATGTATACAAAATATTAATGAAAATAAAATAATTTATAATACAAATATTATATTTTTTCTGAACCATAAAAATGGGTTTTTTTCCATAAATGAAGATGGTAATAGAAATTGAAAACTCATTGTCCTTGAATGTGATAAATTAACATATCTCAAATGGTGTTTTAATTTATATTTTAAAAAAATAGGAAATGAGAGATCATGATGAATTATTCCAATATAATAATAAAATTACAGTATATTAATGGTAGTTGTGTTATCATACCTTTTGGATGAGCATAATTGAGGAGGGAAAGAGAAAATAAAGGAACTTGAAAGAAAAAAGTAGTTGAGAAATCCGTTATGAAAATTAGGCACCCTAATGTCGTCCCTTAAAAATTCATAAAATATTTTGAGAGTGAAACAATTGGTATCTCAAAATTATTACCTAAAATGTAATGTGAGTGAGTTATGGAATGTCATATCCCATCATAATTTAATAGAAATTTAAAAAATAACATAAAAAAGATTTCTTGAAAAAGTAAAGGGCGGTATAATCCCTTACCTTGTATAGTAGCTCCAAAAACATGAATTTTAGGACTTTAGGGGCATGATAAAACCTTGGTATGATTTCTATGGAGTTATAAATAACAATGATTCAAGTATTATTCACTTTTAATGAGATAAAATCAACTAATGAGTGGTTATTTATAAAAAAATATTGGGATTTTTTTTATTAAAATCAAAGAAAACCTCATTAGTGGTATTTGGAAAACCATGGGCTTGACCATGGTATTTTCCCATTTTATTGGACAATTGGGACACGTAATATCATATTTTAAAGTTAAAATGTTGAATTGAATTTTATATTAATTATTAAATCATTATTATGTCATGAGTCATACTGATAACTCAGAACTATATTTCTACTATTCATTAAAAACTAATGTACATTATAAAATTCTCATAAATTTAGCATAACCGTATTTCGATGTTCTAAATTAAATAATGAACTCTATTTTTGGAATATAATTTTATAAATATTATTAATTGAATTTTTAAATAAAATAATATTTTATTCAAAAAGTAACTATTTTAAAACTATAATTTGTTCTATATCACCTCTAAAAATAATTCAAGATCTCGTTATCTTATAAATTTATGATAATAAAATAATAATATGAATTACTTTTCATAAGGGATATATTAATCTTATATTAATACTCATAATGTTATGTTTCTGATCACAAAAAATGTTTGTTGATCCTATACGACTCAAAATATCTTACTGATCGCAACTGTATTGTCAGTTTTTCAAAATTTGAAACACAGAAGCGGTAAAAATATATCTAATGGACAAGTTATGACTATCTCCTAAAAATATCAAACTATTTGATTCACATAGACATATTTTTAATTAATTCTACAATAAATTTATTTTGAAATCGATGGTGTGTTACAATAAATATAATGATTTACCTTTTGATGCTATATAAATCCTAAAATATTTAACATATTATCCAATGAATTTATACATCCTTTATCTTTTACTAGTTCTAATGTTTCACTGAATTTCAAAGGTTTCAATTTCATGTATTTCTCCACTAAGACATGTTCCTCTATGGATAATTTTTTCACTCTCTTTCATTGTTTCCTCCATTAATTGTGTTCATCAACTATGTAATGAAAACCAAAACTTATCCATTTTGAAAATTCTATGATTCTAATTTGAAAGGATATTATCCCCTTAATTCATTCCTAATTAAACTTTCCTTTTTATTCTTCTGAAAACCACATTGAATAAAATTGTAGTAGATGATGTAACATGAAAATATTCAAAAGACGTTTCATGATAATATAACAATACATTAAATTTTATTAAATTTAAATTTAACATCACCCTAAACACTAATGTTTTATAAACATACTCTTTGATAACAACTAAAACTCGATATAAAATAATCAACAAATAATTAAATAATTTATAAAAATAGTTTCACTTTATTACATTTTATGATCATTTAGGTTTATTATTTTAAATATTTATGAAAAAAAATTACATAAAAAGTGGAAATATCTAGGAAATGTATATTTTTCCCAAAAAATAGGTTCTTATATTTACAACAATGGTTCATTCAAGGAACACGTTTTTCTTTTATGATTATTCCCCATGGTGAAAATATGGTGCATACTTATTAAAAACCATATATGTAATACACTCTAATTTATTATTTACTACATAAATACATACCTAATAAAATCTCAAAGGATCATGAGGCCTAGAGTCTTTGTAAAATTTGAATATTGCAAATTAAAATGAACCATGGGTACACTAAAAAAAATTGAAACTAAAAAACATTACCTTCTATTCCTTTGATATTTTAATGTTTCACATGATAACCTATGGACTTACATAAGAAATGGATGATCTATAAAACCTAGTAAGGAAATAATCAAGTATAAAATAAAGAATGTTACAAGTGTTTTTTGAGATCCTGTCATGGTGATATAAAAGTTGTGATAATAATAAAAATGAACATATAATCAAGATATAACATTATAACATCATCAAAATATTATAATTGGGAAATAATACAAAACATGCCATTATATAAAAATGTAAAGAATAACTACTAACTCATCATAACATAGTTTTCATAGGATAACCTCCCAAAAACCATACTTGTAATTTCCTGAGATAAAAACATTACCCAAATGCCTTGAATCCCTTTTCAGGTGGTTAACAATGGGGTTTTATTTTTAGAACTAGAAACATTATGTTTTTCTCACCTCCATGATGGATCACAAACATATTATGAAAATGTATTTGTTCATTGATTATTATACCAACTATGTTTAGGATCTCAAATTGGTCAAGAGGATAGGAGGTAGGTCTCATCACACCCATTGATGAGGGATTATTTCTAACAATTGTATTTTCTTATTGATTTATGATATGTTCAAGAATCCTTCCCAAAACTATATTATGGTAGTAGTATCCATTCTGTTAAAAATAATTTATTTTCATGTGTTGATGTAAAATAATATATATATATATATATATATAAGGTTCTCCATAAATGGTACCATATTTATTTATTAAGGGTTCTCTATCAATGGAACAATCTATATGTATCAAACGTTCTCTATCGATGATACCATCTATATGTGCCAGAGGTTCTCTATTTGTTTTCATTAGTTTTTTATACCCGTTTTAATCATAATAGTAATGAACATAGGAATTATAATCTACCATGTATATGGGGATTTTTATGTTAGGATGATTCCCATGATAAGGGAATACTTCATGTGCTTATGAAGGAATCAGAACCCACATAGTTTGGTGCCACATACCGAGACATGTTAATCAATTTATTGTTTTATTAAAAGGTCTAAACATTGATGTTAAACATAATATAGTATGGAAATCATAGAGAATTTTTCTATTAAAGAACCCATGTGGGACATAAACAATAGCATCCCATTTTGGCTGAAAATAAAGGGAATATGGCCTAAAAAGATAGGTTTCACCCATAAGATATGTCGATGAGGATGATATGAATATGAACTTGAAGGAATATAACCTCTTAGGTTGGGGAATGATCATATTGGGAATATTTTCAAATAGGTATGGTGTTTATAGAAGCTATTGAATTTGAACCTTAGGGAGTCTTCCAAGATATCCCAATGATATGGGAATCAAATTCCACGTAGTTTGCAATGGTTTGAGATTATAACTTTGTGAGATGAATGTTTAGAAATTTTAGATATTTTAATGAAAATTGTAATCACAGATATCTAAGACCTTGTGATTCATTCCCAGTGTGAGAAATAATTGATAATAAAATATCATCACATCATATGATCATGTCTAGGGTTAGACTAACAATAGAATTTGAAGCCCTTTTGGATTTTTCTTCCTCATATACCCTTGTATGAGGGAGGGGATATGGATGGAATGATAAGTTTGATTTACTATTATAAATTATAGTAGATTACACTAGGATGGAAACACAGTGGATATAATTTCTACACTCCCTTTAGTCGATAAGGGAGAGGATATAATGGGTAGTAAGGATGAAATATAGGGCTCACACATTCTCCTTAGTGAATTTTTCTTAACCTCAAACTAGGGATTACTCATCTACTGAACAAGAAAATAATACCAAATTAACTTCATGCTTCATGGAATACACTGGGAATGATGTCTACTACTTGAACCTCTACCACCATCCATAAAGTTGGGGTCTTCAGTACCAAGGTAATGTATGATTGTGAAAATTATTGGTACCATAGCTACTTCATGATTTATGTGTATCTAAGTTTTTACGATGAGTATTTATGATTATGATAGGGACACATTTATACATATTATATCATGGACTGACATATTTTGTGGCTACAGATGATTTCTTAGTGATTGAATTATTAGATATCAGTATAGATCATAGGGAACAAATTTTAATGTTCATGGATTAACTAAGATGAATAAAAATTATACGATAATGTATAGATGTTATATAGAAAATTTAAATACCATAATTAAACCCCATTACATGTATATTTCATGCTATGTGGGATGGGGAATCATAATGGGGTTCTTCTATAAAGAAATATTATTTTGAGAGGGTTACTCTATGAAGGATTTACCTAATGAAGATGACCAGGAAGGTCCCATTTCTCATAAATAATATCCCATTTTTATAAAAAATAATTTTTATCATGGATTACATTTCATGGGTCTCCCTTCCATTTCAGTGCATGGTAAACAGATTACATTCTAAACATTAATCTTCTCACCTATTATTATTAGGTCTATGGTTTTCATTTACCTCTTTTATTCATATAACTACCAATTGTGTCATCTATATTGGGGTTATCCAAGTATTTATAACTGTAATGGGAGTAACTACATTACCAATTCGGTTAACCATATAACATACATGAAGATATGTGGTAGAAAATAAAGGAAATAACACATCATAAAATATTTTCATTTGTGGGGGAGGGGTAAAATTTTACACCTCACCCCATGAATAATTTTTATTTCACGTTTGGTGGTGATAAATGACAACCTAGTTCAGAAAATATCATCTCATTTAGGGGTGAATGACTTCCTGATACAGAAAATGACTTATTAGTTTCTTGGGGGTGTCAAATAATAGCCTCATCCCATAAATGAATATTCTTTTAAAGGGAGTTCGTCATTACTTTTTCACCCCGAAATAGACCATTTTTGTAAGGAAACCATTTTATGATGTAGCCCACATAGAATTTGATCTATACATGAAAGAGATATCTTCTTTATAGTGTCACATACTATTAAAAATTTATCATGATTTTTTTGGTTAATTTTATTTCAAACATTGAAATTAATTCAATAATAATCCCAGGTTATCTGTGAATTTAATGGGCCCATAAAATTCCCCACATCAGAACAAGAAATGAAAATAACAAAGAGGAGTTAATTATGAAGAATAATATATACTGGTTTAATACTTCATATTTTATTGGGGGACTAGGATAAGAGAGCACCAAATATATATGGTGTTATGAAAAAAAAAATCACATAGTAAGGATTCATGGTTTTTATTTAGGTCTACGATCATTACATGATAAATTATCCACATAGTGACATCCCTTTATGGGAGAATCATTTAGTGGACTAATTCTTTATCATCCACCAACCAATATTCTCACAAAAAAAATATTTTGTTCATAATGGGATATATTCTAGCATAGTGATTTGATAATCCAATGATAAATTTTAATGTTATTCGGTTCTTATTTCATGTTATGTGGACCACGTATAATTTAATAAGGTATGTGTAACTTTACACCCTTTTGAATTTTCTTTCTCTCTTTTGGGAATCTAATGCTCTCGTAGCTTATTGATAGATAGAATATATAATGCTCAGGTTTTCACAATTATATGTGAAAAAATGAACACAATGATCATGATCATTGATGATTAAATAATGAAATGAATCACCCCACAATAACCCTTTTTTGAACACCTCATGGGTACTAAATTTAATCATTATCCAATTTTAGATCAGTTACCCATCAACAAATTTGGAATGATGTATGTTGTTCCCATTCCTATGTCCTACTAAACAAATCACCATTGACATAGATAAACTTATCTGAAAACATGCCTCGGGTGATAATCATAGTGAAATAAATAAATATCATAGAAAAAAAAGTTTAAGGGTTTTTGTTAGGTTATAATCTATTTCATTTAAATTAAGGAAAACTATCTTTGGAATTTCATATTCATTTCTATAAATCCATAATTTGGTGGGGAATGACAAAAAAGAAACATATATGGTTAAAAAAAATGTGATCTTCACCCAAGAGGATACTTTGTATAGGATATGGAATGGAACTTATGGGATCATAACATTCTTGATGAATAACAATATAGAACAAAGGATATTCGACTTTATGAAGAAACATAGGTGTCACAAAATTTTTATCACATGAATAGGTTTATCATTTCAATGTTGCTGAATGGGTGGAGTCCAGATACAAACAGAATTCAAATTGTGCATGATGTGGTTGACATAATTATTTGCGACATATCAATGATCATAGGAGACCAAATTATGGGGGATATGTATGATGAGTTCCATCCCCCCATGATTCATATGATAATATTTAGAGAGGAACCCCCCACCCAAGAGATGGTTTTTTCATTGCACAAAATATTTTGGGAGTAGATCTTCACCCTCAATTGTATGTTCCTTTCTTTGATTGGATCCAAGTACTTTACATGACAAATGGTCATGATACACACATGAAATTAACAATGACTTCTCTGAATCTCTTGAATCATAAACATGTTGGTATTTATTGGAATTCCAAAGAAGTGGTACATTATAAGTAATAATTTTGGCACGTCTCACTAGGGGTTTACCAACTTGTGTGACTTGTCTCATTCCTAGACATGTTTCTCAGTGGATAGTTACTAATGTGGCATTAGTAATGTACCATAGTTAGGGTTATCAACTTTTATCTGGAATCCCAATTGGTTACTGAGTGACAGATAAATACAATAGTCTCTGTATTGGTGAAGTTGTACCATCTGTTATGATAGATTAGAATTAGATATCCCCCTTTCATATTTGTTGGTACGTTTCATGTTTTTTTGAAAATGTTGAACCTCATGTAGTATGATACATATTTACCTATAACCAATCCAGTCAAGAGGGTTAGTTTGAGCCATACATTCAATGTATAAGGGGGGATATTTATATAACATTAGAAACTAAGGATATAATTGATCGAATCAACTACGACGATCAGTTTGTTTTTTCATTATACAAAGACCCACCCATTACTATGGTAAATGGTGATTCTAGACATGATATTATGCAGGGTACCTAATTTACACAATAAAATATTTCGTAGCTAAAATTACTCATGAAAAACTTTTTTAAAAATGTTATTCTCCTTGTTAAATCAGTAATAATTTTATTTGTGTAAAAAATAATCCTTGTATCTCAAAAAAGCACGATAAATCGAAAATATGTGTTAAACACACATCAATTCTGGATGATGTTTACATGGGAATATTAAAGTTACAAAACATAATATTCTACATCTAAATATAATCTTAGGATGAGAAGTTCTTAAATTGAGGAATGGATACTTTAATATCCTAATGGACAGCTAGAAAAATAGAAACCCATTGTGAACGTAAATCTTGTGACTAAAGGGAACGAGGATCAAAAAACTGAGGCAATCAGTGTTTCTTAAAAGTGTTTCCCCATCAAAATGCATTATATATAAGATATCAAGTAATGTATTGAGAAATTGGTGTTTGGCACACAAACTAATTGTCTCATTCACTAGTCCTAATCCACTGAATCATATCCTTAACCTCTTATCCCCATAGAGGTTTCATATCCACTATCCTAGGGGGATTGATATACTTTGAAAAGATATATGATTATACATGGTATATTTTGCTTCCTTCATGATTATGGGGTTGCAATGACTATATATGGGTGTATATCATCTCATCAAAACATTTATTATATCAAATATCTCAAGGAATCAGAAGGATACATTCACGATTTTGAGGCATGAATCCAATCACATCATGGATAACACATATATTCAATATGAGTGATTGAAATTACATGAACTTATGTGAGATAAAGTATAGATTAAAATTATAATAGTAGTGATTCCTCAAAATAAGATGAGGTTGGTTCGACCACTATTAATTAACCTAATAATGTTTCATCTACTTCACAACTATGCCCTAGAAAACATTCTACCATGGGAACATACATAGAACTAAATATATTAAAGAAGAAAGTTCTGAATATATATCATGTTTCTCTAATGATATGGGTATAATCTAAATTATGTATTCCATCTTGGGACCCTTTTTTATAGCCTTGGAGGGAATTGGACACCATGAGGGAAAATGTGTCTATCGAAGAAATATAGGGAGTACTGCAGCTATAAGAGACTGATATTCCCTGATTCGGAATCATTAATTCCCAGAGCATATCACATTTAATTACTGACCCAAATAAGATAGTTCATACCCATATGATATGGATGATTTAGTCCATTACATCTTGGGTAGAATTTATAGCTTTGGTCAGGTGTGGGAAATTATGAAAACAAGAGTTGAGGTAACTAATTTTGAGGGAAATGCAGAGTAAGATTTAAACCTAATTAATTATTCCACTATTTTTTTTGTTCTCACCCCAAATTTATTATTAGAGGATAGAGGTGACAAATTATCCATTTTAAAATAATAATAAATTTATGGGGTAACGAATGCTCGGATGTCTGTTCCCTCTGATGATAGAGTTGAGAATGAATTCTCGCCTAGCATGGATAAGAAAATAAAGGCATTTGTTTCCAACACTAATGTAGTATTTCCACCTACCCCACCACCAAATACTCTTTTTTGAAAATATCCTCCATGTAATGGAACAAGGTAGAGGCATAAAAAGAAACGAGGGATACAAATTTGATGGGGGATAGTTGGTATGTATTTTTTTTAACTTTTAAACATATTTAATAATTTTCTTCTTAATGAGTAAAATTTTGAAAATGTTAACACATTTATAGATCCTTCCATTTTAAAAATAAACATTCTGATATGGGAATCCTAGTTGAGGTGGGGACAAGACAAGGACCTAAGGTTGTTAGATGATGTCAAGTAAATTTAAAATCCTGATATGGTTGTTCACCCTGTCCATGTGAAGTCAATGTTTTCATAATTGGAGTTTATAATGGGTGATAAATATTATAGAAAATAGAATCCAGATTCTACTACAATTAATCTCAACTATGATGAACTGGATTTATCCGATGACCTATGAAGTGATTCAATATGGGAGGTAGTATCATTGATGCATGATAAAGCCTCACCCTTCCTAGTATCCGAACCATGTAAGAGATTATTATCCAAGATAGAATAGGGTCGATGTTGTTTTCCATTCCATTTGGAAAAATTTGAAAGAGAAGCCTCTTAGAAGATACTGATCTATCTAGTCATCAAACTAATGACTATAGTATCATGAATGTATCCATGACTGAGTTTTAGTTCATTTGGTCATACTAGACTTCTATTTTTATCACTATAAATTCTATTATACACCCATTAAAAAATAATAAATATGGGGTACTTGAATCAGGAATGTTTTCAACAATTATTAGTCATTTGGGAGACATAAATACAATTTTTTACACTAATCAAAACTGAATATTTTACTGGATAGTGCTCTAGTGTTTGAAATTGTGTCTCTCATATCTTAAACTACATCATCAATTTCTATAGTAGGTATTAAATTCTCTTACTATCTTCTTCTTGATGATCGATAAGAATTTATGAAATTCCAGACATTTTAAACAATAATATGATGAGGTTTCTAGAAATTAAACTACTTTATAACCTGATCATTTTGAAAGTGATTAGGATATATGTTCTATATTTGTCTAATAATAAAATATTTCCTCCTTTCTAAGAAATATTCTAAGGTAGATTGGTAAACTGTCAACAATTAGAGTGTTTCTCATACATATATATAGGGTAATACATGGATAATTATTTCTCATACCCTAGTCAATATTTTCATAACATTGACCAGGTTTTGTTACATTATAACCATACTTGGGTGTGGAGGGTTTAACTAACATTCCATACAGGCCAAGGTGAAAGAGGTTGTCACCACTCAAGAGAGGGTGACTGTGATTCAATCGCAAAATTCATATATGGAATACATGAAAAATTTTGTTATAACAAGAAATATCCTCCTCAATGAGACCTCTCAAAAATATAGAGTATCTATAATGTGGAAAGGCTGAGTATCAAAACAAAGGGCTTTAGTGGAACAGTTCCATCAAGATTCAGTTTGAGTTCCCCAAGAGTTGGTTTTGTTGTATCTATTTTTGGAAAATATTATAGGATCGGTTGATAAAGAGAAGTGAGTATGGAAAGAGCCAAAAAAGACTTGTTTGGATTACACCAAGTTGGATGAAGAAATAAAAATTAATGTTTAAATCAATATTGAAACATTTTATGAGCTATACCAAGCTTTAGAAGATTCCAATCAAACAATGATCCAACTCTATGAATACACTAATCAAATTCAGTAATAGACATACACTGTTTATATGGGGAGACTCAATGATTTTTTTGTTCCACCATTTTTATTTGTTTATGAATGAGTTAAACACTATTTTTTCTTAATAAACCATATATTGTTTCAATTTAATGATTAATTCATAAAAAAGTAATATTTTGAAATGCGATAATAAGATATCTCATATCATTCCGCCATTGAATAATAATGCAAGTCATGATCCTGAATATTTATGTAAAAAATAGTTATTATTTATTTCTCTAATCATGGATCACATATGGGTATATTTATAATTACCATCACCATAACACCATATTTGGCATATTTTAAGGAACAAAATTAAATTAAACTTTTTGATGTATTTTTTCTTGAATGTCCAAATTGAAGTGTTATGGATGAATATATGAATTGCTCCAACATTTTTTCTGGTCAAGGGACCATGTAAGTATTTGTTGACTATTTTTATTGAATTAGGGTGGACACCATGAGATTTTCCTCTTTTCCATTCATTGGACTCACTTTTTCTTTGGATTTCTATTGTGAAATAGAATTGATAAGGGGAATTTTTTTTATATAGGCCACATTTTTATAATTTCTAGCCTAATGAGCTTGTGTGTCTTTCATTGGGAATTTTAAGGTCATGGATGTTAGACCATCAAGGATTACTTTTATGGTGATACAATTTTGATCATAATGTGAGGAAATATACATTGTAAAATGTAAAGAAAAAATAGAGGAAAAAAGTTCTCTATATTATTCTAAGTTTTGGGGTGAATAAAACATTGTGAAGAATGATCCTGGACCCCTTAGATATTGTATAATGATATGGAATGATTACATAAGTAATATTCATATACCATGATTGAAATTAAGTTACAATATTAATATTTTAAAATATCTAATGTGATAAAATTAGTTTCCCCTGAGGAAAAATATTCCTCTACTTAATAGACCACATTTGGTGAATATATTATGCATATATGTCTTGGGTACAGAATGAACATTTAAAAAATATGTTTGTCAAGTTTTATTTCTTTTATCATAAATAAAACATGATGGTTTTAGAGTACAGTTGTTTTTAAAAACAATAATCTGTGGTTTATTAAATTTAGATGTTATGGAAGCATGAATGATGCATTTAGGATTGATTTTTCTAGGATTGGGGTCTACAATCCCATTGGGATATAAAGATTCAATTTATCATGGGTCATAATAATTTCCTTATATATGTCTGGCTAAATGGAAATAGAATTCATCTACATATAATACTTAATGGTTGGGTCATGATGTGGAATATAGATATGACAATTTATCTTCTGAGGGTGAGATTATTGCCATAGGTAGTTCTATTAATATTCCTTAAATTGATCTGGTTCATGTTCTAGGAATAAAAATGCATATTATGGTGGATACTCTAAGTGGTTTATTGTTATACAGGATGGATTGAGTATTTTCAAACCCTATCCACGGTGTGGTCTGATTATACAAGTTGGAATAGTCATATAAAAAGCACAAAGATGAGGTGAGTCAAGATCAATGTGAGAAAAAAGATAATTTTTTTTTCAAATTGTATAAAAACTTCATTTGTTGTGTTTTTCATCACACACCATATGATCAATTATTTCATGGGGGAAATGATTTACTTCCATGAATTCTCTATCATATTTTGGATGTGTGGGTAATATTTGCAAACCATGATCATGGGGTTATCAAATTTTAGGAAATGAAATGTTATAGATATGTATGGAAAATTCATGGACCATGTTTGAACAATTGGTTCTATTATGACACTGTCATGGAATATGGAGAAAAAATGTACATTACTCTAAGAATGAAAATTATTCTAGTCGATAGGCCACTATGGATACACATATTATTCTACATCGATCATGGTTGTATTATGCATAGTAAAGAAATGTTTTACTTAAATGATGGATTCTATTATCCCCAATAGTACAAAAAATCTTGTTTGATGCCATATTTCCCACTAAATGAAGTATAGTTTATAAAAATTAGTTTCCAAGAAGTATGATGGATTCATTTAGACTAATAGTGTACATGGATGGGTGGACACCCCCTCCCAAAACAATGGTCCAACTCATATGTAGTAAAACAAATTTGTAGATGTTTTTTTCGTGGTTGGGTCCAAGGTAGAGATACTAGAAGTCACTATATATCTCATTGAAATGATAATCAAGAAAGACATAGTTTTAAGACATTTAAGATTTCATGAAAATTTATAAATTTAATTATTAGATAGGGGATTTTTTTGTTTATAGATTGGCCTATAATTAGGTATCCAGACATCTATAAGCCTCTCATTGAAATGCGAATCAAGACACATGTAGTTCTGGAAATAAATTTCCCTACACTGATTAACATATTGTGTGTGTTGGGGAAATTATTTTCATACGTGGGCATATATTGGTTATAGTATCGTGATGTTATTTCATATCCAATTGAATAATAAACCAAGAAACATGTATTCCATTAATAGAATGTTAGTTGTGCGGTAATGTACTGATATCAAGAATAATTATCCTTTAATGAAAGGTCCAATGTATCAAATAGTTTTACAACATGTGGATTAGATGTGAACTATATCATTTCTTTTCATATAGTGAGTATCTTAAGAAAATATTTTAACATTATATAGTTTGTATGTGATTATATAAATCTTATCGTATAATTACATTGAGTTTATAATGTAGTTTAACATCATGAGAATATGATGAATGGTCATTCTTTTTACAATATTATGAAAATGACTATTGGTAAGTGGAGGGATTCAAGAAGAGTTCATGTGGTTATAAAGGGTTGTAAACACATGTGAAAATAGATCTATTGAGTTTTATTTCCACATAATAATCTTTTAATAATGTTAAAAAAACGTTTAAGGTAAAGTTTCCTGGACCTCAAGGTGTCTTGTTACATTATGAACAATTGAGATGACCCATATCAATATTTATAAGACCATGTGAGCCATACTAGTTGTGAGAAATAGGGAATTTATGGGGTTGAATTTATCACATGGATGTTAGTAGAATAAATTCATCCTGGTAAGATACCAACACCTGAATCATTGGTACTCTAAGATGAGGGACATAGTAACATAAATATTTACATCATAAAAAAGGTTAATTAACCATTTAGTTTAAATTAATATTGTTAGGATGTTTCCCTATAGTGTAACTTCATATGACAAGTATTGGAAAAATTATCCCTCATGGTATCATTGAAGAATTTTTGAGGTGATTGTGTTTGTTGACAAAGTGGGCCTTTGTGTTGTGTTGGCAGAAAATTACTTGTTTTATAACCAGAATGAAATAAGTTTATTGCAGTTTCATATTCATAACCCAAGTTTAGTTTTGTTTAAAACATTTCATATATAAAAAATTATCTGTAAATTCCATATAACCATCCTACCATGTTATCACCATCATTTTCACCTTCAATGACTATTCATTACCCAATGAATTATAGATCTATAATAGGAACATATATTATGATGAGCTATATGTGTCCCATAAATAATCATATATAATGTTCAAGTACCATATCCCAAATAATAAAATTATGATATTTTAATTTTTCATCATAAAAAATTGGAAATATCATTTAAACAATAATGTAAAAGCAATTTTCATTTGAAATAAAATTATGGAGGGATATCGAATTTTTTAAAACTATTAAAAATGAAAAAATTTCCCAAAATTTTTTATTGTTTTACACTATAAACTCATTATGTTAACGATAAAAAATATTTTTTATTTTATTAATATATAATTCAATTTTTTTATTGAAAATTATATTTACTGAAAATCTATGAAATTATAGTATATATAGTATCATCTTCTGTATAAAAAACTATAATTTTTGAAGATAAAAACATTCCTCTATAAGGGATGAGATACACTCCCGATTATATAGGACTCCTCATAATGCTTGACATTGCCTTTTTAACTTTCTTTTAATAATATTGGATCGTTCTTTCCGGACACTTGATCATTCTTGAAAAGACATGCCTCTATAATGATAATGAAACATCAATGAAGGTTGATATCATTCATTGGGGATTTACCAATATGATAAATAATCCAATGTGCATATCATATTCTATAATGATAATATCAATTTATATTAAGCATTGGATATTCTGTGTGAAGGAAATACATAGACCCGATGTCATGTAGATAGATCATGTATTCATCCCAAGAAACCATATAAAGCCTAAAAGTTTTACAAAGAATGAATTAGTCAATAGTTGAAGTAAATATTCCTTGTGTACTAATAGATATTCACTCAGAAGTATTTGGTCTTATGTGTGAATAAATATCAATCATCCATGTCATTACATCTATGTAAATACTCAAATTTTGTTATGTGTTATGAAAATGTGCAATTCAACCATATCATCTATGAATATAAAATATTTATTATTAATAGAGAATATATAATTCATTAAATAAATGCCATCCATGATAAGGGACCATATTTTAAGTGAGAAGGAATAACTTCCATGAAAAGTAAAGATAATTTGTTAGAAGGAATTGGATATTTTGGGTCATGTGTGGATGCATCCTTATAATGTCCAATTATTATATTTATTTCACATTTGATCTATCATACCACAGAAAAAATGACTCATTAAGACCATATTTTCCAGCCTATATGTGATCAACATAACATACCATGGTATGGATCTCTTTTGACCTTGAGAATCTTAGAATAAAATGTTATTTTATTGAAACAGCTAGTTTTGAGCAATAATAGGAGGTAAAAAAATTTAAGAAACTAAGGATGTGCGATCGGTACGCAGAAATTAATTGTAATTATTTTTCAATGGATAGTTGAAAAATAGTTTAGTATTAATTTGATCAATCACCATGTGTAATGAGTATATAACATACAATGATACTCTGTTACTTACTAATCCTCATCCTACGCAGTTATCTATACTTTAGTACCACAATAGATTAGAATATTCCAAAGAATGTTCCATCTAATTTTGAGGAAACATTTAAAGCTAATTGACCAAATGAATCTCATAAAATATTTTTCTAATTAAAAACTCCTTTCCCCTCATCGTGTTATATTTGTTTTTCATTACATTTGATTTTTACATATACTATTTTTTTATTTACTGATAACAGCTAGGGTACTTTGATAAGGAATTATATTATAGACCTTATTTTTTCTTTTTATATAATCTAACCCATGCCTAAATATTGAAGTTTCTAGTTATATCATAGATTATATTATGCATAGTGGTTGCTTGTAAAACCCAATCTTGTTTGGGGTCGAGTTTATTTTATTTAAATAAATGTTCTTGTTGGTGGTATACTATCAAGTGGATATGACTATTTTCAATAGTATAAATGAACCACTTTCTTTTTTGAATTCCACTATGGGTTAATTTTTTTTCATACATTTCTTAAATTTATTTTAATTGAAAAACTTATTTATTAAATATAACTTTTTATATGTTTGTATAATTAGTGATTTTCAGATTATACATAGATAATGATCATTAAATAGTGATATAAATATATAATTTTTTATATGAGTAAGAATTTTTAAAATGTAATTATAGTTTTAAATTATTGATCTATGTTGTCAATGGGAAATTTATAAAATATTTAAATATTCCAATTTCATATATTTATTATATTAGTTGAGTGTGATATTTTCTACATATAGGGTTATTGATATTGATTTCTATCAAATAATTTTTTTATTCAATTCATCATTCACCACCAGTCTTAGAACCCTACTAGGACCTCAAGTGGGAATAAGATATTATTTTAAAAAACAAGTTAAATTTTAGTGTAATCATGGAAGCGAATATTGGTTATAAAGGATGTAAAATGTGGATAATCTATATAAATTGAAATATCATTCTTCAATGATTCTGTAATGAAATTAAAATAAAATGAATGGTAAATGATTAAAATATCCAAAAAATTATAGATAATTCAAAATTAGTTTAAATCATCCTTTAACAATCATTTATTCCAAAATAATAACATTCTTTAAATTTTTTTATAACATGGATAAAGAGTATACATATTTTAGATGAATACATTAAGATAAGAATTTAAATAAAAATGACATTCCTTATGTCCTATCTAGACTCCCATATTATATAACATCCGAAAAATGAAATTTTATTTTTTTATTTACATTATTATGAGTTTATTTTTATTCATTACATTATCATTATTTATTTATTTTTAATTATTATGTTTTATTTAGTTAAAAAAATTGTTAATATCATGCTGTCCATTTTGGGTTATTTCTTATTTATAACAAAAAAATAACATCGGTGCAATAAACATGGATTATAGAATTATTATTACCTCATATCCTTCATATTCAACATGTTATATTTTTCATTTTTATACAGTAAAAATATTTTTACAGCTATCCATATAAGATCGTCATGAAAAATGAAACGCATCATTTTATGGAGATTGTAGTCTATATAAATGCATAAATGATATTTTCTTTTTTTTACTACGAGGAACAATAATAAAGTAGATAATTTTTTAAAATTATAGAATCATAAATAATTTTTATTTTCCATATCAATTCATTATTTCAAACCTTAGTAAATTACATTATGGTGATAATTAAAAATGAATCACATTGCTTTATAGAGGTGGTAGTTCACATATACGTAGGAGTGACGTTATCATTTATTAATGGATGAAAGGGTTAAAATATAAGTTATATATTATATTTACTAAATCAAAATTATTAGATAAATATCATATATATAAATTTAATTAATAATTTAACAAATTATATATTCCTGTACTGAAAAATGAAACACACTGCATTGTTAATGTGGTATTCCCCATCCATGCATGAGTGAAATTTTTAGTTCCCATTAGATGTAAAATGATATGAAAAAAGGTTATATAATCAATATAATAACATTTATGTTAATTGAATAAAAATATAATATTTTATTATTGTGTTTAACAAAAATTTGAAGGTGTCATATGTAGAAATAAACATGAAAAAAACTGATTAAGAGTTATACATCATTTCTTTAATTTCCCATATGGGTTCCACAAAAGTAATGAAATATCATAGTATATGAATAATTTATGAAAAATAAAATTTTATTTAATATAATAATATTGTTATTTATTATCTAATATATTTTCATATTCTAATATCTCATTACTTTTAAGATGAATTTTTAAATGGATCAATCTTAGTTAACCATTTCATCAAACAAACAAGTCAGAGAAAACAAATAAAAAATTTTCCTACCTCATTAGGGATTTTTTGATGTTTGATGATAATTAATTGATTAGTTTTAATTATTAAAACCATTGTTAGGATGAAATTCATCCATTGTAGGATGAATGGGTGTGATGAGTTTTTCCCATACATAGATTATACTGAAAGAAAAAAAAATTTGTGGTGATTCATCAACAGAATTTTGATGATATAATGCATATATGTGGGATGGAATTAATTATTTAGTCACCTAAAAAATATCCTAAATCAGCCATAACATTTCCATCATAATTATATTAATTTAATCCACCTACTAAACCTTTTCAACTATCTAGAAGTATATATCCACCAGAATAATCTATCATTATATGTCAAAACCACACGACATTTCTTTTTCATATCATTGAAACATTTCATCTACATGAAACAACCAATTAAATAATAAAAATAACAAAAACATTAATAATTATAATGAAACTAAAAATTTGGGTTTATGGATCAACTCCAAAGTTCATAATATATAAGTCATCTAGAAAAAATATTAATTGAACTAGATCCTTATGAATAAAACCACTGTGTATTATTGATGATATTGGATCTCGGAGGAGGATCAGAGGAAGTCTGTTAGAGTATGGGTGCTAAGAACTGGGAAAAGGGAACTTTCAAGGCATAAAAGTTGGATTAACACCATGTAGAATACTTTCATGACATGTATGTGGGATTCATTTTGTTTAATTTTTCGAAGTTTAAAAATTTTAACAAAATCGAAAGGTGATGTTTTTTAGTAGAAACATACCTTGAGTCATTACATAATGTGAATGGGGATTTCATTTTTTTCAATCCCTTGATGTTGTATGTTTTAAAACATTTCCAGCCGCTTGGGTTTTTCAAACCATAATGTTTTAGAGACACTCTCTCAACTCTAGGTGACCTGAAAACCCCATCTTTGATGTTTTGGGAATTCCACCGACAATGATCAATTCCTAGATCCCTCCTTTGATCTATTGTGATACTTCTATAATATTAGGTAGGTTAAACATCTATTTTTGTGTTTCATTGATTTGTTTCCTCCCATATTGTTTAACAATTCTATGGAGGATTATCTCCCATGTTTCTAATGTGGTTCCTCTTAGTTATTATTGGTGCTATAGTTCCATGACATCCTCAGCTGAATACAGTTTTTGTTGGAGAGGAGATCGGAGATCGGTTGCATGGTCCCTTCTCATAAAAGGAACATAAGTAAACTTTTGGGGCATCTGATTCTTTGAATATCTATTTAATTATGTGAAATAATAGAGTTAAATTTATTCATCCCCTTAGATCACAATGAAATTGTTGACCAAATTAAATGTTTTAACCATATTAAAGAATTAGTACCAATTACATAGTGATGTTGTTGCTTAAAACTATGATAATGGTTTGAAATTTGATTTGATTTATAGTGTGACATCTATTAATTTATTGTCTTAGTATGTTTTTATTGATGGAAATTAGTAAATAATTGAAGGATATAAATAACTGATAATTAATCGAATAAAAGTTAATGTGGAATGTTTAATGAATCTATTTGTTATTTTAATATAATATTAATCAAATTAATACGAGTATTCATGTTTAATGGAATCAGTTAATGAACCTGAATCAGGTTTATTATTTTTTATAAATGATTTAAAACAATTTTAAATTTATTATTAAATTATTTTATGGGAGTTTGAGATAGCCTATTACATAGATTTCCCATAGTTGGAACATGTGATAATGAACTAGTTAATTCAAGATGGAATAAGTACCAGTTGTGTAATATAAGATAATTCCTTCATAGGGCTTGAGTTTCCTACTTTCTTTAAAAGGCTATGTGCCTTGGGTTTTAGAGCCATGATAGATCATTGTTTGTGAAGGTTGGGTGCTTTATTTTAGGGCCAGGAGCCCTTTTTTTGTTTCCTACTTCTTGTGATGTGACATGATCATGGGATGGTTGAGGCGGGAGGGCTATTGTGGTTTGTGGGGGCATGTAGGCCAATATGTGACATGAGCCTTAGATGGATGATGCTGGAGGGTTGTCGTTGTATATGGGGTAGGGAGGCCTAGTTTTGGTGGAAGTAGTTTATGCCTCGAGTGGTGGGATGCATCGGTTTATGCAAGTGGGTGTATAAGTGGACAGTGTAGATGAAGAAATGAGTTAAATATCGAATTACCTATTGTTATGAATGCTTTATGTTTGTTAAATATATTTTTTTGGTTGGTGGCTTGGTTTTTTTATCTAGATTCCTTTCCCCGCAGATTGAGGTATAAATATGTGTTTAGTTTCTCTGTGTCCATGGTAGGCGAAGATGCATGGGGTATGCCAGGTGCCTTCCATGTATAGTTTCTCATGGCCGGATGAGTTCACTATCAATATATTTCTAGAAAATACTCAATGGCTCATTCATATACTCACTATGTAAATCCCATTCTATTTGGGATGTTTAGAATGTATTCTTAAAGCATCATGAAATATGTAATGTGTTAATGTTTCCAACTAAATGAAAAATGTTTATCCCATGGGGTTAGATCGTGCTGGGATGCAATGCTGAGGTTGAAATTAAGATAAACTATGGACTCGGTTTTCTTATGCTCGGAGGGAATGGATATTTGTGGAAATGGTAATGTGATGAGATATGGAAGCGATAATGGTTAATTAATGGATAAATAATTAATTAACATAAATTATAATCGATAAAAGTGGATAAATTAATGTAATGTATCTCTTTAAATGGTTGCGTGCTTTTAAAATATCTAGTCTTAGCAATGGAAGGTGGGTGTATGAAAGAAGTTAGTTGCAGTTCAGTCTGAGATGAGGATATTACCATACATTGGTTGTGATCTATATTATATCATGTACTTTTTTGTATTTCTATACACTAGTCCATCATGTTGGTTAGGTAATCTTACATCCTTGGGATTCTAAGCCCTTGGAGGTGTTTTCCCCAATATACTGGTGGGTGGCTTGATTGATAACTACAACCTTTGGCCAGGAACTCATAAATTTGTAGTTACTTATGCTGGGATTCACGATTATTAGTTTTTCCAATATATGTGTTTTGAGGTATGTAATGGCCTATTTTTATTCTGCACATATTTATTTTGGATGTATTTTCCTAAGGAATACTATAGGTATAATGTGTATAAGATGTGATGTATTGAGGATCCTTACTTAGTGTATGGGTTGTGATGGATTGTGGTAAAATACTCACTATATGATACACTTTATGTGATCTATGGTGGCTCCAATAAACCACATGGTTAGTTATGGTTATGCAGATAGAGTGTTTTTTTCCATGAAGTGCACATTATGGCGCTTCACCCAGGTCGTTGTGGGCTATCCTTTTTTGAGAGATAATTATAGGACTTGTGATGCATGGGAAATGTGAAAAAACCCAATGGGGATGTGGTAGAGGGTACACATGATTTTATTTATTATATTATATTTTAATGTATGTGATACATGGTTTGAGTAGCCATGGTGAGGCTGGTAAATTGGTAAACCTGTTTTGGTAACACATTAGTTTCACTTGTTGTTCACTATGCTTTGGAATGCTTTATTTACATTATCATGAGAGGCTTTGTATATGATCCTACTAATTATACTGTTATACTCAAACAATGTATATGTAAAATATTTTTCAGGTCAGTTGGACCAGGTTGGAGATCATGATGGTTACTATTATCTTGTGGGTTGTTGGTGCTGTTTGGGTTTCATGGTCACTGCAATCTATAATTAATTTTGGAAATTGAATTTTTACTTTTTAAATGAATTAATTATTGCATGAAATTGAATTTTTGAACTTGGTTATTCTTCAATATTTTAGTCTCAATATGATATTGTTGGTGTCTACATTATCTATCATTTCCCATGTGTTTCTCTTAGAGGGTAATGCCTACCATCTATGTGTTTACTATACCATCAGTGGTAGTCGCCAACCTAGTTGATACTGGAGGGGTAACTATCTCTCTTCTCCCATTTAACGCCTAGGAGGGGTCCATTTTGTGGGGAGGGGGTCATGACAGGGTGGTATCAGAGTCATGTTGAGGGATAAGATGGAGTTTGTAGTTAGGCATATGTTATGTTGCTTGGGTTGGTAGGTAAATTTTATGAGCTACATTATCAAGAATTTTATAAATAGGATATCAGTACAGACACGTGTATTTATCCCCCCTATGATCTGATCCACAGAACATTAATCTAACAATGGCTACTAATCGAAGTGATTCTGGTTGCATTATTGAGACATAGGAAATGATCATGCATCATTATTATATATTCCTACATTTTAATAGGTAGAACTTTGTGTATGTTAACCTAAAATGATTAAAATAAAACAATAAATTATTTTTTAAGACTCCATATCCATGGTATATGAGTTATAAATATTGATTATTTTACCTGTATAGATCATGGTTGACATCATTATCAGGTTCTCACGGAAGATATTCAGTAAGTTGTTCCAGTAGATCGTTGTAGGGTATAGGTCAATGATGATGAAAATCGGAAGATGAAACTCTCAGAGTTTAAGTGTCGTAGTATACATAGGTATAATGGATCTATTTAAGATGCAGTCATTGAAGACTTTTTGGAGGAGTTTGAGATGTCTTTTAATTTAATATATTCTCGGAAGGAGCACTAGGTGTCATTAGATTTTATGGTGATGTGTGGGGCATCTAGGCAGTGGTGGTTATTGGTCCGTGAGGATCGCGAGGAGTTAGTAGTATCATGGGAGGAGTTCTATAACTAGTTTATAGATAAGATTATTTCATCGACAACAATGTAATCCATTCAATAGGAGCTGCTTACCCTTTGGTAGGGGATCTCTAGTGTGTACAAGTTTGGAATCTGTTTCTAGAACCTCCTGCGATCTGCTTCTGACCTGTTTCAGGATGGGGAGGCCAAGGTGAGGAATTTTGGGGAGCATTTCTACCTAGAAATATGATACCATGTCACTCTATTATTGGTTAAAGATGTATCATGTGGTGTTGGTGGGAGTTTAAGTCATCAATATTACCTTAAAGCTAACCTGGTCTTCATGACAGGGGAGTTGTTAGGATTCCTCATGAAGTAGAGATTTGGACCAGGGTTCCTAGTTGCCAGGATAAAATAACATCCAATTAGATGAGGGTAGGTCTCATCACATAATGTATCATTTCTCTATTGGATACCACTCAAAGATCTAATATAAGGGACCAAACATGAGTTTTTCATGTTGAAGTTGTGTTTTTCAGTGATAAGAGTGACCAACCTTTATGATCAATCATCATGAACCAGTTGTTCCTCTTCATATTCGTCTATTGAGGAAGTTATAGGTGAGGTAGAATCAGTATGGTGCAAATTTTTGGGATCATCATATAGTTTATGGGGCGGGAAGATGGAACCATAGAGATTTTACCCATCATAATTGAGTTATTGTGGCTTCGAGTTCCCTTTCTGTTGACTACACCATTTGGAGGTCATGATGTCTAGTTTTATTTGTGTAGAAACTAAGAGTTAGTGCTGGGGAAGAACCACTCTTGGGGATATTTTCTATGTTTATAAATACAACTATATGAAATGATCCTTAGAATGGATTGGCTGTATTCATTAGAGGCTATCATGTATTGCTTCAGGAGGTAGGTTTGCTTCTTTGATGATAATGAAGATCTGTCAGTTTCAGTTGGCGAGTGAGACCCTCAGATGGGTTTAAGGCATGTTATAACCTTATCATCCTTGATAACTAAGTTGATGTTGCTTTCTTGGGAAGTTTACCAGTTAGAATTTCCTAGGGTAATATAAGATTACCCTGATGTCCTTCCAAGAGAGGTTGAATCATTACCCCCTCGATGAGAGATCATGTTCAGTATTGAAATATTTCTAAGCATGTATTATATCTTGATGTCTCTGTATAGGATGACACCTTCTGAGTTGCGAGAGTTGCATATTATGTTGCATTGTGGTTTTGTTTGTATATGTGTGCCACCATGTGGTGAAACCATTTTGTTCTTAATGAAGGATGATAGAAATTTTCTACTATGTATTAATTATAATTTCTTGAACTAAGATAAAGTGAAGAACAGATATCATCTTCCATGGATTGATGATATATTCAAACAATTTAAGGGTTCTTGTTGGTTATCGAAGATCGATTTTTAGTCAGTATATCATCATATGCATTTATATGATGAAGATATCCTGAATACTTCTTTCTGTTGTCATCTTGGGCATGATGTGTTCCTTGTGATGACATTCAGTGTGCTGAATGATATATCTATGTTCTTGGGGTCAATGAACACTTTCTTTTATGATTTCCTAGTTATATTCATGATGGTTTTTATCGATGACATCCTAATGTACTCAATGTCCGAGGAGGAGCATGTTGGGAATCTGCAATCAATTTTAGGGATTCTTCACTGTGATAAATTGGTTGAAAAGTTATCAAAGTGTGAGTTTTAGGCTCGATAAGTACACTAACTAGAGAATATCATTTCATAGTAGGGATTATATGTAGACCAGTCGAATATTGAAGTAGTTGTGTCGTGGTAAACACTCATTTGAGAAGTAGAGGTGCGATGTTTCCTTGGCATAACAGGCTATTATTGGAGGTTCATCATCAATTTTGCTCAGGTTACGACTCATTTGACAGTGTTGACAAGAAAGGATTAGGCATTCTTGTGGGATGATCATTTTTTGGAAGCTTTTGAATATCATAAAGGGAAGACAGTCAGATCTCTAGTTCTTTTTAATCTTGAAGAATGAGATCTGTTTGATGTTTTCTGTGAGTCTTCACATCTTGGGTCGGGGTGTGTTCTAATGTAGCTGATATCATTATTTTATTATCGGTCTTGGTAGTTATGTCCCTATTATATAACTATAACACCCATAACCTCACGTTGTCCACAATGGTGTTTTCCATATAGTTTGGGAGAAATTACTTCATCAGTGAGAACTTTGTGGTCTTCATTGATCATAAGAGCCTCAGGTATATTTGTCCTGATTTATTACAGGATTATGAAATTTATATTTCAAATACAATTGCAATGTGGAATATTATAGATGATTACCTAGGAAAGAATTTTTGTAGTGGTGATGTGCATGGATATGGTGATTCATGGAGTGTTATGGAAGAACATTCAGAATTGTATCAAGATATAAGAGAATTCAGGGTCATGTGATGTGTTATTCAGATGATGGTGTAGTCATATCTATTGTTGCTAGTGGAGGAATACCAATTGGGGTATCTTGAGATAAAGGATGGGGGAGACTGATTTGTTTATGGCAAGGAATCCTCTGGTTGGTATGAAGATGAAAAACCCCAATTGTTTCTTCTAGGAAGGATTTTTATTCCTCTAGATAAGTGTAAGATGGTTCTTAGAGAGTTACGCAGTCCACCCTTATCAGTACATACTGGCGTGATAAAGATGTAACAATCCTTGAGATGTTTTTTTGGGTTTTTGGGGTTAATGTGTGCAGTTACAGAGTTTTTTACCAGATGTTTGATCTGCCAGAAGGTGAAGGTTGAGCACTGTGTTCCTGGTGGTTTTCTCAAGGCATTAGATGTTCCTTAATGGAAGTGGGAAGAAATCATGATGTATTTTTTTATTAGTTTACCTTGACCTAAGGGATGATATGATGCCATATGGGTGTTGTTGGATCAGTTGGCGAAAACATCATACTATATATAGATTAAGGTGTCCCAACCCACTCCTTACAATGTGTACCCCTCTTGGGCCGACAATGTGAAAAAGGAGATAATGACCCTCGAGTCCCCCCTCTAGTAGGCCCCGAGTTAGTGACTAACACCGAGGGTATAATGAACACACAAATGGGAGGCATTACCCTCTAAGAGGACACATGCGGAAGAGAGAGATAAGATAGACACCAACCAACTCTGACTCAGAACTGAAATATAAAAGAAACCCAAGTACATAAATGAAATTCCATGTAAAAGTACTACAACTGAAGGGGAAAACTGCAAGTACCCAAAGGAAAGTAAAATAGCAGCGAACATAATACCAAACAGCTCCTGCAACCATAAGCTAGTAGTAACCAGCCTGATCTCCAACTTGCTCCAAGTGACCTGAAAAACATTTTATATATACATAGGGTGAGTATAACAGTATACTCAGTAGGATCCTCCCTGAAGCCTCTCGTGCAAAAGTAAAGAAAGCATGCAAAAACATAGTGAACAACAAGTGAAAGAAACTCGTCACCTAAACAGGTATACGAAGTTCCCAACCTCACTATGTCTACTCTCACCAAGTAACGCATACAAGAATATGGAATATAATAAAGAATATCAAGGGTACCCCGCTAATACTTACCCACTGGTTTACTGCTTTGCCCCAAAAACATACGTATTGTGCATCTCTCTCAAATGGCCATCCCGTATAAACTTGGGCTAAGCTCTACAATCTGCACCACGTGCACCACAAAGGCTTTCCTACAGACACCTGGGCTAAGCACCACACCATCCTCATAACCAGAAGTGGCCAGGTAGATTTTGGGAGCCACCAAAGCTCGATTAACGTGTATTATACATCGGGTTTTATACCTCAATCCATTACAGCCTATACACCAAGTAAGGATCCTCAAGCCATCACAGCCTATACATGTTACACCTATAGTAGTCCATAGGATACTATATCTAGAATATATGTGTGTGAATAACCACAAGCCATTATATCCTTCTACACACATATATGGGGAAAACTAACTATTGTACCTCATGGAACTAGTATGAACCAAGAGAAGAGAGCGTGGTCAAATGGGGTAGTCAGCCATTCATCCACCCACCAGAATGTTGGGGAAAACACCCCCTAGGGCACAAAATCCCCAGGGTGTCAGTTTCGCTTACTGACAGGGTGGAGTAGAATATAGAAACAAAAAAAGTACATAATATATTATAACACACAACCACACTATGGGCATGACCTAGTCTTAGATAAAACTGCAGCTAACGTCTCTCGGACTCTGGGCTTCCACTATTATGACTAGGTATCCTATAAGAACACAACCATTTAAAGGGCTTTATTAGATTAATTCATCCCATTTTTTCAACAATTCCACTTTACGTTAATTAATTCTTTATACATTAATTGACCATGAACAATTTTCACATTAAATTCCATTAACATCACAACCAAAATCCAATGTCCCTTCAAAAGTTCTCTACCTCATCATTAAGTTCCAACAATCTCCAACCCCATGGGTTAACATCATTTATTAAAACATTCATTACAGAATTACATTCCCATATTTCCAGGCAATCTAGAAAAGAAACCTATGCTACTAAACACAAGGGGGCTCAAAACGTTGAGTAGACGTACTACCCGTCGAGTTTTTTCCGCCTATAGCAAGAGTGTAGACCCATTATCCCTTGGGAGGATAAACACAGAAAGAACGCGGAAAACCCCATGTTTCATCGCCTCATTTGGAAGAAGGGTATGCAAGACTAGTTTCCTTGAGAAGTGGGGAAGAGTAAAATAGATAAACAACCAAACCAATCACCAATAATCCAACAACCACATCCTTCCCATTCCATCATCCCCGGTGTCCTCCCAGACACCCACATGCATAAACCGATGCATCTCACCACTCTAGGAATCATCCACTGCCACATAGACAAGGCCTGCCTGCCTCCACATATCACAAGGCCCCTCCAGGGTAACATCATAACACATGCAGCAGGAAAACAAACATTACAACAACTTAGTCTCTTGGCCTTTTAGCAGGCATCCATCCTTCAGACAACAACCACCAACAATCAAGTCAAATGGGCTTTTATCCATAATTCACAACCAAAGGGTAACTCCAAACCCTTCGTGGAACCTAATTAAGTTATTTAATCCATCTTGAATTAACAATTTCAATTCATTGGTTCCAACATCATGAACCAATTCAGTAAGCTAACACCGAAGATTAAACATGATTACTATGCCAAATTTGATCAAAAACAAGTCACAACAAGAACCAGGTCTAGTTTAATGCCACTTTTTATTTATCCAACCAATTGTCATTTACTTCCATCTTTAAGTTCTTTATCAATTCCATCAAGAACAATATGCTAACAAGCAAGGCATATATATCACACTATCTAGAAAATCAAGAGGCATACATTAATCATGGTACAAAGCAACAACATGTGATCAACCCAATTATTTTAATTCGGTTAAAGTATTTAATAAGGTCAATTACATCATGATCCAAAGGGATAAACCATGATAACTCTTAGATTGCACATAAACAATTAGAGAAGCCACGAATCCCCTACCTCAATGGTTTTCAAGGAAAACCACAACGGTCGACAAACACACAAGGAACCCGGCCGATTCTCCCTGAATCCTCCTTAGATCTCCACTACAAACACGAAAAGACCAAATTTTATCATAACCAACATCCACACACCTAGATCTACCCATAACATGTGTTGATCTATGATCCCGAGAGAACAGTGGGAGCAGATCTAGGTAGATCTAAGAAACCGTACAAAAGAATCACATACCCTGAGAAACCAGGTTCGATTCGCGAAGAGAATCCTCCGGATCGCCTCCAAAACGCATGGGAGAGGTTATCCCACCTCCAAGGAAGGGTAATCCCGAGTTATGGCCTATTAGGGGCTTAAAAAGGTGATTAAAGGAAAAAACGAGTTATATCCACAATTTTAGGATCTAACATTAAGTGCCAGCACGGTTAGACTGCACGGTTTAACAAACCGTGCAGTAACCGTGCATTAACGTCTACCTCAAAAATCACTCCTCACAGGGTTAGTCTGCACAGTTAGACAAACCGTGCACTCACTACTCGTTAGCCATTGCCTCTGAGACCAGCATTGCATGGTTTGGCCGCACGGTTTAGGCAAACTGTGCGCCTCTCGTGCAAAGGCAATCACCCTTTATATTTCCTTAAAAGTCCACCCAAATGCACCCCCAAGTCACCTTGACCTCCTGGAACACCTCCAGAACCAGATTTTCAGAAAGGAATAGATCAGAGAGTTCTGGGCCATTAAATCAGATACCTCTCAAAACATTCTCGTCCTCGAGAATCCAAAACCCACCTAAAGAGAAAAGGAAATAGGGTATGAACAACCACCAACCGAGATACCTCTCAAAAGAGATCAAACCACCTAAGAAACAAAGGGATCCATCACATAAAAATGAATGTTTCAAAACCACATTAGCTACAACGTTTAATGAAAAGAGTTAAACATCAAACAACTCGGGGTACTGAGCACGTATCTATGACTCGCGCTCCAATGTACTCTCCTCCATGCCACCGTGTCGCCAAAAGACACGAACTAAGAGGATGGAACGTATGCACAACACTTGATAATTGTGGTATTGGATCTCCATAGGTATCTCCTCAAAGGTGGCATCATCATCAACATCGATCTCTCCCTAATCGATGATGTGAGAGTCATCACGAAAATAATGACGTATTTGTGATACATGGAAAACATCATGTATCCGACTCGTCTAAAGGGGAAGTTACACTCAGTACGCAACATCTCCAACACTAGATAACACATTAAAAGGCCCAAAAACCCGGGGAGAAATCTTACTTTCATGGACAAACCTTCGCTACCCAAAACGGGGAGTCACATTCAAAAACATATGATCCCCAACATTAAACTATAAGGGTATCCTTTGATCGGCATATGATTTCTGATGATCTTGCGTTGCCTTCATCCTCTCCTGAGTCACCTGAACCATCTCTGCTGTATTCTTCACTAATTCCAGTCTGAGCGTTGCTAACTCTTCGACCCCTGTCCAACACAACGGAGAACAGAAAGGCCGGACATACAAGGTATGAAATGGTGCCATACCGATGGTGGAGTGGATACTATTATTGTAGTAAAACTCCACCAAGGGTAAGTGCCTCATCTATGAACCACCAAAATCAAGAACACAAGATCTTAACATGTGTTCAAGAGTTGGGATGGTTTGCTCCGTCTGACCATCCGTTTGAGGATGAAATGTAGTGCTAAGGTACAGTTCAGAACCAAAAGAATGTTGGAGACCTCTCCACACCATGGAGGTAAAATGAGGATCCCGATCAGAAATGATCGTCCTAGGGACTCCATGAACTCTCACCACCTATTGCAGATACTGCTTGTACAAAACTTCCACTATGCTTGACTCTTTGATTGATATAAAGTGGGAATATTTTGTTAAATGGTCCACTACCACCCAAATAGCATCTTATCCTCCCGCAGCTCGAGGTAAACCTGTAACAAAGTCCATTGAGATGTCCTCCCACTTCCACTGAGGAATATCTAATGGCTGGAGAAGTCCACCAGGAACACGGTGTCCAGCCTTCACCTTCTGGCATACTAAACATCAAGACACAAACTCCGCAACCGCACGATTCAGCCCCGACCACCAAAACTGGAACCTCATGGATCGGTACATCTTTGTCACTCCAGGATGCACCGCTAAAGGAGAACCATGGAACTCTCTGAGGACCGTCTCGCGCATCTCCAAGGGAAAAAAACCCATTCAATGATACAACACTCTATGTTGATCATCCTCATACCAACCATCAGGGGCCTCATCATAGAAAACTTGATCTCTCTAGACCTCCACCTCAAGATCCCCCAACCGGGACTCTTCCACCTTCTGCACCAGGGATGAGTACACTGTCATCTGAAAAAGACATCCTCTACCCCCAACTTCTCCCATATCTAGTTGTAATGCTGATAGTTCTTCCATTACTCTCCAAGAATCACCTGATTCAAGCACAACATCACTACGTGACCTTCGACTCAGCGCATCAGCCACAACATTCCCTTTTCCAGGTGTATACAATATTTTGATGTCGTATTCCTGCCAGAACTCCATCCACCGACGTTGTCTTAAGTTCAAGTCATGCTTGGAGAAAACATACCTCAAACTCTTATGATCAGTGAAAACCACAAAGCGCTCACCGATGAGGTAATGTCTCTAGAATTTTAGAGAAAACACCATGGCTACCAACTCAACATCATGAGTGGTAGAGTTGCACTCATGGGGACGAAACTGTCGAGACCCATAAGAAACAACTAAATTATGCTGCATGAGAACACAGCCTAACCCTAGATGTGAAGCATTGCAAAAGACATCAAAATGAACTCCCTTAGCTAGGAGACAAATAATTAGAGCACATAACAACTTCTCCTTTACGTAATCGAAAGCTTCCTGACACTAATCAGTCCAAATGAACGCCTGATCTTTCCTAGTCAAAGCAGTCAGAGGAGTCGCGACCCCTGAGAAATTGGGTATGAACCTCATGTAGTAGCCTGTGAGACCAAGGAAACATACCACCTCTAACACTGTCTTGGGAGCTTCCCAAGACACGACTACTTCTATCTTTGATGGATCCACAGATACTCCCTATCGGGACACAGCATACCCAATGAAACGGACTTCTCGAGCCCAAAAATCACACTTCGACTACATCCCGAACATCTGATGTCGATGAAGAAATCCCAAAATGGCTCGTAGATTCTCTGCATGATCCTCTTCAGATGTAGAGTACACAAGGATTTCGTCGATGAAAACTACCATGAACTGGTCCAGGAACTCACGGAACACAGCATTCATCAACCCCATGAACACAGCTGGAGAATTCGTCACACCAAATGGCATTACAATGAACTGATAATGCCCATGACGACAATGGAATGCCCTCTTCAGGATATCATCATCCTTTAAACACATCTGATGATATCCTGATCACAATTTGATCTTTGAGAACCAACGTTCACCCTTCATTTGATCGAACAAGTCATCAATCTGCGGAAGAGGATAGTTATTCCATATTTTCACTTTGTTTAAGTGAAGATAATCAACACACAACTGCAAACTGTCATCGGCCTTCTTCACAAAGAAAATAGGTGCACCTCATTGTGACACATTGGGTCGAACAAAACCACACTACAACAGACCATCAAGTTGTATACGTAGATCTCGTAACTCAGAAGGGGCCATTCTATTTGGAGACATAGATATAGGTGACGCTCCAGGATGTATCTCGATCCCAAACTCGACCTCTCATCGAGGGGGTAAGGCTAAAACCTCTTCTAAAAAAACATCAGGGTACTCCTATATGACCCTAGGAAACGCCAACTGTTGATCCTCTGAAGAACTCTGCATTGTCTCAACCGCCATGGTTGATAAGGATGGAACTCCCCTGTGACCCATCCGAGGATATCGTTCACCATCAAACACCACATGATCTCCATCCGCACCATTTAAGACGACCTTCTTCCTGAAGAAATAAACAATATATTTCACCGAATACAACCAATCCATGCCGAGGATGACATCATATTGTTGTATTTGTAAACATAGAAAATATCCCCAAGAGCAGTGCTGCCCCAACACTAGCTCACAATATCTACATAATTCAAATAAGTCAGCTCGACCTCCAACTGGCGTAGTCAACGCCAAGGGAACTGGAAGCCTCTCTACCTCAAGTACCAAAGCATTGACAAGGGTAGGTGATATAAAGGAGTGTGTCTCTCCTAAATCAAAAAAGGCATACACCAAGGTAGAAAACAAGCAGAGGGTACCTCGAACGACATCTGGCTCACCTGGAGATGGCAACGCTAGAGAATGAAGCTGACCACGACCTCCTCCACGGCCTCTCTGGCCCGGATGACAACCACCACCACGGCTGCACTCTACTCTCTGAGGACGACGACGGTCATTGGGCTGTCCTCTGCCTACCCAATCTACCCTCTACTGATCGAAAGCTGGTGCAACTAGATGCTGCTACCTCGGCTGGAAATGCCTCAACGGTGGAACCAGGAGCAGAGCGCTCGATGGACGGTGAGTGCTTTGAAAGGTCTGACACTCCCGCTATTGATGACCACGACCACTGCAAGAAAAAAATGCACCTGATCCTTTGGCATAGGCCTGAGATTTGCTGCCTCCGTAGAAACGAGATGTGAAGGGCTGGGACCTACCCTCGGCTGAACGGAGACTCTTTTGCCCTGAAAACCGGGAACCCCAAACCACAACTTTTATTCATGAGGGATCATGATGATTCCCCTCTTGTGATGATCCAATGCTTTCCAATTTCATCTCAACAACCTCTGCCCTTTCCGTCACCTCGTTATAGGTGTTTAACATAAATGGGGTGACATGGAAGTGGATCTCTGGACGAAAATCCTCCTCGAAATGCGTCTCCCTAACCACCTCATCTTGTAACTGGTCCAAAGCATATTGTAAAATGTTCCTGAAATGGATTCCAAACCCCCAAACACTGGATCTCCCCAGTCGAAGGGTAAGATCCCTTGGCGATTGGATGCCTTTGCAGTTGAGGAATGGAACTCAACTAAGAACTTATCTCGGAACTCCTCCCATGGGACCGCTGACTCCTCGCGATCCCCGAGGAACAAGAACCACCACTGCCTCGCTACTCCACAAAACATCGTCACAGCTAAGGACACCCAGTGCTCCTTTCGTGCACGGATAGAACGAAATCATATCTCGACCTCCACCCACCAGTATTCTGTGACATCATCTCAAACGGATCCCTCATACTTCTATAGACTCTGGTGCTGAAACTCTTGGAGTGTCTTCCTCCAAGTTTCATCGTCGTCATCCTCTACCCTGCGATGACCTGCTGGAATAGCCTGCTGGACATCTTCTATGAACCCCTGATGAGGACGTCGACCTGGACCCATACCTGCAAAATAACAAACAATTAGAGCTCCTAATCCCGGAATATGGAAGACTCAACATTAATTAATTAATTGTTTTCTTCTATTCGTTTTAGGTTAACCTATCCCAAGGTCTACCCATTCAAACATAGGAACATAGAAGAATGATGCATGAACCTTTCCAAGGTCTCTACACTGCAACTAGTACTACCCAGTTTTGTGGCCATTATAAACATAAAGGTTCGTACATCAGATCATAGGGGTCCCTAAACACCTATGTCTTAGCCGGCCTCTAGTGTTTACCTCACTTGGTAAACATGAATGACACCATTGCCCTACCAACCCATGCAACCTCACTTGTGCCTACCTCCAAACTATATCCTATCTGTCATCCAGAGCCTCTGATACCACTCTGTCATGACCCCCTCCCCACAAAGTGTACCCCTCCTAGGACGACAATGTGAAAAGGGAGATAATGACCCCTGAGTCCCGCCTCTAGTAGGCCCTGGGTTGGCGACTAGCACCAAGGGTATAATGAACACACAAATTGGAGGAATTACCCTCTAAGAGAACATATGTAGAAGAGAGTGATAAGATAGACACCAACTAACTCCAACTCAAAACTGAAATATAAACGAAACCCATGTATATATATGAAATTCCATGAAAAAGTACTATAATTGAAGGGGAAAAATACAAGTACGCAATGGAAAGTAAAATAGCAGCGAAAACAAGCCCGAACAGCTCCTGCCACCATAAGCTAGTAGTAGCCAGCCTGATCTCCAACTTGCTCTACGTGACCTGAAAAATAGTTTATATATATGTAGGTTGAGTATAACAGTATAATCAGTATGATCCTCCCCGAAGCCTCTTGTACAAAAGTAATGAAAGCATTCTATAGCATAGTTAACCACAAGTGAAACTAACTCATTACATAAACATGTATACTAAGTTCCCAACCTCACTATGGCTACTCTTACCATGTAACACATATAACAATATAGCATATAATAATGAATATGAAGGGTACCCCACTACTACTTCCCCACTGGTTTGCCTCTTTTCCCCAATGACATACGTCCTGTGCATCTCTCTCCAATTTCTTTCC
Organism: Viscum album; assembly: GCA_963277665.1. Classification (NCBI taxonomy): domain Eukaryota; kingdom Viridiplantae; phylum Streptophyta; class Magnoliopsida; order Santalales; family Viscaceae; genus Viscum; species Viscum album. The sequence continues at coordinate 824,739,978 of OY728123.1, forward strand.
CTTATAAACTTGGGCTAAGCTCCATAATCTGCACCACGTGTACCATAATGGCTTGCACGCAGACACTTGGGCTAAGCACCACACCATCCTCACAACTAGAAATAACCAGTTAGTTTCCAGGAGCCACCACAGCTCACATAACGTGTATAATACATCGGGTATTATACATCAAGCCATTACAGCCCATACACTGAGTAAAGATCCTCAAGCCATCACAGTCTATACACGTTACACCTATAGTAGTCCACATGATACTATATCCAGAATATATGTGCATGAATAACCACAAGCCATTATAGCCCTCTAAACATATATATGGGGAAAACTAATCATTGTACCTCATGGATCTAGTATCTACTAAGAGAAGAGAGAGGGGTCATAGGGGGTAGTCAGCCATTCATCGTCCCACCAGAATGTTGGGGAAAACACCCCCTAGGGCTCAGAATCCCCGGGGTGTCAGTTTCCCTTACTGACAGGGTGGAGTAGCATATAGAAACCAAAAAAGTACAGAATATATTATAAGTCACAACCACACTATGGGCATGACCAAGTCTTAGACACAACTGTAGCTAACGTCTCTCGGACTCTGGGATTCCACTTTTAAGACTAGATATCCTATAAGAACACATCCATTTAAAGGGATTTATTAGATTAATTCATCCCATTTTTTTAGGAATTCCACTTTTCATTAATTAATTCTTTATACATTAATTAACCATGAACAATTTGCACATTAAATTCCATTAACATCACAACAAAAATCCACCGTCCCTTTAAAAGATCTCAACCTCATCATTAAGTTCCAACAAACTCCAACACCATGGGTTAACATCATTTATTCAAAATTTCATTACAGAATTACTTTCCCATATTTCCAGGAATTCTAGAAAAGAAACCTATGCTACTAAACACAAGGGGGCTCAACACAGCGAGTAGATGTACTACCCGTCGATTCTTTTCCGCATATAGCAATATCATAGACCCATTATTCCTTGAGAGTATAAACACGGAAATAACATGGAAAACCATATGTGTATTCACCTCCTTCAGAAGAAGGGTAAGCAAGACCAGCATCCTTGAGGTGTGGGGAAGCGTAAAATAGATAAACAACCAAACAAATCACCAAGAATCCAACAACCACATCCATCCCATTCCAACATCCCCGGTGTCCTCTCGGACACTCACGTGCATAAACCGATTCATCTCACCACTCTAGGCGTCAACCACAGCCACATCCACAAGGCCTCCCTACCTCCACATATCACAAGACCCTGCTAGGGTCACATCATAACACAAGCAGCAGGAAAACAAACATCACAAAAACTTGGGCTCTTGGCCCTTTAGTAGGCATTCGTCCTTCAAACAACAACCACCAACAATCACATAAAATTGGATTTTAGCCCTAATTCACAACCAGATGGTAACTCTGAACCCTTCGTGGAACTCAATTTAGTTATTTAATCCATCTTGAATTAACAATTTCTATTCGTTGGTTCCAAAATCATGAACCAATTCAGTAAGCTATCACTGAAGATTAAACATGATTACTATGCAAAATTTGATCAAAAACAAGTCACAACAAGAACCAGGTCTGGTTACATGCCTCTTTTTATTTATCCAACCAATTATCAATTACTTACAGCATTTCGTTCTTTATCAATTCCATCAAGAACAATATGCTAAAAAGAAAGGCATATATATCACACTATCTAGCAAATCAAAAGGAAAACTGTAATCACGGTACAAATCAACAACATGGAATCAACCCAATTTTTTTAATCCGGTTCAAGTATTTAATTAGGTCAATTCCATCGTGATCCAAATGGATAAACCATGATAACTCTTTGATTGCACATAAACAATTAGAGAAGCCACGAATCCCCTACCTCAATGGTTTTCGAGGAAAACCACAACTGTCGACAAACACACAAGGAACCGGGTCGATTCTCCACGAATCCTCCATAGATCTCCTCTCCAAACACAACAAAGACCAAAGCTTATCATAACCAACATCCACACACCTAGATCTACCCATAGCACGTGTAGATCTATGATCCCGAGAGATCAGGGGGAGCAGATCTAGGTAGATCTACGAAACCGGACAAAAGGATCACATACCTTGAGAAACTAGCTTCGATTCGTAAAGAGAAGCCTCCGGATCGCCTCCAACACAATTGAGAGAGGTTCATACACCTCCAAAGAAGGTTAATACCGAGTTATGTCCGTTTAGGGGATTAAATGAGGTGATTAAATGAAAAACAAGTTAGATCCACAATTTTAGGATCTAACATTAAGTGCCTGCATGGTTAGTCTGCATGGTTTAACAAACCGTGCACTAACCATGTGTCAAATTCTACCTCGAAAATCACTCCTCATAGGGTTAGTCCGCACAGTTAGATAAACCATGCGAAAATCGCGCATTAGCCACTGCCTCCGAGACCAGCCTTGCATGGTTTGGCCGCACGGTTTAGGCAAAATGTGCGCCTCTCGTGCAAAGGCTATTACCCTTTATCGTTCCTTAAAATTCCACCCAAACGCACCCACAAGTCACCTTGACCTCCCGGAACACATCCAGAACAAAATTTTCACAAAGGAATAGATCAGAGAGGTCTGGGCCATTAAATCAGATACCTCTCAAAACATTCTCGTTCTCAAAAATCCAAAACCCACCTAAAGAGAGAATGAAGTAGGGCCTGAACAACCACCCACCAAGATACCTCTCAAAAGAGAGCAAGCCACCTAAGCAACAAAGGGAGCCATCACGTAAACATGAAAGTTTCAAAACCACATTAGCTACAACGATTCATGAAAAGAGTTAAACATCAAACAACTCGGGGTACTGAGAACGTATCTCTGACTCACGTTCCCATGTACTCTCCTCTATGCCACCATGTCACCAAAAGACACGAACTCAGGGGATGGAACATATGAAAAACACTTTCTCATTGCGGTATTGGATCTCCCTGGACATCTCCTAAAAGGTGGGATCATCATCAACATCGATCTATCCCCAATCGATGATGTGATAGTCGTCATGAAGACAACGATGTAGCTGTGATACATGGAAAACATCATGTATCTGACTCATTTGAAGGGGAAGTTCCACTCAGTATGCAATAGCTCCAATACGAGCTAACACCTTGAAAGGCCCAACAAACCGGGGAGAAATCTTACTTTCACGGCCAAACCTTTGCTACCCACAGTGGGGAGTCACCTTCAGAAACACATGATCCCCAACATTAAAATATAAGGGTCTCTTTCTTTGATCGGAATATGATTTCTAATGATCTTGTGCTACCTTCATCCTCTCACAAATCACCTGAACCGTCTCTGTTGTATTCCGCACTAGTTCTGGTCCGAGCATTTCTAACTCTCTAACCCTAGTCCAACACAATGGAGAATGGAAAGGCTGGACATACAAGGCTTCCAATGGCGTCGTACCGATGGTGGAGTGGAAACTATTATTGCAGGAAAACTCCACCAAGGGTAAGTGCTTCATCCATGAACCTCCAAAATCAATAACACAAGAGCGCAACATGTGTTCAAGAGTTTGGATGGTTTGCTCTGTATGACAATCCGTTTGAGGATTAAAAGCAGTGCTAAGGCACAGTTGATAACCAAAAGAATGTTGGAGACCACTCCACACCCTATCGGTAAAATGTGGATCTCGATCAGAAATGATCATTCTAGGGACTCCATGATGTCTCACCACCTCTTACAGATACTGCCTCCACAAAACTTCCACTATGCTTGACACTTTGATTGATATAAAGTGGGCTGATTTCATTAAACGATCCACTACCACCGAAATAGAATCTTATCCTCCCAGAGCTCGAGGTAAACCTGTAAAAAAGTCCATTGGGATGTCCACCCACTTCCACTAAGAAATCGCTAATGGCTGGAGAAGTCCACTAGGAACATAGTGTTCAGCCTTCACCTTCTAGAAGACTAAACATCAAGACACAAACTCCACAACTGCACGCTTCATCCTAGGACACTAACACCAGCTCCTCAAAGGATCGGTACATATTTTTCACTGCAAGATAAACCGCTAAAGGAGAACCATGGAACTCTCTGAGGACCATCTCACACATTGCCAAGGGAAAAAATCCTTCAATGATACAACACTCTGTGTTTTTCATCATCAGACCAACCATAAGTGGCTTCATCACAGACAACTCGGTCTCTCTAGACATCCACCTCAAGATCCCCCAACCGGGACTCTTCCACCTTCTGCACCAGGGATGACTACACCGTCATCTGAAAAAGACAACCTCTACACCCAACTACTCCCATATCTAGTTGTAACGCTAACAGTTCTTCCATTACTCTCCAGGATTCACCGGATTCATGAACAACATCACTACGTGACTTTAGGCTCATCGCATCAGCCAAAACATTCCCTTTTCTGGGTGTATACGATATTTTGATGTCGTATTCTTGCAAGAACTCCTTCCACCGATGCTACCGCAAGTTCAAGTCATGCTGGGAGAAAACAAACCTCAAACTCTTATGATCAGTGAAAACCACAAAGCCCTCACCAATGAGGTAATGTCTCCACAACATCAGAGGAAACACCATGGCTTCCAACTTAACATCATGAGTGGTAGAGTTGCATTCATGGGGATGCAACTATCAAGACCCATAAGAAACAACTAACTTCTGCTGCATGAGAACACAACCTAACCCCAGATGTGAAGCAACGCAGAAATCATCAAAATGAACTCCCTCAGCTTGGAGAAAAATAATCGGAGCACTTAACAACAACTCCTTTAGATACTCGAAAGCTACCTAACACTGATCAGTCCAAATGAATGACTGATTTTTCATGGTCAAAGCAGTCAGAGGAGTCACAACCCCTGATAAATTGGCTACGAACCTCCAGTTGTAGCCTGCAAGACCATGAAAACTGACCACCTCTGACACTGTCTTGGGAGCTGCCCAAGACAAGACTGCTTCTATCCTTGATGGATCCAGAGATACTCACTATCGGGACACAACATGCCCCATGAAATGGACTTATCGATCCCAAAAAACACACATCGACTACTTCCCGAACAACTGATGTCGATGAAGAACTCCCATAAAGTCTCATAGATGCTCTGGATGCTCCTCTTCAGATGGGGAGTACAGAAGGATGTCGTCGATTAAAACTACCACGAACTTTTCCAGGAACTCACGGAACACAGCATTCATAAAACCCATGAACATAGCTGGAGAATTCGTCACACCAAATGGCATTACAACGAACTGATAATGCCCATGACGACAACGGAATGCAGTCTTCGGTATATCATCATCCTTCACAAGCATCTGATGATATCCTGATCTAATGTTGATCTTTGAGAACAAACATGCACCCTTCCGTAGATCGAACTAGTCATCAATCCGCGGAAGAGGATAGTGATTCCTTATTATCACATTGTTTAAGTGACGATAATCGACACACAACTGCAAACTGTCATCGACCTTCTTCACGAACAAAACTGGTGCACCCCATGGTGAGACACTGGGTCAAACAAAACCACACTACAATAGACCATCAAGCTATATAAGTAGCTCTCGTAACTCAGAAGGGGCCATCTTATATGGAGACATAGATATAGGTGACACTCCTACCTGTAGCTCGATCCCAAAATCGACCTCTTGTCGAGGGGGTAAGGCTACAACCTCTTCTAAAAAAACATCAGTGTACTCCTCTACGACCCTAAGAAATGCCAACTATTGAGCCTCTGAAGAACTCAACATCATCTCAGCTTCCATGGTTGATAAGGATAGAACTCGCCTGTGACCCATCCGACGATCTCGTTCACCAACAAACACCACTTGCTCTCCATCTGCACCATTGAAGACGACCTTCTTCCTGAAGAAATCCCTGATAGCTTACACCAAATACAACCAATCCATGCTGAGGATTACATCATATGGTGTATTAATAAACATAGGAAATATGCCCAAGAGCAGCGCTACCCCAACAATAGCTCACAATATCTACATACTTCAAATAAGTCAGCTTGACCTCCAACTGGCGTAGTCAACGCCAAGGGCACTAGAAGCCTCTCTACATCAAGTCCCAAAGCATGGACAATGGTAGGTGATATGAAGGAGTGTGTCTCTCCTGAATCAAACAAGTTATACACCAAGGTTCAAAACAAGAAAAGGGTACCTCGAACGACGTCTGGTTCGCCTGGAGCTGGCAGCGCTAGAGCATGAAGCAGACCACGTCCTCCTCCACGGCCTCTCTGGCCCTGATGACGACCATAACCACGGCCGAACTCTAATCCTTGAGGACGAGGAGCGTCATGGGGTTGTCCTCTTCCTACCCCAGCTACCCTCTACTGATCGAAAGCTGGTGCAACTAGCTGCTGCTACCTTGGCTGGAAATGCCTCAACAGAGGAACCTTGAGCAGAGTGCCCGATGCACAATGACTGCTCTGAAAGGTCTGGCACTCCTGCTGCTGATGACCATGAACACCATAAGAAAAACATGCACTTGATCCCTTGGCATAGGCCTGAGAGTTGCTTCCTCTGTATAAACGAGATGTGAAGGGCCGAGACCTACCCCCGACAGAACGAAAACTCTTCTTCCTTGAAAACCGGGAACCCTGGACAACAGCCTTGTTTCGTTAGGGATCATGTTGATTCCCCTCTCGTGATGATTTGTTCCGGGACGAAGTCATCTCAACAACCTCTTCCCTTTCCAGCACCTCAAGATATGTGTTCAACATAAATGGGGTGACCTGGGGCAGGATATCTGGATGCAAAGCATCCTCGAAATGCCTCGCACTGGCCTCCTCATATGGTAACAGTTCTGAAGCATATCGTAAAAGGTTCCTGAAATGGATTCCAAACACCCGAAAACTGGATCTCCCCTATCAAAGGGTAATATGATCATGACGATTGGATGCATTTGAAATCGAGGAAAGGAACTCAACTCGGAACTTATCTCAGAACTCCTCCCATGGGATCGCTGACTCCTCACCACCCCCGAGGAACAAGAACCACCACTGCCTCACTTCTCCAAGAAACATCGTCACAGCTAAGGACACCCAGTGATCCTTCCATACACGGATCAAACAAAATCCTATCTCAACCACCTCCAACCAGTCTTCTATGAATTCATCTGAAATGGAGACCTCATACTTCTACAGACTCTGGTGATGAAACTCTCGGAGTTTCTTCCCCCAAGTGTCATCGTCATCAACCTCTACCCTGTGATGACCTGATGGAATAGCCTACTGGACATCTTCTACGCAACCCTAATGAGGACGTCGACCTAAATCCATACCAGAAAAATAAAAAACAATTAGAGCTCTTAAGCCTAGAATATGGAAGACTCAACATTAATTAATTAATTTTTTACTTCTATTTGTTTTAGGATTACCTATCACAAGGTCTACCCATTCAAACATAGGCACATAGAAGAATGATGCATGATCCTTTCCAAGGTCTCTACCCTGCAACTAGTACCACCCTGTTTAGTATCCATTGTAAACTTAATGGTTCGTACATCAGATCATAGGGGGACCTAAACGCCTATGTCTCAGCCGGTCTCCAGTTTTTACGTGACTTGCTAAACATAAATGACACCATTTCCCTACCAACCCATACAACCTCACTTGTGCCTAACTCCAAACTACATCTTATCCCTCAACCAGAGCCTCTGATACCACTCTTCCATGACCCCCTCCCCACAAAGTGTACCCCTCCTGGACCGGCAATGTGAAAAAGGAGATAATGACCCCTGAGTCCCGCCTCTAGTAGGCCCCGAGTTGGCGACTAACACTGATGGTATAATGAACACACAAATGGGAGGCATTACCCTCTAAGAGAACACATGGAGAAGAGAGTGATAAGATAGACACCAACCATCTCTGAATCAGAACTGAAATATATAATAAACCCATGTACATATATGAAATTCCTTGAAAAAGTACTACAACTGAAGGGGAAAATTGAAAGAACTAAATGGAAAGAAAAATAACAGCGACCACAAGCCCGAATAGCTCCTTCCACCACAAGCTAGTAGCAACCAGCCTAATCTCCAACTTGCTCCAAGTGACCTGAAAAACAGTTTATATATACGTACTTTGAGTATAACAGTATACTCAGTAGGATCCTCCCCAAAGCCTCTCATACAAAAGTAAAGAAAGCATGCTAAAGCACAGTGAACAACAAGTAAAACAAACTCGTTACAAAAAGGTATACTATGTTCCCAACCTCACTATGGATACTCTCACCAAGTAACTCATATAAGAATATAGCATATAATAATGAATATGAAGGGTACCCCACTACTACTTCCCCACTGGTTTGCCTCTTTTCCCCAATGACAAACGTCCTGTGCATCTATCTCCAAAGGCTTGCCCATATAAACTTGGGCTAAGCTCTACAATCTGCACAATGTGCACCACAATGGCTTTCCCGCAGACACCTGGGCTAAGCACCACACCATTCTCACAACCAGAAGTAACCAGGTAGTTTTCGGGAGCCACCACAGCTCGCATAATGTGTATAATACGTCAGGTATTATACCTCAAGTCATTACATCCCATACACCGGGTATGTATCCTCAAGACATCACAGCCTATACACGTTACACCTATAGTAGTCCATATGATACTATATCAAGAATATATGTTTGTGAATAACCAAAAGCCCTTACAGCCCTCAACACACATATATGGGTAAAACTAACAGTTGGGCCTCATGGAACTAGTATCTACCAATAGAAGAGAGCTGGGTCAAAGGGGGGTAGTTATCCAATCATCCTCCCACCAGAATGTTGGGGGGAAAACACCCCCCCCGGGCTCAGAATCCCTGGGGTGTTAGTTTCCCTTACTGATAGGGTGGAGTAGCGTATAGAAACACAAATAGTACAGAATATATTATAACTCACAACCACACTATGGGCATGACCTAGTCTTAGACACAACTGCATCTAACATCTCTCGGACTCCGGGCTACCACTTTTATGACTAGGTATCCTATAAGCACAGATAAATTTAAAGGGATTTATTAGATTACATCATCGACTTTTTCATCAATTCCACTTTACGTAAATTAATTCTTTATACATTAATTAACCATGAACAATTTGAATATTAAATTCAATTAACATCACAACTAAAATCCATTGTCCCTTCAAAATTTCTCAACCTCATCATTAAGTTCCAACAAAATCCAACCCCATGACTTAACATCATTTATTCAAACATTCATTACAGAATTAGTTTCCCATATTCCCATGAATTCTAGAAAATCAAGCTATGCTACTAAACACAAGGGGGATCGACACGGTGAGTAGACTTACTACCCGTCGAGTCTTTTCCGCCTATAGAAAGAGAGTAGACCCATTCTTCCTTGAGAGGGTAAACATGGATAGCACATGGCATACCCTACGTGTCTTTGCCTCCTTCATAAGAAGGCTAAGAAAGACCCACTTACTTGAGTAGTGGGGAAGAGTAAAATAGATAAACAACCAAACAAATCACCAAGCATCCAACAACCACATCAATCCCATTCCATCACCCCCGGTGTCCTCCCTGCCACCAAGATGCATAAACCAATGCATCTCGCCACTCTAGGCATCATCTGTTTCCACATCGACAAGGCCACCCTGCATCCACATATCACAAAACCCCTCCAGGGTCATATCAAAACACATGTAGTAGGAAAACAAACATTACAACAACTTGGGCTCTTGGCCCTTTAGCAGGAATCCGACCTTTAAACAAAAACACCCAAAAATAACATCAAATGGGATTTTAACCCTAATTCACAACAAGAGGGTAACTCCTAACCCTTCGTGGAACTCAATTAAGTTATTTAATCCATCTTGAATTAACAATTTCAATTCGATGGTTCCAACATCATGAACCAATTCAGTAAGTTTCACTGAAGATTAAACATGCTTACTATGCCAAATTTGATCAAAAACAAGTCACAACAAGAACCAGGTCTGGTTTCATGCCTCTTTATATTTAGAAAACAAATTATTAATTACATCCGGATTTATATTCTTTATCAATTCCATCAAGGAAAATATGCTAACAATAAAGCCATATATATCACACTATCTAGAAAATCAAGAGGCAAACCGTAATCATGGTACAAAGAAACAACATGCGATCAACCAAATTCTTTTAATGAATTTCAAGTATTTAATTAGGTCAATTCCATTGTGATCCAAAGGGCTAAACCATGCTAACTCTACAATTTCACATAAACAATTAGAGAAGCCATGAATCCCCTACCTCAAAGGTTTTCGAGGAAAACCACAACAGTTGATGAACACCCAAGGAACCGGGCCGATTATCGAAGAATCCTCCTTAGATCTCCTCTCCTAACACAACCAAGACCAAATATCATCATAACCAACATCCACACACATTGATGTACCCATAACATGTGTAGATCTAAGATCCTAAGTGAACAGGGGGAGCAGATCTAGGTAGATCTATGAAACCAGACAAAAGGATCACATACCTTGAGAAACCGGCTTTGATTCGCGAAGAGAAGCCTCTGGATCGCCTCCAAAACGCTTCGAAGAGGTTCTTCCACCTCTAAGGAAGGGTAATCCCGATTTATGGATAATTAGGGGATTAAAAAAGGTTTTTAAAAGCAAAATAAGTTAGATCCACCATTTTAGGATCTAACTTTATGTGCCCGCATGGTTATTCTGCACGGTTTAACAAACCGTGTGCTAACCGTGCGTTAGCTTCCGCCTCAACAATCACTCCTCGCACGATTAGTCTACACAGTTAGACAAACCGTGCGCTAACTGTGCGTTAGCCACTGCCTTCGAGACCAGCCTGGAATGGTTTGGCCACACTGTTTAGGCAAACCGTGTTCCTCCTATGTGAAGGAAATTACTATTCATCATTCCTTAAAAGTCCAAAAAAATGCACCCCCATGTCACCTAGACCTCCCAGACCCCACCCCCCCCCCCTACACCATAGTTTCACAATGTATTGGACTGGAGAGGTCCGAGCCATTGCACTAAGGAGTCAATATAAATGGAGTTTTTATTGAGGCCTTATATAGAGGAGGTGGTTAGACTCCATGGAGTCTTGAGGGTGATCATTTCAGATCCAGATTGTTGTTTTAGATCCATGGTGTGGAGAGGTCTCCAACATTTTTTTGGTTATTAGTTATTCCTTAGATCTACATTTCATATGAAAATGAATGGTCAAATAGTGCAGACCATCCAAACACTTGAAGGTAGTTGCACTCTTGTGTCCATTACTTTGGAGGTTTAAGGATGGGGTAATCACCCATATTAGAGCTCTCTTATAAAATTTTTTCACTCCCCCATCAGTATGGAGAAATTTTAATCCTTGTTTGGCCAACATTCCCATTCTCCATTATGCTATACATGGGGTGAAGAGTTGGAAATTTTCAGACTAGAACTAGTTCCAAATATGATAGATATGGTTTAGGTGAATAATAAGATGATGAAATTAGTGTTTCATCATTAGAAATCCTATGAATATAATAGGAGTATACCTAGAGAGTTTGAAATTAGGGATCATGTGTTACTGAAAGTTACTCCCCATTATCGGCATTGAAGGTCTAATCATGGGAGTGATATTTATCCCTAATTTTTCTTGCCTTTTGAGGTGTTTGATTCTGTTTCAGCCTTGGCATATCATATAGTGATTCCCCCATAGATAATCTAGATACATTTTTTCACATGTCACTGCTTTGCCGTTATCTTCATGATGACTATAACATCATTGATTAGGGTGAGGTCTATGTTGATGATGATGAAACCTTCATGGTGTGGACTGTAGATATCCATGACTGGTAGGAGAATGTGTTATTCGGGCATGCTATCCCCTTGGTTTGAATCTTGTGACTACACAGTGGCACGGAGTAGAGTACCTGGTAATGTAAGTCATAGATAGGTGCTTCGTACCCTGATCTTTTTTTATGTTTAGATCTCATCAAGTAACTTTTTAATTTATGTTTATAGAACTTTTATAGTTGTGAGTTTGATTTCTCTTATTCTTGTTATGGATTGATCCCTTTTGACTGATATCTGTCATGGGAGAGTGTTTAGGAGCTGCTTGTGGTTGTTTTGTGGTTTTTTACTTGTTCCTCCAGTGAGGTGGTCATCACCTATGGGGGTGATAACTATTAGGTCCACTAGGATATATACCCTGAGATGGGGGTGAATTAGGGTATGCCAGACTAAAAAAACAACCCCTACAGATCTGGTTTCATTGTTAGACAGAAATATCTTATCTCTCCTTCCTATTACAGAGTATAAAAAAATATTAAAGCAAGAATATGACATAGAATCTTTACTTGGTTTACCCTCACTGTTATAAACTAAAGGAGAATACAACGATGATGTGTTGATGTTATAAATCCAATAAAAGCACACAACTATTTACAATGTTCATAGCAGACTCATTGTCCCACCTGGTTTACAACTAGGTAGAATTTAAAAGCTCACTAATCTCTTAACTGAAGAGAGATCCCTGATTCTTCAGAAGATTCAAACACAATTGAAATACTTGTAGGTACTTTTATTATCTCTAATGAATGAATCATTAACCATATATAGATGCTATATTGAATTCCACTTTTCATTAACTGAGGAATACCCATTTACCAAAGATTCATTGGGAAATTCCTTATAAACACCGTTTGAGATTCTCACTACTTTCGGGTAAAACCCTCTTTTGCAAATATTTTTCACGAAGCTCTTCGGAAAGACCCTTCATGAATATAAAATGGTTTTCATGAATCTCATTTAATTTGATAAAACATTGAATAATTGGTGGGATTTGGTATCCTTCATGAAACTCTTTCTTTCTCCTGAAATTCACTTTTCCTTCATGAATCAAATTTATTTCAAAAATCCCAGAACAATCAGTTATCTTTTATACTTCGTGAATGTCTTTTCATACCACCTTCACAAACATCTTTGTCAATTCAAAGCATTAAAATTTTCCTTATATCTTTCTCTCTAAGCTTCATAAGGTGTAGAGTCTTATTTCTAGTTGTTTCCACTGAACATTCTGGTCACATCATCACCGTTTCACGAAAAAACTCATTTTCCTTCGTGAATCTCCCTTTTTCATGGAGAACATGGTTTGAAACATTCACATCTTCATGTACAACCCTTTGTGAACAACTATTATCCACAAAACTTGTGGATTATCCATAATTTCATAAGGCCTTAAAGAAAATCCACTTTTCTAATGATTTATCATAATCACACAGATCACCAACAGAAAATTTTACCTCTTCACAAACGTCCTTTCGTTAACTCCCATTATTCATGAAACTGATGGCTTAGCCATATTTTCATAAGTCCTTCATGAAAATCGAAATTCTCCTTGATTTTTCGTAATCGAAAAGATCACCATCAAAAAGTTTTGTGCCTTTTATGAAACACACCTAGAAAAGACCATCTTCGAGAAATTATATCATTTACCATATTTTGATGTGATCTTCACGGAAAATCACTTTAGAGATGACTTTTCCAAACTCCAAAATTTTGACCCCAACAATTTGGAAAATAGTGGGAAATATAATTACCTTGTATAAACAATTTTATGTAATGCGTCGAGGGAATACATCCTTTCATATTGAATCATTGCCTATATACTTTATTAACAACCTCTCGAGACTCCTCAAGTTGGCATAGAAACTCTATTTTTCAACAAACACAATCACCTAAAAAATTCTTCTATAATACATTGAGATACTTTTTCCCAACAATCTACCCCATTGGTATTGTTGAAAAATCATTCATAATTTGATACCTTATTGAATCACTATTTATACTCTACCACGATTCACCTCATGTGATTCCAATAGCAATCAATGATCTAATCAAAACAAACTCTATGCCCACATGATAAATGAATGTCATGAGAAACAAGAGTATAGTGAAAATTTTATCAATGATTCACTTCATTCCTAACACCAATTTTAGATACTATGCCAATATAACTCATACAAATTAATCACAAACCTCGTCTATTGTGATATATAATCTATGATAGATCACTTATAGCATCTTTTGATTCAATAAGCCTACTCCAATATCATTTTCCCCATGTCTTGTTGTCCACCTGTCATCTTCTACCCATGTATTTGACTGAGACATTTTCTCCCTCATTTAGTAGTAGTTTCATCCCCTTTAAGAGTCACTTTTGGTCACCGTTTTTCAATGAACCCAAATTAAAATTATTTTTGGTTTGAAACAGAGTATAGAAGAAAGATAAGTACATTATGGAAGAACATATCTTACCTTGGGGAGAGGGCTGGGGGGCGGGGTTCCACATCCACACACATTCAAGTTCTGGTAGTTGATTGAACTCAAATATCTAGTCGATTCCTCTTGAACGCTTCCTTTGGAAAATATTTTTTCATAATATCAACAACCTGTAGCTTTGTAGTCAAATTTCTCAACTTCATGAGACCTTTATCCACCATCAACATAGTAAAATTATATTTTATTTCATTGTTCTTGATCCTTAATGGATGGTCAATATTTTTTCTATGATTTATAGAACTTGAGTTCTCACATTAAATTCTGATTGGAGACTACACTTTCATGTAAATTTCATCATGTTGATTCATCATCAATAATAACTGCATGCATGATTTTATGGTTGCAATATACGCAGATTCTGCAGTTGTCAAAGAAATGAAATCATTTTTCTTGTTCAAACAATAAATAAAGAATCAACCAAGATAATAATCACCTCTTGACATTGATTTCTTATAGTCTCTTGAACCAGCCCAATCTATATCTTTATATCCTAAAATATATATCTATGATATTTCACTATACATTATGCAGAAATCAACCATTCCCTTGATATAAAAAAAGTATTATTTTCACAAATATAATGTGGAATTTTTTGGGATTACTTTAATATCTCGTCTCTTAGCATGTGGATAATACAATTTCAGGACCTATCGTGGTAAAGTATAGTAAACTTCCAATAATTTTCTTGTATTCTTTGATATTAAACTCATTGCCTTCATTATCATTGGACAATTTCATCTGGGTAGAAATTAGAGTCTTATTTTCCCTAGAAATTTCGATTCCAAATGTCCTTAGAACCTCATTGGCATATTTGGGTTGAGAAATAAATGTTCCATCACTTCCTTATTTATCCTGTAAAATAAAGAAAAAACTTCTACTCACCAATCATAGACATTTTGATTGAATGTTTCATGACATTGGAAAACGGTATTCACTATGATTCATCTAATCCCCTAAATATTATATCATCAAAATATGTCATCATAATCATCCTTTTGATACTATAATAGTTTATATATAAAATGTAATCAACTCCTTTGCAATAGAAACCGAGCTTCTTCTAAAACTCCTCTTACCTTGAATACCATGCTCTTAGTGATTCTATCATCCCATTCAAAGCCTTCTTCAGTGGTATTTTTCTTCTAATATTCATGAATCAGATATCCATTTGGATTTTAACTATACAATTCTTCTTCCAGAACCCCATTCAAAAATGCTAACTTGACATCCATTTGGAACACTTCAATCTTCTGTTGCACTTCAATGGCCATGAATAATCTAGTTGTTTATAGCCTTTCCATATGTGAAATTATCTCATCAACATCAATACCCTCTATCTAAGAGTGTCCTTTGAACACGATGCGTGCTTTGTGTCAGTTCAAAACACCATGTTCATTCTTTTGTTTTTGTGAAAGAACCATTTTTCATGATGAGATTATTATCTGTCGGCCTCAAAATAATTTTGCAAGTCTAATTCTTCTCAATATGGTCTACCTATTCATTCATATCTTGAAACCTGTTTTTATCTTTAGATGCATCAGCAAAGAATTTAGTTTCATCATGAAATAAGAGATATGTCAACTATAGTGACTTCATACATCATGTCTGAACTGGCGTTGTCTGATCAATAATGATATTCCACCTATCAATTTCAGCTCAGAACTTTGTCTTCTTTTTTAGATAGAGGATTGAGTTTTTCTTTTCATTCATCTGTATCTTATTCTGGGTCATCATCTTTTACATCTATGCCCCCTATTTTATTTTAGTCTTCAACACATTCATCAATAAACTATTCACTATGATGGCGAGTATTCTCTTCATTTTCCAAAAAAGTTACATCATTTATCTCAATTACATTTCCCAAGCTCTTGTTTTTATGATTTTCTATTTCTCGAGTAGCCAAAAAATATCCCCTTATCTCCACATGAATCAAATTTCCTTGGTTTTTCTTTGTTGACAATGAAGAACATACTTCCAAATATTCAAAAGTATTTCACTGTGGGATACATTCTGCACCACATCTCATACAGAGTCCTTCCTTTCATCAGACATAATAGTGTCTAATTACAAATGTAGACAGATTTCAATACTGCTCCCTTCCAAAATTTCTCTGAAAGGTCTTTTTTTCTATAAGAATCATCCTAGGCATGTTGATGATCAGATTTCTACTTTCAACCACTTCATTAAATTGGGGAGTTCTTAATAAATAAACATTCTTCCATATCCTATGATTCTCAAGATATTTTTCCTCCTGACTATTTGTGAATTTTGTAACATTTTCAAGACTATGATTCAAGAATTTCTACACAAGAATCCTTTCAGATTCTCTCCTACACTATTTTAGGAAATCGAACACATCATAGTTATGGGAAATGATAAATACACATGCCCTTATTCTATAATCATCATTGAAAAGAACGTAATATCTCTTTCTGTCTATAGATCATGGTGGGATAGGTCCACAAAAATCATCAAGAACCAATTGGATCACTCTTGTAGACTTTTTCCCTTTGCTTGGTATGTATTTTTGATGATATTACCTTATTGACAAGAATCACATGCATGTGTAAGATTACGTGATATCTTGGGGAGATCTCTAACTGCATCACTCTTTACCATATCTTCCTAGGAAGGATTCCATTGTTGACTAAGTCATTTATTCCGTACCATTTTTCCTCTATTCTGGATAAAAACCACATATCTTCATCAAACTTAAAATGTAAAGATTACACCTTTTTCTTTTTCAAAGTAGAATCACTACCCCATCCATTTCGTTGATGATAAAAATCTTCTTATTCAACCTTATAGAATTCTCTAAGTCACACAGTTGCCTGACATTGAGAATATTGTGACTGAGACCTTATACTACTAAGACATCAATATATGTTATTTCTTTACCCCAAACCTGGCCATTCCAGAGTCAATAATCACCAGGAAATCATCATTTACAAAATTGAAAACTCATTATTTGACAGATTTTATGCCTATAATATGATCATTATTACAAATCATGTGATATATGCAACCACTATCAAGGATCCATACCCCAGAATGGTCTGAGGCTTTAAGGTAACATTCTATAACCAATTCCTTCTCAGTTTTCTTCTTCTTGATCTATGATATTTACTTCACAATTTAAATGGATTAGAAATAATGATCTTCCTTGGAGTATGATGGAACGACTTAATCCTATAGAGCTACAATTTTTTTCTATTTTAAGCACATTTTTTGATTCTCAGATTTGTTTCTTGGGACTGCTCTGGTTCTGTTTTGGCATATTCCTATGCAAGATTGATGTATATTATCAAGACATATCCTCAAATCCTCCACACCAAAAATAATATCCCTAAAAATATGTTCTATAATATTTTCATCTGTTTGGCTTCCATTGTTTCCCTTTTCCCATTCTATATCTCTTGGCTATGGAACTTACATTTTAGGAATGTTCCCTTATTTCCATAGCAATAACACCAGATTTTACGGTGAATTATTCTATGTCACTTACAATCTTTTTTATTTCCCATTGGGTTCTCAAAATATTCATATTTTTATTCATTCCCAAATCAATATTCAATTTCGGAGCGAGTTATTTCTGTCTGACTTCAACATTCACAGTTTTCGATTTTCGATCAAGCCCCACATAAGCCTTAAAACACGAACAAATTTTTTTCTTCCATTCATCTTGGATACAATGATCACATTCAACTTTTCAGTCTTTTGAATGATTTTATTTTCTAATATCTTACAATGAGTCAATATTTTTTCTTTATCCTTTACTTTTCATCATAGACCAAAAATTTATTCTTCAAGTTCTTCAATACAGTTGATCTGATCATTCCATATGTTATTCAAGACATCGATCTCCCTTTTCAATTATTTAACCTGGAGTTTATGTTCATCTACCTTTTTTGAGATCTATAGTCTAGAGGATGTAATTTAATCAATTTCCTTTACTATATTAGACTTGTCTTCTTCCTGTTGCCGCTTATAGAGCATTGAATTATGAACCACATTGTTGGGTTTCATCATTTTCTCTCACCAAACATCCATCTTCATTAAAGGTTCTTATAATTTAGCTTTATATAAACTTTTCCTTGATCTTCTTCTTTTTATTCATCAACATGTATTTCTTTATTTTTCAAAGACTGCCAAAAATACCATAATATAATTTTCTTCAGGATCTTTTTAGTTGTCAATATCTTCATCCTCCATAACATGAGACTCATCTAAACTTTCACATTCTTGGGAAAGAAGATTCTTCTTCATAAAAATATTCACTTGAACTATTTCTTTCATTTCAAATAGGCTGAAGACGTCTTCTTGGGAATTTCACCATCATCCTAATCATCTTATTGGAGGTTCTCAGGGAACCATTTCAGAAGATGTCCAATCATTCCACATCAAAAAAATTCTAGGGGAAGTTTCCATTTTAACGTTCCTTTTCCACTTGGTAGGGATGATGAAAGGAATGATATCACCTCATTTTCCTCTTCTTCTTCCTAAGACTCTTCAATGGTGAGATTCTTCATGGACTTGAATTCCACCTCTTTAGATTTCCCATTTTCCATAGCTTTATTATCCTCATTTCCCATTTCATATGAAACAAGGGTGTTTTGCAAGTTATCTAATGTCAGCCCTTTCGGGACATTATATTCCAAAACTAAAACATTCAGATTGAACTCAAGTGGATGTTTCCTTAAGATACACTTCAAAATCATTATGTCTTCAATAAATTCTTCATTATCTCATATTCCTTCAAAAAAGAAATTTTACCATGCCAAATAATGCATCATCAAACTCATTTGGGTTCATTCTCATATCTTCAAACTGGTTCAACAGAACTTGTATCTTTGTCTCTCTGACCATTATATATCCTTCAAATATATTCAATATATTTTCCCACATTTAATGAAATTTTTTCATGAAATCACCTTCATATAGATAGCATTGAATAGAATTCCCCCCAAATCATTGATTCCCTTATCTTCAGCATCTATTTCCCTTCTTTCAGCCTTTGATAACACACCACTATTCATGTCGGCTAAGACTCCATGGAACACTACTCTAAAAAAATTCATTCCCAACGATCAAAAGTAGTGTTTCATCCAATTAATCCATAATTGATATTCATTCCTATCGATGATTTGAATCAATTTATGATTAGTGACCTCCATTGAGAGATAAACACTAATATCAAACTTTACCTATGATACAAATTGTTAGGTCCACCAGTTTTTATACCCTAAAAGTGGTGTGAATCAAGGTACGATAGATTAAAACAATTACCCCTATTGATCTTTTTTTCATTAGACTAAACTATATTCTCTCCCCTTCCCATTGTAGAGTACGAACAAATATTAAATCAAGTACTAGACACATTAATTTTTCTTCGTTAACCCTCACTATGATACATCCAAATATAATACACCAGTGAGGTGCCAATTTACGAAATCCACAAAAAACTCACTATTTTTTACAGAGTTCAGAGTGAACTCCTTGTCCCTCCTTGTTTACAACCAATCCCATTTTGAATGCTCACTTCTCTCTGAACTAATGTTATCTCAATGATTTTTTTAATATCCCCTCG
The DNA here is from genome assembly GCA_963277665.1 of Viscum album. Taxonomy (NCBI): domain Eukaryota; kingdom Viridiplantae; phylum Streptophyta; class Magnoliopsida; order Santalales; family Viscaceae; genus Viscum; species Viscum album. The sequence goes on from OY728123.1 coordinate 824,759,861, forward strand.
TAGTTTAAATCCTTCAAGATCCTTTCATTATCTATAATGAATGTATCCTACACAATTTGTAGATGCTCTATTGACGTCCACTTTTCATTCACTGATGAATACACATTTTCCACAGATTCACTGGGCATGCTGTCTAAACCCCCAACATGATTCTCAATACCTTTAGGAAAAACACTCTTTCACAAAGGTCCATCATAGCGCTCTTAGAGAAGACCCTTTGTGAAGATCAAACTGTCTTAGCAAAACTCATTTACATTGAATAAACTCAGAACATCGGGTTGTCTTTGGTAGCCTTTTCGAAGTTCATTCTTTTCCCCGAAAATCACTTTTCCTTTCTGAAAAAAATTATATTTCTCAATGCACAAAACATTCAGTAGGATTTTATAATTTGCGAATGTCTTCATATACCACCTTTACAAACTTCTTCCCAAATTTAGGGCCTTAATATTTTTGTTAATTATTTCTATATCAAATTTTTAAGGAGATAGAGGCTAACTTATAAGCATTTCCACCAATCCTTTTGGCCTCATCTTCAACATTTAATGAAGCACCTACTTTTCTAACATGATAGTCCCCTATTTGTGGAGACCATAGTAAGAAATATTAACTTCTTATTAAACCACCGTTTTAGAACACCAATTGTTCACAAAACTCATGCCATATCAATATATTCATAAGGCCATAAGGAATATCCATTTTCACTATGATTTTATGTAATCACACAGAGCACCATCACAAACATTCAACTCTTCACGAACCACCCATTGGGAACTCCCATTCTTCAAAAAACTCATGACATAGCCATATTTTCATAAGTACTTCGTGAAAATTCAATTTTGTAATGATTTGTTGTAATCCTGAATACCACATTCAAAAAGATTTGTGCCTTCTCAAAACACACCCAGAAAATCCCATATATGAAAAAATCAAGAATTTACTATATTTGGATGATATCTTCATGAAAATAAAATTTATTGAAGATTTTTCGAAACTCCAATTTTTGGACCCCCAAAATTTGGCAAACACTAGGACACAATATTACTTTATGTGCACAATTTTTTTGTACCGAATCTAGGGATTCTATTACTTAATTTTGAATATCTATCAATATACCATATCAAATGACTCAAGAAACTCCACAACATTTCATGGAAAACAACTTATTCAATAAACACAATCACCTCAGAAACAATTCAATGATAACTTCAGGGATTTTTCCCTAACAATATCCTTGAGAATAATCTCACATGGTGGTTGTTCAGATTACCCCTTTCTTGATTCCACTTTGGGTAGGTTTCAAAATCTTGGGGAAAAGAATGTTTTGAGAGAAACCATATTTAATGGGATGAGTCCACATGTATTGACCCTTTTTGTGTTCTTGAGGATTTTGGTTTGTGTAGGAGGCTCAGATGTAGTCTGGAAGAGTTTTCCAACTGATAACTAGGTACAGGGAACCTTCATGGTGTTAAAGTAGGTATCATGTATAGTAGAATATTTTCATTATGTGGAAGTGGGAATCATGTCATGTAATATTTCAGGGTTTGAAAAATAATAAAGAATCATAATGTGATGGATTTTTTCTAGCAAAAACTGACCTAAGGCATTACAAGTTGTGAAACGGGATTAAAAATCGTGTAATACCTAGATAATATATGTCTTAAAACATATCCAAAAACATGATTCTGTCAATCGTTATGGATACAATGGATATCTCTTGAATCAAGGTGACCTAATGACCACCCTCTTGGACTTTATGGGAATTACATTGACACGGATCGATTCTTAGATCCTTTCTTCATTCCATAGTGATTTATAATTGTTCCATGGTTTCTTGTATCTCTATTTTGTAGTTCGTTGATATGTTTCCTTCAATGTATTCTCAACATGATATGGTGGATGATATCCAGTTTTTATAATGTTGTTCCTCTCAGTTTTTTTTGTGTTTTGGTGTTGTGTCATCTTCTGTTGGATGTAGTTATTGTGAGAGAGGTGATCAGAGATCTATTGTGCGGTCCATTCTCATGCGAAGAAAATTGAAAACATTTTGGGGTATTTAATTCATTGCATATATATTTAATTGAAAAAAATCATAGATTTATTATGTTTTAACCCCTTGTATCTCAATTATACTGAAATAATAAAATAAATGAACCATATTATATTATTGGTATTGATTACATAACGATGCTTCTGATTTATACCGTGACGATGTATTGCATCTTGATTTTCCAGATAGTGTGATATCAATGAATTTATTGGTTTATCATGTTGTTCAGGATTTAAAATTCTAACGAACATAATGGTAACATTAGATGATTACAAATCTTTTAAAACATATAGAGGTATGTTTGATGAATCAGGTTGGTGTTGTAATTTGATGTCAATCAAATTAAAAGTATGAATGTATAATGGAATTGGTTAATGAACCAGAAGAATGCCGATTATTGTTGATAAAATAATAATAGTATTGTTAAATTTATTGTTTAATTAATTTTTTAGGGCCTAAGATAGCATGTCTTCTAGGTTTCTCATAGTTGGAACTTGTGATAATGAATTTGTTAATTCATGATGGAAGAAGAACTTGTTGTGTGATAAAATATAATGCCTTCATAGGTCATGAGTTTCCCTCTTTCTTGTAACATCCAACTACATTGTGTTTTGGAGACATGATACCTCATTGTTTATGAAAGATGTATTCCTTGTTTTCAGGCCAATTACCGAGTTACTATGTTTGTATCCTATTTATTGTGATGTTATGTGTGCCATGGATGGATGAACCTAGAGGGTTGTTGTGGTTTGTGTGGGTAGGGAAAATTAGACGTTATGTGAGCCTAGGATGCATGTTCTTTGAGGTATTTTGTGGTATTTTGAGTGGGGAGGCCATGTTTTTGTTGCAGCATTTGACGCATAGAGTGAAGAGATGGATCAGTTTACGGATGTGGGTGTCGAGGAGGACACTAGATGTCACACCCTATTTTTCATATCATTGTTTTTATCTAGTTCATTGGAAATATTTATAATTATCCTGGGTCATGGGTGAGATTAATCTTTATTTTTAAGTGTAATCTATATGCAATCATCCATATTGGGGTGCCTCAATATTTTTTTTGAGTTTTTGTTAAATGGGTGGCTACACCATGATTTGGGCCAAACCATGATCACATTTCCCAAATTAAAAAAATATTTTGTTTCTTTTATAAATCCTTCATTTTTAAACATTTTTTACTCATTCCACTTCCTTTGTTTCATCACATTACATATTAAAACCTAAATATTACTTTGGGGACATTAAGAATTAATTATAGTGGTGAATTTGGGTTATCTATTAAGGAATTGGGGTAGCCTGTGGGCCCATTTATAGTTTTTAAATAATAATTTGTTTTTTATTTCATTTTTATGTTTTGATATTCTTTGGTGATTACACCTCCCACGGGATCCAAAGATACCTAGGAACACTCCCATTTTCGATTTGCACTCTTTAGAGCTCATCCTAGCTGAGTATTAAGGCGAAACATCTCAAAGATTCCAGAAAACGTCCAAATTTTATAAGGTAACATATCTCTTTCATAAATACATTATCCTTCACTCATTTTACCACGAATAGAATTTACCTGGTTCTTCTAGTCCTTAGGAAAATATACTAGAATTTCCATGCCATTACCTTTTCTTTAGGGATGCAGATCTAAGGGGACATGAAGTGTTATTTAGTTTCCATGGTGAGATTCCCTCTCCTTTCTTCTCCCTCTTCCTTATCCGTCCATTTAATTTTGGTTTCCTCTTATAACCTAGTAATTTACGTCATAGATTAATATTTGGGAATGATTTTTTGATTTGATTTTGGTTCATTAAGGGTGGGCTTCATAAATCAAAAGTGTTGGGAACCGCAGTAGGTGATTTCAGGTGTGCGTTTCCTTTCCGCCATGGATTTGAGGTAGGATATCCCTTGCACATGCCTTTATCATTTTTGTTTCATCATTGAAATGTTGTTATAAACTTTATTTTATGATATGTGCGGCTGTGAAACCTTGGTTCTATTTTTTTTTGTGAAAAATCATGTTTTATGCCTTATTTTATTAAAAATTTAGTTGTTATGGTATAAATGTGCACTCCTATGGTTTGATAAATTATTCCCTGAGCTTTTTCACTAGGTTTATTGTATTTTTAATATGTTTCTGTATCTGGAATAAATTTATGGCAAGGAAATTGTATTTAATCTCTTTTTAAGTGCTTAAAATTTGTTGTTTTGTTAATGAGTGCATGTCATGTGTTCGGTATATTTCCTAGTTGGGTTTTATATATCTAGTGAAATTTGAAATGATTATTTTGGATTTATAAATACATTGGAAGCATGAGAAAAATTATTTTGGGATCCTTTTATGGCTTTCCAAATTGGATTTAGTTTTACAATCAAATGGGTTTTGGTTTAAAACATGTTTGGGTCTGGGTTGCCAGAAAATGGCCCTTTTCACGTCATTATGAAAATGTTTGTGTTTTGAATATGTAACCTGGGTGTTTTAATGAATTATTAATGTGGTTCGCTTCTATAAATGGTGTCTATACACCTCCTTAATAAAATTTTAATCCCTAACTTTGTCAAATGTTAGTTTTTAGAAAATGTTTAAAGGCTTGATTGGCCATTCCTTAAAATAAAAAATGAGTGTTTTACATGTATATACCTTGTTTTGTCAATTGGGAATGTTTTATGGTCCATGAAACGAATTTATTAAATGTTTTTAGTGCTTAAAAATATGGTTGGGTAGGGTTTTTTGTGAGTTTATTCTTAAAAGACTGTTTTGGAATGAGTGTTATGTGCAAAGCTTCAATACACTACTTGAAATGGTTTTACGAAATTTTTTAGTGGTTTATTGATTCGTCAGGGAAATGTGAAGCAAGTTTGTGGGATGTTTGTGTGTTTATGGTTTGGAAATGGAATTTTTATATGAAATGTGTATTTTATAATATGTTTAACTTGATTGAGCACTAAATGTAATCCAAAGTATATAGGTGGGCGGACCTGTACTAGTATGCTTATGATCACATTGGGGTTGGACCCTATTTCACATAACAAGTATGATGATGAAATCTCTAACTAAACTATGATGATGGTGTTGGGGGACCACTATGTTATAGGTATTATCCCTAATAGTGTCGTGTGTTCATGAGAACAGGTATTTATTATGGTTAATTTCACCGAGATATGAGGTACCTCGGGCTCACAATTAACTAGTGCCTTGGGGTGTTCCCATGAATTGTGCTCATTGGCAATTTTGTAATCCTCTTCAGCATACAGAATGTTTGGTTTGAAAATTCAGAAGTGCGTGTGATTTATTTAAAAGTTTTCCTTCTTTAATGTTTTCCTCTTGATAACTAGTTTCATTTTGAATTTTCACCTCTTTGAAATTTTTAACTATCATTATTGTTTATAAAACATTCATGTTTTTTTCAGGTAAATTTTTTATAAAATGTGACAGCATTTGGAAAAAATAACATTATTTCATGTATTTAAAATTTGAAATTGATGTTTCTTTTATATTAAAGTATTTTAATTGGAATAGAATATTGGGATAACCAGTAGAGTTTTAATACTAAGGCCTATAGTCTTATTCTGTTTTTTAACCCTTGTGCAGGATTCAGCTTGAGTTTGACCGACTTGGGTGATGTGTGATCATTGTGTTGAATAGTTTCCAGAGGGGTCACATGGAGTTAGTAGGTTATCAAGTTTGGCCATTTGAGTTGTTGTTTTAGTTTTAATTTCAGTTTCTTGTTCAAATAATGTTCAATTCAATTTTTATGTAAATGTTTTTTGGGATTTACATTTCTTTCTGTTGTTTGTTTGATTGTTTATATTTGGGTGAAATCATTAACTTGTGTACTCAACTGATGCCCTCAGTGATTTTTCCATCCTGGTAGGATCGAGAATGCTTCACGGGACTTGTCACGGGCGGGCCTAGGTGACTGGTTCATGGTCGACTTGGGCTGGTTCATGCAAAAATGGCATCAAAGGGGGTCGGCTCGTTGTAGACAATTATTTTTAGAGAGCCCTTGTTATTTGAGGGATGTCAAGGTATATGGAGTAGTATGGTTAGGACTTGATGGGTATGTTATGGAAGAGAATTTTGAACTCTTTCTTGTTCTGATCCTCGAGTTTCCATAGGATTCCCAGTTTTATTAGTGTCCTTTATTCTTGTTCATTTTTTGGTGTTGGGATATGACAAGGAAAGTCTGAGTAATGGAATCCATGAGATCACTTATCTTAGCATTCCATGTGGAGACGGGGCATGGTACTAATAAGTATCTCTATGTTGGTGTTGTGTTTGACATTTGGCGGACAATCACATGGTCAAGTCACCCACTAACACTAGTTCCCTTTTGTGGTTTTCTTCGACTTTTCTTGAATTATGAATTTTTGTTTTGAAAATAATTATGTGAGAATTATGGGAACGGTTTTTAAAGGAAGGATTGGATTTTGAAAAGTGAAAAGTTGGTTTTTAAAAATTAAATATAATAATGGTTTTTGAAGGTTGTGTTTTTTAATCAAAATTTGGGGAGGAATTGGAAATAATTTAACGAGAATGGATTTTACCAGATCTAAACTTGTGGTTTGTTGAAATAAAATATTTTTAAAGTGTGAATCATTTTTACATAATTATGAAATTTTGTTTTAAATGGAGTGTGTTGGTCTTTTGAAAAGTGTTTGAATCTGATGAATTGGTGTTGGAAATTTGGTTTTCAGCATCTCAGGATTTTATAGAAAGGGGTTTTGGCCTTTGCATCGGTCGGATTATGAGAAGAGACCGTGTTGAATTTTTTTAAAATTGTAATGGGGTATTTGTAATAGAATTTTTGTCTTTGGAAGATCTATTAAATGAAATGGATTTTTTTAATCAAACGGTTATTGATGAAGTGTGGCTTGTCTTTTGAAATTTTAAAATGGTTTTTGATTTAGTGGATAATGTCCTTTTGGAAGGCACACAAATATTTTTTGTAATGTTGATGTTTTTCTTTTTCATTTAGTGTTTTCACGGGTTCTCAAATGCAAGGTTTTGTGGATATATGAATGAATGGGTGATATGGCATGGTATTTGAGTGGCCAGAGTCACACGTAAATGATCATGTGATTGAGAGCTGATGAAACACCATTGGTGAATGTGAAAATCCCCAAAGTTAGTTTATTTTTTGGAAACAATTTTCAGCTGAAAATTTTTTGGGTTTTTATGACCTGACTATTTTTTGGATGGTTTATCCTACGTCTTAAACGTTTTTTCTATTATGTATGCTTCCTTAGGATCTAGAATTCATATATATTTTTCTTCTTGAGATGGGATCTTGTTGGTCGCTCTACATTGGGGTAAATATTAGTAGGTTTTTATAGATGTGTGGGATGTTGTGATGTTCCCACAGATAGTTCTCAATTTTCAATATTTACAGTTGATCAACCCAAGGATTTTCTTCAAATGTTAAATCCTCCTCTTAGAATGATTCCCCAGGTCATTCGTTATAATTGTGAAATGTTTGGGCTCGAATTAAATTTCCTTCCCTTTATGGTGATTATCATGGTTGTAGTAGTCGTGCTTGGTGATGTTTAGTGAGTATTTTTTTTTGTTCATTATGCTCCTCATTCAGAGTGACAGAAAATAGTGTTCTGTATCTCCATGTTCTTGTTTGGGTAAAAATGTGTTGTTGATTGAGATAGTTTTATGGTGTCAATTGATCTGTTTTTTCTTCCTGGGAATGTTATATAGTACTATGTGGAACTAAGGGATGGAGTACAAGTTGAGGATTATCAAAGCTTGACTGAGATCCAAGAGATGTTTCATCCATCATATCTCCATCCATAAGTTTTGGAGTGTATATGGCATTTATTTAAGTGTCCTAGGATTGTTGGAAGAATTACTGAGCTCATACCACTACCATTTTAGTGAGGTAGTTCCTTTGTTTCATTTGTAGTCTCAATGGCCCAATGACTGGGTCCCCTTCCCTACCCTCCATAATTGGTGTGGGTTAGGATCTGGGCAGAGTGTGTTGTTCCAGTTCTTGCTGCCTCCATTCCAGAGTGGGTTGATTAAATTTTCATGTGGTGATACACTCAACTGGTCGTCGTAGGTTGTTTCTAGAGAGTATTTATGGGCTTGTGTGAGTGAGGACCAATTCTAGCTCATGTTGAATTCTTGTTTGTTTGTTGCTAGTTGGTTTCTAATGGTGGGGAGACACACCAAATGTATCATGGATTTTAATCCTAAGAAACTGTCTAGTGCTAGGTGTTTCTTAATGGTGGGGACTCCATTCTAAAATACCCAGGAATATTTAGTTAACATGGGTGCTCTTTGGTTTGGTTGATCGTTGTGTTCATTGGGAGATGGCCCAAAAATTGGGTTCATAATTTGGTTGTGGAGGTTGTGAATTGATCAATCTGTATATTATTAGGAAGTGGTTGTGAGTTGGTGTTTTGTTTTAGGAAAGAGGCTTAAGATAATTTAATTGTGAATGATATTTACTTGTCTTGAGAAGCTGGATCATATTGGTAATTAATCCTTAAGTGTTGATCATTATGATAGAATGTGCACTATCTTTTTAGAGGTGGAATTATTTAACGGTGGGAAGAATTTGGTGCCTTAACTCTTTTCTTGTAATTTTTGAAGAAAGTGTGTTTACTTATGATTTGGTCCAAATCGTTAACCCATTTCCTGATAAAAAAATATTATTTTTCTTTTATAACTCTTTCATCTTTAACATTTTTTAATCATTCTACATTCTATTTTTCCACCCTAACATATTCAAGCCTACATATCATTTTGTAACCATTTTGAATTAATAATAATGGGGAATTTGGGTTATCTTTTTAGGTATTAGGCCATCCCGTGGGCCCATTTCCATTTTTTGAAAATAAATATTTCATTTATATTTTTTTTATTTTTTGACATTATTAGGGGATTACACCTCCCACACGAGCCCAAGATACCATGTCAAACCCCCATTGTCAATTTGAACTCTTTGCGGATCATCCTAGATAAGAATCAGAGTGAAACATCTCAAGATTCTTGAAATCATCTAGATTACATAAGTTAAATATTCTCTTTCAAAAATACTTTATATTTCACTCTTTTTACCCCAAATAAATTTTCCATTGTTTGCCCATACCAATGGAAAGTCCACAAATAGTTCCATTCCATTACCTTTCCTCTAAGGGTGAAGATATATGGGAAGATGATGTGTCCTTTAGTTTCCAATGTGAGATTCACTCTCCTTTCTTCTCCCTCTTCCTTCTCTAACCATTTTATTTTGCTTTCCTCCTCTACCATATTCATTCAAAACATAGGGTACTATTTCAGAATGATTTTTAATGGGTTTTGGTTTGTGTAGGGTGGGTATTCATTGATTTAGAGTGTTGGAAACCACATAGGGTGATTTCAGGTGTGCGTTTCATTTCTACCATGGATTTGAGGTCATATATCCATTGAACAAGCCTTTATAATTTAGGTTTCATCATTACAATTCTCTTACAACATCATATATATGACATGTACTGGTGTTAAACCTTTTTTTTAATTTTTTTCTGTGCAAATGACGTTTTATGCCTTATTTTGTTGAAAATATAGTAGTTTTGGTATAAATGTGCACTCCTCTTGTTTGATATATTTTTCCATGAGCACGCAAACCTGGTTTATGGTATATTGGAATATGTTTCAGTAGCTAGAATAAATTTATGGCATGAAAATGGTTTTTTATTTCTTTTTAAGTGCTTAAAATAAGTTGTTTTGTTAAAGAGTTTAAGCCATGTGTACAGTAAATTGCCCGGTAGACTTTTATGATTCTAGTACAATTTAAAATTATTTATTGGGATTTATATATACATTGGAAGCATGAAAATAATTCTCTCTTTTTTTGGCATTCCAATTTGAATTTGGTTTTTCAAAAAAATGGGTTATGGTTTACAATATGTTTTGGCCAGAGTTGCCAAAAAATGGTATGTTTCACATCCTTATGAAAATGGTTGTATTCTGAATATGTAACCTGAGAGTTTTAAGTGATTTATGAATGTTTTTTTATTCAGTAAATTCCATTTGTTCTCCTCCAAAATAAAATTGAAATTAATAACTTTCTCAAATGATAGATTTTGAGAAGCCTTTCCTAAAAATAAAGAAAAATTGTTTTACATGTATATACCATGTTGTGTCAACTGGGATTGTTTTACAGTCCATGAATTGAATTTATTAAATTTTCTTAGGGAATCTAAATATGGTTGGGTATGTTTTTTTTGTTAAAACATAAAAGATTGTTTTTAATGCATTTTATGGGCATATCCTCAATACACTCTTTAAAATAGTTTTACGAAAAATTTTACCGGTTTATTGACTTGTGAAAGAAATGTGAAAGAAGTTTGTGGGATGTTTGAGTGTTTATGGTTTTAATGGATTTTTTATGTGAATTGTGTATTGATAATATGTGTAAATTGATTGAGCACTAAAGGGAATCCCGAGAATCTAGGTGGGCGGATGTGTACTAGTATGCTATTGATCCTATGGGGTTTGAACACTATTCCATGTAGAATGTTTGATGATTAAAACACTAATTACTATGATGATGATTATGTTGGGGAACACTAGGTTTTGGGTATGATCCATACTAGTGTCTGATGTACACAAGAAATGATATTTATTATGGTTACTTTCACCGAGATACGAAGTTCCGGGGGCTCACAACGAATTAGTGCCTTGGGGTGTTCCGTGACTTGTGATCATTGGCTGTTTTCAACTTATTGTTAGCATATAGTGTGTTTGGTTGGTAAATTATGTATTGTGTGTGATTAATTTAAAATTGTACTTTCGTTAAAGTATCCATCTTTAAAACTAGTTTCTTTTTGATGTTTCACCTCTTTGAAAATTGTTACTAGCATTCTTGTTTATAAATCATAAATGTTTTGTTTTGGTAGAGTTTTTATATATTGTGACCTCAATTAGAAAATATACCTTTATGGCTTGTATTTAAAATAAGAAATTTATGCTTGTTTTATTTTAATGTATGTTCATTGCGAATAGATGATTAGGATAACATAGTGTGTTTTAATACACATGCATATAGTCTTCTTATATTTTTAACCCTTGTGCAGGATTCATCTTGTGTTTGATTTCCTTGGGAGACGTGTGATCATTATGTTGGACAAGGACCAGAGGTGTTACATTGAGTAGGTGGGTTATTAGGTTTGGTCAGTTGAGTTGGTGGTTTAGTTGTAATTTCAGTTTCTTGTACAAATAATGGTCAATTCAATTTTTATGTAAATGTATTTTGGGCTGTCCATTGCTTTGTTTTGTTTGTTTTACTATTTATATTTTGGAAAAATCAATCCATTGTGTACTCTACTAATGTCATAGGTTCTTGTCACCATACCAGGAATGCCTCTCGGGACATCTCACAGGCTGGCCTAGGTGACCGTTTCAGGGTCGACTCGGGCTGGTTCGTGACACTAGTGGTGACATAACTATTTAAAGTTGGGAATACCCATTGTTATAAAAGCTAGATTGTTGTAGAATCTGTTTTTTCGATTTTTTCAGGTTGTTGATTATTTTATTTCTTTTCCCCACTGAATGAGTTAGACAGATGTGTTTAGATACTCTATTTACATGGAAGGTAAATACGTTCATGGTATTCCATGGGCCTTCCATTTTTACCTCCTCATGGATGGATGATTTTATACTCCTTTTACAGGAGGAACGACCCAATGGGTAATTAATATACTCACCATGTTGGGACCCTTGTTTTTGAGGAGTTTATAATGGTTTCTTAGATAAACTGTAAATATGGAATGTGGAAATTTTTCTAACTAAATCAGTAATGTTTAGCCTATGGTGTTGGAGCCTGTTTGGATGCAATGATGTGGTTGAAATTCTAATAAATCATGGACTCATTTTTCTTATTCCTGGAGGGAAAGGATCTTTGATGAAATTTTAATGTGATGTGATGCGGAAATGGTAATGGTTAATTAATGGTTATTGAATTAATTTACATAAAGTGAAATTGATAAAAAAAGGGATAATGTAATTTAATGAATCTCTATAAAGGGTTGTGTGTTATAGGACATTTGGTTTCAGTAGTGGCTGATAGGAGTCCGAGATATGTTATTTAAATTTGTGTCTAATACTGGGTTATGACCATAGTGTGGTTGTGGGATATATTATATCTTGTATTTATTGTGCTTCTATACGCTACTCCACCGAATCAGTTAGGGAAATTGACATTGAAGGGATTCTAAGCCTGGGGTGGGGGTGTTTTCCCCAACATCCTGATGGGGTGATGGATGGATGCATACCCCATTTGGCCTTTTTATCTTCTCTTGGAAGTTACTTTTTATGTTATAAACAGAGGTCAGTTTTCATTATATATGTTTGAAGAGGGATATAATTTTTTTTGATTATTTCACATATATGGCTTTTGGATATTTTTTCCAAAGGAATACTATAGGTATAACAGATATAGCATGTGATGACTTAAAGATCCTAACTAGATGTATGGAATATTATGGCTTGAGGTATCATACCTGAAATATGATACCCATTAGGAAATATGTGGTGGATCTCAAAAACTACCTTGTTAATTTACGTTATGTGGATAGAGTTGTGTGTATTACGAGGTTTAGGATTTGGTGCCTCAATGAGGCATTTGTAGGCCAGAATTCTTGGAGAGATATGCCTAAGATAGGGGACATTGAGGTAATTCCATAAAACAATAGGGTACTGGTAGAGGGGTGCCCTCTATATTCATTGTTGTATTATATTCTCCTGTATGTGATACTTTGTGAGAGTAGTCATAGTGAGGATTGGAACTATGAATAACTATTTTGGTGACATGTTAGTTTCATTTGTTGTTCCCTCTACTTTAGCAATATTTATTTACTTTTTCACGAGAGCCTCCAAGGAGGATCCCACTAAGTATATTCTTATACTAACCCTATTTATATATAAATTTTTTTTAGGTTGTTGGAGAAGGTTGGATATCAGGTTGGTTACTATTACTGTGTGGGTTGCAGGAGTTGTTTGGGCTTCACGGTTGCTATGTTCCTTAGTTTATTTTGGTACATGCAGTTTTCCTTTTAATTTGTTGCAATTCATGAATGAAATTTCATTTTCGTACTTGGGTATTCATATATATTGTATTATGATCAGTATTTGGTTGGTTACTATCTTTTCTCTCTGTTCCACATGTGTTTCTCTTAGAGGGTAATGCCTCCCATATGTGTGTTTACTATACCCTCAGTGTTAGTATCAAACCTGAGGCCTACTAGAGGTGGTACTTAGGAGGGGGGTCACTATTTCTAATCTCCAATAACTCTCCCAAGAGGATAACACTTTTAGGGAGGGTTCATGACAAATTCCTCATTTTAGATATAACCCGTATGTTGAATTTTTATTTTTCATCTTATTAAATAGATACGGAAGTCACATACCCAATGAATAAATATTTATTTTTTATAAATTCTAATGCTTCATTTTATTTAATGTAGATTTAAATTTTAAAACTAATAAATAATACGGTAGACACCACATTCAATAAATAGTTGATCAAATAGAAATTTTTTCTGAGGTCATTTACTGGGGTTGAACTTTTATATTACTATTTTTATTGACCTCATTTCCCAAAAGAACACAAATTGGTATGTATTGATAAAAAACTGAATAACTACATATTTTCCACCATTAAATCATTTTTAATCATGAAATTGAAATAATTCATGACTCTGAAAAATTATCTCATTAAATAACCTCATAAGAAAAAAAAACAGATCATTTTACATGGATAATCCACCACTTTTGAAATAGACGATAAGTTATCTCTGAAATAATCATGTAAGTAATTAATATACTCCTCTACCACATATAATTGATATATCATCCTTGATCTCCAATAGTATCCCACTTTTTTTTGAAAAAATCTAATCTTGAAACATCACTTTTTAAAAGATATATGGTTTATTCATGGGAGTCAATATATAAGTCAACACCAATACAATTTTCTAAACTGATGGATAGTTCGATTCATGAGATTTTTAAAAATAATAAACATCTGACATCAACTCTAAATTGTATATTTCTAAGAGTACCTAATATATATGTATATATTTCCATAAATTTGGTCACATGTTATTATATTATTTTTAATATAAAAATTCATTAAATACAAAACTATTATTGAATAGCCATAAACCTTTGGAAGAATAGGTATATAAATCATCAATATGAAAATAAACTCTAATTATTTAACCACTTTAATAATCTCATAAATACCTTCGGAAACATAAAACTATCTAGAATAACGTGGGGAGTACAAAGACAAATGGGTTTATCTAAAAGTCATAATATGTGAATAAATATGACAAGGAATCATAACTTGTGAGTCAAAGGTATAACACCATATCATAAAATAGAAGCATAATGAGTAATCACATAAGATAATAACAAAAATTATATAATATGATAATATAATTAAAACATAGGAAATGTGGAAACAACACAAAAATGACATAAGCATAAGCCAATTCTACCTTCAAAACAAAATCACATAGTAGACATAAACCCATCATGGATTAGGTTTACTCCAAAACCCTAAACATATTGTTTCATGAGAAAAAAACATTACCCATTTAATTGGAGTTATATGTATGCAAAACCATCATAACATGTTCCTGTTTTTGTGTTCCACAAAAGAAAATCAATCATAAGGAATAATCATAAGAATTTCCAATGGAATGAAATGGGTTCTATAATCTTGGCTCATATCATAACGAAAGAAAATTGCATAAATATTATAAAGAGAAAAAAAAGTAAATATTAAGGATTCCCATATCTTTTTATATAATCACAGGCTAAGAAAATGGTTCTTATTGGGAAATAAAAACATAAAATGAGTGTTACATAAAATAACAATGTTTTTGAAAAGTTTACATATCATGTTTGATTTTATATAATGAATTTGAGAAATGAAATTATGGAATGTATGAACCCATATAAGAAGGTATTATAAGTTATATTATATGTATAAAAAATTAATAACTAAATTATAATCAATGAAAAACTTTAATGGGAGAGATAAAGTGACTTATAGAGATAATGGTCATAACCCCGAAGGAAAAGGATGGTTTTTAGAGATCCCAGGCCTTTATGCCCGATAATTATTTGGACCCGATAGATAATAATGTATAATAAATATCTATATATTATCTATTTATTTATGAACCATAATCACATATATCAAAACATAAATGATTTTCTTAAAACATCTTACCTCTCATTTATCAACAATTCTCTATTAGAATTACATTTTCAGGTGATAATTCGTTCATTTTTCAGGCATGTTTTGGTTCATTATTCTCAAAAATTATATATTGATCATGTTTCCATAAGATATATTTTGTTAAAAATTATATTAATATCACATAAATTCAATATATATATATTTATTTATTTTGTGCAATAAAATTTATAGATAAAAAATGAATTACATTCTTCATGGAGACTGTAGACAGTACCAACAGATTAATGAAGTTTCAATTTTTTATTGACGGAAAAAAGATAAATAGTAATTATACTCTCAATAATAATAATAATAATATCATATATAACATATAAGTTTATTAAATATATCATTATAACTTGTCTTGAGAGGTTGTGAAGGAAAAACATTACATTAGTTCTTGAGTGGTAGAGAGTTGTTCTTGCGAATGACATTTATGTTTCCCATTTGATGGATGGGGTAATTATTAAGATGATTAAATTAATATGATAACATTTTTAATACGAAATATATTAGTAATATTATTTAGAAAATTTAAGAACATTTTTTTGACGTATAATATGAAAACAAACTAAGTCAATTTTTTAAAAACTATAACTCTTATTTTGAAATATTTATCATCATTACACATTAATCCATGTAAGATTGGTATTATTCCCCCTAAATGAACTATATAACATTGTGAGGTATTTTTGGAATGGATTAAAGTAGTTATTTCTCTAAATAGTTGTTTTTTATATTTTAATAAAATCTTATATTTGGATACTGTTTATAAGTGAGGGGAGGGGAACTCTTGAAATTACATATAATATTAAATTAATATAAACTAATTTTCATTATAAATCCTTCATACTAGCATAATTTGAATATATAATGATGATGGTTTGAAATAATATCATCCAAAAAATATTTTACTTGTTTATAATAGGTTTTACCCTTATCTTTTTATTTTAACATGTTTTTAACCCTTTTTGATAATTACCTCGATAACGATATTTTAATTGTTTTAGGGTAAATATACAAACTATAAAATAAAAATTTTCTATAAATGAATCATAATATATTTTTTAAAATTATAAAAATCATTTATCATAAAATAATATGTTAAAAAGTTTTAAAACATGCAATTAAATATTATATATTATAAAATAACATTAATGTAATTTTTTGAAGTATTAATTTGATTTGACTTTAAAAACAATATGAAAAAAATTTAATTCAAATATTATCCCAAATAAACTCTACAATATGATACTTTTATCAAAATAATTTTTGGGAAAAAATTATTCATTCATATTGTTTTACTTTTATAATTTAAAAAAAATTATTTTATTTTTCTATAAATTTAATTATTGTTGTGTCGGTGTTACATAAACATTTAGTGTAATTATTTCAGACATAATAATTAAAAAAATACCGTTGAAAAAAATAATTTATTTTTAAAATATGTACTTATAATATAAAATAATTTTTCTTTACGCGGTCAATAAATATGATAGATATTAAAAGCTAGAACTTGAAAATTTTTAATTTACCTTTTACCTAGATATGATGATGGTAAAAATCAAATACATATGGCTCAATGTTTTTCATATATTCTAAATATGGATGGAAATAGGTAAAATAAAATCATCCAACTGAACAGAGGAAATAATTGTGGTCATTTTCTATTCCTTTTCATATTATATATAATCTTAATTACCTGAATATCCCTAACCGTGGTGATAATTATTTACTATAGTTACTATTAATTCTTAAAAAGTGCACAATTTACCAAATTATAAACTCTAAATTTCAAATGTTTTATCAATTTTACATGATTTAATTTATATTAGTGGTAGAAATTAATTTAATATAAAAATAAAAAATGCAATGATGAATTGTTGCTTAGTGAAAATTTATTTTTCTGTATAAATTTTTTATAAGAAATTCAATTATAGAATTCATTAAAAATACCATGAATATATTATTTTTAATAAAAAATAAATATTGAAATTTTAAAACTAATCCAAAATATAATTTCACTATGTAAAAACATGAAAAAATCCAATTTCCAAAAATAGTAATATCATTCAATATTTATTGAAAAAGAACTATTTTAAGGAAAATCTAAAAAAATCGATGTAGGTTAATTCTAATATGATGTTTTCAAAATTAACATTAATTTTAATATTGAAATTTTCTAAAAATTCAATAAATTATTTATAATATTTTCTCCCAAAAATAAATAAAATTATTTTTTAGAAAAATATTATTGTAGAAGAATAAAATAATATTACATAAAATTGAGTTCTTATTTTACATGAATTAATAAAATAATTTTTTTTATTCATGATCTTTATAGATATATTTCCTTATGTGGAAAATCTAATTCAGAACTTATAATTTAATGGGTATGTTATACTATAAAAATACTTCATGGGTTTTTAATATCATCGTTTCTTGTTGTATAAACAATTGAAAATAGTGTGCTTCTAAAATCTAATAGTGTTACATTCTTCCCCATTAAGAAAATTACCCCTTATAATTTCATATTACAAAATACAGATTAAATAAGTTAGGGTACTTCTACTTCATGATTTCCTCTGATTCTTAGGTTTTCACCTCGTGTTTAGGGGTCCACCATAGTTCTTTTTCTGGGTTGGTTGTCTTATTGGGTAAAACATTTTATCTACGGTCAATGATCTTCAAGATATTCTACTTAAATGATATATAATTTTAAATATATTACACATTTTAATTTAACACATCGTAGCAATATAGTATTCACTTAATCAATATGGATATTTGGAATCTAATGTGTACTTGAGATTGGGTTGGTGGGAGTACTAATTGATATCCCATGAATCTAATGCAATCAATAATCTCAAATGGGATGATGATTTTAGTACATAACATAACATTCTTACCAAATTTCATTACCCCCTTCCATGGAGATATTTGGATAATAAATTTATCTATATCATCAAACTCCAGGTCTTATCAATGATTTTCATTATATCTATTTTATCCACTCTGAAAAAAATGGATCTATTGCAAAATAGGCGTGATCTTTTAAACCATTTCCTAAACAATTTCAGGACCAAATATATTAAATTCACCAAATAAAACTGAAAATAAATTTTTTATTCTTCTAAACCCATAAATATAGTCATAAATATTCATTTTGATTATTCAGTTTAGGATTATATTATATGAAAACTCAACTAGAGGAATATATTGATCTTATCCTCTTTTTAATTATATCATGTATTTTATTAAAATAAATTCTAGTTTTTAGACATTGCACAAAAAAGTTCCTTCATTTTAGGTGTGATAATCTTTACTGCAATTCATTTAATGATTTAAATCTTGTTAGATATGCTTCCATAATTTGAGAAAATCTTGGATCTCGATTAGTTAAAATCGATAGTGGTGTTCCTTGCAACCTCACCACCTCCCCGATGTATATTCTTTCACGTTTATCTAGTGAGAAGACTTATTTAAGCTAAATGATGTGATAAGTCCTTGTTTGATGATCCAAAACAACCCATTTAAAATTATTTCCCCATGATGTCTTTTGATGACCAGGGAAAAAGTATCTGAGGATGATTTTCATTGTCTTTGTAGCTATGGGTAGTAGTTCATTAATCCATACTATCTTTTTTCTCATATCCTTCACATTATGACATAACAAACGCTTTTATGTTTATTCTATGATTTATTTCATCATATTTCCCATCCAATAGTTCTCTCAAAGATATTGATACATATTTTTTCTCCCTAGGAGGGTGGACAGGGTAGTGTTATTTCATTAATAAAACCATATATATTTCTATTAGCACATTTAGTTTTATAAGAATTATCTATGTTTATTATTTTAGTGAGTGTAATGAATCATTATTTACCACCAACTACTTATACAGACACATATTATTAGCCAAAATTTATTCTAGTTCCAAGACCCAAAACACAAAATAATCATGCCTTTAATATCATTAAATCTTTAACAGGATGTTATATAAATGTAACTACTCTAGTTGATTCCATGATGCATCTATGCCTAAAAGTTCTCAGTATGAAATTCCCTATGAAATGATTTATTATATGTGTATATATATAGAATCAAAACATCGTGCTAGTTACTCTCCCATATTACTCTACATGAGCTAATAATCCTAAAAATCCACTGTGAATCATGTTCAAGGTGGACCACTTGAGGTGGATAACATCAAGGAGTATATAAGAATGGTTTGGGGGTTCATTAATGTCTCTATAATATCAAAAACTCAAATCATCAACACGTTACAATATGGAACCAGATATTATATATCAGATCACACCCCAAACATGGTAGAACATTAAATTCTGAGTCAAAAAAATATATCATTTAATAAATTATCAATGTGCTATGTAAGGGATTTAGGCAAGATATTCCATTTGTTTGAATGATTCCAGAAGAAGATGGAACACACAAGACATCGTTCATACCAACCCTCTATCTAAAGAGGATTAAGGTCATATCATATTTTTGAGAACCATTTCAAAGGGATCTCCCAAAAAATATAATGAATATGGATAGTGTCATTTAACAAAGATATAACTACAATATACATGACATCTTAAATATAATGACTCGTCCTCAAACATTACATAATATCTAATTAAATGAATAATTCACATTGAGGAGCTTTTCAGGTTTAGAGTTTTAGAGAATTAGGCCATAACTATTACATTTCAAAAAAATTACAAAGTAGACACTTCCACCCACTATCAATTATTTTTAAAAAAACATGGTCTCTTGAAAAAAAGAGTCATGTCTAGTTCCATGTTTAAGAAAGCATGAATTTTCCTTGATCCCATCCTTGACCCTATTCCACATTATGTCCTGTGAAAAACATTTAAAAAACTTGGGATGAGCATAAAAAGATCAGTAAGGGACACACAAAGAAGTTAAACTGTTAGTTTTTCAAAACAAAAACTAAACCATGAATACTTTAACATAAGGTATACTGTTCACCTTTATGAATAGTAAATACTCTTCACTGAATAAAAGATAATTACATACCCTTTTATAACCAAAATATTACCATAAAACCAATATAAAGAACGCATAAGATATAAAGATAACTTGGGACATAAACATACTTAAATGGAATAACCATACAGTCGACTTCCATACATATAACTAATGGAATAGCCATACGACCAACTTCCATACCCAATGCATTGGAGGTTATAAAGTAACCACCCGTCCTGTTTTTCACGCCACCACCTGTCATTTGGTTTATCACGTAACCACCCATCAAATGTCCAAGTACCATTATAAAATCAAAAGACATGAAACAAATATAAAGGAAAGAAAAAATTTCTACATGTCAATCACAATATATCAGTTAAATATATTGACATAGAAAATCAATTTTAAAAACCATTTTCAATACCAAAAATACGTCAAAGAGTATATGGTATTTATTTTATTTTAAAAACATTACGGCTTGTTGAGGAAGCCAAAGATCAAATAATACTCACGGCGGCGGAAAGGTCGTTGTCACTGCTTACAATTAAAAAACATTCTTTTTTATTGTTCTGTAAAACGCTTCGTAGAAAAATATTCCCTTTGAATGAAATGAAAAGTCAAAGGTTATTATACACCGTATAAAAGAAAGTCTTGTATTAGAACAAAATATGTCTCAATGAAAGGAGATTGAGACGAAGTCCCTTACCTCGCGTCTGACTTGACATGATCATTATTTAATCTCCTGAATAATTTACTAAAGATAATTTCTAATCGCTTAAGAACCTTTTTAAGGTTTATTATTTCCTTTATATCACTTATTAACATGTTATAAAAATTATTTAATCATTTAAGTTAATAATGATGATTTTGTCGATATTTGGTACTTGAGTCAAAAATAAAAACCTAATATTTATAGGTTATCCATGTGGTCAATAGTCCATTATATATAGAATGATTGTAATTATTTAGATATCATATATATCATATATTTACAGTATATAAATGTATTTATAATATAACATTACATTATGGGTAAGAAATGAAATGTACCGTTCATGAAGACGGTAAGCCGTACGTACGCATGAACGCTACATTTATATCTATTTCTTATTTTAATGGAAATAAAACATAATGATATATATTTATATTATAATTCCAGTGTAATATCATATATAATATCACTAAAACTATCCTTTATACATCCCACATAAGGAATTAACGAGCCACATCACTTTAAGGGGGTGGTAGTCCGCACTTCCTCAAATGAGATTATCATATTTACCCACTACGGAAACCATAAAGGCTTGATATAATTGGGAAGTACATAATCATATTGAAATCATATACATAATATATATCATATATAAATACGTTTCCATCATAATGGACACCATGAGAGGTGGTAAGATGTAATTGAACAATCATCATTTCATGAGGCATTAGTTTTCCATCCACAGAAACATTATGTTCTTCATCCATTAGACGGAGGTGTGTGTATGTTTAGATAGAATCCATCTTATAAGAACATCCTAGTATATTTAGGATACTGGTTTTCTTACAAAATAAATAAATAAAAAGAGTTTATGGGTTGGAGAAGTAAAATAAATGAAAATAATTTAAGAGAAACGGTTACCTTTAATTTGGGCAACTCCTTTGGTTTGAACCAAAAGGACTTATTGAAGTGCCTTCTACCTAAGGTAAGGCTCTTAGGGGAGGATAGGGATGTAGGGAGCTTAATTGGGTAGAGTTTGGATGATCCAAATGACTTGAGAGGTGTGTCGAATTGGTTATAAGTGGTATCTTTTTATAAGGGGGAGGAGGGGCTCTTTAGGAATGTGTGAAAATATTATTTCTTAATAGAATGATAATCAGTTTCTAATGGCCCAAAAATATTTATAGTCGAAGATAAGATGACTCATGGTCTAAATAAAATCATCCAATCAAAATTGGACATATTTTGGATAATATTTTAAACATTATAATCTTATTTATTTAAATCATTTATTAATGAGATAAATACTGCATCATTATTGTATCATAAATAATTTAATTTATCTGATGTCTAAAAATTATAAACAAATAACATTATGTAATAAATATTATTATATTTCCAATGAATATTTATAGGCAAAAATTTTCCTTATACAACACCATATAAAAATTATTTTACAAAATGATTTTGGTTTATGTTATTTTTGACTTTACTTTAAATTAAGTAATTTAAAGTGTCATTATCATTTATAAGTGGATTCATGGGGTCCCAAAATCTACCCAAAGATGCCCATGGTCGTAAATAACTCAACCAATAAAGTTTGGACAAGTGTTAAGATAATTTTAAATTATTATAATATTCTTTTTACGTCAAATTAACTTATTTAACATTAACCGCGGTAAATAAAAGTCAAAAGTTACTATTCCCCAAAAATTATTTTTATCATAATGAACCACATTTTACTTCTTGATAACAAACATGTATGTCAGATTTTTGAAATTAAATTCAAAGAAGTTGTAATGTTTAATTTAAATGAAAAAGTCAGTTTTTTAAACTACCTCTTAGTAGTTTCAATATTATTCAGAAATTGATGTTTTTCAGAAAAATACCAAAAATTCAGCCTAAGATATATTTGATATTCCTAATTAAAAAATGATGTCTATTTTTTCAAATTCAAAACATAGATTTGTAATTAATTAATTTTAAAATTATTTCCCGTTGTTAAAACAAATAGCGTGTTTTTAAGAAACAATAACTATCCAAAGATTGATACTTGTTTATGTCCAATTTCAAAGTGAATTTAATTACAATGACCAATATTGGATTAAATGGTAAAAATCTATTCTAATTACACTGTAAAACCAATTAAAAAGATAATATAACCATATAAATAAATTAGATTAAAACATAGTTTTCAATTAAAATACAATATTTTCACTATTCATTAAAAAATGAACTTTACCGGAAAAAATCCAAAAATTTACACAAAGTAAATTTTTATGTCCCCATTATAATGAATAATTTTATTTGGTCATATAGAATGTATTAAAGTGACCAAAACTAGATTTAAATATGGTTCTCCATTAAAAGGCGATAAATCCTCCTTTTAATGTAAATTATGCTTAAAATTAGATTCATTCACATTATAAGCCTATAACTTTTTATTGGAAAATGTAAATACATTTAACAATCATGTATAATCATGTTGTAGTTAGTTTGATTCATTCTAGCCAATAAAACGGCTAGGAGTTATCTACCATTTAAAATAATAAAATTATATTACTAGTGTGCAATATAAGATTCCAAAGAAACTCGTTGTTGCGTATCTGGTACGCTATCGAACATAGCAACCATTTTAAAGTAAAATTAATATTTAATTAAAAAATATTAATAAGTATAAAAATATCTTATTCTTCATTTACATGGGATGTTACATCCTTCCCCCCTTTTGGAAATTGCATCCTCGCAATTTTTATTCACTTATCAAAATAAGTGGGGGTATTTCTACCTCATAGAATTTTCAGATTCTAACGTTGCCTCTTCAACCATATGGTTTTTCCACAAAACCATTACCTGGTGAATTACCTTATTCCAGAAAACTTGCTCTCTACGGTCAAGAATCTGGACTGGTTGTTCTTCATAAGTGAGATTCTCTTCCAACTGAACTACCTCTTGGCTCAAAACATGATATGGATCTGGCATATATACTTTCTCTTCATTGAAACATGAAAAACATTGTGTACCTGGGATACAATTGGAGGTAAATCCACTCTATACGCAACTGATCCCACTTTATCCAGAATTTAATAAGGTCCAATGTGCCTCGGACTAAACATTCCATTCTTACCAAAACACATCACAATTTTCCATGGAGAAACATTAAGAATGACATGATCACCTACCTCAATGGAAAGATACTTCCTCCAGTTATCAACATAACATCTCTGTATGCTCTGAGTTGTTCTCATGTGCTTCTGAATCAACTGAAATTTCTCTGCCATATCTTTTACCAATTCTTGTCCCATCAGCTTCCTTTGACCTACTTCATCCCAAAAAGCTGGAGTTCAACAACGCTTTCCCTATAATTCCTCAAATGGATCCATCTGTATACTGGAATGAAAACTGTTATTATAATAAAATTCAACCAAAGAAAGTTGTTGGTCCCAAATTCCCTGATAATCCATCTAGCAAGCACGTAACATATCCTCCAAGATATGAATTGTTCACTCTGGCTACCCATCTGATTGAGGATGAAAAGCTATACTAAAATTTAAATCAGTACCCAATGACTTCTGAAGGCCTTTCCAAAAGTTAGAAGTGAACCTGGGATCACGATCATATACAATGGAGTGGGGAACTCCATGCAACCAGATGATCTCTTTAACATACAACCGAGCAAGTTGATCTATACACAATGTATCTCGAATAGGAAGGAAATGAGTAGATTTAGTCAATCGATCAACTATAACCCCGATTGTATTATTACCTCAAGATGTCTTTGGTAATCCCACAATGAAGTCCATAGATATATTTTCCCATTTTCACTCTGGAACCGGTAGAGGATGAAGCATCCCAATCAGTCACTGCCACTCTTCTTTAACCTGGTGACAAGTCAAACACTTCACAGTAAAATCAGAAATATTTTTTTTCATTCCATCCCACCAGTAATACTCCCGAAGATCTATGTACATCGTAGTAATACCAGGATGAACTGAAAACGGAGAACTATGAGCTTCACATAACAACTCATTCATTGAATTTTAATCACAAGGTGCACATAATCTCTTCCCAAATCTCACAAAACAATCATTATTAATGTTAAATTCAGGGAACTTTCCCTTCTAAACCAACTCTACCTTTTTCTCCAACTCACTATTTTGTATATGCTCTTGTTTAATTCTGTCTGATAGAGATGATTTCACTGACAACTGAAATAAAACAGAAGAATTCCCTACACCAACAACTTCTACGCCAATGTTCATCAATTCAAAAACCAAAGGATCTCATTCCAAAAGTATCATGGTTAATGAAGTATTATTTTTTTGACTAAAAGAATCATCCACATTATTTTCTTTTCCCCGATGATAATGGATCATGAAATCATAATCCTTGATTAATTCCAACCATCTCCTTTGTCTCATGTTAAATTATTTCTGAGTGAATATATACTTCAAACTTTTGTGATCATTATATATTTCACACTTCACTCCATACAAATGATACATCTATATTTTTAAATAAAAAACAAGAGAATCTAATTCCAAATCATGTGTAGGGTAAGTTAAGTCATGAGGTTTCAATTGATGTTAAGAATAATCAATTTCCTGATCATTCTATTTTATGACACATCCCAGTCCTTCCAACGAAGCATCACTGTAGATAACAAACTCCCCATTTTTGGATGGCAGTGCCAGAACGGGAGTATTCAACAATATCCTCTTCAATTCATGAAAACAATCATCACATTCTTTTATCCAGATGAACTTAACAACTTTTCGAGTTAACTTAGTCATTGGAATAGATAAATGTGAAAAAATTTCAAAAAACCTCCGTTAATAACCTACAAAACCAAGAAAACTATGGATCTTGGTTATATTTGTGGGACTTGGCCATTCTTCAACAACCCTTGTTTTAACAGGATCAACAATTATGCCATTTTTTGAAACAATGTGCCAAGGAATAAAATTTTTTGTAACCAAAACTCACACTTGTAGAATTTACCATAAAGTTTCTTTTCTTTTATGGTTTTCCAGATAACCCTTAAATTGACATTCATACTCCTCTTTACTTTTTGAATAATCCAAAATATCATGAATGAACACAACCAAAACATTATCCCAGAACTCACAGAATATTCTATCCATAAGATCCATGAATACAACAGGTGCATTGGTTAAACCAAAATCCCTAGCTACAAATTCATAATGGCCATATCTAGTATGAATCCCAGTCTTTGGAACATATGATTCCTTTACTTTCAACTGATGGTACCCTGACCACAAGTCAATCTTCGAAAAATACTGAGATCCCTGGATCTGATCAAACAAATCATTGATATGAGGTAATAGATACTTATTATTAACAGTTATGTTATTCAACGCCCTATAATCAATGCAAAGTCTCATTTAACCATATTTATTTTTAACAAACTAGATAGGAGCACCCCATTGTGATGTTCTAGGTTGAATGAAACCTTTATCTAATAACTCTTGCATTTTATTCTTTAACTCAAAAAGACCAATTTGAGCCATTCGATAAGGGGGTTTTGAAATTAGCCTAGCATCAGGAACTAAGTCAATAGTAAATTCAACTTCCCTGTTAGGTATAATACCATGAAACTCATCAGGAAAAACATCATGGTACTCATTTACCACTGGCACATCATTAATCCGAACAGCTCTTTTGTTTTCAAAAATATGTGGAAGGTAAAATTAATTTCCATCTTTTACTAGTTTCTCAGCTTCTTGATTTGTTATCAACCGCAAGGGTTGATTTTTTTATAAAAACTGAAAATCATTCTGAAAATAAACCACTTTAGATCTATAGTCAATATTAGCATGATAAACAGAAATCCAATACATACCCAATATAACATCAAACTCTACTAGAGGCAAAACAATATGGTTTGCAGATAGCTTCTTTCTGCACACAAGGACATAAATGTTCTTATGTTTTCTTTTTGTCTGAACATTTCATCTATGTTTTTTTTACCGTAAGTTCAGTATTCATATCATCAGATGGAATTCTCAATTTACAAGAAAACTTCTCAGAAATGAAAGTGTATGTAGACCCTGAATCAAACTACACATTGGCATAATCAGAACAAACAAACAGTGTTCCTGATACTACTTTGTTTGATGGCCCAACATCTTTTGAAGTAGTTGCAAAGGATTTCATCCCCCCACCCTTTTGCTTGTAGTTTGGCTGATTTCCCTCAGTTGAGTTCTTCACTGGACACTCATTTTCATAATGACCTATTTCACTACACTTAAAACATCTTACCGATGGTTTTTCATTTCCTGCTTGATCATCTTCCTTGCAGTTACGAGCAATATAACCAGACTTACCACATCAGAAGCACTTTCCAGAATTCGATAAACATTCTCCAAGATGGTTTTTACCAGACTTCTCACAAGTTCAATATTAATTTTTCGTACCTCTAGGCTTCTTTGATGAATTTTTCCCCTTTTCCTGCCAACTAGTCCTCTTATTCTATTGTTTGTCAAATAACACTTGATCATTGGCAAACTCCATTTCCACCTTCTCTGCACATCGAACAAGCTTTTCATAACGTTTATACTCACAAGAGGATAATTCTCTTCGATATCGTGGCTTCAATCCTGAGTAAAATTGATTTATCTTACAATCAAGATCTCGGATGAAATTTGGTGCATACATTTCCAGTCGAGTTAAATTTTCTTCTTAAGAAGCCACTGAGTCATCCTCCTGCCTTAATTCGAGGAATTGTTTTTCCATCTGAAGACATACCACCTTAGGAAGATATTTGTCTAGAAACATACCATTGAATTCATCCCAAACAAGAGCATAAATATCCTCACTATCCCTGATGTTTTTCACCATCAACCACCACTGATCAACTTCACATTCAAAACGGTAAACAACGAGACTAACCTTTTGATGTTTTGAACATCCCATAACATAGAAGATCTTTCTAGTTATTTAATCCACCCTTCTGCTTGCACAGGGTCAGATGATCCGCTAAATGATGGGGGATATTGCCTCATGAAACGCTCCACTACTGACATGTTCCTCTGTGGTTGATCTGGATGATCTTGTGCATCAATACCACCACTATTTATAGCCTTAGTCAATTCTGCCGCCACTACAACAAACTGTTCAGTTATGATTCCGACCATCTCAGGTTGCTAATTTGGAAGGTTGTCTTCCTCCTGATGTCATCCCAACATAGGTACCTTGTTTCCTCTACAGAAAACCATTCTGAACACAAAAATATCTTTGGTGAAGCAACATGTTAATTTGTAAATTCTACATGATCTCAATATTAGCATAAATTACTTTATGGATATTAATTTAACAATATCCTAACTCCTAAAGTTATATAAACCGGCATTTGATACCAACTATAAGGACCCGACCATAAAAATTACATAATATTAAATTAAATGAATAATTCACATTGAGGATCTTTTCAGGTTTTCAGTTTTAGAGAATTAGGCCATAACTATTAGATTTCAAAAAAAATTACAAAGTAGACACTTCCACCCATTTACCATTTTTTTACAAAACATGGACTCTTGAAAAAAAGAGTCACGTCTAGTTCCATGTTAATGATAGGATGAATTTTCCTTGATCACATCCTTGACCCTATTCCACATTATGTCCTGTGAAAAACATTTCAAAAAATGGGATGAGCATAAAAATCTCAGTAAAGGATACAAAAAGAATTAAAACTATTAGTTTTCCAAAACAAAAAGTAAACCATGAATACTTTAACATAAGTAATAATTTTCACATTTATGAAGTAGTAAATACTCTTCACTAAATAAAAGATCACGACATACCCTTCTGTAACCAAAGGATTACCATAAAACCCATATAAAGAATAAATAACATATAAAGGTAACTTGAGACATAAAAAATACTTACATGGAATAACTATACAATCGAATTCCACATATATCACTAAATGGAATAGC
Organism: Viscum album; assembly: GCA_963277665.1. Taxonomy (NCBI): domain Eukaryota; kingdom Viridiplantae; phylum Streptophyta; class Magnoliopsida; order Santalales; family Viscaceae; genus Viscum; species Viscum album. The sequence goes on from OY728123.1 coordinate 824,788,812, forward strand.
CATACGGCCATCTTCCATACCCAATGCATTGGAGGTTATAATATAACCACCCATCCCGGTTTTCACAGAACCACTTGTATTTGGTTTATCACGTAACCACCCGTCAAATGTCTAAGTACCATTATAAAATCATTAGACATGAAACAAAAATAAAGGAAATAAAATATTTCCACATTTCAATCACAATATATCACTTAAATATATTGACATAGAAAATACATTTTAAATACCATTTTCAATACCAAAAATACTTAAAAGAGTATATGGTATTTATTTTCATTTAAAAACATTACAACTTGTTGAGGAAGCCAAAGATCAAATAATACTCGCGGCGGCAGAAAGGTCGTTGTCACCACTTACGTTAAAAGAAACATTATTTCTTGTCATTTAGTAAAATGATTCATAGAAAAATATTCCCTTTGAATGAAATGAAATGTAAATGGTTTTTATACCACGTATAAAAGAAAGTTTTGTATTAGAACAAAATATGCCTCAATGAAAGGAGATTGAAATGAAGTCTCATACCTCACGTCCTACTTGACTTGATCGTTCTTTAATCTCTAGAATAATAAACTAAAGTTAATTTGTACATTATTAAGAACCTTTTTAAAGTTTATTATTCCCTTTATATAACTTATTACCATGTTATAAACATTATTTAATCATTTAAGTTAATAACATTGATTTTGTCGATATTTGGTACTTGAGTAAAAAATGAACACCATATATTTACAAGTTGTCCATGTGGTCAATAGTACATTATATCCAGAATTATATTCATTATTTAGATATCATATATATCATATATATCATGTATATACATGTATTTATAATATTACATAACATTTTGAGGTATGAAATGAAATGCACCGTTCATGGAGACGGTAAGCCATACATATGCATGAACGCTACATTCACTTATATTTCTTATTTTAATGGAACTAAAACATAATTATACATAGGTATATTATAATTACAGTATAATATAATATATAATATCATTAAAACTATCCTTTATACATCCCATATAAGGCATTAACGAGTCACATCACTTTAAGGGGGCGGTAGTCCGCACTTCCACAAATGAGATTATCGTATTTACCAACTATGGAAACCATAAAGGATTGATATAATTGGGAATTAAAGAAGCATAATGAAATCATAAAAATAATATATATCATATATAAATACAGTTCCATCATAATGGCCACCATGAGAGGTGGTAATATGTAATTGAACAATCATCGTTTCGTGAGGCGTTAGTTTTCCATCCACAAAAACAATATCTTCTTCATCCATTAGATGGAGGTGTGTGTAACTGTAGTTCAAATACTTATTATAACAACATCCTAGTATATGTAGGATACTTCTGTTGTTACAATAGAAATAAATAGAAAGAGTTTAGGGGTTGGAGAAGTAAAATAAATGAAAATAATTTAAGAGAAACTGTTACCTTTAATTTGTGTAACTCCTTTGGTTTGAACCAAAATGACTAATTGAAGTGCCTTCTGCCTAAGGTAAGGATATAGGGGGAGGAGAGAGATGTAGGGAGATTTACTGGGCAGAGGTTGGATGAGCCAAATAGATTGAGAGGGGTGTGGAATTGGTTATAAGTGGTATCCTTTTATAAGGGGGAGGAGGGGCTCTTTAGGAAAGTGTGAAAATATTATTTTATAATATAATGATATTCAGTTTCTAATGGTCCAAAAATCATTATAGTCGAAGATAAGATGATTCATGGTCGAAATAAAATCATACAATCCGAATTGGACAAGTTTTGGATAATATTTTAATCATTATAATATTATTTATTAAAATCATTTATTAATGAGTCAAATACTGCCTCATTATTGTGTCATAAATAATTTAATTGATTTGATGTCTAAAAATTATAAAAAAATACCTTATGTAAGAAATCAAATTAGCTTTAAAATTAATATTTATAGGAAAAAATATTCCTTATATAACACCACATAAAAATAAATTTACAAAACTATTTTTGTGTATGTCATTATTGACTTTACTTTAAATTAATTAATCTAAAGTGTCATTATCATTTATAAGTGCCTCCATGGGGTCCCAAAATCGACCCAAAGATTACCATGGTCGTAAATAACTCATCCAACAAGGATTGGAAAAGTTTTAAGTTAATTTTGAATTATTATAATATTCTTTTTACCTTGAATTACCTTAATTACCTTTAACCGAGGCAAATAAAAGTCAAAAGTTACTATTCAACAAAAATTATTTTAATCTTAATAAACCAAATTTTACTTCTTGATAACAACCATGTATATCGTATTTTTTAAATTCAATTTACAGGAGTGGTGAAATTTCATTTAAATGAAAAAGTTAGTTTTTTAACTACCACTAAGTAGTTTCACTATTTATCAAAAATTGATGTTTTTAAGAAAAATACCAAAAATTAAGCCTAAGCTATATTTGTTATTCAGAATTAAAAAATGAATTATATTTTTCCAAATGAAAAACATATAAGTGGAATAAATTAATTTTAAAATTAATTCCCATTGTTAAAACAAGTAACTTGTTTTTAAGAAACAGAAACTATCAAAAGATTGATATTTTTTATGTCCAATTTCAAAGTAAAATTAAATCCAATGACCAACATTGGATTAAATGGTAAAAATATATTCTAATTACACTTTAAAACCAATTAAATATATAATCTAACCATATAAATAAATTATATTAAAACATAGTTTTGAATTAAAATACAATATTTTCACTATTCATTAAAAAATGATCTTTATCGGAAAAATACCAAAAATTTACACAATGTAAATTTTGATTTCCCCATTATAAAAGAAGGATTTTATTTGGTCATATAGAATGTATTTAAGTGACCAAAACAAGATTTAAAATGGGTTCACCATTAGAAGGCGATAAATCAGACTTTTAATATAAATTATGCTTAAAATTAGAATCATTCACATTTTAAGCCTCTAACATTTTATTGGATAATGTAAATACATTTAACAATCATGTATACTAATATTATAGTTAGTTTAATTCATTCTAGCCAATAAAATTACTAGGAGTTAATTACCATTTAAAATATTAATATTATATTGTTAGTGTGCAACGTAAGATTCCAAAGAAACCCGTTGTTGTGTATCGAGTACGATATCGAACATAGAAACCCTTTTAACGTAAAATTAATATTTAATTCGAAAATATTAATAAGTATAAAAATATCTTATTCTTCACTTACTTGAGATTTTACACTAAACAGGAATCTTCTAAATAGTTCACCAATATAGTGGGTCGCATGGCCTCAAGCATGACTCCTCATATGCTAGGGGATTTTGACTATTTCCAAGGTCTGTAATGGAATAGTGGGGAGACTACACCATCTTGATTTGGATGTAGAAAAATAATATAATATTATTAATCAATAGAAGAATCATATGTAACAACTAAAAAAAGATTATCATCCATTATATAAATAACCAAGTAATCACATCCTACATTTTTGTAGAGAAATGATGATCATGACATGGTTTACAAAAGAATTATGATACATGGGAATTGGTAACTCTTATAGTAAATTTGAAAAAATTACTAAAAATGAAATTAAAAACTTCTCAAAATTGCATTTGAAGCTATTTCACCATTATGTTATCCCTTTATCTTAAAAAAGTTTCAATATGGAATCATCATGTGGATTATTTCTCATGTCCCAAAAAATATCCATGAAGACTATCTGAGTACCCAATGACAACTCAAATAGTGTGTGAGATAACACTCATAAGGGCACCACTAATGGTGTCTATAAAAATAACACCCTATGAATAAAAGTTACATTAGTGTGCACATATTATAAGAGTAGAATTTGTGAAAAAACAAGTGATACTATCATGTCTCACTATGATCAAGAAACATGATAATGAGGGCATTATTCAAATCATGAGAAGCATAATTAATATCCTACACCATGTAAGCTTGAATTCTACCTATATGGGCTAGGTTACCATGAGTATAAATTTCCAAGGCATCCTAATGTGTCAATTCCAAGGTGTATAAATGTCCATGGAATCTCAACATTTCAAGTAATTCGAATCCATGGAGTGGAATTGTCTTAGGCATCCCAGTGGTTTTTCATATCCTTGAAGAAGAAATATACAAGGAATCCTAACATGTTATGTAAATCAGATCCAAGGATTATAAATGTCCAAGGCATCATATCATGATATGTAAATAATTTTAAATCTATCATTGGAGTAGAAATGTATAAGGAATCCTATTATGTTTTTAGTACCATACCGCAAACCCTTAATTATCATAAAAACACAAATTATTCACCATTACATAAACAAAAAAATTAATCATTTATTAATCCCTTCATAATCATAAACAAGAAAATGGATTATACATTTTATAACTTTTATATGCAAATGATAAGGCTCTCTCAGTTTATTAAATAATAAAAAATTTCCTTAATTTACATATTCAATTCCAAAATATGTAAATAGTTCCCATCATACCCCTATGGTGGTATAATCATAGTAAAAATTTTATAAACAACCTAATGGATGGTTCTGGTTGATGTTGACAAACTCTAAACATATATATGTCATCATTACACATCTTACACATTAATATCTCATTTAACTCAATGTTCAATTAATTTATGATGCATCACTCAGATTGTTTGGCATGTGGGCCTAATAAAATAATATATGAAAAAATAGAATCTGATAGAAAATGTATTGACCTCCTACATTGAAACCATAAAAAACACTCATCTAGCCTAAACCTCGGATTTAGTTTGGATTAATAGAAAATAAAATATAATATGAAGTCCAAAAAAATAGGTTGTGAGAGCTTGTACCACAATAGAATCATTAATAACAATCCAAACATAAAATGGATCAAAAGTAGCATAGAAATTATTGGTATGTATCCAACAAGACATACGGAAGTCAAATCAATTATCATATAGTGAAACATCACTAAATCCTATCATAGATTATAGGAGGAGATTGACATGATAGAACAATGATATTTCTATCCACTGGAGGAAGAACAATGGATGTGAAGGGATTAAAATTAGAAGAGGTGAAAAGTATTCATTTCCACTATAAAACAAGGTTCGCATGGTTTGGTCACATGGTTGGTAAAAATGTGCACCATTCACTACCTCCAAAACCCCTAGAATGGTTATGGGACACTATTAGGAAAACTATAAACCATATATGCATTGTACTTCTATTACAAAAACTATAACATAGGCACATGAGTATACCCTATGTTTCAAAGTTAGCTAAATCAATGCACCCACAACTAGTCGTTGCGGAACCCTACATAGTTTACTCTAACCATGTAGAATAGGTCGCATGCTCTCTACTAACCATGTGGCCCAGCTATTTGTTCCAGAAAGGGGGGATCCACACTCCTAATAGGCTCCCTAACCCCTTGATTCCTCAATATCCTTACTAGGACTTCACATAAATAATAATTTAAGGAAACTATTTGCAATAAAAAAAGTTCATTAACTTATTGAAAAGATGGGTTCTCATAATATCCCCCATAAATCCATTTGTCCCAAAATTTCCCTATCATGGGTGTTAAAGCATTGTTTGAGAATAACTCCTTCTACTGGGAATGTACATCAAAACCCCACTACCATTTATCATCTTAAACATGACTGTGCATCCATACAACCCATACTAGATGAACTGATTGGCCTCACTAAATCTTTGAAATTTGATCAACCGTATGAATATGATTCTACTCAGAGGATTCATCCATACATAATTCTGCCTCCTCAGGATGATGAATATGTAATGCATCAGAGTGATAATGGTGAAGCTGTGATATGTATAAGAATTCATGCATGGACCTAAACCTCTGAGGTAGTTACAACCAAATTTCTATAGAAATGACTCTCTTTATAATCTCAATAGGACAGACATAACAAGGCTATAGATTCACATGTTTCTGAATACTTCTATAATCCATTCTAGGAGGAAATCACAAGAAAAACAACTCCCCACCTCAGCTCGTATGGTCGACGATGAAGATCAGTGTATGGAATCTATGTAGACTAATCTATAGACACTTGTTTCCCAATAATTTTAACGTAATATAAAATTTTATGAATGAGTTGAGAACCAATTAGAAGTTCCCATCCTGACTCTATCCATCACAGGGGTGAACAGAACACCCTACTGTATAGTACCTCATTGTGAAAAAATCAATATGGTCTTCTAGAAGCTATTATTATAACAGAACTCAATGATAGGTATGAGTTTCTCTAAAGAAACTGCAAAATCATGGATTCATACTAGGATGAAGTACTCCAAAAACCATTATCAAAGACATGGACTGACTTCCGTTATGTGGACGATTGGTTGTACTTAGAAGTACCTATGAAATATGTTTCCTCTACCATACCTTTTTATATCGTGATGTGAAGTGATCATCTTTATTTGATACAATAGAAACTGGAACCCATGGGGTTATATGAACTCCCGAACATAGAACCTCGTGAGCTTATTCACATAAAGGGACTCCTATATAGGCTAAAAAGGGAGACCATTTTTGACCTGTCTACAATCACCCATACCACGTCACTCCCACAAGGTGATATATGATGCCCTATCATGAAATCCATGTTGACAATGTCCCATTTCATCATGGGAATAGAAAACAGCTGCAAGACTCCTTATTGTTACTGATGATCTCTCATCACATTTTAACTGGTGAAACACCATGTAATAATGTAGGTTATCTATTGTTTCATGCTGGGAAAACAATACTAACAATATAAGTCTCCTTACATCTTGGTAACACCAAGATGTACTTCCTAGGATATGGTATGAAAATCCTACATCAAATCCTATTGGATGTTTACTAGAACACAGATACATGGATGAATAGATTGAATTTTGTCCCCATAAATGGTCCAACTAGTTGGTGGGTCCTCACCATCCATATTCTCTTGCAGGACCTTACACTTGTAATCTACTAGCTATCTCATCCTCACTATATCATAAAGATTGGATGTTCACATGAAGGATGAAATAAAAGTCATCTTAGAAAAATCCTACACATTCAATTGAATAACTAAAAACAATTCCATAAGTTTCCACTCCCACTGGCCTCCCAAATCGCCTATCTCTATGTACCCCTGCTAGGATCATTAGCAATTGGATTTACCTGTATAGAGATATAATCATTCTTTAATTCAAAAATTGTAGGTATTCATCCAACCTTCATTTCCTATCAATCCAGACATGATACATAATGATTCCCTTGAGGTTTTTTGGTCTATATATAGAAAAAATATGTCTCCCCAGAAGTAATTACTCCAAAAAAGTGATAAATGAACACCTAAAACTACCTCAGGATCATGTTTTGGGTAATTCCATTCATGTGGACTCAACTAATGAGACCTGTACATAATGAATCATTCATACTACATCATAACTTCTCTTATATTGATATCAAATTTATAACAATACACTATATGACCTATTCCCGGTTCTAGCATAGTTAGAACCGACACTAAAGAAATTCTACCTTTTATCTATGGAAATTATATCTCATAAGATTCTAACCACAATAAATTCACTCTCTTCATATTCAAGCTCATAAGCTGTGATAATGGGCTTGAGAAGTCCTGAATGAAGTGTCTGTAATAACAGAATATCCCAAACGAACACCATATATCAATGATGTTCATGGAATTATCCCAGGAAATGACATCTCTCACCTTCTCTAGTTCTATTGAAACTCTTCTCTAGGAGAAAATATGACCTAGGAATTGAATATTATCTATCTGAAACATGCATTCAATGGGGATATCATATAACTAATTCTATCTCAGTGTATCCAACATGATATCATGATATTTTTTTGGACATATAGAGTGTGAGAATACAATCTTATATCATCCATTAATACTTGCACAAACAAATCAATATATAAAAATAATACTTGATTCCTCTAGGCCATGATAACGTCTGGATTGTTTGTGGGGCTGAAAGACCTAACAAGATACACATATAGACCATAAATAATATGAAAATATATACGTGGTGTGCCTAAAGGTTGAAGAAACACCTGATGATAACCCAATCATAGACCAATCTTATACTAATATTCAAGAACACCTTAATTCCATGGAGATGGTGGAAGAGACAAACTATCCGGGGAAAAGGATATCAGTTTTTAATTATTAAATATTTCAATTTCTAGGAGTCCAAACATAAAAATGTGTTCAATACATATTCATGGAAAAAGGACCATTGAACCCCATGAGAATATACTAGTTTGAATAAACCCCTTTTCATCCATGTCCTATAGATTCCTCTTGGTCATTGATAACATAGTAGTAGCCATCTTATAATCCTGAATGGTTATCGATGTTTCTAGTAGAACATAATTTATTGATAAATACACATATCTCTTAGAATGTAGTCTAAAGAATTTATCAATGAAAATATCTTCGAAATAATCAACCACTATAGAATCTTTTTCTTATCACATTCCATGATCATCCATATATATTATAGTAATTTGGGTGCCTTTCCCACATAGTCCATGATGCTTAGGTCCATCTCCACATTCCTGGATGTCCCATTCAACCTTGTGAATAAAACCTCCACTAATAAGTAATGTAAAATACACCATCCTTTGATAGTGATCAATGAAAACATGATAGGGAACCTACCAATACATCCCAATAATGATGTTAAATCATATCATCTAAAGTGAAATGAGGTCCCATATGATTTGAAACCCACCAATATCAAGGGATTACTCCCTAAATTGGTATATACTCTCCCATTGAATCGCCAATGGAGTAGTGAGATTCATAATTCCATTGGAAAGATGAACATCATGCCCATGACACTCCACAACATCCATACATATAAAATAATTAAAAGAATTTGTATTGAAATTAGTAGATAATCACATAGAAGATACGAAAATAGTGACTCTCTCTATTGATGGTATGACACTATGCTACTTAGGTATCGACTAAACTGTATATATTAGGTTGAAAATGTGGCCTTGATATATAGTTTTACTACCATGAGTAGTACCCTTATATTGGAAATGAATGTATTTTTTATGGATTATAGGGACATGATCACAACCTTATCAAAACTAGCTGATCATAGTCATGCTCTATGCCCAAGGAGAACTCACTGACCCTACTCTTGAATGTGGTGTTAGTGCAGACCCACTCTCACTAGATACTTGAAAAATGACTTTCTCCTCATGTGTCCTTGTCTCCCGCACTGTTGAATGAAAATAGAGCTACCAACACTCATGATCTGGCTAGTACACCCCACACAAGATATCTCAAAACATCATTTCATGCTACTTAACACATAGTGACTAGGTCAAGAATCTGATATACTATACTCTACATCCCCAGATTCCCTTTCGTTATGTTCAACAATCATTTTTACTAGTTACCATAAAACAAGTAAGCCAAAAAACATTATTCTATGCACAGATGTCATACCTCATACCATCGTCGATTATCATAGTGTTAGACAACTCATCACTTAATAGAATAGAAGAAAAATAATGGATCTCTATAAAATGAGATGAATAGGCCCATGTTTGAAATAACTCCCTACTCCAGATTCATAAAATCTAATGATCTATCGATCCTTACCATATCGGGATAGAAATAATCAGACAAGGATTCCTATAAATTCATCCAAGACATATCTTGATGTATATCTATCTAATGATTCATGACACCACAATATTATTGTTTAATTATAAAGAATATATGTTGTGAGCTTCACTATCCTCATGGGTGTCATATCGTGATTCCCATAAAATGATGGCATGTCCTCGGGACATGAATCTACATCCTATGTTCCCATATCCCATACAAACATGGATTGATGATACTATTGAAACACATGCATCAACTCTACCATTATCAAGGATTTTTTTCAGGGCTCCATGAATAGTCTTCCCAAAGCTTAGGAATCCCTCTCAAAATTGGGCATGAAAACCCATATAAGGTATAACTAATGGTTCCAAAAGTGGAACTGCTAAATGATCTACTAGTTGAATTGGCCCCACCACCTATGGGGCATGGATGTTTCCACCCTCTTGGCACATGACGAGAGGCCGTTATGGTAGAATATCTCTACAAATGCCAAGCACACACCTCTAAAAATATTTATTGATGACATGATCCAATATATAAAATAAGGCAATCCCAAAACCATTTGAAAAAAATTCATAACCCTCTATATACATCTAAATCTACGTCTGAGTGATGTATAGATCATAAGATAAGTAAGAGACCTTTTATACGGCTGCAAACTGATGTCTAGTAAGGGTATTTTTATCTCCTATAAGATAAATGTGCCGGTATGTAGAGTTGAATGTTAAATTTATAGATAAAAACCCATTTTAATTAAAATTTAAAAATGTATTTATCATTGACCATTCAATTCAAAATTTCTATTCATTTAAAGATCATACACATTTATATAAAAAGCCTTCATAAATGGTTAATTTAATAGATCACCATTTATAATTTATAAGGGAAAATACACCCTATAAATTGAAATATGGTTACCATTTAATCATAAGAAAAAATTTATCATGTCCCTTCATGAAATTATAGAAAAAATAGATGATAATATAAATATTGGAACCAAAAAATTCTACAAGAAATGCATGCGGTATGTAAATGTATAATGGAATAATTCATGACATTTAAATTATGTAGTGGCTATAATTATTCATGATAAAATAATTCATTTACATACCTAGAAAGGGTTAAAAATTTATAATCATATGGAACATAAAACATAATGTTCCTCACCCAATGGTTAAATGAAGGCAATTATATTAAGCACAATTTTTTTCCACCCTATGTAATTTCACAAGTCACAAAACATGGGTGAGCTACTCCCATGCATAGGTTCATAACTAAAAATTGACATGTCCTATTTCTCCTGTATAATATTCCAAAATTTTAAGAAAAAAATTAAATAAGGATATGATAAAACTTTCTGATGTCTCAACCTGAAATCCACTAAACATTTCCCTAACCTGATGGGTAATATATCCTCATGTGTTCCTCCCCTTATTCCCGAGGTAGTCGACTAGTAGCGAGGGTATATAGAGGTATAGAGGGGATACTATACCGTCATGATTAGAGTGTTTCATAGTGGAATAAAAATATAAATCATTAGCAGAATCATATTTAATATCCATACAGATGATGAAAAACATAAATAGTTTAAATAACTAATAAATCTTATCCAATAATTTCATATAAAATAATGATGATGGAAGGATATACAATGCAACAAAATAACATAGAAACCTAAAACCGGTACATTAAATGTGTTAAAAGTACAAAAAAACTATCTCTAGATAGACACACAATCCATTTACTGGTCATATTGTCTCATAGTCCTATGTAATAATCAATAATGTGTCTGTGAGCATGGGATTTATCCTATCCCTACTTGCATTCCTAAAGTCCTTCTGGTTACTCAATAGTAGCTTGAACTGGGTGTCAGATAACACTAAGTAGGACACCACCAATGATCTATATAACAATTATAGTTTGTTCATATAATCTGAATATGTTTTTAGATATATAATGAGTAAAAGTTATAATAAAATTACTGATTCTATCTTCTATATCACGTATTAATATGGTTAATAAATTTGATCACAAGGTTATCTATAAATACTGATTAGCATTTCCAATGAACTATGATATGTAAGATTGTGTCAGGAAAATGTGGGATAGTGTCTAAGGAGTATAAATGTAAATGTATACCGATTAATCTAAGAGAATCATGAAAAGAGGATCTAATGAGTAAAATTTCCATATAATCCAATTGTTCCATATCAATGTAATTGAAATTTCTATTAAATTCAAAAGGTAAATGTAATCTAACAACAAGAAGTTTAAATGTTTTAGGAATCCTAATGGTTTGTCATATCTAATGAGTAGAAATTACCAACACAACCTAATATGTCCATTAAATTGGATACAAGTAGAATAAATTTATTATTAATCCAACTGAACTTTTTAAATATGATATAAGTAGTTGAAATGTACACGGAATCCTAGTATGAAAAGTAAAATTTTCAAAATGAATCCTATAAGTAAAAATGTCCATGAAATCCTAGAAGGTCATCACTACCATACCTTGAACCCAACATTATAATCATAAACTAAAATTTTCACCATTACATAAACCATTTCATAAATAATTTTTCCAATCCCTTTATAATCGAAAAAAATAAATTCGACTGTATATTTTTAAACTTTCAAATAAAATGAAAATGTTATAGAATGTTCTTACAACCATAACAATTCACATAATTAATATAATTAATTCCCAGATATTTAAGGAGGGACAATAACACCCCTAAGGTTGTATCACAATAGTAAAATTGGTAGAACCCACCCATGGGAGGTTCATGTTATTGTTGAGAATTTTTAACATCATATAAGGGTGCCACGACCTATTTAAATCATGAACCTATTATTTAACTAAATCATAAATTAATTTTGGATGCATAAACCAAAAAATTCAACATGAAAAACAATTATAACAAGCTATATACCAAATTACTTTTAGGGAAAACATTTAACCACCTAACTTAATCCCATAGAAGAAAACTCATCATATCTCACCCATTTCTTTAGCAAAGAATAAAAGAAAACTAGTCTGTAGTAGCATGTAAGTTCCTTGGAAAAGATGTATTTTCACATCAAGTATCTTATTGAAGATAATCTGGGGATGCTGGTAAGCAATATTGAATGGATTCTATTTGAGGATAACATTTCCAACAGGTTTAAATTTTTTAGAATGTTCAGATAATTTCTTATGAGGCTTGATTTCTCCTGTATTTTGTAATTTTATGGTTTCCTTTTAAAATTGTTTTTGAAATAAATATATGTTATTTGGAGGTTATAATGGGATTATTATAATTCCCCAACATATTTTACATTATTTAAAATAATTGAAAAATTATAAAATAAAATTATTATGAGAATAATAATTTAATCACATGAATTGAGTTGAAAAAAATGAAGAATAAGATAACTAAAGAACAAAATATATACATAAAAATACGGCATAATATATAACACGATAATAGTGTCTCTAATAGAATGTAAAATAGTGAAAGGAGAAAAAGGAGTAAATCACTTAACATGGTTTTTATAAGGAAATAGTAGGAAGTCAAATTGGGAATTAGATGATGAAATGGAACCATAGAATAGATTTGATGGGAGGAGGAGCTTGAAATTACAAAAAGATGTAATTTTTATCTGTGGGAATAATAGGGAAGGAAGGGATGCATCTTAAATGAAAAGTGGATAAAAATGACCGTTTACCCTTTTAAAAACATTGTTTCATGGTTTGGACACACAATTAGCCAAACCATGCAGCAACTGTGCACCATAAACTGCCTATAGACTCCCCTTGCATGGTCATGATGGTTGGCCAGAAAAACAGTGTGTCAACCGCTATTTTTGTATATATTACATAACCTATATAATAGAATTGGACATACATATAGGGTCACATGCTTAGGTAAAACCATGTTACCTTCTCTCTAAATTGTGGAACCCCAAACAGTTTAGTCTAACAGTATGGACTGGGCGACACAGTTTCTACTTACCATGTGGATCAGCTATTTTCTCCAAAATGTGGGCTCGAGCGTCGAAACAACCCCTATAAATACATGTTTCACCCATATGCATACATGGAATTAAATTAACTATGAATTTAAATATATTAATGGAAATCAAAAATGTTCTTTACCACATATAAAATCCATGTTATTATAATACAGCCAATAAAATATGTCAATACTATGTGTAAAGTGGTAGAAAATCTGCCTCAACTCATGTGAAAAGATATCTCTCAAATAATTATATGAATAAAAATATCTTCACTCAACTGATCACTACTAATAGTATAAAAAACCATTAAATACTCTCACAACCCTAAATTTAAATAATTGATCACTATATGTGGGAGGAATTATAAAGCCCAAAAATTTAAAATAAGAACATTATATTTGATAGTGTGTATGGTACAAAACAAAAAACTAGTATGGGATAATAATATCCAAATACTTTATAATATTTTTTTTATTTTATATGAATTCATTATATTTCTTATAATGGAAATAATTCTAAGATATCTTGGATTACATGCATTAAATAATTTCTTCGATAGATTTTGTTAAATGCATGACCATGTTTTACAAAAAACAATATATTATTATATTATTATTTAATATAGTAATACATAACCTAGTTGTGATATTAGTTGTTATGAATAGTGTTAAAAAGGTATGAAAATATATGGTTTACAAAAATATAAAATTAATTCATATCTTACAAATTATTTAGAAATGAATATATAAACTATTGGAATATGAAGGAAATATTTTAATGTTATATACAAATTTTTGTCTTAGTAAATTGGAAAATTTTCAATTATTGAATGATATTAATGAAAAATATATGTTATATATTTAATAAAAATATTTTGAACATTTATCTAATAGGTTTGATAAGAATATTATTATAATAAATCTAGTTTTATTCATAAAAATTACAATTTTCTAAAAAGGAAAATTTACCACTCATTAATGAAGAACCTATCTGAAATCTAATTTGATGTTACCCAGTTGTCAAAAGATAGTGTTTAGAAGTTAGAAGATGTTTTCCTTGCCTGAGTATTGTAGTTTTTTGGTTATCAAAATAAAATCACCTCACTTTGAAAAACTGATGAACGGACTGAGATATCATATTTATGAACTCAAACTCACAATTCAAAAAACAATATTTAAATAGGAAGGAATGATATTGCTATAATACAAGGAAGTTTCAATACATTCTTTGATAAATATGAAGATGCTAAATATGATTAATACAAAGTTAAATATCAGGACACATAAGCTTCATGATGAAATAAGAAGTGTTTTTTAGTAGAAGATCATTGAAGATTTAATGTTGCATAAATTTATTGTTGACCGAGACAGAAGACTACAAATCATAATGGTTATTTACAGAAGCATATATTTATGGTGACACCATTTCCCAATTATTCCCAAATTTTTTTTCCTCAAAATCGGGAGTTTTTTATGGAAAACAATGGGTTTTTTACAGAGTGGTTCATGAACATAGTATGGGGATCATGGAACACCGTTCACATGATACATTAGATATACATAGAATTTCTATGGAAATAGGAAAATGAAGATTTATATAGCGCACTTTACAGACCACATAGAGAAAAATAGTATTCATGAAGCTCATATTCAAATGGAGATTTTTAGTTTGTGGGAGTTGTGTGATTTGTGGAATGAGGTGATGATTATCGATTCATTAAAGATATTTTTTTTCTGATGACATAAGCTTTCACAATGGAGTAAGGTGGTATGAATACTTCAAAACAATTCATGATGATAGTGAACCACATCATAGTTTAGGGTAATTCAGATTAGTGGGTTTTTTGGATCTTAGTTTCCTATATAAAGACCCATAATTATATTATTAGTCAGAGAGAATTTTATTAGAAGATATCAAATCTACTAGAAAAATATTCCATGGTCCAAAAGAGTTCACAATGGATAATTTTATATGGGATGACTATTCACCTGGATGAACTTCATGAAATGAAGTAGTTCACAGAGGAATGATTAAATGAAGAGTACGTTGTCCACATATAGAGTTTGCGGGATCATTAAACCCCATAGGAATATGGACCACATAGCAAAAGCAATCTATAGAAGTAATAGGCATCCACAGAGCTATGGTGGTCAATAGAAGAAAAATGAATCTTTGGTGTAGGTTCGGTCTATGGAAGAAGAATGTTGTCCATGAATCACACGCATCATGTGGTGTAAGGAAGTCTACGGAGGATATACAGAAGTTTTATGTGGGTAAAAGGAATTTAATGAATGTATTTAAATAGTTTTGGAATGCAATTTTTTCAAACTAACAATATGAGAAAAGTGGGAGTTCATTATTAAGGAATTATAATTTGAAATTGGACCGGGGTATCAGAATTTGAATCATTACAATTTCCAGGGAGTTCTTAACAACATCGAGGTAAAGGAAGTTAATACTTTTTTGGAAATACCACATTTTGTTAAAGTAGATCATGAATACCTGTAACATTCTTATTATGAAAATTGGTTTCCGTAATATAATGTTACTTGAGAAACACACACCACTATATTGAATATAGTGCTACAAGAATATAATGACTTATCATACTCATTTTATTCAACACAAAATGAGTTTTTATAGTGGATTTTGTGGCATTGAATTATTTACAAAACATACCAAGGACTAGATACTCTTGTTGAGTAGTGAACGTTGTAAATTCTTTTGTTATTGTGGAAGAATGTTTTAATTTTTTTATCATATAATGGATTCATTAATAAGAGGTGAAGGTTGTTTCATAAGTAAAGAAACTTAAAAGAAAATGATATTAATGATTCACCCATCCCCTCTCAGTTATACAACTATTTAGTTGGGTAAGATCAATTTTTTGGGGACATTAATAATTTAAATATGGAAAAATGAAAATAATTTTCAAATAAAATCATGAAAATTATCTTAGGATAAATTTTTTGTATTTTTCTGTGAGGATTCCTTTTTTGATTAATTGTGAAAAATACAGAATTTTAATTCAAAACTACTTTTTCATTTAAATTTTTTATATGATTGTATTAAATTCATGATTGGTTTTAAAGTTTAATTATAAATTTTTTTATAAATTAATACAATTTTGGTCATTTTAATAAATGTCACATTAAAATATAATATAAAAACATCGTATAATTTTGAAGATTTCACTTGTACAACCCACACTCTCATTATCTCTATTATATTAAATTTAAATTAATTTCCTAAACACACAGGATTGGAATAAAGAAAAAAAATTTATATATTTTTTACAATCAAAGGATATAATTTCAAATAATTTCAAATTAGTTTTTTACAAAAAAAACTATTAGTGAAACTGTTTAATATTATTTGTAGTGATTAAAAGAAAAATTAGCTTAATAAGGGAGTAAACATTAGAATTATGTGCCAAAATGACATAGAAAACATTGAAAAGACATTTGATATCCATTTCGTGACCCTACTCTCCATTGGATCTAATTTGGTTCATTATTGGAGGCATGTTTCATTGTAAAAACGTGGGATGAATTACCTTTACAAAATTTTAAAAGAATATCACTCTTCCACCATTATAAAAGGGTGACCACCCCTCACACATCCTCAATACTATTTAGAAGCCTTTTTATGACCAATATATGACCAAATTAATCCTTAACATACCACCTCTTATCCTATATGCCTCACCTTTGGTTGACATAAAACCATGGTATCCCTTCCGTGAAAACCAAAATGAGTTACATGAATAATAGGTAATATCATTCCCCAATATCTGTTGATTTATTTTCATTCTCCACCCCTAAAATATTCTTACTTTGTTCGTAAATATTAATCATAAGTATCCTAAATAAAAAATATTTTTAAATTATATTTTTTTATAATATTACACACACATCTAGCTATTAGGTAACGAATATTTCGTTTATGTGTACTACGAACTTCCACCTCACAAAATGAACTTTTTATTTACCGCCTCTAACGGATGTAAATTTTTTTTGAATTTTTTTATATATGATATATATTAAATTTATATTTTATTTATTATTATTTAATTTTTTTTATAATACATAGCTTTAATCATTCCATTTTTTGTAAATATGATAAAATTGTTTGTGGATGTGTGCACTACCACCGCCTCAAAGAGAAGTGATTTATTCATGATATACATGGAATGTATAAAGGATGTTTTTAATAAACATATATTCCATATATGACATAAATATGATACTATAATTATAATATATATATATATATATTACATTTCATTCATTTAATATGAAAAATAAATGAAAGTTTCACTAAAGCATACATGCAACCTACTGTCTCCAACAATAGTTCATTCAATTTATTATCTTCAAATATTTCAGAATATTATAAATACATATATACGGAATATATTTGATATTTAAATCACGATTTATATTATTTGGATAAAAAACTATTTAAAGAACAACAAGTAAAAAGTCAAAACATACTAAAAAATAGGCAATTAAAACCTGAAATAGTTAAAATAATGAAATATTATTAAAAATTGTTAATAAGATATTATACGAAGTTAATATATGATATTAAGATAAAAAATAAGGTTTGATTATAAGTTATTAAAAATTTTGTACCATTATATAGAAAATTATATGATGTTCACACTAATTAAAACACAAGGTAATGGATTTTCATCTCACTTTTTACATCTATGAGATAAAATGTCATATTCACCACTTACTTATTTTTTTCGGTGTATATACTACCCATTTATATATATTATATCATGAATAATTTTATTTTAATAGTATATTTAGTTTTACATTTAATTATTTCCACAAATGTGGATTGAATTTAGCATTACCAAGTGGAAAGAAATTTCCGAACCTAATTTCTTTTCATTGGGTTATATTGCTTCCCAGTTATCAATATGATTGTATGATTATGTGTCTATTAGAATTTCAATTTATATTTTTTTAATTTTAATAATTATTTGTGTATCTAAATATGAAAAACCTGGATTATTTACTAATTGATTCTCACATCATTGTTACGGCCTTTTCAAGGGTTTACTTCACAATCTCATTTTTTTCAGGATTGATTATACTTGAATTTATATCAGAGAAAATTATTGGATAGTTTTTTTAATAAAACATTAAATTTTATTTTCCTTTGTTTATTAATTACCTTTTACATTTAACAGTATCATTTTCCCATTATTTTTTACTCAAAATGTTTTAGAATTGTTTTTAATAAAATGTGTGTTTATTTGTCCCTTTAGTCGGAGAACCTGTTTTCTAGAAAAATTCCTATTTTATGAAAACGATTTGAATCATTTTTTAACATTTCAAAAATGATTTAATAATGTAATTTTTTTCCCATAGTTCTTTTAAAATTTTTTTCAATGTAATCTCCTTATCTTTTATTTGAAAATGTATTTATCTTAAAACAAATTCCACGTAAAAGTAATGATGTTTTTTCCCTCGTATTAAATTTATAAATTTAACCACCATAATTTATTCAAAGCATACTTTTCATGTTAAAAATTATAATATTTAAATATATTATTAAAATTTTATTTTCAAATAATTTGTTTTTTAAATGTTTTTCCAAAATGATATGGATATTTTCCTCTAGATTTTAAGGAATGATTTTTTTTAATATTTTCATAATTAAACACTAGAATCCTTTATTTTACTCTACTTTGGATATATTGTATTGATAACACCCTTATTATTATTATTTATGGTTTATAATATATTTTGATAAAGATAGTATTGAAATTCAATTATTTTATGACTTTGTTAGTACATTTTAAATATTCAATTTCCTATGATCATGTGACATTTAATTTCCCACAATTATCCATATCATTTATCATGGATATGTTTATTACCAAAACCGTAAATAATTTTTACATATGGAGTTTTATATAACATGTTTTAGCATGAATCTCATTATTAAAATGATATTCAAAGACTTATTTAATTCATAGGAAATTATTATTCAAATCAATCAATGTCATATAGTACCGTTTTGACTACTTAATGAATATTTTCAACATGATTGTTTTAATGATATTTCAAGGGTATATTCATTCATCCACATAAAAAATCATGTTGTTTATTATCCTCCACCATGGATATATTTATAAGTCTACATCCTATAATCCAAACAGGTTTTTGTTAAGACACATTATTAAATCGATTATTAAATATATGAAGAATGATTCAGAAAGTTAGAAAATATGAGGAGATAAATTATATATATCCTCTTGATTCATCAATAATCTCATAGAAAATGTTAGTTGGAAATCATTAGATTGGTTTTTACCCAATATGCTAAGATATCTTGTGAAACATCTTGACAAATAAGGTATCATATACATAAGAAACATATCATCCAATAATTATGATTTTCCCTAATTTATATTCATTTATTATTTATCCATGATATTTTTCATTATCATATCTATGTTTGCATTTCATTATCAGTTCATTGATTAAATAAAACAAATTCAATTAGTTTCCATTCCATATTGATTATGGATTATATATTTTTTTAATAGAATTTGTTTTCAATTATTACCATGCCATATTGTATATCTATTAATTTTATTGATTATATGAAATGTGTGTTCAGTTATTACCTAAAAATATTGTTTATCCATTAATTTTATTTATTATTGGAAATGTGTATTTAGTTATTTAACATTCCATAATAATTACTCTAATGTATTCACTATTTCTTCAGATGTACTTTACAGTTACTAAGGATTTGAGCTCCCCCTTACAATGTTTCCTTTACCTAGGATTACATATAGGGAACTAGAAATTATATTAAGGATATACTATATGGAATAGAGTTTTTAAACTCAAAAGAAAAAAATTAGGATGTAATTATTGTTTTAATTCTCAATAAATGACTGTTATATGTATCTAGTTTACAAAGACTACTAATATATTAATTCCTTTAGGATTTGATTCCCTATGACCATTCCAATATAAACGTAGCATGACATCAGCTTTGACATATCAAGGTTTGGGTCTCTAAACTTATTATTAGAGGATGTTTAGTAATGACCTTGGGAACTATATTTATAAAAATATATTTAGGTAATATGATACAAAGACATAATGTTTCAATTAGTATAAAATAACATTAAAAAAATTCTATTAAATAGATTTTATTTGGCCTTTATTATCAATACATCCCAATAATGATATTATAAGTGGATGTGGTTCTGGAAAATATATACTCACGGGTTACCACTATGAAAAGGGGCATAAGACTTTACTCAATTGTATCATGGTACACAAAAATTATCCTTATTATTCACAAAGTTTTACACTATCAAGAGATATGCATCGGATAATATACATTCTCTTTATAGATCATTATATAAGATTTTAATATATATTGACAATTAATAACCTTGGATAAACCTGAGGTGTCTTAGAATTAAAATACATTTTCATGATTTAGACATCCTAAAAACGATTATATCGGTTTTCCAATATGATAACTGATTCTGACCTTATGGTTTTTGGGTTTAAGAAATTCCCTCTTCTGAAGGATACACCCTAGAACAAGGACCTTTGTATTAAAAAATGGATAAAGTACTTATGTATTGGAATTTTGTGGAAATTAATTATTAAAAGGATATTTAGTTAATAAATTTCAAGGATGTATATCAAATTTATTTATGAAATTATATTAATTGGGTTTTTGAATAGGATAACCTATATTTCATGTGTGTATCGAAAAAATCTGATAAGGCGGTGGGCTATGAACCCATAACTAAAGGACAATAATACTTGTGTGCCTACCATTGGCCAATGTGATGTCCTGGATAATTTTCCATTGTTGTATTTAAATAATTTGATGAATAAATATAAATGATGAACTAGTAGTTTTAGTTTTGAGGAATATATATTAATGAATTGACCATTATAGTTTTGAAAAATAGTTAGAGAAAAATGTAAAGATTTATTTATAGGCCTTATAATCCGTTAATCGTGAATTTTAGTGCTTCCAACATAAATGGTAATTTTTGGCCTCCTTTTTCAGGTTGTAATAGTGAAATTGAATATTGATCAAAGAAAAAACAAGGTATGATTTTTTTATATAAATATTTACAGTGAGTATATTTTTTTATATTCATCAGATGTAAAATAATCACTGAACATTTTGATAATGATCAAAAAATGTAATATTGATATATTTTTTAGGACCGATGGTCTTTGTAATCATCACGGTTTTATGGATTGTATGTTCTCATTTTTCCACAAATAATTAATATTTTTTGTGATTTATGACCTCAATAATTCCCTATAAATTTTTATACATTTCCTATGTGTACATATCTCTACATTCCACTAATGTTCTCCAACTTAGAGACCTAGTAACATGTTAGCCCATGTGACCTATTCAATTCCCATTATCTATTTTATAGAGGATTTTTGAAGAACCCTTCCCATGATTTGGGATTTAAATAAAGGAAATTTCAGTAAACATATTACCAAGGGAGTGTATAAATTGTGAGGATGCAATATAAATAAGCAGTGAAGAATGTAATGCCCAAAAAATCTAATCAATGAACATTGTATTCAGTAACATTTAAGAAACAACAAAACGAGAGTTCAAGGGATTATAATGTCCTGAGGTGTTACAATATAATTACATTTATAAATTAATCCAATTTATATCTTATAATGTAGAAATGATGAGTTAGAATTCATTACATGTAGCAATGAATTTTTTCAATAGCAGGCGTTAAATAAAAATCCATGTTTTTCTAAAAACGAATATATTATTACTGTAATATTATATAATATAATAAGACATAAAACTATCCATTAAATTATAATTTATAAATAGCATTATCTAAATTATGAAAACATACGGTTTACAAAACTATAAAATGAATTCATAGGTTACCAATTAATTATAAACTAATATTTAAACAAATTGAATATAAATGAAATATTTTTATACTCAGAAGGGATTCTTTTCATATGTAATTAAATAAAATTCAATTATGTAATGATATTTATGAAATATATAAGTTATATAGTAAATTAAATATTTTTTACATTCATACTATTGGTTTAATAAGCATAAGGTAAGAATAATCACATTTTATGCTTATATATTTATTCTTCTAAAAATAATTTACGACCTATTAATGGAT
The DNA here is from genome assembly GCA_963277665.1 of Viscum album. Taxonomy (NCBI): domain Eukaryota; kingdom Viridiplantae; phylum Streptophyta; class Magnoliopsida; order Santalales; family Viscaceae; genus Viscum; species Viscum album. The sequence goes on from OY728123.1 coordinate 824,811,677, forward strand.
AAACTATTTTAATCCCAATTTCCGCATAAAAATTATCTTATCAAGATTTTTTGGTATTTTTTTCTGGGGTTTCATTTTTTAGTGAATAGTTAAAAATACAGAATTTCAATTCAAAACTGATTTTTCATTTAATTTTTTATACGGATAAATTATATTTATGATTAGTTTGAATGTTTTATTAGAAACATTTTGTAAAAATTATTTCAATTTTTGAATTTGTAATCAATTTCCCATCATAATTGAACATATATACATTGCGTTGATTTGACCATTTTACATCAAAAACCCCGCTTTGGCATCAGTTCTTTAGGGTTTAATTTTAATTAGTTTTTTCCACTTATGTGATTGGAATTTGGGAAAATGGATTCCATGCTTTAAATTGGAAATGTTATAATTTCTAATAAGAAAAAATAAGTTTTTGACAAATAATATTTTTGAAAGAAATTAAACTTTATTGCAATGATTTATAGAAAAATTAGTTTAACAAGGGACTAAAACATGAACTTGAGGGCCAAATTACCTATAAAATTCTCCAAAAAACATTTTGTGTCCATATTGATACTCAATCAGGATTTGGATAGAATTTTTTCTTTTATTAAAGACACATAGAATGGGAAAAATTAGTATAATTCCCTTTTAAAAAATTTAAATAAATGCCACTCCTCATCAACTATAAAATAGAACTCACACCTCCCACATTCTAAAAACAATAAATACACATTAGATCAACCAATATATAACCTAATAACTCCTAAAAATTCCTCCCTTTAATGTAGAATTTTCACTTTCAGCAAAACAAAAACCATGAAATCCCCTTCCTACAAACTAAAATAAGTTATCAGAAAAAGCGGTAACATCTTTCCTCAAGCTATTTTGTTTTATTTTCATTGTACACCACATTAACTCTCATTATTAGATTATTTCCTTAGAAAATATGTTTTCTTAATTTGTTGAGAATTTATTATTATAACGGTTCTACTTATATATACACATAGTTTCATCAAATGGGTTTTAAAATTACTATTTATTTGAACGACAAACTACCACCTCACAAAGTTACATTGTTCATTTTTTTCATTACCACCTTTTATGGTTGTTAATTATGAGGGAAAATATACTTATATATTATATATTTGATATATATATTTTTATTATGATTCTTTTATTTTTCACTAACTCATAGACTTATGCTTTCCATTTTTTGTAAATATGATAAAATCATTTGTCGAAGTGTGGACTATTATCACATGAAAGTGATGCAATTCACTCACGCTATACATGGAGTGTAATAAAATATGGATTTTAAAAAATATATGAAATATATAAAATAAATATGATTCTATAATTATAATATATGTATATATAATTTGCTTTTCATTATTTTAATGAGAAAAATAAATTAACGTAGCATTCATGTATACGTATATCCAACCATCTCCATGAATAGTGTAATTTATTTGTTATATCCAAATCTTATGGATTATTTTAAATAAAAATACATTTAAAAAATATGATATTTAAATATGAGTTTAAATTATGTAGTGGATGAAACCATTATAGGAACCAAAATAATCAAGTTAACATACACTAAAAAAATTGTGCAATTAACACAAAAAATAGTAAAAATAATCAACGATTTTTAAAAAATGGATAATAATATATTATAGAATATTAAAATAGGATATTATATATATAGATATGATTCTAATATAAGAATTTAGAATTTTTAAAACTAATATATTGGATTTTAAAGGATGTTCACCCAAATAGAAACACATGTGAAGGGGTTTTCATCTCAATTTTACTTCTATGTGATAAAATGTCTTATTCACCACATACATCATTTGTGAGGTGTATCTACTGAAAAGTTTGATATATTATATCATTAATTGTTTAATATTCATGTAATTTCTAGTTTCTAATAATATTAATTTAAATTAATCATTACGAATTGGAAAAAATATCATAACACAATTTACTTTCTATGGATTATATTATTTCCTCAACATCGTTAATAATATAAGATTACGTGGGTAATAACTTTTTAATATATATTTTTTATTTCAACTTATTTATGTGGATTTATATTTGAAATAAATAGTATATTTATTGATTTATTCTCACATCCATGTTAGGATCTTTCCAAGGGTTTACTACACTATATCATTTTGTTCGAGATTGTTTATACATGAATTACCATTAGCGGAAATTATAGGATCATTGTTCAGTAAACCCTTTAATTTTCTAATCATCTAATTATTCATGAAATTTTATAAGTAATTGTATCCAATTAACAACTATTTGGTACTTGAAAATGTTTTTGAAAATGTTTTTATGAATACCCAACTTTATTTATCTCCTTAGTCAAATAATATATTTTCTTCTAAAAACATTATATTCAAATGGTTTTTTTCAAAAATATTTTAATATTTACAAAATCATTTATTAATGGAATGTTTTTCTAATTTTTTTCATTTATATATTTTTTCTACAGAATCTTATTGCCTCTTTCCAAAAACGCATTTTACGAGAAATTTTACTGTAAAAAATGAATATTTTTACCTTGTACAACATGTAATGATTTACCCAACATAATTTCGTCTAAGATTCTTTTTCTAGTATAAAAGGATAAAATTTAAACAGAAAATAATAAAAGTGATTTTCAAATAAAAGGTTGTTCAACAGTTTTTTCAAAATTAAAATGATATTTTCTTCATGAATGCCTTTAAAATATATTTTTATAACACTTCCATTCATCAACCACAACAACCCTTTTTTATCCCCTTAGGATATGTTTTATTGAAACAATCCTTATTATAACTCTGGATGTTTTAAAATTCCTTTGACCAAGGATAATGTTGGGACTAACTTCCTTGATTATAATTTTACTATCCATGAAATATTGAAATTCATATGATCATTTGACATTGAAATTACACTAATTACCTACATAATGTTTAATGGATTTGTTTATTTCCTAAACAATATGTCTTTTTTTAATACAAAACATACATTGACATGTTGTATAAGGAGTATCCTTATTATCATGATATTGCATGCTTCATTTATTTCATGTGGAATTATGATTCAAATTTTTCAAATTGATATTGGACACTTTGGGGGTGTTTAAATATTATTTTCCATAATAAATTATTAATGATATTTCAATGGTATACCCATTAATTATATTCAAAAAACCACATTGTTAGTTTTCCTCTGTTGGGAAAATATAGATAAATTTTAATATTCTACTCTAAATAGATATTTTTATGGAACATTGTTAAATAAATTATTCTAAATATGAGTAATGATTTTGATAGGTGCAACACAGATAGGTACAGGTTATATATATCCCCTTGATGCATTAGTAGTATAATAGGACAAGTCCATTGGATTTCCTTTGATAGTTTTTACCTGATATGCAAACCACTTCATAAAAGGCCTTGATTTTAAAATAAACGTGTATCTTGGAAACATGGTGTCCAACAATTAAGCATTTACCTCATTTAGAACTAGCTATTATTTATCTTAGTGATTTTGGGATGATGTATCTAGAAATGAATTTAATTTTTAGTTCATTGATAAAATGGAATTTGTTTCAATTATTTTCCATTCCATATTAATTATCTGTTATCTTTTTAATTTAACGTCGAATGTTCTTAGTTATTAACTTTCTATATTGTGTATCCGTTCAGTATTTTGATGATATGGAATGTGTGTTCCGTTATTACCATTACATATTATTTTTTCATTCATTTTATGGATTTTATGGCATGAGTCTTCAATTATTACCTTTCCATATTTTTTCCCATTAAGCTAATTGATTATATGGAATGTGTGTTCATTTATTTACCTTTACATAATTACTAATCTCATTGATTCATTAATTATCCATATATAATTTACCCTTAATAAGAATCTGAGCTCACCCAAATTATGTTTCTTTTCCATAGGATAACATAAAGGGTACTGGAAAAGATATGCAAGGATATTATTTAATGAATAGAGTTATTATACACAAAATAAAAAAAAATTATGGTTTAATTACTGAATTGTTTTTTAATAAAAGACACATATATGTATCTGGTTTACCAAGAATACTATAATCTTCATTCCATTGGCATTTGATTCCTTGAAATCATGCCAATATAAAGTTGGTATGACACTAGCTCCAGAAATTATGGGGTCGGGTCTATATAGGAATACTTTATTAAAATGGATGATCCCATAATGATAAATAATATTTGGGTCAACTGGCTGAGTTTGGACATGAAGAATCACAAGAAAAAATTATATTTTTTTCTAACACTCTAATTGTTCTATGAATTATATTATTTAGTAAATTTATCCAATCATAAATTATTCATGGTTTTATTTGATGAATATGATATCCTCTACACCTACGCAAGGTTTGTGATTTTCTTAATCAAACTAAAAAACATAATACCATTGATAAACATTTTAAATGAAAATGTACATGAATTGTAACTCTTGATTCTATAAATATGTGTTTAACTAGATTGATACTATTCTAGTGGACCATACCATTTGGGACTCCATGTGGGATAATGATGAATAGACTATTCCACCCCAATCCATCCTTCACTAGGAATGGATTTGGAATATATCGCTATGAGGGATTAATCAAACGTGATAAACATTACCATATAATAACCTGGAATAGATATAAAATAAAAAATGAAAAGAATAAATTGAAATTGACATTAGAATAAATTAAAAAAGGTATTTTATGATAACAAATATATGAATAATAGCTATACAAAACCATGCTTCATGAGAAACCATGATATAAAACCATAAGATGTAAAATGATACACTATGAAATATATGAATAAAAGGGAAACAAAAAATCACAATAGTTGGGCCACTTGAGAAGAGGCACTCTATATAACTCTACTTTACAAAAAAATCATTCTTCAAATATAGGTCCAAATATATGATCAATATGCCCATAATAGAAGTATTCATCAACGGTACAAACCCAACACATGTGGGAATAAGGCTTGACCATTGGTGAGTATAAATATTTAAATTTTTTAACCATAAAATAAAAAATATAATAAAAAAGAACTAGTAAAATAAAAACCCTATGTAAAAAACATATAATTATAAAAGAAAAAAATATGGTTAATAGGAAAGAAACATATGAACATGAGAAAGCCTCATGTCACTGTTTATAAACATAGATCTATAATGGGAATATTCATAAAATTTTATAGAGTTTATTAGGTTAATATATGTCCCAGAGTGTCATAAATCAATAGCCCAGATGTGAATCATACATTAGCGGCGATCAAGAGTATAGTAAGAATTAATCTGAACAATAGGGTCTAGATCATCATATACTATGTCTATAAGGAACCCAAAAATATCATGGAATCAATATCATCAAAAGGGTCATATGCCAATATATCACTTCATAAACATTCTAATTTTTTTTGGACTGGGTCTCTTCAATGAAGTATATGTTCATCACAACACCTCATCTTTTATAGATTCATATCACAACAATGGAATGCACAATATAAATATCACTATTGAACCCAATGAAATTAAACTATATCATACCATTTATCTCTGCATTTATGCTTCTAATGTGTAGTATATGTGGTATCGATGTTCCATGTTTTGATTAATTATTGATTTTAATAGATAAAGTAATATATCATAATAAACATACCCTTGTAATCTATTAGAGAAAAAAAATCACACTAACATTATAATTATTTTAATCCAATTGATTCCTCAAATGTTATAATCCTTCTGATCAACATCCATTATGTATATTAGTGAGTTAATATTGTGGTGAATATTTTATGTCTGGACTATTATATGTGTGCATTTACATGCTCTATTAAACTTTAAATAATAATCATGGTATTAAGAGTGCCAGAATAATGTAAGCTACTACTTCACATCATTACTCATTTATTATTAGAAGGAGTTTTATTTTTATATTAATGTTTTTGAGATGGATGATGTGGGGATTTTCACTTAATTAATAATCCAAATACATGGATATTTCTATTGGGAACAAACAATTTCATGCCAAAAATTGATATATTTTATCTATGTAATAACAACATGTAACATACTGCCCACAATATTATTATTATTTAATAAAATGAAATATGATTAATTAAATCTGATTTATTAAATAAAAACATTAATATCTCTTTAAATTATATATAATAATATATATCATTTTTATTGGCCTATTAATCATCCCAAATAATTTATCAAACCATTAATAATAAAATATAAATACAAATAAACATTATCAATTTGACAAATAATTCTTTATTATATTCAATAAACTCAAGAATATATATTTCTTTTAATATTTATATAACAATGGAAATATTTATATAATAATCTATTCAATAATATGGTGTATAAAAAATCATATATTTCATTCTATAAAATAAATAATATATAAAATTCGTTTCACATAATATATCTTAAAAAAATACTTTGATTTAATATTTTAATCGAATTTATTTGAATACTTATTATTACACAACCTTAGAATAATTTTTAATTTTAATATTAAATTATATAGAATTTAATGAGTTTCTAGATGCAAAGAGTGCGTGGATTTCTAGAACTACTTAATAGTTGAATTATGTGAACATATTTATATTCCCAAATAATTATCTCAAAATATCTGAAGGCACTAACAGATAATGAACATAGTTTTATAATGAAAAACCCCTTCCTATAAATACTACTATGTAATATATTTTATTTGTCTACTAATATATCATAAATTAGGATGTATACTCACATCATCACCACTTAACCTAAATTATTGTATCTTTAGAAATTGGAAATTAACCCATTGATGAACTATTTGTTCACGATATTTAACAATAAATTATTTTTTAATCAATGGGAAAGATATATTGTAATGTCCTATAATTTTACAATTGAATTTTCCTTTTGATTATGTGAACGTGTCGTATCTATTAATATATTATTATATAAAGCACATAAAATACATAATGTAATATATAAACAATTAATTATATATTTTTAACATTAATTTATATAATAAAATTTCTATATGAATTGAAAATTTTAGAATATGATTATAAATATACAACAAGAGAACAATAATATAAAAATTTTGATCTGTAATATCCACTATAATTACTGAACTCTAGAACAACACTGTAGAAATGATACAAAATATTAATAATACAATATTCATCATGAAAACTGAACACTATAAAACCATAAGATAATATAGAATTTTATAATGAATTAGTTATATATGAGTAATTTATAGAATTTGGAGATGTCATATAACCATTACAAATCTAACCATTGGAATAGTAATACTACAGTAGAAATAGTAATCTGACCATTGAATAGTAATCATACCATTATGAATAGTGATCTAACCAATAGAATGTTATCCTAACCTATTTTAGGGTGATATATTATTTTATATTCATATAAAATGAATATATGATATAATTATAACATGGTATAAGTAAATGAATGAATTAAATATGTTAAAATATGTTGTTTTACTTCAGTAAAATATAAATATTTATTTGATTTTTTATAATAAATACAACTATTTAAAAAGTTTTATTCTCATTAACTAAATTTATGAATTAATATTATGTATCATTAAAATTATAATATATTTTTATTAGATCTAATTTATTTGGTCAAAGGGTTAAAAAATAGATCATACTTTATAAATTAGATTTTTTCTGTTAAATAATCAATATAAAAAAATTAAAATTTTCTAATTTATATTACTTTTTCATAAAATTAGTTTCATTTTTGGAATAGTAATTTAAAAATTATGAGGGTGAATTTATGTTTTTTAAAATAGTTTGATTTTCTTGTGTATAAAAAAATATGACAATGTACATTAATTTGAATTATAAGAAAAAAGACATGTAGAAATGAGTCATGTCTGATGTAAGTGACAATTATCATAGACTCACATGCACTTATTACTATATATAGTTAAACGAATCATCACTATTTGTAGTCTTGATCTAAAATAATTAATGAATATAATATTAAAAACACCCCTCATATACCATTATAAGTAGAACCATCACCACTACATCTCTTTACACCTTCTAAGTCACAGATCTTGTAAATTGTTTCACAATTATCTTCGTATCCCTCTACCCCATTTAATTAATTTTAGTTTAGCACCAAAATGTAAAACCAATGTTTTGTAAGGTGTATTTAGTGAGATGGAATTTAAGAGGTAATATCTAGTTATATCTCTTTGAAATTAATTTTTTATACCACCTTATCACATCCCTCATAAAAAATTAAATAAATAATCTAGAATTATAAATATAATTTACTACTATTATGTTAATTTAATAACCATTATCTATCATCCACACATCTAAAAACGAAAAATGTTTTCCTATTATGGTGGGTTTAATACTTTTATTTGAAACATACTTAGTTTTTTTTCCATCCCCTTAAAGAATGGTTATATAAATATTATTATGGTTCAATATAATGAAAATTAGTATAATATAACTGATTTAATGTTATAAAAATGTCTCAATAATCATTTAATTAAGAAAATAATTTCTATTTTATGATGGTTGATAAAATATCATATACGAAATAACAATATAATGTTAAATTTATTACTAAATGAATCATTTATATTTTGAAATTATTTGGATATTTGATAGAATTTCAATTTCTATAAGGACAAGATTATCAATTCATTTCCCTTCTAGTGTTTTAGTTCTATTTTAAAAATACATCAATAATTATCCACAACTAGTCTGACCTTGGAAGCATTAAACGAATACCATCAGAATATTGAAATTAAATTTTACCTCATTGAAATGGTTTTACAGGAACACAACATAATTTTAGAAATTAATATATATATATATATGAAATTTTTATAATTATTTAATTAATGAATCAATTTTAATTACACAGGAGGTTAAGTGAAAGTGGAGAATGAATCCAGTAATGAGGTAAGGGATCTTTTCATACAATGCTATTATCATTGGGTTATGAACTATCTCTTTTTAAATCACATTTTCTATCCATTTTATGTTATTTAAAAATGATAAATTATTTATATATGTAACTTAATAATATAAATATCCTTTTATATGTTCCTTTAATGGGGATATATGTTTCATTAGTTCGCTTCCCAATGCCTTCTGTAAATTCAAAGCAGATTTTGTTGGAATTTTCAATCACTTGGTCTATTTGTGTAATATTCTGTTAAATTATTTCTTACTACTAATTATTTTATTAAATGATGAAAAGTTTTATAGATTTCCATTTTTATTTAAATTTGTTTCATTGATGATTCCGTATTCTTTTTTATGTCAATGTATGTAACCGATGCATCTGAAAACCAATTTTAAAAGTTCATTCATATAACCATTTATCTATAATTTACTATTAATGTTTTTAAAATAAAATATATATTTAGTACCTATGGTTATTTATTCAGATAATAACATAAAAAATGGTATGATTATTTTTCTCTATGAAAAATTTTTGGAGCCTCATTTTATTGTGATATAAGGAATGATTTCCAAGCCCATATCTTTTCTTGAGATTTTCTTATGTTTATTCCCTTTTTCAATTTCATTTTGTGAAACACATATTAATGTAAATATTATATTGATTGTTCCCATATATCTCTATAATGTATTGATAAATTATAATGTCTCATGATATGATGAGTATTGGAATAGGGAGTAAACCTTATCCTTGATGGGACCATGGATACTATGTCATGTTGTCTTTGTAGTTATCCTTGACATATTATCATGCCATGTTTTATTTTTTTTCACATTCTTATGATTCAATTTTCTTATAAATCTATATTATTTGTTTCATTATTTTGTTGTATTTTTATTTATACTTTTATTTTTATGATATCATTATATTCCCATTGATTTATATATTATGATTATTTTTTAATGTTTACTTTATTAATATGATTTTTTTCTCACCCCTTTAGTTTATATATTACCTATATTATACTATGTTGTTTTAAAAGATCAGTGGAATTAGGATTTCATTATGTATAATATAATAAAGATGTCATTTTGTAGTCTCATTTTGATGTGTTATAAATCTTTTCGTTCAAATACACTCAGCTTCTTAATCTTTGGGTTGTATTTATTAGATATATGGTTGTATATATTCTAATAATATTTATAAAAGGCATGGTGTACTATAGTTATTATAAAATAATTGTATATTTATTTTTTCATATTATGAATCAAATATTTTAGTAAAACCCCATGGTAAAAATCTACGTATAGGATAACATCTTGAAATTTTGGGGAAGTATTGGGTAATTTGTTTCCCAGAATTATATCCTTATATGGATACTTAATGTGAATTTGGATCTGGAAGAAATTTATATGAGGTTAATAACCCTAAAATGGATCATTGGGTATTAAATCAACAGACATATGGTTTATAAAAAATATTCCTTGCTTCCAAATTAGTTTGACACTCCCTAAGGATATGTTTTGTTAAATTTAGAAACTCTATATGAACCATTATAAATGAGTTGAATAGATTGTTGGGTTAGAAACCATAATAGTGAATTTTTGATAGTTAAACTAAATTTAATCCTAGAGGTAATAATTACATAGATATATATATATATATATATATGTGTGTCATTTATAAGTTATTCATTATATTTTAACAGTTTCCATTTTAAATAATTTTTAGTTTGAGTTTCTCATCCATAATATTATTCTTTTAATTCTGTAAATGATTTGAAATTTGTGGAACCATTCCAAAAACCCATGTGATAATAAATTTTATGATTCCATTAATTATATTCTTCACATAATTGGAGTAGGATCTGAGAATATATTGGATGTAATGGATCATTTGATCCATTTTATAAATAATAATATAAATCATATATAATTCCCTCAAAATCTTAAGAAATTGAATGTTGTAATCAAGACCATTACGTGACAAAGGGATCTGACCTTTAGTATATCTTAAGATCCCCTTGAAATGGAACTATGGATTAAATAAATTTAGAATATATTATATATAATTCGTTCCTAAAGAGAATAGAAATTGATACTGATCATTTATTGCATAGAGGGTGAATCTGATCAGTGGTGGACACTGAGAAATAATGTGAAGCCTAAGAAAGACATAAATTTTATGGAATGGAAAGGATTCAAGAAAATATTTTCCAATAATTATTTTACTCAAGAATTATATGTATAAATGGAGAGGTATTTCCTTAGGCTAAAGTAAATGGTGGATGATTCTATTAGTTCATATGAGTAAAACTTATTTAGGATTGCAGAGGTATGACTCTGTATTTTTCATCGAAATAAAAAGTAAAGTAGACAACTTCTTTAGTGTATTAAATTATAGTCTATGAATTTTGTTTGATTCAAGAAATTTATTGTGAAGAACGCAATCCATATATCTTAATGTTGATAGTAACATTATTACATTATTATATAATAAATGGAATCAAATCCCAATGAACCAAATAGTTTAGTATTCATGGAAAAGGAGATACATAGATGATATTGACATTACATTTTCAAATAAAAAAAAGAGAAAACAATTCATTGAGAATTAAATTATTCATATTAGGGACTCTCTCCATAATAATCACAAAAATCCTTCTCATATCATATGAAAAAAAATTAATATAATAATGAGGTGATCTCAAATACTATGTATGGGGAAAATACAACATAATCTTTGAATAATTAAGGAATGAAAAATATGAAATGGTAAATAACTGAATCACAGTTCATTTAATCAACATCTTGGGCATAATATGGTAGGAATAAATAATGATCAAATAATGACAGAAAAATAATCACATGATAATTAAACAAATTCATTTTTTAAATAAATTCACAACAATTAGTCCGCTAATTCATGTCTGAAGAATTATATTAAAACTATAATTTAAACAGCAGAAACCACACGGTGTAATGCACTTGAAATTAAACATATACATGGATATTATAATAATAACTTATTCACATAGAATATCACTAACTGAATTCATGATGATGCAATTCATATTGTAGGACATCATAAATATACTTCAAATTCTTTGGCCAAGACAGCATACATAAATTGTTATGACATCACCCAACACCCAAAATAGTTTTTATCATGAGACCTACTGATGCATCAGGGGGATATAACAGGCCCCTCCTAGTACATTCAATTTCCAATTCATTCGTCATTGATATGGGAGAAACATAAAAAATATAAACATTTGAATTGAAAAATGAGAATACAAAAGATAGTAATTTCTTAAATCAGTAAACATATCCACAAACTATCCAGAGTAATATTGATAATGATATCAAAATAGAACATCCACAATAAAACTTATCATAAACCATCCAATAATATAACAAAAATTATATAAATACAATGTATCCTCAATTTATTATAAGAACAATAAAGGGTGTATTTCAATGATGAGTACAAACACAATAAAATATCATTAAAAACAATTTAAGGAAATTATCCTTTGCTTTTAGATAATATCAATTCAATACCAAATTTCCCCAAACCATTTAAAATCCCTTATTTTTAAAATAAAATTGAAATTAGTTTTAAAATATCGAGTTTTCATGACGGTGTAAAGTTATGCTCATTCCATAATCTTTAATATAATGATTCCTTTCATATTCTTAGTAAAAGAGAAATATAACTTGTTTTTAAAACGCCATGAATATTCCATTCAACACATTTTTCAGAAACAAAAAATTTGTAAATATCAATTTAATAAATCATTTTCAAAATCATAAAAATATTTTTTAAAATATTCTTTAGAATTTTTGTTGATCTAAATGAATTTATTATTGAAATGCAAAATAATGTCGTATATTCTTAAAAACATTTTCTCAATCATTTTCTATACCAAAGAGATTGATAATGGTAATATTACTGAAAAATGTTGATGAATAACTATATAAAAATGAAATATGATGATTTTAATATAGAAATATCAAATAGTTCTCCCAATATAGACATAAACATAAACAATCATGAATAATTATGAGATTATGAAATGGTCCCTTGCCACATTGTAAAAAGTTGAATTGTATAACCCATTAAAGAATAAAATTTAAAAACATTAAATATAAGATAAATATGTAATTCATGATATAACTTGTCAAAGGGGTGATATATATAATCCTATGAAATGAATATTGGAGCATATCAACAAAATATGACTCAATAAATAAAATTTGTGGTGATGTCCCATACAAAGATCATATAATTGAAGTCAGTTGTAATTAAATGATTTGATTATGTGTATCAGTTATAATTACACATAAAAAAGTGGAAATAAAACATTAGATAATAAAATTTCATTTCACCCATATTCTTATAAGTACATAATCAATGAAGTATTATTTTAACATAATAAAGAGAGTTTAGTTAAGAAATCCCATACCTTTTGTTCAAATTCCTTCAAATATGTTAAAAACTCATGTATAATAGTATTAATAGTGTTATTAATTTATAAAATTACAAAATAATATTTATAACATATAATATGATCCTTTTATAACATATTATCACCCATTTATAAATTATATTTCATTATTTTCACTAATTCTGGTGTTGATTGACATTTTATCATAAATTTTTTTCACGAATGTACCAATTATATTAAATATGATATTGATAAATAAAGTCTATAAATATATTAATGTTATAAATTTCATATCTAATCATTAAATATAATCGTCTAAATATTCTTGAATGCTGATCATGGAAAATGAATCACATCGTGTCATGGAGACGGTAGGCCGTACGTACCCACGAGCGGTGGTATCATTCCATGAATGTGTGAAAAATTAAGGAAGTGTATGATATATTAATTATACAGACCTAATATAATGTAATATATAACATATATATTTTTCATTTCCATAATTATAACTATCCTTGTAAAGTGGTGATGAAAATTTAATTACACCACTACGTAGATAGAGTATGCCAATCGAACACACAAGCGATGATTTCGTATTTCATATAATGGATAAATGGGGTAATATTGTTACTTAATATTCATAATAACATATTATTTTATATGTGATACTTTATTTACTAATTTTGGATGTAAAAAACAGAAAAGTATTACATAGAGGATAAAATAATGTTGAATTAGATGGAAAATATAATTACCTATTCATCGAAGAACTTCCTTTATATATATTAATAGAGAAGTTAGGGTAGGTGTTTTTGATGGATAAAAACATATTGAACTTGAATACATATTTTAAAAAAATAAATGGGAAAATTTTGGTTTATATAGATTTCTTAAATTGATGTAAAGAATTATTGTATGTGGTGACCTTTTATAATTGAGGTGAGGGGAACTTTTTTATTTTCTAAAAATAGAATTCTAATATGAATTAATATTTAGTATGAAATTTATAAAAACATATTAGTTTATAATAAAATATTACTATGGGTCTACATCCACTCATAAAATAATATTTATATTTTTTTAATAAATTTATATACTTATCATTTAGTTTTAACTCCTAGATAACCCCTTTAACTATTACTGTGACTATATTGATTATTACTCTTTGATGGTAAATATTGTCTATATAAAATTCCAAAAGACCCATAAATGGATTATGGATGAATTTTGTGACATTATAATATAATTTAGAGTATTTTATGATTTTTATGAATCTTACATCATTTAATAAAATATTTTTTAATAGAAAATATAAATAATGTCTATTTTAAGAACTATTCCATACATTGAATTTAATAGTATAATTATAACACACATAATTAGAATTAATTATTGTATCACATCCCTAAAATTTCAATTTCATATATATAATTCTTTTATAACATTAATTATCCCAAATTTTTTTATTTTACTATTTATAATAACATTTATTTGATATTTCCACTAATAAAATTATTATTGCATTAGTGTTGTGTAATAAATTTATATTATTATTTATTCCATAAAAATTATAAATAAGTTTCCACGATTAATAAAAATATTTTTTATTTTAGAATAATATTTATAGATTATGATATCTACAATATTGCACTATGAAAAATGTCATTTCTAATAAAATTAGGAATTTGATATCATTGACATTTCATTAAATAAAATATTAAATGGGTCAATGTAAATTTATAATGTAAAAAGGTGGTCATATATTTGATCCATTAATTATTAAAGAGGAAAATTACTCATCCTAAAAACATTGAAATATTTTTTAGGGTCATTCTATAGTGCATATCATATTCTATTTATAATTAATTACTTCATTTAACCATTAAGGAAGTAACAAAAAATTTCAAGGTTACTTTTCATATTGGCCAATATTGAAAGGGGCCTATTTAATAAATTTTTTAACTTCTTAATCCATAAATAATGAATCCATTTTTTCAGAATGTAAAATAAAATTCAAATAATTTAATCTGAAATTAATAACATAAAATGGAATGAAAAATAGTATTTCTAAAATATATATTTTATTGCCCAATAATGAAATTAAAATATAATAATGAATAAAATTATTATAATGAAATTAGTTAAGTTATTTATAACTAATTTTTAATCAAGATTGATTTCATATCATAATGGGGTTTCAAAATAATGAAATTAATAGTTTTATACAAGTCAGAATATATTTACTATTCACTAGAAAATCAATCTTTATAGGAAATTACAAAACATTCATGAGAAGATAATTTTAATAAGATTATTTATAATTTGATGGTAGTTATGTTAAATAAAACTCACATAAGTGACATAAATTAATTATAATATTTACTCAAAGAGCATGAAGTAATTTTTTGGAAAAATATATTTTTTGGAATAATAAAATTACTTTACTAAAAATAAGGAGTTTATTAAAAAATAAATAAATAACACATTAAAAATTATTTTTAAAATTGTAAATTTTATAATATGTTTAATAATACTCTTTACAACCAATTTATGTACTATGTTATAATGATCAAATAATAATAATTAATTTTTCATTTATGTTTAGTGTTTTGTGCTAGGTAAGCTATCAAAGATGTTAAATGTAAAAAGAGACATACCGCTAAATTATGGGGAGTTACATTCAACACAAATTAAATAAATTAAATCCTAAATACATGAAATATAACTTTTAGAACCAAAGGATGATATTTTAAAATTCTTTTATTTTAACCCATAACATTAATAGGGTTAATAAAATATCTCGTTAATAAGTTGGAAATAGAGATATGAATGTCACCACAAATTTGGATTTCAAATTGGTTAACATTAGTGGGAAGTGAAAAAAAGACAATGTTTGAGAAATCTAACTATCATGTTTTGATTGACAATGATAAAAATACCGATCATAGTAAATTTAACCATCACAAAACCATATGTCTATGATCAATTAAAAGACCATTGATTTAACATAATGAAACATAAACAGAAAATGTTCTTATTCAAAAATTAGTTTCCTAGAGTTGAAGGATTATTTTACAATCAAGCTAATGAATTTGAGAATATATACATACATAATTACATTCCACAACATAATCATAATCCCATCATTTGGATGTTCTTCAATCTATTTCCACTAAATTTCACACACCTGGAGATGGATAGTTAAGAGAATTTTTTACTCTTGGATCATTTTTATCAATTGATCCAAAAGACATTCCTTAAGAATTTGAATTTTTACAAACAGAAAAAATGGTTATCATATGGTATAGAATTCAATAAAATATAATTTATTCCTAAACAATAACATCAAAAGTTATACATAACCCTTCCCATAGGTAGTTTACCTTAAGACTCATCCCAAAAACATTTACCCAAATTCAAATTACAAAAAATGAGAAGGAATATCCCTACATTTCCCAAATGAACTAAACAGTTGATTCTCAAAACAACAAAATATAGCTCTTATTTTCATATACCCCATATAAGAATACCATGATCAACCTAAAACCTTAATTAAAACAAGAATTCATCCAAAAATAAAACCTTAGGTTGTGGAATATATTCATTAAATCCAAATATGTAGTAAACCCAACAAAGATAACAAAAACCAAAAAATTACTAACCACATTCATGAACATAAATACTATCACATAAACATATATCAATAATTATTATCTAAACATCAATAACATATTAAGGATTTCTTTCCCAAATAATTTTTTTTCAAAAATATCAACATTCAATAGAATCACTAATCTTCGTTACTAGTATTATTCATCACATGCTTCCAAATCATTAGAGAATATTTACTTTGGTACAATACTTATATATATCATTATTTTTATTAATAGAGATCCATTGAAAAAATAATTCTTCAATACAAATAGATATGTAGTTTAATGATTCTACTTCATTCTTAAACCATTAACTAATCATCATTAATTTATTCATTAGTTCCTCCATCCCTATATATGTCATTTATAGTCTCTTAATCATTAGTGTTATTATAATTAACAATATAACCATGATGATTCTCTTTATGAGATTCCACCTAGGAAATAGATTTTCATAATGCCTATATATTCAATAGTTAAAAAATTTGACAATAGATAATACCATAAGATTACCATTATTCCAAACTCTCCATTTTCCTTGTAAATTACTTGACTTGTATCCTTTCTCTTTAAACCAAAGACATATTTTTGTTTCAGTATGAAATTAAAATGTGTGTTTATTATCACATTTTAAACATATATGAAACTAAATCATATTTACTATATTGTTTTCAATACCCGTGATATAATATAACTACATACTTTAATTCTTTGGGGAGTATGAGAGTTGGTTAAGGTGCATATTGTTGATCATGAATCATGGTAACTTGTTATAAATTCTCACAATATAGTTAATTTTAGTAATCTTCCCATTTGGTTTCTCATTGGCACATTTTCTATCACATTCATCATTAACCCAGTTCTTTTTTGTTCTATCCAGGGACAAAAACTAAAATCATAGTTTGAGAAATATTAATGATAGTGAGAAGTCACATAATCTCCAAGAATCATTTATAGTATGTCAAAACAATGAATCTTTATCAGTATATCAATCATTGTATTTAACCAATTATACCCATTGTTTTTACCATATATATATCATGATATTCTATACATAGTCATATCCTCAAAGGTAGTCATATGGTTATGTTCCCTAATATTAGTTTTCCTAAATATTGTTCTCAAGGTTTCTAAAAACAATTATCTCAGAAAAACTATAACGACCTTGAACCTAGTATCCTAGTGACTGTGGTTAGTTTATTAAATTGGCATAAGATATAAGGAATCACAACCCAAAATCCCTTATTTTTTAGTATTCTTGGTAAACTAGATACATACATGAAATTGACATAGAATTTTAAAACATGAAATAAGAAAATAATTTCATCGAGAATTACATTATTCCCATTAGTGTATCCCAACATATCAAAAAAAATAGTTCCTCACATCTGGGGGAAAATTAAAACACAATAAAGGGGTGAGCTCAAATTCTTAGTAAGGGTACGTGTATAATGGAATATATGACTAAATAACGGATAAAAATATTTGATTTTAAATAAATAAAATATATTAAATTTAATTAATAACATGATCATAAATTGGAAGTAATAAATAATTATAAAATAATTTCTTATAAATAACCTCATGAAAATAAAACACCCAAATCTATATTCTACTTATCAAATAATCTTATAGAATATCAATCACTGAATTCATAATGATTTATTAAATAATAAAAAACATCTTAAACATGGGTTCAAGGATTCGACCAAGACACCAATAATATACGGGTAAGACAAAAGCCAATACCTAATGTACGTTGTCTCATGAGACCTAGCGATGCATCGAGGGGATAAAGAGGGTCCCTCCCATAACCTAATTACTCGAATTCATTCGTTATATGAAATGGAATAAAAATTAACAACATAATGATTTTTTTTTTAAAAATAGAATAAAAAATGTGAATGAATTCCCCAATGAATAAGAATAACCAGAAACCATCCAGAGTAATACAGAGTGTTTTATAAAAATATAATTTAAACATTCAAAATAATCATAAACCATATAAATAAATAATAATGATGAAATAAATACAATGCATCCAAAGTGTATTATAAGTACAATAAAGGATTTATTTTATTGATGAATAGATGTATCATAAAAATAATATAAAAAAGCTTTTGTGGAATATATCATATTCTAATTGAAAATCACCTTTTTAAAAATCAATAAAAATTTGAATAAATTTTTTTTTTGGAAATAAATTTTAAATATACTTTAAATTATTATGTGTTCTTATAGGTGGAAAATTATTTCCCAATAACATACATTAAAACAATGTTCCCTTTCATATTCTTGGTAAGAAAAAAATGGGGATCATTTTGTAAATGACATGATGGTTACTTTTAAAACATTCATAAAATTAAAAATAGAAGTAAATATATATTATATGTCATTTTTATATGGAAAAAAATATTTTTGAAACCCATTTTTAGAAAATCTCATTTTCATGAAAACATATTTCAGATCTAATACAGAAATATTGTTGTGTTATCAGAAAATAAATTCCTCCAAAATTTTAAGTAGGAAAGAGGGAATCAATTTTAATATTACTATAAAAATTTCATGAATAACCAAATGATAAGAATGTATAATTATTTTAATTTGGAAAAATAAAATATTTCTCTAAGGGAGACGTAAACATAAAAAAATATTGAATAATGATGAGATAGTGAGACAATCTCTTACAAATTTTCAATGAGAAAATTTGTTTTCACCAAGAAGGAATGAAATTTAAAAAACGTTAAATATCATTAGAATAGATTAATTTAGGATATAAAATTTCAATTTGGAAATATATTTATGCATAAAAAATAGAGGTTCATAATATCAAAAGATGCCTCAACGAAAGAAAATTGAGAGGATATCCCCTATAAAGACTGTATCATTGAAGAATGTATTACTAAAATGAATATATTAGGTGTAACCACTATAAATAAAAATAAAAGAAATTGAAAATATAGAAAAGGATAATCACTCTTATTTTCATATAAAATCATTTCATGACAAAATCAATAATGTGGAAGTTTAACCTAATGAATGAAGTATGAGTTAAACATCCCCTACCTTAGGGTAAAGTTATATAAAAAAATTTCAAACGTCATTTATTGTGGTTTTAAAATTTTTTTACTTTAAAAAATAACCATATTCATATTTATATTATATTATATGATTCTTTTATAAAATATTACCACATATTAATTAACAGTATTTAATTATTTTTAATGGTTTCAATGTTGATTTCCATGTTTTCTATTGCATGATTTGTCATGAAATTATATATTCCTATGAATGTGCAATATATAAATCACATAAATAATTATAATAATCTTATAATGAAAATATTTATTCATTATATCCATTTTTATAATATTTTTTTAATTTTCAACATGGGAAATGGATCAAATAACATCATGGAGATGGTAGTCTGTATGAGTGTACATGATATGATATGATCCTTTTAATGGGTGAAATAATAAGGAAGTCAGTGATATATTAATTATAAATAAATTATATCATGTAATATATACAATATATATTTTTAATTTCTATTATTATAACCATCCTTATGAAGTAGTTATGAAAAATGAAATACACCACTAAGTGAAGATAATCAGTTGTACGCACGCATGTGTGGGGATTTCATTATTCACTAGAGGGGTAAAAGGTATAATAAAGTTATTTCATAATCATAATAAAATCTCAGTATCTATTTTATACTTGAGTTATTATTTTAGGATAAAAAACACATGAAGAAGTTATATAAGATGAAACAAACTTGAAAGAGTCAGTAAGGATGGCTACCTATTCTTTGGTGAACTTCCTTTAGATCTTTTCTTAGTGACACTAGGGTTGGTATTTTTAAAGGTTAATAACCAATATAACATGTATAAGGATGTAAATAGGAGATATGGGTAGATTCTTATTGATATTGATGGATAAATGTGGTGTAAATAAGTGAAGGAAATAATAACTTTTTATTATTGAGGCGAGGGGTATTTTATGAATATCTTGAAATATTAATTTAATATAAATTAATTTTCAATTACAAATGGATCAAATAATAATAAATTTTATGATAATATTTTAATGGGTCTATATATCATCATAAAATGTATTTTATTTATGTTTTCATAAAATTTATACACTTATCATTTAGTTTTAACCCTTATTTAACCACATTAACTCTTACTATAACAAAAATGATTTTTATTCATTAATGGTCAATATTTTTACTATAAAATGAATAAATACCCACAAATGTGTCACAAATGACATGTTGAACATTATCCCAATCAGTTGATATAATTTATTATTTTTATAAATTTTATGTCTTTTAATAAAATATTATTCACTATAAAATGACTGTTTTAAGGACTTTTCATTACATTGAATTAAAAAATATCATGAAAACAATTATAATTATAGAATAATTATTTATTAAATCCATAAAATTTCATGGTCATCTTAAAAATTATTTTATCACATAAATTATAAAAAAATGTATTTATTTTAATATTTTTAATAATAATTATTTGATATTTCTATCAAAAAAAGAAGTAATTTATTAGAATTGTGTAAGATTTTAATGTAATTATATATTACCTAAAATTTACAAATAAATTACCATGATGAATATAAATATTATATATTTAAAAATAATTTTTATAGTTGAAGATATCATCTAGATAAAAACATATTAAAATTTTTATACTTTGTAAAATCATAAATGTTATAACATTGAATTTCTTTAATAAAGTATAATTAGGGTCATAATCATTTCATAATGGAGGAAGATGGTAGTATATCCAAAAAATTAATTATTATGTATTTAAATTACTCATCTAATAAAATTATATTATGTGATATATTCATTTTATAATACTTATCATATTGTTTTTACCCATATTATTTTTACACAAAATTACATGATTTACTCATTACTATGAGAACAAAAATTACAATTGTTTGTAGTCATATATGAAAAAATAAATATAACTTATTTACTAAATTTTTAAATTATAAATCCAAATGAGGAATCCATTTTTCAAAATTAAAAACATAATTTCAACTATTTAATATAAAATTAATCTTTCATAAGGTAATGAAATCATTTTTTCTTCAAAAATGTATTTTAACCCCAAAAATATACATATAAAAAAAACATATTAGGATGATTAAAATTAAAATAATTAGACTATTTATTAGTAATTATTACTTGAAAAAAAATTATATCATAAAATGTCATTTAAAATAAATAAATTGATTGTGTTACAAAAATCAGTATATTTTCACTATTCGCTGAAAAATAAATCTTCTCAACAAATTACAAAAATTACAACAAAATATAATTTTAATATTATAATTTTTAAAAATATATACTAGTTTTATAAAATATAATTTTTGTAATTTCTATAATGAGATTATAATATTTAATCATGAAATGAAATAAACCCTTTTTGAAGAACACATGATTTTTGAAGAATAACTTGATTTTACTCAAACAATAGTTATTATTTGCGAAAAATTAATTAAAATACAAATGACTGGCTTGAAAATTATGTTTTTAATATTTTGGTTAATATTTCTCCTTCACTCTAATTTAATGGAATGTTTATAATGATCAAATAATAATATTTCATTATTCATTTATGGTGAGTATTGCATGAAATATAATCTATCAAAGTGGTTAAATTTAAAAAGCTACATATCAAAAAAATTTGGGTTGTTAAATTGGGGACCATGATTAGATTGTATATTGTGCACTTAATATTGAGATAGAGATTATGGACTCTAAGTGGTATCATTGGGCTAGAAGTATAAACCATAAAGTTTAACTTTATTCAAGAGGAAAAGAAAACAATTATTGTGGTGGAATGAAACCCCAATTGTCCCCATGTCAAAAATGTGTCAAGAATAATCCTAGGAACCATCTCAAGGGAACCAAGAGAACATTAAATTTGGACAATAGTGGTGTCATTATTATCAATACTAAAGAAAGATGAATAATCCAACAAATGGAATGGAAGATAAAAAATATCATGTCAAAACTCTACAAAGAGTCTTCTGATTCAACTACAAGGAACACAAATATTAGGTTTGATAATTCCCTATACAAGTGGTTTTTAAATATAATCAGTGAAAAAACATATAAGGATAGAGATAAATTAATAGAAACTTTTATGACTATTATTATGGTGGATCCTGACAATGTTATGGTGGTAGGTATTATTGTTATTGATTCATGAATAATGAACAAAAAATTTAATAATATTTTTATGAATTATCTGAAATACTAAAATCTTATAATAACTATTAAAATACTACAAAAAAATATAGAGGTTGAGAAATCTATAAGGAATGAAAATTGGTAAATTATTTCACCCCATGTATATAAATCATCCCCAGTCATTGTTTATGGATTGAACCTACTTGAAAATATTATCATAATATATTTATTAGAATTTGAGGACATATTTGGAATGAATTTGTGATCTTTATATAAATCCAACATCAAGATTCAATATAGGTATATCAATCTTTAGATCGTGAGATATCCTCAAAAAAAATTCAATCTATAGGATAAGAATGATTTTTCAAAGGGTTCTTCTTCTCATGCATTAATATTATTTCCATATGAAAAGCACATCTAGATCAGATGATTGGGGTGAAGGAGAGAGTCATTATTGAATATATCAAAATTGTAAGGGATTATGTAGATTAATTTCCAAATATTTTTCATGTATTTCTCTTGACCAGGATGATGAGTTCCCAATTGAAATTATATACCGATATCTAACCATTTCCAAGTATAACTATAAAATTTCTTCTATTGAGATGGAAGAATCAAAGGTGAAATTATAAGAATATTAATAAAATTGTTTTATATTCCCAAAATAATTATTTTTGGGTCAACAAATCCTCTTCATGAATAATAATAATGGGTTAACAGTCCTCTATTTTAATTATCATGAAATCAACAAGATCCTAATAATGAAAAAATATCCCAAACCATAGATTTATGAATTGTTTATTCCACTATTTGTGTCCCAATACTTATCTAAGGTTTATTATTAGTTGATGTATCATCGTTAACACATTTCGAACAAGTTATAGACACAAATAATTTATAGTGATTCCATTTTGACTCACTAATACCCGAGAAATAATCATAGACTTGATGAATAGAGTATTTAAAGATTATGTTGAATAATTTGATAAAGCCTTTACTGATGATATTCTAATATACTTCAATAACAATGAGGAATATTTTGATCATCTCAATATTGTGTCAATGGATTTGGAAAAGGAGAATCAAGTTGAAAATTTAAGTAAATAAGGATTGTTTATAGAGTAATTATCATCATTAAGGAATGTTATCACAAAAAATATATATTTATTGATAAATCTAAGAAAAAGGAAATTGAGGAGTGGACCATACATGCATGTGTAATAAATATCCATAATTTCAATGTAAAAGTAACATTTTTGAAAAAATTTGTGATAAACTTATCATGTTTATCAATCCGAGTAATGAAACTAACATCAGATAAAGTACATGATTTCTGGATTGATGAATGCGAGTGAAGCTTCACAGAGTTAAAAAGGGGGAATGAAAATAAATTTGTTCTCATGATACCCTCATTTGGGCATATTTTTTTGTTTATATAGATTCTTCAAAAATGGATTAGGCTGTGTACTAGTACAAAATGGGAATTTGAATGTCTACACATCAAGGTAGATGAATGTTAATGGATAGAACTATATAAAACATGATCTAGAGTTTAATATAGTAATATTTTCATTGAATTTTTTTAGTATTCTCTCTATGGGGTGATTTATAAAATATATATGTATCATAAGAAGCTCAAGTGTATATTCACATAGAAAGAGCATAATTTTCTTCATTAAAGATGGTTATAACTGATCAAATACTATAACTATTCAATACTTTATAATCCTTGGAAGGAAAATAATGTGGAATATGGTTTACTTAGATAAGATTTTATGATAACATTCATGATGAAAATTGGGATTGATCCAATCATTCTAGAGTTTCAAAATATGGACACATAAGTCATAAAATCAGAAAAATATCCATCTTAGCTCAAATTATTTCTCAACCAACCATTTTCTATAATTGAATGGATTCTCAAATAGATGACGTGGAAATAGAAATTATGGGGAGAGCAGTATGGAAAGGGAAATATTCAAAAATTAAAACTGATAAGGAAAGGTTTATAATGTTTGGTTCATGACTATGGGTATCGTGAAATCCCAAGATAAAGGATTTCTTAGAAGATATACCTCCAAAATACAATTTTTTATTTTAAATGATAATGTTCAGGGTTAAGTGAGAACACTCACAAAATAAACCAATACAGAAACAACCCCAAAATAGCACACATAATTTAAAACAAAATCCATAGCAATGTAATAATAACACAGTAAACACCATAAGATATCATACAACCATTAAATATAAGTTTAATACTATTTGAAACATTATCTCCATATAAATACCAGTTCAGGGAAGTTACCTTTGTTTTAAAATCCTCCTTGAAGATCTCAAAACAAAAATCAGTATTCAGGTTATGCCAGCAAGTGAAAGATAAAAGGAATTAGTCCAAGGGGATGGTCAAACCATTAGTAATACCTATATTGAAATTAGAAAACAGAACCATGGGAGTTTTCATTATTCATTCAGATAAATCCAATGGAAATAATTCTATATTTGTTGTGGTGGGTCATCTTATGAATACTTTTCACTTTATTATTATTAAAGAGGTATTTTCACTCTATCAACTAGAATGGATATATAATAGATATGTGTTAGGGTTGAATGGAACACCAATATTTATTATAACTTGATCAAGATCTATGGATTACCTTTATATTTTGGAAAAGTATCGAACATGATCTAAAAACAACATTGAACATAAATATGAATTATCACCCCCAATGTGTAGGAAAATATTGACCAGACCATCCAGACACATAAGTACATTTTCAGAGAATGCTTGATGGACTTCAAAGAAGGATGAGATCAATATCTTTTTATTTTTGTTATCATGAAAAAATAATTTCCACTAAAGAATCCAAATACATCTACGGGAATCTATTTATGGGAATATATTTCAAAATCCCATGTGTTGGGATAAATAATGTGAACAAATGCAACTAAGACCTGAAATGGATGATGAATTGGTAGAAAAGTAACAGGCCATTAAAAATTACATCAGGGTTTCTAAAAGTTAATGACATTAGTTATGATAAATGTATTCAATGAGACCTGGGGTTTTAGGATATAGATAATGTGGACCTAATGAGCGCTCCATTGGAGAGATTCATGATATTTGGGAAGAAGGGAACATTATGCCCCATTTACATCATCTACATTGGTATTCCTGGACGTATCAAAGTTGTATCCCATCAACTAAAACTCCCGAAAATATTTTATCAACTATATTAGCTATTACAATAATCCTTATTGAGTAATAACATACCTAAACCATCACATGCACTAAATTCATAGTTTTAAAACATGTAAATTATTTCTATTATGTGGATAATCTAATAAGATAGTGGATGGTTGAGAAATGTTTTTATTGAATAATAAAATTCAACATTTAAAATTACTATGACTTGACCACAAGTATGGGTAGGTGAAATGAAAATAGGAGGATGTAATTAAACTAAAGATCCTTATCCTATTTTCAACATAATAGGCAAAATAATGTTTCGAGGAAGATATTTTTTAGGGTGGGGGAGAATTTAATAACCTAAAATTTTTCCAAGGAAATTTCTAATGGTATTAGATGAATGTATCATATTTATTATTATCGTATTAAATAATGACAATGAAAAAAATAATTAATAATTTATATATTTTATTTTGTTGTTTGGAAAATTAAATTTAGTGAATAAATATGACTCTAATAATTGAAAATACTAAAATAAAAATAGGAATAAAAAATAGGATAACTATAATATGATTATTTGGATATGATCATTTCAGATGAATAACTACAATCATGTAAACAATATGGAAATTAATTAAAATATTATTAACACACCATTCATATTTATAAAAGAATAAATTTATAAACTTAAGAGAAAAATATTTTGAATTAACAATAAATGAAATATGATGTTTTTATATAATGTAAGGAACTCATATGTATACAAAAAATCTGAAAGTTGAAATCTGTTTACACATCAATATTATGTTTTATTATAATAATGATATAATTTTATTAGACCAAAAGTAAGGTCTTAATTTACTATAAGATTGATCATAATAATAAAATAGGTATTTTTAAAATAAATAATGATTTAAATTACAATTTTAATTTGTCATATTAAAAAAATATGTTTTATAAAATGGATATGATTTCTGGAATTTACACAATGAAAAATGTTTAATTTTATTTTTTTTATTTTTTCTATGAATGTTTAATTTTTTGTAAATAGTGATATACAAAAAATTATTTTAATTTTCATTATGAAAAAAATAATATCTAAAATGAGTAGTGGATAATTAAAATGAAAATTTTCTATGCAAAAAAAGATAAATTTACTTATATAGTCAGATTAATCATAACTATTGGTATCATTGATCCAAAATAGTGAATAAATGAATATAATATTCAAAAAACAACCCCTTCATCCCCTTATAAATACTACCCATCAGCACCCCTTCTCATCAAATATTAAGTACCATGGATATTTCCTAATTTTTGTCAAATTATCTACCCAACCCTATCCCCCAAATCCACATATTTTTTTTCTTATTGAATGAAAAAATAATGTTCCTTATTATGTATTTCATGAAATTACATTTAGGAGGTAATATTCTTAATCATTCTCTTTAGTATTAGTTTCTTCATCAACCACCTCCTCACATATCAAATAAAACTGAAATAATTTCCCCAATATTATAAATACACTATAATGTTATCATGATAATGTAATATCTATTATCCAATCTCCCCTATTTTATAAATAAAAATAGTCTTCAAAATTTTGGGGGTTTCACCACATCCATGAACAACATACTCAGTTTTTCTCCATCACCATTACAGATGGGTTTTTATGTATTATTAAGGAAAATATAATGATAATGTGTGTTATATAACTTATTTAATGTTCTTTTATGTGTTAATAATCATTTAATAAATTAAAAAACTTGAGTTCATATTGATCTATAAAACAAGTCAAATAATTGTACGATAAAACATTAATGATTTCACTAAATGAATAATCCATATATTTGAACATGTTGATGATAAAAATTTTATTTTACATTATTTTATTGATGAATTTTAAATATTATTTTAAATACTCATTAAAAAACATCATTTTAATATTCATTCAAACCCATTTATTTAAATATTAATTCAAAATCGGAAATTTTGATATTAATTTTTTAATACTTTATTTAAATATACATTTTAATAATTTAAAATAAATATAATGTCTTCCAAATATTTTTTTGGTATATATTTTTTTTAAAATTTTTTATCATATAAATAAATATAAACAACATATATAAATTATATATATTAATCACATATTTCTTCCATGGTTATTTTTTATGTATCTAAATTTGTTATCTATTATAAAATAGCATGCTCCCAATTTCTTAAAGTTGTATTTTTGAAACTATATATATATATATTAGAAACATTATATATATATATGTGCATATGTATATTTTATATAATCTTCTTCCACACATGGAGGATCGTGGTAGTCATCCATGAACTCTATCAGCCATGTATTTTAGATACATGTCCATCATCGACACATGCCTCCATCCATATGAATGAGAGTATCCTCAAAGATGAAAACATACATGTATTATCCTCATCCAATGGTTTTATAAAGTCTCATAAAACACATATCATCTATGTTCGAGCTTCCACGATTGCAAGAATTTTTCCTCTCCTATTATTCAATGGTAGCATCGATTTTCTCACCTCTGTTGTGAGTGGGTTTCCTAGACCCAACTTCTTTAGGTTATTTTATTACCATTACCTGTATAGATATTGATATGTACATCTGCTTATTCTTTCCATAATAGATTTGATACTTCATTATCTACTGTTTACATGGTAACATCCATAGAAAAAAAATTTTATCAAAAGGTTTTAGTAACTACAAGATATAATGAAAACCATGAGATATTATAATGGTAGTATTAAACATATATTCCATGGTTTAGATACATCATTCTAGTGGGATATAGATGATGTATGCATATCAGTTGTTAAGGGATCATAAGCCTTGAGAATTCTCTCATGAAGTTCATACCTTGTGATATGAATTAGATTAGATCATGAGGACATAACCACAAATAAAAACTATAAATGTTTTGGTTTTCATTGGTTGTTTCAATCTAGAAACATCTTGTTGACCTCACCTGTTTTGATAATCTCAATCATGTATTCATCTGTGTTGAAAATCCCAATTATATTTTCATTCTCTATGATATTTTTAAGTATCATTGATCTATACTTTAATTCTTTCAAATCTGTGATCAAACCAATAATAATTTTTATAATAGTCTTTGGAATATGTTAATCCTCATTTATCTATGTTCATACAAGTTATAAATTGATTCTAACACAATCGGATGTGTTCTGCATAAAACAGATAAGTAATCTGCCTATAGCTACTGATAAAGAGCTACCGGTACCCAGTCTACTGATAGACTTAGTCTACCGACAGACAGAGTCACCGATATACTTAACACAGAGAAACCGATATACTTAACACAGAGCTACCGATGAACTTATAAATGTAAGCTACTGACTTACAGACAGCTACCGATACAAACATAGAGCTACCGGTGTAAGTATAAATAGCTACTGATGGAATAAGAGTCATCGATGGACGAAGCTACTGACAGACTCACAGCTACCGATACTGACGCATGAAGCTACCGACGCATGGAGCTACTGACGCATGGAGCTACCGACGCATGAAGCTACCGACGCATGGAGCTACCGACGCATGGAGCTACCGACGCATGGAGCTACCGACGCATGGAGCTACCGATAAACAAAGTCACCGATACAAGCATGTACCAACCGATGCATAGAGCCACCGATAGAGTCAAAGCAACTAATGACATTGAGCTACCGATTTTGATTACCTACCGATCACTCGACTCACTGTTTGAATTTCTTTATTTCCTATATTTAATCTATCTAACGTTCATATCATGTACATTTTAATGATTTGTCAAATATCTGATAAAGGTTGTCGGATGTCAGGAATTCGTACCTCGTACCTGCAGAAAGGAAATCTTTTCTGTCCCCTGTTGCACGTGACATAAATACAAGAAGACTCTGCTGAAGAGAAAGGAGACAACACACACAGAAACAAGGAAAACATACGACATACTCAAGAAGAGCTCTGTGCATACAAGAAGAACCAAGCAAGACAGAATCACATATACAATCAAGCCTACTCAAGAAGAGTTCTGTGCATACAAAAGAATATCGAAGAGCTTCATCGACTACATTTTCACTGTCTGTGAACCTGGAGCATACGACACTCTGTTTCTCAAACAGAAACGATAAGAGGACTCAGATTCACTTCTGATTGAATCCAAAGGAGTCCAGAGCTACACTGAAATCACCAGAACCACTTTTAAACTCTACATCTCTTGTTCTGTGATTTATTATTATACTTTTCGAGCAGTGTGTGTTATCTGCTCTATCTATGACATACACTGTCTCCTATACTTAAACTGGAGGATTTGTAAATCCTTACCAAACTCTTTCATCCGCTCTTTCCCACGAATAACAGTGGTAGAGGTCGTGTGTGACCTGGACAGCTGGTTGCTGTTGTACTATTTCCCACGAATAACAGTGGTAGAGGTCTTGGACCTGGACAGTTGTAAACTGTTGAACCCCGATCCAGGGTGTGGATCATTTTTATATAAACTTTTGAGAGGACTAAGTCTCGGCTTGAGACTGAACCTCTTGGTTACATTTGTTGTGCCATCTCTTTCAATGTTTTATTCCGCTGCTAATCACTTTAAAACCAATACTGTTTTTGAAGTTAGTTTGATAATTAAATTAGCAAGTGTTTATGTTAAGTGTAGATTAGTAAGTTAGTTTCAAAAGATAATCACACACTCCTGTGTTGATTAACTGGGAATTAATCAATCCCTTGAGAATCTAACAGAACCTCTACTTTAATATAAATTCACTACAGTTTAATTTATTATTTTATTTGGGGGTCTTTAAGACAGTGTTTTTAAATACAGAAATTTTAATTGGTACTCAATTCACCCCCCTCTTGAGTAAACCACTCCGACGAACACTTGGTATCAGAGGATTGAAAATACTTTCTAAAAGTACTCTGCTTTTGAACTGTGATTTTACTTGTATTTTAAAGTTCTTAAAATTTCTGTTATATCTAAATTTTTATCTCTTTAAAATTTTCTCATCATGGACAATAGACTTGAGGGTGATGCTACTAACCGACCACCTTTCTTCAATGGAACTAATTATGCTCAGTGGAAACTGAAAATGAAAATTCATCTAGAAAGCATAGGTTTTGATATTTGGACTGCTATTGAATCAGAATACAAAATTCCCACTACTGCTAGATCTACTTGGGATGAACCTATAAAGAATGCTTACAATAACAACTGTAAATCTATGAACCCCTTGTACTGTGCTCTAGGAGATGAAGAGTTTAATATAATTTCTTCTTGTAAAACTTCATATGAAACTTGGGATACCTTAGCTATTTCTCATGAAGGAACAACGAATGTTAAAGAAATGAGATTGAACACTTATACTATCAAGTATGATAATTTTAAAATGAATCCTGACGAACCCATTTCTGACATGTATCTTAGGTTTAATGAAATTGTCAATACAATGATCTCGCTGGGAAAGGATGTCTCATCGAAGGAACAAATTATGAGAATTTTGAGATGTCTACCTGATAGATGGAGAGGCACATCTGTCTCAATCAGAGAATCATGTGACATTGCTGCTCTACCTGTCAAGGAACTAATTGGCAAGCTGATGATGTATGAAGAAGAGCTTAATGTGAATAAAGAGGAAGAAAATGAACCTCCAAGAAAGTCTGTCGCTTTCAAATCTTCAACTTCAAAGAATAAGGACAAAGAAAACCTTCAAGCTATAGTTGAAAGTTTAAGCTGTGAAAACAGTGAAAGTGATTCTGACAGTGATGCTGAGATGGCTCACATTGCTAGAAGATTTAAGAAATTTTATAGGAAAAATAAGTTCTTCAGAAAAACAAATTATAAGGGTAAGTATGATCACCAAGGTAAATGGAAAAAGGATTGGAAGAAGAATAAAAAATCCGATGATGTTGTCTGCTATGAGTGCAAGAGAAAAGGACACATTAAAGCCGACTGTCAAAAGCAGAAGTATAAAAAGAAATATGAATATAAGGACAATAAGTTTAAGAAAGCCATGAAGGCTACTTGGAGTGCTTCTGAGGATAGCTCTACTGAATCTGAAAGCTCTGAAACTGAACACAAAAATAAGGCAAACATGTTCTTTATGACAAACACTTCTCAGGTAACTGCTGAAACTCCTGCTTTAAATTATTATTACTCTGGAGATAATGCAGAATCTGATCCGGATTCTAGAACAATGTCTAAAAATGAATTGTTTGAGTACTGTGATATGATGGAAGAGACATGTAATGAACTTAAGGGTAAATACAAGTCATTAAAGAAACAACATGCTCTTACCACTACAGTTAAAACCGAACTTACTATTGAAAAAGAGAAAAATGCTCAACTGTTAAAAGAAAACACTGAACTGAAACTATCTAATGAGCAACTCAAGAAAGACTTAGAGACGTTAACCAATGGCAAAAATACACTAACACAGATGCTAGGAAAGCAAATAGCACCTAAATATACTACTGGTATAGGATACCAACCTGGACAAAGGAAAATTGCCAAAACAAGATTCATTTCTAAATCTGGACAGAATGAAGGTAATTCTGGAACTTCATATGCTTCAACCAGTTATATACATAGATATGGATCTAATAAAGTTTATCTTTCAAAGCATGTCAATTCTACAAATTATATGAGACCCATTAGACAAATATGGGTACCTAAAGTGTTATTAGCTAACCTGTCTGGACCCAAGAAAATCTGGGTACCAAAATCATCTCCCATCTGAATCTGTTTTGTAGGGAACTTGCTTAAAGAGCTCCTGTAAAGAGACCTGGTATTTGGACAGTGGATGTTCAAGACATATGTCAGGAGACTTCTCTTGTTTTAAGATTTTAATAAAAGTTGATGGAGGCTTTGTCACCATTTGTGATAATTCAAGAGGAAAAATCATCGGCCTAGGCCAGATTGGTAACACTGATTCAATTTTGATTTCTAAAGTTTTATTTGTTGATGTCCTTAAATACAATTTATTAAGTATTTCTCAGTTATGTGATGATGGTTTTCATGTTAAATTTGAAAATGATTCTTGCAATGTTTTTAATTCTAAGAATGTTTTGGTATTTTCTGCCTTAAGAAATGAAAATGTTTATGCTGTTAATCTGAATTCTTTAGCTAAGCAGAATATTACTTGTTTGAATGCTTTTCATAAAGAATCTTGGCTATGGAACAGAAGATTGGGACATTGCAACATTCACTCACTTAGAAAACTCTCTAGAAAAAACCTAGTTAGAGACCTACCCAAATTAGAATTCCCAAATGATAGAGTGTGTAACCCCTGTCAAAAGGGAAAACAACACAAAGTTTCTTTTAAATCAAAGAAAGAAGTTTCAACTTCTCAACCACTTGAATTGGTTCACATGGATTTGTTTGGACCATCAAGAGTTTCTAGTTTAAATGGGAAGCACTATGTTTATGTTCTTGTAGATGATTTTTCTAGATATACATGAGTATATTTTCTAGCTCACAAATGTGAATCTTGTTCTTCTTTTGTTAGATACTCTAAATCTGTAGAGAACCTTAGTGGACTTAAGATTAAAACATTGAGAAGTGATCATGGTCGTGAGTTTGAAAATCAAGATTTTGAATCTTATTGCTCACACAATGGCTATACTCATAACTTTTCTGCCCCTAGAACACCCCAACAGAATGGTGTAGTAGAAAAAAGAAACCGAACCCTTCAATAAATTGCTAGAACCATGCTCAATGAATATGACCTGCCTATTTATTTTTGGGCTGAAGCTGTAAATACAGCTTGTTATGTTATTAATAGAGTCTTAATTAGACCTGTTCTTAAGAAAACCCCTTATGAATTGTGGAACAATAGAAAGCCTAAGGTTAATTGCTTTAAAGTTTTTGGTTGCAAAGTATTTATTCTGAATACTAAAGATAATCTGGATAAGTTTGCTTCCAAAAGTGATGAAGGAATTTTTCTGGGTTACTCTATTTCAAGTAAAGCCTATAGAGTATTCAATAAGAATACTAAATGTGTGGAAGAATCTGTTCACATCAAGTTTGATGAAACTGATCCACATGAGTCTAAAACCTCTCTTGAAAATATTGAAGAAGACTTATCTGTTCTGGACATTAATGATAAATCTAAAGAACCTGTTATCAAAACATCCAGTTCTGGACTTTTTCCAGAATCTGCTTTTGTTGAACCCGAACCTATAGATGAACCTGAAATTTCTAGTCCAACCTTTACCAGATCAACGAGGATTCTAAATAATCATCCTTTAGAAGCTGTTGTTGGTAATCTTGATAGAGGAACACAAACTAGAGCTTCTCTAAGAAACCAGGTTGAACATCAAGCTTTTCTTTCACAGCTAGAACCCAAAAATATCAATGATACTATCAATGATGAATTCTGGGTAATAGCTATGCAGGAAGAAATAAATCAGTTTGAAAGAAACAAAGTCTGGGAATTAGTTGACAGACCTAAGGACACTTTGACAATAGGCACAAAATGGGTTCTTAGAAATAAAGTAGATGAATCTGGAAATATAGTTAGAAACAAAGCTAGACTAGTTGCACAAGGATATACTCAAGAAGAAGGTATAGACTATGAGGAAACTTTTGCACCTGTAGCTAGACTAGAAGCCATTAGGATCCTACTTGCATATGCTGCACATCTGGATTTCAAGTTATATCAAATGGATGTGAAAAGTGCATTTCTAAATGGTTTTATAATTGAAGATGTTTTTGTAGAACAACCACCTGGATTTACTAACCCCCATTTTCCAAATCAAGTTTTTAAACTTTCTAAAGCTTTGTATGGTTTAAAATAAGCTCCAAGAGCTTGGTATGATAGACTTAGCAATTTCCTTATCTCAAATGGTTTTACTAAAGGGATTGCTGATCCAACTCTTTTCATTAAAAGAATTTCTAAAGATGTTTTAGTTGTACAAATATATGTTGATGATATTATTTTTGGATCTTCTAAACACTCTTTATGTACTGATTTTTCAAAAAGTATGCAAAATGAATTTGAAATGAGCTTAATGGGAGAACTTAAGTACTTTCTTGGATTTCAAGTATTTCAAAATGAAAATGGTATTATTTTGAATCAAAGTAAATATACAAAGGATCTTTTAAAACGTTTTGGTCTGGATAGTATCAAGGAAAGTGAAACTCCTATGAGTACTACCTATAAATTGGACGCAGATGAAACTGGGAAACCAGTTGATCAAACAAATTACAGAGGTATGATTGGTAGTTTACTTTATCTTACTGCTAGTCGACCTGATATTATGTTTAGTGTGTGTATGTGTGCTAGATTTCAAGCTAACCCAAAAGAATCTCATTTTCTTGCTGTTAAAAGAATTTTTAAATATATCAAACACACGATTAACTTAGGTTTGTTTTACCCAAAAGGACAATCCTTTGAGTTAATGAGTTATTCAGATGCTGACTTTGCTGGTTGTAAGTTAGATAGAAAAATCACATCAGGAACATGTCATTTGCTTGGAAAATCTTTAGTTTCTTGGTGTAGTAAGAAACAGAACTCAGTTGCATTATCTACTGCTGAAGCAGAATATATAGCTGTTGGTAGTTGCTGTGCAAAAATTCTGTGGATGAAACACACTCTTTTGGACTATGGATATGATTTTAAACATGTTTCAATCAACTGTGATAACACCAGTGCAATAAACATCTCTAAGAATCCTGTATCTCACTCTAGAACCAAACACATAGATGTAAGACACCATTTCCTAAGAGATCACTATCAAAAAGGTGATATTTCTCTTGAATTTTTTGGCACTGAATATCAATTGGCTGATATTTTCAATAAAACTTTAAGTTCGGATAGGCTAAGTTACATAAGACACGAATTGGGAATGTTTAATCACAACCGATGTGAAAATCCTCACTAATGTGAAATTCTCACCGATGTGAAAATTCTCACCGATGTGGAAATTCTCACCGATGTGAAAATTCTCACCGATGTGAAATCCTCACCGATGTGAAATTCTCACTGATGTACAATTCTCACCGATGATATATTTTAAAACTTCTGTCTGCCGCCAAGAATACGAATCGTTTTATTTTATTTTATCTTACTCTATTTTAGTCGTTTATTTGGAATTCCTAAATGTTAAAAACTAAGTCTAAGCCACTTCTTACCTCACCGAGCTCAAAATCTCTCACCTTCGAACCTTAGCTCCCAAATCGACCAAGAACCCTAAACCCGCGATGGCAAAGACTAAGCTTCCTATCGTCAGAGATGAATGTGTAGAACCAAAAGCTAAGAAGCAGAAGACACAACATAAAGCCAGTGTTAGTGAAGTCAGAACTAGATCGGGAAGGCGACCAGTGAATCCTCACTTGCAGAATAGAGACATAGTAATCGAGAAGGAACTGTGCGTGGAATGGCTACTGCCTAGAAAATCGTTAGTACTCGAGATTATGGAGGACCAGAAATGGGTGGATTGTTTCTCGAATAACAATGGCCCATACTACCCGAAGTTGGTAAAACAGTTCTACGAGTTTTTAACCTTCCAGAAGTCTGAAAATGAGAATCGGGTAAACTCTTTTTTAAATGGAAAAGAGATGTCTTTTTCTTCAATAGAGTGGGCTGAGTGTTTGAAAGTACCACATGAAGGTGTCTCTGGGTATGTATCAAGAGCAATGCCACCTAGCAGTGACATCTTTGATTATGAAACCGCCTTAAAAGAACTGACCGGTAATGGGAATCAAAGGCGAGTGGTTGCTACTGAAATGGATGGAGAGAATCGACTGCTCTTCAAGCTTGTTCAGCATGTGTTGATACCGAGGCGAGGAGATTTGGCAAATCTGAGATATCAAGATATCTATCTTCTTCATTTGCTAATACATGCTGTGAAAATCAATCTGTGCAGATTGTTAATGCTTCAAATGGAAGACATGATTAGACAAAAGTCAAAGACTAATGCTTTGTTCTTTGCCAAGCTGATTTCAGTAATGATAAAAGTGAAAGGAATAGCTGAGTCTCAGGATGAGACAGTTGTAGTCAGGAACAATTTCTGCATCACCTCGACTATTTGTAAGTACATGAAAATTAACTGGAACCCATGGAAGAGAGAATGGGTCAGTGATGATCAGAAGATATATGATAGGTTTAATCCTGTGGATCATCCCTCAAGACCAAAGGATATGAGAGATCCAAGTCTGAGACCTGATGAAGAGGAACCTGTTTATAGTAATGAAACATAAGAAGAAACAGAAGAAGAAGAAACTCCCATGGATGTTGGAGGAGATCCAGACTTACCCCCAAGTCCTATTGCAGAATTGGTTTATTCAAGGAAAGGAATGGTAGAGGAAATTTTATCTACTTATGAGGAAGACCAGTCTGTACCTCACCAAGAAGAAGAGGAAAAGGAGAATGTATCTGAATCGCCTGCTTCCGGTAGTTTAAGTATGATTCCTTTGATTGGAAACTTAGCTGTGCCGACTGCTAAAGTAGAAAGAGATACAGAAGAAGTTGTACCTGTATCAGAAGATCTTCTAGATGCTGCACCGATGGAACTTGTAGTAGAAGATTCTGATGAATAGAATCCAGTACTGAATGCTGTTGTGATACATGAGAATGCACCCATTGAGGGGGAGCATCAATCTGTTCTTGGAAATGTTACAGTAGCTGTTGAGTTTGGAGACTGGGAAGAAGACCCAGGGTTTATAGTCTGTGGATTGGATTATCCGGATTCTGACAATGAAATGTCTGTGAATAGACCAAAGACCAATTATGATCTTGATTCTGAGTTGTTGCCCGATAATGTGGTCAGATTTCATGATCTGAATAAGTTGAAAGAGGACCTCAAAACCGGTTTTGTTGAAGAAGTAAAGTTAATGGAAACCTCCCTTTCATCCTCAATTAATTCAATAATGACTGATTCTGTAGTCAGTTTGGCCTCAGTAAAGGGATCTGCTGCAGTTGTCCCTAATGATTTTGTCTCTAAATCTGATCTTGAATCCATGAAGAATGAGCTGAAAGAATCATTCAGTGTATCAGTTGCTGAGATGAAGCAAAGCTTTAATGAAGAAATGAAAATGTTAGAGAGATCCTTCGAGCTATCTCTGGCTTGTAATTTATCTTCTTTTGTGTTTGAGCTTATAAAAGAAGTGAAAGAGTGCCAGACTCAGTCTTCTAGAATCGAAGCAGATCTTGAAGCTCTCAAGACAACAGTTGTCGCTTTAGATTCTTATATGAGCTTTAAGTCTCAAGCTGACACGGACCTAGCTTATGTGAAGAGTGTAGTAAGCCAGTTTGTCTCGGTGTTTGAAAGTTTCAAAACCTCAGTGAAGGATCATGTTCAATTACAAGACTCTCAAGTTCAAAGCCTAATCAGTGGTTTGTCTAAAAGTTTCAAAGAAACTGTTTCCTTCTCTCTTGGCCCTCTCACATCCAAACTATTAGTTGACCTGAATCATGTTCGAGCAATGTTGAAGGAGGAGATTGGTTCTATTTCAACCAGTGGCTCTGTGGACTCATCAGAGTTGAGCCGAGTGGTGCTTTCTACAAGAGATTCTGCGAGAGAAATAATGAAGATTGTTCAAGATTATATGAGAGATGCATCTGCCTCTTAGGAAGCCATAAAGAGCAAACTAGACTACTACTTCACCAGAATTTTCACCAAGCATCAACTCAATCACCACTTCAAGCTGATGTTGGAACACATGAAGCTACCTCCAGTAACTCAATCTTTTAGAGAACAAGTGAGCCAACTAATACAATTGACTCCTGCCTTGGAGAAATTCATGGAGAACAAAGATGATTTCATCTCTGCTATGGAAAGAGGAGGAGGAATTATTATGGATTTTAGAAATATGTTGTTGCCCTTCTTGCATGTTGATTCCAGACCAGCCATCGTACCTCCTGCTTTGCCTGCTTCTGCCTCAGCTGTTTCCACAGTCCAGCTGACTCCTGCTCAAGCTATTCGAAGCCTCACACCAATGAACACCCAAAGATTCTCAACCTACAGGCCTGACTCTGTGTCAGTATCTCAACCTCCTTTGATCCTTTCTGGCATTCCAAAACCTTTACCTGCATCCTCACCACCCGAACCTTCTTCTGATCCCAAAGGAAAATCTCACGTGGAATATGTGGATTGATCCAGTGGCCAGGATTTTTGATAGGAATTCATTTGTATTCTGTTTCTGTACTTTCTGACTGCTCTAATATAGAAGAACTCTTTTTTACTTCTCATGTTTTATTTGTCTCCTATATATACTTTCCCACTTTTTGATTATCACAAAGGGGGAGAACAATAAGAGGGGGAGAACAAAATGAGAGAATGAGAAATATTTTCAATGGAGAACAAAATGAGAGAATGAGAAATATTTTCAATGGAGAAATGAGAGAATGAGAAATATTTTCAATGGAGAAAAATAACCTTCTTTTCAATTTTACCTCTGATATTATTATGTTTCTTTTTACCTTCGGTACCTTATGATTGTTACCTCTGATAACTTATGTCTATATCATCCTATTTCTATTATCTCTGATGATGTTTTCTCTGAGAAAATTGTTTTCAATATTATACTCTTTACTATTATATTTTCACTATGTTAAATGCCCATATCATAAATTGTGATTATCAAAAATGGGGAGATTGTTGACCTCACCTGTTTTGATAATCTCAATCATGTATTCATATGTGTTGAAAATACCAATTATATTTTCATTCTCTATGATATTTTTAAGTATCATTGATCTATACTTTAATTCTTTCAAATATGTGATCAA
Organism: Viscum album; assembly: GCA_963277665.1. Classification (NCBI taxonomy): domain Eukaryota; kingdom Viridiplantae; phylum Streptophyta; class Magnoliopsida; order Santalales; family Viscaceae; genus Viscum; species Viscum album. The sequence goes on from OY728123.1 coordinate 824,851,978, forward strand.
ACCAATAATAAATTTTAAAATAGTCTTTGGAATATGTTAATCCTCATTTATCCATGTTCATACAAGTTATAAATTGATTCTAACACAATTCGATGTGTTCTGCATAAAACAGATAAGTAATTTGCCTATAGCTACTGCTAAAGAGCTACCGGTACCCAGTCTACCGATAGACTTAGTCTACCGACAGATAGAGTCACCGATATACTTAACACAGAGCTACCGATATACTTAACACAGAGCTACCGATGTACTTATAAATGTAAGTTACTAACTTACAGACAACTACCGATACAAACATAGAGCTACCGGTATAAGTATAAATAGCTACCGATGGAATAAGAGTCACCGATGGACGAAGCTACTGACAGACTCACAGCTACCGATACCGACGCATGAAGCTACCGATGCATGGAGCTACCGACGCATGGAGCTACCGACGCATGAAGCTACCGACGCATGGAGCTACCGACGCATGGAGCTACCGACGCATGGAGCTACCGACGCATGGAGTTACCGATAAACAAAGTCACCGATACAAGCATGTACCAACCGACGCATAGAGCCACCGATAGAGTCAAAGAAACTAATGACATTGAGCTGCCGATGTCCAAGCTACCGATGCTGATTACCTACCGATCACTCGACTCACTGTTTGAATTTCTTTATTTCCTATATTTAATCTATCTAACGGTCATATCATGTACATTTTAATTATTTGTCAAATATCTAATAAAGGTTGTCGGATGTCAGGAATCCATACCTCGTACCTGCAGAAAGGAAATCTTTTCTGTCCCCTGTTGCACGTGACATAAATACAAGAAGACTCTGCTGAAGAGAAAGGAGACAACACACACAGAAACAAGGAAAACATACGACATACTCAAGAAGAGCTCTGTGCATACAAGAAGAACCAAGCAAGACAGAATCACATATACAATCAAGACTACTCAAGAAGAGTTCTGTGCATACAAAAGAATATCGAAGAGCTTCATCGACTACATTTTCACTGTCTGTGAACCTGGAGCATACGACACTCTGTTTCTCAAAAAGAAACGAGAAGAGGACTCAGATTCACTTCTGATCGAATCCAAAGGAGTCCAGAGCTACACTGAAATCACCAGAACCACTTCTAAACTTTACATCTCTTGTTCTGTGATTTATTATTATACTTTTCGAGCAGTGTGTGTTATCTGCTGTATCTAGCCCATACACTGTCTCCTGTACATAAACTGGAGGATTTGTAAATCCTTACCAAACTCTTTCATTCTTTCTTTCCCACGAATAACAGTGGTAGAGGTCGTGTGTGACCTGGACAGCTGGTTGCTGTTGTACTGTTTCCCACAAATAACAGTGGTAGAGGTCTTGGACCTAGACGGTTGTAAACTGTTGAACCCCGATCCAGGGTGTGGATCATTTTTATATAAACTTTTGAGAGGACTAAGTCTCGGCTTGAGACTGAACCTCTTGGTTACATTTGTTGTGCCATCTCTTTCAATGTTTTATTCCGCTGCTAATCACTTTAAAACCAATACTGTTTTTGAAGTTACTTTGATAATTAAATTAGAAAGTGTTTATGTTAAGTGTAGATTAGTAAGTTAGTTTCAAAAGATAATCACACACTCCTGTGTTGATTAACTGGGAATTAATCAATCCCTTGAGAATCTAACAGAACCTCTACTTTAATATAAATTCACTACAGTTTAATTTATTATTTTATTTGGGGGTCTTTAAGACAGTGTTTTTAAATACAGAAATTTTAATTGGTACTCAATTCACCCCCCTCTTGAGTAAACCACTCCGACCAACACATCTTTGTTGGTATCTATAATTATGATTATTATCATTAGGTACCAATTTATCATGTATTTTGATTCTAGGAAAATACAGTGACTATGAAGTCCTAGTGGGGTAACCTCTGTTTGTGGTTTCATTGTTGGTATGGCATTTGTTGAATGATGAGGATAGAATTTGACTATTTTGAGTTGAGGAAGAGATATCTTATGGGCCAATGTTAAATATGATGGTGTTACCGTAATTAAATCCATTTCCAATGTTAATGAAGGGAAGTCAGTCTAGTAAGGTGAGGGCATATATATTGAAAATAGGCTGATTACACAAGTGTGTATTCTGCATTCTGATATATCGCGAGACAAAGATGTTATATTACCGAGAATGTTCTCATAGGATTTAGGGTGAACCTATGAAATCAATTATATACCTAGAATACATGATTGTTTGATATACTATTCTATTGTGTTGGGGGTTGGGCTATGTAGTATTGAGATGAGGACAAAGAGGGTCACACACTATGTGTATCCACAAGTTCCCAAAATTTTAATTAATATTAGTTTAGGAAAAGGTGGAACCCATGAGTGGGGGAAGTTGAATGTCTAGGTATGAATGATCCAAATTAAAACAAATTAAATTATGTCATTCAATTTTAGAATAATTTTGATTTAATTTATTTTTCAATGTATTTAAAACTTGTTTGTTCATAAAAGTGAATATGAGAAAATATAGTTTTTTAAAAAAGAGGATGTTCTATGGTTATTAATCTATTTTGGGAGATTAAACGATGAGTTAATGGTTTTTATTTTATTATTTAATATTTTACAAGGTTATATGTGAGTGAAAAAATAAATTTAAAATTTATGACTCATTTATTATGTCATATGTTCAGACAAATGTCTAAATTAAATGTATTTATTTTCTGGGAACCAAATTGAAATTTTGGAAAGAATAACCTTAGTATAAAATCTTGTTTAGACTCTAAAGACGAAAAATACACCATTTGGTTGAATTTAGTAATTGAATATATACTCTCCTATCATCTCATGTTCATCAAGAGAGAATTTGAAGAAATAACAAGGTCGGATCGATCTTGTCTTCTTGATCGAGTCTATGATTTCATGTAAACGATGGGAGATTGTAAAGCTTATATATTTCACATGCCATAACTTGGAAAATATATATTGATGATCAAGGAGTTGTGGTTATAGTATTTATGATATATAGGATACCAAGCTTGGCACCTTTGAGACTTGACATATTGATATTGAGTGAATCCAATTAGAGACACAATAAGAAAAAGGTATCATTAATGATTTCATTTGATTTTATTTTTTATACGTAACTTTAATTACATATGACCCATTATGAAATACATTAATTGGTTTTTATGGAGTCTATTTGTTTAGCCCAAATCCATAGCCAATATTTTATATTCTTTGTTTTTCATGCTTCTAGATCGCCCCGGGTTTCTTCAATTGCTATCATATGGAACATGTAATTTTTAAAGTCAAATACATTTAAATTTAAATTCAATTTTATAATAATTAAAAATATGATTTTTATATTATCACAACACAACTAATAAACCATCAATTAGAGTTCATATTACTAATATACGGTTGATCGAAGATCAACAGGTTTTGTATAAATGTTTAATCAAAAATGAATTTTTTTATTACATTAATTTACTATCCACCATTATGATAGATGTTTATCTAGGTCATCATGTATGTATGTTTTGTGTTATCTAGATATACCAAAATCCGGTTGGGGTAGTCCATTAGTAATAAAATTTACTATGGAATCCTAATTTAGTTTTCAATAATTAAATAAATGGGAAAAAATATTCCTTGGGAATATTACCCAATTATTCCATCGGATGAATATGAAATGATTTCATGGGATTCGTACCCATAGCTTCCATGGGAATCATATTCAAAACATCCATGGGAATTTTATAAAACGCTTGCATAGGAAGCTAACACAATTCTTTCATGGAAATCTTATAAAAAACTAAATAAAAACACATTGAATGTTTAAATTATATATATATATAAGACTATAAATGGATGCCTTATCTCAAACCGAACCAATTAAATTTTTTCACCACCGGCCTAAGCCAATTAATGCATTGTACAATTTAAAATTATATTATATTGATATAATTCATTTCTATATAGACCCAAACAAATGTGAAAAAATATATTAACTATATTTTATTATATATGATTTAGTAAATTTAGTTTCGGCGTTGTTTGATGTATTATCTATTATTAAAATTATTATAATTCTTTAGAAATAATAAAATATGAATTTAAGAAAATATTTTTTTTTCATATGCTATATAATTTAATATTTAATGATTATTATTCAGAACATGCATGATCATATTTGGTGTATTGTTAACTTAACTTAATTGTTTCATTTATGTTTTCTAAAAATTAATAATTATTTTATTTTGATGATTGGCATATCATCCCTCCATATTTTTTTTGTATAAGGGTCTGCATATCCACATTTAAGTGATAATTTGTTTTCAACTCATGTTCTACTCACCTATATGTGTGTACACATTATAATTATTAGATGGGTTGGGGAAAAAGCGGTTTGAGTGACAAAATTGTGTAGATGAAACAAGTAAATTGCACGGTAATTTTGGGTGCTTTTACTCAAGAAGGGTATTAATTTAATTAATTACCATAGAATCTTGATCAATTAATTTCCCTCTTTATGTATTAACTAATATTTAATGTTTCATAATGAGATCATTATTTTTTTGTTAATATTTTATGTGTATGTTTTTTTTATTTAAAGAATTTTTATTTATTTTGAGTTATCACATAGTATAATAATAAAAAATAATGAAAATTTAAAATGAATATTTGAGATCAATTGTTTCTAATTAAAAGTGTAATTATGTTGGGATAATGATAAAATATAACAATCCAGTTAAATAGAAAAGGATTTCATTCACTCAGATTAATTTTACAAAATCCCTCAAATAAATTAATTAGTCATTATGTTTCTGCCACTACTTCAATTAGGACACATTCAATTATTCAAGGTTATCATAAGACCTAGGAGAGGAAACCTCTTACTACTGAAAAGTTCTAACGAGACTAGTGATAGAACTAAAGTAATGATAGAATCAATGGAGTTGCCAAAACTGGTATGTTATGATAATAGATTCAAGTTTTTAGCATTGTAAAGTAATTATTTACAACATACGTGACTCCAGTCAATAGATCAAGAATCCATGACTTAGTTTGGTGGGATTGTCAAATTCTTAATATTAAATTAACTAAGTAGTTGTGTAGACATAGCCTGAGGACTATGAGGAGATTTTCCAAGGATCCTATAAACTAAAATAATTAAGATACCAAGTATTTCAAATATAATTGTAGAGGGATACTAGGATTTGATAAAATATTGGGAGAAATTTAAATTTAAAAATTTGACAATGAATACTTCTACTCAATAAAGAATAATAATACACTATGTTTATGTGTTTTTGATCAAAGGGAACCCACCAAAAATTCAATTTCACTATGATCATTATTGATTGATGAAAATATCTGGATAGTCCATAACATCTAGGAGTGGTACTTGTTCTTACAAATAATATTTCACAAAGAGTTGATGATTTATGTGTTGGAATCCCCACATCCTACTGATCACCCTCAAGGAGTAATCCTGGAAGAAAAAGATAAATATAATAAGAATATAAATGATGCACTAGATGTTCAATGTTTCATGTTTTCATCTACTTCTAGTAGGCTACAAAAAAATCATGAGGATAATTGTGATTTACAAACACTATCTTATCTCTTTTATTTATACCAAGTGAGTGATAGGAAATAAATAAATTAGATATCATGTGAAATGTGCAGATATATTCTAGGATAAGAAAATAATTTAGGAACACATGTACTATAAATGATCTATTACATAAAGATTCTTGAGTTACTTGGGATCAAACTAATGAAATATCTATCCACTTATCGCATTAAATATTATTTACAACATAGATTCTCAACATTAAATGTTAATTATAATAGGAATAACATAACTAATTGACAACATGATTAGTTTTCATTAGTTCACCAAGAATATAAGGATATGAATAATTCCTATTATTTGGTACTTATATTGAACAAGAAGAGGAAAGCGATGACTAAAGTTTTAATGTATAAGTTTAAATAAAATTCATAGATTCACTTCCATTTCAAGAAAAAAAAAGATTTAGAGGGATAAAAATGAGTAGGAGGAAGTCTATTTTCATGTGTAATGAAGGTGCATTAGAAGAAAAATTACATTGATGGGAGGAAGAATAAAGTTGATACCTTTTCATCAGGTATATTTTTATTTGAATGCAATCGATGTATATATACAAGTAGCTTTGGATAATTCATGTGGCACATACATTTTTATTCAAATACATGAACCATTTATATTAATGAAAATTGAAAAGGGGTAAGTTGATTTCTGAGTTAAAAATGGTCAATGTCTATTAGCCTTGTCAGTGGAAGAATATTATCTCACTATTCCAAGTGGTGTGGTTCCTATACCAAATAATTGTTATTATGTACAATATGTGTAACATCTCATTTTTTATCATTTAACAGTTTTAGATATTATAGGGTTTGATATTAATACCAGGTGATAAGATGGTGTCATATTCCGATATCTGGAGTGCCTGAAATAAATGTTTGAGAAATAATAATAATTTAATAGAACCCATGCATAGTTTTATTAAGAAGTGAAATAAATATTAAATGGGTTCCCAAATAAAAAATATGACGGAATCATTGAGATCATAATGGCATCCTTACCCTAGGAACAACATAACTTTAGTCGTTTTAAGTCATTTGTGAAAACATTTCCATGGGACATAATGGGAATAACACAATATAATTAAAATTATTTTGTGGATGCTACAACTAAAAACTATTAAATATATTTTTATAGGGAATTTCAAGGGTTAGCTACATAACCCTAGAAACCATGGAGTACCATTTGAGAGAGCATTTAGGATTCTGTCTCAAGTAAGGATGATGGATTTTGGAGTGAAGATTGACACACTATAATGTCCCAGATATTATGTGTAATTTTTTTTTAAAATTATATGGTATTATTTCAAGATCAGTTGTTGAGAATGCATGCAATTCTGAGTTCCGGAATGAACCATCGAAAAATGTTATGTTTTAAAAACTGTGTCTGAGTGGTTATTTTGAAAAACTGAAATAACTCTTAAATGGATGCCCAAATCAGTAATCTGATGGAATAGTTTTGTTTAGGATATCTGGTTTACCGTAGGTGTGACTTAATTTTAGTTGGGTTAGGCCTCTAGTGAGAATACCAGACAATGGCATAATCATAAATAAAATTATTTCATTCTTCAAATTATAAAAACTCATGAATGGTGACATAGATTGAAAATATGACACCACTATTAAGATCGTGAGGCTATTATTTCCTTTGGCAGAGCCTAACATTATCTGACGTGGTTGAACTCTGGGAATTCATATTTGGCCGTAAATAAAATAATGGAATAAATTTATTTTAATTTTCAAATCCTTATAACCCATAAACAGTAACTCGTATTTGAAATCTGAGTGTATAGTTGAGTTTTAGGTCGAATGATTCCCTTAGGAAGAACCTAACATTGGTCGGCGCGGACAGGTTGTGAATTTTAGTTTTTGGGAAAGGATTGTAAATAAAATAATATAAATCCATGTTATTTTATTTTCAAATCATGTAACTCAAAAAATAAAAATCGGATTAAAAATCTGAGACCATTGTAGAGTTCATAATGAAAAATTCTTCTTAAGAAAGAATTAACCTTTTCCAGCATAGGTCAAGGGGGAAATATAGTTTTTGATATTTTTTATGAAAATTAAAATGGTGGGCATGTGCGGTTTTGGTAACTTCTAAATGAGTGTCCATATAAAAAATCAGAGGGCACCGTTTAACATAGAGTGTTGGGATTTAGAATGAGTGGACCTAAATTCGACCAGAGAGGGTTGACCAAACAAGGTAATTTTAGGAATTTTCAAGAAATAAATAACATAAAGGTTTATTTTATTTGTTTTTACCAACCATTGGGCAGTGGAACATTGGCGCTATGGTGTGGGGAAAAAGCGGTAACGAGTCACCTTAAATTGATATCATCTATGGATCGTAAATGTGTAGTGTAATGATGCATTATTTGTATCATAACAGATACACTGTTTCATAAATGAGGCAGCATAATGACGTGACAATGAAACATAAAAGAAATGTTGTGATGTGTTTTCTTTTAATGGGTTAACATGTTGGAGAAAGGAAGACCAATTAGTGGAAATCCATTAAAAAACCGTTCGGTGATAATTCTTTCCAATGATGTACGACGAAAACCGGAGAATAGAAAGTAACATTGATGCATCACGAAGACCAGAACCAAAAATAGATGAATTATAATAGAACAAGATCCTCTATGTATGGACTTCTCCATCATTGAACACCTTTGATGTAGGGGTTTATTTTGTTCCATATTTCCCCTTTCCTTTTTTAAAAGGACGAATGTGGATCAAACCACAAACAGGTTGAATCATGAATCTCTAATTCATGCATGATGGTCTTTTTCATGGGGTTTTGCATTGGGATTATTTGATTCAATTTTTATATAACCTAAAATCTATATCCCTTGAGTTCTAAACCTCTAACTCAGACAGTAGGGGCCAACACGAACAAGGCATGACCCCTCTACCTTGTGTATTTTGACCATTCATGGTGGCCACGTCATGAAAATGGTAAAGAAGAGGATCTCATGAAATCAAAGGGAGGATGTCATCCCCCAAAGGCTGCTGGTGCAAGTGGCTGGAAGAACGGACCACCAGAGCGGACTTGGTGGTCATCAGAAGAGCCCACCTATGCTGCAAGATGGTGTGCCGGAGGGGGCGCTGTAGCCGGCTCAGGACGTGGCATTGAAGTGAGGGATGCTAACTAGGCCAACGACTGGTGGAGGTAGGCAACCCATAGTCCTAGGATATAGATTCACCTGGAATGTGGTCCCCTGACTATGTGTGGAACCCAGGCGGCTAAGTTTGACTAGTCGTGTGACACCTCCTCAGAAGGGTTAGGAATCTATGCTGAAGGGTGTGGGTCCACCCAAGGCTTACATGGCATGGCGCGACCCATGACTAGTGGGTTGGACCCATTACATGTAGTCTATACCCACCCCCAATGGTCTGGGCCCGCACACAGTAGGCCGGAGCCATAGCCAACATCCCAAACCACACCCATCGGGTCGAGCCGGAGAAGACAGAGTTGTCGAGAAACTCGGCGGGCTGGACCACTGTCAAAACCAGGAAGGATCCAGTGAGTCACATTGGGTCTGGAATAGTGTCCAAGATGGACTAGGCCAACCCTGAACTGAACTGGGTTGGGTCAGGTCATTTCAACTAAACTGAGGCATGTGGGCCCCCGGTCCGGGTTGATCGGGCCTATCCAACTGGGCCCAGATGCAACCAGTCCCCTTTTTCTAAAACACCAACAACATATAAACCATGAATAATATTTATGATCAATTTTAAACATTTGAACCCTTGATAAGAGGCAGATATTTTGGAATTATCTATGTATGGTTTTGTCTATGTTGATATACAACAAATGGATTGAGGGGTGGTTCTCCCTGAATCAAGCACACTACACGCAAAAACCCTGCAGTTGGCTGACACCGGAAGACTGCTGAAAAGTGAACCTATGTCGATCAGCTACAAGGGCCAAGTGGGAAGAAGAAATGAGTGACCCTGTAGGCCCATGTTGGTGAGCGTCTCTCTGTGACCCAGTAGACCCATGGTACACAACAGGAGAAGTACATCAGTATAACCAAGGTGGGAAGCAGCTCTGTGTGACTCGACATGCACATGATGGGGAGTAGCTATGTGTGACCCTGTATTCCCATGGTACATACTATGGATGTGTACCATAGTAGTCCACGATTAGTGGGAAGTAACTATGTGGGACCCGGAAGGCCCGCTATACTCATTAAGGAGGTGTTCTTCAATATCCCAAGGTGATATGTCAAATGAATGATAGTATTTCTTTCCTACTCTAGATTATACCTGGTGTGATCTATCTTTCTTCATGAACATGCTTCATGGTCTAATTCATGGATTGGTTTGTGTTATCTCCTTGTTGGTTTCATGGTACCTAATGAGTACCACGTTACTCACCATAGCACATGATTTTCGTAGACATATTATGTCAGGTGCAGATGATTGCCACCTTGATAGAGGGGTTGGTGGCCCAGGACCTAGTGGTGCATAGTAAGATCATGCAGGCAAGGCATACTACTATATATTTTAGAAGCTACTCTACACTAACCCAGCAAGTGGGATTTTCAACTCAATATATTCATAGTTTTATTGTACTTTCCTTTTTTCTATTTGTCTTTTTTTGGGTCTGTTTAGTGGTCCATTTGATGTAATGTTTTTAATTTTACACAATGTTTTTTTAGTAGCATGCATGTTTACCATTCCATATTTAGGATGTGGTTGTGTGTTCCTGTATACTGATACACAGGAAAATTCCTCAAACTTGCAGGTTGACACCTTCAACGCTAGTCACCAACCCCTAGCCTTCAGAAGGTAGGCTTGGGGGATGTCACAATATGGGCCCCAGGGGATGGATCATGATAAAGTGGTATCAAATGTGCCTGGTTCTACATTAATGACCGGGAGTTTGTTGTTATGTTTTTCGGAAACATTGTTAAATGTTTCGAGTTCAACATTCAGATTCCGGGAGTTTAGTATTGGGGTGGTGGCTGATGTATCCATACCCCAGGACCTTGAATTATGCAACTCAGCAATATACATAAAAACCCTGGTTGAATGCATCATATAGGAATTGAGTGTTACCTCATGTTCTTCATGAATTAGAGTCATCTCATCAGGTATAATCTATTGATTGTGTTACATTTTGTTTTTTTCAAGATGCTTCCACATATAAATCCATCCAATATTCCACTCCATGATCACATAGATGATCTGTAGGGTAACAAAATGGGTATTATTGCTTTTTACCTAGATAGAAACATTGGGTGGTGTACCATTTATACCACCACCTGGGGAGTAGTACATGTTACATGTTGTACCAACAGATGATATGCGCAGGCAGAGCGCACTTCACGAGTTTTAGTGACAGAGACCCCTCAGGTTTTTAGGCGAGCCTAACTCCCAGGTAGCTAAGTAATGGCTTAAGGTGGTGACCATGTCTTCTACCTAGAATGCACACCATTAAATTAGATTGTGGTCCTAGAAGTGGGCCTTTTTTATGGATTAGTAGGGTGATGGCGAGGTAAGATTACCCAATCATACAATGAGGATACTCTTCTATAGTCTCTGCTTGAGAACCTTTTACAGAGAAAGGGATCTTTCCCTGAAAGCTAAAGGCTATGCATTCTAAAGAGCTTTTAAAGCATCAACATGATGACATAATTGTAGCTAAGTATTAATCAAGGCTTACTGAATTTTCCCAGTACTCGATGAATATGATACGACCAGTGCTATAGGTCTCAATACCAAGAGCAAGGTGTGTTTAGGGTCATCCAAGCCACCATTATTACTATGTTCTTTCCAAAATATGAAATGGTTATAGAGATAAATCATATGGTTGGAAGTCCTTTGGAAGAGAAGATGTAGCCAGGGGAAGTCAGTAGTGGGAAAAATGGAAGCCGACATCAGTCTTAGATACATGGATATGTGAGGGGTTCTAAAAAGAGGTCCCAAGATGGGGGGTCTATTGATTTGGTCTTATGAGGTGAGTCCAGTCATCCTAGGAAGAGTTAATTATTTTCAAATGATTGTAGGGGACATCTCTCTAGAGATTTTCCTGCCCATCGTGCTGATAGTGAATCAGTTGATGGTCCTCTAGGGTATAGGAAGTTAAAGGAACAAGAGAATCTATAGGGTGAAATATGTGGCAGAGGAACTATGAGTGCAGTAGTAGGTGGTATACATTTTTTCATGTTAAAACCACCACACCAACATGGTCCACACCAGGATCAGGGATATAGAGGGCATGGGAATGGAGTAGCTTCCTGAGGTCATGCAGTATGACCCAAGGGCTCCATGAATGATTTGAAGTATAGTCTGTATCTACTACTGGATGTCATATTAATACACATATGTGCTAATCATTCCTTATTTCCATAAATCTTGTTAAAGTCCTAGAGTTTTCAGTTAGACCGTTAACTAGATCCTTACATTTGGAGATACATATGGGAGGAGAATCGATAATCACACCTATGCCAATGGTGGTTCATGACCCTTGAGGAATAAGTTTTGGTTGGAATATTATTGTGGAAGGGTTGAGGCCTCACAAAGTTAGTTTGGTTTGGGACAAGTCATCCACATTTCATGCTCTGATTTTACTTTTTTAGATAAAGGATGTGGTATATCTGAAGCATTAGAATGGGGGTTTCCTTGGTTGGGAAAAAAAGAAAACCCATGCAGCACATGATAAACTCATGCATATGAGGATGCATCTGATCACTCTTAAGTTAGCCAACCTTACCCTCATGGTAGTGCATGTTTTTAGTTTTCAGTTCCAAATAGTACTTGTGGGGTTTAGAAATGACCTTTAAATAGATGTTTCCAGGATTACCTCCCAGTATGGAGGTGGAATTATGTATCATTCTACACCCAAAGATGGCACTGATATCAGCATCAATATATCGGATCGATTTCTTAAAGCTTCTCAAGTACAGGGTGTTGTTGGGGGTCTTTTATAGTATGGTCATAATAATTCCCATTGTTTGATGATATGTGTGGAATAGAGGCACATTGACCATGTGGCCATGGAGAACGAGTAACCACTACCAAATGGTTGATGTGAACATCAATTAGTCAAAAAGGGTGGCAATTTAGATGGATGGAACGGTGAACTTAGGCTTTTCAGAAGTTCAGGCAGAGTTAGTGGATGGAGTTCTTTGATGGATATGACTTCAATATAGACCACCATCTTGGAATGGGAAACGTGGAAGATAGATTGTAACAAGTCTACATCCATGACATAATTTGGCTTCATGGGGTGCCCTCGATAATCATCTCAAACTATGATTCTTTATTTACATATCGATTGTGGAAGGTATTGAAGGAGGCATTTGGGAATCAACAGAGCTTGAGCACAGTCCTTCACCCACAGAAGGATGGTTAGATAGAGAGGACCATACATGCCTTGGAGGAAATTCTCCATTCTTCTATCCTTGATTTTTGTCACAACTATGAGGAACACCTACCACTGGTGGAGTTTCTGAACGAGAAGAGATATCACTCAACCTTTATCCTGATACCTTTTTAGGAATTTTATGGGAGGCCATGTAGGTCACCTCTATGCTAGACAGACCCAGAGGATTTAGAAGCCATGGGTCCGGAGCTAGTACGGGCCCCCACTTAGAATGTGTAGATCATCCAAGAGTGTATAAGGAATAAATAGAAAAGGTAGAAATCTTATTCTGATAGAATATGAAGGCCCTTTGATTTCGAGGAGGGAGACTATTTTTTCCTTCCGGTCTCCTCCCAATGGAGATTGCATAGATTTGGCTAGGGTGGCAAGTTATTTCTGAGGTTCATCGGACCTTTCTAGATTTTGAGCAGAGTTGGTGAGTTGGTGTACCACATAGAACTTCCCCCACAAATGCACCGGGTGCACGATGTTCTCCATGTGTCGCATCTGTGGAGGTACGTGTGTGGTCCATTGATTGTCATCAACAGGGGTGAGATGGACATTGACGATAAGGAGACATTTCTAATGTTCCCAGTGGTGATAGAGGAACAACATGAGTGAGTCCTTCATGGATAATCTATTCCTCTTATGCACATTCAATTTAAGAACAAGAATATATAGATGAGCACATGGCAGCGGGAGGCTAAGATTCATGTTTAGTAACCTCATTTGCTGTTTAGATTTGTTTTGGATTACAGGGATTTGAATATATAAAGGGGGGAGTACTGTAATTCCCCATAAATTATGTGTATTTTTTTAAATTATGTGGAATTATTTTGAAACAAGGTGTTGAGACAACATTTTATCTTAAGGCCCAGAGTCCCAGCAATGATCCATCAAAAAAATGTTATGTTTTAAACAGCATATGTGAGTAGTTCTCCTGAAGAATTGTAATAACACTTAAATGGGTGCATGGATGGGTAATCTGAGGGAACAGTTTCATTAGGGATGGTAGGTTTACCTTACAAGCAACTTATGTTTAGTCGGTACATGCCTCAAGTGAGAAAACCCAAAAACAAAAAAAATCGTAAATAAAAAATTACATTAATTGTTTTTTATTTTTCAAATACTTATAAATCATGAATAGTTACTCAAATTGAAAATAAAAGGCCACGGTTGATCTCGTGAGGGTATTCTTTCATTAGGCAGTGCCTAACATTGGCCTGTACAAGTCAATAATTTAAAGTAGTATTTGGTCATAAATAAAAGAATTGATTAAACTTATTTTATTTTTCATATCAATATAACACATAAATAGTAACATTTATTTGAAATACAAGAGTACAATGAGATTGTAAGGGTATTCTTCCCATAGATAGAGCATAACATCAACCGGAACATGCTTTCTGTAAATGTTGGTTTCTGGGACAAGACCATAAATTAAATAATTTAAATAATATTTATTTTATTTTATAATCCTCATTACTAAAAAATTATAACTCGGATTAAAAATCTAATACCATCGTAGAGTTATTAATTAAATGTTCTCAATAAGTAGGACATAACCTTGATCAGCCTGGGTTGAGGGTGAAAGATAGATTTGGGTCATTTTTAAAGAGAATTAAATTGGCATACATGTGTGGTTTTAGAAACATCTAAAGGGGTGCAATGATTGAAAATATGAGGTCACTGTTGAACTCCTAAGGGAGGAATTAGCCTTGAGTGGACCTAAAATTGACCAGTGAGGGTCAACCAAAAAAGATAATTTCAGACTTTTCGGAAAAAAATAAACCAACATAAAGGTTTATTTTTTTTTTTCCAACTATTGGGTGGTGGCACTGTAGCCTGTCGTGTGGTGACAACGTGGTGGATAGATGCATTAAATTATGTACATTAATAGCCTTTAAACATTCTGCATGACACAACATTAAATTTAGTGTAATTATGCGACGACACAACGTAGCATAAATTTTGCAACATGTTATATTTTAATGGGTTAATTGATTGGATAATGGAGGATCATTTGGGGGAATTCCTCTGACAAATCTACGACATGAATTCTTTCCAATGACAAACAACAAGCACCAAAGAATCTTCAGCGACTTTGACGCACCTCGAAGAATGGAATCGGAAATTGAAGAACACCAACATAATATGATCACCATAGACATACCACTTTAATGACGAACACCTTTGAGGTAGGGGTTTCATCTATTTCTTGTTTTCCCCATCCTTATTCTAAAATGATGAACGCAAATCAACCTATGAATAGGTTGTTATACGGATCACTCATTCTTGTGGGAGGGTACATTTCTTGAGGTTTTTTTCTGGAATTATTTAATTAATATGTGATAAAAACTGAACTCTATATCCCATGTGTTTTAAGACTCTAACATGAAGGGCGTGGGCCGAAAAAAACTACACCCGAGCACCTCTAAATTTTGTGTCATGGGCATCTTTTATGGCCGCATCATCAAAATGGAGAAGATGAGGATCTGAACCAATAACAAGGAATATTTCATCCCCCAAAGGTCGTAGGCACAGACAGTGTGAATGATAGACCATCGAAGTAGACCCAGGGGTCCGCGGAAGAGACTGTCGGCTCGCTGGAGGGACTACCGCGGCCAGCTCGGGCCACTATGGGGATGTAGGGGGATCTACTGAGCTTATTTAGGGTGGAGTGACATGGTTCATTGACCACATGAAAAACCCTAGTGTTTGGGTTCGACCAGCCATGTGACACCGCCCCGGACACGCTACACCTTCGGGTTGAAGGGAGCTGGTCCGACAGAGGTGGACAAGGTAGTGCGCGACCCGTACACAGTAGGTCGGACCACTGCCTAATGGGTCGGACCCGAACTCAACTAGCTAGACCCCCACCCAATGGGGTGGACCAACGCATAGTGGGCCGAACCGACTCCATCGGGTCGTGCCAGATGAAACCGAGTCACCGGGCGACCCAGCGTTCTGGACCAGAAGCCGAACCGGGCCGGATCCAACAGGGTCCAATGGGTCTAAAACACTATCTTGGACAGACCGAGATGTCCTAGATCTGAATTAGGTCAGTTCAGGTCATTTGATCTAAACCAAGGCATGTGGGGCCCTTGGGTAAGGTTGTACTTTTGGGTTTAACCAAGTTGGACCGGGCACAAAGTCAACCGGACCCTATTTTCAAATACACCAATAAAATAAAAACCGAGAATCAGATTAATGATCCATTTGTGTCATTGCAACCCCCATGATGAGGAATATCTTTTGGGATAATTTTAGGAGGCTTTCATGGAATTTTAAATACAACGAATGGCAAAAGAGTAGTTCTCTCGAAATCAAGCACACTACGTGCGGAAACCCAGTTGTTGGCTAAGACCTAAAGACTACTAATAAGTGTCCCATTGTGGATTAGCTATGATAGACTAGTGTGGAGAGACTCTGTTTGACCCAGCCGCGCTATAGTGGGGAGCAGTTCTTTTTACCCGACATACTCATGATACTCTACAAAAGGAGTACCTCAGTATGGCCCAGGTGGGAAGCGACTCTATGGGTCCCGACATGCCCATGGAAAGGATAAGCTCAATTTGACCAACAAAACCCATGGTACTCATCAGGGATTAGTACCAAAGAAGTCCATGGTTAGTGATAAGATACTATGTGGGACCCCACCGGACAAATTTACTCATTGAGGATGAGTTATCCTACAACCCATGGTGTTCTATGAAATGACTGATAGTATTGCATTCCTACTCTGTATTATACCTGGTGTGTGCTATCTTGCTTCATGATCATGCTTTGTTGTTTGCATCTTTGATTGATTTGTTGGCTTTATTTTAAGGTTATGTGGTCTCTACTGATTTCTATTTTACTAACCCCAGCATGGGAACCTCCCATATGTGCTCTTTCTATTGAAGATGGTTGTCGTCTTGACTGGGGACTTCATGGCCCAGGACCCGGTGTTGCCCAGTGAGATCGGGCAGGCATGGTGTACTTCTATGACTTCCAACAGCTACTCAACACTTACTCATTAGGTGGGGTTTTTAGAGGACAACTCTAAGAGTTTCCTTGTAAATTTTTGTTTTCAATTCATCATTTTTTGGGTTTGTATTTTTTCATATTTGACCTGTATTTTTTACTTTTTCTCAGTGGTTATTTAGTGGCATGTAGGTTTACATTTCCAGCCCAGGGATGTGGTTGTGTGTGCATGTGTACAAGTACCCAATAAAATTCATCACCCTTGTATGTTGATGCCTTAGGCACTAGTGGACAACCCCTATATATGGGAGGTGGTCTTGGGGGTTTTCATAGCCTCAGTATTAAGGGACGAGTCCCGACACACACATCATTTTCATAGGATCTTGTCTATGGCAATGACGTGATTACTATTCTTCAACAGTGAGCGATCCGAGTCAAGGTAGGGATTATTATCTTGATTTTCATTCCCGGATCATGATTTACTCATAAAACTCTAACCAATCAATGAATATATTCATATGAAATTTAGTCATATTTTCGAGATAGATTTGTTTGTGGGTTATCGGGATTTATTAAATCTATTTTTCTACTCCCAAATTAAGAGTTATTGATCATTGCCCAATAATGCATGTTCAAAGATGTGGAAACATTTATTAAGTGAATTTCTCTCTCTTTTCTTCGAGTTATTTTCTATTAGAACCCCACATTTCATGGTTCAACATTTCAGAGTTATTCTGAGCATGACCAGACCCCTAGGTTTGGGGTAAATCAAATAACTAAGGACAGATTGGTGTATATAATGAACCAAGGAGATTAGATCAATGACCATTAAATTTTTGGGGAATCTTAGGATGCATGGTGGTCCATGGAAGGGACCACCACCATGACACTAGTGACAGGCAGCAGGGCGGGGTAGATAAGATACATGTTGTGGGTGTGGCTGGTGGAAAATGCATGAGATGGTGTAAGAAAAGATGGTGTGTGTTGGTGGTTCTATGGGATTGGTGGTGGAAGTGATGTGAGGGAAAAATATTCCAGAAAATGGGGTGAACCAAAGAGGAGTATTTAGACATGGAGCAGGTCCGAGCCAACGGTTGGCGCCAAGTCTGTCAGGTCAATCCTGGAGGTCTGGTTTAGGTTAATGGCTAGAATAGACGATGTGGACCTAGATCAGACTAGGGTCAGATTCTAGTTAGACATGGGTCAGATACATGGAAACCTAGGAAGAGACCAGTTATGCTAAACCATGATGATAGACCACGGGGTTGTGACAGACCGAGATGCCATGGTTGAAACAACCACTAGTGCAGTGACCGCACAACTGGTTCGCATGGTTAGTCGACCAACTACGGAGGCCGACCACATCATTCGACTGCATTAGGAGGCCATAACTGAAGGATATACACATTATAGTGGTAGGTGTGTAGGCTCTGGTAGGTCTATGAGATATTTAGATCAAATGAGTATATCTTTTGAATGGTGTTTCTAATCGATGATCAATCTTCGACGTTGAGACACTGACATTGAGAGGGTAATTTTTTTTTCAAGTGGTTAGTTTTCAATTTGGAACAGTATATATTGAGGGATTTCCTTATGTTATTTTCCACGAGGGTTCAATTAATTATTATGACCACACCACTATATTGTAATCCCCTCTAAAGGACGAGAATTAGATAGAGTATGGTATCCCCCCCAAGACTGGAAGGTGATCCTATATACCCATAGTGGAGTCTATGGAATTGTGTAACTTACGTGAAGAGGGTGTCGATCCTCTATCTATCGAGCCACATTAATAAGGTTTGTGGCATCCAACCATTGGTTATGGGCATGATCTCCTACGTAGAGTGTTGATCCATATTGGGTGCGTGGTATCCCTCAATAAGCCCGGATGAGAACCATGGTGTCCCCTAGTTAGTTCTAGGTGTGACCCCTTTTCTATGTATTATATTATTCCTTGACCAATACATTCCCATTTATACATTATCCAAATGATATAGACCTCTCCGCGAGTGACATCGATGATGTCCTGTCTTGATGAGTTCTCTTAGAATGAGCATGCTTTGAGAAGAATCCAATGTTTTGAAGGTTCTTGTGACCGCCCGATGGAATGGTTTTTATCATGACTATATCAAGATATTGTGTAATATGTTTTGTAGAAATATATCTACATAGAGTAGATTGTACATTATTTTGTTGTATTATTTGTGGTATTCCTTTGAGATATTTTTTTTGGTATTCCTTTGTGTTATTGGTTTGTGGATTCATGGTGTCCTTTTGAGTATTATTATAATCACCCATGCATATGATTTTTCCAGAAATTTATTTTCAATTTATAGATGATTGAAATTATAATGGAGTCTTAGGAAGTCCTAGACTAAACAATGCATAGTGAGACCAGATTGACTGAGGTGTGTTTTTTAGGATTTCGAACTGTAGTCCTATAACCTTTACATACTGGTTAGACATGTGTTATAGATTAATTATGGCGAGCTTGTATTTAGAACTGAATACTTTCTTGTAAGTCTAATATCATACTCTATTGTGAGATCTTAGTTGTATCCATAATGTTTTTACATAGTGGATTTTAGTATTCATGAATTTTTGGCTTGGATAAGTATGTAAGTTTACACGTACAAAGGATAATACCTTGAATTTGGGAGATATTCCATCTCACCTCTAATCACCAGACCATGGGATGTTAGAGGAGATCATGCGGTAGTCATGACACGTCCCCCTATAGGATGGGATGTGATGGAGTCATGATAGAGCTGGTCGGTTATAATTTATTACTAGGAGCCTGTGAGTTTTTTTTGGGAAACAATGTTAAGTGTTGTATGTTTTTGTTCAAGGCTACAGAGCCCAATGTTTGGTCAGATTCTGATGTTTCCAATCAATAGGACTCTGATTACAATCTTTTTGACTCATTAGATGAATGAACTGGTTACAGGGAAATATTTTCAAATGAAACATATAGGATTTTTTTGTTCTTCATGTCTTTATGGTGTTATCTCTGAAGATATAATCTATGGATCTTGGAAAATTTTGGTTTATTTTATGATTTCTCCACATAAAAAACTATAAATAATTCAATTGTGTGATCAATAAGATGATCCTCTTAGTGACGAGGCATTGGTACACGGTCCTATAACAAAGATAGAACATCTAGGTTATTTACTAGTTATACAACCACCCGTCTAGAATTAACTTTTATCAGCAGTACCAGTTGAGGATGAATGTAGGCTGATTGCATTTTCTGAAATCCTAAGGTAGTGAACAACCCAGTATTAGTGTGAGAATGAACTCTAGATGGCTGAGGATTGACAATAAGATTCACTTATGTTTTCCCCCTTGTGAGGATACATACGTTCTAGATGGTTTCCCTTGCATCAAGTCTTCTTCATAGTTCTATTTGGTTATGGAAGATCTTGGTAACATAGTCACATGACAAGATAACCCTCTCTTGAAAAGTCATTGAATATCTCTTTAGAGAGGATATCTATCATGACAAATTGCGATATGTATGCATAAAGTAGATTCTATTTCTGCAGCAGGGACGTATGACCATGGTGGAGTATTCAGCAATGTTTAGAGACCATTCTTGATACTCCATGGAAATGGTACAAGATAATTTCTTCAAGGATCAAACCATATAGGAGGCCTAAAACATGGAAATTAGGTAATATGTGGTATCCCAAAGAACATCCAACAATTAGTGGGTAATTGATTGATCCCTATAGGTGGATATTTTTCAGTCAGAGCAGACAATAGTAGATTGATCTAGTAGTGGGAGCCATGTAGCAATGACTGATAACTAGTAGTCGATGAAAGTCACAAGGATCCACGAATATTATGCACTTCATGGGGAGATCCCAGGACATAGGTTTAGTGATTCATGGCTCCTAGGAAGGAGAAAATCATCTCAGGGATAGAAGATGTCACTCATTCAGTGCTTTGGGACATCTGTAATGATATTTCCCGACCAGGTGTACAACTGATCAGGAGACAGTTGAGGGACCACCATGGTAGAGACATAGATTGGATAAGTATAGTATATAATAATGAATACATGGAACCAGGTAGGTAGGGTAGTAAGAGGGGGTTACATGTTCGATCTATTACCACCCCCACCACCAGGTGTTCTATACCAGGTTCATGGAACTTGTTGGCATGGATGAGGCTAGCTGCTGGCGTTGAAGGCTTATGAACTCACATCGCTGAGGATGATACTATGTATGATATTTGTCATTACGATTTTTTATATAGTTTTGATAGAAAAATTAACTATTCATTCCATTAATTCCATGAACCTTTTTTAAGACTTGGAGATTTCGGTTGAACCATTGATTGTACCCTTACACATGGAGATTCTATGGGAGGATATTATATTATACACATAGGTGTTGTTAGTGTGGCGTAACTATTGTAGGCGAGTGTTTATGTTGGGATCTATTGGCTATAGCATTGATTCCTTATGATTTTATTCTTGGTATAGACTGGTTTTCCATAGTTCATGATGAGATTGGCTATTTTAGGAATATTTTGTGGCGTGTTTGTAGTGATGAAACTATATTTTCATTTGATGGAGAAAAAGAAACACATGAATAAATCAATGGTCTTATACATATGAGGCTGCATCTAATTATTCATAATATGGATAGTCTCACCCTCAGTTTAGTGGATGATATGATTCCTCCATTTCTTGCAGTGGTGGTAGAGTATATGTATGTCCACATTGAAGATGTTCACGGTTTAGCTCCCAACTGTGATATGGACTTCTGTATTGACCTCACCCCAAGATGGCCTCGATATCCACCCATGCATATTGTACGGATCCCGTGGACCATCGTGAGCTAAGGATACAATTAGAGGACTTATAGAGGAGGGGATTCTTGGGACCTAGTGTTTAACCCTATGAATCCCCAGTTTTGTTTTCTATAAATGCATTCTAGAGAATTTGGTTATGTGTGTATCTCTAGCACATAAACCAGGTGATCATGATGGAAAATTATCCACTACTAAGGATAGAAAACATATTTAATCAAATTAAATGTGTGGAATTATTCTAGAATATTGACCATAGATCTATATATCACCTGCTATGAGTACTGGATGAGGATATATCGAACACCGAGATTAGATGTCGCTATAGTCACTATGTGTACTGGGTGATGCCGTTTGGAATGATGAACACCCTAGCAATATTCATGGGATTAATGAACCATATCATTCAGCCTTACTTAGAGTGTTTCATGGTGGTCCTCATAAATGAAATCCAAGTGTAATCTGTGTCTGAGGAGGAGCACATGAGACACTTGAAGATGGTCTTGGGCACAGTATGAGAGAACTATCATTACAATAATCTCTCAAAGTGCCAGATCTAGATTGTAGAGGTCAATTTTCTGGGACATCTCATCCTATTGGCTAGAATTGTAGAGGATCCAGAAAAGGATGAGGAAATTCTTGTATTGGAGCCACCCAAGAGTATTACCAACGTATAGAGTTTCCTTGGTCTGGATGTGTTTCATCCTAGTTTTGTATCCAACTTCTCCAAAACACAACACCATTGATATATTTTACATGAAAGGGGATTCCTTTCAAGTTGATATATAAGTAATTAATGTGCTTTCTAGATCCGTTGTAGTGGCTGACAAGCACTCCCATCATGATTTTACCAGAGGAAGGCATTGGGTAAATGGTATTCTGTGATGCATTAGGGGCTGGGCATAGCTTTGCCCTTATGCAAGGAAAAGTAGGGATTTTCTATAGTTCATGTCATTTGATATATCATGAGAATAATTAAAAGATCCATTATATTTTGATACCAGTGGTAGTCTTCAAATTGGATTTGTGGCTACACTAACTAAAGGTAGTCTTCCATGGTACACATCTCTTTGAATAATATAGTAGCGTGTGTTGTATGCAACATCGAGTTCTAACACACCACAAACAATCCAACTAGACGTTATGAATAGTAATACCCACATTTTGAAATTTTATACACTTTATCATTTAAAATGGACCTCATTTTGGATTTGGAATATCGAAAATATCCTAGGGTGAAATTTTGGTATTTTTCTAAAAATATTCAATTTTTGATGAATAGTGAAAAACACGGAGTAATAGTTTAGAAATGAATTTTTATTTAAATAATTATTTATTTAATTTAAATTTATTTTAGGTCAATGTAGATACATAATACCTATATAAATTTCAATGTAATTAATTGGAGTCAGTTTATAATAATTTTAGATATATAAAAATTTTATTGAAATTTTAACCGTCTTTTACCCATCTCCTAAGAGAATCTTCAAATTCACATAAAACATAATTTTACCACGTCTGTGTGTTCAATTTAGAAAATCCAATAGACACGGTTAATATAAAGGAGTAAAATTTGGTTCAATAAGATAAAAATAATTTTTGGTGAATAGAAACTTTTTATTTTTATTTACCACGATTAAAAGTAAATAGGGTAATTAAGGCTAAATATGATATTATTATCATCCTAAAACATGTCCTAATTCATTTGGATAAGTATAATACAAACAAAAACAACATTAGAAATAAAATATGAATCTCATTTGTCTATTTGTATTAGAATAGGACATTTTTTATTATTTAATTCAATAAAGAGTTAAAAGAGTTAATATCCATGTTTAATAAATTTTTTTTTAATATACGGTTATACATAAGATAAATTCGATTAAATATATTCATTAGAAAGATAAAAAGATTTCCTACATAATTTTAGTTTATTTATAATATATAGATATTAAATAATTTCATTTATTTATGACACAATGGTGTTGTAGTAAGTTCATAATTAATGAAATATTAAACTAATTGATCTTATAAATATCCAGATAAATGTAATTTGAGACTTTTTATGAATTACAATAATTATATAGGTTAATATGAAATGTTATTATTACTTAAATGAATTTGGATCGAATTAATAAAGTTGTTAATACTTTATAAAAAATTAATTATTAAATTGTGTCAAAATTGACATAAAGGAGTTTTTAAAACAAATATTATATTATAAATTGATATAATAACCCTAAAAATATAAGGATCGTCCAAAGGACTTATATAATTATAGTTGTATCATTAATTAACCACTTTGGGTTCTCTTGGAAGTATATAGTATGTTTATTAATCCTATAATATAAAAATACAAAGAGACATGGTAAATGCCAAACTATTTAACTAATAGTTTAATTTAAATGATAAGGTTAATATAGTGACCCAATCCTATCTAAAATTTACTGGATGAAAGGATTTTGACCCATAACCACATTATCCTATAAATAAGTCACATTGGAGCCATTATAAACCTAATATGAATTTATTATAAAATAATATTTTAAGTTTTTCCTAAGGTGCCCCTCACCCCTCTTATAAAAGGGAACTCTCCCTTCTCTCAAACTTAATACCTTCAAAGCCTTTTTCTTCGGCCAAACCCTACCCAAATATCCTCTCAACTTCCCTCACTTAATCTTAAAGGCCTTACTTTAGTCAGAAATCCCACTTATGGATCCCTTTTGATCAAATCAAAAGGAAGAACCCGAAGAAGAGGTAATACTTTCACCACCCTCTTTCAACTTCCTTTCTTCTTCCACTTCTTCTTTCTTTGTTATTTCCATTATAAAACAATAAACTCAGTATCTTCGTTATACTATGATGTTATTATGAATATGGTACAACCATATTCAGTATTATATTCATCCTTTGAATGAAATGTCACCATACATGTGTATGTATGGCTTACCGTCTCCACGTCATGGTGTAATTGTTATTCAAAACATTATTATTTGGATGGGTATGATAATGATGTCTAATTGAAGTAAATAATAAATATAACATGATAATTATTCTGTATTTATGACATAACATCCAATTATATATTATTTTAATATCAAAATAATGATATTGTCGCTCGTGTGTACGTACGGACTACTGTCTCCACGAACGCGATGAGATTCATTCCCCATCGTATACATTCTAGAATAATTCTCATTTGATGATTAAAAATAATGTTTAAGGACATGGAAACATTCTGGATATGAAGAATTTACATCCTATTCCTAAAAAAATGACTTATGTAACAAAACTTATAAAAGAAAATGAGTAAGTTAACACCTAAAACGATGATAATTCTAAGATATTGTTAACAATGAAAAGTTAAAAGATCATATATGATATCATATTAATGTATATGATTTTTGTATAATTTAATAACAGTTATTTAACCATTATATAGGATTTTAACCGAGACTTGACCAAGAAAAATTACAAGGTGAGGGTTTATTTCACAATACCATCATTATCCGAGGTTGTTTATACGTGATTATCTACTAGGACCTCTTTATCATCCACATCCATGTTTCTAAAAAATTTATTTCAAAAAATTATTAATATTTTATAGACTATGGGTTGAAGTCATTTATACCATTGTTTGACTTTTTATAAGATGTTTATAAAGAAATCTTTCCATCGTTTTCTAAACAAGGTCATTTTTAACCTTTTCCACAGAATTATGGTAAGAATGTATTTTTTTAACTTATACGGAGGGTGCGGCTATTTTCCGCCATTATAAAATCGTCGAAGCTTCCCGTAAAAGATTATAAGAATATTTCCAAATTAAATGTTTTCTTTTATAATAATGCGACATTTAAATTATTTCAGGAAAAGATATATTTCTCTCAAATAGTTTTGATTTCATCAATGTCAACATCCTTTGATGGATTTTAAGATTATTTGAAGTTGATTTGTTATGATACAGAAATTCCATATTGTATTGAAGGTTTTGTGATATGTTTGATTGTGGATGTGTTATTTTTATACCATTCATTGTTTATGGAGAAAGTATTGATATTTCGTATGTTATTTTTAATATGAATGTTTATGTTATGTTTAAACCTTTTCATATGAGGAATGCATTGGACTTAGTAAGTGACGGGTGGAGCCTGCTATAGCTCCCCGATGCATCGGTAGGTCTCATGAGACAAACTAGTGTCATGGCACAAGGTCTTGAAAAAATCTTATTTTTAGTCTTGGAACAAGGCCTTGACTATGTGGTTATGATAGTCTCTCATTATGCATTCCATCATTATGAAGGTAGTTATTGATATTTATTGTGATTATTCGACTAGTAGAATATCCATGTGAATAATTAAATGTAATTATTTCATTTTATTTTTGCCATATTATGCTGAAGAGCAGGTTTACATTTTTTTTCCTTTAGTTATACATTTCCTTAAATGTTTATGATTAATTATGAAAGCTTTCGCTATATTGTTATCCTTACTGAGCATCTGAGCTCACCCCATTCTAAGTTTTATATTCCCAGGATGTGAAGAAGTATTTTTAAATGACCTAAATGTATAGTATGAGGGGATTTGAATGTTGTCTATAGAGACAACATGTTGTTGTTGTTTTTCACATTAGGATGTAATTTAAACTTTATAAATGTATCTAGAGATTCCAAGGCTACTAAATTAATCATTCTTTAAAGAATTGATCTTTTGTGATCATGCCAATGTTATGTAATAATGCACTGACACTGGGTAAGTTGGGTCGGGGTGTTATAGTTGGTATCAGAGAAAATTTATTAGAATCATCAGAAGCTAGATTTAGATAAACCCTGATTAGAGCACATAGACCTAAGATGGACTTTCTGGATTATTATAGAATAACATCCTAGAATTTTGGTATTGTAGAGATTTTGTGAGTTTTCTGAGCAATACATCCCTGTCTGGGTACGATCAGGTAGAGGAGGCTCTGGCGTAGATGTAGCTAGGGGTAAAACCTGAAAACACCGCTTCGAGTTAGACTCGAACGAGAACTGGTGCACAACAATGGGCCTTGCTGCACTCTTGGTTACGACACTCCCAGGGGATATTCTTATGATAATTATCATTTTATTTAAAAACCATTATGAAGTGTTTATGAGTATATACTTCCTCAAAGAATTTTTTTATGGTTGTGCATTATATCCATAAACTGTTCAATTTATGTTAAGTGTTTTACAAGTTTGGATTTATTTATTGTGATTCATAAACTAATCTAGTGTATGCCATTGTTTAGAATTAGTGCCTAGTGGAAGGAATGGAAACCGTATAAATGGATGCAGTCCATGTAGGGATTACCCTCATGATTTAGATAATTATAGTGGATATGGTGATACAACTGGTGCTAATCATCTTATCACTTTACTGGGACAACTAACTTAGGTTATGAATAATAACCTTACCCGTATGGAGCACCCAGATCAGCAACATGGAGGAACATTGTTAGATCACTTCCGGAGGATACTACCACCAATATTCACGGGGGGGGGGGGGGGGGGGGGTACAAATCCACTAGTAGCTGAGCAATTGATAAATTCCTTAGAGAAAATATTCCACACCTTGGGGAGTAGTGAAAGGGAAAATGTTGTCATGTCAGTTTACCACCTCACATGAGATGCTGATCAATGGTGGTAATTGATACAAAACATGAAGGAAGATGATGAATTATAAAATATTTAATGGAGGGAGATTAGAGATATTTTCTTAGAAAAATATATTCCTCATGACCATCAAGCGGATATGGAAAGACAATTTCTGAGTCTGAGGCAAAAGGAGGACCAGAATGTTGCAATGTATGAGTCTAACATCACAAGGTTAGTAAGGCATGCCGAAGATTATATGCATTACCCCAGAATTAAGATTGACCGTTCCATTGATGGGTTAAAACCATTTCTCCGTCGAGAATTAGTCTCACAATCCTTCTCGTCATATGAAGATATTGTCTCATGTGCTATTAATACAGAAAATGAGTTCTCTATGTCTTATGAATTTAATGAAAATAAAGAGAAGAAGAGATCTGCCGATCACTCTAGGAATAGAAATAAGGGGAAGAAGGGAAAAGTTGAATATCCATCCTACAATAAATGTGGGAAGAAACACCATGGTACTTGCTTGAAGGGAACAAGAGTATGTTACATGTGTGGTGAAAAAGGCCACCAAGCTCATGATTTCAAGGGGGATAAAGAAGCTTCTGATGATCAATGCTACAATTGTAGGGAGATGTGACATTATGCAAATGAATGTC
This sequence comes from Viscum album, assembly GCA_963277665.1. Lineage (NCBI taxonomy): Eukaryota > Viridiplantae > Streptophyta > Magnoliopsida > Santalales > Viscaceae > Viscum > Viscum album. Next base: position 824,880,040 of record OY728123.1, read on the forward strand.
CTAAGCCTCATGGGAACTTTATATAGAAATACCACGGGATCAAGGCTAATATTATGCTATCATGACTAATGAGGTAGAACCTCTTAAAGATATGGTGGCTGGTAATTTAATGGATTCCTCAGGTTTAGGAAATTCTTTATTTTATTCTGGATCATCACATCGTTTCATATTTTCCCAGTTTACTAAGAAAATTAGATATTTACATTTTTATTTAACAAGGGAATTGTTATTTAAAAATCCTAAGGGAAGTATCATTCCAACAATGTTTTGTTAATCAGTCCCCATTAGAGATTCTAAATGTTCTTTATCTGATGATCTCATCGTCATACCCATGATTTAATTTGATATAATCCTCCGTATGGCTTGGATTTCGGACCATGCCACATAAATTTATTGTAAGAGTAAGGAGGTTACTATTTTTAATGATTATGATAAAGAACACCTTATCTTTAGAGCAGAATCATGACCACCTAATTCTTATCAAGATCCACCCACAGTAGCTTAAGTAAATTCAATTATTGGAGTGGAAGAGAATGAAATTACTGTGGATGAGGAAATGAATATTCAAATAGAGGATATACCAATTGTGAAGGAATATATAGATGTGTTTCCGGAAGATTAACCTGGACATCCTCCAGAACAAGAAATTGAGTTTCCAATTGATTTAATTCCTAGTTGAAGGCATATATCGAAGACCCCATATAGAATGGCCATTGTGGAATTAGTTGACCTAAATAAACAAATAGAGGAATTTATTAACTTGGGATTTATTCTCCCCAGTGTTTCTCCATGGGGAGCCCCTGTCCTTTTTGTTAAAAAGAAAGATGGATCTATGAGGTTATGTATTGACTGCCGAGAGATCAATGCTATAACAATAAAGAACAAGTATCCCCTACATTGCATTGATGATTTATTTTACCAGCTCCATAGAGCTCAATACTTTTAAAAGACTGACCTTCAATCTAGATACCATCATTTGTGTGTGAAGAAGGAAGATATTCCGAAGACAGCATTTCGAACCAGGTACAGGCATTATGAGTTTACAGTAATTCATTTTGGATTGACTAATGCACCCTCTTTCTTCATGGATCTAATGAATATTGTTTTCAAGGAATATCTCTATGATTTCGTAGTGGTATTTATTGATGATATCTTGGTATACTCAAAAATCTACTAAGATCATGAAAATCTCTTGCGCATTATCCTGAAGACTCTTAGAAGACATGAATTATATGGGATGTTTAGAAAGTGTGAATTTGGCTTCAGGAGAATTCTTTTCTTGGCCATATTGTCTCTAAGAATAGAATCTCTATTGATCCTTCTAAGATAAGAGAAATCCAGAAATGGCCAGCATCAACGACTATAACTAAGGTACATAGTTTTATTGGTTTAGCAGGTTATTATTAGCATTTCATCCGGAAGTTTTTCCAATTGGCTAACCCATTAACGAAGCTCAAACGTAAATGGGTTAAATTTGTTTGTAAAAAATTGTGTGAAGAATGTTTCAAAGAACTAAATAGTGGATTAGTCAATGATCTTATATTGACTCTACCATCGGGGAATGATGGGTTTGTTATTTATAGTGATGATTCAATGAAAGGACTTGGTTGTGTCCTAATGCAGAATTATAGGGTTTTTGCCTATGCATCATGACTGCTCAACATTCATGAGAAAAACTATCGTACTCATGATCTTCAGTTAGCTATTGTAATCACTGCTTTGAAGATATGGAGACATTATCTCTATGGTGAAAAAGGTGAGATATATACCGATCACAAGAGTTTGAAGTATATTTTCTCACAGAAATATCTCAACATGAGGAAAATGCGATGGATAGAATTACTCATGGATTATCATTGCACGATACAGTACCACCCGGGGAAGGAAAATAAGGTGGCAGATGCATAGAGTAGAAAGGATCATGGTGTTTTGAACAAAATGAGACTTTAAAGGGATCCACTTTTCATGGATCTAGTAAAGAAGGATGTGGGAATAACCATGGAAGGTGAAATGTTGATACTTTTTCACATAGTTGCCAAACCATCTTTACTAGAATGGATTATGAGTTCTCAGATTGATGATGAATAATTTCGAAAGAGGATTAAAGCTATGAATGATGGGAGATTGAGTGACTTTGTGTATAAAGAAGGAATTTTGAAATTTTGGAAGAGGTTTTGTGTTCCCAATATACCTGATCTAAAAAGGGAATTCTTGGATGATTCTCATAGTTCCAATTTCACTATAAACCCTGGGATCACCAAAATGTATAGGCATTTGAAGGAACATTTTTGGTGGGACAACATGAAAAGGTAGATTTATTATTTTGTATCAAGGTATATGGTCTGTCAACAAGTGAATAATGGAAGGAAGAAACCTGGAGGAATCATGCAACCTCTTCCCATAACTGAGTGGAAATGGGATAATATTACGATGTACTTTTTCATGTGGCTACCAAGGAATCCTAGAAAGAGCGATGCAATATGGGTCATTATTGATCGTATTACCATGTCAGCACATTTTCATTATATAAGAGAAGATCTACAACATGAACGTCTAGAGAGACTATATATTAATGAATTTGTGAGACTTCATGGAGTGCCTCTATCGATTTCTTATGATCATGATCCCTGTTTTACTTCACGATTCTGGAAAAGTCATCAGAATTCCCTTGATGCTGAACTTTGTTTGAGCACTGCCTACCACCCCCAAACTGATGGAAAATCAGAACAGACTATTCAAACCTTATAATACATGTTGAGATCACGCTCAATTTACTTTTACGGTATGTGGGATCAATATTTACCTATGTTAGAATTTTCCTATTACAATAGCTTCCATCCAAGTATTTGGATGGAACCGTATGAAGCATTATATAGAAAGATATGACGCACACCAACCTGTTGGGATGATATTGGTGAAAGAAAACTTGTAGGCCCAGAACTAGGGGAGGAAACGATGGAAACGGTGAAGGTAATCCAAATACACATCAAAGAAGATTAATGTTGGAAGAAGAGCTATGCTAATAACTGAAGGAAGGATTTGGAATTTCCAGAAGGAGATCATGTTTTCTTGAAGGTACCTCCATGGAAGGGAGTTATACATTTCGGTAAGAAGGGTAAATTGTGTCCTAGGTATATAGGACATTTCTAAATTCTATAACTAATTGGGGTTGTAGCTTACCATTTGGCATTGCTGCCAAGTCTCTCCAATGTTCAAGATGTATTCCACGTATCACTGTTGAGAAATTACATGCCTGACCAATCGCATTTACTCACTTATGAAGAAGTAGAACTAGAACCTGATCTGTCTTATTGTAAAGAGCCTGTCAGGATTCTTGATATAACAGAACAAGTGCTGAGAAATCGGACGACTCGCCTGGTAAAATTTCTATGAAGAAACCATAAGATGGAAGATGCAACGTGGGAACCCAAGGAACTTATGATAAAGAACCACCTGAATCTTTTCATGTTGTATTATTCTGAAAATTTCTAGGACGACATTATTTGCATGACGGGAGAAAGTAACACCCCATGCTTCCATGGTATGCTTCTCTTTGAATAATACAGTAGCGTCTGTTGTACGCAACTTCGAGTTCTAACACACCGCAACTAATCAAACTAGTCGTTATCAATAGTAATACCCACTTTTTAAAATTTTATACATTTTATCATTCAAAATGGACTTTATTTTTGGATTCAGAATATCAAAATTAGCCTAGGGTGAAATTTCGGTATTTTTCTGAAAACATTCAATTTTTGATGAATAGTGAAAAACACTGAGTTATAGTTTAAAACAGAATTTTTATTTAAATAATTATTTATTTTATTTAAATTTATTTTAGGTCAAAATAGATACATAATACCTATATATGTTAAATGTAATTTATTGGATTCTGTTTATAATAATTTTAGATATATAAAAATTTTAATGAATTTTTCACCGTCTTTTACCCATCTACTATGAGAATTTGAAAACTCACATAAAACATAATTTTACTGCTTCTGTGAGTGGAATTTCGAAAATCTGAGAGACCCGGTTAATATCAAGGAATAAAATCTGGTTCAAGAAGATAAAAATAATTTTGGGGTAATAGTAACTTTTTACATTTATTTACTATAGTTAAAAGTAAATAGGGTAATTACGGGTAATAATGATATTATTATTACCATAACACATGTCCTAATTCCATTGGATAAGTATAATTAGACCGAAAACAACCTTAGGAATAATATATGAACCTCTTTGGTCCATTTGGATTAGATTAGGACATTTATTATTATTTAATTCAAAGAATAGTTAAAAGAGTTAAAATCAATGTTTAATAACTAATTTTTTTTAATATAGGGTTATATATAATATAAATTCGATTATAAATATTCATTAGAAAGATAAAAAGTTTTCCTACTTAATGGTATTTTGTTTATAATTTTTAGATATTATATAATTTAATTTATTTAGGACACAATGGTGATGAAGTAATTACCTAATTAATGAAATATTAAAATAATTGATATTATAAATATCCAAATAAATGTAATTTGAGACTTTTTATGAATTAAAAAAATTTTATAGGTTAATATGACATGTTTTTATTTCTAAAATGAATTTTTATAGAATTAATAATGTTTTTATGACTTTAACAAAAATCAATTATTAAATAGTGTCAAAATTGACATAAACGAGTTTTTAAAACAAATATTATATTATAAATGGATATAATATCCCTAAAGATCTACGATTCATCCAAAGGACTTATATAATGATATGTGTATCATTAATGAACCACATGGGGTTATCATGGAATTATATAGTATTTTTATTAACCATATAATATAAAAATATAAAGAGACAAGGTAAATGTCAATCTATTTAACTGAGAGTTAAATATAAATGATAAGGTAAATAAATTTACACAAACCGGTGTAAAATCTATTGGATGGAATTATTTCAACCCATATCCACCTCAACTTAGAAAAAAGTCACTTTGGAGACATTATAAACCGAATATGAATTTGTTATCAAATAATATTTTAAGTTTTTCTTAAGGTGCCCTTCACCCCTTTTATAAAAGGGCACTCCCCCTTATTTCAAAATTTATACCTTCAAAGCCTTTTTTTTGGCCATTACCTGCCCAAATATCCTCTCAACATCCCTCACTTCAGCCTAAAATCCTTCCTTTATTCACAAATCCAACTTAAGGATCCATTTTGATCAAATCAATAGGAATAACCCGAAGAAGAGGTAATAATTTCACCACCCTCATTCAAGTTCCTTTCTTCATCCACTTCTTATTTCTTTGTTATTTCCATTCTAAAACAATAACTCTAGTATATTATATATAATGTGATGTTATTATAAATATGTTACAACCATATTCACTATTCTATCCATCCTTTTAAGGACATGTTACCATACGTGCGTACGTACAACTTACCTTCTCCACGCCGTGGTGTAATTGTTATTCAAATATTTATTATTTGGATAAGTTTGATAATGATGTGTAATTGAAGTAAATAATAAATATAACATTATAATGATTATTTATATATGATATAACATCCAATTATATATTATTTTAATATCAAAAGAATGATATTGTCACAGGTGCGTACGTACGGACTACCGTCTCCACGAACGCGATGAGATTCATTCCCCACGTATCCATTCAACTCTAATTCTCATTTAATGATTAAAAATAATGTTTAATGACTTTATATCATTCCCGATATGAATAAGATTTTACCTATAAATAACAAACATGGATTATGTAATAAAACATATAAAATTAGACGAGTAAGTTATCTCCTGAAATGACGATAATTCTAAGATATTATTAACAAGGCAATGTTAAAATATCATATATGATATCATATTAATGTATATGATTCTTGTATAATTTAATAACAATAATTTCTCCACTATACATGAGGTTATACTACCCTCGACCAAGGAAAAGTTCATGGTAAGGTTTTATTTCACAATCTCTTCCTTACTCGAAGTTGTTTATACGTGATTATTTAATGGGACCTCATTTTCATCCACATCCATGTTTCTAAAAAATTTATATCAAAACATTCTTAATGTTTTATATAGTATGGTTTAAATTCATTTATACCCTTTTTTGAATTTTTATAAGATGTTTATAAATTAATCTTTCTTTCATTTTCCAATCAAGGTCCTTTTAACCTTTTCGACAGAATTAAGGTAAGAAAGAATTTTTTTAAATTATACGGCGGGTGAAACTATTTTCCGCCGTTATAAAATCATTGAAGCTTCAATTACAAGATTATAAGAATATTTTCAAAGTAAATGTTTTCTTTTATAATTATGTGACTTTTAAATTATTTCAGGAAAGGATATATTTCTCTCAAATAGTTTTTCTTTCATCTATGTCAACATCATTTAATGGATTTTAAGCATATTTGAAGTTGATTTATTATGATACAAAACATCCATATTGTATTAGAGTTTTTGTGATATGAATGTGATTATTCGACTAGTAGAATATCCCTGTGAATAAGTAAATGGAATTATTTCATTTTATTTTTTCCATATTATACTGAAGATCAAGTTTAAAAGGCTTTTGTTTTAGTTATACACTGCCTTAAAATTTTATTCTTATTTATGAAAGTTTTCGCTATATTGTTATCCTTAAAGAGCATCTGAGCTCACCCCTTTCTATGTTTTATTTTTCTAGGATGTGAATAAGTATTTTATGAATAACCAGCAGGGATAGTGTGAGGGGATATGAGTGTGGTCTATGGACACAATATGTTGTTGTATTTTTTTCACTTTATGATGTAATGTAAACTTTAAGAATGTATCTAGTGATTCCAAGGCTACAAAACTAATCGGTCTATCGAGACTTGGTCTTTTGTGATCATACTAATGTTATTTAATAAAGCACCGACTCTGGGTAACTAGGGTCAGGGCGTTACATAAATTATATATATATATGTATGTATTTTAGATATATACATGTATTTTCACCCTTCCATTATGGGGTTATACATTCCTTAATATCATTTCTCAGTGCGTTATTGAAAACAAAACCCAATTAAGTGGAACATATCTTTATTTTAACCATTTTATGTGATAATTCATTAAGGTATCTCTCCAAATTAGTTATTTCATTAAATAATGTTATATTTTAGGGACAATGTATTTTTTAACATTGTATTTCAATGAGAATTCAATTAAATGTATTACATTAAACGTATAAAACTGATTCATTAAAAAATTATTTTCAAAGCTAATTTCAATGCCCAATTCTCTAAAAATTTTCTTTAGTTCTTTTCAAATGTACAATATATTTTTTACCCATGATTATTTAGTTTATCACGAATGTTTAAAATATTTAATTCTATCTTCTCTTTTGAATCCTTATGGAATGTATTTTTATTGTTATATGAAGCAAGATTTTGTATCCCATTTATTTCAAAGGGATTTTCTTAAGATTAATTATTATTTTTGGATTTCATTATGTGGAACACATATTCAGGGTCATGTTATGATGTGTTCACTGATATTTTTCTCCATGGTGTTGGGTAATTTTTATGTCGTAATAGATGATGAGTATGAGATTAAGGATTAAACCTTATCCATGATGAGTAATTTTCCACCATGTGATGTTTTCACTAAATTTATCCTTGAATGATGAATATATATTGTCTGTTATTGTTTCCACATTCTAATGATTTCATGATATAATTATTCAATATGTTTTACTTCATTCTTCTATATGACTATTCATGATCCTTTTGTTTTGATGATATCATCTTATGTCAATTGATTCATATGTTATGCTTAATTTTCAAGTTCAATACCTAACAAAGATTTTTAGTATTACCCTTTTATTTATGTATTCCTTAAATTGTAGTTAATATTATTAATAGATCAATGGAATTTACATTCTCATTAAGAAGAATAAAAAAATGATAATTTGTTTTTTCATTATATTGATGTATTATGAAACTAGTCTTCTAAATACATAAGGTCTGGAAATATCAAGGTTGTCTCTATTAGATATTTGTGGTAAAAATCAGATGATAATATGTTTAGATGTCTTTGGTAAATATAAATATCTAATTCCATTTATATGGAAGAGAAAATTCATTTTATATCATTAAAAAATAATTTAATGTCACTTATGACTCACCCAATATATGCTAAATCATTGTATGAATAGTTAATCATTGTTTTCCTCCATACAAAAAATTATTCAATCGATTATATGCATTAATAATAATCTTAATTATATGGACTAATAAACACATTCACATAAATAAATATCCAATTATACATGGACATGTGGAATTCAAATTATTAGGTTTATCCTCATGAAATTATATCATTGAGGAACCAATGTGTGGACTTCATGATAAGAAATATAAACCTCTTATGAGGCTTTAATACATTGTGGAAAAAAATAATAGTTGTATAATCCAATAGTTATTTTTTGAAAAATATTCATTAGTTTATGAATATATTAATTTCATATCTATATTCTCGATATAGAGGGGAACTACAATGGAATTCATATGTGACAAATAACCTAAGGATATTATCGCATTAATATTACATAGAAGATAAATCATTATACGATAATTTATTGTTAGATATACTGGTTATATAATATACAATGTAAATTTGTTCTTGGTAACTGACACTATCACACAATATTCCATTGTTTCATTGATAACAATGGGCATATACCTTACCATAAGATATATCATTCAAAACGTAATTGAACCCTCTAGAGGACCCAACCTCATCATTTGAAATGTTCGTTGACACATGACTATTGTGTGGAATGGAAAACATTTTTTATATTCCCTACCTAATGTTTAGTGATTAACACTAGGAATTATCCCGAAGATGAATGCCCAAAAAACAATTTTTCACTTTCAAAATAGGATGAAAATGTAGTGTTTCAATAAGAAAATGATTGAAATGAAAATTCAAATTCAAATTATTGAAGACTGTGATATTAGAAGGGTGATTAGGTTAGGGTATATTTCTGAATTGTAATGTTATCCATTTTCAACTTAATTCATGCCTTTTCTTTTGAGTGGATTTAAGTGAGAATCCATAATAGTTTCCTCTCAATTCCTTAGTAAAATTAGGATGGTGAGATAAAAACATACCAATTTATCAGTTTGGTCTACTCTCCTTCCATTTGAAAAAAGTTTTAATTAATATCCTGAATTAAATTGTGAAATACTCGATTGAGTCGTGTGTATCCCAAATAATCAAGAATATCCACTACCACATTCACATGTACTGACGATCGTTTAATATTTCACCACAAATAATTGGTCAATTCCATCATTTATAAAAAAAAATTAGTGGTGGGAGATAAAGATCACTTACAAAAGAAAAAATAAATAATGGAATAAAAATTCTAGAATGATCTCACTTAACAGTAAAATCCACTATATGAAATTGAAAGAAATTTGAGGAAGAAAGAAATTTCATTCATTTATGTCCATGAATTAATGCATTTCCAAATAGAAAACCAACCCATCCCCAATCACCCAAAATGTTTACCCCACCATGGTAAGGGTAATTGAGATGAATTTGTAATAAGAATGAACTATAAATCTATGGAAAAGAATATAAATAAAATTAGGAAATATAATAAGTTCTCTTCCGTGGTTTCCTAGAAGGAATGGGATGGAATGAGATTCTTTGAGATGGAAGAGCTCCCCTCCTTTTATAAGAATAATTTTTCCCCTGAATGTTAACATGATGTAGCCCTAATAAATTACCTCTTTACGTGTTCCATCCTTATTTAATGTTGTTAATAAATATATTTTCCATCACATTTAAAAATTTCCCCATATGTGTACATGTAATCCAATAGTTATTCAAGTTTTACTCTGAAAATTTATTCTGTCCATTCAGAATCACCAAATCAAAAACCTTCGGATTGGATTTCCTTAATAACTACTAAAATGGACAATTCAAACAACCTATCCTACATGAAAGATGTTTAAAAATTCCTTGAACATCCACCAACTGAATTTAACATTAATTGGACCCAAAATGAATGAGTTTGGGACCCAAACCCAATAATAGTGGGACCTGTAAATAGTTTTCGTAGTCTAAATTGTGAGATTATTTTTAGCATCCATATTGTCGGTTAAACTTTCAGTCAAGAAGGGAAAAATGAAGCACTAAATGTTTTGAATCATAAAAAATAAATAATTTCATAATTTGGATTAATATTTAAATGATTATATCCAAAATATAAATTTATTTAAAACAGTTAAAAATAGGAAATTGACATTTTTTGGATTAAGCTCCAAATACCCCTAATATCTTAATAAATGGAAATTTATACTAATGTAACACTTTGGGGTGATTAAAAAAATAAAATTCAATTAAAAAGTGTTTTAAATATTTTTTCTATAAATTCCTCCACACGTTGCACTTGGACTCCTTGACAATAAACATCAAAATTAAATCAAATCAAATCCCAAACCCATACACATGAGATCTACCAAACCCACACCAAGGAACAAAAATACATCATTCCTAATGAAAACCCATTATTTATTGTTATCCATTTATATCATTTAACATATTTCTAATTAAATTCTAATCCCATGAACACAAAACACCTACCTCAAATTAATTTTCTATAATATCAAAAATGTAAATGTTCAAAAAATATTTTCTCATCCGAACTCATGAAATAGTCAACATTGGATTGATAAATTCCTAGTTCTCCACCTGATGTGAGACAAGGATATGTGTTTATCATGATTAGTTTTCAGGGTTTTTTTGGATTCTGGTTTGTTTGATTTAGGTGTTAAAAATTATGAGGCCGAAAAATGAGGGCTTGGTACTTTTTGAAGAAAAACATAAAGATTATATTTTCACTTAACTATAGACTTATTGTCTTCCCATTTTTATAAAATCAACTCCATCATCATGTAAAATAAAATAAATTTCATTCCTTTAAGCATTTCACCAGAAATTGTTTTTCTAAAAAACAATTTTTTTAAAAACCCTAGATAGGAAAAAAAAATTTATAATTTGGAAGATCTATAAAGGCATAAATTATTTTATCATGAAAGCTACCTGATGGCAAAAATATTTAAAAAATGAATTCTTCATCAAAGATATCAGCTCTTAAAAATTTAATTTTCCACCCAATGTATCACCAAATAAGGTAGTACACCACTAAACATATTCCCCCAAACTTATGTTTAACTTAATCATGCAATATCACTTCATGATCAGGTCAGATTAGGGAAATTGGATTGTAATAGGGCTAACATAATAGGTTGTTCTTGACATCTAATGAATACAAGGATTAATGTACAAGGTAGGCCATTATAATAATGGTTCTTTTTAAAAGGGGGATTTAAAATAAATAAAATCCTCAATCATTTAAAACACAATTACCTCAAACCCTCAAGTATTGATAGGTATAAATCAAATTGTAGTCAAATAATGAATGGTATGGTTCTCTCAAGAAATAATGTGAATGTAATGAATATGACATAAATGGTAAAGAAACCTCCCAGGAATGTGATTTAAAAAATAAATATAGTGATATGTGGCATGGGATTTAAAAATTAGAGTACTTTTCATAAAATTCCAAAATATTTGCACTTGAAACATTGTCATTTATGTTTTCATTTATGCTCAGTTTCATAGAATAGATTGTTTCAATCATTGACATGTGTTTAAAAAGTGGAATATATAATCATTTTAGATCAAATATTTTGACAACACAATATATTTAATAAGTAAACAAACAATTGTCTAGAAAGAAACAATAGTTTTTTATTAAAATAGAAAACCAAACAACTTAATATACTAAAATACAAAGGTTCCCTCCCCAACACATAAATTATGATGTGTCCTCCAGGAATTAAAATAGATTTAATATGTACACAGATTTGAAAATTAATCACATGAAGAATGAAAATGTAAAGAAGAGGAATAAAATGTTGGATTTTATTGATAAAAAGGATGGAGAAGTGTGATCACCTGTACTGGATCTGATTGTAGGGTCCCAAGGAATTTCTTCAACCTACTACCATTTTAAGTGAATGGATCCTTCTCTCAGTCCTTTATAATATTCAAAAAACTAAAAGGATATTCATGAATAACTATAAATAGACCATCCCATCGGGAACAATGTTTACCTAGAATCAGCTTGAGTCTAGAGTTCAATAAAAACACTTTGTTCCCAAGATATAAGACTTTCGATTAGATCAGCTTGTCATTAGACACTCTAGTTCATTCTATGTAAATCCAAGAATTTGTAAATTCTTCTCTTATAATTTTATCCATAAATTATATCTACAATCGTATTTATTTCCCAACACTTTTAAGGTAAAAATTCATATTCCTCATAGCCCAATATGCTTTATGCTCTAATTCCACAGGTAGGTGGATGATTTTCCCAAAAATCATCCTATATGGACTAATTACAATCAATGATTTGTAGGCTATCCTGTAAGCCCATAAGGTATCTTCCAACCTTTGGATCCAATCCTTACTATTTGGATTACTAGTATTTTCCAAAATTACATTGATTTCCCTTTGGTCACTTTGGCTTTCCCATTTGTCTTTGGATGATAGGGAGCTGGTATATTATGATAAACCCCATACAACAACATAAAATTCTCCATTTTCAAATTTAATAAGTGAGCCCCCATATCCCTTACGATTTCTCTAGTCACTCCAAACATACAAACTATGTTATCGATGACAAAATCACAAACCAAATTAGCATCGTCTGTCCTGGTGGCTTTTTCTTCCTCTTATTTTGAAACATAATCTACATCAAGAAAGATATAGGAATTTCCAAATTACATCGAAAAATTTCCCATAAAATATATCCCCAAAACCTAAATATTGTTACCAAAATTTAGCGCCTTTTGATAAATTTATTGTCTCTTTGAAATATTTCTTGAAAACTGACATTTTTCACACATTAGGAAAAAATCATGAGCATCTTAAAAAAGGGTTGGCTAATAAATTCCAAATTTTAAAACCTTCCCTGATGTTATTTGAGGTCTAAATTGGCCTCTATAAGAAAATGTGTGATAAAACACAAATACACATTAATCTTCACTTTCAACAAATTGTCTTCTAATTACATGGTTTTTCAAAATCATCCCAAGAAATGGATCATCCCAAATGTAAAATCAATATTAATATTTATGTTTTTGAATTTTTTGAGAATTGAAATGATATGGGAACTGAGATGTTACATGATGATTTACCATATAAGCATAACAAGGTATTTCTCCTTCAATCAAGTATAACTTCCCTCCTCGAATTTGATAATCCAGTGGCTCTTTTTCTAGAAATCCAATTTTAGTAGTGTTTGGAAGTATACTTATGTGATCAACCATGTGGTTCTCAGATCCTTTCATGTTTGTGATTTCTATATTTAACTCATGAATAAGAATCAACCATCTCACTAGTATCGATTAATAATTACCTTCTTCCATCAAGTACATAAGAGATGCATGATTAGAAAATACAATGAATTTAATTCCAAGAATATATGATTTAAATCATTATAAATCAAAATCTACTGCAATGATATATTTTTTCCATGGTTGTGTAATTTAATTGGGCCACATTTAAGATTCTAGAGGCATGTGAAATAAATTGTGGTTTACCCTTAGCTCTTGGATACAGGATTTCTCCAGCTTCTTGGTTGGAAGTGTCACAAAGTATCTCAAATGGTTCATCTAAATTTGGTGTCTATATCATAGGTGGTGAAATCAATCTCTTCTTCAATTAATTAATGGATTCCCTACATTCACCATTAAAATCAATATCATTATCCTTAAAAATTAATATAGATATAGAGATAAATATTACTAAAAACTTTTATAAAACTCTTATAGAATCATGCATGTCCTAAATTTGATCTAACATGTTTCACATAGGTAGGGTAAGGCAACACATTTATAAATTAAAATTTTGATTTATCCACATCAATGACTATTTGGGAAATGACATTCCAAAGTAAAATTCCTCTCGCAACCATGAAATGAAAATTTTCAAAATTCAAATCAATAATTTTTAAATATAGAGTTTCATAACTTTTTCCATATTTTTCCAATAATGATATAAATATTCCCTAAAAACCGTGAAATAATCCTAGAAAACAGCCAAGAAATTTTCAATGTGATCAAAAAATATACATAACATGCAACTATAAAATGTACCTGGAGAATTAAAAAACCTAAATGGGATCCAATAATATGCAAAAGTTCCAATTGGATATGTAAATATCATATTCTCTTCATCCGTAGCAGCAATAGGTTCCTATAAGTAACCTACAAATTCATCCAAAAAGAAATAATGAGTTCTCCCATCAAATCTATCTAACATCTAGTCAATGAAAGTGATGGGAAAATGATATTTATCGGGGACCTGTTTTAATTTTCTAAAGTCAATGCACACTCTCCAGCTATTTTGAATTCATACAGGGATTTATTCATTTTTTTCATTCCTCAGAGTGGTAAGGATAGTTTTTTGAGGAATGTCATGAATGGGGATAAACTAGTGTAAATATGAAATGGGATAGATGATTCCAGCATCAAAGAGACTCTTGATCTCCTTATTAACAACCTCCATCATGGTGGGATTTAGCCTCCTTTTGGGATATCTAACATATTTAGAATCTCCATTATGAAAATTCTATATGAGCATATTTTTTGTTCTATTCATGGGATATCACCTAATATCTCCCCTATTTCTGAGAAATTCTCTCTAAAAAGCTAAATCAAAGATTTTATTTGGGTTTTATATGGATTATTGGAAATTATTGCGGGACATTTCTCTCCTTCCATAAGGTACACATATTTCAAATCATTGGGGTGTGGTTTTAATTCCATTTTAGGGGGATGATTAGGAAATGAAATTAAACTGACATTCCCCACATCCAAGGGTTGAACTTCCTATATAGACGAAACCATATCATCTTCCTCATCACTTAAAAAATAATAATTTTTCTCTTCTTCCCACATAAAATCAGAATCTCTACTGTTTTGGGCATTCATATGATCATTAATGGAAAATATTTCTCAAAATCCTTCAAATTAATGGCTCATATCAAATTCATAAATGGGTTTAGTACCAACATCATGGGAGATTTCATAGAGTGAGTGATCATTTTAAGGGTGACTCAAGGATTCAAAATTTGAGAAGTGGACAGTGCTATCACCAAATTCCTTAGTGAGTGTACCTTCATGGACATTGATGATGGTTTTTACTATCTTAAAGAAAGGTCTACAAAATGGTGGGTGAGTGTGAGTGGAACTTATCTTCATCCGTATTCATCAAATATGATTTAACTAGGAATAAGATATCGTCGAATTTCAGCATGATATCATCTGGAGCTCTAGATTACAAAACTATGGATCTGTTTTCAAGATGGACCACCACTCTTTTGGGAATTAAGTCTCCCATATTAAAAGATGTGTATATAGGGTGAGGTAATTCATTAAATTAATCACTATGATAACATAAAAAATCTAATAAATTTATAGAACCAATGGTGCATGGAATATAAAACTTCCCTAGATCATGAAATTTGGGTGGCCTATGTGGTCTGATAAGTGTTGAGACACTTCTCCCAATGTTGATTATTTGATCCCCTTAATTTATTATCTTTTTTTGTGATAATATATTCAAAAAAAATTGTATACCGTGGAATTTTTTTGACTGCTTCAGGTAGGGGGATATTGATTTCCAGTTTCTAAAAGGTGTCCAAAATTTATTTATGAAGTATTTATTCATGTAATTTATCTGATTCAATAATTCATGGTGGAAATGTGGTGGGAATTCATCTATATCCATTTGATTAATTTTCATTTAGGTTTCCTGTCTCCTCTCTTATGACATATCCTTCTCGTCCTCTATATTTTATTTTTCTTGGTGGCTTTTTTCAATATATTTATAATTTTCAACATCATTCTCTCTTAATGAATGTGGTATTGTTACTTGGACATGGTTGGCTAGAGGTGGGTGTTATTTTCCAATTATATCTATGATTTCATTGACATTATCATTACTAATTGAGATTGTTTGGGAAGGGTGTTTTTTTAGTGTTTTAGTACATGATTTCAACAAGACATCCCACCTTGTCTTCCAGTTTATCATCCTTATCCCCTAATCTCAAATACATGGAGTGCAGCTATTCCCTAGATGGTTTTGTGCTGGTGGATGCTTTCTAATTTGTATTTCTTTTTAATGTGAGTGGCTAAAAGGATTTTTGTTATTGGAAGGGTTTTTTATAGGATTGTTGGAATGGAAGGGGGTACTGGTATTGTTGCTTCTGGTAAGGAGCATGATTGGGGAACTGGTTAGGATAGAATGATCTCAACTAGTTTTTTTGTTTTATACATCCTTATTGGGTTTGGGTTTGATGCAGTTGATTCTACTGGAATTTTTTTGGTTCGATGGTTTTAATGCAGTATTCTGTCCCCTGTATCTCATGACATTGGTTAGAAAAATCATTGGAATGATAACATAAACCACATACATGACTTGAATCATGTTTACCATTTTATTGAGTTAAATCTATTTGATATACCAGCCTTGAAATTTCATCAAATATGGTTTCAATCAACATAGATGAATCATATGTTTTTACCTCATGTATCCCCTTTTGACCGTCCAAATTTTTGTGTGTTTTCTGCATTCTTCTCAATCAGACCTAAAAAATCAGCAGGTGTCTTGGCAATAAAATATTCTCCTGATGAGGTGTAAAGAAACTTTTTATCATTGTCAAGAATTACATGTAACAAGAACATAGGGAATTGGTGTTCCTCCAATTGTTGATGTAGGGAGCTGGCAAAATGATTTTTGAAATTCACCTAGTACTCATTGAGTTTATCTATGATTGATTTTCGTATACAATAAATCTCCTTTTTGATTAATGTGATAATGTACATAGGAAAGTATCTCTATGTGAATAATCATTTTAAATCCTCCTAGTTAATGATCCCCCTGGTTGTAGATTGTAAAACCATTCTTTAGCTTCTCCTTCAAGTGATAATGGGAATTTCCTCCAGTGAAATTGGTTTTTAGGTGATCCCCTTGGCATGAATCAAGGGAAAGGGAAGGTTAAATCGTTCATGTGATGATTTGGGTCTTCCCCTACATGGCCATGATATTTTGGAATTAATTGAATCATATTGACATGGAATTGAAATTCATTTATGGAAGTCGGTAAAATGACATGGTGATTTTGAATCATGAATTGAGGTGTGTATATATTGCACAAGGTTTGGTTGGGATTTAAAGCCATAATTTCAGGTTCAGAGTGATGACCTAGAGTGTCACTTGAATAAGAGAGTTTTATTTCATTAAAATAGGATTGAAGATTTTGTTTTCATTATTTTTTAAAGTTCTATCTATTTCAGGATGAAATTGATTTAAATGGTAAGTTGAACTATGGGTCATTAAGTATTGAATTTTTTTTGTTAAGTAGCATAGCCTCCCCATCAAAGGGGCCATTTTTGATGCATGCCTTCCATGGGTCATGGAAAAGAAATATTTATATTCCCTATGTGTATTCTGGTGATAACCATAGGAAGTCTCCTAAAGAAATGTTGACACAAAAAATATTTTCACTTTTAATGTTTTGTAAAATTGTACTGTATCAATTTGAAAATGATTGAAATGGAATTTGAAATTCAAATGATTGAAATCTATGTTATTATATGGGTGAATATGTCATGGTTAGTTTCTTAATTTTAATGTTATCATTGTACCATTTACATAAAATATCTTCTACTATGTTGATTAATGTTAGATTCGACAATCCTTTCCTCTCACTAACTTAGTCAAATTGTTATAGTGGGTGAAAAACAAACCAAGATCTCAGTTTGGTCTACTCTCCTTAGAGGTAAAAAATAGTTGAAATTTATTTCCTCAATTAATGTGGTCAAAACCCGATCAGGTCTTGTTTACCCTAAACAATCAAGAACATACACTACCCCTTTTACATGTACTTATGATCATCATGTACTTTACATCTAGTCCCTTGACTATTCCATCGTATATAAATTTGAAATTAGTGGAGGGGGATAAAGATAATTTTACAAAGAGAAAATCAGTAACGAAATTAAAATTCAAGAAAGATATAACTTGATAATAAAATATTCTACATGAAATTGAAAACAACTTTGAGGAAGAAAGATATTTCAATCAATTATGTCCAAGAACTCAAGAATTACAAAATAGAAAACCAATACTTCCCCAATAACTCAAAATGTGTACCCCACCATGGAAATGAAAATAGAGATGAATTGGGAAGAATAATACATTAAAAATATATAAAAAATAAAATAAATAATAGAGAGAAAGGTGAAAATTTATCCTCCTTAGTGTACTGGAGAGAATTGGATAGAATGAGATTCTTTGAGAGGGAGGATCTCCACTCCTTTTATATGAAGAATTTGTCACTATAAATTTGATGCATTGTAGCCCTAATAAATTAAATTTTCATGAATTCTATCCATTTTGAATGTTCTTCATAAATATCTTGGTCATCTTTTCTCAAGCATTATGCATAATTGTACATGTATTCGGAGTGTTACGCCTATTTTACATTGACAATATATTTTTTCCCGTTAGATTCTGCTAGTTGAAAATATCCATATTAAAATGCCTTACTGACCATTTAAATTGAAAATTCACGCATCCTAGACATCATAAATGATGTTCTAAAACACCATGTCTGTCCACCCACCAAATGTTACAATATATGGTCCCACCATGAATGAGTAAGGGTCCCAATACCAAAACTCGACAGATCTGTAAATGGTTTTCATGGTCAAATTTGTTAGATCCTTTTGGGCATCTATATGGTCGAGTCATCTTTTTATTATGATGGATGAAATTAATCCCTTGATGTGTAGAATTATAAAAATAATTAATTACATAATATTGATTTATATAGAAAATGTTATGGCCAAAATACTGAAATAATAGTAATCTATTAAAAATCTAAAATGTTCCATTTTTTACAATTCGGGTGAATATACAACCAATATCATAAAAAGTAGAAATTTATCTTAAACTTACACTTTGGTGGGAAATAAAATAGTGAAATTCAATGTAATTTTTTTAAAAATATTTTCTCTATCAGTCATCTTCATAGATAGTTACCAAATATGTGAATGTAGAAACTATAACTCATCCATATGAAAAGGTTACCTACTATAATATATATATATATATATAATATAACATGAATATAGTTATATTATAAGATGGTTTCTAACCTCATAGTTTATCTAATAATCCACCCACACATGACTTCATCTCTATAAAGTCAATAAACTCCTCAAACAAAGAATATATTAATAATATAATGAATATATATATATATATAATCAATATATTTTTTAGAAAATAATAATAATAGACAACTCATATGTCAATACTACTAAAAAGATGGATATATATAATGAAAAGTGCGTATTTCACAACATAAAAATGCCTTGAATGGAAAACTGTACATAAAAAAAGAGCATATTTTGCACTTTAATAACCCAATACAAGTGAATATTGGTTATACAAAATATTATAAGGGGTAAGTGGTATGTATGACATCCTAAGGGATATATGAGTTTTTTATAGAAGAAACAATCTCTGATATAAAGTTCAAGACATGTACTCCAGGTAAACTATGTATAGTTCATATGAATAATCATATATATGATTTAATCTAATACATCACGAAGAAACGTATAAATGTTATTAGAAAAATATTAGGATAAATTACAAGTATATATAATGTATATAGTTTTCAGACCTGCGACATAGACTGTCCATGTACATAGGCTACAGATATAGAAAAATAGTTAGGTGATAGATGGTGTGTGACATAGATTCACATGGATTTTTATTTTAAAAACATTCTTCCTAATCAGTCTATGTAAATCAGTGAGTCATAGGGGGATATTTATAGGGTTTACATGTATCATGTCATTCATATCATGTGGAAAATTAATGATGGTGACATACTCAATTTTGAATAGTGGCTAAATTCTAGGTAGTCATGAATCCCAAGAACACACACATAGACCATTTAATGTGAACATTATTACCACCTTCCCATCTAGACATACCACTACTCTCATTCAAAACCATTTAATTTGAACTCATCATTGATCCTCGTTACGGTGGTTTTCAGGAATCCACCATGATGATACATTTTTATAATTTTCATTTTTCACTGTCATTAATATATATTTGTCATATATTTTAATATTTTCCATGAAATTTCTCATGTACTTGGTTAAATTATAGTTATGTTGAGAATTCTATAATTTGGGGAAAACAATTTCACCATGATGCAGACACTATATTACTGTGCAGTTTTATGGAATAACACAAAATCATTTCAATCCCCATGACATAACCATCATGACATGAAATAGAGAATAAGATGTTGTATGGGAACTCAGTCTGCATCATCGAATTCCATCCCAAATGATAAAATTTACTACATTGTAGGAATAATGGGGAGTATCACTAACTACCCTCAACAAATAAGAAAATTCCAAATGAAACCCAAAGATAGGTAGTTAAAAATTCCCACCATGGGTAGAGTCTACTAGTGCATCGAAAGAGGATTAGATGGATACTGGAGATCATAATTCGGGGATATGTCGGTTATGTTCACATGGTATATGGGTAGATATATTCAATGAGGTTGTCAAGATAAATGGTCATTAAGAGTCCCTTTTCTCCTATATAAATTTATTCAAATATTATGATACATAAAATTATGTTATTAATCCATGGAAGCCCATATGAATGATTAACGTGGGATGGAAAAACTAAACAATGTAAAAAAAATATATAATACTATAGAATGAAATCAAATTTTCAATGTTATGATTCAATCTTGACAATATTGCATCCTGATTTTTATATCATGTAAGGAAATTTTTTGATAGAGATGAACATTTTTATGGATTGATAAGACCACATCGTAGAAAAATACAACAGCATTGGGAACCTGAGACTTATTAAATTTCATTTCAATGATAGGAAAGATCATAGTTATTCATAGACTATATTATTGTGTATTAGAAATTTAAATCTAGATATAATAGACCAGGTCATTGGAAAAATAATTTTATCATGTAAAAATATAATTTCTTTTCCACTGTATCTTATTTATAATGTTTCTCTCTATGATCTATTATGTATTAAAATTAAGAACAAATTAGATTGTAAAGGTAAGAATAATTATTGTAGGAT
Organism: Viscum album; assembly: GCA_963277665.1. Lineage (NCBI taxonomy): Eukaryota > Viridiplantae > Streptophyta > Magnoliopsida > Santalales > Viscaceae > Viscum > Viscum album. The sequence goes on from OY728123.1 coordinate 824,901,310, forward strand.
AAGAGAGTGGAAGATAAGAAGAACATTAAGGATATGGTTAGTGGTGTCAAGGGAGGAAAAAACTTTTATTCTGTATCGTGGACCATTTTTATTTCTTATGATTTTATAATTAATTTAATTTTAATGGTGAAATATTTTAATTTTCTTTTCTATAATTTTATTTCGCATTTTTAATTGATATTAATCATTCATACCTCTCACCTACTATTTTTCTGAGGATGAAATTGATTTATTTTCGATTGAGTAGCATTATAAAAATCATGGTCCATGAGTAGGGGGATTTATTCTTTGTAAATAACATATAACAGAATGGTGAAATAATTAAGGGGAAACTGATATATTATAGTTACCCTTGTTCATATATCATGCCTTAATTATCTGATTATAGTAATGATGATTAATAGATGAATCAAAGAATTCTAGGGGTGAGGGAGAGATTTAGAGATGACCCTACTTCACATCTGTCTTAGAGATCAACCATATGAATCCATGTCATATTAATATCACATCAAGAGTGGAATTTACATACCAAGTTAGGACTAGTTCATGAAAAAATAAATAAATTGGGTTTAGAAAGGGTCTTATAAACAATTATCTTATAATAATAACTAAGAAAGTTAAATTTTTAATGTTAGGATTATATTATCTAAAATTGTTCAGTTTTATCTATTAGAACTCAAGTGGTATTCTACATTGACTCATTCATCATTATTGTGAGGATTTTTTCTCATTAAATAATCTTCTTGTGGTTTTCAATGGTAATGAAATCATATCTCTTATTTGAAACAAAACAAAGAATGATATGTGAAGTAGGATTCACCCCATTCCTAGTAGAATTATTTTGTGACTCCAATTATCTACAATACTATTTAATGGTATTACTAATTAAGGCTTCATGAATTTAATTTCTGAAATTTGACCAACACATCTGGGAGTTCAGGAAAATTAAATGACCTTAATTCTTTTATTATAGTTGTTGGGGAATAGAAAAAAATACTATTAACCTATATTATTGATGTCATGTTTCATTGAACTACCTTCTATTTTGGTTTTATTTGTTTCCCTTTTTATGTGCGTGGGTTTTTTTAGATCTTATCATTTTATGTTGTAGGTGTGTGATCCATATTCCACACAAATGATATAAGAGTACAAGTCTAAATAATCCTATAGAATTCCGTATGGATTTTAATAATTTAATTTATCAAAACCATTGAGATATGATAGAATCCAATAATTGGTATCAGGATACATTATAGTAATCTGCATCTCTTTTTTTTGTTGAACACTGTATCTAGTGGGTGATAAATCAAATCGATTATGGGATCCAATCATTGTATGGATCTATGAATTTTGTTGTCTAAAACCCACACACAATAATAACATATAGATGAATCCTTGTATTCTGAAAATTATTTAGAATGGTGGGACATTTAAGGAATTAAAATATGATGTCAAATATGGTAATATTTCAAAAATTTTGTAGATTTGTGACATATTCAAGAGTAGTATATTATATGATAATAAAATTAAACTCCATTTATTTGAATTTTCATTAATACGGTCTGCTAAAGATGGGTTGAGGTCATATCCCTCCAAATCGACCATGACATGGGAAAGAATTTTATATATATTTATATAAAAAAACTACCCCAATGTAAGATTTCCAAAATCTATAGGGGAATATATGATTTTTCACAAAAAATGGAGGTGAAATGTTTTGAGGATTTGGAGAGATTCAATGAGAATATTTGATGATTCCTTTGTTAGGGGGTTTCCCTATAGTTACACATGTTTTTTTGTCTGAAAAATACATGTTGATTATTCATTGAAACATCAACATGAGGAGGATTGATGGTGAATTAACCTAATGAGGGTAAAATTTTATTGGATAATCTGGATGATGAGGGTTCATTGTAGAATTGTGAATGAAACACTGTGTGGATGGGTGCATATTAGGTGGATGAGATGAAAAGTTTTGTATCTCAAGATGATTAATGTAAAAATACTTTGGAGACATTTATAGCTATCTGTGATGTTGGAAAATATTTTGAGAAATCCCAAACAGTCTCAATAGAAATTTGTAGAGGTTGTCAACTATTACAATATTGTTATGTCTATGAGTAATTTCATTAAATGATTGATGAATACATTCTAAATTCAGACCAACCTCAATAGTACTTCCCGAATATATATGGATATAGACTGAGGAAAACACAGTAGGATCAAGGATGGGGTATGAGGTCACCATGAATATGATGCATAATATATTCCACCATGTTTTTATTAGGGATAAGATAATTTTAGTCTTACTGCCAATAATTTTGGGCTACCCAACCATAGTTTTAGTGGAAACAATGAGATAATTATCCCTCATTGGAGGAACAAGAGATAAAATACATTGATTAGAATGATAAATTCATAAATTAGGTATAAAATCCCATCCAAACAAATGATATTTTATTTTTAACTCGTCAAGGTACTATAATGAACATTAAACTTAATCAGGGAAAACATTCCATGAAATTGAATGAGTAACCTCATAGAGTTTTTTAGGAAACACTGAAGTACAAAAGAGAAATGATATGATGATCACAATTCAAAAAGGATGAGAAATGTCAGAGAAAGAAAAATATAAGGATGTGAAATATGAAAAAAACATCAATTTTATTTAGAAATTAAAACTTACTCCCAATTAAAATATGAAAACATGAGTTATGTAACAAAATATATTATAGTAGTGGAGTATGAAAACATGAATAAAATAATACTGTGAAAATTATTTATGTTTCACCATATTAGTAAAACATTCAATTTTGAGAAATTATAATCCATGGTATGTTAGATTAGTAATATCATTTTTTTGGAAATCTTCAAAAAAAAACTAAATATGAACAACACATTTTTAGGTAAATTTCCCCGTTCTCAAAAACACAAATTTTCCTAGGAGATACTATAATATAATAATATGTTAGAATATTTCGTCAGGATATATATGAGTTAAGATTCTTTGGAGGTATTCTATGTGAAACATACACCAAAACATTATGACCCTCAATGTTTTCAAATTCCATGTGTCATTAGGTCATGAAATTTTGTTAAATTCCATTATGATTTAGGGGAATGTATGAAGTTGATGCACCAATTTTTTTTTTAAATTATAGTTCTAAGAGTTCTAAATCAAATTAGGGTAACACCAAAATTGGTTGTTAAATAATTTATGTATATGTGTGAAATTTTGGAAGATGTTTGGGTAAATGTTATAAAAGTTATATTCTTTATAAAAAAAATCATTTTGTAGATGGTGGATGTAAGAGTGGTTCTTATTATTCTTGGTTTTCCTTTCCAGGTTTTTCGGAAGTCCACCATCAAGGATAATTAAGGTCATTTCCTCTTCTAATTCATAGATGGGGAAGTTCAATTTAATCATTCAAGGGAAATGAATTAGTTTTTTGAAATGGAATATTTTCATAAAATAATCATTGTAGTGTAGAATAATATATTTTTTGTATACCAAGTTACAATAGAAGAAGTTTTGAGCCATATGATGGTGGTGTCCGAAGAATAAGATAGTGAAAACGTGGAGGTATAGACTAATTTCCATGTTGTGGAACAAATTTCATGATATTTTCTTGGAACTCAATCCTTTAATTATTAATGTACCATAATTAGAGTTGAATAAACTTCATATTATCATTTTTTGAATATATTTAATTGATAAAGAGACACTATTGGTTATTAATGTCACACAAACTGATAACCAGGAGAGTGGTTGGATGATGTTTTGAAACAACAATCCAAAGAAATTTCTTAGACAATTGGTAATATAAATTGAATCATCACATATAGTTTTACTCATGGATTTTATATTTATGATGGGAAGAAGGCCACCAGATATACAAAATAATGGTTTCTCCCACCCATGAAAGAAGTATTGATGAAGCAATTCCTGAAATTATTAGATACATGGATCATTTATTAAATTTTAGATACACAATGGGTTAGTCTATAGAAAGTTTTTCCCAAAAAATAAGGGAATAATATGACCATGAAATGTGAATAAATAAAATCTAACAAAATTCATGGGATAGAGAGTATGGGTTGATTATAGGATGTTGAATAGTGCAAGACATTTAGATCATTTTCTTATTCCTTTTATCAAGTTGATGTTGGAATCACTAGCTAGAATGTATAATTATTGTTTCCTTGATATTTACTCAATATACAACTATATTCGAATGTGATATTAGGATAAATCAATTACCACATTCAAATTTCCTTGATAAACCATAATATACAAATTAATTTCATTCAGTATTTGTAATGCTACTTCCACATTATGTCACTTCATGATACAATTTTTTAATGTATTGGTTGAACAATTTAGGTAGATTCTTATTAGTGGTTTCTCATTTTAGGTATTGTTATTTTACATATACCATTAAAATATTGACTTATTCCTTGGATTATTTAATGATACGTTTCTTGTAAAAACATGAATAAATGTTACACTATGGTGATTTAGGGAATTTTTCTTATCCAACGAGTCTCCAATGAAGGAATTCCAGTCTATCAAAATAATTTTATAGTGATTAGTGAATGGTAAGATAAAAACACTCTATAAGAAATTATAATCATCCTTGGAATTTCATGTTTTATGGATGATTTATTAAATAAAACTCACATATATGTTATGCACTCAATAAACTTCTAGGAGCATTTATCAAATTAAAAATTAATGATTAGTTCATGGATGATTTACCTAGTTAAAGACACAATTTATTATTTATCCTATCATGTATCATCCCAATTGAGAGGAACTGTTTGAGATAATATGTGATTTTAGAAATTATGTAGTGGGATTATAACTTAGATAGAAGAAACATAGAATTTTTTAGTTAATATTGTATGCTAGAAGAACCTTTACAGAGGCCTAGTTTAATTAAAATTCTTGAAAAAAGTACGTCATTTTGCAATATTTTAATTTTAAAAGTTTAAACCATATATTATCCCCTCAATGGTGATATTGAACACTGACTACACTACAATATTGTATTTTCTCACAAAAATATGTAAAATTCTATATTCTAGGATTTATTTTTCTATTAAAACAATTTTATTTTGTGATCCATAAAAAATAAAGGAACATAGAATGTGGTGATCAGTGATATTTCTATACTGGGATTTCCTAATGTTTTTTGGACCAAGTATTAGAAACACATGATACGTTTCTTGATGAGATTCTATTAACATTTATCCAAAACTACCAAACCTTTTTCTTGACATTGAAAATTTAATCACCATTACATTATTGTTTCCACAACTATCATGCCATCCTAAGAGTATTTTTTTGATGACCTCTATTATTTTATGGGATGATTAACCGAACATAAATAAATGTAAAGAAATATTATTAAGGATACATGTAATAGAAAATAATATTATAAGTGGTTAATATTTCATTCAGAACTCAGCAATGGTAAAATTCCATCACCTAGAGAGTTTTGAAAATAAGATTTTACACAGTTTTTTTCTATACAACTTCACACAATGATTCTAGATTATTCAATGAATTAGGGGGTCCATTTTAATGAAATGGAACTATTGAAAACATGATTAAATTACAAAAAAACCTATTTAAGAAGTGTTTTTTGTTTCCCCTAAATTTAGTTAATACGTTTAAATCTTAGTCTACGTCAATTATGACACCATTTGGATTGATGTTGCAGCTACTATAATGAACACAAGATAAATGGTTATAATGTTCAAGAAAATGACCCTATAAACTATCGTCGAAATGCCACATATACTAATTTTTGATAGAGTAAATAAATATTAAAAATAATAAGGAGATAAATATTGGAGAATAATGGGGTATACAATGACATGATCACCCTCTATCATCCATAGACAAGTAAACATTTGGAACATAAAATCAAGAGATTAATTATATTATAGAGATGAATGTCAATGTCAACCTGAAAAATTGGTTGATGAAGCTCATTAATGCTTTGTGGGCCTACTTAACAAAAAAATTTAATATTTTCAGATTTCTATATTCTTATTGGTTTATGGGAAACTATGATTCATTTTTGTAGAGCACGCTCATGAATATTTTTTACCAATTAAAGTGGTAAATTTGAATAAATATGATAACAGAATAAAATGAAACTTTGAGTTGGATAAGGTTAACAGATTTAATGATATGACTATGACAATTAATATTTTTATGTAAAAGGAAATGAGATGGAATAACCAAATCATAAGGAATAATTACATTTTACCATGTGATAATGTTCTTTTTTACCATATGTTTCATCTTTCTCATGAAAAATATATGTCAATATGGCCCAAACCATTCATAATTTTCCTACATTTTGCATATGGATATATAAAAATACTAAACCATAATATTTATACTAATCAAGAACATGTGGGATAAAATATCAACATATAATTTGAATGATACGAGGAATCAGGTACATCGAGCATTCAACAATAAATAATGAGTATACATAGAGGAAACTTAGATTGGTTTTTTATATATTAAATTCATGAAAATTATATTTATTTTTGTAATAATGATTTATTTCTGTGTTCTAGGTATGCTAATACTCCATGTTGTGTGTCCCAAAAACTTCTTCGGATTTTTATATACCATCCAAATAGAAATAATTTTATTTCAAAAATAGTTTATTCCCATATCATGTATCACATGTGCATGACAAATTGTTTACTTAATTGAAGCTCCCCATGAATCACATACTTAGTGACACCAAATTACCCTATAGATTATTTATCTTTATTTTTGTCCCTCTGGTAAATTCTACACCTCCACCCTGCAGAGCTAGAACCATGCAACACGATCTAATTCAATCAGGTTTTAAAACATTTATCCATAATCACCACACAAAAAAAGGTTCATCCACACCATAGAGAGCAAGAACATTTTATTATTAATTTATATGTGTCATGAAAAAGTTGAGTACTCTATGTTGTATCTCCCCACAAAACTACGGGGCCCTAGTGACTACCATTATGAAATTCAACATGTTGCCAGAATAACTACACCCTATAGGACATAACCTTTATTCCATGGATCATCATTGAAGATAATTCAAAATAAAGTATTTTAGGGTTGGATTACACTGAAATGAATTTTCTACACTATAATGGTGAGCTATATTTTTAAATTTTGGGCCGAAAGCCTTAATTTATGATGCATAATCCTCCCAACTTTGTACCCATTTGTATGATCGTACGCCCTCACAATATACCATTGGAGATCCTCCACTAAATATAAACTAGGAATACTTCATCCGATATTTTTGATCCCATATAACATTCCCCCTTCCTTGTTTTCGTCCTTCATAATCTAATATTTATCATTCACTCAAACTATCATATCCCTTATTTTGAGACGGTTCTTTAGTTTCAACTATTTCACTCAATCATTGATTATCTATACATCCCATTTAATTTTTCCCCAACCTATCACCATGGTGCATGTGAATCATATTCCCCCTCTTTATTTTTCTCTTGATAAATTGTCCACATCCAATAATAAAACTATAATACAATATAGCACACCTCCAGCTTTATTTTTTCACACCACTACGACGTCACCTTCCTCTCCCAACCCACTTTATCCTCCTATTTACATGACATACGAGATATATACCCAAAACACCAAATTATTCACCAAACAATTCAACCTCTCAACCAAAAATCCTTATTCACTCTAAATCCAAATAACAAAAAAAACCCAAAGATGACTAAAATCAAATAAACACCACAAATTATACCACCTATTTCCCGTTTAAAGAGAGTATCAAACACTATTTTTGATCCTCACCATCCTCCCTTTACATATCAATACTCATTAACCACCCACACTTCCACACACCCAATTTCTCATGTCCATTATATCAATCATTTTTGAAACCCATTACATTACATCAAAGATGATACATTTATACTCATTTTAGAGAGTCTTCTGTGAAATCCCAATAGAATGAACTAAAATATGAGACTGAATTTTAGGTGGATAATAAGAATAGAACAAAATATAATCTCTAAATTAGAGGATATGTATTTTTAACACTAATCTCATGTTTAGTAATAGAGATATACTTTTATTTTAAAACAACTTTTCACATTATATAAATTTAAATATGAGAACATTATCTTCTAATTGGGAACAAAGAATTAGAGACTAAATATGAGGGAATTTTGTGTTTGAATTAGTATTTTAGCCAATTTTGGTTTTGATTATTTGACATAATATAAATTCATCATGGACCCATTTAGGGATTATGAATATTAAATGTGTCCTTATTTGGTCCTTGACCCAAAAATGCTTTATGATGTTGTTAAAAAATGAGAACATTATTTTAATATTCCCTCTGAATTTTTCATCAGGTCCTCAATCATGTTGGAATATTTAATAGTAATTCATTGGACATGGTAATACATCATCACATAATGATTATATTTAAAATTTATGGCCATGTTTTAATAAATGGGACCCAAAACTTCATTCTTTTATATGAGGTACCATGGAAGAAACAAAAGGGAATTATCACGGGTGGGAATAGAATCGTTTGTTTGGACAATTTCATAAAGGATTACTATTTGGTTATTACCCTCAATTCCCTAGTTGATTTGAAGTTACTTTCTCTATATCATTTGGATAAAATTCTCATTTTTTACAATGAAAAATGTATTTTATTTTTGGGATGTTTAGTATGTAACAGCAACCTCAATGGAGGGTGAAAAAGTTGATCCAATGACACATTTAGACCGTGGGTACCTCCTTCTTAATATGAATGTGATCTTAAAACAAAATCATTTACCAAATTTAGAGGGAATGGAATCTATTTTTTAAATAATCAATCCAGTTTATCTTCTATACATTATAAAAAATTCTTATCTATTTTGGAATTGTGTGGGTCATACCACCATATGGTCCATGTTTATTACAGAAAACACCTCCACCTCAGGATATCCCTGATGTTCAACCAAATATATAGGGTATAGAGAAAAATTTTGATACTCATTTAAATTATACCCTTGATATGCCCCCCCTGGTTTCATTAGTGAAAACCTATTTATATAAACCTAGGAAACCTATCAATCCCTCAGTCTTGGAGAACCCCATATACTTGAATGCACTTGAGTCCCAGAGGAAGGGAAGGGAGAAGGTGTAATAAGATCCCCTTGTGGAATCAATTACATTTCAAGCCCCCTAGTGAAACACCCCATTCTATATTTATGAATATCATCCTCCATCAAAACATGATACAAACATCATTTTTTAGGATGTTGTGGTGAAATTGAGACCAACTCTGGAGAACCTTTAGGGCATATTCCTTCTTCTAAAACTCCCATACATGACCCTATGACGATGGCATTAAAACATGGTGCTAGATTTAAAAAAAGTCTAAAGTGGATAATTTGGATACCATGGAGGTGTCTTAGGTTAATCCTTTACCTATCCATTTTATTTACATATTCACTTTTTCTGATCATTGAGTTTCCACTGTATCTGTGAATAGATTATAAATTTCTTGGCTACTAAATTGTAAATGAACACTATTTTTTTCATTCATTTTATTATATATAAATTTTCTTGTTTACTTCTCTAATTATAATAACTCTATTACCAACCATACATATTATATGCGTGCATTTTTATTTTAGAATCCCAAAAATCCATATTTCTTCCATACACAGTTTAAAACATCATTTGTTACCATAACTATGACATGGGAATGATTTTGGGAGAATTGTTTCTTTGAATTACATTCTTTATAAACTAATTTTGGGTATTCAGTTCTGCATTTTCTCTCTATTATCATTTTACTTCCACATCGGGGATAATGTATTAGTTGAGTGTGGGGGAGGCCCTCATGGACCCATATAAACTATTCTCATGATTGATCTAAGAGAAAAGTTTTACATGAGGAAACATTGAGGCACATGGGAAAATTTTTATTTAGTATAATTTTTTTGGGGACATCATAGTATATATTTATTGTTTCGTGATTTGATTTATTTAAAGGTTCTAAAAATGATTATTTATTTGTACCTATTTTTTATTTTGATTTCAGTAATAAAATACATAACTAATTTTCATGTAGTATTCAATAAATATATGATTAAGAAATGTTTACATTTCCAAACCCTTAAAGATTCTATTACATTTGTATCTTATATTCTTCCTTTAATCATATTTGTGGAAATATACATGTGGTATGAATCTCTTATATAAATTTCAGGGGTATATATTCAAATACATGAATATGAAAACACAATTTTAATATAATTGAGGAATATTTTATTTATCTATTTTCCATAAGTGCTCCATAAAAATTTATCCATCATTTTACCCTTATAAACAATGAATGGAATTTGATAGGAATGAGCTGCATTACAAACGTATTTTATCCATTCCTACCATAAAACACTTTTTCAAGATGTTCAAATGTCAAAGATTAGGGAAGAGGTTTTCCATGCTGAAAGGGGTTTATTTCATTTAATATAATATTTTATGGTTGTTTAATTGGAATAAGGAATGGTCTATCTTTCAAGTCATTATTTTAACACCCCCAAGATTTCATATTATGTTATCAAATTAAAGTAATTCAATAGATTGCGCTACACAGAACACCGAGTTCGAGCGGATCACAACATAATAAACTAGACATTCAAAAGTAGTTATCAATAGTATTAACTACATTTTGAATCTTATATACATTATATATTTTTAATATACATATTATTTGTTTCTTAGACATAATATAATAACAAATTCATTTTTTTAGATAAACAAATTATTTTTCAAAAAAATGCAATTTTACTGCCTTTTAATGGAGAACCCTTTTTAAAACCAATATTTTAATCTTTTATATATTCAATTTAATGAAATTAAATTACTCTTTAGAATATGGACATAAAATATTTTATTTTGGATAATTTTTTTGTACTTTTCTCAAAACTTTTATATTTTGATGAATAGTGAAGAGTACAATGTTTAAATTGAAAACACCTTTTTTTAATTGAAATAACTTATAGTGTTAAATTAGGCATTTTAAAGGTTTTTAATAAAAATTAGATTATATTTTTAACATTTAATATAATGCCGATAATTATAAGTAATATCACATTTAAATTTGATATAAACACCTGCAAATATTTTGAGAGTTTTTACTTTTTAAAAACCCTCTTTTTGGTTCTGGCAACGAGAAATAATTATAAATTAATAAATGAAACATTTATGTTACGAATTTTGTAAAATAGAATTAATTTCTCAATTTTTAATATCAAAATTAGATTAGGGTGAATTTTTGGTATTTTTTTTAAAACTATTAATTTTTGATGAAAATGGAAAAACAATGAGTTATTATTTAAATCCGAATTTTTATTTAAATAATTATTTATTTTATTTAAATTTATTTTAGGTGAAAATATATACATAATACCAACATATGTTCAATGTAATTCATTATAGTAATTTTATAATATGTTTAGATATATAAAAAGTTTATTGAACTTTTTATTGTCTTTTACCCACCCCCTATGAGCATTTGAAAATTTGCATATAACAGAATTTAACCACTTCTATGAGTTGAATTTAAAAAATTTAAAAGACACTATTAATATCAGTATGTAAAATTTGGTTCAATAAATGAAAATAATTTTTTGGAATAGTAACTTTTGACTTTTATTTAACATAATTAAAAGAAAATAGGGTAATCAAGGTTAAAAATGATATCATGATTAACCTAAAACATGCCATAATTCTATTGAATAAGTATAATTCAACCAAAAATTACCTTAGGAATAAATTATGATCCTTTTTTATCCACTTGGATTAGATTAGGACATTTATTTTTATTTTATTTATGGAAGTTAAAAGGGTTAAATTCAATGTTTAGTAAATAATCTATTTTTAATATTGGGTTACACACATTATAAATTAGTCTATAAATATTCATTATAAAGATAAAAAGATTTTACTACATAATTTTATTATATTTAAAAATTTTTGTCCTCAAATAAGATAATTGATTTATGACACAATAGTTACCTTATTAATGAAATATTAAAATAATTGATATTATAAATATCCAAATAAATATAAATTGAGACTTATGATGAATTCCACAAATTTTATATCTTAATATGATATTCTAGGGTTTTTTAATTTTTTTTTATTCTAAGTGATAATGTTTTTATGGATTTAAAAAAATCAAATACTAAATAGTGTTAAAATTGACAAAATTGTGTTTTTAAAACAAATACATTATTATTAATTGATATAATATTTCATAAATTATACGGTTCGGAAAAAGGACATAGATAAAGATATATATATATATTAATAATGAATCAAATGGGGTTCTCTTAAATTTTTATAGTATGTTTATTAACCATATAATACAAAAATACAAAGAGATATAGTAAATTTCAAACTATTTATCCAAGAGTTAAATATAAAATATAAGATTAATATGATGAAGTAAACCTATCTAAAAAATATTTGGATGAGATTTTTTCAACACCTCACCACCTTATCCTCTAAATAATTCATTTTTGGGCCATTAGAAATAGAAAATGATATTATTATAAAATAATATTTCAACCTTTTCCTAAAGTTCCCCTCACGTCTCTTTGAAAAGGGCTCTTCCCCTTCTCTTAATTTCACACAGCCAAATCCATTTAGCTCTACAAACTCCTACCCAAATATCCTACAAAATTCCCTCGCTTCAACCTAGAGGCCATACATCGATCACAGATCCAACCTAAGGGGCCTTTATGATCAAATGAAAAGGAAGAACCTGGAGAATAGGTAAATATTTCATCACCTATATCATCTTCTTTTCTTCTTCCACTTCATCTTCCTTTATTTTTTCCATTATAAAATAATAAATGTAGTATATTATAAATTTTTTGATGTTATTATAACAATGGTCCAACCATATTCATTATTCTATCTATAATATGAATGACAAAGTCACCATACGTGTGTACGTACGACATACCATCTCTACATCATGGTGTAGTTTGTTATTCAAAACATCATTATTTGGATGGGTATAATAATGAGTATACCTAATTTAAATAATAAATATTACATGTCAATTATTATTTATATATGATATACCATCCAATTACATACGATCTCACAATCAATATAATGATATTGTCGCTCGTGCGTACGTACAGATTACCGTCTCCACGATGCAATGAGATTAATACCCACGTTCCCCATTAAATGATGATTATAAAAATATTTTTTTTTAATAAATATGTAATATATGAGATTATAATTATACTCGATATATATATATATATATATTTAATTAAACATATCTTATTCACTTAATTCTGTTCAATACGATATGAAAATGGAAACAACGTTTATGCGTACGTATGACCTACCGTCTCAATAAAAGATACCTTCAATTGCAGATATCTATATATTATAAATATTTATACTCTAAATATATTTGATATATAAATAAAGGTTTATATTCTAGAATTATTTAAATCATGATTTAAATAATACGATAAAAAATAACAAGTTAAAACCCATAGGATAGAGAAAGCGACTATTACCGAAAATGTTAATTTAACATAGAAATCATTATTAAATGATTAGTATAAAGTCATAAATGAATTGTGTAAGATATAATAAACTTTAATATGGGTTTTTTATATTATAATAACATATATTGGTCCTTATACAGAAGGTTAAATGTACCCTCAACCAATGGAATGTGCATGGTAATGGTTAATTTCACAATCTTTTTCTCATCTAAGGTTGTTTTAACTGATGTATCTACTACGGAAAATTTATAATCCATGTCCATGTTTCATAAAAAAATTTCAAAGAGATTATTTTTAAGGGTCTTTTTACTAAAACATCATTTTAAATGTTTTACGGATATATTCTTCTAAACCTTTCTCATTAATTTCATTGATTTCAAAATGGATTTAAGGAATTATTTATATGGACATGAAAGTTTTAAAATGTTAATTAATTTCAAAAGCTTCAATGTGTTATGGGAAACTTTGATTAAAACTATATTTTAAATAACTTCATTTATAAATTATGTTACTTTTAAATTATTTCATGAAAACGGGATATTTCTCTCAAAGTTTTTTACTGGTCATTTTCAACTTTGTCAACATCCTTTACAGGATATTACTCTTGATTGAGGTTGATTTATTATGATACAAATATTCTATATTGTATTGGAGTTTTTGTGATATGTTTGATTGTGGATGTGTTATTTTTTTACCATTCATGGTTTATAGATAATGCATTGAGATTTCTTATGCTAGTTTTAATACAAATGTCTATGTTATGTTTAAACCTTTTCATATGAGGAATGAATTGGACTTTTTAAATGATAGTTGGAGCCCACTATTTCTCCTCAATTCATCAATAGGTCTCATGATACAAAATGGTGTCTTGGAACAAGGCGATGAAAAAATATTATTTGTAGTCTTGGCATAAGCCCTTGACTATGTGGATATGATGTCTGGCATTATGCATTCCATCATTATGAAATTATCTACTGATATTTCATGTGATTATTTGACTAGTAGAATATCCATATTAATATGTAAATGGCATTATTTGATTTATCTTTGCTATATTATGCTGAATTTTTAGATTTAAAGGCTCTTGTTTTAATACATTTCCTAAAATGTTTATGCTCATTTAATAATATTTCTACAATATTGTTATCCATACTGAGAATCTGAGATCACCACTTCCTATGATTTATTTTTCCCAGGATGCAAAAAACTATATTATGACTGAACTGTAAGGATTGTATAAGGGATATTAGTGTGCTCAATGGAAACAATGTTTATGTTGTTTTTCATATTATGTTTGAAATTGTAATGTAAAGTTAATGTATTTAATCTATTTTCAAAGACTGAAAAACTGATCGGTCCATTGAGACATGATTCCTTATAATCATTCCAATGTAATCAAATAATGTACCGGCTCTGGGATTCTTGGGTTAGGGTGTTACAGTTGATATCAGAGGAAGTTTAGCAATGACCCTGGAAATAGATTTAGAAAAAAATCTAATTAGAGAACACTACCCTAATGAATACATTGAGGATTAGTATAGAAGATCTTTCCAAAATTTTAGTAATGTAGAGATTTTGTGTATTTTTAAAGAAATACATCCCTTTCTAGAAATGAGACGGCAGAGGCAGCTCTGGCACAGATGTACCTAAAAGTGAAAACTTGACCAGGAGTTTCGGGATTGACCCGTGGTATCCCGATACACGACAACAGGTCTTGTATCACTCCTGGTTATGACACTCCCAGGGGATATTTGTAGGATAATTCACATTTTCATTAAAAGCCATTATGAAGGATTTATGAATACATACTTCCTCAAAGAAAAAATATTATGATTATAGATTATATTCATAACCCTTTAAATTTATGTTAGTTATTTTTAATGTTTTTAATTATGAATTTCCATTCCTAAACTATCCTAATGTATGCCATTGTTTAGAAATGGTTCCTAGTATAATGAATGCGAATTCCCACATTACGCATGATCGAATGATTAAAAGGATCATATCTTTCATGGTAGTAAGACATCATTTAAAAGGGAAATATTCTTCCAGATATTCTCTTCATATTATGAAATAATATCATGTGTCAATAATATAAGTAAAGAATTCCATGTATCCTATGGATTTGAATAGAATCAAGAGAAGAAAAGGAAGGTAGATAGAAATATGGATAATGGGAAGAGGGGAAAGAAGGATTTTCACATATATGATAACAGTGGAAATATTCACCTTGGTAAATGATTGAAGGGAATGGGAGTTTTTTATAATTGTGGAGTAAAAGGACACCAAGTACGTGATTGGAAGTGTAGGAAAATGGTTTCTAATGTACAATGCTTCATCTGCATGGAGTTGGGACACTATGAGAAGAAATGTCCAAATCATCAGAGTATACACCAAGTGAAGCTATTGGATAATAATCAAGTTATGATACTACCGAAGATGAAGACTACTGATTAGATTTATTATGTTGTAATTAAATTATTGTTTCATTTGAGTATTTTATTAATAATATATATGTTATAAAAATTATAGAGTATAAAAGGAATGTATTACATTACTATTTCATTAAGGACTTGAGATTGTGTGGAACCAAGAAAAGTGACTCAATAGGACGTTAATTTTTTTTGGGAAAATATATGTTTGGGAGAAAGATGAACCATAATATAGTTCTGATACTGAGGTAGTGATTTTGTAATAATATATGATTTATTTTTATAAATTTTATTTGAAATTCTTGACTACCTTGAAACTAATTAATGATTTGTATATTACATCATTATGGGAGTATACAACATTTATGGATATAAGGAGTATTTCTAGTAATCTATATGGAATAAGAGAGAATTAATGTAATCAATAAGGTTTTATGATAATTCAGGGTGTTATAGTGTTTTAAATGAAAACATGATGAAGGTATTCAGATGTTATTAGATGGCTAAAAGATCTTCATTGTGTTTACCTTCCTTAAAAAATTTGGACTGTGAGTTTGGACAGAAGTATTTTGGATATGTCCAAAGGTTTGAATAAATTAATTTTGAAATTGGATAATATTTTTAAGGATAAATAATTTCTTAAGATTATTTTTGGATTTTTATAAAAGGGACAACCCGGAGTTCGGGAGACAACTTGTCTCATCCGGCAAGGTCACGAGACTTGAACCCACATCCGAAGGGGGACAAGGATTAATCACTTACCACTGGCCTACTTGATGTATGAGTTTGTATAAATTAGTTTTTTATAAATATTATAAAAAATAAATTGTAAATTAATTATTTTTGGAACCCTATATTATTAGGATAAATTGAATATTTTTTAATTCTATTATCTTTTGGAGTGAAATATGAGATTGTGGTTGGAATTAGTTAATGGATGAAACTATACTAGACAAGTATATTTATTTCATCTTATTCTATGAATAAAATAATTCTGAAACTTTAGGGAATGGATCATAAAAACAAAAATGTGTTATCCTAATACATTATGTTTTGTTGAACCATTGATATTTTAAATAATCATAGATTGACGACTTTGAGGATCTCAATTGTACAGTTGTTTGTAATTGATGACCACAATCACTCCTTATAAATATTTATGTTTTCCACCAATTATGTGTCAATAATTTCCACCAATTTTCTATTAATCGATATCATAATTTGGCGGTGACTTTTTCATTTCCCTTTCCCTCTAATTATGACTAAATTTTTTTAAACCAATTTCCGTTGTGGGTTTTACACAAAGGTATTTTTTTTATTTTTAACCATTTATTTTCGATGAGAAATTTCAAATTGTGAGGATGCAATTTTTTTAATGAGGGTAGAATGTATCACCCCAATATTTCATAGTGCATTATCTCATTAAAGTAATTCAATAGTTTGCGCTACACTCACCGTAGAGTTCGAGCGCCCCACAACATACCAAACTAGCCGTTCAAAAGAGGTTATGAATAGTATTAACTGCATTTTGAATCATATATACATTATATAATTTCTACTTCCATATTAATTGTTTCATAGACATAGATTAAGAAAAAAAATCATTTTTTCAGATAAAAGAAGTATTTTTCAAAAAATAAAATTTTACCGCCTTTTAAGGGAGAACCCTTTTGAAAACCAATATTTGACACTTTAAAATATTAAATTAAGTGATATTAAATAATTACTTAGAATCGGGATATAAAAAAATTAGTTTGGATAAATTTTTGGTACCTTTCTGATAACATTCATATTTTGATGAATAATGAAAAATACTATGTTTTAACTGAAAACATTGTTTTTTCAATCGAAATAATTTATAGCATTAATTTATGCATCTGAATGGTTTTTAAGTATAATTAGATTGAATTTGTATCATTTAATACAATTTTTGTCAATATAAGTAATTTCAAATTTAAATTTGACATAAACACAGGTCTATCTTTTGATAGTTTTTACTTTTTAAAAACCTATTTTTTGGTTTTGACAATGGGAAATAATTTTAATTTAATAAATGAAACTTCTATGTTATGAATTTGGTAAATAGAATACTTTTTTGAATTCGGAAAATCAAAATTATCTTAGGGTAAATTTTTGATATTTTTTCTGAAAACATTCAATTTTTAATGAATAGTGAAAAAAACAGATTTATTATTTAAAATCGAATATTTATTTAAAAATTATTTATTTTATTTAAATTTATTTTTTGGTAAAAATAGATACATAATACCTACATAATTTCAATGCAATTCGTTGGAGTCATTTTATAATATGTTTAGATATATAAAAATTTTATCGAAATTTTTACCTTCTTTTACCCACCTCCTAAGAGAATTTGCAAATTTTCATAAAACATAATTTTTCCACTTCCGTGAGTTGAATTTAAAAAATACTAAATTGATAATCAATATCATTATGTAAAATTTGTACAATAAGTTGAAAATATGTTTTTGGTGAATAGTACCTTTTGACGTTTATTTACCACTGTTAATAGTAAATAGGGTAATTATGGGTAAAAATGATATCATAATTTCCCTAACACATATCCTAATTCTATTGGATAAGTATAATTCGACAAAAAAACCCTATGAATAAAATATTACCCTATTTGGTCCACATGGATTATATTAGGACATTTATTATTATTTTATTTAAAATTAGTTAAAAGACATAAATTCAATGTTTAATAAGTAAACTATTTTTAATATAGGGTTACACATAATATAAAATATACTATAAATATTAATTAGAAATCTAAAATTATTTCTAACATAATATTATTTTTTATAACTTTTAGACATTATATAATATAATTTATTTATGACATAATGAGGACTCAATAATTACCATATTTATGACATATTAAAATAATTGATATTATAAATATTCAAATAAAATTAAATTGCGACTTATGATGCATTAAAATAACTTTCAAGGATAATATGACATTTTAGGGTTGGTTAAATTAATTTTATTCTAAGAGATAATGTTTTTTATGGCTTTCAAAAAAATCAAATACTAAATAGTGTGAAAATTGAAGTAAATGAGTTTTTCAAGCAATACTATATTATTAATTGATATAATATTCCAAAAAATCTATGGATCAGAAAAAGGACATAGATAAGGTTATATATATTAATAATTAACCCCATGGGATTCTATTTTCTTGTTATAGTAAGTTTATTAACCATATAATATAAAAATAAAAGAGACATGGTAAATGTCTATCTATTTCACTAAGAGTTAAATCTAAAACATATGGTTAATATGATGACCTAAACATGTCTAAAACATTTTGGTTGATTTTTTTTCGACCCATACCTACCTTAGACTCTAAATAATTCATTTTTGAGACATTATAAACTAAAAATGATATTATTATAAAATAATATTTGATGCTTTTTCAAAAGTGACCCTCACATCTCATATAAAAGGGAACTTCCCCTTCTCTTAATTTCACACCTCCAAAGTCATTTTGCTCAGAAAAATCTTGTCCAAATATCATCCCAACTTCCCTCACTTAAACCAAGAAGCCTTACTGTGATCAGAAATCTAACTTATGGAGCCCTTCAGATCAAATCAAAAGAAAGAACCCGAAGAAGAGGTAAATATTTAATCAACTCTTTCACGTTCTTTTCTTCTTCCACTTCCTCATTATTTGTTGTTTCCAATATAAAATAATATCTCCAATATATTATATATACTACGATGTTATTATAAAAATGGTACATCCATATTCTTTATTCTATCAATCCTATGAATGACAAAGTCACCATACATGCGTACGTATGGATTACCGTCTCCACATCATTGTGTAGTTTGTTATTCCAAAACATCATTATTTGGATTGGAATAATAATGTGTCTAATATATTTAAATAATATATATAACTTGTTAATGATTCTGTTCATATGATATACCAACAAATTACATACGATTTTACAAACAATATAATGATATTGTCGCTCACGCGTACGTACAGATTACCATCTCCACAATGCGATGAGATTTGTTCCCACGTTCACCATTCAACGATGATTAGAAAAAAATATTTTATTAATAAGTATGTACTATAGGAAAATTTAATGATACTAGATATATATGTATGTATTTATTTACTTACATATATCTTATTCAGTTACTTCTATTCAATACAATAAGAAAACAGAAGCATCGTTTATGCGTACGTACGACCTACCGTCTCCATAAACGGTTCCTTAAATTTAATATATCAATCTATTATAAATATTTATACTATAAATATACGTGATACATAAATCATGTTTTATATTCTAGAATTATTTAAATCACGATCTAAATGATACGATCAAGAATAACAATTTAAAACTTGTACGATAAAGAAAGCGACTATTAACCAAAATGTTAATTTAACATAGAAATAATTATTAAATGGGTAGTATAAATTCATAAATGAATAATTTATGATATAATAAATTTTAATATGCTTCTAGAATAATTTAATAACATACTATAGTCATTATACAGGATGTTAAACATACCCTCGACCAAAGTAATGTGCAAGGTAAGGGTAAATTTCATAATCTCTTTATTATCTGAGGTTGTTTTTACATATGTATCCACTGGGACATATTTATTATCCATTTCAATGTTTCATAAAAGTGTTTTCAAATTGATTATTTTTATGGGAATTCTTACTAAAACATCATTTTAAATTTTTTAAATATTTATTCTCTTGAGCCTTTCTGATTAATGTCCATGTTTTCGAAATGGTTTTAAGGATTTATTTATATAGACATGATTGTTTTAAAATGTTAATTCATTTAAAAAGTTTAAAAGTGGTATGGGAATCTTTGATACAAACATGTCTTTTAAATGGCTTCCTTTATAAATTATGTGACTTTCAAATGATTTCATGAAAAAAGGGATATTTCTCTCAAATATTTTTACTGATCGTTTTCAGCTATGTCAACATCCATTAGAGGATATAATTCTTGATCGAGGATGATTTATAATTATACATATCTTCCATATTGTATTGAAGTTGTTATGACATGTTTAACTATGGATGTGTTATTTTTATACCATTAATGGTTTATGGATAATGTATTGGCATTTCATATGCAAGTTTTAATATGAAAGTTTATGTTATGATTAAACCTTTTAATACGACGAATGCATTGGACTTAGTAAATGATGGGTGGAGCCCAAAATAACTGCTCGATGCATCGGTTGGTCTCATGATACAATCTAGTGTCTTGGAACTAGGCCAGAACTTTGTGGTTATGAGGTATGGCATTATGCATTCCATCATTATGAAATTGTCTATTGATATTACATGTTATTATTTGACTAGTAAAATATCCATCTGAATAAGTAAATGTCATTAATTGATTTATCTTTTCCATATTATGCTGAAGTTTATTTTTTAATAGCTTTTGTTTTAATACATTTCCTTAAATGTTTATGCTAATTTATGATATTTTCCACAATATTTTTATCTTTGCTCAGCATTTGAGCTCAGCCCATTCAATGATTTACTTTTCCCAGGATGCAAAGAAGTATATTATGACTGATCTATAGGGATAGTATAAGTGATATTAATGTGGTCAATGGAGATATTTTTTTTGTTGTTTGTCATTTTATGTCTGATATTTTAATGTAATGTTAAAGTATGTAATCAATTTTCCAAGACTGATAAACTGATTGGTCCTTTGGGACACGATTCCTTGTAATCATGCCAATTTATTAAAATAATGCACTATATTTAGGATTCTAGGGTTAGGGCGTTATCATTATACTCAATTTTTTTCCCTCTTCAAAAAAGGGTTGAGTTTGGGAGGGTAAAAAAACACTAATAATTGACCAATGATTTTTATCATTTGGTGTTGGGTAGTGGATGTGTGATTTTTATAGAACAAATTCATAAAATATGAAATGTAATGAAAATTTCAAAATGGTATATGTCATTCACAATTCATTCATTTGAATCATGGCCTTTCCATGAGTATGGAACGTTTGAAAATAGTTAATTGAGATATTATTTTGATTATAATGCTATATGATTTATATATTTTTTAACATCTCTTGATAGTTATTGTTTTTATTCAATATTATCAAATGACCTTTATTCGTAGAGATATCTCTGTAAAATTTTGTTGTTCGCTATATTAAATGTGGTGTCTGTCCATCTAAGGTGGATATTATAGATCTAATGATAACCATTTTCTTGAATCATGTATTCATGGTATGACTATAAATAAAATTTTTACATTACCTTTACTTATAAGTTTAAAATTAATGTGACGTAGATATGTATTAGCATGAATTTGTTAAATTATTTATTTATGATACTAGATGGGAGGAGATTCCTCAAATATGAACTTTTGATTTTGTAAAATTTGGAACTTTTAAATAGATAAATCTATTTTCTTTTGGGTTGGTATGTTATAACAAATGATTTTTGAATAATTTATTTTAATTTTAACAACTTATTTATGGGAAACCCATTTTTTAAATTCTTTTTATATTTTCATGGTTATATGAGAAGAATCATGTTCAAGTTAATATTATTAAACATTTGTTCATAAAAATTTTTGAAACCATTATTAGTAAATATTTTTATTTAAATGATTATTTTTTAATTAATTATTTTAAATTAATTGAATTCTAATAATCTGATATTTTTGTAAAATGATTTCATCCTGCCATCACCACAACATTCCCATGTGGTTTAATTGAAAACTATGACAAGATGTTGATCACCATATTGTAGACTCAATGATAGAAAACGGTCAAGAATACTCTAGATAGGAACTATCTTTACACTATAGAATATTATTTCAAGATAAACCCTTTAACACTTAGTATGAAAACATTGGGGTGAAAAAAAGCTATCCCTCAACCTAGGACAACACACCACATTGAACCCCAAGAGGGTCATCATTCCTTACCCAACAAGGGGTGATCCTTCAAGTGATGCGAAGTGGGATCCGAAGTACATAAAACAATATTAAAACAACACTAAGGGGGTCATGTCTATTTATTACGTATTGGGACAACTTCACCAGGGAGGATAGGCCAGACTATGATTATGTTTCCCTTCACTCGTGTATAGATTAGTTTTATGTTTACAGCACAACCGAGTGTTTTATTAAGTAATGACACGCTGTTAGAGTTATTAATGTGTTGAAACAATATTAATCCAATTTCTATAATGAACTGATGTTTCATAGAATGGGATGAATTATCCAATGTTTTGATTCCAAATTGATAATGTCTTACATTAATTCAAACAATGTGTGAATTAAATTTTTGATAGAGATAAAAAAATTAAATGTCAGATAAGGACATTTCATAGGGGAAATGACATGTTATAGGGAACACGAGACTTCTTCAATTTCATCACAACCCCAACCAAGATCATTAGTATTCATCGTACATAATAATTGAAGATATTAAGTATAAAAAAGATATAATATTCCATAGTAAATGATCGTAAATTGCTGCATTGTAAAAAATATTTCTTTTCCCTTGAGTTGGAATGTAGATTTTTCACCATAAGATGTATGAAGTATTTAGATAAATGATTGAATTTTTTTATAAAGGGGAGTATAATTATAATAGGAAAAGATAAATAGATATTATGATGACTTCATGGTTGGTATGAGGGGAGTATAGAGGGGAAAAATTAATCAATAGATTTTTTTATCTTTTGATGATAGTCTTAAATATAATTTAGTTATGGGAGATTTTTTGATCTATACTCTACACATGTTTTTCTGTTTTATAATTTTTCATAAATCATTTATCCTTATCTTATCATTTTTTGTCATGGTGAACAACCACGATTTCATGTGTGGGTATTATCGTAGTGATAGTGGACCAAGAGTATGTGTAATTTTTATAGCTAATTAGAACATAATGGAATGGTGAACCACATAGAGGGAAATTGATACATTGTCATGACCATTCCTCATATACCATACCATAATTATCAAATTATTGTGATTATGATTATGGGATGATTCCAAACATGGTAGGGGTATGTAGAAGAGTGAAAGTAGAACCTACTGTACATATTACATGGAGATTGAAATTAATGCATGTCGGTAGTTTAGTATCACCTTGAGGGAATTATTTAAAAATGTAATTAGAAATATTTTGTTCCAACCATGTAAAAAAATAATTTCCAAGGATTATTGTAATAATTTACACTATATGAATTAAAGATAAATTATATAATTAAATTTAGGAGTCATCCCTCAAAAACGTTTCCACATTCTTTGCGGTAATTACATAAATATTCAATCTTGGCTCATTCAGTGATCCCCTGGTTCCAAATTTGGAGCTCTGTCAACAAAGCCTCTATCATTTTCCACCCTCCTTTGTTCTGGATGTGGGAATCTGCATTAGGAATTTCTTACAGTCCTACTTTGACATTTTTTCCCTATGTGGCTTGCTTCTTTCGCTTCAAATCTATTGTTAATTATCCCTCCTCTGATCATATTTCACTACTCCTATGATCACGACCCCATACTATTATTACTCAGTGGTTTCATGAAATTTTGGGATGGTGTTGGTTGAAACTAGTAATGATTGACTGATCTTGAGGATTGCATCTCATTTTTTTCTGTTTCATTCACACTTAGTCATAACGTGATGGTCAAGTTTTTTTGTGGTCTTTTCTTGTTTGGATTAGTCCTATACATAGTTATTTTCCCAACCCATATATTTATCATTGTGATAGATTGGTGGTTCTCACGTTGCCTCAATGTGATTTAGTACTCGTGGGTTCTCACATAGCCAAAAAGTATTTTTCAAAATAAAAAAAAATTCAGTTTGTCTAATTCACCCCTATATATGAGGGTAGACCTTGAGACTCAAAATTTATATACAAAATTTTTGTAGTATTAATGTTCAGGGTTTTATTTGTTTAAATGTTATTATTTGACCAACAACATAGTAGTTGACAATACCAAGAGTTGCATTATTTCTCTATTCACCTTCACTCACCAAAGGTTTCTATAATTCATCATGTGAAGATCGTAATCATACAATAACAATAAAGATTTGAAATTAAATTTATTTATATTAGTCAATACCAATATTCAATAAACATTCCAACTTAATGTAATGAATTTACTTTTTTTTCAAAAGGTAATAATAATATTAATTATAATTATATCATTATTATTTATTTTTTCATGGGTTGTTCAGACATCATTACGGATAATGGAAGAAGAAATTATATTATTTATAATATTTATATTTAACAAAGTAATATAATGATTCATCACCTCAATTAGAATTAATTTGTAGATATTATCTACCAGAAACATCACTTTATATTATTATTTTTTCACATGCTTAGAATTAATTCATAATAAATACAATTAGAATATCTTTTTCTACAAACATTATACTTATTCAAATTTACATAAAAATAAATATCAACATATTATAAAACAATTCTAACAAATATTATCATATTTTTTTTAGGAATTTTTATTAAAAAATATATGAATTCCCATGAAACAATAATATTTTATCAAGATATTTCATTGGGTAATATTTTAGAATGCGTATAAAAAAATAATACATGTTCCTATAATTACCGTAATTTTCAATCAGTTATTCAACACATTATCATATTATAATGTAATCATGTTTTCATAATTATCAAAATAAAAAAAATGGATGTAGAAATATATTAATACATTCTTTAAAATAATTAGATATTAATATTGTAGTTTTAGGTAGAAATAATTAATTATCCAATTAATAATATCAATATGAATAAAATTAGTATTAATCTTTATCAAATTTTACATGAATATTAGCACTCTATAATCATGGTACTTGACCTACACATATAATTTCTCATTAAATATTATAACTAATGTAATTGAATTTCCTATACAGTTTCAACCCAAATTAATTTTTATAATAATCATTTGAATCATTTATGTGATCTCCTTTATTATTTTACATAATAAAATTCTTTGTGATAATCTTATTTATTATAATATATCCATATCTCGACACTCTAAATAACAATTTTTTTATTGTTTTGATCTTAGAGATGGAGGTAGAACTAATAAATAATTTTGTGAAAACAATCCAAAAAAGCATTCTACCTTGTTATAAAATTTTCAATGCTTTTAGATCATTCCTTCATTGCCTCATGTTGTTTAAACCACCACAATAAGAAAATTTTCCTATTGTTTGAAGAAGGGGGGAGTTTAATTTATCTCTTAATGGGACTTCGTGAAATGAAAATGAGAGGAATATTAAGATTCTACTACAATATTCTAGTAGTGTAATTTGTTAGAGAGGTGAGGAAGAAAGTTATTTTGTCCCAAAACTATATTCATAATGTTTCTAATAAATTCCCTATAAAACACTATAAAAACATGTCAAATTTATAACTTTCAACTATCTAAAAATTAATACTCACCATGAATCATTTAACCTAAAATGACACAGCTATGTGACCTGCCATTTACATTTCACAATGATTTATGTCCACAATGTTACCACCCACAAAATAGTAAAAATTTAATAATAATTATAGTAATAATAATTGTAATTTAATAACTGTAATAGTAATAATATTTAGGATTTGAAAATCTTTAATCTATTGTTTAATAACTAAGATTATATATTACATCTCACTTATTAAAAAGAAAACATTTCAAAAAAAATGTTGTGTCATAATTTTCATCTAATCTCTTTCTAAAGTGATACTAAAAAATTTCAATTTAAGAAAAAATATTTAAATATTAATAAATATTAATTATTTTATGAGTTTCAATAGAAATTTAAAATTAAAAAAAATATTGATCGATGTGGAAAAACCATATTACAACACAAATAGTTCAATTTGAGAAATCTTCTAATGTCATTTAATATGGTAAAATTTCCATTATGCCCATTTTTTAGACCAATTATTTCAGAAATAAAAAAATGAAATTATTCTAGATCAAGAGCCAAAATTCACTAAAACTTCTTTCAATGAGTTCCCATTGTCCATGAGTGAAAATTCCGTAAGAATTTTTTCTTTAACCTCTATTTGTAACATATAAACTACTTCAACGAAAATCTAATATGTGATATTAAATCGTCACTATCTTATATCTAATGTAGGTTGTAAACACATGGAATCATTAATCTTTTTCCTTCTAAGATCATTATGATCTCATTCAATGTACATATTAAATTAATGAATCTAACGCTTAAAATCTAGGAATTAAATATTGATTTGAAATCCAACACATGTTCAAAAAATCCAACTCATAATGAATGAGGTTATTATTAATGAAATGTTTGGGCACATCAATATCTCCATGAGCATATAGGAACATCCCCAACTTAAATACACACAACACATTATACAAATATACAAGAAGAGTAAAAATAAAATCAATTAATTGAATGAGAACACTCATATAATACTCAATTGATAAATAATATAATAATCATATGCTCAATTTTACTTCAATTACAAGAGATTGAATTTTTTCCATAAAAAATTTGAATTTCAACAAAATAGGTAAATTAAATATATAAGAAAAAAATAATATCTATATACATAATAATTTTTATTAATTATGATCTAAAATTAATATATAAATAAAAAATTTATAATATAGAAAATTATTAATCATTATGGTGTGTAAGATAATGATAAAATTATAATTATTTTTCTCATCTTTTAAAACACGTAATTTATTAACACTGAGAAGAGCCCAAAAAATATTATTGAAGAAAGGAGAAATTGGAATTTATAAATAAATTCTACAAAACAATTCTTTCAACATATATTCATATCATAAATTTTAAATATCTTTCTGAAGAACACCTAGTAATACTAAATATTTAAACTTAATTACTTGAATGATAAATAAAATAGTATATGAGTTTTTAAATCGAATAAAATAAAAATCGGTGACATTAATGTTTGTAGGTGTATTATATATATATATATATATATATATATTAAATTATAAATTTAATTTTTAATTGTTGTATCAAATGTTTATGGATGGAATATTTTTATTTTCCTATAACTTGAAAATTATATAGAAATAACCAGGTAATTAGTCCAACTATTCATACAAAATTTTATAAAAGTGATCCATTTAATATCAAATTATTGTTTATGATATGATATATTGTCTATGTATTTTATATATGATTATATAATCCACCAATAAAAAAATAATAATGAAGAAATTTATTAGGAAAAAATATCTATAATATTTTGTATATAATCACACACTTATATAATTTATTGTAAATTTGGGAGAGTTTAATGAATTTATAATTTATATTTCTATGTGTTATCAATTTTTTTGGAATAATATTTCTTAATGATGTGTGAAAGTTACTTTTACTGGATTATGGAGATATTTATAATTATTATACCATAAAATTGGATCATTATAAATCAAATGGTCTATTAAAACACAATATCGGTGTATTTTTTCATTAGAATTCTAGTGGAAGGCCATTAATATGTATTTGGAAAAGGTGATGTTATGACCTTGTTATTATATACCTCAAAGAGTATAATGGTATTCTAATAGAACATCACTCAACATAGGATGTCTAGTAGGAACAATAAATCTGGTGGAATTACAATATAACTTTTTTATAGTTCCTTGTATTTTCAAGAAATAAATATATTTGGAATTTTAGGGATAATATGTTTCTAAAAATATTTTTTAAAATTTTTTCATCTTGATGATTATTAGGTCAGCCAAATTCTACCTCAAGATTTATTATCATTGATCATTTCTAAAATAATTAAATCATAAAGGATTTATGAGTCATAAATTTTATTAGAATCTAGTAGTTAGTGCTTGGATAAAAAGAACTATTTCTCAATTAATTATATTAATTATATTTTTTTTTGTATTTTGTAGCGCATTATTAATTTATTTTTATAGTTTGGTGAAGTATTGATAATATATCTTGATTTAAGAACTAATTGTTTTAACATAGGATTATTTTTAGGTAGACCCAAACTGGAAATTAGATCTAACTCCACTTTAATTATCCAAATTGTATGTGCATCAATAAAGTAACACATAAGGGATTAAAATGAATAACTAGTGAGTACAGATTTAAATTAAATTTAATATAGGAGTAATTTTTTTCTATAATTATAATTGAACATTGTATAAAATAAATTAACACTAGGTCAATAATCTATGCATTCAACCAGGTTAAATAATAAATTGGATTCATAAATTAATAAAACAAATAAGGTTATTAAATTGTAAATCAATCTGTTTTATGAATTAATATATGTGTTTATGATATCTTCTAATTTAGTATTAGTTATGGAATTATCAGTTTCCTTTTGGTTATTCATGGTCATTTTTATTTTACTACTAATTTGATTAATTATAAATCTTTTTGAGATTATGTTTAGATTAATTTCTATTAATAATAATACGATGTTGTTATTGGGGTATTTAGTTTGTCATTATTATTGAATGATTTTTTATGTAAATTCTATGTATTAATCTGTATATAGGTTAATTATTTTATCTTTGTAATAATATGATCAATGAAAAATTTTATAACCTACATAATGATATGGTGGAGGTATCTCCATATGATATTTCATTCTATGGACATGACTTGTTTTATTCTATATACACTACCAATCATACTTTTTAGGAAATCACAATTGAGTTTAGACTTGATATCATGGTATTTTAGTGAGAAAAAGAAATATCATTATGTTTAATTATTTATATATATGAATGAAATTTTATACTCATAAATATCACTTTTACATATGAATATAATTTATTTCTAAGGATTTTTTTATTTGGTATGAACATACATATGTTTTCACACACCCTTTAAAAATAACATATACATATGTTTAGATTCCATTTCTCAATGTGTGGTAATGTAATGTTCCCTATGATATAAGGTTATGTCATTGGTACACGAACAATGTTATAGGGACTGAGTTAAGTGGAGACTCGAAAACTACTTTTTCAGATATCATGGAATCATTTTGATTAATAATTTTTATTAGTACTTTTATAAATATTTATTATTCATTGAATTTAATGATATATTAATATTTAACATTATATACATATTAACAATATTGAGATATTTTTTATATTTATATCAGTTGATTTTATTTCAGCATTTATAATTTCTATTTTTAACTTATTATTTTTATGTATAGTATTAAGAATTCACAGACCATTACATTTCATTGTTAAATAGTTGTGAGTGTCTGTAGAATGATTAATGGTTTATGGTAGACAAATAGAAGGGTTCTCAAATGAAAATTCATCTATAATAATAGGTTATTCCATGAGTAGATGAATTTAAATGAAATAAGTCTTATTAAAAAGATTATTTGTTGATATTGGAGTACAAGTCCATAGACACTTCAGTTTCTACATGACATTATGTGTTACAACATGGGGTATTGGTCATGAGATTTTCAAATTATACTATCTAAATGAATGAAATTGGTTGCAAACAAAAGCAATTTATAAATTGAATATTTTTGGATTAATATTATCAAGGGGAA
Organism: Viscum album; assembly: GCA_963277665.1. Taxonomy (NCBI): domain Eukaryota; kingdom Viridiplantae; phylum Streptophyta; class Magnoliopsida; order Santalales; family Viscaceae; genus Viscum; species Viscum album. Next base: position 824,931,946 of record OY728123.1, read on the forward strand.
ATTTCAACATGGTCATTTTATTTCTCCATGATGTTCTGGGCTCTAACAATTCATGGTTTATGAATTTTAAATATTGTTACATATTGGTTGATTGAGTTATATCATGATGTGTTTCATAGAAGTAATCAAGACTGAGTTTGAGACTAATAATTATGTGATTAAACTAAATGTATAATGTTTCATTTAATGAATCTACTAGTTATTCCATGTTATTCTTGGCCTCTATCAAATTTAAGAAGTTTGAATCCTTATTATTTGTTTAGGCCTACACCATGATCTTCATATTGATCATCCCTTATAGTAAGACACTTCTTACTTCACCATGATATTTGTTTTCTATATTTAAAATATAAATTCATGAATTCCCCCTAATTATCTATTGTTCAAATATCGGAACCCTAGGTTCATAGTGTCTCATATTTGTAGATCATTCATCATACATTAGTAGGTTTTAGCTATTTGCATCAATAGATAAATATATTTTCATTTTTGGTTACCCACCATCCTCACCCATCTTATTCCATTATATTACTCATTTCTTCTAATATATATGTAATTTAGTTTCAATCAAAATTTTCATTTTATTTTTATATTTCGATGGGTGGATTTTTGTGATTAAAAATTGTGACGAATCCCTTCAAATTTAGTGTGTCTTGATCCCTGGTTTTCTCAATTCTTATGATTTATTCTTTAAAGAATCAACTAAGTATTGGGATTTGTGTATTTTATTTTTTTATTCATGTTTTAATTTTTTTAACATGATTATTTTATTTATATTAAATTGTCAATGTGGTATATGTTTATTTCATTCAAAGATGTTATTTGGGATGTATAAAATATTCAATGGTTTTTTAAATTTTGATTGCCTTTCAATCAAACAAAAAATAAGTAAATACGTGAAGCAGCTTAAAAAATTTTCCATATATAAAATATTTTTAAATATATTTATCCCATTATTAAATAAATAAATATATATCATAATTAGTTTTTAAAATTAATTAACAATTACCATTATAGAGTTACAACTTGATTTCATGTTTTTATTAATATATGATTTCTTTATAAATGTTTTACATTATTTCATTATACAATTTATTAATTAAATTTAAATTTAAATATATTAGTTTATTCGAAAATAAACCATTATATATTTAAAAGGTAGGTTTATCCACATCCTTATATATGTGTTAAAATAATCATTATATTTAATTTCATATTTAAATACAAATTTTGTACACTATAATCACTATTTCAAAATAACATCCACAATATATGATGTTCCTAGAAAATAAAAATTTTAATAAAATACTATTAAGTATTAAAATATTTAAAAATAAAGTAAAATTGTTATATAAATAGAATGTGTAATTTATTATGAAAAATTAAAATGCATAATGATTATAGTAACTATTTATTATTTCACATTTGATAATTTTTTAAAAAAATTTAAAAATAAAAGTTTAATTAATGTATTATTAAATATAATAAGACAATTGAGAACTAAAAAAATCATATAATGGTCCAAATCAAAAGAAAACACATTTTAATCTTCTTAAAATAGCTAAATTGATTTATAATATTTATTCTCTATGTTATCTTTTAAAAACCTTATTTTATAACATAAAAATATAATATATCACTATAATATAATCGATGAATTTTTTTTTCATATTTTATAGAGTTTTAATATTGGATCCATGGTGTAGACATAGTAAAACACAACCCTTCCATGAATATTTGTGGTAGTGAGGAATACACTCTATGACCTAAAGAAATGATAATATGCATGATAACCGTACATTTTTTTAAAAACAATTGAAGGTTCAAAATTTAATTCTATAAATTTTAAGACATGAAATAAATGGGACATATAAATAAATATTTGGTTATTATATAATTTTTTTTGAAAATTATTATATTTGAATTTTGTTTTGGAAATTTTATGATTTATAGTTTCAAATTAGGATATTATTTGTCATGTATCATTATTATTTTATTATTATTAATTTTTTAATTATAATATATATGATGGATATTTAGTTAATAATATAATGGTATTTTTGGATTGAATATTTATTTTTTGTGAATATCGGTAACATTTAAATGGATTACAAGGATTCTTTAACGTTCCACGATGATTAGTCTCCAACCAGTGTAGGTTGTAAATGTCAAATGAGATGTTGATGGGAAATTCTAATGTTTTTGTGGCCACATGATGTGTGGTATCATATTAAAATGTTGAAGGATAGTGAAAGCAGATTCAATATTAACCATATGTACAATAAATGAAAACCTATAAACAATAGTAATATGATACATTGATAAGAGGGTGTGACATGGAGGCAGGATAAGTAAAACACTAGAATGAAAAAAACATATTGGGAGACAATGACATGGATGATTTATATCATATTACAGTTGTATGAATAGTTCATATTGGAGATTAAATCTTGTTAATGAAAATGAGGAATAAAAATTGAGCCATACAAAGAAACATGGACCTTCCATTGGATGGAAAAAGATTCAAAATTTATAGAAAAAACATGGTTATTTGATATGGGAATATTGATATGTGAATCTAGGATTAACAAATATGGGTCCTTATATTATGTTTTTCTACCTTTGATAGTGTGTTTGATATGAAAATGATATTTCTTATTTTTATGGGTTTGCATTTTATTTTAGTTTCTTCACTACATTCATAGTTTTGATTATTATTATTGTTATTAGAATAGTTATAGTAATATTTTTTTATTTTTATTGTTGTTGTTATTGATATATTATTATTATTAATATTAATGTCATTAATTAAAATTTATGATGATGATGATGATGAATATATTAATAATAATTGGACCTTAAAATAGAACCAATAGGTAAAGAGTGTACAAATTATTTGTATGATCAATGATTGATGTAGAATAAATAAAGCTTGATCCTTCACAAATTCTATCATTGTGAACAAGCAATATTCCCACGATGATGATTGCATTTCCCCAACAAACTATTGACATAAGGGTTCCCATGAAATCATATTCTCAAAGAAGGAGATTAATCCTTCATCTTTTGAATTCATATTATCCATAGAGTGTTTTGTTTATTAAACGTATACATTCACTAATATTTATAAAAAATAACTTGAAATTATTGGATTAATTCAATCTGATTAATGGTTTTATGGTATTATTCATGTTTTAATCACATGTGATTTAGAAAATGATTTTTTTGTGATTTATGTAAAGAGGTAATTGGTTTTTGATCATATAGAGAAAAATATTAATGTTTCTTCTTAAAATGTGGTTGTCCATGGGGACTATAATGATCTTATATAATCTATTTAGGAGTTAAAATATTTTTTTTAATATTTATGAAAATCTAGATAATGAAATGACTATGAAACCATGGGAAATATTGTAGTGACAAGATTCATGAGAATACTTTAATGATTAGTATGCTAATAAAAATTTAAATACTCAAATAATATTTATAATTGTAATTATGATATATTAATACTAAATATTAATAATATTTTATGTGGATGCTAAATTAATAGACGATTTTACTATTAAGAAAGGCCTCATTACTAGGATTCACACATGTTTTGATTATAAATATACGGTTGATCTAAAAATAATATAATTGTCTAATTTACCTTATATATTTATCTATAGATTGTGAATTTTTTGATCAAAAAACATGTGTTATGTTTGATCATGATCCTAAGGTAATCATCCATTTAACTCTAGGTAAGAAACATCCTAGAGTCATAATTAACATATTAATGTCCACATATAAATATATTGAAATTTTCATTACATGAAGATGATTTAATAATATATAATAGGTGGGACATGAAATTTCTCTCCAATGATTTTCTTCTAAAATGAATTCGGTTTAAATAGAATATAATTTTCTTTGATCCCATATGATATGAAATTGGTGGTGATCCTAAGAAGCTATGGTTATGTTTTTATCTATACTATTGGGATAAGTGTCTAATAAATGTTTTTAATGTATATATTATTACGATGAAATGAATCATTAAATTATGTACCACATAATTATTTTACTAATTATTTAGGGATTATATTGTTGTTGTAAGAAACCGATTATTATTTTTGAGGTACGGTCTTCTTCTTTTTTACTTTTCCTTTAGTGTTTTTGAGAAAATATGGAAAATGGGGGAAAATCCTAAATTTTGGAACAACACGCCATGTACTTTTCCACACACCGTGTACATTTGGCCGTGTTGGGATGAGTACATGGGGCGTGTTGCCATGTCGGTGAGGAGGGGTGTAGGAACCTACTACACGCCATGTAGTGGTACATTACACGCCGTGTAGTCAGTCGGCATGCTTAAACAGTAAGGCGGTGGAGTCGCTGCCAGCTGGGCGGCAGTACACGCTATGTACTCGAAAGTTCATGTCATGTACTCAGGTTAACGGATGAACAGTGTGGCAGTGCCGCAAGGGGAATAGTTAAATTAAAGAAGTACACACCATGTACTCATATGTACACACCATGTACTTTGTTTTTTTGGCTCAAAACAGGCAGTAGCCTCCTCATTTGGCAGAGGAGGCGTTTGAGGCATTTTGGATCCAAGGAAGACAACCAAACCTTTGATGATCAGCCGGGTGTTCGTCTGGAATCTGATTAGGCTTGGGAAGATCTCGTTGGAACCGCTCGGGTAATCCCCCTCCTCTCCTGGTATGGTTCTTACCAATTATTCCCCTAACGGAAGTTATTTACGTTTGGATAAGATTTGTTCTTCATCATATCTACGCAATTCTTGTGCGTTTCTAAAGTTAGCGTTCGAGTATAATGCTCGTTGACGTATATGTTAGGTGGCTTGGTGTTTATTTTCCAATTGTCATGCGTTTTGTGTATTTTTGAGCTACAAACCCATATTGGGGTGTCGTGAGGCTTAGTACATTACTATATTTAACTCCTAGGATTTCATAGGTGATTAAATTGGGATAATAAAAATGCTGTTTGGGATCGTTGCATGGATCCAGGACCATCCCGAGTGGTGCGTTCCTCTATTTAGCCATTTGTCCAGGAAACCCGAGGGTATTCCTTTAAAGTAGTAATAGTAGAATTGCAGTTAGAGGAATTTTTTGTTTACTACTTGTCTACATGTTGGGCATGTCCCGATTACCTGTTTAGCCTGAGGGCATGGTCGTGATTAGCCTGTGGGCACTGCACTATTTAGCCCGAGGGCTGTAGTTATTTTGCCTAAGGGAAACCTTTCGTGCCTGAGGGCCTGACTTCTATGCCTGAGGGCAATTTCTGTTATGGGTGAGGGCAATATCTGCGGGTTGGATTCTGGATAGCATGAGGGCAAGACTACGGGCGTGGTTTTAGTATATTAGCCTGAGGGAAAGCTTCTGTTTGGCCTGAGGTCTTAGTACTGTTGAGCATAGAATGTTACTAAGTTAAATGATTAAATGAATAATAAAATGGAAATATAACTGGTAGTTAGTTACATTTGAGTACTGCATACTTTATTGCATTTTACTACTGCACACTCTTGTTTCATGCTTACACGTAGTTGGGCACGAGCCTTTGGTGGGTGCCTACTGAGATATATTTCTCACACCCTGTTTGGGTCATGCTTTTCGGCCCAAATAGATTACGTTTCTGCAGGTGTTGATAAGGGCAAGATTCCCTACATAGGTACTTGAATGTTGCTGTGGAGTAGGAGGGCATGGGAACGAGCCCCGGCTCACAATGTCGCTGCTAGCTGTTTTCTTGGTTTTGCTGTACTCTGCTTTTTGTTGTACTATACAGATGTATAACATGTTCTGGCTGCTTTCTTAGAACTTCACATGTTGCATCATTTTCTATATATAGTTTGTTATATCCACTGCTATTGTTTATTTCAGTTGTGTATGGTTTACTGCTTCCATTGTTGATGTATGTTTTATTTCCATTCCGCTGCGCTACACTTTGACAAATGATGGCATAGTTTCCCCACTATCAGACCTGGTTCGTCGCTGCTAGTCGGAAGCCTCTGGCATTTGGGATAATGCTCTTGAGGTCACATGGCGAAACGGGTTCAGGGCACCCATTGAGTGGCACCCGGCTCAGGACGTTACAAAGTGGTATCAGAGGGGTTCTATTCTTTAACTTAATATTTGGATCTGTAGTCAGGGATAAGATGAACGGTAGTTGGTAATAAGTTGTGACCAGGCGTAGCTAACCCGTGTACAGGGAAAATCCAGTCTACCTCGTATTTTACAATTCTTTTGATTATGAAAATTTTATAGTTGATATGTTTTCACCGTTGGGTGACACACTTTGAGATTGTGCAATTTACCTTTTATCTATGGGTTCTATTTAGTTGTAACCCGATGAGATGAGGGTATGCCATCACATGCATCATATAGGCACATGTTAGAAATCACATGCCAAGCACAGTTTCCATGCCATGTAGGTGCATTAGAGATTGCATGTTGTTGTGATGGATATTGTGCTAGAGAAGAATTCTATTGTGATTGCTGCTTGATAAAATACCTGCTATATGATAGGGTATGTTTGTGTGAGCTTGTTTATAGAAAGGACGCCACACTTTGGTTTTTGGGGAGTATAGTCCCCCATTGACCAGAAGTTGGTGGATCATTGACTGTTTATTGGTTATAACAGAGATAAGATTTCAAACAATGATTCGTGGGGAGTATGGGACCCCATGGGTTGGAATTTGACACTTAGGTGTTGTTTTACGGTATTTTCTGGGTTCCGGGGATGTTTTTGAGGCATACTATCCGGAAACCCAGTATACACTCCATGTAGTATTTTTATACACGTCGTGTATGTTCTTCTGTTCAGGAAGAAAAATGAACTTTATGAGTACACGCGATGTACCCTCAGTACACGCCGTGTAGTCTCTTCCCGTGTCAGAAACCGTGTGGGCGGTGACACGGGGTAGGGAAAGGCTTGGGTAGAACACGCCATGTCCATGAAGGACACACCGTGTAGTGATGACCTGGAGTCCGGCCGTGTAACTAACAACATGGGTCCATGAACTCCTGTACAGAACACGCCGTGTCAATGATGGACACGCCGTGTAGTGTGACATGGGGACTCAGCCGTGTAACTAACAACACGGGCCAGTGTCACCTCTCCCTGAACACACCATGTACCTTTGGGACATGCCGTGTAGTCTTGTCCGAGGATAGACTGTGTTGTGTTAGCCATGTGGCTGGGAAACGAGGTGTTGTACATGTTGTTTACGGGTGTAACAGGCCATGTGGTGTTAAGCAGTGTAGTCGGCTATGTCACAGACGAGACGGGCAGTTGGAAAATAACATCATACAAGCCATGTAGATATTATACACGCCGGGTAGTTTTTGTTCAACGGGATCCATGTGGCTGAGCCGTGTATAAGGACCTGGGCAGGGGAAGAGAAGTCAAGTACACACCCTGTAGTCAGTGTACACGCCGTGTAGTCTTGTTTTGCAAATTTTGAAATGCCTTCTTCTCTTGTTCCTTTGAGGTTCATTTGTTTCAGTCTTAGTAATCAAGAATCTGAGGCATGATTTTTACCCCGTAGTGTCATGCCGCGTAGACGACCGCGAGTTGTTCGCCAGGAGAGCGGCGACGATTATACTACAGATATGGTGGGCCATGGGCTACCAGTTGATCCTCTAGCAGAGCCAGATGTGGCCCCAGCTGCTATACTAGACACATGCACGAAGGCACAGTTCCGTGAAGGCTTTATGCGGTTCATGCAGACCTTTCAGGAAGCACCGCAGGCTGACACATCAATGGCTGAGCTGAAACATATCTTTCAGCAGCAACATCCGCCTATGTTTTCAGGGGATGGTGGACCACAGGTTGCAGAATCTTGGCTAGGATCGATGCAGACTATTTTCGAGCATCTTCAAGTGCCTCTACGGAGGAGGGTCAAGCTCGCGACTTACATGCTGCGTGATTCCGCAAAGAGGTGGTGGGATGTTACCACCCAGTAAGAGCATCACAAAGACATGGCGTGGGATGATTTTCAGAAAGTCTTCTATGAATTCTTCTTTCCTGAGACGCTGAGGGCAGATAGAGCTCAAGAGTTCAGGAATCTGCAGTAGGGCGCTATGTCGGTGATGGACTATTCTTCTCGCTTCACCGAGATTCAGCGTTTTTCACCCGTACTGGTGGGTGATGAGACGCTGAGAGCCAGACGTTTTGAGGATGGTATTCAGTATGACATCCGAGTGCTGGTGAATGTTTCCAGTATGCCTTTAGTATACGCTGTTGTGAACTGGGCGCTGATTACAGAGAGGAACCTATGGGAATCTAGTGGTGTGGGCAAGGACGGTTCAGCACCAGTTACTGGTACTATTTCTACTGGCAAGAGGAAGAGACATATGGACTTCTCTCAGGGTGGTAGTACCAGCCATGCAGAATCTTCCGGTGGCCCGATCAGGTCCTACTAGTGTGTAAGATAGGGGCATAAGAGACCGTAGTGTCCAAGAGACCCAGTGGAGTGCCGAGCTTGCGGCATGATGGGCCATCTGCTGCACTTTTGCAGGGCGTTTCAACTAGTGGCAAGTGAGAGGGGTTCTCTGCAGACTCTGCGTGCAGGAGCAGGACCAGTGGCTTCTTACCAGTCAGGGAACTGGAATATGTCAAGGCGTGCAAGAAGAGATGGTGGTCATGGCCATGGTAGCTAGACACCAGGATCTCAGAGGCAAACGGGCGGGAAAACTCTGGGTAGCCAGGCTGTGTCGCATGTCCGTAGCACTGGGCAGACATATGCAGTGCAACAGACCCAGCAGGAGCAGGATCCCAAACGTTCTATAGTAATAGGTACAAATCTAGTAGCTTCTGTCTTATCTTCAGTGCTTTTTGATACGGGTGCCACACATAGTTTCATATTTGTACCCGTTGTAGAGAGCCTTGGGCTTGGTGTTTCTTCTTCTTCTTCTGATATAATGACGCTAGACACTCCTTTGGGGTCTAGGACGGCTGGTGTGCGTCGGTGTAAGGAGTGCCCCCTTGCGGTTGGAGGGTGTCACATCCTTTGGGACCCCTATGTCTCAGAGATGGCGAGCTATGACATCATTATCGGGATGGACTTGTTGGTTCCCTTTCGAGCCTTTATAGACTGCTATCATCATAGGGTACATTTCACGTCACTAGTGTGCGGAGTGTTTCTATACAAGGGTGAATGGGATGTTCATGGGAGTTGAGCTGGACCAGAGTATCATGGGCGAGGTTGAGTCACGGCCCAGATTGGGAGCTTATATCTGGATGATCAGGGGACTTGTCAGAAGGATTTCCCTCCAGTTGTTAATCAGTTCAGGGACGTCTTCCTGGATGACTTTTCAGATCTACCTCCAGTGCGAGTGGTGGATTTCTCTATCGAGCTTGTGCCAGGGGAAGCATCGGTGTCCATTCCTCCTTATAGGATAGTGACACCTGAGCTGGAGGATCTCAAGAGGCAATTAGAGGAGTTGCAGGAAAAGGGCTTTATCCGACCCAGTCCTTCTCGTTGGGGTTTCTAGGTCCTTTTTGTGAAGAAGGTAGATGGTACCCTCAGACTCTACGTGGATTATCGAAAGCTGAACCAGTTGATGGTTAAGAACCGATATCCCTTGCCACGGATAGATGATCTGTTTGATCATCTTTGTGGAGCACGAGTGTTCTCAAAGATTGACATGAGATCTGGATATCCTCAGCTACGTGTGACACCATCAGATATACATCTTACTGCTTTCGGGAGTAGGTATGGTCTATACGATTATACGGTTATGCCGTTCGGACTCACGAACGCGCCGACAGTTTTCATGGCACTGATGAATCGTGTGTTCCATCCGTATGTTGATTCTTTTGTGGTAATATTCGTGGACAACATCTTGGTGTACTCTCGCACTCGACACGACCATGCCACCCATCTTGAGATCGTATTGAGTACACTGAGAGAGCATCAGCTGTATGATAAGCTCTCGAAGTGCCACTTTTGGATGGACCAGATTCACTTCTTGGGTCATATCATCTCAAAGGAAGGAGTTGCAGTAGACCCAGAGAAGTTGAGAGCAGTATTTTCCTAGGAGCAGCCAAAGAATGTGTTTGAGATACAGAGTTTCTTAGGGATTACTAGTTACTACAGACACTTTATACAGGACTTCTCATGCTTAGCAGCACTGTTGATGGGACTGACTAAGAAGGGTGTGAAGTTCGTTCGGTCAGAAGCTCGTGAGACAGCTATTTAGGACCTGAAAGGAAGGTTGACATCAGCACCGATCGTGATACTCCTAGATCAGGGGAAGAGCTATACAGTTTACTGTGATGCATCAGGGATTGGGCTGGGAGATGTTTTGATGCAGGGCGACCGAGTTGTTGCGTACGGGTCTCAGCAGTTGCAGCCACATTAGAGGAATTACCCAATGCATGATCTCGAGTTGGCTGCAGTTGTGCATGCATTGCGCTGTTGGAAACATTATCTGTTGGGAGAGAATTTTGTGGGTTTCAATGACCACAAAAGCCTCAAGTATATCTTTACACAGCGTGACCTGAATCTGAGGCAGAGAGGGTGGGTTGATTACCTACAGTCCTTCAATTTTGATCTTGCCTATACAGCAGGTAAAGGTAATGTAGTAGCTGATGCACTGAGCAGGTAGACTCAGTTACTGGATGTGCAGGAGGCCAGTGGTGAGTGGCAGCTTATGGCTTTGTTCTATGAGATGCTTCTGGAGGTGCATGACAGTTAGGGGCAGACTTATCTTTCATCTTTAGCTATGAAATCTACCCTCCTAGGCATAGTGAGGATGAGGCAACTATCTAATTTAGAAGGCCTTGTTCTACGGTAGTCGGTGGCATGTGAGGACCCTCCTTCCAGTTGGACGATGGGTGACGATGAGTTTTTGTGTTTCCATGGACGAGTATGGGTCCCAGGGGATATACACGTAGAGATGATGTGGGAGTTTCATGCTTCGTCTTGGGAAGTTTAACCCGAGGTTACCAAGATTTACCGTGACTTGAGGCGTCTGTTCTGGTGGCCGGGTATGAAGAGAGATGTAGCTAGTTTTGTTACGAGGTGTTCCACCTGTCAGTAGGTGAAGGCGGAGAATTAGAGACCAGCTGGGCTATTATAGTATTTACCCATTCCATAGTGGAAATGGGATGATGTTGCGATGGATTTTGTGAATGGATTGTCGAGGTCACCTCAGGGCAATGACGCCATGTGGGTTGTTGTGGACAGGCTCACGAAGGTAGCTCACTTCTTGCCGATAAAGGAGACCTTTTTTGTTGGAGAGCATGGAAGGTTGTATTTCCGATAGATCGTACGTCTTCATGGGTTCCCTCGTTCTGTCGTTTATGATAGGGACGCCCGCATTATGTATCATTTCTGGCAGAGTTTTCAGAGGGCACTGGGTACACAGGTGCTTCTAAGGACAGCATACCACCCTCAGACGGACAGCCAGTCAGAGCGTATGATATAGGTACTTGAGGACATGTTGAGTTCATGCATCATAGACTTTGGGGGATCTTTGGAGAAGAATATACCCTTAGTCGTGTTTGCCTATAACAATCGTTTTGAGGTGACTATTGAGATGGAACCTTACGAGGCTTTATATGGTAGGCCATGTCGATCACTATTGTGCTGGTTAGAGGCAGTTGAGGCAGCTTTACTGGGACCACAGCTCGTGCATGATTCATCTGAGCAGGTCCAGTTGATTTGGAAGTGGATGGATACCGCTCAATCTCATCAGAAGTCTTACATTGATCATCGCAAACGACCATTGGAGTTCGTGTTCAGGGATCAGGTTTTTCTACGTGTTTCGCCGAGGCTGGGACACAAGAGGATCAGAAGACAGGGTAAGATTTCACCGAGGTATGTGGGGCCATCTGAGATTCTGGAGAGAGTCGGGATGGTTTCCTATTATTTACAGTTACCACAGCGGTACGGAGCCATGAACGACGTCTTCCAAGTGTCTCTATTGCGTTGCTATCATTCAGACCCATCTCACATCTTTCAGCCTGATGAGGTTGAGCTGGAGGCAGATGCGTCCTTTGAGGAGCATCCGATTCTTATCATTGATAGGAGCATGAAGGTTCTCCGAGGCTGGTCAGTTCCTCTCGTACGGGTGTTATGGAAGCATGGCCGAGTGCAGGACAAGACCTGGGAGCGGGAGGCCGACGTACGTGCTCAGTGGCCAGATCTGTTCTGAGATTTATCTTCTCCACCATTGGAAGGGTAATTTGAGGACGAATTTCTATATGGGGGGAAGTTTTTAAGAACCTGGTTCTTATTTTTGAGGTAAGGGCTTCTTCTTTTTCTGTTTCCATCAGTGTTTTTGAGAAAATATTGAAAATGGGGAAAAATCCTAAATTTTGGAACTACACGCCGTGTACTTTTCCACACGCCGTGTACTTTTGGTCGTGTTGGGATGAGTACACGTGGTGTGTAACCATGTTGGCAACGAGGGGTATAGGAACCGACTAAACGTCGTGTAGTGGTACCCTACACACTGTTTATTCAGTTGGTAAGCTTAAACAGTAAGGCGGTGGAGTCACCTCCATCTGGGTGGCAGTACACACCGTGTACTCGAGAGTACATTTTGTGTACTGAAGTCGACGGATGAACATTGTGGCAGTGCCTCTAGGGGAATTTTTTAATGAAAGAAGTACACGTCGTGTACTCAGAAGTACACACTGTTTATTTTTTTCTACTTAAAATAGGCAGTATCCTCCTCAATTGGTAGAGGAGGCATTTGAGCCGTTTTGGAGCCAAGGAGGATGGCCAAACCTTTGAAGATCCACCAGGTGTTTGACTAGAATCCGATTCGGCTTCGGACGATCTTGTTGGAACCGCTCGGGTAACCCCTCTCCTCTCCTGGTACTGTTCTTACCAATTCTTCCCCTAACAAATGTTATTTACGTTTAGATGGGTTTTGTTCTTCATCAGATCTACACCACTCTAGAGAGTTTCTGGAGTCGGCGTTCGAGTATAACGCTCGTTGACGTATAAGGTAAGTGTCATGGTGTTGATTTTCCAACTATCGCGCGTTTTTGTGCGTTTTTGAGCTATGAACCCATATTAGGGTGTCGTGAGGCTGAGGTCGTTTCAATATTTAACGCCTAGAATTTTATAGGTGATTAAATTGTGATAATAAAAATGTTGTTTGGGATCGTTGCTTGGATCCAGGACCATCCCAAGGGGTGCGTTCCTATGTTTAGCCGTTTGGCCAGGATACCTGAGGGTATTCTTTTAAAGTAGTAATAGTATAATTGCAGTTAGAAGAATTGCTTGTTTACTACATGTTTACATGTTCGGCATGGCCCGGTTACCTGTTTAGCCAGAGGGCGTGGTTGTGATTAGCCTGTGGGAACTGCACTATTTAGCCTAAGGGCTGTAGTTATTTCACCTGAGGGAAACCTTTCGTGCCTAAGGTCTTGTCATCTGTGCCTGAGGGCGAAACTTCCTTTGCCTGAGGGAAATTTCTACTAATCCTGAGGTCAATACCTACGGGTTGGATTCTGGATAGCCTGAGGGCGTGGTTTTACTATATTAGCCTGAGGGCAGGCTTCTGGTTGGACTGAGGTCTTGGTGCTATTGAGCACATAACGTTACTAAGTTAAATTATTAAATGAATATTAAAATGGCAATATAACAGGTAGGTAGTTACTTTTGAGTACTGCTTACTTTATTTCAGTTTACTACTCCACACTGTTGTTGCATGCTTACACGCAGTTGGGCACGAGCCTTTGGTGGGTTCCTACGGAGATATATTTCTCACACCCTGTTTGGGTCATGCTTTTTTGCCCAAATAGATTACGTTTCTGTAGGTGTGGATAGGGTAAAGAGTCCCTACACAGGTACTTGACTGTTTCTGTGGAGTAGGAGGGCATGGGACCGAGCCTAGGCTTGCGATGCCGCTGCCAGCTATTTGCTTTGTTTCGCTGTACTCTTCTTTTTGATGTACTGTACTGATGTAAAACATGTTTTGGTTTCTTTATTAGAACTTGACATGTTGCATCATTTTCTATATATTGTTGGTCATATCCGCTGCTGTTGTTTATTTCAGTTTTGTATGGTTTACTGCTTCTTTTGTTGATGTATGTTTTATTTCCATTCTGCTGCTCTACACTTTGACAAATGAGGGCATAGTTTCCCCACTATCAGACCCGGGCCCTCGCTTCTAGTCGGAATCCTCTGGAATTTGGGGAAATGCGCTTGAGGTCACGTTGCGAACCGGGTTCGGGGCACCAGTTGAGTGGCACCCGGCTCAGGACGTTATAGTTGTTGAGCATGGGGAAATTAATTTGGTTGTGGGATAAAATAGTTTGATGAGTGTAACCTATATTTTTGTCAATTGTTTTTTGTTTTTTCATTCCACTTTTGACATGGAAGTTAGGAGTCAGGGATATTAATTAATGTTATTTTTTTATTGGAATTTATTTCACCTTCATGTTCTAATGAAATAAAATTTATTCTCATGAATTAGTGAATTTTTATATTTCCGATATTATGAATGTTATATTATAGAATGATGATTTTTTATCATTTGTATTACATTCATTAATGAAAAGTTTCTAGGAAGTAGATATTTTTCTTGAAAATGTTTAATTATTGAAATGAATTCCTTATTATTTATTCATGTTATATACCTTCAACTACATTTAATTGTATTTTTTATTTTATCAAACTCATTATTTCATGAATAATCACTAATTTATTCCAAATTTATTTGAATTAAAAAATTAGTAGTCCTTTAAACTCACACTTTGATCAATTTAAAATTATTATTAAATGATTATAACATAAGGGGAGGGAAAATTATTCCCATATCTCACCCTCATTGGTGGTCCGAAAGAACCTAGGGATGATAACCCTATATCACTCGCGTCGTCTATTAATTATGTATAGATGACATGGTAAAGGGGGAAAGGTAAAATCTTTCCATATCTTCTCTTTAATTTCACTTTTTATTATCTTTTGATATTGTTTTTCTTTCTACCTTATGATTTTATTAGTGATTAGATGATTTAATGTTCTATGTTACACTGAATCCTTGAAAAACCATTGATATTCATATTGTGTTTTCTGTTATGATATTTATTATCCCAATATGAGTCTACCTAAACATGTTTGACGTTTCAGAGTCTCCATTTAAACTATTTATACATGTTATAATAATATGGGAATAAATTTATTTCATGAATTGGGAGTTATAAATTGAGCATCTAATTTATGATTCTCTTGGTTAACATGAGGGGTATAGTTCTAGTAATATATATAAATTATTGTGGAGTATCAATAATATAGGTGACTGAATCCTTTTTCTATTTTGTGGATTCTTTCCATCATTATAAAATTGTATAAATACATTATATTTATGTTATAATAATTTAATAAATTTTTCAAGTTAGTTTTATTACTATTTAAATGATAATTGTATTTTATTAATTTATCTTTTTTAGTTACATAAAATGTCTATTTATTTATAAATTTAAAATAGTTTTTTAACATTACAAGAAAAACTTTTTTTGAATTCAGACTTATTTTAATTATAGTTGAATTGATAAAAAACGATAGTAAGATAAATTTGATTCCCTTTTATGCTTTTTTAATATGATAAATGATTAAATTTTTTATAAAAATTATAATTTTTTTCATGGTTCATTTTAAATTGATTTTTAATTTGAAAAAAAATAATTTTCAATGGATAATTTTTTTATAAATGGGATTATATGGAATTTTACCTTTATATTGCTCACTTTTTATGAATTGTGATAAATAGAAATATTTTTTTTATAACATGAGACAAAAGGAATTACTTATTTTTAATTAGTGTATTTTTTAATGCAATTTATCTCAATAATGTAAAATTTTTTGTGTTATAAAAAATTTCATTCGTTAATCATTTTTAAAACATTATGGGGAAATGTGGGCTCCTAGTAATGATATAGTTACATAATTTTACAATGTATTTGTAAAATGTGAATGAATTTTTGAGGACCTACACCATGACTACATTTTTCATATTAGGTGATATAATAAGATAAGGTCAAAACTAAAAGGTTGTTTCAATTGAATTAAAATTTTATGATGTCTTTTTAGGTCATATTGTGCTTATCCAGTGATGATGAAACTTATAATTCTATTTTTAGTTCATAAATATTATGTTTATTAATTTTTAAATTTTTATTTCTAATTTAAATACAAATTTTAATGTTTTTTATAGAAATAAAATTTATTCATTACTTTTTTTAATTTTTTCTATATATTAAAATTAATTTTACTACAGTGGTTTATAAACTAGAATGTAGTTTTATTTTTAGATGGAAAACTAAAAAATCATTCTTAAAATCTTAATTAGTTATAAAATAACTCATTTAATGTATGAATATAAAAAATATAGATTCTATTTTTCCTTCTTGTGGGTATGGGAAAATATTCCTTTTGATATGATTTATATAATAGATTCCATATATATAAATTATTGTGGTACAATAATGACCATATATGTGAAACACATATAGAGAATATTTTAATTTTTAGATCAATATTTAGATATTGGTAATGGTCATTTACTCTTATATATGGGAGTTATATGTTTTGTTTTTTTATATAAGTGTGTTATCTTAAAAAATCAATATTTTTTCCCTACAATGAATAGTTTAAAGTGAATATTTTGATCCATGAAAAAGTACACAAACAATGTAAGAAAATTAAATTGCATAGCATATCATGAGGTCATTAAAAGGGAATTTTAAAATATATATGTAACACCCCAGGTAAATAAAGAATATGACATTTTTATATTTATCCATATTTGTCAATAAAATTTTAATATTAATTTAAAGGGAACTCTAAGGTTAATGGTGTACCCAATATGCTACGACGAGTTTCTTTGAAATCTTACGTTGCACTCTAATAATAAAATAATATTATTTTAATTGGTAGTTAATGCCTAGCCATTGTAATGGCGGGAATGAACATAATTAACTAACTACCAAATGATTATATATATTTTTCAAATATTCTTACTTTTTACAATAAATGTTAGAGGATTAAAAATGCGAATGAATCCAATTATAAGCGTAAACATTCTAATATTGTTTAAAAAGTCGATTAACCGCCTTTTGATGGAGAACCCTTTCTAAATCCACTTTTTGACAATTTCATATATTATATTGGACCAAATAAAATCCTTCATTAGAATCGGGATATCAAAATTTACTTTGTGTATGTTTTTGTTATTTTTTCAAAAAAGTTCATTTTTAATGAATATGTGTAAAATGCTATATTTTAATTCAAACCCTCTTTTTAGTCTAATTAATTTATATTATTATATCATCTTTTTAATTGGATTTAAATTGTAAATAGAATTTATTTTTACCATTTAATCCAATGGTGGTCATTGGAATTAATTTTACATTGAAATTTGACATAAACTTGTGTCAATCTTTTAATAGATATTGTTTCTTAAAAACACGCTATTTTTTTTGAAAGCGGGAATTAATTATTAAATTAATTAATTCAACTCATATGTTTCGAATTTTTTAAAATTTCCATCATTTTTGAATTCGGAATATCAAATATATCCTAGGGTGAATTTTTGGTATTTTTCTGAAAAACTTCAATTTTAGATGAATAGTGAAACAACTATGTGGTAGCTAAAAAACTAATTATTTGTTTAAATGAAACCTTACCTCTTCTGTGATTTGATTTTCAAAAATCCGACATACATGGTTGTCATTAGTATTTATAATTTGGTTCAACGGGATTAAAATAAGTTTTTTGTTAATAGTAACTTTTAAGTTTTATTAATCGCGATTAAAGGTCATTAGTGTAATTTAAGGTAAAGATAATCTTATAATAATATTAAATGACTTTGAAACATGCCCAAAACTTATTGGATGAGTCATGGCCGACCAAGACAATCCATGAGTCAACTTGGGGACCCCATGGAGCCACTTTGGTAGGAAAATGACATTAATAACTTTTTATTTAAAGTTAAAATAAAAATCTCACAAACATGTATTGTTTTACTAAAACAATTTTTACATGGGGTTATAAAAGACCTATTTTTGACTATAAATATACATTGGGAATATAAATATATTTCCTACATCATAGTAATTTTTTATAATTTCTAGGCTTTAAATAAATTTATTTATTTATGACACCATGATGATGCAGCGATTACCTCATTAATGAACGATTTAAATAAAATTAGAAGATAAGGTACAATATAAGACATACAATTATCAAAAACCTATTGGATGGGTGTATTTAAAACCCTTATAACCTTATCCTCTAAATATATAATTTTTGGACCTTTAATATCTGATAATCATTTTATGATAAGGTAACTTTTCAAGACATTCCAAGAGTGCCCCTCCTCCCTCGTATAAAATGCCCCCACCACTACCTCCTTACCCCAACCTCTCAAGCCTTTGTCTTGGACAAAATCTGCACATTTTATCTCTCCACATCCCTCTATTCATTCTAGAAGACTTTCATTAGGCAGAAATCTCTTCAATAAATCCTTTTGGTTCAAATAAATGGGAGATACCCGATTTAAAGGTAAAGTCTTCCCTAATGTTCTTTTGTTTTATTTTGCTTCTCCAACCCCCTAAACTCTTTTTATTCCTTTATTTTTTAACAAAAACAGTATCATAAATATACTAGGATTTCCTTATGATAAGTATTTGTGCTACACTTACAAACACCTCCATCTAATGGTTAAAGAACATGCTGTTTCCGTTGATGGCGAATTACTGCCTCACGAAACGATGATTGTTAAATCTTCTCCTACCAACTCTCATGGTGTAAATTATGATGGAACTATATTTATCTATGATATATATTATATTTATTTCCTATATATGCTTAATTATTTTACATTTAAAACATTCCTCTATGCTTTTCATGTTGTGAAAATGCTATAATTTCATTTGAGGAAGTGTGGACTACCGCCCCCTCAAGTGATGTGACTCATTCATTCAATACATGGAATGTTTAAAGAATGAAATTAATGAACTTATGTGACCTATATAACATATATATTATAATGGAATTATAATATATATATATATATATATATAAATCTCATTTAGTTTTAATTCCATTAATGTGAAAAAGAAATGAAAGTAGCGTTCGTGCGTACGTGCGTCCTACCGTCCCCATTAATGGTGCATTTCATTTTCTTATCTCCAAATGTTATGGAATAGTATAAAACAATATATACTGGATATATATGATATTTAAATCATTAATACTATTCTGTAGATGGGTTGATTATAACTACATGGGAAATTCTTTTCAAACAAGTTCAATTTTGACTCATGTACCAAACGTCAACAAAAACGTCTGATATGTACTCACATTATTAACATATTATTATAAAATATTCATATGTGATATGAAATGAATAATAATATTTAAAGGAGTTACTTAAGAAATTATAAAATTAACCAAATTTATTATCCATTAATATAAAGAAACAAACAAGACTAATCGGACTTGAGGTAAGGGATCCTACATCTCTCTTTCTTTTTAAGTACTCTCCCTTATGTCATTCCTTTTAAGCTCCACATTATTATTTTTGGGGATGTTACTTTATATTCCTCATTCTGTAAATTTTATGTTCATATGATGAGAGACCTTATTTGATCTCTTCAATCCATTTTTGGAAGTTTTAAGTGGAGTCGTTAGGCTGTCGAGTTTTCATAAGGGATTTTTCATCTCACTTTTATTCTTTTGAGATTTATGCTACATTTGCAACCATTTACATTGAGTAGTGTATGTACAGCCCTTAATTCTAATATTTTTGTAATATACATTCATTTATTGTTATTTTCATCAATTTTGTATAGTCCTTCTTTCATGGGGTGTACGTTTCTAAAGTTACCCAAATCGGTAAGGGAACCTTTCACCCTCCTCTTTTTAAAAGACTTCTTTCTGTTAGGTCATTTAATTTACATATTATTATTTTAGGATATGTTCTTATATATCCTTATTGATGTGAATTATATGTCCAAGTTATGAGATGACCTTTTTATCTATCATCATCTCATTTTATGAATTCTAAAATGACGTCGTTAGGCTGTCGAATTTCTGCAAGGGAACTTCTTAACCCAATTTGAATTCTTGGTTTAGACCTCTACTTCTTGATTATGTCATGCTATGAATATGTTTGGATGACATCTGATTTATTTACACTGAGTATCCACTTATATTTAGTGTATTTATATTTGTCACACATAATTATGTCATTCCATTATCCTTTCTCTAATGGCATGATCCTTGATTGGGATTACATCATAATTTCTTCTCATTGAGACAGTTCTTAATGATATGAACTTTTATTCTTTTATAAAGTATATATACAGTCCCTTTGAAATTCCATGTTCATATTATGTCAATACTAAATTCATTTAATTTTTTTTAAAATATTATACATTCTTGTGGCTTATAATTTAAATGCTCAAAATTGAAAAGGACTCTTTTACTAAAAAATTGTTTTTAGTGGTTTTAAAGATTTATTATTTTAAACATTTATCATCCATGTCCATGTTTTAAAAATGGTTTTAAGGTTTTATTTATAGTGACATAAATGTTTAAGAACCCATTTCAAAAGTTTTGAAGTTTTATGGAACACTTTGATTCTAAAATCACTTTCAAATTTCTTCTTTTAATATTTTCAAATTATAAAGGGATTTTCTGTCATATAATTTTAATGATTTTATTAGATGTTTTTATTTATGATAATATCGTGATGTGATCTCTTGTGATTGAAATGTTGAAATGTTTTCATTCCTTTTTAATTGTTTTATGTATTATGATTTTGTAATGGTACTTGGACATTTGACGGGTGGTTAAGTTATAAACCATATGATGGGTGGTACCGTGAATACGAGGACGAGTGGTTACGTTATAACCTCCAATGCATTGGGTATGGAAGTAGGCCTTATGGATATTCCATGTAGTGATATGTGTGTAAGTCGACCGTATGGTTATTCCAATTAAGTATGTTTATGTCCCATGTTACCTTTATTTGTTATGTGTTCTTTATATGGGTTTATGGTAGTCTTTTGGTTACAAAGGATAAGTAGTGATATTTTATTCAGTGAAGAGTATGTACTACTTAATAAAGCTAAAAAGTATTACGTTGATAATGTATTCATGTTTTACATGTTGTTTCAAAAAACTAATAGTTTTCCTTCTTTGTGTATCCTTTACTCGGCTTTTTATGCTCATCCAATGTTTTTTGAAATGTTTTCCATAGGTCTTAAAGATTAATAGGGTCAAGGATGGGATCAAGGAAAGATATGCTTTCTAAAACATGGAACTAGAAATGTTTCTTTTTAAGAGTTTTTATTTTATGGAAACTTAGTAGAAGTGTCTACTTTTTAATCTTTTGAGATGAAATAGTCATGTCCAAATTCACTAAAACTCTAAACCTGTTAAGACCCTCTATATGAATTATTCATTTAATTCATGATTATGTAAGGTTTATAAGGAAGGGTTCTAGTAGTTGGTATCAGAGGTTGGTTTGGATAAATTTAGATGTTAGGGTATCCTTTAAGCATAAGTGACATTACCATAATGGTTAGGATTTCATAAAGGGTCATAATTTTAGATAAAGTGAATATGTTTAAGATAACATGGATAATTATATCTTAGTATTATATGATTATTATAATGATATACTCACATTGAAATTTTTGTTTTAGTAAATGGATGGATCTATCAGGATCCAAAGTGAAAACGATTTTGAATGAAACTGTGGTGGTTATTGATTAAGAGACTGGATGAAATGGGGGATTCAATGAGAAATCTCGTTGTTTTTATAAACCAACTATCATGATGCATGGTCAACCACTTGAACCTTGGTGAGTTCTCTAATGCATCATGTGCGAGTTAAGAAACTCGATGTGGAAGTTCAGGTATTAATTATAAAGGTAACAATTAGAGTTTATATGATCCTTACTTTTGAGGTAATTATGGGTTATTATATGTTATGATGGAAAATGAAAGGCATGGGATAAAATTGAGGTTAAATTATGTTATTGTTATTTTGATTATTTTATCTCTTTTTGGGGAATGTTTTTAGAATTATATCATTTTGGAAAAAGGACACCACGCAGACCGTGTGACAACCCATCGCGTCAGAAAAAGCTGTGGGAATCGAACCCACAACCAAAGTGCGACTGGTATTTATCCCCTACCACTGGACTACGTGAAGTCCCTGGTTAGTTTGACAAATTATTTTTAGTTAGATGATTTTATGAATCATGAGTAATTTGATTTTGGGTTATCTATTGAAATGATTAACCAATCATGGAGGATATGTGATTAGGCAAATAACTATTCAATATGAGACTTTAAGAGAAACTGATGTAATTTGGTGATAAATGTTAATTTTTATCTAGGAAGACTATTTGATTAATCCTTAAATTGTTTGGGTTTCAATCTTAGTTTGGTTTACATTGAATAATTTTATGGACAAATTCTTTATCGAATCGTCTTTGTTGAACTTTAGGGTTTTGTTGGAAAAATTTGGAGATTAATAATAGATTTTCTTTATAAAAAAAGGAATATCCTTTTGTGGATTATCTGATATAGTTCTAACATTTTTGGTTTTGGTTAAGGTCTAAAGACATGGGAAATATATAGATCTCTTTGGTGGATTAGGTGATTCTCTAGATGTTTATTATTGCTATCTTAATGTGAACAAGTCATCCTAAATACTCGTCTTTTGGAGAAAATATGTGTTTGTGTAAGAAATTTAGTAGGAGATGAGAGTCTACACAACAAGTAAATATGTTTCCTTATGATTTAGTTAATCTCATAAATAAATTACTCAATGAAAAGTAACCTAAAAACAAAAAATTTTCTATTAACTTTTCCTAATGGGGAATCAAATACCGTTTAACCCATAACAAGTTTATGATTTTCTTGTTGTTAACTTTTTCCTTATCATGTTTTCTACCACTCTCTATCAGAACATGACAATTTTTTTTCTCTTCCATGTCCATGTTTTCCTACATGGAATCCTAGTATGGGTCAAATCGTTTGACCTTTTAACTTCTCTTCCTTTCATTTAAATTGATAGTTTTACCGACTATTCTTCTGATGTTGGACTTTCAATGAAGTTTCCGAGCCCAATTTTAAAATTGCGTGGATGAAATTTCCAAAAGGGGTGAAGGATGTAACACCCCACGTAAATAAAAAATATGTAGTTTTTATATTTATCCATATTTGTTAATAAAATGTTAATATTAATTTAAAGGGAACGCTATGCTCGATGGCGTTCCCAATATGCAACAACGAGTTTTTTGAAATCTTATGTTGCACTCTAATAATAAAATAATATTATTTTAAATGGTAGTTAATGACTATCTGTTGTAATTGAAGGAATAAACATAACTAACTACAAAATGATTATATATATTTTTCAAATATTTTGACTATTTACAGTAAATGTTAGATGATTAAATTTGTGAATGAATCCAATTTTAAGCGTAAACATTCTAATATTCTTTACAAGGTTGATTAACCACCTTTTGATGGTGAACCCTTTTTAAATCCACTTCTTGACAATTTCATATATTATATTGGAACAAATAAAATCCTTCTTTAGAATCAAGACATCAAAATTTGCGTTGTGTATGTTTTTGTTATTTTTTCGATGGAGTTCATTTTTAATGAAAATGTGAAAAATGTTGTATTTTAATTCCAAAACTCTTTTAAATAAAAATTATTTATATGATTAGATCATATTTTCAATTGGTATTAATGGGAAATTAGAATATATTTTTACCATTTAATCCAATGGTGGTCATTGGAATTAATTTCACATTGAAATTGGACTTAAACTAGTGTCAATCTTTTAATAGATAATGTTTCATAAAAACACGCTATTTGTTTTGACATGGGGAATTAAATATTAAATTAATTAATGCAACCTATATTTTTTTAATTTTTTAAAATAGACATAATTTTTGAATTTGGAATATCAAATATATCTTTGGGTGAATATTTGGTATTTTTCTAAAAAAGTTCAATTTTTGATGAATAGTGAAACCACTAAGTGGTAGTTAAAAAACTGATTTTTTGTTTAAATGAAACTTTACCACTTCTGTGATTTGATTTTCAAAAATCTGACATACATGGTTGTCATTAGGTTTTAAAATGTGGTTCAATGGGATTAAAATAATTTTTTGTTGAATAGTATGTTTTAAGTTTTATTAATCGCGAATAAAGGTAATTAGTGTAATTTAAGGTAAAGATAATGTTATAATAATATGAAATGACCTTGAAACATGCCCTACCATTAATGGATGAGTCATGGCCAACCAATAATATCCGTGGGTCAAATTGGGGACCCCATGGAGCCACTTTGGTAGGAAAATGACATTAATAAATTTTTATTTAAAGTTAAAATAAAAATATCAAAAACATGTATTGTTTTACTAAAACAATATTTACATGGGGTTATACAAGTCATATATTTGACTATAAATATTAATTGGAAATCTAAAAATCATTCCTAGATCATAGTAATTTTTTTATAATTTTTATACATTAAATAAATTAATTTATTTATGACACCATGATGATGTATTGATTACCTCATTAATGAACGATTTAAATAAAATGAGAAGATAAGGTAAAATATAAGACTTAAACTTTTAAAAAACCTATTGTATTGGTGTATTTAGAACCTGTATCACCTTATCCTAGAAATATATAATTGTGGGACCTTTAATATCCGAAAATAATTTTATAATAAAGTAACATTTCAAGACATTCCAAGAGTGCCCCTCGTCCCTCTTATAAAAGGCCCCCACATCTACCTCCTTACCCACACCTCTCAAGCCTTTTTCATGGAAAACCTCTGCTCCTTTTTTCTCTTCACATACCTATCTTCATCCTATATGCCTTCCCTTAGGCAGAAAGCTCTTCAAGAAACCCTTTTGGTTCAATTCAAGGGGAGATACCCGATTTAAAGGTGAAGTCTTCCCTAATGTTCTTTTGTTTTATTTTTCTTCTCCAACCCCCTAAACTCTTTTTATTCCTTTATTTTGAAACAACACCAGTATCTTCAATATACTCGTATGTTTTTATGTGATGTATTCTAGCTACACTTACACAAAACTCTGTCTAATGGTTAAAGAACATACTGTTTCCGTTGATGGTGAATTACTGCCTCACGAAACGATGATTGTTCTATCATCTCCTACCACCTATCACGGTGGCCATTATAATGGAACTATATTTATATATGATATATATTATATTTATTTCCTCTCTATTATTCTGTATTGTTCATTTAAAACCTTCTTTTATGCTTTTCATGTTGTTCAAATGCGATAATTTCATTTGAGGAAGTCTGGACTACCGCCCCTCAAGTGTTGTGACGCATTCATGCAATACATGGAATGTATAAAGAATGAAATTAATGAAATTATGTGACCTATATAACATATATATTATACTGTAATTATTATATATATATATATCAATTAGTTTTAATTCCAATAATGTGACAAACAAATTAAAGTAGAGTTCATGCGTACGTACGGCCTACCGTCTCAATGAACGCTGCATTTGATTTTCTTATCTCTGAATGTTATGTAATTGTATAAAATGAATATATACTGGATATATATGATATTTAAATCAGCAATACTATTCTGGAGATGGGTTTATTATAACTACATGGGCAATTCCTTTCAAACAAGTTCAATTTTGACTCATGTAACGAACATCGACAAAAACGTCTGACATGAACTCACATTATTAACCAATTATTATAACATTATCATATGTGATATGAGCTGAATAATAATATTTAAAGGATTTCATTAAGAACTTATAAAATTGACCAAAGTTTATTATTCTGGAATATAATGATACAAACAAGACAAGTCGGACTTGAGGTAAGGGATCCTACCTCTATTTTTCTTTTTAAGTACTCTCTTATGTCATTCCATTTAAGCTCCTATTTCTTCTATTTGGGGATGTTATTTTATATTCCTAAGTATATAATTTTTATGTTTATATTATTAGAGACACTATTTGATCTCGTAAATCCATTTTTGGATGTTTTAAGTGGCGACGTTAAGCTGCCGAGTTTTCGTAAGGGATTTTTCATCTCACTTTTATTCCCGTGAGATTTATGCTACATTTGCCACCATTTCCATTGAGTGGTGTATGTAATGACCTTTATTATAATATTTTTATAATATAATTTCAATTATGGGTATTTACATCAATTTTTTATAGTCCTTCTTTCATGAGGTGAACGTTTCGAAAGTTACCCAAATCGGTAAGGGAACCTTTCACCCTCCTCTTTTTAGAAGACATCTTCTTGTTAGGTATTTTAATTTACATATTCCTATGTTGGGATATGTTCTTATATATCCTTATTGATTTAAATGATATGTCCAAGTGATGAGATACCCTTTTTATCTCTAATAGTCTCATTTTACGAATTCTAAAATGACGTCGTTAGGCTGTCGAATTTCTGCAAGGGAACTTCTTAACACAATTTCAATTCTTTGGGTTAAACCTCTACTTCTTGATTATGTCATGCAATGAATATGTGTGGATGACATCTGATTGTTTTACACTGAGTATCCACTTATATTTAGTGTATTTATATTTTTCACACATAATTATGTCATTCCTTTATCCTTGCTCTAATGGCATGATCCTTGATTGGGATTACATCTCAATTTCTTCTCATTGAGACATTTCTTAATGATATGCACTTTTATTCTTTTATAAAGTGTATATACAGCCCCTTTGACATTCCATGTCCATATTATGTCTATAGTAATGTAATTTAAATGTTTTTAAAATATTATACCTTCTTGTGGCTTATAATTTAATTGTTCAAACTGGAAAAAGACACTTTTATTAAAACATTGTTTTAAATGGTTTAATTATTTATTATTTTAAACATTTATCATCCATGTCCATGTTCTAAAAATGGTTTTATGGATTTATTTATAGGGACATGAATGTTTTAAAACCCTTTTGAAATGTTTCGATGTTGTATGGGACACATTGATTCTAAAATCTCTTTTAAATTTCTTCTTTTAATATTTTCAAAGTATAAAGAGATTTTATCTCATTTAATTTTAATGATTTTATTAGATGTTTTTTATTTATGATAATATTAGGATGTGATATACTGTGATTGAATTGTGTAAATGTTTTCATTCCTTTAAAATTGTTTTATGTATTATGATTTTGTAATGGTACTTGGACATTTGACGGGTGGTTACATGATAAACCATATGACGGGTGGTGCCGTGAATACTAGGATGGGTTGTTACGTTATAACCTCCAATGCATTTGGTATGGAAGTTGGCCGTATGTCTATTAAATGTAGTGATATGTGTGGAAGTTTACCGTATGTTTATTCCATTTAAGTATGCTTACGTTCCAAGTTACCTTTATATATTATGTGTTATTTATTTGGGTTTATGGTAATCTTTTGGTTACAAAGGATATGTAGTGATCTTTTATTCAATGAAGAGTATTTAATACTTTATAAAGGTAAAAAGTTTAACTTTGATAAAGTATTCATGGTTTACTTGTTGTTTTTAAAAACTATCAGTTTTCCATCTTTGTGTATCCTTTACTGGGATTTTTATGCTCATCCCAAGTTTTTTGAAATGTTTTCCAGGGGACTTAATGATGAATTTGGTCAAGGATAGGATCAAGGAAATACATTCTATCTAAAACATGGAACTAGACATGTTTCTTTTTAAGAGTTTTTATTTTATGGAAACTTAGTATAAGTGTCTACTTTGTAATCTTTTGAGTTGAAATAGTCATGTCCTAATTCTCTAAAACTCTAAACCTGTTAAGATCCTCAATGTGAATTATTCATTTAATTCATGATTATGTAAGGTTTATAAGGACAGGTCCTTATAGTTGGTATCATATGTAGGTTTGGAAAACTTTAGAGGCTAGGGTATCCTTTAAGCATAAGTGACATTACCATTATGGTTAGGATTTCAGAAAGGGTCATAGTTTTAGATAAAGTGAATGAGTTTAAGATAACATGAATCATTATATCTTAGTATTATATGATGATTATAATGATATAATCACATTGAAATTTTTTGTTTAGTAAATGGATGGATCTAGCTGGCACCAAAGTGACAACGGGTTTGAAGGAAACTGTGGTGGTTCTCTGATTAAGAGACTAGATGAAATGGGGGATTGAATGAGAAATCTCGTGGTTATTCTAAACCAACTATCAAGAGGCATGATTAACCACTTGAACCCTGGTGAGTTCTCTAATGCATAATGTGAGAGATAACCAAGTCGATGTGGAAGTTCAGTTATTAATTATAAAGGTAACAATTAGGGTTTATATGATCCTTAATTTTGAGGTAATTATGGGTTATTATATGTTATGATGTAAAATGAAAGGCATGGGATAAAATTGAGGTTAAATTATGTTATGTTTATTTTGATTATTTTATCTATTTTTTGGGGAATGTTTTGAGAATTATATAGTTTTGGAAAAAGGAAAGCACACCGACTGTGTGACAACCCATCGCGTCAGACGAAGATGTGGGAATTGAACCCACAACCAAAGTGTGACTCGTATTTATCGCCTACCACTGGACTACGTGAAGTCCCTGGTTAGTTTGACTAATTATTTTTATTTGGATGATTTTATGAATAAAGAGTAAGTTGATTTTGGGTTATCTATGGAAATGATTAACCTATCATGGAGGATATTTGAGTAGGATAATTACATTTCAATATGAGACTTTAAGAGCAACTGATGTTATTTGGATATAAATGTTAATTTTTACCTTAGAATACTATGTGATTAAATACTTCAAATATTTTGGTTTCAATCTTAGTTTGGTTTATATTGAAGAATTTTATGGACAAATTGTTTATCGAATGGTCTTCGTTGAACTTTGGGATTTTGTCGGAAAAAGTTTGCAGATTAAGAATAGATTTTCATTATAAAAAAAGGAATATCCTTTTGTGGATTATCTGATATAGTTCTAACATTTTTGGTTTTGGTTAAGGTCTAAAGACATGGGAAATATATATTTCTCTTTGTTGGATTAGGTGATTCTGTAGAAGTTGATTATTTCTCTCTTAATGTGAACAAGTCATCCTAAATACTCATCTTTTGGAGAATGTATGTGTTTGTGTAAGAAATTTAGTAAGAGTTAAGAGTCTACACAGAAAGTAAGTATGTTTCCTTATGATTTATCTATGCTATTAAATAAATTCCTCAATGAAAAATAACCTAAAAACAAAAATTTTGTCTATTAACTTTTCCTAATGGGGAATCAAATACCGTTAATTCCATCACAAGTTTGTGATTTTCTTGTTGTTAACTTTCTCCTAATCATGTTTTCTATCACACTCCATCAGAACATGGCCCTTTGTTTTCTCTTCCATGTCCATGTTTTCCTACATGTAATCCTTGTATGGGTTAACTCGGGTGACCTTTTAACTTCTCTTCCTTTCATTTAAATTGATAGTTTTACTGACTCTTGTTCCAATGTGGGACTTTCAATGAAGTTTTCGAGCCCAATTTTAAAATTGCGAGGATGCAATTCCCAAAAGAGGGGAAGGATGTAACACCCCAGGTAAATAAAAAATATGACATTTTTATATTTATCCATTTTTGTGAATAAAATGTTAATATTAATTTAAAGAGAACGCTATTCTCGATGTCATACCGAATACACAACAATGAGTTTTTTTGAAATCTTATGTTGCACTATAATAATAAAATAATATTATTTTAAATGTTAGTTAACGCCTAGCCGTTGTAATGGAGGGAATGAACATAACTAACTACAAAATTATTACATATTTTTTTCAAATATTTTTACTTTTTATAATACATGTTAGTGGATTAAAAATGCGAATGAATCTAATTTTAAGCGTAAACATTCTAACAATCTTTTAAAGGTCGATTAACCGCCTTTTGATGGCGAACCATTTTTAAATCCACTTTTTAACAATTTAATATGTTATATTGGAAAAAATAAAATCCTTTTTTAGAATCAATACATCAACATTTATTTTGTGTATGTTTTTGTTATTTTTTCGATAAATTTCATTTTTAATGAGTATGTTAAAAATGTTGTATTTTAATTCAAAAACTCTTTTAAATCAAATTTATTTATATGATTAGATCATATTTTGAATTGGTTTTAAAGTGAAATTAGAATATATTTTTACTAATTAATCCAATGGTGGTCATTTGAATTAATTTCACATTGAAATTGGACTTAAACTAGTGTCAATATTTTAATATATATTTTTTCTTAAAAACACGATATTTGTTTTGAAAGTGGGAATTAATTATTAAATTAATTAATGAAACTTATATGTTTTTAATTTTCTAAAATAGACAACATTTTTGAATTCGGAATATTAAATATAGCTTAGGTTGAATTTTTGGTATTTTTCTGGAAAACTTCCATTTTTGATGAATAGTGAAACCACTATGTGGTAGTTAGAAAACTGATTTTTCATTTAAATGAAACTTTACCATTTCTGTGATTTGATTTTCAAAAATCCGACATACATGGTTTTCATTAGTTTGTAAAATGTGGTTCAATGGGATTAAAATAATTTTAGGTTGAATATTAACTTTTAGGTTTTATTAATCGCGATTAAAGGTCATTAGTGTAATTTAAGGTAATGATGATGTTATAATAATATGAAATGACCTTGACACATGCCCTACCATTATTGGATGAGTCATGGCCGAACCAGAAAATCCATGGGTCAACATGGGGACCCCATGGGGTCACATTGGTAGGAAAATGACATTACTAACTTTTTATTTAAAGTTAAAATAAAAATCTCTCAAACATGTATTGTTTCACTAAAACAATTTTTACATGGGGTAATGAAAGTCATATTTTTGACAATAAATAGTCATCAGAAAGATTAAAAGATTTAGTACATCATAGTAATTTTTTTATAATTTTTAGACATTAAATAATTTAATTTATTTATGACACCATGATGATGCAGTGATTACCTCATTAATGAACGATTTAAATAAAATGAAAGGATAAGGAAAAATATAAGACATACACATGTCCAAAACCTATTTTATTGGTGGATTTCGAACCCTTATCACCTTATCCTATAAATTTATAATTGGGGGACCTTTAATATTCGAAAATCATTTTATAATAATGTAACATTTCAAGACATTCAAGAGTGCCCATCCTCCCTCTTATAAAACAGCCCCACCTCTACCTCCTTACCCACACCTCTCAAGCCTTTGTCTCAGCAAAACACTACTCATTGTATCTCGGCACATCCCTCTCTTCATCCTATAATCCTTACCTTAGGCAGAAAGCTCTTCAAGAAACCATTTTGGTTCAAATCAAGGGGAGATACCCAATTTAAAGGTAAAGTCTTCCCTAATGTTCTTTTGTTTTATTTTGCTTCTCCAACCCCCTAAACTCTTTTTATTACTTTATTTTGAAACAACAACAATATCTTCTATATACTAGGATGTTGTTATGAGAATGATTCGAGCTACACATACACACAACTCTGTCTAATGGTTAAAGAAAATATTCTTTCCGTTGATGGTGAATTACTGCCTCATGAAGCGATGACTGTTCTATCTTCTCCTACTAGGGAATCGAATACCATTTAACCTATCACATGTTTGTGATTTTATTGTGGTTAACTTTCTCCTAGAGATTTTTACTATCACTCTCCATCAGAACATGACCCTTTGTTTTCTCCTCCATATCCATATTTTCGTACTTGGAATCCTAGTATGTGTTAACTCAGGTGACCTTTGTACTTCTCTCCCTTTCTTCTAAAGTGATAGTTTTACTGACTCTTGTTCTGATGTGGGACTTTCAATAAAGTTTCCAAGCCCAATTTTGAAATTTTGAGGGCGAAATTCCCAAAAGGGGTGAAGGATGTAACATCCCAGGTAAATAAATAATATTAAATTCTAAGGTTTATCAATATTTGTGAATAAAATGTTAATATTACATTAAAGGTAATGATATGCTCGATGTCGTACACAATACGCAACAACGAGTTTCTTTGAAATCTTACGTTTCACACTAACAATATAATAATATTATAATAGTTAACGCCTAGCCGTTATAATGGAGGTAATGAATAGAAATAACTAAAAAATGATTACATATGTTTGTTAAATATTTTTACATTTATCAAATAAATGTTATAGTCTTAAAATCCAAATGAATCCAATTTTAAGAATAAATACTCTAATATTTTTAAAAGATTGTTTTACCGCATTTTGATGGCAAACCTTTTTTTAAATCTAACATTTGACAATTTTATAAGCTCTATTTGTCAAATTAAACATATTCTTTATGATTGGGACATTGAAATTTACTTTGGTTAAATTTTTGTTATGTTTCTAACATGGTTCAGTTTTTTAATGAATAGTGAAAAAATACTGCATTTAACATCAAAACTGTTTTTTCATCTAATTTAAATATATGGTTAGATTATATTTTTAATTGGTTTCATAGATTAATTAGAATATATATTTACCATTTAATTCAATGGTGGTCATTAGAATTAATTTAACTTTGAAAATTGACATAAAAAGGTGCCAAACTTTTCATAGATATTGCTTCAAAAAACCCGCTATTTGTTTTGACAACAGGAAATATTTTTAAATTAATTATTTCAATTTCTGTGTTTGGAATTTGGTAAAATGGATTCCATATTTGTAATCATAAGGTTCAAATTATGTAATTAAGACTCTATTGTTTTTGGACATTATGAATAGTAATTATGGTAATTATCTTTACTTATTGTGATTAATTAGTAATCATATAGTTATTGATAATAAAATAATATCATAATAATAACAAATGACCCCAAAATGTGTCCTAATTCTACTAATTGTGTCATTTACTACCATGGTATGCCTTGTGACAAACTTGGGGACCCCATGGAATCACTTTTGTGTGATAGTGACACTTTATCATTTTATTTTTAAAGAAAGGAAAATATAATACAATTATGTATCACCCAAGTAAAACAATTTTATTTTTGTCTGTGTAAATGATCACTTAGAATATAAATATTAATTGGAAAGATGAAAAGATTTCCTAAATCATAGTATATTTTTTATGATTTTTAGACATTAAATAAATTTAATTATTTATGACATCATGATGATGCAACGATTACCACATTCATGAACGATTTAAATAAAATTAAAAGATAATGTAAAATCTAAGCCTTAAACTTGGAAAAAACCTATTGGATGAGTATATTTCGAAACCTTACAACCTTATCCTCGAAATATATCAATTTGGGACCTTTAAAATCCGAAACTCTTTTTAAAATTAATTAACAATTCTTGACTTTCCATGAGTGCCCCTCCTCTCCTCTTATAAAAGGCCCCCAACTCTACCTGCTTACCCACACCTCTCAAGAATTTGGCTCAGACAAAACCTGCCCATTTCATCTCTCCAAATATTTCTATTAATCATTGAAGCCTCACCATAGGTATAAAGCTCTTCAATAAACCTTTTTGGTTCAAACCAAAGGGAGTTACCCAATTTAAAGGTAATGTCTTCTCTTCTGTTCTTTTGTTTTAGTTTGCTTATCCAACCACCTAAACTATTTTTATTCATTTATTTTGTAAAAAACCAGTATCGTAAATATACTACTATTTTTTATAATAATTATTTGACCTACACCTACACACACATCCGTCTAATGGTTAAAGAACATACTGTTTCTGTGGATGGAGAATTACTGCCTCACGAAACGATGATTGTTCAATATTCATTTAACACCATTAAAGGTGGACATTATGAGGTCAATGTATTTTATATATGATATATATGGTATTTATGTTTTATATATTCTTCTGTATTTTATATTTAAAACATACCTTTATTCTTTGCATGTTGTGCAAATACGATAATTTCATATCAGGAAGTGCGGACTATCGCCCCCTCAAGTGATGTGACTCGTTCATGCAATACATGGAATGTATAAAGAATGAAATTAATGAATTTTTGTGACCAATATAACATGTATATTATACTGGAATTATAATATATATATATCTCTCAATTATTTTTAATTCCATTAATATGAAAAATAAATGAAAGTAGAGTTCATGCGTACGTATCGCCTACCATCTCCATGAACGGTGCATTTAATTTCATTTTAACTCAAAATGTTATGGAATAATATAAAATGAATATTTAATGGATATATATGATATTTAAATCCTTAATACTATTCTGGAGATGATGTAATTATAACTACATGGATGATTCTTTTCAAACAAGTTCATTTTTGACTCATGTACCAAACATCGACAAAAACATCTGATATGAACTCACATTAATAACCAAATATTATAACATTATAATAAGTGATATGCACTGAATAATAATCTTTAAAGAAGTTCATTAAGAAATTATATATTAACCAAAGTTTATTATTCAGGAATATAATGAAACGAACAAGACAAGTCGAACTTGAGGTAAGGGATCCTACCTCTCTCTTTCTTTTTAAGTACTATTTTTTATGTAACTTTCTTTAAGATCATATTAATTATGTTGGGGGATGTTCTTATATATTAATATTTCTGTAAATTTGATGTTATTATGATGACATACCCTATTTGATCTCATCAATCCATTTTTGGACGTTTTATGTGGCGTTGTTAGGCTGCTGAATTTTCATAAAGGGATTTTCATCTCACTATTTACTCTAGCGAGATTCATGCTACATTGGACACTATTTACTATTGTGTGGTGTATGTAATGACCATTATTTTACTATTTGTATAATATACTCTCATTTATGGGTATTTACATCTTCATTTTATGACCCTTCTTTCATTGGGTGTACGTTTCGAAAGTTTCCCAAATCTGTAAGGGAAACTTTCACACTCCTCTTTTTAAAAGACGTCTTTTGTTATGTCTTTTAATTTATATATTTTTATGTGGGGGTATGTTATTCTATATCCTTATTGATGTAAATTTTGTTTCCAAGTGATGATATACCATTCTTTCTCTCATCAACTAATTTTATGAATTTTAAGGTGACGTTGTTAGGCTTTCGAATTTTACCAAAGGAACTTCTTAACCCAATTTCGATTTCTTTGGGTTCAACTTGTAGTTATTGAATATGTCATCCTATGAATATGTGTGAATGTCCTCTGGTTGTTTTAAACTTAATATCCACTTATATTGGGTGTATTTATATTTTTCACGCATAATTATGATATTGATTGATTCTTAATTTCAGGATACCATCTTTATAAGGGATTTCATCTCATTTTACATTTCTATTGAGACTCCATTGTTGTTATGCACCAATTCACTCGAATATTCTGTATATACTGTCCTTTGGAATATTATATCATAAATCCCTTTATTCTAATGATATTATAATGTTCTGATTAAATGTTATTCCTCAATTATTTTATTTAAGTGTCTCTCATTTTTTTAAAAACCCTTTAACTAAAATATCTTTTGAAATGTTTAAATGATTTATTCTTATATATATTTCACATTAATATCCATGTTTTTCAAAATGGTTTTAAGGATTTATTTATATGGATATTAATGGTTTAAAATGTTAAAACCTTCAAATTGGTATGGGACACTTTTATTCAAAAATCGCTTTATTAAATGTTTTAAATGGTTTGGAAAATGGTTTTTTAGAATGGATTCAGTATTTCAATATCTTTAAATGTTATTGCAATGTGGGAATTTTATCATTCCTTTACGCTTATGTTATGTGATACGATTATGTTATGGTTCATGGTCATTGTTTATGAAGACGGGTCGTTCCGTGTTAAACTAAGGGAGGGTGAGCCCGATATAGCTTTCCAATGCAATGGGTAACGCGAAGGAGTTAAATGCTAAGTTTTCTCCGAAGAGATTTTTGGAATATATTGTGATGGTTATTCCAAACGTAACCATGAGGGTTACACCCTACGTAAGAATGTTATGAATGCATCAAGTTAACTTTATGCCTTATTATTTCTATTGATTTATGCATAAATCTTATGATTTCATGAGATATGTTAAATTTCTTATGTTTTATGAGTAAATTATGATTTCATTGATTATTATGTATACATGGGCCAATGTTTTCTTTCCGTACTGTTATAACCCTTAATGAGATTTTTATGCTCATCCCATGTTTTTGAAATGTTTTCACATGACATAAAGTTGAATAGGGTCAAGGATGGGATCAAGGAAATGTCAGTCTATCTAAAACAAGGAACTTGACATGACTCTTTTGTTCATGAGTTTTTATTTTGTGGAAAAAATGGAAAATGAGTAGATTTGTCAACTTTGTAATCTTTGAGATGTAATAGCTATGTCCTAATTCTCTAAAACTCTAAACCTGAAAAGATCATCAATGTGAATTATTCAATTTATTTCAAGATTAAATAAGGTTTAAGGTCGGGTCCTTATAGTTGGTATCATAGGTCAGTTTAGATAACTTTAGAGGTTAGAGTGTTGTTTAAGAAAAAGTGACAAGTTGTTTATAATCGCAATGGTTAGCATATTAGATGGAGTCATTATTTTTTTTTGAAATTTAGAATGAGTTTTAGATAACATGGATAAGTATATCTTGGTGTTTATATTCCTATTTTTTATATGATGGTTCTACTGATATACTCACACTGACCTTTTTGGTTTTAGTAAATGGCTAGATCTAGCAGGCACCAAAGTAACAGTGGATTTGAAGAAAATTGTGACGGTTTTATGAAATAACAACTGAATGATATGAGAGCTGCAATGAGAACTCTTGTGGCTATCCTCAACCAACTACCTGGATTCATGATTGACCACCTGAACCTTAATGATTTTTATAAGGCATCATATATGCAATAAAAAAATCCCTACGGAAGTTCAATTAATAATCATAAAGGTAAGTATGTTCAAAATACTATGTGTCAATGATGTGGAATGAAACACATAGGAAAATGTTTCAAAGGGACAGAAAGATTCTATAGATGTGGAAATAATGGTCATAAAGCAAGAACCTTCCATGGAAAAAGGAAGCATCTAGTTGACTCTAGGAAAGGGAAAGAAGTACTTTCTGATGTATCAATTGAATGTTTTAAATGTGGTGTGCATGGTAATTATGAAAACACATGTGCTACGAAGAAGTTTTAGGAATGGGGTCACCAAGATCATACAAATATTAATCTACCAATACCAAATGCAATTATGATTGAGGATGAAGAAACTGACAATGACCAATTAAATGTTTGGATTATTTCTTAACATATGTTTTCCTATTATTAGAATCTTAGGATGTGATTCATTATTTTATTTGTAGGAAAGAAGTATTTCAGAATAAGTTGAAAAGGAATGGTTAATGGATCATGAAGAGTGTTTAATGAGTAAGAAGTCAACATATAAGGGATTCAAGAGTTATGGTAGATTTTAGGATGGTGAAATTCTTAGATGTATTAAGTCTCCTTCGATGATGGGGTTACATTAGAAGACTTTTTATAGTATATGTAAGCCTGATGTTTGATATATGGAAATTTTATTCAAGGAATAGTTATCCTTTATTTTGTGGATATAGTTATAAAGAACCATTTGGGTTTATATGATCCTTGAATTTGAGGTAATTACTGGTTAAATCATTTTGGGTTGCAAAATGGAAGTTATAAGATAACCATTGTGGTTAAAATATGTTATGGTTATTTTTGAAGATTTATCTCTTTTTGGGGGATGTTTTAAGAATTATATTGTTTTGGAAAAAGGACAACATGCAGACCGTCTGACAACCTGTCGCGTCAGACGAAGCTATGGGAATCGAACCCACAACCAAAGTGCAACAGGTTTTTATCGCCTACCACGGGAATACGAGAAGTCCCTGGTTATTTTGAATGATTATTTTTAGTTAGATTATTTTATGAATTAATATTAAGTTGATTTTGGGTTATCAATGGAAATGATTATCCTATCATTGAGGATATGTTATTAGGTTAATTACATTTCAGAATGAGACTGTAAGAGTAACTGATGTTATTTCAGTGAAAAATGTTAAGATTTATCTTAGGAGAGTATGTGATTAAATCATTCAGTGATTTGGGTTTCAATATTAGTTTGGTTTACATTGATGAATATTATGGATAGATGTTCATTGAATGGTCTTTTTTGAACTTTGGGTTTTGTTTGAAATATTTTGGAGATTAGAGGTAGTTTTTCTTTTTTAAAAAAAATCCTTTTGGGTATTATCTAATCTCATAATAAACTTATTGGTTTGGTTTTGGTTGAGATCTAAAGGCATGGGAAATATATAGTTCTCTTTTGTGGATTAGGTGATTCTCAAGAATTTTATTATAGTACTCTTAATGCGAACAAGTCTTCCTAAATACCCTTCTTTTGGAGAAAATATGAGTTTGATTAAGGAATCTAGTAAAAGTTGAAATTCTATGTGAAAAGTAAGTATGTTTCATTATGATTTAGTTATGCTCAAAAAATAAATTCCTCATTGAAAAGTAACATGAAACAAAAATGTTTTTTTAACGTTTCCTACTGGGGAATCGAATACCATTTAACCCATCACAAGTTTGTGATTTTCTTGTGGTTAACTTTCTCCTAGACATGTTTACTATCACTCTCCATCAGAACATGAACATTTGTATTATCCTCCATATCCATATTTTCCTACTTGGAATCCTAGTATGGGTTAACTCTGGTGACCTTTGTACTTATCTCTCTTTCTTTTAAAGTGATAGTTTTACTGACTCTGGATCCGATGTGGGACATTCAATGAAGTTTCCAAGACCAATTTTGAAATTGCGAGGATGCAATTCCAAAAATGGGTGAAGGATGTAACAACCCAGGTGAATAAATATTATTACATTCTATGTTTTATCAATTTTTTTGAATAAAATGTTTATATTACTTTAAATGGAATTCTATGCTTGATGTCATACCCAATACGCAACAACGAGTTTCTTTGAATGTATTACGTTGCACACTAATAATAATATAATAATATAATAGTTAACTCCTAGCCGTTTTAATGGTGGGAAATAACAGAAATAACTACAAAACTATTACATATGTTTGTTAAATATTTTTACATTTTTCCAATAAATTTTAGAGGATTAAAATCCAAATGAATCCAATTTTAAGAATAAATACTCTAGTATTTTTAAAAGATTGTTTTACCGCCTTTTGGCGGTGAACTTTTTTTTAAATATAAAATTTTATACTTTTATAAGCTTTATTTTTCAAAATAAACTTATTCTTTAAGATTGGGACATTGAAATTTACATTGGTTAAATTTTTGGTATGTTTCTGACATTGTTCATTTTTTTAATGAATAGTGAAAAAATACTGCATTTTGCATCAAAACTGGTTTTTCATCTAATTTAAATATATGGTTATATTATATTTTTAATTCGTTTTAATGTGTAATTAGAATATATTTTTACCATTTAATTAAATGGTGGTAATTAGATTTAATTTCACTTTGAAAATGGACATAAACAAGTGCCAAACATTTCATAGATATTGCTTCAAAAAAACCCGCTATCTGTTTTGTCAACGGGAATTTTTATTTAAATTAATTATTACAATTTCTATGTTTGGAATTTTGTAAAATAGATTCGATATTTGAAATCATAAGGTAAAAATTATGTAATTAAGACTTTGGTTTTTGGACATTATGAATAGTAATGATGGTAATTATCTTTAATTATTGTGATTAATTAGTAATCAGGTAGTTAAGGGTAATAAAAAAATATCATAATAATAAAAAATGACCCCAACATGTGTCCAAATGCTACTGGTTCTGTCATGGCCGACCATGGTATGCCTTGTGACAAACTTTGGGACCCCATGGAATCACTTTTTTGTGATAGTGACACTTTATCATTTTATTTTTAAAGAAAGGAAAATATAACAAAAGTATGTATCACCCAAGTAAAACGATTTTATTTTTGTCTATGTAAATGATATATTAGACTATAAATATTAATTGGAAATTTTAAATGATTTCCTAAATCATAGTATTTTATTATAATTTTTATACATTAAATAAATTAAATTATTTATGACATCATGATGATGTAGCGATTACCTCATTAATGAACGATTTAAATAAAATGAAAAGATAATGTAAAATATAAGACATACACTTAGAAGAAACCTATTGGATGAGTATATTTCGAACCCTTATCTCCTTATCCTAGAAATATATCAATGTGGGACCTTTAAAATCTGAAACTCTTTTTAAAATAAAGTAACATTTCTTGGATTTCCATGAGTGCCCCTCCTCTCCTATTATAAAAGGCCCCCACCTCTACCTCCTTACACAAACCTATCATGCATTTGTCTCGGAAAAAACCTGCCCATTTCATCTATCCACATCCATATCTTCATCATTGATTCCTCACTGTAGGCAAAAAGCTCTTCAAGAAACCCTTTTGGTTCAAACCAAATGGAGGTACCCGTTTTAAAGGTAACGTCTTCTCTAATGTTGTTTTGTTTTATTTTGCTTCTCCAACCCCCTAAACTATTTTTATTAATTTATTTTATAATAAAACAAGTATCTTAAATATAATAGGATGTTTTTATAATAATTATTCGAGCTACACTTACACACTCAACCGTCTAATGGTTAAAGAATATATTGTTTCTGTGGATGGTGAATTACTGCCTCATGAAACGATGATTGTTCAATATTCTTTTAACACCTTCAAAGGTTTCCATTATGATGTCACTGTGTTTTATATATGATATATATGGTATTTATGTTTTATATATTCTTCTGTATTTTATATTTAAAACATACCTTTATTCTTTTCATGTTGTGAAAATGCGATAATTTCATATGAGGAAGTGCGGACTACCGCCCCCTCAAGTGATGTGAATCGTTCATGCAATACATGTAATGTATAAAGAATGAAATTAATGAACTTATGTGAAATATATAACATTTATTTTTTACTATAATTATAATAAATATATCTTTCAATTGTTTTTAATTCCATTAATATGACAAAGAAATGAAAGTCGCGTTCATGCGTACGTACGACCTACCATCTCCATGAACGGTGCATTTCATTACATGTTATCTCCAAATGTTATGGAATATTATAAAATGAATATGTACTGGATATATATGATATTTAAATCATTAATACTATTCTGGAGATGATCTACTTATAGCTACATTGACAATTAGTTTCAAACAATTTAATTTTTGACTCATGTACCAAACATCATCAAAAACGTCTGATATGCACTCACATTATTAATCAATTATTATAACATTATAATATGTGATATGAACTTAATAATAATATTTAAATAAGGTCCTTAAGAAATTATAAATTCATGAAAGTTTATTATTCAGGAAGATAAAGAAACGAACAAGACAAGTCGGACTTGAGGTAAGGGATCCTACCTCTCTCTTTCTTTTTATGTACTATTTTTTATGTAACTTACTTTTAGCTCCTATTCCTTATGTTGGGGGATGTTCCTCTATATTACTATTGCTTTAAATTTTGAGTTAATATTATGAGAGACCCTATTTTATCTTATAATCCATTTTTGGAAGTTTTATGTGGCGCTGTTAGGCTGCATAATTTTCATAAGGGGATTTTCATCTCACTTTTTATTCCCGTGAGATTCATGCTACATTGGCCACTATTTATATTTGTGTGGTGTATTTACTGCCAATTATTTTACTATTTGTATAATATAATCTCATTTATGGTTGTTTACATCTTCATTTTATGACCCTTCTTTCATGGGGTGTAAGTTTCGATAGTTTCCTAAATCGGTAAGGGAACCTTTCACACTCCACTTTTTAAAAGACTTATTTTGTTATGTCTTTTAATTTACATATTTTTATGTTGGGATATGTTCTTATACATACTTATTGATGTAAATTTTATTTCCAAGTGATTAGATACCATTTTCTCTCTCATAAACTAATTTTATGAATTTTAATGTGACGCTGGTAGGCTGTCGAATTTTACCAAAGGAACTTCTTATCCCAATTTCGATTTCTTTGGGTTCAACTTGTAGTTATTGAA
This sequence comes from Viscum album, assembly GCA_963277665.1. Classification (NCBI taxonomy): domain Eukaryota; kingdom Viridiplantae; phylum Streptophyta; class Magnoliopsida; order Santalales; family Viscaceae; genus Viscum; species Viscum album. The sequence continues at coordinate 824,973,990 of OY728123.1, forward strand.
TATTTCATCTTATGAATATGTGTGAGTGAACTATGGTTGTTTTACACTTAATATCCACTTATATTGGGTGTATTTATATTTTTCACACATAATTATGAGATTGATTGATTCTTAATTTAAGGATACCTTCTTTATAAGGGATTTTATCCCATTTTACATTTGTATTGAGACTCCATTGTTGTTATGCACCAATTCACTCGTATATGGTGTATATACATTCCTTTGGAATATTATATCATGAATCCCTTTATTCTCATGATATTATAATGTTCTGATTAAATGTTATTCCTCAATTATTGTATTCAAGTGTCTCTCATTTTTTTTAAAACCCCTTTAACTAAAATATCGTTTTAAATGTTTAAATGAATTATTCTTATAAATATTTCTCATTAATATCCATGTTTTTAAAAATGGTTTTAAGGATTTATTTATATGGATATTAATGGTTTAAAATGTTAAAATCTTCATAGTGGTATGAGACACTTTTATTCAAAAATATCTTCATTAAATGTTTTAAATGGTTTTGAAAATGGTTTTTTAGAATGGATTCATTATTTCAATATCTTAAAATGTTATTTCAATTTGTGAATTTTATCTTTCTTTATTCTTATGTTATTTGATATTATTATGTTATGGTTGTTGGGCATTGTTTATGACGAAGGGTCGTTTCATGATAAACTAAGGGCATGTGAGACCGATATAGCTCTCCAATGCATTGGGTAATGTGAAGGAGTTAAATGCTAAGGTTTATCCGAAGAGATTTAGGGAATATAAAATGATGGGTATTCCAAACATAACCATGAGGGTTACTCCCTACGTAAGAATGTTATGAATGCCTCAAGTTACATTTATGCCATATGATTTCTAATGAGTTATGCATTAATCTTATGATTTCATGAGGTATGTTAAATTGCTTATGTTTTATGAGTAATGTATGATTTCATTGATTCTTATGTATACATGTACTGATGTTTTCTTTCCGTAATTTTATAACCCTTAATGAGCTTTTTATTCTCATACCATGTTTTTGAAATGTTTTTACAGGACATAAAGTTGAATAGGGTCAAGGATGGGATCAAGGAAATGTCAGGCTCTCTAAAACAAGGAACTAGACATGACCCTTTTGTTCAAGAGTTATTATTTTGGGGAAAAAATGGAAACCGAGTAGATTTTTCTACTTTGTAATCTTTGAGATGTAATAGCTATGTTCTAATTCTCTAAAACTATAAACCTAAAAGGATCCTCAATGTGAATTATTCAATTTATTTCAAGATTAAGTAAGGTTTAAGGTTGGGTCCTTCTAGTTGGTATCAGAGGTCGGTTTAGATAACTTTAGAGGTTAGAGTGTTGTTTAAGAAAAAGTGAGAAGTTTTGTATAACCACAACGGTTAGTATATTAGATGGAATCATTGTTTTTTTAAAGTAATAATGAGTTTGAGATAACTTGGATAATTATATCTTGGTGTTTATCTTCCTCTTTATTATATGATGATTTTACTAATATACTCACATTGACCTTTTTGGTTTTAGTAAATGGCTGGATCTAGCAGGCACCAAAGTAACAGTGGATTTGAAGAAAACTGTGATGGTTTTATGAAAGAACAACTGAATGATATGAGGGCTAAAATGAGAACTCTTGTGGTTATCCTCAACCAACTATCTGGAGTCATGATTGACCACATGAACCTTAGTGATTTTTATAAGGCATCATATATGAGAGAAACAAATCCCTACAGAAGTTCAGGTAATAATCATAAATGAAAGTATGTTCAAAAACCTATGTGTCAAAGATGTGGAAATAAACACATAGGAAAATGTTTCAAAGGGACAGAAATATGCTATATATGTGGAAATGAAGTTCATAAAGCAAGTACCTTCCAAGGAAAAAGGAAGCTTCTAGTTGACTCTAGGAAACGGAAAAAAGTTCTTTCTGAAGGATCAATTGAATGTTTTATATGTGGTGTGCATGGTCATTATGAAAACACATGTCCTACAAAGAAGTTTTGGGAATGGGGTCACCATGATCGTAAAAATATTCATCTACCAATACCTAATTCCATTCCGATTGAGGATGAAGAAACTGACAATGACCAATGAATGGTATAGATTATTTCTTAACATATGTTTTCCTATTATTGGAGTATTAGGATATGATTCATGATTTTTTTGTAGGGAAGAATTATTTCATAATAAGTTGAAAAGGAATGGTTAATGGACCATGAAGAGTGTTGAATGAGTATGAAGTAAACATACAAGGGATTCAAGAGTTATAGTAGATTTTAGGATGGTGAAATTCTTAGATGTATTAAGTCTCTTCCGATGATGGGGTTATATTAGAAGACTTTTTATATTATCTGTAAGCCTGATGTTTAATATATGAAAATTTTATTCAAGTAATAATTATCCTTTCTTTTTTAGATATAGTTATAAAGAACCATTTTGGTTTATATGATCCTTGAATTTGAGGCAATTACTGGTTAAAACATTTTGGGTTGCAAAATGGATGTTATTAGATATCCTTTTGGTTAAAACATGGTATGGTTATTTTTTAAGATTTATCTATTTTTGGGGGATGTTTTAATATTTATATAGTTTTGGAAAAAGGAAAACAAGCAGACCGTGTGACAACCCGTCGCGTCGGACGAAGCTGCGGGAATCGAACCCACAACCAAAGTGCAACTGGTATTTATCCCCTACCACTGGACTACGTGAATTCCCTGGTTAGATTGAATGATTCTTTTTAGTTAGATGATTTTATGAATTATGAGTAAGTTGATTTTGTGTTATCAATGGAAATGATTAGCCTATAATGGAGGATATGTGATTAGGTTAATTACTTTTCAATATGAGACTATAAGAGTAACTGATGTTATTTTAGAGAAAAATGTTAAGATTTATCTTAGGAGACTATGTGATTAAATCCTTCAGAGAGTTGGGTTTCAAACATAGTTTTTTTTACTTTGAAGAATTTTATAGATAGATGTTTATTGAATGGTATTTGGTGAACTTAGGGTTTTGTTTGAAAAAATTTCGAGATTAGGAGTAGTTTTTGTTTTTGTAAAAAAATATCCTTTTTGGGTATTATATGATCTCGTACTAAACTTTTTGGTTGGGTTTTGGTTTAGATCTAAAGGCATGATAAATATATAGTTCCCTTTTTTGGATTAGGTGATTCTCAAGAAGTATATTATAGAACTCTTAATGCAAACAAGTCTTCCTAAATACTCATATTTTGGAGAAAATATGAGTTTCATTAAAGAATCTAGTAAAAGTTGAAAGTCTACGTGACAAGTCAATCTGTTTCATTATGATTTAGTTAAGCTCTAAAGATAAATTCCCAATGAAAATTAACATGAAACAAAAATGTTTTCTGCTAACTTTTCTTACTGGGGAATCGAATACCGTTGAACCTATCAAAAGTTTGTGATTTTCTTGTGGTTTACTTTCTCCTAGACATGTTTAATATCACTCTCCATCAGAACATGACCCCTTTTTTCTCCACCATATCCATATTTTACTACTTGGAATCCTATTATGGGTTAACTCAGGGGACCTTTGTACTTCTCTCCCTTTCTTTTAATGTGATATTTTTACTGACTCTTGTTCCAATGTGGGACTTTCATTGAAGTTTCCAAGCCCAATTTTGAAATTGTGAGGACGCAATTTCCAAAACGGGGAAGGATGTAACATCCCGGGTAAATCAATAATATTACATTCTATGGCTTATCGATATTTGTGAATAAAATGTTAATATTACTTTAAAGGGAATGCTATGCTCGATGTCGTACCCAATACGCAACAACTAGTTTCTTTGAAATCTTACGTTGCTCACTAATAATATAATAATATTATAATAGTTAACGCCTAACTGTTTTAATGGAGGGAATGAACAGAAATAACTAAAAAATTATTACATATGTTTGTTAAATATTATTACATTTATCCAATAAATGTTAGAGGCTTAAAATCCAAATGAATCCAATTTTAAGAATAAATAATCTAATATTTTTAAAAGATTGTTTTACCACCTTTTGATGGCGAACGTTTTCTTAAATCTAAAATTTGACAATTTTATAAGATCAATTTGTCAATATAATATTATTATTTCTGATTGGGACATTGAAATTTACTATGGTTAAATTTTCGGTATGTTTTTGACATTGTTCATTTTTTTAATGAATAGTGAAAAAATACTGCATTTTACATCAAAACTGCTTTTTCATCTAATTAAAATATATGGTTTGATTATATTTTTAATTGATTTTAAAGTGTAATTATAATTTATGTTTACCATTTAATTCAATGGTGGACATTAGAATTATTTTATCTTTAAAAATGGACATAAACAAATGCCAATCTTTTCATAGATATTGCTTCAAAAAATCCCGCTATTTGTTTTGACAACGGGAAATATTTTTAAATTAATTATTGAAATTTCTGTGTTTGGAATTTGGTAAAATGGATTCCATATTTTTAATCATAAGGAACAAATTATTAAATTAAGACTCTTTGGTTTTTGGACATTATGAATAGTAACGATGGTAATTATCTTTAATTATTGTGATTAATTATTAATCGGGTAGTTAAGGATAGAAAAATAATATCATAATAATAACAAATGACCCCAACATGTGTCCTAATGCTACGTTATGTGTCATGGCCGACCATGGGATGCCTTGTGCCAAACTTTGGGACCCCATGGAATCAATGTTTTGTGTCATAGTGACACTTTATCATTTTATTTTTAAAGAAAGAAAAATATAACAAAAGTATGAATCACCCGAGTAAAAAAATTTCATTTTTGTCTGTGTAAATGATATCTTAGACTATAAATATTCATTGAAAAGCTGATACGATTTCCTACATCATAGTATTTTTTTATAATTTTTAGACATTAAATATATTAAATTATTTATGACATCATGATGATGAAACGATTACCTCATTAATTAACGATTTAAATAAAATGAAAAGATAATGTAAAATCTAAGACTTAAACTTGGAAATAACCTATTATATGAGTATATTTCGAACCCTTATCGCCTTATCCTCGAAATATATCAATGTGGGACCTTTAAAATCTGAAAGTCGTTTTAAAATAAAGTAACATTTCATGACTTTCCCTGAGTGCCCCTCCTCTTCTCTTATAAAAGGCCCCCACCTATACCTCCTTACCCACACCTCTCATGCATTTGGCTCAGCCAAACCCTATCCATTTCATCTCTCCACATCCCTATATACATCATTGAAGCCTCATCTTATGCAGAAAGCTCTTCAAGAAACCTTTTTGGTTAAACCAAAGGGAGTGGCTCGATTTAAAGGTAATGTCTTCTCTTATGTTATTTTGTTTTATTTTGCTTCTACAGCCCCCTAAACACTTTTTATTCCTTTATTTTGTAACAAAAACAGTATATTGAATATACTAGGATGTTTATATAAGAAGTATTTGATCTAAAATTACACACACATCCGTCTAATGGTTAATGAACATACTGTTTCTGTGGAAGGCGAATTACGGCCTCACGAAATGATGATTGTTCAATATTCTTTTTACACCTTTAAAGCTGGCCATTATGATGTCACTGTATTTTATATATAATATATATGATATTTATGTTTTATATATTCTTCTGTATTTAATATTTAAATCATACCTTTATTCTTTTCATGTTGTGTGAATGCGATAATTTCATATGAGGAAGTGTGGACTACTGCCCACTCAAGTGATGTGACTCGTTCATGAAATACATGGAATGTATAAAGAATGAAATTAATGAACGTATTTGACCAATATAACATGTATATTATTTTGGAATTATAATATATATATCTCTCAATTATTTTTAATTCCATTAATATGACAATGAAATGAAAGTAGCGTCCATGCATACGTACGGCCTACCATCTCCATGAACGGTGCATTTAATTTAATTTTATCTCCAAATGTTTTGTAATAGTATAAAATAAATATGTAATGGATTTATATGATATTTAAATCATTAATACTATTCTGGAGATGATGTACTTATAACTACATAGAAGATTGTTTTCAAAGAAGTTCATTTTTGACTCATGTACCAAACATCGACCAAAACGTCTGATATGAACTCATATTATTAACCAATTATTATAACATTATAATATGTGATATGAACTGAATAATAATCTTTAAAGAAGGTCCTTATGAAATTATAAATTGACCAAACATTATTATTCAGAAATATAAAGAAACGAACAAGATAATTAAGAAATGAGGTAAGGGATCATACCTCTCTCTTTCTTTTTAAGTACTATTTTTTATATAACTTACTTTAAGATCCTATTCCTTATGTTGGGGGATGTTCTTCTATATTAACATTGCTGTAAATTTTATTTTAATATTATGGGAGACCCTATTTGATCTCATCAATCCTTTTTTGGAAGTTTTACGTGGCGTCGTTAGGCTGCCGAATTTTCATAAGGGGATTTTCATCTCGACATTTATTCCCGTGAGATTCATGCTACATTGGCCACTATTTACTTTTGTGTGTTGTATTTACTGCCCATTATTTTACTAATTGTGTAATATACTCTCATTTTTGGGTATTTATATCTTCATTTTATGACCCTTCTTTCATGGGGTGTACGTTTCGAAAGTTGCCCAAATCGGTAAGGGAACCTTTCACACTCATCTTTTTAATAGACTTATTTTGTTATGTCTTTTAATTTACATTTTTTTATGTTGGGATATGTTATTATATATCCTTATTGATGTAAATTTTATTTACAAGTGATGAGATACAATTTTCTCTCTCATCAACTAATTTTATGAATTTTTTGGTGACGCCGTTAGGCTGTCGAATTTTACCAAAGAAACATCTTAACCCAATTTCGATTTCTTTGGGTTCAACTTGTAGTTATTGAATATGTCATCCTATGAATATGTGTGAATGACCTATGGTTATTTTACACGTAATATCCACTTATATTGGGTGTATTTATATCTTTCATACATAATTAGGAGATTGATTGATTCTTAATTTAAGGATACCTTCTTTATAAGGGATTTCATCTCATTTTACATTTCTATTGAGACTCCATTGTTGTTATGCACCAATTCACTCATATATAGAGTATATACTGTCATTTGGAATATTATATCATGAATTCCATTATTCTCATGATATTATAATGTTCTTATTAAATGTTATTCATCAATTATTGTATTCAAGTGTCTCTCATTTTTTTAAAAACCCTTTAACTAAAATATCGTTTTAAATGTTTAAATGATTTATTCTTATAAATATTTCTCATTAATATCCATGTTTCTCAAAATGGTTTTAAGGATTTATTTATATGGATATTAATGGTTTAAAATGTTAAAATCTTCGAAGTGGTATAAGGCAATTTGATTGAAAAATCTCTTTATTAAATGTCTTAAATAGTTTTGAAAATGGTTTTTTAGAATGGATTCATTATTTCAATATCTTAAAATGATATTGCATTGTGGGAATTTTATCTTTTCTTTATGCTTAAGTTATGTGATATGATTATGTTATGGTTCATGGGCATTGTTTATGAAGATGGGTCATTCCATGATAAACTAAGGGCGGGTGAGCCCGATATAGCTATCCAATGCATTGGGTAATGCGAAGGAGTTAAATGCTATGTTTTCTCTGAATAGATTTTGGGAATATACTGTGATGGGTATTCCAAACGTAACCATGAGGGTTACTCCCTATGTAAGAATGTTATGAATGCCTTAAGTTACCTTTATTCCTTATGATTTCTATTGAGTTATGGATAAATCTTATGTTTCCATGAGGTATTTTAAATTGCTTATGTTTTATGAGTAAAGTAAGATTTCATTGATTATTATGTATACATGGACTGATGTTTTCATTCCATACTATTATAACCCTTACTGAGATTTTTAAACTCATCCCATGTTTTTGAAATGTTTTCACAGGACATAATGTTGAATAGGGTCAAGGATCGGATCAAGGAAATGTCAGGCTGTCTAAAACAAGGAATTAGACATGAGTCTGTTGTTCAAGAGTTATTATTTTGTGGAAAAAAATGGCAACTGAGTAGATTTGTCTACTTTGTAATCTTTGAGATGTAATAGCTATGTCCTATTTCTCTAAATATCTAAACTTGAAAAGATCCTCAATGTGAATTATTCAATTTAATTCAAGATTAAGTAAGGTTTAAGGCCGGGTCCTAATAACTTGACCTAATTACCACCACTAATTCTATACCTATTGATATCTTGAGGTAAATCCCCAATGGAAACCAGCAGGGTCCTGGTGAGAATTTGGTCATCATTTTGAGCTTCTACAGTATCATGGTGACCCACATTTTCAATTCATTTATTAGTTTTTTATAATCATAGTTTAGTTGTTCCTAGTAATATTTCTCATTTATATGTCAACACAGAAGCCATCATACATTGGGGAAGAATACTCCAAAGAAAAACTACCCACCCCTCAAGAGTGTAATTAGGTCCTAACAAGTAGTATTAACCAGAATAATTTTATCAGAATAAAAAACATCATATTATCTTAATGAATATTAATGGATGGTTTGATAACACTATCCCCAACGAAAGACCTTCATATTATAGATCTGTAGTTGTAGGAATTATTCTTGAATTCATATTTATATCATGTGGTGCAGTAGTAGTTTCATGATTCAAGCTTCACCACTGGATAACATTGGAATTCCTCTTTGACTATAATCATAATATCATAATCTAGGCGAATGGATATGTAAAATTTAATTTAATTTCAGGATGAAATTGTGTAGCACATTGAATATGACATACTATTTCAGAAAAAGAATCAACCTTGTAAATTTCATAGAATTTGAATAATGTATAGATTTTTATGAGAATAGGGTTTTACAGGAAGCCTAAAAATATCACTACGTAAGAGGGTAGTGTCCAACTATATATTAAAATAATATGATCATTTGAATAAATATAAATGCGATCCATCATTGATACACTAGTATTATGACTAGGAGAAAGTGAGATTATTTTCATATATAAAATGTAGTATTAGGTTTCATGAATCAAGTTGATAAATAGAATCACATTCATTTAATCTCCTAGATATAAAAAACATATCAAAAAATCCACTAAAGGATATACTCATTAAAAATGAGCGACAAAGAATAGTTTGAGGTGGGTAAAAACCTCATATATATCATGGAGATATAGAGGGAGCAGTGGGATCCCAGATTCAAATAAAGGGTCTTTTGGGATCATGAAAATAAATGTAATATTGGATATCGAAAGATGTTTCGGTATAGGGATAAAGGATTTTACTAGGAAAAGAATAAGAAATATTCCCTACCCTAACCACATGATGATAGGTGTCTAAGGGTGTGGCAAAGAGTATTCATAGAGATAGATCATGGGTGTTTAACTGTGTTATTTATTTAGAATTTTAATATTATGTCTATAATCATTGGTATTTGTATTTATGTATTTAGTTAATAAATCTATTATTTCATTATATTATATATTTTATTTCACATTAGGTTTTATAGGACTAATTAATTTTCATTTCATGTTATATTTATTTACGAAATACATTATTTTATTATTGATTTATAATGGGTGTATAATTATCATTCTTTATAAGAGTTTCCGCATTTTTCATGTTCCAATATATAGTGATTGGGGATTATCTGTATTATTTTTCATGAAAATCACTGTATATTGATAGAGAATATAAGCTAGTATGTTATAAAACTATATGTTTTGATTTTTAGTTTTATTTATAGGAAATAATAAGTATCATGATTTTATATTTCAGAAACTCAAAAAAAAAATTAATGTGTTAACGATTTTATATTCGTAAATCTTTGTTTATTGTAATTTTTTTATTAAGATCATTTTAAATATAATATAAAAAATATATTACTCAAAATAGATTAAATTTAGTTCCTCATAAACACATAACTATATTTCTTTTCAGATATTATTATATTTTTTAGCATTATTTGTTTATCAAAGATAAAAATAGAAATTTTACATAATGATTATTAAATATAAATATGAAAATACTTATGTTCAATTTTATAAATAATTATAAATATAAATTTATATTAAATATCAAATTTTCAACATCTTGGATTTAATGGTGTATTTCCTGGGAAATGTTGCATGAAATTTTTATTTGACATATACTTTTTAAAAATAAATATGATTTAACTATATCTTATTATTGATAATATTGTTCTTCTAAACAAAAGACCCATGTAGAAAAATTAAATTTAAATGTAGTATATTTTTTGTATGAATAATATCTATATATGGTAGATGATTTTGAGAATTTAATTTGTTATGTTATATATTAATGAAATTAAAACATGTGGATATGGAGAAAAGGGTGAACATTCTTCCAAATGGAAAATTTATTATTGAATAATTTGATAAGGTTAATATATACTCGAATTATAGTAACAGAATATAATGTGCCTGGGTGAATATGATGATCATAAAGAGAGGGTTCACTCAGTGCTCATGAAAAATTTCCTAGGAAAAACCTTTCCCCAATTGATGATTAGTTTATAATATCCTATAATCACCGAGTTGAGTATGGATGAATAATATTGATTCAAAGAAATCACATGGAAAATGGTTTTTTCAATGTTATGGTATTATTTATCGGTGTATAAACCTTAGTGAACAATGTGTCTTATCTGATGACACTGAGTAATTATATCCTCATCAATAAATAATATTAATTGAAATGTGACATCCTTAAACCCCTTACAATATAATTCTATAAAATCAGTTTACCTTTAAATTGATAAATAATTATATTTAAATAATAATTTGAATATATATCAATAATAAGTTAAATAAAGTGAAAAAAATTTATAACCTTCCTAAAAAAGTTATATTGACCAACCATATATGTTTTCACATAATATCTAAAAATAATATTTTTATATCAATACATATCCGAGTAAATGTTAGAATGTTATATGTATTTTCTTGAAGATAATATGTTGATATTTTTTTATTTTTTTAACCGTGATTTTTTTTAAAATAATTGTGCACACCAAAAATACATATAAATGTTTCGGATCTTTTCAAACAATAATCCATTATATCAACATCATAGAATACTAATCTAATAAAAATTCGAAAATAACCTTTTCAATTTATTTGTAAACATGGAATTGTCATCAAATACTTGAATAACCTGGATCTATAATTAAAAATTGGTAACTTACAAATTTTATATAGATATTCACCAATTAATAAAATATAAACACAAAATATTTTAGTAAACAACAATGTGTTTTCTTAAATATGTATTCTAGTATTGTTTTCTTACATACCACACATATAAATAATGAAGGTTTGATTAATACCATGGAATGTTTAGGAAAAATATTAAAATTTTCATTACTAATGAAATATTCTATAACTCTACCTATATATTTTGATTTTATAGAAATATAAGTTTCTAAAACTCATTCAAACCAACCTTTTCACCAAAAAATACATATTAGAAAATCAATATTTGAATGTAAAATTTTTTAATTCATCATTTATCATAAAAGATGGTAAAATTTCATAAAATATAACTATTACGTTGTATAATTATACTATTCCTTTTTTCCAACAAATCAAAATTTATTTTCAGAAAACTTATCTTAATTAAAGATCAATAAAATCAATGAGAATTTTTATAAACATATAATGCACGAAAATAACAGTATTATTTAATTATAAACTCATTAAATTATTCTATTGTATTCACTCAATGTTATATTTTTTTATATATCATATAACTGAATAGAGTAATGTTTGTAAAATTATAAATTTCATTGTGTAAATAACATTACTATATTAACCCAGTATTAATATCCTACATAATTATCTATGATATTCTTAAGGAAAATTCACTCTCTTGCCATAGTATTTATTGGAAATATAAAACAAATTGAAATAATGGAAAAATATTGAAAATTATATAGACTAAAATTAAATTATATTATGTTATAAAAATCATCATCAAGCTCATTTCCTAGAAATTTTCAATAAATTTGTATCTATTTGCCTAAAAATACTATGTTCCCCCTTAATTATGGATGATATAGATAATTTACTCCCACTTTATTGGAATAGAAATTTACCAACTTTTACTATAGTAATTATTATATATTATCCATCAAAGTCAAAAAAAATTAATGTTTCAAAATATACAAAATATATTCATAATGAATTATGGAGATAATTTATTATTTATAAAACATTGTGGTTATAAATAGAATTATTTTTATGGGGTTAATCGATAAATTATTTACTTATTTATTTATATAACATAAAATACATATATTTTACCACCTACCACATTCTCATTGATGTAATGTTATTTAATGGAATTATGAATCAAAAATGATTATTCTGACTATTTCATTCAAAAGTCTTTCACAATTTTTGTCATTCCCAATATCTAATGGATATAGAATTTTTTACTTTAATGTCCTTGTGCTAGGATTTCATCCAAAAATATATTATTTATAGCACGTGAAGCTATAACATGCTCATTTTGATGTAGTTTTTTTACTGAATTTCAGCTTCTTAGTATGAAAATAAAAACATATGATCCTCTAACAAAAAATTCTCTAACAAAATTTATCTTTCACTCTCTAATATGTCATACCAATTGATTTTTTCAAAAAAAATTACTATATATATGTATATATCTTACATCAATTAATACCCAATACATCTATTAATAAAATTTAATATCTTATCGTCTATAATACATTGAGAGCACATTGGTTTCCATTGTAATAATTCAATGAAATTAATAACATACTTGATTTCTGGTCTTAGTTTTTAAAGTATAAAAACTTATGATCAATGTTATGAACTCTTTTTATTACCCAAAACACCCTTAAAATATATGGATAATATAATCACAATTAACATTAAAAATGAAATATCATTTGATTCTACATTACCAAAAAACATTAATAACTCATACATATATTTTTTATATTCTAAAAAGTAAAATAATTTGAATGTATCATATAAATCTCAAATAATTATTTCATCTCTAAAATAATATACATTAAATAATATCTTTATTTATATAAAATTTATTTCATGGTATTTTACATATTTTGGGTAAAAATAATATCATCAATATAAATATTCACAATGAAATATTGTTTGTTATTTTAAAAAACAGATTATTATCTATCTTACCTACTTTTAAATATCATTCAATTTATATTAAACATAGTTAAAAATACCTAGATCATGGTTCTTGTTTATACCCATGAATTTATTCTCCTAAAATTCACACTAAAATTCCATACCTATAATGAATAAATCCTTGTAATTGACTAACATAACCATCTACATAATTTTTTTCAGTTAAAAATGTATATGAAACAATAATTTCATAAAACAAAAAATTTATTTGAGAAAAATTTAAAATTACGGTTTTATTCATTTATAGCCTTCTAACTAGCTAAAATTATTATTAATATCAACACCCGTTTTTATAATATCTTTTTCAAACAAAGAAATAATGTTTTTATGAAAATTCTATAATTGAATTGCATTTTTTTTCTAAAACCCACTTTATCCATTTCTCATTATTCAAATGCAAACCTAGAACCATATACCTGGTTTCATTATATTTAATTTAATTTAATAAATATTGTTTTAAAAATATTTAATCCATATATTATATAACATCTTCCTCAATTTTTCATTTAACTATAGAATGTAATTTTTATGCATATATTTCCATAATGTTGTTTGAGTTTGAATCAATTCACTACATTATGTAACAATTTATCTTATATTCAAATGAAATATTTTTATTGAAATCTTAGATTCAATATGATTCATTCAATTATCATCATAACATATTTAAAATTCAATTCATATGTGTTGAAAACACTCTCCATAAATCAATGTAACACCCTATTAATTTTTCTCCCTTTAGAAGTATATTTAATGTCATCATTAAAAAAAGTGATGTTTATTGTGTATCAAATTCATATAAGACAAAATTATCATACCATTCAATGAAATTATTTCTAATCATATAATAACACCTATATCTTCTCACACTAATTTTTTACATTTAAATAGATCTTAATCCATGGTTTTATAAAAATTACCAAAACAAAAACCATTAATCTAAATAATTCATTATTTTCCAAGAACATTAAAAATATTATACTAAATATTTATTTCAACCCATAATTCATATTTTTTATTCAAAAAAGTTAGTTAAAATTAATAACTATTTTTGTATTAAAATAAAAATTATGATATGTTCTGTTCGAAGACAATGCACTATAATAGTGTTATTATCATATCAACAAAAACTAAATTTTATGATGCTTTATATCTATTTTTTGGGTTTTTTATGGAGAAATATATTAAAAAAAAATTAGATTATCAAAATGTCCTTTAAAGAGATAAATTGATTATTCATGTACACTGTAAAATAAAAAATTATTAACATATATTACTTTTTGAATAATACCACTCTAGTTATTTCTTAACATCAGTAGAGCCTATGATTTTTTCAAAATAAATTAAAATGAATTCTAACAAAAAAAATTCATTAATAAAATCAGTGAGATAAATATAGTTTTTTAGACGATTTAAAATTATATTGGGCATAGACATCATAATCTACGAGTTCGTGGATTCATAGTATAATGGACCTATATTAAAAAGAATTAGCATTATATAAATTTTTTGGAATACTTAAAACAATATAAAAACCTATTTCCATATATCATATTAGTCTAGAACCTTTGGAAACATGAAAAAATAAAAAATTGTACATAAAATAGCTAAATTTTCTACCACTAGGTTCTTCTTGACTAGAACCCTTCTTAGACACATCAGACATAATACATATCATCATAACCTGGTGGAAAGAAACCTAAAAAGGGGTGAGATCAGATGATTAGTAAGGGAAAAATAGAAATCTATAATCCCTATGTGAAAAAATAGGTAAGGTACTTGAACATAAAATTTCAAGATCATACCCTACAAATTAATGGTTATAATAATTATTAGCAGTTCATAATTCATGGATAATTTGATAATTAATAGATTAAGTAATGAAAGCATAAGATTGGAATAATACATGTAATTTGTGACATGAACAATTTTAGTATAATGTTTTGAATTTGAATTAATAGAAAAAGGTTCACTCATTAAGCTACAGACATGAAATCTTCCCCCCACATCAACATTCGAACATGCCACCATGTCTATGCATAAAATTTTGAATCTCTAACGAAGATAACACATAATCATATAGAAAAGAAACATGGTCCAAGAACAACATTGTAGACATGTAATCAAGTTCACACATCACATTGTGAACATGTAATCAGGTTCACACATAAATATATAGACATGCAACCAAGTCCATGGATAAAAATTTGAAATCTTAATATGGTTTACTATCAACATTGTGAACATGTAATATGGTTCACTCATAACATTTTGAACACTTAATAAGGTTCATGAATAAACTTATTAACATGGAACCAGGTCCATGGATAACATTATGAACATGTTATTAGGTTGATTCATAACATTGTAAACATGAAATCAGGTTCATGCATGAAATATATACTCTTGAGTCATACATCATTAACCAATCCATTGGAGTCAGATATATATCCAATCCAAGGCATAACCATGTCACACATACTACTTCCACCAGATTATAAAAAATAATAATATCGGTACCCATGAAATGAGATAGGCATCTATATATTTCATCATTTCATTACCTATGGAAAAGTGGATGGTCCCATAATCCCCTCCCATGAAAATAATCAGGTTTAAAAATAATATATCCAATGAAAGATAAATGGGTTTCATAAAAATCATGCCATCAAAAAATTAAACCTTCATAGAAATAATATAAATCCAATCATTGATTAATTTCTATAGAAAGTATTGTGTAACATAAACAGATGTAATATTAGATGGGAAATACTTTGAAAATATATTTTAAAGACCCTTTTTAAGGAAAATATCATTTTATCTTTGATAAATTACATTTTAAGACAAAAATTCTTTTGATAAAAATATCTTTGAAATTAAATTTGAAGACATATTAAGATAGACTTGAAATCATATTGGGATCCTTTTTTCATGGAATTTTTTAAATAATGATTGGAAAAGTATAAAAAATTATAAAAAATAAATCATTATTGAAAAAAAATTATTTGGGAATATATTTGAAATAATTTAAAGAAAAATTTCAAAAACCAGAAAATATTTTTGAAAAACTATTTCTTGGAAAAATGATTTTAAATATTTTTAATATAGCTTTGAAGACCCATATAACAATTTTTTAGAAACTTTTTCATTTTCATTAGAATGAATAAATAAAAATAATATTACATTAACATTTTTCCGTTAAATTATACTCATAAACGTACAATGTATGCTTCCACGAAATGAAGATCTCAATGGTGGTAAGTCTGTACGTGCCAACACTTTTTTTACCTAAAAATTTATTGAAAATTGCCTTGATAGGAAAATGATAAGAATATTTCTTGTAAAAACATTAAAGGTAAAACGTGGGTAAAAATTCCCTTTAAAATCATATTATAATGGTAAATATTTTTTTATATCATTTTTAGAAATCATTGTTTTTAAAGAACACATATTTCCAACTGAATGGAGATATAAATATATATTTTCATTAAAAAAATTTCTTAGTTATCTTATGTATTGAATAGTAAAAATGGTTCTAATACATGAATATATCATGAAAAAATATATTAGAAAATATTTCATGGGTGTTCTTGGGATATGGATAATGAGATGTCAGGAATTAAAGCATAATAATAATCAGTCTCGATAAATAATGACATTGTTTGAATAGACTCTTACAACATGGTAACATAAAATCATACTCCCCATGTAAGAAAATGAAATTTCATGAAGCTTATCATTTCATGAAAAAATTCTATTCATGGTATAAATTTTCAATGGGTAGTTTATATACAACAAAATAAAAGTTAGTGGTGAAAAAGGCATTTATCTCAGAGTAATAAAAAGTGAGATGAAATGATATCACCTTATGTCTTGACCACCTTCATACCCATTAAAGAGAATATTTCATAACTATAAGTGGATTATAAATCTATGATAGAACTATACTAATATATATAACACCATATATTATTCTTTTAAGGCTTTATATTTCTCGTTTATCATTAACTCCATGTTTCGGGTAATAAATGTCTGGTTAATCGTACATGATTTGACTTCTTATTCCTAGTATTTTTACTTATTTAATTATTTATATATTTAAAGAATGTAATAAATTATATAAATATAATAAAAATTAATTATATATTTAATATTATAGTCTATATAATATACAATTATGAAATGAAATACACCGTTCATCAAGACAGAAAGATGTCTGTATGCATGAACGTTGTTTCTATTTTTATTGTTGTATTAGATGAAGAAATAAGTTGAAATATATATGTAAATATTATAATTCTAGTTGAATTATTATTTCAAATATATCATATAATTTCACTAAAATAATCCTTAACACATTCCATGTACTGTGTAAACTAATCACATCACTTTGAGGGTGCGTTAGTCCACACTTCCTAAAACGAATTAATATTATTTAAACAAAGTGTAAATTATAAATATATTAATTATTATATGGTTAAATAATATTAAATACATAATAAATATAATATAAAACATATATAAATCGATTTTAAATCATAATGTTCACTATGAGAGGTGTTGATAGAAAAATGAAGAATCATCATTTCGTGATGTAGTAGTTCATTGTACATGTAAATAGTATGTTTGGTACCCATAAGATGGAGGTGTGTGTATGTGTAGGTTGAAAATTTAGTATAAAACTATCCTATTATATTTTGGATACAATGTTTTTACAAAATAATGTAATAAAGAGAGTGGTTGTGGTGGATAATGAATATAAAAGAAATCATCTTGAGAGACGGTGTTACCTCTTTATCAAGTAACTCATTTTGGTTTGTTCTCAAAAGGCATCTTAAGATTGATTTCAGACTATCAGGACTATTAAAGGAAGAAATAAGGGATGTTATGTATTATATTTGGTATATCTTGGATTAACCTAGGTGGTTTTGGATGTTTGAAGAAGAGTGAGTGTCGGTGCCCATTTATAGGGATGAAAAAGGACACACGTGTCATTTTGGCAAACAAGTTAGGTGTACACACATTTTTGACTAAAAAATTCATTCCAAAACAAAACAATCAATAATTTAAGTTTAATGGAAAATTAATGTACATCTAATGGGTTTTGGACAAGTGTCTAGGTCGTTTTGGGTGTTATATTAAAGGATTATTAAATTATTAACTTAATTTTTCTCTTAAACGATGAAATTATTTATAATCACTTTCCCTAATTATTTTAGTATAAATAAATGATTACCTTATTAGATATTATAAATTATTAAAATTAAAACTAAATAATTCTTCCATATCATGGTCATATAATTTCGTGAAATTAATTTAAAATTAACCCCATTTAGGGGATGACACTACAGGTTCTTAAATATAAAATGATCAAATGTTAGAAAACTTTTTATATCCAGTTTTAATGTGAAATCGGTTATAATGGTATAAATTGGATTAATTGATAAAAATTTTATATAATTAATATATTAATCTAATTTAAAATACAATTTTTCGATACAAATAAATTAGTTGAAAAATAATATTTGAATTAAAATATGGTACTTTTAAAAATTAATTAAATTTGAAACATTACAGAAAAATAATTAGTTCTTATATTTTCATTTCTTATAAATTTCTAACATATGAATTGATCTTATATTTTTATAAACTATATTTTCCACATAATTTAGTTATTTATACTAATTTAATGGATAGGTAATACTAAAAAAATATCATTATTCAGTAAAACTCGGTCATGAATTTTACACAAGGCATCGAGGAAAGTCATTAATGAGTGTAATGAAAGCTATCCTCGATGTACTGTGTAGAGAAAGATAATCCAGTTCTATGTGAATGTCATTTTTGAAATATATATTTAACATAAAAAAATATTTCTAGTGTTGTGTGAAAGAAAAAAATATAAAAAGATTAAATTATCATAAGAAAATATTTGGAAACACCTCTAGGTATTGCATTCTACCCCTTCAAAATGAATTTCCCCCTGAAATTAATTTTGGTTTTCAAAGGATTGATACTTTAATGTTCATTTCATAGAACACAACATTATAAAATTATTTCTAAAAACTCGTTTAGAAAGGGTAATTTTTAACATAATGGTTATCCAAAGTAAAATATAACTACAGTTCCTCAATGGAGAACATAGGTTTCATGTGAAAACATAAACATGGAAGAGAAAAATAACAATAATGTTTAGAAGGAGAGTGATTGAGAACATGGTCAGGATAATTATAATGATTAAAAATCCATAAATATGCGATTATCTAGGGGACAATTTTATTCATTTGAAATGAAGGAACTAAGATAACATTTTCATTTTATAAATACCTTTCCCAAATGTTGAATAATTTTCATGGGATGTTACACTTACTTGATTTCATTCCATTTCATAAGTAAAATCTCACCCCTTTTTCATGTATTTAACAATTTCCACTTTACATAATTAACCAAAAACAAAGTTGAATTTATCAATCATAAAACACTTACCTATCATGAGATCCATGATAAGTGATACCATCTCTCTTCTATTACCATGAACACAAAATTGTTAGATCAATTTATCAAATATGAATAAATACCTATTTTGTGAGATAATACATTAATCTCACAAACTTCATCTAATATTTAACTCAAAAATCCAATAAATTATTAACCATATAACCCTTATAAATGATGAAAATACAAAACATTATAAATAATGATACTAAGTCAGTTTAACATTGATCCCCATGTATCACAATGTACCTCTTCATTGTTAAATTAAAAAATTGTGAATATCATCTTCATATACTATCTTGAAACATGGAAATGACATGGACTACCATAAATACGTATTTAACACTTACATAATTCCTTATTACAATATTTACTAGATATATTACATAAATCTAGGAATTAGGAGACTTCATTGATGCTAACATAGACTACTTTGTTAACATATCCTTTATCATTTTTGAGTTCATTGAAACCACCCACTTTACATGTTCATATAAAAAATATATTTAAGAAAACAAATTATCATATAATAAGGAACATATAATGGGTTATCTTCTAGTAATCACCATGTAATTAGCTCACTTTTATATTCCATTAGAAATATTAAACACAATCCATTAAATCCTTATCGAGAAAATAAAAACTGGACAATAATGATACGTTTCACCGTTTATAATTCTTAAATACAAATACATATAAACATTGATTACTTAATTATTAGGCCCATGAAAAGGCAACAGAATCCTATAATAAAATACCTATTTATTTTTACATTTAGGTTGTAGTCTCTTCAAACTCACCAATGTAACAATTACTCGCACCACCTGTATGATTCTCTTAAAGAGATTTCATCTTGTGACATCAAGTTTCATAATGACTGTTCATTCCACACTTAAAACACTTATCCATTGATGATGTCATTGGGAGTAAAATATTCTCATCCATTTCATCAATAGAAATCCTCTTTTTCCCTTGTAGTCAATTTCTTTGGGTCTTTTTTTGATATTCAAAACATCTTATTGTTTTTCAAAGACATTCACTTATGTGATTCAATACACATTTTTGAAACAATGTCAGAAAAATATTACTTCTTCCATGGTCTCCATTAGCTGAAAACTCAGCGAAATAACTATTTATCTTAAATGGTGGGTCTGAGAGTTTGTTAAGGTACATTTTTTAAATCATATTCCATGAAAATTTATTAGGACGGATCATAACATCATTCACTCCAGAGATCATTACACATGAATACTCATCATCAAATTTTACATCACATTCAATATTAATCTAGTTACTTCGTGTTCCATCCATTGACTAAAACCAAAAGAATTATCTGAGCAATACATAATATAGTATTTTACCACATAGTCATGAAAATAATTACTTATAAGATCTCTAAATAATAACACCTTCCATAATCTATGACACAATAGTCTCATCCTAGGTTATTAATATAGAACATATATTTATGTCATAAATGATGGTTAATGAAGGGTTTGAAAATTTTCAAATAATAAACCATGGGAGTTTCAAACCATACATGATGCAAGGCCTATTTTCATGTTCCAGAGTTCCCCGAGTTATGACCAGAACAACTTTTCAGAGTTGTTACTCCATGTTTTATTAGTTCCAGACCCATATCCACTTGTAATATCTAGACATAGATGTATTTATGAGAAATCACACAATCTATCTATTACTAAAATTCTAGGATATTCTCCAAAAGGTAACTCATCCTTATACATATCCACAGATACATCCCTAGACATAACCTTAGAAATATACTTAGGGATCTCACGAATGTTTTCTTATAATAGTTTCAAAAGGTTTACTAAACCATTTCTATGATACCAACTATAACGATCCTTAATTTTTATACATTAACATTACATAACATTTTTGGAATACATAATAAATTATATAAAGAGTAACAGAGAAACCATATTAGTGTATTTCCTTTAGAACCATGGAATCAAAAAATGATACATATATGATAAACATAATCTCCCACTTGGTTCATCATGACTAGAACCCTTCATAGACACATAAAACATAATACATATCTTCATAAACTGTGGGCAAGGAAACATAAAAAGGAATGATATCAGATTCTTATGAACGTAAATAATGTAATTGTGTATGAATCACATGAAAAATGGTTTGGATATTGAGCCTAACATTGAAAGTTTGTACACTAAATTTTATAGATCTTAATAATGTTTGGAATTTAATTGGACAAAGATTATAAGAGAATTAAGAGCGTAAGTCATAAATTCATAACATATAATTTAGATATGGAATTTTTTTGTGCAACTTTTTTTATATCATTGTGAGCATTTAAAAGTAGAAACATGTTCACTCATTATGTTAAGGACATGAAATCAGGCCCCCAAATCAACTTATATACATGAAAATAGGTCCATTCATAAAATTTCAAATCCTGAGAATTTAATCATATCATTACCCATTTAATGTTATTACAACCATGATATTTTAATCATATCATTGCCTATTGAAATGTGACAGGTATCATAATAACAACTCTTGAAAAGAAGCGTGTTTCAAAAGCATATAACCAATGAAAGAGAAATTGGTCCCATAAATATAATTCCATAAAAATATTAATCATTTTTAGAAATAATATGTATCTATGAATTGATTCATTTTCCTAGAAAGTCATGAGTTACACCAAATTATGATATATTAGATAATAAATAATTTGGAAATATCTTTTAAACAACCTTATTAAGGAAAAAATGATTTCTTATTTGAATAATTCTTTCTTAAATCATAGAATTATTTGAAAACCATTTCCCTTATAATAAAAATTAATACATGTATATAAATATTTGAAATCATTTAAGAAGCCTTTTTTTCATTTAAAACTATCAAATAATACAAAAAAATTTAAAAAATTTCTAAAACATAAGAAATTATTGAAAAAGGTTTATAGGAAAATAACGTTGAAATTAATTAACAGAAGACGCGAAAAACTCTTAATCATTTTTTATAATATTTTAATTTGAAAGTGGCATTGAAATAATTAAATGGTATCTTTGAAAACCCCTAAAACATTTTTAAAAACATTTTTCATAAGAAAAAACATTAAAAATAATAAATTTCCTAAAAATTAAGAAAAAAATTACATTAAATTATTCTTGTAAAGATACAATGTATGCTTCAAGGAAATTGTGTTAACAACTGTGGTAATTCCATATGTTCCGAACATAATTTTTTTAATATAATAAGACAAAAAAAGTTCATTGATTGGAAAGTAACAAGAATATTTTTTATAAGACGAGAGAAGGTAAAATTGGGTAAAATGTTCCACTAATATCATATGTTAAAATTATGTCATTTCTGAAACCATTTTTATAAATCATTCTTTTGAAAGAACACATATATTGTGAAAAAATGATAAATAAAGTTGGATTTTCATTAAAAAAATTCTTAGTTACACTAAGGACCAATGAAGGGAAATTGTTTTAGGAATGCATGTAAATATCACTGAAAACCAGAAGATAAGACATTTCCTGGTTATTCTTGAGATATGGATCATGGGATATCATCAACTGATGCATAATAAGAATCCATCTCTATAGACTTTGAGGTTGTTTCAATAGACTCTTACCACTTTGTAACATAGAATCATACTCCAATTGTATGAAAATTAAATTTAATGAAGAATATAATATAATTAAAACAATTATATTCATGATATAAAATTACAAATGGAATCGTATGTACCACACAATAAATCTGACTCATGAACAAGGTTTGTATCTCATAGTAATAAAAAGTGAGGTTAATTCCCCTCACCTTATTTCTTGACCTTAAATATACACATTAAAATCTCATGTAAGATACGTATAACCTGTTTATAAATATATAAAAGAACCATATTCATACATATAATACCATATATTATTCTCTTATGTATGTACATAATCTTTTTATCAGAGACTCCTTCTCTTAGGTGATAAACATGTTTGAATTGTACATTATTTGAATTTTTATTCTTAGACTTATTACCTAGATCATGGTTTATTTGATTCAAAAATGTTGAAAATGATATAAATTTAATATATATTCAGTATATTTTTATTTTAATAATATATAAAATATATAATTATGAAATTAAATACACTTTTCATCGATATGGTAATATATACATACATAAGAACATTATTTTTATTTTTAACGTCATATTAAACTAAATAATGAAAATGAAATATATATATATATAAATATGTATATATATTAAAATTTCATTATACGCAATATTTAATACATATAATATTCTATTACTAAAGTCATCCTTAATACATTCTATGTAGTGTGTGAATGCATGACATCACATTGAGGGGGCTATAGTCCACACTTTCTCAAATGAAATTTCCATATTTACACAAAGTGTAAAGTATAAATAATATTTTAAAGGATTTATTATAGTTAAAGACTTAATAAATATAATATATAACATATAAAAATATAGTGTCTATAATAATTTCTACAAAGAAAGGTGGTAAAGGAAAAATGAACAATCATCCTTTCGTGAGGTGGTAGTTCGTCATACATGCAAAAAGTATGTTCGTTACCCATGAAATGTATGTATGTGGAATTGTAGGTTGAAATATTAGAATAAAAATATCCATGAATATTTATGAAAAAATATTTTTTATACAAGAATGTAATTAATAGACTATAGGGGGTGGAAAAAGTAAACATAAGAAAGGACGTTGAGGGAAGGTGTTACATCATTATCTGGTAACTCCTTTTGGGTTGTGAAAAATGATTACTTTGATTTCTTTCAGAACAATTTTAGTATTCAAGGAGTAAGGGAGGGATTTTTTTATGTTAATTGGGTAGATATTGGCCTAACCTATTTGTTTTGAGTGATGTTATGTAGAGGGAGAGGTTGTAGCCTTTTATAGGGAATGGAAAAGACACACTTGGACTTTTTTAAAACAAGTTTGGTGTACCCATGTTCTTACATAAAAAAATTAAAAAAACCAAAAAAACTAAAGAATGTATGGTTAATAGAGGAATAATTTATATAAAATGGGTTATGTACATGTTTATTGGTCATACTGGGTGTTAAAAATATGGTTTAGTACTTTATTAACCTAATTTTTCTCTTAACAGATATAATTAATTTAAATCACTATCACTAATCATTTTTCCAACACAATAATTTTACCTTAATAGACATAATAAATTATTCTCTATACAAATATGTGATCCATTTTTAAAAATTATAATTACATAAATTTACAAAATTAATTGAAAATTAATCCCGTTGGTCGGATGACACAATGGGTTTTTAAAGTTAAATGATAAAAATTTTGTTACGTTTTTTATATCCAATTTCAATGTGAAATTGTTTCTAATGATCTACATTGGATTAATTTATACAGTGTATCTAATTAAACATATAATCCAATTAAAAATATAATTTAACATTATACATAAATTATATGAAAATGATGATTGGAATTAAAATCTGGTATTTTTAAATATTCATTAAAAATTGAAACCTCACCAAAAATATAAAAAATTTATCCAAAAATTATTTGAAAGTTTGTTTTTCAAATATTAAATTAATTTTTACATATTAAGTCAATAAAATTTCCAAAACGATGATTTAAAATGGGGTTTCCAAAATAAGGTGGTAATACATGATTTATAAAAGTATATATATTATAGGCATAAAATTAGGTTTTGTATTATCTTATGACTATAAAATATATTGGATGAATATCGAAAATATTTGGTGGATTATATAACATATATATTATGTTAACATCACTCACTAATTTTAATTAATTTAATTTCTTAATCCAAAAATTCCTTGGGGAACTAAAATTATATCATTTAAATTATATTAATTCATTTATTTTCATTTATAATTAATCGAAATGATATGATTTCATATTTTATTTGTGTAAAAAATATATTTTTCATATGTTAGTTATTTCTACTAACTTAAAAGATAGGTTAAATTAAATCATATACCATTAGTCCGTAAAACTTGATTTTGTATGTTACAGAAGACATTGAGGAAATTAATTGTTGTGTGTAATTCTAGATAACATTGGTTTTCCAAGAAAAGAAATATAGGTTGGTTCTATGTGAATGGAATTTTTGACATAGTGAAATAATATAATAAAAAATATTTTTGGTGTTTTGGTAAATACAAATTATCAAATGAATTAATTATTTTGAAAAAAATTTCTCACATAATATGGGGGCGTTACACCCATTGTCTTGATCTTAAGAAAATTAAATCCTTTTTTAATCATACAAAAATGAAAATAATTACATGTTTATTTTATTTTCCAGGATTTTGTATGAATTATTTACAATTATATAAAAATATAACTGTGTTCAAATTTTATTTTTAGAAATATACCCATGTATTAATTTTTATAGTACATTCACTTCATCCAAACATAGAAAAAAATTACTTTTATTGTTAAAGATTTGAAAATAACATCAACATTTTTACCACCCCATCATAATGATAGTTCTATATTTCAGTATTTTAATAACACAATCATGTTTCTAAAAAGTCAAATCCTTTTTAAATTTAACTAAATAGATACATAATTAAAAATTTCTTTATCCACCCATCAATAGATAATAAAAAATTTGAAATGTTTTTATTATAATATATTTAATTTATTACATCGACAGTTACATTTAAATATATACGATTTTTAAATATTACATCACCTCAATTATAATTCTCAAATTTTTTGAAAATATTTTTTTAGTTATTATTATGTGTTGAGAAATCATTATAAAATATCATTGGGTTATAATAAATTAATTATTTATAATAATCATCAACCAATATTTATTATTGATCAAATTTATTTATATTTTTATCTTAAATCCAAAAAATTGCATTTTCCGCTTCAGTGGAATAATTAGAGTCAATAGTGCTATGAAATTCATGATCACATCATTTTTCTGAATCATTAAATGCATAAAATTTATTTTATTTTAATTTTATCGGTTTCTTTGGAATTTACATAAGTTTATTTTTTGAATATTATAATTTTAACTCCCTTAAATAATTTTACCATTCATACTCATTGAAAAATATGATGTATTAATAGATGCGTAACTTATTCTCAAACATACCGAAATACCAATTTTTTTATTATTATTTGATTACTATTCTAACATTAAAATAACATTTACCATTATCAAATGGTTTATTTTCACCAGTTATAACCACTTATATAATCCAATCATGTGGATCTGAAAATATCATTTTTAAATCTCCTAATAATTGAAATATAATGTTATAAATAGGTTTCCTATGAGAAATTATTGTTAAAAATAAATATTTATTTCATTTCATTTAAATAATGTGTATGTTTTTGAAAAAGGTAATATGGGAAGATGAAGGGGTTTTTTATGAAGATATGCTATTTTGAAATGAAATGGAAAAATTATGATGTTGGAAAGAATATACTTAGTTTATAATAGAATTTATATGTCTCCCTTTACTATTACTATGTTATTTTTTTCTCTCTTTAAATGTTCACTCCCATTATTGTTATAGTGATTCGTCTCTCACTAATTATTGATGGAATGATAAAATAATAGATTTAATGGATTTTAGAATACACAGAATTTGTTATCAAACATTATAATCAATTATTTGTATAAGGGCCCAGCCTTAAACATTACTTAATTTTGAGTTATTACAAGATTACACATTGATAATCTTTTCAGGGTTAGAGTTTTAGAGAATTAGATCATAAATCATGCATTACATTCCAAATTTAAACAACGTTGTTAAATTATAGAAAATATCCACTTTTCCCATCAAAGGAAACATATTTAAAACAAAACAAGGATTCATTCATGACACATCCTTGACACTATCATCAGATCATGTACCTTTCCCTTGACCTGTGAAATTTTTTTCAAAACCTTCAGATGAGCATAAAAAGCTCAGTAAGGTATATAAAATTATAGAATGAAAACATTAGTCCATGTATACATATGAATCAATGAAATCATATTTACTCATAAAACATAAGCACATTAAAATACTTCGTCAAATCATGAATAAACCATAGAAATCATAAGACTTAAAGGTAACTTCAAGCGTTCATAACATTCTTACGTATGGAGTAACCCTCATGGTTATGTTTGTAATACCTATCACAGTATATTCCCTAAATCTCTTTAGAGAAACCATATAATTTAACCCCTTCATATTACCCAATGCATTGGAGAGATATTTCGGGCTCACACTCCCTTAATTTATCACAGAACCACTCATCTTCATAAACAATGCCCAAGAACCATAACATAATCGTATCAAATAAAACATGCATAAAGGAAACATAACATTTCGACATTTCAATCACAAGACATCAATAACAAGTTGATATAACAAAAACGTTATCAAAACTATTTTCAATACCAAAATAACATAAAAATAAAACATGGTATTTATTTTTTATTTAAAAAAAAATTATGGCTTGTAGAGGAAGTCGAAACTCAAATAATGGTCACGGTGGAGGAGAAGTCGTTGTCGCCGCATACGTACGACAAAAACATTCCCTTTTGACATTTAGTAAAACTCTTCATATAAAAATGATTCCTTTTGAATAAAATTAAAAGTATAAGGGGTTTATACACCGTATAAAAGAAATTTGTGTATAAAAAAAATATGCCTCAATTAAAGGAGATTGAGACGTAGTCCCTTACCTCGTGTCCGGCTTGACTTGATCGTTCATAAATTTCATGAATAATAAAAATGAGTTAATTTCTAGTTGCATAAGAACCTTTTGCAAGTTCAATATTCTCTTATATAACTTACTACCATATTACTAACACTATGTAATTATTTAAGTTAATAACAGTCATTTTGTCGATCATTGGTACTTGAGTAAAAAATAAACTCCTTATAATTACAAGATGTTCATGTGGTAAAATATCCATTATATCCAGAATTATATTCCTGATGTAGATATCATATATATCATATATATCCAGTATATACATGAATTTATATTATTACATAACATTTAGAGGTAGGAAATGAAATGCACCGTTCATGGAGACGGTAAGTTGTACGTACGCATGAACGCAAATTTCATTTCTATTTTGTATTTAATAGAATGAATTCATAATGATATAAAGGTATATTATAATTACAGTATAATATCATATATAATATCATTAAATCCATCCTTTATTCATCACACATATGGCATTGACGAATCACATAACATTGAGGGGGCGGTAGTCCGCACTTCCTAAAATGAAGATATCACGTTTACCCATAATGGAAACCATAAAGGTATGCCATAAATGAAAAATACAGAAGCATAAGTAAAACATAAACATAATATATATCATATATAAATAGAGTGACATCTTAATGGCCACCATGAAAGGTGTTAAAAAATGATTGAACAATCCTCATTTCGTGAGGCAGAAATATGCCATCCACAGAAACAGAATGTTCTTTAACCATTAGACGGAGGTGTGTGTAAGTGTCGCTCTAATTCTTCTCATAACAACATCCTAGTATATTTAATATGCTTGTTTTGTTACAAAATAAAGGAATAAAAAGAGTTTATGGGGTTATAGAAGCAAAATAAAACAAAAGAACACAAGTTAAAACATTACCTTTATATCAGGTAACTCCTCTTTCTTTGAACCAAAAGGGTTCCTTGAAGAGATTTCTGCCTAAGGTAAGGCTTCTATGATGAAGATAGGTATGTGGAGAGATTAAATTATCAGAACTTGGCCGATCCAATGGCCTGATAGGTGTGGGTAAGGAGGTAGAGGTGGGAGCCTTTTATAAGAGGGAGGAGGGGCACTCTTGGAAAGTCAAGAAATGTTACTTTATATTAAAATGAGTTTCATATTTCAAGGGTCCCACATTTAAATATTTCGAGGATAAGGTGATATGGGTTAGAAATATACTCGTCCACTAGGTTTTTTAAAAGTGTATGTCTTATATTTAACATTGTCATTTTATTTTATTTATATTGTTCATTGAGGAGGTAATCACTACATCATCATGGTGTCTTAGAAAATTTAATTTATTTAATGTCGAAAAATTATAAAAAAACACTATGATATATGAAATATATTTATCATTCCAATGAATATTTTTATTCCAAGAGATCATTTATCTAGAAAAAATTAAAATTTATTTACTTAGGTGTTACATACTTTTGTGATATTCTCCTTTTTAAAAAAATAAAATGATAAAGTGTCACTATCACCCAAAAGTGATTCCATGGGGTCCCAATGCTTTTTACAATGCATCCCATGGTCAGCCATGACACAACCAGTAGCATTAGGACACATGTTGGGGTAATTTATTATTATTATGATATTATTTTATTATCCTTAACTAACCGATTACTAATTAATCACAATAATTAATGATAATTATCGTCGTTACTATTCATAATGTCCAAAAACAAAAGATTCATAAATAAATAATTTATTAATTCTGATTAAAAATATGGAATCAATTTTACCAAATTCAAATCATTGAAATTGCAATAATTAATTTAAAAATAATTCCCGTTTTCAAAACAAATTGCGGGGTTTTTTGAAACAATATCTATGAAAAGTTGGGCACTTGTTTTTTCCCAATTCCAAAGTGAAACTAATTATAATGACCACCATTGAATTAAATGATAAAAATATATTATAATTAATCTTTAAAACCAATTATAAAGATAATCAATCAATATAATTAAAATAGATGAAAAATCAGTTTTTGAAGTAAAATGCAATTTTTTCACTATTCATTAAGAAATGAACATTGTCAGAAAAATACCAAACATTTATCCAAAGTAAATTTCAATGTCCCAATTCTAATGAATAAGTTTATTTTGACAAATAGAGCTTATAAAATTGTTAAAATTTTTATTTAATAATTGTTTTCCATTAAAAGTCGGTAAAACAATCTTTTAAAAATATTAGAGAATTCTATGCTTAAGAATGGATTTATTCTCATTTTAAGCCTCTTAAAAAACTATATAATTCATAAATAGACATAGATATAAAAATCCATAATTATTTACTTACATGGGATGTTACATCCTTCCCCCCTTTAGAAAATTACGTCCCCGCAATTTGTTTACTTATCGAATAAGTGGTGGTATTTATCCCTCAGTGCATTTTCAGATTCCCATGTTGCCTCTTCAATCATGTGGTTTTTTCACAAAACCTTTACCTGGTTAATCACCTTATTCCATAACACTTTCTCTCTGTGGTCAAGAATCTGGAAAGGTTGTTCCTCATAAGATAGGTTCTCTTCCAACTGAACTTTCTCTAGACTCAAAACATGAGATGGATCTGGCATGTACTTCCTTAACATTGAAACATGAAAAACATTGTGTACCTCAGATAAACTCGGAGGTAAAGCCACTCGGTATGCAACTGGTCCAACTCTATCTAGAATTCCATATGGTCCAATGAACCTTGGACTCATCTTTCCTTTATTACCAAATCACATCACACTTTTCCATGGAGAAACTATGAGAAAAACATGATCACCTACCTCAAAAGAAAGATCCTTCCTCCGGTTATCTGTATAACTTTTTTGCTGACTTTGAGTTGTTTACATGTGTGCTTCTAAATCATCTGAACTTTTTTTGCCAACTCTTCTACCAATTCTGGTCCCATCAAATTCCTTTCACCCACTTCATACCAAAAAGCTGGAGTTCGACACCGCTTCCCATATAATTACTCAAATGGTGTCATATTTATACTAAAATGAAAACTTTTATTATAAGAAAACTCAACCAAAGAAAGATTTTGGTCCCAACTTCCCTGATAATCCATCGAAATAGCATGTAGCATATCCTCTAATGTCTGAATTGTTCATTCTGAATTCCAATTTGATTGAGGATTAAAAGGTGTACTAATATTTAATTCAGTACCCACCGAATTCTAGAGGACTTTCCAAAAGTCAGAAGTTAACCTAAGATCATGATGAGATATATTGGAGAGGGGAACTCCATGTAACCTGACTAGCTCTTCAAGATACAAATGATAAAGTTGATCTAGGGAAAAATTATCTGGTATAGCAAGGAAATGAGAATATTATGTCAAGCGATCGACAATAACCCAGATCACATTATTACCTCAAGGTGTCTTCGGCAATCCCACAATGAAGTCTATGGATATATTATCCCATTTCCACTCTAGTACTGGTAAAGGGTGAAGCATCCCTTTAGGTAACTGCCGCTCTGCTTTAACCTATTGACATGTCAAACACTTCATAGTAAAATCAGCAATATCTATTTTCATTCCATCCCACCAGTAATACTTTCAAAGATCTCTATACATCTTAGTACTACCTGGATGAACTGAAAAAAGAGAACTATAAGCTTCACATAACAACACTCTCTTCAACTATGAATCACATGATGGACACAATCTCTTCTCAAATATCAAAACAAAATCATTATCAATGTTGAATTCAGGAAACTTACCCTTCTGAACCAGCACTACCTTTTTCCACAACTCACTATCTTGCTTCTGTACTTTCTTAATTCTATCTGAAAGAGAAGATTTCAATGATACCTGAAACAAAACAGAAGAACATCCTACACCAACAACTTCTATGCCAAATTTCATTAAATCCTTAACCAAAGGATCATGTTTTAAACGTAACATGGTTAATGAAGCATTACATTTTCGACTCAAACCATCAGCCACTTTCTTTGCTTTAACAAGATGGTAATGAACTATAGAATCATAATCCTTGAATAATTCTAGCCATCTCCTCTATCTCATGTTCAATTCATTCTGAGTGAATATATACTTTAAACTTTTGTGATCAGTATATATTTCACACTTTACACCATACAAATGATGCCTCCATATTTTTAAAGTGAAAAAAACAGTAGCTAATTACAAATCATGTGTAGGGTAATTTACCTCATGAGTTTTCAACTGACGTGAAGCATAAGTAATTACCTGATAATTCTGCATTTGGACGCAACCAATTCCTTTCAATGAAGCATCACTGTAGATAACAAACTCACCATTCCTGGAAGATAGTGCCAAAACTGGAGCATTCACCAATCTTCTTTTCAATTCCTGAAAACAATCATCACATTCTTTTGTCCAGATAAACATAACAACCTTCCGAGTTAGATTAGTCATTGGACTAGATAACTGGGAAAAATTTCTAACAAACCATCAGTAATAGCCTGACAAACCAAGAAAACTATGAATCTCAGTTAAATTTGTTGGTCTTGGCCATTCTTTAACAACCTTTGTTTTTGCCGGATCGACAGTTATCCCATCTTTAGATACAATGTGACCAAGGAAAGAAATTTGTTGCAACAAAAACTCACACTTTCTGAATTTCCCATACAATTTCTTTTCCTTTAAGGTTTTCAAAATAACCCTTAAATGACTTTCATGCTCCTCTTTACTTTTAGAAAATTAAAATATCATCAATGAAAACAACAACAAACTTATCCAATAACTCATGGAAAATTTTATTCATAAGGTCCACGAATACAGTAGGTGCATTGGTTAGCCCAAAAGGCATTACTACAAATTCATAATGGCTATATCTTATACGAAACGTGGTCTTCGGAATATCTTCTTCCTTTACCTTCAACTGATGGTACCCTGATCTCTGGTCAATCATTGAAAAATACTGAGCTCCCTGGAGCTGATCAAAAAAATCATCGATATGAGGTGAAGGATATTTGTTCTTAACATTGATGTTATTCAAGTCTCTACAATCAATGCAAAGTCTCATAGAATCATCTTTATTTTTAACAAATAAGACAGGAGCACCCCATGGTGATGTGCTAGGTCGAATGAAACCTTTCTCTAAAAAATCATGCAATTGCTCCTTCAACTCTAAAAGTTCAATTTGAGCCATTCGATAAGGGGGTTTTGAAATTGGATTAGCATCTGGAACTAAGTCAATAGTAATTCAACATCCTGATCTGGTATTATTCCAAAAAACTCATCAAGAAAAACATCAGGACACTTATTTACCACTGGCACAACATTAATCTGAACGGTTCCTTTATTTTCAACAATATGTGCAAGGTAACATTC
Source organism: Viscum album (assembly GCA_963277665.1). Classification (NCBI taxonomy): domain Eukaryota; kingdom Viridiplantae; phylum Streptophyta; class Magnoliopsida; order Santalales; family Viscaceae; genus Viscum; species Viscum album. The sequence goes on from OY728123.1 coordinate 825,007,807, forward strand.
ATTTCCATCTTTTACAAGTTTCTCATCCTCTTGATATGTTATCAACAGTAAGGGTTCATTCTAGTACACAAACTGAAAGTCATTCTGAAAAGAATCTTCTTTATCTCTATAAGCAATCTTAGCATGGTAAGTAGAGAGCCAATCCACACCTATTATAACATCAATCTCTACTAGAGGTAAAACAATAAGGTTTACAGGTAGGTTCTTTCCGCAGATAAGGATATGAACCTTCTTATAAAATCTTTTTGCCTCAACATTCCCCCCAGGTGTTTTTACTACAAGTTTAGGAGTCATTTCTTGATATGGAATTCCCAATTTACTTGAAAATTTTTCAGAGATGAAAGAATGCGTAGACCCCAAATCAAACAACACATTGTCATAATCTGAAAAAAAACAATGTACCTGATACCAATTCATTTGATGACACAACATCTGCTGAAGTAGTTGCAAAGGATTTCACCACACCTTTCTGCTTGTAGTCTGACTGCTTCCCATCATTTGAGCTCCTTTTCCAACACTCGTTTGCATAATTACCCATCTCATTGCACTTGAAACATTTCACTAAATGTAAATCAAATTTGGTCTTACCATCACCCTGATCTTTTTTAGTGCAATCATGAGCATCATGTCCCATATTACCACATCAGTAACACTTTACATAATTCAAAAGTCATTCCCCAACATGCCTTTTACCACATTTATCCCAAATTGAAAACTTAGTTTTAATACCATCAGACATTTTTGAAGGATTCTTCCCTTTCTCCTACCACCTTGGTCTCTTCTTCTATTAGTTGTTATAGAACACTTGATCATCGGAAAAATCCATTTCCACATTCTCAGCACATCGAACAAGATTTCCCTAACTTTTAATCTCATTATAAGCTAAATCCCTTCGATATTTTGGCTTTAATCCTAAGTAAAAACAATTGGTTTTACTATCAAGGTCTCAGATAAAATTTGGATCATACATTTCCAATCAAGTGAACCTTTCATCATAAGCAGCCACTGAGTCGTCCTCTTTCCTCAATTCCAAGAATTGTTTTTCCAGCCTAAGTCAAACAACCTTAGGAAAATATTTCTCATGAAACATACCTTTGTATTCATCCCAGTCAAGAGGATCAATCTCATCAGCATCCCTGATATGATTAACCATTGACATCAACTGATCTTCTTCACGCTCCAATCGATAAACAGCAAGACTAACATTTTGATACTTCAAACACCCAATGAAATCTAAAATCTTCTCTAGTGCTTTAATCCACCCTTCATATAGCATATGGTCATATAATCCTGTGAATGATGGGGGATGTTGCCTCTTGAAATGTTCAACCACTAACATGTTCCTTTTCAGTTGATCTAGCTGATCTCATGCACGGATACCACCACCATTTATCACTTTAGTCAACTGCTCCATTACTATAAAAAACTGTTCAGTTCCAATTCTGACCAATTCAGGATCTTGATTCGGAAGGTCATTTCCTTGGGTATGCCTTCCAAGCGCTCCTTACCTATTTCCTCTATGGAAAACCATTCTGAACAGAACTGTCTAAGATGAAGCAACATGGTAATATTAAAATGCTATATCATTTCAATTTGACCATAAAAAAATATTTTTAGATAATAATTTATTATAATTCTAACTCTTAATGTTATCTAAACCGACCTATGATACCAACTATAATGCCCCATCCTTAAACATTAGTTAATATTGAGTTATTATAAGATTAAACATTATGGATCTTTTCAGGTTGAGAGTTTTAGAGAATTAGATCATAAATCATGCATTACATTCCACATTTAAACAAGGTGGTTACATTAAAGATAATATTCACTTTTCCCATCAAAGGAAACATATTTGAAACAAAACATGGATTCATTCATAACACATCCTTGACACTATCATCACATCATGTACCTTTCCCTAGACATGTGAAAAACATTTCAAAAAAATGGGATGACCATAAAAAGATCAGTAATGTATATAAAAATACTAATTGAAAACATTAGTCCGTGTATACTTATGAATCAATGAAATCATAATTTACTTATAAAACATATACAATTTAACATACTGCATCAAATCATGAATTACCCATAGAAATCATACGTCATAAAGGTAACTTGAGGCATTCATAAAATTCTTATATAGGGAGTAACCCTCATGGTTACGTTTGGAATACCCATCACAGTATATTCCCTAAATCTATTCAGAGATACCTTAGAGTTTATCCCCTTCGCATTACCCAATAAATTAGAGAGATATTTCAGTCTCACCCTCCCTTAGTTTATCACAGAACCACCCGTCTTCATAATCAATTACTAAGAACTATAACATAATCATATCACATAAAACAAGCATAAATGAAACATAACATTTCCACATTTCTATCACATGATATCAAGAACACGTTGATATAATAAACACATTATCAAAGCCATTTTCAATACCAAAATAAAAGAAAAGTAAAACATGGTATTTATTTTTAATTTAAAAAAATGTTATGGCTTGTAGGGGAAGCCGAAAATCAAATAATGGTCACGGCGGCGGAGAAGTCGTTGTCGCTGCATACGTACGAAAAAAAATTCCCTTTTGTCGTTTAATAAAACACTTCGTATAAAAAAGATTCCTTTTGAAAAAATGTAAAAGTAAAAGGGGTTTATACACCATATAAAAGAAAGTTTTTTATAAATCAAAATATGCCTCAATGAAAGGAGATTGAGACGGTGTCCCTTACCTCGTGTCCGACTTGACTCAATCATTATTTATTCCCCTAAATAATAAACATTAGTTAATTTATACTTGATTAAGAACCTCTTTCAAGTTTATTATTCCTTTTATATCACTTATTACCATGTTATGAACACTATGTAATTATTTAAGATAATAACGTTCATTTTGTCGATCATTGGTACTTGAGTTAAAAATAAACTCCTTATAATTACAATTTCTTCATGTGGTAAAATATACATTATATCCTGAATTATATTCATGATTTAGATATCATATATATCATATATATTCATTATATACATTAATTTATAATATTACATAACATTTAGAGGTAAGAAATGAAATGCATCTTTCATGGAGACGGTAAGCTGTACGTACGCATGAACGCAACTTTCATTTCTATTTCATTTTTAATGGAATGAATTAATAATCATATAAAGGTATATTATAATTCCAGTATAATATCATATATATTATCATTAACTCTATCATTTATTCATCCCATATATGGCATTAACGAATCAAATCACTTTGAGGGGGCGGTAGTCTGCACTTCCTAAAATGATGATATCGCGTTTACCCATAATGGAAACCATAAAGGTATGCCATAAATGAAAAATATAGATGCATAATGAAAACAGAAGAAATAATATATATCATATATAAATATAGCGACATCTTAGTGGCCACCATGAACGGTGTTAAAATAAGATTGAACAATCATCGTTTCGTGAGGCAGAAATTCTCCATCCACAGAAACAGTATGTTCTTTAACCATTAGATGAAGGTGTGTGTAAGTGTTGCTCTAATACTTCTCATAACAACATACAAGTATATTGAATATACTGGTGTTGTTACAAAAGAATGGAATAAAAAAAGGATAGGGGTTGTAGAAGCAAAATAATACAAAAGAACACAAGTGAAGACATTACCTTTAAATCGGGTAACTCCTCTTGGTTTGAACCAAAAGGGTTTATTGAAGACCATTATGCCTAATGTAAGGATTCTAGGATGAAGAGAGGGATGTGGAGAGATAAAATGTTCAGAGATTAGCCAAGCCAATGGCTTGAGAGGTGTGGGTAAGGAGGTAGAGGTGGGGGCCTTTTATAAGAGGGAGGAGGGGCACTCTTGGAAAGTCAAGAAATGATACTTTATATTAAAATGTGTTTCGGATTTTAAAGGTCCCACATTGATATATTTCGATAGTTAGGTGATAAGGTTTCGAAATATACTCATCAAATAGGTTTTTTACAAGTTTAAGTCTTAGATTTTACATTATCGTTTCATTTTATTTATATCGTTCATTAATGAGGTAATCATTGCATCATCATGGTGTCATAAAAAATTTAATTTATTTAATGTCTAAAAATTATAAAAAAAATACTATGATGTAGGAAATATTTTTATATTTATAATTAATATTTAATGTCCAAGAGATCATTTATATAGACAGAATTAATTTTTTTTACTTAGTTGTTACATACTTTTGTGATATTCTCCGTTCTTGAAAAAATAAAATGATAATGTGTCACTATCACCCAAATGTGATTCCATGGGGTCCCAAAGTTTGGAACAAGGCATCCCATGGTCGTCCATGACACAACCAGTATCATTAGGACACATTTTGGGGATATTTGTTTATTATTATGATATTATTTTATTATCCTTGACTACTCGATTACAAATTAATCATGATAATTAAAGATAATTACCGTCTTTACTATTCATAATGTCAAAAACCAAAAGAGTCTTAATTAATTAATTTTTACCTTCTGATTCCAAATAAGGAATCCATTTTACCAAATTTCAAACACAGGAATTGCAATAATTAATTTAAAAATAATTCCGGTTGTCAAAACAAATAGCGGGTTTTTTTTTGAAACAATATCTATGAAACGTTTGACACTTGTTTATGCTAAATTCCAAAGTGAAACTAATTATAATGACCACCATTGGATAAAATGGTAAAAATATATTTTTATTACACTATAAAACCAATTATAAAGATAATCTAACCATATATTTAAATTAGATGAAAAAGCAGTTTTTGAAGTAAAATGTAGTATTTTCACTATTCATTAAAAAAATAAACATTGTTAGAAAAATAAAAAAAATTTATCCAAAGTAAATTTAAATGTCCCAATTCTAATGAATAAGTTTATTTTGATAAATAGAGCTTATAAAATTTTCAAAATGATGATTTTAAAAATGGTTTACCATCAAAAGGTGGTAAAACAATCTTTTAAAAATATTAGATAATTCTATGCTTAAGATGGGGATTATTATAATTTTAAGCCTCTTAAGACACTATCTAATTCATAAATATACATGGATTTGAAAATCCATAATTATTTACTTACTTGGGATGTTACAATTTGTACCATTAATTTAATATAATGTAATTTATATAATTTAGTATGCCTGAAAAGGCCTCCAAAAATTATTAATACCACACCCTTTAACAAATATATAGGTAAGTTCTCCAAATTTTCATAGAAATAATACCATATTTTATTAAAGAGTAAACAATAACATGAATAAAAAACTAATTTTTAGAAATTATTAGACAAAATAATATCAAGGGTAACTATTTTCCCAAAGTAATATTATTATTCTAATGGGGTTTCAGAAGCTCTATTATTTTTCTAAATCCTCCATGATGAATATTGTAGTTTGAGTGATCATTCATTATGATATGTGAGTATTCTATAATGTTTTTTGTATTATAAAAATTATATTAAGATGAAACATAGCCTATTTTTCACCCAATATAAAATAATTTTAGGAACATATATAAATGTAATATTCTTTCTCAATCATCCCTTCCATGGTTTTCTCATTGAAATTATATTCCATCAAATAACATAGGTAAATATGTGTCCCAACAAATGAAATATTCTTTTCACTTTTCATGTTGGTATTTCCATATTTGTTACATGATTATCATTTTCTACATTATGTATGAAAAATTTATTATTATAATTTCTTAGATAAAAATAATTTATTTTTTTTAACTACAACCCACATGATTCACCCACAAAATATAGAATTTAAATAGTACCTCTATAAATCAAGTTTATTTATTTTGGGAGTCAATGTAGGATGTGTTGGATTAATATATTCTTCTTTAATTGTTTTATGGAAACCATTAAATATTTATCACACTCCAAAAATGTGATGTTGGTTACATCATCCCATTAAACCCTTTTAGTATAGTGTCTAAATTATCAACTTCTCAATGAATTTAATTAGTGTCAAATATTATTAATGATGTCATTAAGTTGTTATACTAGGTTGTGTTGTGGGGGTTATTTATGTCATTTTCCAAACCATAGTTATATTGTTGGAAACATATTTTGATTATAAATTTCTTTATTATATCTTTTTCATTAACATATTTTATTTTACATATTTATTGGATCCTCATATTTATCATTTTTCATATAGAAAAATAACCTAAATTAATGTATGTCCATAAAAAGACTATAAAAAATAATAATAAAACCGCTAACATAAATATTTTATCCATGTTACATATTTAACTAAAAAATATATAAATATTATGTTATTGTAATATTTTATTATTATATTAGGAAACTAGTGGGGTTTTATTATATTAATTATTAAAGAATACATAAAATTTTATTTTTTATCACTGCCACTCATTTATCATTTTTCACATTATGGAAAAAACTAAACAAAATCTAAATTCCAACATCTAAAATCAATAATGGTGGTGAATAATACATAACATTAGCTAATCTATTATAATTTAAATATGATCAATATTACCTTAAATTCTATTAAAATAATATACATTCAATATATTAATACCCATTAATGTTTCAGATATATATTTCTATAAAATTATCGATTTCCTACAATCGAAATAATGTTTTCAATGTTTTCATCATCTATAAAACTTTTCCTTATTTAATTTTTTCATAATTTATAATAAATAAAACATTATCCATTATGATACCTCATATATATATATATAATATAACATAAAATATAATCTATAAGGTCACATATTATTCAATACATTGCAAAAGGATTCATCCTTAAATAATATTTCTTTAATTTTTTTTATAAATTTATAAAATAAATTTTTATAGACATTTTGGGAGTAATTAATTAATCAAGTGATGTAAAATCTATTTTCAATTATTCAAAAAATTCCCAAAAAAAATTCTCCAATTATATAATATCTTTAATGAACCATGTAAAATGATCCCCCCCTATACATAGCATTCACTATTAATAAATAATAAATGATACATTTTGTTTGGATTTGGTTTATAAAATGGCTCAAAATCAATCCATCCATGTTCTTAATATATTATGTCAAGGATTGAATTTGAATATGGTTGAATGATATATTAAAGGTTAATAATGAGATAAAATTTTCATTATAAATTTAACACCTCCATGCCTATTGAATTCATTGAGACAAAAAATGATAATTCTTGATAGAAATTAGTTATTGATTTTCCCTAATTAAATAATATAATTTTAATAAAATTTCAAATAACATAGAATCTAATTAGGATTGTTAAAAATTAATATTAAAGTTATCTTAATCATGGTATTCACATTGACATAAAATTTATTATATTCAGAAATTAATAATCAATAAAAGAACCACTTCAACAATTATATGAAAATTGATAAAAAAATAAACTATATTTTAGAACATTAATCAAAAACTAGAAATAAATATGGTTTGTAATAATGATTAAACACACTATAATAGAAAATAGATAAATTAAAACAATATAATAAATTAATCACCAAATCATATTCTCCCATAAACTCAATTTTTAATTATTTTTATTTTAATTCCATCTAGATATCAATTAAATGTAGAAGATGAAAGGTGAAAACATAAAAAATTAGTAAGGGGCTATATAACTATATATTTTATTATTATCATTGATAATAACTATCCCTTATAGTTTCCATGAATATTTCAGAAAAACTATTATTCTTAAAACCAACATGAAATCAAGAAGGTTATCGGATTTTATTAAAAAGGTTATAGAAATGAAATGTAACGGAAAAAATAATAATCTTTTGCTGAAAATATTGATATTTAATTTATTTATAACTACATAGTCCTAGTCATCAGCCTCAATCAAATGGTGGGTGAAATTTCTATATTAGGAACCACCACAACTTATTGTCTCCACATACATACCACAATGAATTATTTTTGTTGTCACATTATTCCTTTAAATCTATGTTGACTCCATATTTATTGAAAAATAAATAATATGTAAAGGGAAGAATGATGATGAGGTCCTTATATACTTCCTATTAACATGATATGATATCCACTCTGTTTTTATAGTCAATTATATGTAGAATTGCATTTACATCTAAATGAGTAATTTTTTATAAATTATATTCAACTCAATACAATATTCATTATATTAATTAGTGTCCAAAAAATTGGTTCTATTATACATATTTCCCAAATAATTGGCTAAATGAACTATTCATTAAATAACACCACATGTATTATAGGTTATATATAAAAAATATTTCATGAAAATCATCATTAGTTCTACATTATTAATTTCAAAATTTGGATGATAATTTTACAATTATGTTTTAATATATTTAACTATAATAAAATTATTTTATAGAAATCGTACAGTAGAGTATTAGTTTGCATCTTTTTTTCCTCAGGTAAGATCAATGGGAAATAATTTATAGTGTTATGAAGTGGGTATTCTAATTATTCTTCAATATTCACCACATAAACTATTGTGTCTTCCTGATCAATAAATAGGTAAATTAATTGAACGTAATTTTTTTAAAAAAATGAGTTTCATATTTTTATATTTATATTGGATATACTATATAATATTCTTCAAAATAATCATCCATATCTTATTGATCTTCCATAATTATCCCAATTAGAACACAATCATCCTTTTTTATTTTTTTTGTTCAATTTGTTTTTTTGTGGGTGGTTTTCAAATTTTTCATCAAACATTATGATATTAATTTTCAAAGGAATCCTTCATTGTACCTCTTATTCATTTTATAAAATAAATAATTTCATTATTCATGTAATTCTCTTCATGAATTCCCTCTCTTTATAATAGTTATCATCCATGAGTGTTATGATGTTTTTCCAATTTACATATATGTATTCTTATTCAAAATTTATTTATATGAATGTAGAGAATATTTCTATTTATTTTATAGCACAAAATTGTACTTCGTAGATTACATTGAATAATAAATCAATTTGATTTATCCCTGTCATATTTCTATCAGAATTTCATTTACAATCCCAACTGCTACAAAAACGGGCTAGGGAAGCACCTTCTTTTATCAGCATAAAGAAAAAAAGCAATGATAAAGGTAATTCTTTATCAGCACTAGTTAAAAGAGATGATAAAGGTACCGTTTATCAGTGCTAAAGTTTTTACGGTGATAAAACCATCGTCCGATTTTAAAAAATCGGGTGCATAGTTCCCATTGTTTATCACTCCCTCATGCTCTTGCAGTATTGTACCCCTGCAACAACTCCCCTCCCCCATGATATTCTTTTTTCCAAACCTCTACCGCTATCCCTACTCCACTGTGAACCCTACTCCTTGTCCTCCCCCTTGAACTCCTTCCACATATCTTCTTCCTTATGAACCCTACTTCTTATCCTCCCAACTGGACTCTACTCCCTGCGAGCCCTACTCCTCCATTTCTCAATGGTTGGTGGCTCCTCCCATGCAACTCACCCTCGAGCAATTGTGCCTTCCCCTCCGGGTGTTGTGTAGATGGATCCTTAAATTCTAGATGCTTCTTCTCGCCCTCTATCGCAGGTGAAATATACTCTAGGTAAGTCTCCCACTTCTCCTTTTAGGTTTATCTTTTACACAGTGTAGGGTTCCATGGATAGGATTTAATATTTTGATTTTTGGTTTGATCTTGTTAATTTTTAGAAAATAATTACTTTCTTTGTTTTCTTTGTGGTGAGGTTGAGGTGTGATTGGGGTTCCACATTGGATTTAAGAAATTCCCGTAAAAAATGTCAGTGGTTTCATGCCCTAAAATTTATAGATGTTTTTAATATGATTTTATTTGCATTTATTCTTGTTCTACAAATTAATTTTGTGGTGCGAAATGTGATTTCAAAGCATTTTTCAGGCCTGTGTGTTTGAAATAAATTTAAATAAAGGAAATGTTAATGTTATGTGTGTCTTGTAATTTAATAATTCATTGAAAGGTTAATATGGTATTTTTGAAAGGTGTAAAATATGTTTTCAGAGGCACCAAATGTGATAATGGTTTTGAGTCTAGGTTTTAAAATGGAAACATAATAATTTAGCATGTTTTTCTTGTTATGAATTTTTAAATATGAGTTGTAAATTTCTCAAATTATGAAAGGCATGTTTTTCAATTATTCTTGGTTTATGTTTGATTTTTCATGGGTAATGGAATCATGATGTTGAATTATTAATTTTATGCTCTTCTTGTGTTTCATTAAAATGGAATTTTTCAAATGTGTGGGTAATGGAAAATGTATTTGAAAGGGGTTTTGGTGTGAGTAAAAATAGAAAATGTATATTTCCATAAATTCTAGACATTGAGTTGTAGAGGAGTATGGTTCATGGTGGCTTCTTTGGATTGTTTCATATTTCAATGAGATAAGATAATTATTAAAATAATGTCTTTGAAATTTTTTTATAATGTTAATGTGATTCTAATATATTATTTATTTTTATTAATCGAGGATTTATGTTGTCTGAACTGGATTAGAATTTTATTCAATTATTTATGGTAAATATCTAGATTAAACATTATATAGTGTATCTTTTAAATCTTTTTTGGCCCTCTATATTTAACCTTGAACAATTCACCCCTTTGAGAAGGATGTTTTATCACTATTTGAAACTTTTATCCCCTTAAGAGTGAGTTTTTTAACACTTAGGGATTGTTGTTTATCCATTTTTATGGGAATGTTCTTTTTTATAGAATGGATGTAAGTCGTGTTTGAGGATATTAGTTACAAGTTTAGGGATCGCGAGGGAGAGTAATTGGAAATCCTTTAGATGTTCATGATAGAATTTATGTCTACTAACCTAAATTTTCTATTTATTATGTTAATTTGTGTAACAAAATCTATGATATTCCATAGTAACTTTGGATAAAAATAGGTTATTTTTATCCTCCGTGAACCCCTTCGTTTGGGGAAATGTATCTACTATATTCGTTTTTCCATCAAAATTGTATCCTTTTTTTATTTTATTTGAGTTTGGTCACTAGTTTTGGGCTGTTTAATGTGATTATTTTATTCTGAATGAGGTGGCTGGTAGGAGTGGTTAAAAGGATGTTTAATGTTTTTCTACGAGGATGGTGGGTGATATAAATATTGGTAAGGGGATTGAAATTGTTTTTATTTTGATGGGGGCTTCTATCGTGGTTCTGTTCATTTCCAAATCATTATTGGAAATGGTGGGGCTCTATTAATCTCTATTTTTATATAGATGTTGCTCTCTTCTACTATATATGGTAGTCTTGTTTTCTGTATTTGAATCATAAATAATAATATTTGAGATTAAAATAGGATGGAAATGATTAATGATTTGATGGATTCAAATCATTTGACAATAGAGTATGACAACGAAGTGAAAGAGTTCTTAATGTTCTCAAAGGATCATGCAAAGGATCCTTCTCCAATCCTTTGTCAGTGTTTACATTGGTGTTATTATAGACTAATTACTCTAAGCGAGATGGGAGAACATATGATATGTCATAGAATATATTGGAGATATAAATTTTATAATAATCATGGAGAAAAAGAGAATGTAGCTACATGTTGGGATAAAACTGCATTTTATTCATCATTATATATGATTAGAAATATGGGTAATTAAGAAGACCATGTGGAGGATTCGATTACAGATGTCAAAGATGATGAAGATTGTATTGAGGGAATGGAATGTAACGTTGAAGATAAACTCCATGACTACATAAAATTGTTTGAGAAGTTAAAGATTTGTGCAAATATTCCATTGAATGTTGGTTGCACTAAATATATAGCATCTTCAGCGGTACTAAAGTTGTAAAAATTGGAAGTATAAAATAGATGGAGTGATGTCAGTTTTACAGAACTACATTTCCTCTTGAATGAAATTCTCATCGAAGATAATGAGCTATTGAGCCATGCATATGAAGCTAAATTAATGTTATACATGATGGGTAAGATTTTTGAAAGAACACATGCCTACCAGAACGACTCATAAGGAGAACAAATCACTTACAGAATTCCCAAAGTGTGGTTCATATTGATACAATAAAGACGAATATATTACTTTGAATGATGTATGGTAAATTTCAATCATTACAAGTTTTAAGTGTCTATATGGATGTGAAGAAACTAAAAGACAATTGTTGTGGCTTGCATATATAAGAAATAACGATGGGACATTATGTCACCCGACCGACTCTCCTCAATGGAAAAGAATTGATCATGATTTTCCTAAATTTGGAAATGAGGCGAGAAAGCCTCATATTTCATTATCTACAGATGGAGTGAATCCATTTGTTTATCAAACTAGGAATCACAGTATGAGTCAACCCCACCTTAATCTGAAGCACGGTGTGACCGGTATCACTCAAATTGTCACTATCTTGTTTAAACTGGACATATTTTTAACTGAAAACAAAAATTAACATAAGGAAATCTGACAAAACACATTTATATTTTGTTTTTATTTTATACCAATGATACATGGTTCATATCTGACGTGTACGAGTCAACCTAGCCAAAATTCGAGCATTGGTGTGGCTGGTATCACTCATAGTGTCTCTTTTTTGTTTCAAATGGACAAAATTTTAAGTAAAAACAAAAACTGACATATGGAAAACCAACAAACACTTTAGTATTTTGTTTATACATTATGATAATGATACTTGGGTGATTTAAGATGTGTTAGTGTCAACCCCACCTCAATCTAAGGCATGATGTGACTGGTATCACTCAAAGTGTATATCTTTTGTTTAGAATTGAAAAAATTATAATTGAAAACAAAAACTTACATACATAAAACCAACAAAATTCATTATTATTGTTCTGATACTTTATTCAAGAAATTCAGTGGTCATATGTGACATCTACAGGTCAACCTTGCTTCAATATGAGGCACGGTGTGTCCAGTATCACTCAAATTGTCTCTCTTTTGTTTAAAATTGACTGAATATTTTTGTGGAAACAACAACTGATGTACAGAAAACTGATCAAACAGATTCGGATTGTGTTTATAATTTAGAAGAATGATCCATGGGTCATTTGTGACATGTATGAGTCAATAACTCTTTAATCGGAGGAATGATGTTTCCAGTATCACATAATGTTTTCAAATTTGTTTAAAAAGGATAGAATTTTATGTGAAAACAACAACTAACATACATAAAATTGACAACAATCATTATTAATATATTGATACATTAGGCCAATGATCTTGTTGTCATTTGTGATGTGTACGACTCAACCCTGCCTCAATCCAAGGAACGGTGTGGCCGGTATCACTCAAAGTGTCTCTCTTTTTTTGAAAATGGACAAAATTTTAAATGATAACAACTAATGACATACAAAAACCCCTTCAAATGAATTTGGATTGTGTTGATACATTAGGGTAACAATACACGTGTAATTCGTGACCTATTAGAGTCAACACTGCCTCAATTAGAGGCATGGTGTAACTTGTATCACTCAAAGTGTCTCTCTTTTGATGAAAATGGACAAAATATTTAGTGAAAAGAATAACTAACATATGGAAGACTGACCAAATGCATTCAGATTGTGTTGATACAATAGGCTAATTATCCATGGGTTACGTGTGATGTTTACAAGTCAACCCTAATTCAATATAAGGAACAGTGTGGCCAGTATGACTCAACATGTCTCTATTTTGATTAAAATGGACAAAATTTTAAGTGAATACCACATCTAACATACAAAAAACTGACCAAAATCATTCGGATTAGGTTGATACATTATGAGAACGATCCATGTGTAATTTTTGACATGTAAGAGTCATCCCTAACTCAATATGAGAAATTTTTTCACATGTATCACTCAGAGTGTCTCCCTTTTTTTAAATTGACATATTTTTTAATTGAAAACAACAACTGATGTATGGAAAACAATCCCAATGTCGTTACCGTTGACATAAGACTCTTAGAAACTCCTTATATAGTATTAATTATTCTTTTGAAAATAAAACCCCTTTAATAATTCATCACACACCCTATATAAAAACCTTTAGCCCTAATGATCATGATGAGGGATGAACACAAAGAGGAAAGGTAGAGGGAGAAGAATTAAATGGAAATAAAAAAGAATAGTGGATTTAAATTGGATAAATTTTCAATATTTCTCTTATACTAAGTCTCAAGAAGGAGATGGGAGGAAATAGGTTAAAATCCGTTAAATTATTCCATATAATCCGCATCTTTCATGGCATGGTTGGGCAATTTTCCATATAGTTCACCAAATTTTTGGGAGCCATTGGATAAGAAACCCACTTCTTCATAGTTTGGACAAACAGTGAACTAACCATGTTCCAATCATTAAAAATGACATTGTTAAACAATAGATCCATACTACATGGTTTCTCCTAATAGTGAACAACCAATGTTCCAAACAACTCCCTCTAAAAGGTTTGTTGAATGGTTTTTACATGGTTTCAAACCGCCTATCCTTTTACTATGTATGTAAAATAGTAATAGTTCAAAATGAATAAGAAAATTCCCTATGAATCTGTACCCACGTGGGTTCTTCTAAATTGTGTCCCCAAATACATACACTACATTACTACTAATCACGAGTATATAACAGACAAATAATAATCATATATCTCCCCACATTTTATAAATTCTATAAATGGCTTGAAAACAAGATAACACACCATAAGAAAAATGCATCAACAATTAGAACAAATTTCCTTAAGTGTCCCAAGAATCAACAAAATACATCGACCATAAGGAATTTATAGGGGAAACTCTATATGTCCTAAGGAAACATATCCCAAATGGAACTAAAAATATATAAAAAAAATCTATATCCAATCTTGACAGGAATATTAATCACAAAAAACATGAAGAATAACTCATATGCATGCAATAATTTAATTTTTCATAAGGTTATGAAATTAAACTCTCACTATTTATTTTTTTGAGGCAATGTAAGATATAATTTGAAGGAGATAATATTAAATGGTTCCTTTTGATAATCATATATAATAATTATTACACACATTAGGTTTGGATTTTTTCCCATTGTTTGACCACAAATTGACTACCACTACATATTTCATCAATGTGAACTGCTTGGTTGATATGCTGATTTTTTTTTCATGTCTTATTTGGGTGTGCAGCTGTAGAATTTCATGTTATAGTAGGTAGGGAATTTAGTAGCACTAAAAATGAACTGATAAATGGAGCACTTATCAGAATTAAAGAAGCACTGATAAAGGATCCCTATGTCATTGATGATAAAAGGGACCTTTATCAAAGCTTTTTTAGCACTAATAAAGGGGACCGCCCTATTAGTGTTTAGATTTATAGTGGTTTTTTAGCGCTGTTAATAACCATTTTGAGTGCTGATAGTGCCAGTTTTTGTAGTAGTTCCTCAAAGGTGTTCAATAAAGTGAATCCATTATGTCATCCCTATAAAAGCCTAGTTTTACACACAATTTGATATTATATAACTAATTTAAAATTTTTAATTCTATTATAAATTTAAAACATATGTATAGAAGTTTTTAGTGAAAAGGAAATTAGGAATGTAATGAAAACCCAATGATATTAGAAATTATCTACATAATTTACCAGATAATTTATAAATATTTCTTCACTATCACAGAATTATTCTAAACTGACAAAAAATTAATAAATAATTCTTCATTTTAGTAATTCATCATTAATTATTCGTAAAGGTTTAATCCACTAATAAACTCATTAGTATGAGTGTGCACTGATTAAAAAAAACACAATTGTTTTAATATAAAACCACACTAAAATATTTAAAATAACATTACACACATTTAAAATTGAGGACATGTATCAATTATTATCAACCAAAAATACTAATACAACACTAAAGTTAAGTAAAATAATAATGAATTAATCAGATTCTCTTAGGTCAAATATATTTCATCACTATTGGACAAACTCTCTATCTTGATATCTATAATCGTGGAACCAACTTATCATATTCCTGGGAAAAGGAAACTATAAAATTAATCAATATAATATTTATATATTTCATATGAAGATAATCCTACCAATGGTAATAATTATTAAAATATGATCATATTATAAATACAGTTTTTAAAAAATATATACTATTTTCATGATTGATCAATGTGGCATAGAGTGGTTTAGGATAAAATTCAATTTACCATGTGATTATTATATAGATCTTTACCTATTATATTTATTCCATAAAGTTAGATATTGATGGTTTTTGCAACACCGTTTGAATTGAAAATGTTTTTTTATTAATTTTTATTTACATTTTTATATCATGATGAGTACAAGTTGTTTTTTGGCCTTAGTATTGGATTGTGTAAAATATATTGGTATTTGTGGTTGGTTTGGATTGAAAATTAAAAAACTAGTTTCTCGTTATGGAGTGACACGCATAATTCATTTCATGATGATGTGGTGGATCGATGATCACTTTTTAGAGGAATAATTCTATTATATTTTTTCTTATCATGTATTATTTGAAAGAATATATGTTTATATATGGTCACAACATGGAATATTGTCCTATAATGTTATGGTAATAGGGAATTGGGAGGTCAAACCATAGAAGGGGGGACCATGTCATTATATCATGGTCACCACACATAAGGGTTTAATCTTACATATTGTGACAATGTGGTATAGGGAACCATGGTGTGATACCATTGAACAATGAGGTTTCATGGGAAATAATAGAAGGTGACACACTATGAGACTCCATTAGGACGTTCCATTCATGTGTGAACACCATGGTCATGATGTGATTATTTCTTTTTAAATAGTAGGTCCCTCTAAATGGGGTTTTTTTGGCCACGAACAAAAGTTGACATGCCGTAATGTGACCCTTCTATGGATGGATACCTATATGAGTCACATGTTTATTCTATAGCCTAACTATTGATATTATATTAAAAAATGGGTATATTTTTACTTTTATCTTAGACGCCTTTAACCCTTAATCTATCTCTATGTTCTGTGACATGTGATTTTTTCTAATGTTAAATCTCATTAATATCCTATTTAGCTCATCTATCCTCTCATAATAACCATTTATAGTGTATTATTTTAGGATTACCTTATATTTTAAATTCAAGCAACATATAAAATTTATTAATTCTCTCAATCTCTCCATTTTTTCATTATTTGAATCTCTAAATAAAACATACTTTGGTTAGGGGATTATTTTAGTGTTTTTTTGTCAGAATTTACTAAAAAAAGAGTTGTATGGAATGTTAGATCCATTAATCTTAATGTAGGATATACATACCATGGTAGGTAATTAATACATAGTTTTATGACTTCTCATTCACATGGGTATGTTATCACAATATATTCTTTCATTGGTTATCAAATTATATAGGTGGTTCTGTATTGATTTTATTAACCCTTTAGAGGGGGATATTATTCTATGTTTCATAGAAATGGTTAAAATGCACAACTCTTATTCTAAGAGGCAAGGTTTTCCTATTGAATGAGTCTTCCATTGAATGATTTGTTTAGGATTGGAAAAGATATACTTGGTTATTCAAATTTCATTATTTATTTTTTCTTATTGAATAAACTGTGTCATTTGGATATGGTTTGTGGTAATCACTTTCTGTGATAAATGAAGATAACTATTTTTATATAGAGATGTGATTTGGGGTGATGTTATTCAATCATGGGTCAAAAAATTGGGCTCTGGGATGGTATTTCGTTACCAAATTTAAGTGGGAATATATGATCGAGATAATGATATTTGACCAACAATGAGTGATATCGTGTGGTTGGGTTGATGATGTGTTAATGACCTAGACTATGATGGTTTAGTCAAGATTGTAATGTGTGACCTTAAAGGAGTTGGAAGGATTAGAAAAGAACATAAAATGGGTTTGTTGGGTCACCTTCCTAGAGTGGAAATGATGTGGTCTGGGTTCTTGTAATTGGATATAGTTTGGTATTGCTCTAGTTCTGAGGTGTATCATTTTTACTCAAGTTTATTATTCCTTATAAAATTGTGACTATGAAAGTGTGGATCAGGTTCTTAGGATCCTGAATGCAACATGACTAGAAAATATATATATTTTCCTGTTATTTATTTATTTTCAACTGTTATATACACCTTTGAATATCTCAAGATAATATATTAATAAAGTATTATTAATTTAATACTAGGGATAATACTCAAATTAGGGACAAACACCTTGGTGCATCTATAGACTCAAGTGTTCAGGATTCATCCAACGCCAAAGACCCAGTGACAGGATACTGAGTTTTTTAACCTTATTGGGGATTCTGTCAATGTTGGGACATATTCAATGATTATCTTTTTATTTCGCCTCCAATATTTATCTTCATATTTAACTATTTTTTTATTGTATATTTATTTATTTTAAACATTTTATGATCATTGATATGATAAAATATTTATTGAATATTGTGTTGAAATTATAAGTGATTTCATTATCTATTTTAATTTACTTTCTTGTTTTATTGTATATTCATTTATTATTACTTTTTTATTATTTTTTATTATTGGTTATCTAGTATCATCTAATCATTATACTCAATTGATGAATTAGGCCCACATTATTAGTTATTAGCCTCTATTATAGGGTGTTGTGTGCTTGAGGTTATGTAGACCACTAACATTGTTTTAGACAATCATGTTGGGGTGTTTCAAAATAGTATAAATGTACTCAATTCCATTATTTATTATTTTTGTATTATTATAATGGATATAAGATAGAATAAATGCAATTGGTATGTCATGTCGGTGTCTAGAAAACATATATAATGTAGACATTCGTGTTTTTAAGGGAATGTGATCTCATTTATTAGTTGTGTTGATATGGATTCATGTGTTTATTCATGCATTATTGAATTGTTTTTGTTTTTGTATTTTTCCTCTCTCCTTTAGTGAAGTGGGTGAGTAAGTTCATGCATCATGAATTTTCACAAAACATCACATGTCATGACCCTTAGTGCATGTGGTAGATATTGGTTTTCTTTAAATAAACTATAAAATTGTAATATTTGATGCTTTATGAAATTCATTTCTAGTGACATATAATTAATTCACTCATAGTGTGTTACAATTCTTCTTATTCTAATTTTAACTTATATATAGGTGTTTGTGGTTTTGGGCTCCTCAGAGTGAGGAATGGATTTTTGGACATTACTATGGTTGAGGTGGCGATGCTTTGACACATTTTAATTATTTACTTGATGGAATTGGATTTCATGATTGATAATGAAGTTTTGATGCTTAGAGAAATGTTATGAATGCACATGATCACATTGGATGTCATGGTTGACCTATTCATTGAAATTATCATCATTGAGAAAGTCATGTTATAAGTAGATTTTAAAAATTTTACAATAATTATTGAATAATTAGTCCATGAAATATAGAAATTATTGCATGAAGAGTGGCTTCTGGATATTTTTTACGGACCATAAAAAATATAAGAACACACACACACAGAGATATATATTTCATGATGATTGTTAAGAAGGAAAATATTCTCTTGTTTAATATTTTAATAACTCATTTTAAATAGTTTTTTTCACAATAATGGACAACCCCATTCCCAATGAGTATGCACCGCAACAACAAATTGGTCCCGGGGTTGAACATAAAATATATAGGTCAACATGGCTGTCTAGGGGAGGAATAATTCTTTTTGGTCTTTCATATTGACCTGAGTAGAACACAAGTGTTCATGGGGAACATAATACAGGGACCCAGAATTAAGCACTACATAATATTGAGTTAATTCAAAAATTCCCATTGAGGATATTTTCAGGATTAGATTTTTAGATAATTATGCTGTAAATATTACATTAAATCTCCAAATATTATATAGTAGACACTTCTAGTCTATCCAATTTCATTCACAATACTAAAAATACTTCAAAAAAAGAATTATTTTCTTGATATTAATCTTCTTGAATTATTTATTTCTCTTACCCTTCCTTATACCTAGTGAAATACATTTTAAAAACATGTAATGAGAATAAGAATCCCTGTAAGGGTTATAAAATAAGTAAAGAAAGCATTAGTCCATCAATACCTACTATAAATGAAATCATACTTTTCAATCATCAAACCTAATATCCCTAACATACCTCATGAAATAATATGATCTATGAATAGAACATAGAAATCATAAATATTAAAATTAACTTGTGGCATCCATAGAATTCTTAAATTGTATCTTCCACAGCTACATAGGGTGTTACGTTTGGAATACCCATCACAGTCTATTGGATAAATATCTTAAGAAAAACATTAATGTTTACCTCTATCACATTACCCAATGAGTTGGGGAGCTATCTCTGGCTCACCCACCCTAGGTTTATCATGTAAACACCCATATACGTAATCAATTCCCAATAACCATAACATCTTCATAACACATAAATAAATCATAACAAAAAAGAAAACATTTTCACACTGTAATAAAAATATATAATTTCAGGATATTGACATAATCAATGATTTCTCAAAGCCATTTTCAGTAAAAAAATTCAAAAATGGGTATATGGTTATTATTTTACTTTTAAATACACTACTTATTGTTATGTAAACCAAATATCAAATAATACTCGCAGTGGTATAAAAGTTATTGTCACTGCATACTTTAAAAACGAAACATTCATTTAGTCATTTAGTAGAAGGATTTATAGAAAAAAGATGTATTTTGAATTAAATGAAAATTAAAAGGGATTTATACACCATATATAATAATTTCATGTAAAAATGAAAATACTCCTCAATGAAATGGGATTGAGACAATGTCCCTTACAAAAATTTTGCATCCTAACTACGTCCCCTAAAAATTCAGAAAATGAGCTGATGAGGGAGAAAATGGTATCTCATAAGTTTGAAGTAATAATTACAGCAATAATGATATAGAATAACATATCCCAACATATGAAAATTAAAATTAAAAGACATAAAATAAAATAATTCTATGACTAAATAATCAAGGTGAATGTTTCCCTGAACATGAGTATGACTCATCACGTCTTTTACTTATTGTTACTGAATAATAAAGTTAAGTTAATTTATACCGGATTAAGAATATTTTTTCAAGTTTATTATTCATTTTATATGACTTATTACCATGTTATAAACATTGAAAAATAATTTATGTTAATACCAGTTATTTTACCGATATTTGGAACTTGAGTCAAAAATGAACATGTTATAAATACAGATTGTCCATCTGGCCAAAATCCCATTATATCCAAAATTTTATTTGATATTTAAATAACATATATATTCAGTATATATGTATATATAATAGTCAATAACATTTTGATATATGTAATTAAAAGCACCATTCATGGAGACGGTAAGCCATACGTATGCATGAACATTACATTCTTTTCTTTTTCATATTAAAAGGATTGAAAACTAAAAGATAAAAAGGTAAACTGTAATTTCAGTATAATATCATATATTATATAGGTTTCCTAAGTTCAGTAATTGAATCCTTTGTACATTCTATTCATTTTTGAATGAGTAATATCACTTTAAGGGGGAGGTAGTCCGTACTTCCTCAATTGAGATTATCATATTTTCGTGTTATAGAAATCATAAATGTATGATTTAAATGAAAAATAAAGATGAATAGAGTAAATATATATATATATATATTATAGAATATATAAATATATTTCCATCATAATGGACACCATGATAGGTGGTAGGATATAATTGAACAATCATCGTTTCGTAAGTCAGTAGTTCTCCATCCACATAAACAGTATATTAACATCCATTTGACGAAGTTGTTTGGAAGTGTAGTTAAGATCCTTCTCAATACAACATCCTAGTAAATTTAAGATACTAGTTTCATTATAATATAATTTAATAAATAGAGTTTAGTGGGTTGGAGAATGAAAATAAATATAAAAGGCTTGGGAGAAGACATTACCTTAAATCGGGTAACTCTTTTTAATACAAGCTAAATTACCATATTGAATTGCCTTATTCCCAAGGTAAGTCTTCTAGGAGTAATATAAGAATGATTTTATATTTTTGGGTAGTGGTTTCATGAGAGAAGTAGGTCGATAGATGTGAGTAATGGGTTAGAGGTGGTGGCCTTTCATAAGAGGGAGGAGGGGCTCTTTAGGAATGTTTGGAAAGTATTATTTTTTTTAAAGATATTCTATTTTTAAAAAGGACTAAAATTAATTAAATTCCAAGTTAATATGAATATATGTCTAAATATAATCATAAAATAGGAATTAGATAGGTTTTGGGTATTTTTAAAACCATATCGTTTTTATTCACCCCTTTTTTACTCTTACCATTTATCAAGAATTTAACACTTTGAGAATAAAAATATTTACCAAAACAATAAAAATATCAAAATAAAAAGTCAATAATAAAATTTTAGACTTATTATAACTTACTTTTATAATATTATATTTTTTAAAATTTTATAATATTTTTTTAATTATTTTATATTTTAAAATATGAATTATGTCATTCTCGGCACTATTCATATCGTGTCTTTTTTAAAAATCCATAATAACTTCATTAAATAGAAAAAATATTAATTAATACAAATATAAAAGGTAAATATCATCCAAATCAACCTTGTGTGACCTCAAAATAACAAAATTACATTTATTTTAATATTTATAATATCATTTATTTGAATCCATTATTAATTAAGAAATAAAAATATCACCATTGTATCATTGTTAAATTTATTTTTTTAATGTCTAAAAATTATAAATAAAATTCCATGATGTAAGAAATCATTATATATTCCAAATGACTATTTATTGTAAAAATTTCTCTTATATAACCCCATATAAAAAATGTTTTATTTAAAGATACATGTTTATGTTATATTTTCCATAACAATAAATTAAAATTAAATAATTGACATTTTTACACAAATATAGCTCCATTGGAGTCCTAAAATTGACCCAAGGATTCCCATGATCAGGGATATCTCATCCAATAGGTTTAGGGCATGTGTTTGGGTAATTTAATATTATATTAGTATTATTTTTTACCCTTATTTACAAGATTTTCCCATTAAACACAGTAAAAAAATATTTTCTGAAGTTACTATTCATAATGTCTAAAAAAAGTTACCTATTTTCCAAATTTAGACTTCTTAATTCTAAATATGGAATCCATTTTTCCAAATTCAAAACACAAATTTTTTTTAAAATAATTTAAAAATAATTCCCATTGTCATAACCAAAAAAGTGTGTTTTTAAGAAGTAAAAACTACCAAAAGATTAACATGTGTTTATGTTTAATTTAATTTTGAAATTACATACAATAACCAAAATTAAAATATTTTTTAAAAATAAAATACATTTACACATAAAAATCAATTAAAATTACAATTTAAGTATATAAATAAATTATATGAAATTGTATTTATTTAAATAAAATTAATTATTTTACACTATTAATTATAAAATGATCATTATCTAGAAAATACCAAAAATTCATCCAATATAAATTTTATTCCCCCTTCTAAAAAATATTTTTATTTTTTGAAATAGAGTATATAAAAGTGACAAAAACTATATTTAAAAATGGTTCTCCATAAAAAGGCAGTAAAATGATCTTTTAAAAATATTAGTGTTTTTCATTCTTAAAACTGGATTCATTATTATTTTAAACATATAAAATTTATTGGATAAGTGTAAATATATTTAATAATCATATTTTATTTAGTTTGGTTCATTCCTACCAATAAAATATATTGTTGTTAAATATCATTAAAAAAATAATATTACTATATTATTATTTTTGGGTATAACTCAAAGTTGTCTGCAATGTATGATTTAAAGGAAACATATTGTTCTGTGTTGAGAATGATATCAGAAAAAGTTTCGTATTAAAAATAAAATTAATATATTATTCCTAAATATTGATAGATATGAAAATGTTTCATTCCATAAAATCCTATTTCATTACCTTTTTCCCCCTTTTTTATATAACGTCCTCACAATTTTAAAATTGGGTATGGAAACTTCACTGAAAGTCCCACATCAGAAAAAGAGATAATAAAACTATCACATAAAAAGAAATAAAGATACCTAAAATGGTCACATTAGATAAAACATACTAGGATTCCATGAAAAAATGGATATGGATGAGAAACTATGTTTCATGTTCGGATGGAGAGTGATAGAAAACCTGATCAGGAAAAATTTAACCACTGGAAAATCACAAACATTTAATAGGTTAAACTGTCTTTGATTCCCCAATAGAAAAAGTAAATGGACAATGTTTTTGTTTTATGTTCCTTTACTTAAATTTGAGGAATATTTTAATGAGATATACTAAGAAAATAAGAAAACATTATTTCTTGTCATGTAGACTTTCATCATTTACTAAATTTCTACAACAAACTCATCTTCTCTCCATAGGATGAGTTATCAAGATGACATGGTCACACCTAAAGTGATAGAATAAACTTCTTGAGTATAAAATGATGCAGAAAAGATGAACCATATATTTCCAATGTCTATAAATATTAACGAAAATCAAAACGGTTAGTACAAGATCAGATAATCTCTAAAAAGGATATTCTTTTAGAAAAAAGAAATAGTACTATTAATCTTCAAAATTGAACCAACAATTCCCAAATCTTAAAAAAGACTATTAAAAATATAATTGTACATAAAATGTTTCAAAATAATCTATACTATGTTTGAAACCCAAAATTTATAAGGATTTGATCACATAGTCTTCCACAAAAATCTTAACTTTTATCTCCAAATGATATTGTCTACTATTAAAGTTTCATACTATAAAGTAATTATCCAAATCACATGTTCCCAATGATAGGTTAATAATTTACATAAATAACCCAATTCATTATATGTCCACAATAAAAAATATATTCTTCCAAAAAAACTTCTACCATTACAAATAAAATGAAATCCCATTGTATTATATTTTACTTCGGCATATAGTGTTCCCAATATAGAAAAAGTCTTCCAAAATAACATTTATCACTTAATCACAAAAACTTTTTCTTATACTAGAGATATCTATTTGATAAAACGTAAGATCCCGAATCAAAATTTTCTTGATCAATAAAATCATTTAACTACAACGAATAAGTCATACAAACCAGCAGCTTCACTTAGGCTAGTGGTATGCGATTCAACCTTGTCTCCCTTCGATTGTGGTATAGATTCCCTCATCCTTAGCAGTCGTGA
Organism: Viscum album; assembly: GCA_963277665.1. Lineage (NCBI taxonomy): Eukaryota > Viridiplantae > Streptophyta > Magnoliopsida > Santalales > Viscaceae > Viscum > Viscum album. The sequence continues at coordinate 825,033,005 of OY728123.1, forward strand.
CAAGTTTTCACCCATCTAAAATTTTATCCCTTTTTATAAATCAAAACATAACCCTAAAATTATTTAACCTCAATGGTTTTCTTATACATATCATTTTCATCCCAACTCATAATGACCTCAATATCTTAATTCATGAAATCTTATATATATTGGGATTTTTTATGTCTATAAAATAACACTATTCCAAAATAAATAATAATATACCTTGATCAAGGTGTCCACATGGCCTCATCCTCATCTTTTTCACATAGATATATGGTCCATGCATTGCAACAATGGTTTATATATCTTTCAAAAATAATCTTCTTCCGTTATCAAAATACCCCTCATACAACTTGGGTCATATTAGTTTTCACAGAAAAATAGTTTCATAAAATTTTGATGTATGACATATAATTTCAAAACATCTGATTAAACATTCTATTTATAAAATATTCGGACTCAGTTTGAGTTTAAACATTCAATCAATGGTCCTTTTAAAAGACCGTAAGTATGTGCTGAAATACAATAACTAAAAATCAAATATAAATTGGTTGTGAATGGGTCTCCTTCCTCATAACTTTTTCAAAATCATAATATACATCAAAATATTTTGATGAGGTAAAATATTTGAAAATTACTTGATAATATTTAGCTATATTGAAAATATGAGAATATTGAAAAAATAATATTTATTTAAATACGACTCATGATTGATGATGGTATCAAGGTATATCGGAGGTATTTGTTATCTCAAACATTTTCATTCAAGTGAGTTGTATGTTAGAAAATATTTCAGAATCGTCTGGACATGACATTGCAATAATTATTTCAAGAATGTCATCAAGAAGTTATAAGAATGTCATTTGAAATCCTCCCCCTTCCATTATTAGTAGACATTCCCTGATCAAAAAAATCAACAAAATATAGATTTAACATAATAAGAATAGATAGATACTAACAAAAATTCCAGATAAATTATGTTTTCTAAGACAACGTAATACCTTATGTTATGATGTCTCTAAAAATTTTCATAATCCCTATAGTTGTCTAAATTGACCTCTATTATCAACTATAAGGCCCCAACCTTAAAAGTATCATAATCTTGAGTTAATTAAATATTTCACATTGAAGAGCATATCTGTTTTAGTGTTTTAGAAAATTCGGTCTTAAATATTACATTACATCTCAAAATATTACAAAGTAGACACTTATACTCTATCCAATTTCATTCACAGTAATAACGCTTCATAAATAAAACAAAAAATCATTTCTTGATAAAAATATTCCTGAATTAGTCTATTCTCTTACACATCCTTATACCCTATGAAAAACATTTAAAGAACATGGTTTGAGAATAAAAATCCCAGTAAGTGTTATAAAACAAGGAAACAAAACATTAGTTCATCAATACATAAAATCATTGAAATCATAATTTTTAATCTTAAAAAATAATCTCTTTAACATATCTCATGAAATAATATTATTTTTGAATATCACATAGAAATAATAAATCTTAAATGTAACTTGTGGCATCCATAACATACTTACATCGTAGCTTTCAAAGATACATAGGAAGTTACGTTTTGAATACCCATCATAGTAAATTCTATAAATATATTAGGAGAAAGATTAATTATCACCTTCATCACGTTACCCATTGCATTGGATAGCTATATCAGGCTCACACTTACTATGTTTATCATGGAACAACCTGTATATGTAAACAATGCCGAATAACCATAACATATTCATAACACATAAAACAAGAATAATAGAAAGATAACATTTCCACAATGAAATCACAATATATCATTTCAAGATATTGAAATAATACTCAAAAACATTTTCAATACCAAAATACATAAAACTGTATATGTTATTTATTTTTCTTTTAAAAACACTACGGCATGTTAAAGAATCCAAATATCAAATAATAATCACGATGGTGGAAAAGTCGTTGCGTACATTAAAAAGAAACATTATCTTTTTCATTTTGTTAAACACTTCAATGAAAAAAGAATCCATTTGAATGAAAATAAAATAAAAAGGTGTTTAAAAATCTTAAAAAATAAATTCGTGTGTAAATCCAAATATCTCCCAACGAGAAGAGATTGAGATGATGTCCTTTACAAAAATTCGGCAGCCTTACAACGTCCCTTAGAAATTTTGAAAATTAGTTGATGAGAATTAAAAGGGTATCTCATAACTTGGTCCAAAAATGTACTAAAATAAGGATATAGAAGAACATATCCCATCATAAGAGAATGGAAATTAAGAGGCATTCCATAAAAGAAGTCTTTTACTAAGAGAAAAGGGTGAATGGTTCCCTTTCATTGAGCCCGACTCTTCACACATGTTAATTTCCCTTCTTGAATAATAAACATAATTTAATTTATAGTTTATTCAGAACCAGTTTATCATTTATTTTATATCTCTTATTACCACTTTATAAACATTACACAATTAATTATGTTACTATTGGTCGTTTGCTGATATTTCATAGTTGAGTAAAAAATGAACTTTTTATTATTACAAATTGTCCATGTGGTCAGATGTCCTTTATCTCCAGAATTTAATTCTTGATTTAAATATCATATATATCTAGTATATATTTATTTATAATATTCCTTAACATTTGGATATAAGGATTTAATAGCACCGTTCATGGATACTGTAAGTCGTACGTACGGAAGAACGCTTTTGTTTCATTTTTTTTCATATATAATAGATTGAAAACTAAAATATAAATAGGTATATTATAATTCCATTATAAGATCAGAATATATATATATATGTTACATAATTCAATTAATTCCATTCTTTATACTTTCTATGTATATGTTGAACGATTCATTACACTTTGAGGGGGCGGTAGTCTGCACTTCCTCAAATGAAATTATCATATTTACGCGTTATGGAAAGAATAAATGTATGTTATAAATGAAAAATACAGAAGAATAGAGACAATATAAATATATTATATACCATTTTTAAATATAGTTACAACCTAGTGGCCACCATGATAAGCAGTCAGAGATAACTGAAAAATCATCGTTTCGTGAGGCAGTAGTTCGCCGTCCACAGAAACTGTATGTTCGTATCCATTAGATGTGGTTTGTGCAATTGTAGTTCAAATACATCTAAAAAACATCCTAGTATGTCTAAAATAGTACTTTTGTTGTAAAATAATGTAATAAAAAGAGTTTAGGGGTTTGGAAAAAGAAAATAAATAGAAGAAGCTTGAGACAAGACAATACCTTAAATCAGGAAACATATTTTGATTTAAGCTAAAAGGACTTATTTAATTACCATAATCCTATGTTAATGATTCTAGTAGGAATATAGGGATTTTAGTAGCTTATTGTGGTAGAATTTGGATGAGATAAGAGGATTTAGGGGATTTAGTAATGGGTTAGATGTGGTAGCGTTTTATAAAAGGTAGGAGGGGGTCTTTAAGAAATTTTGAAAGTATTATATTATTATAAATTTATTTATATTTTATAAAGGACCAAAAATTATTAAAATATATTATAATATGCATATATGTATAAATAAAATCATTCAATAATAATCAGACAGGTTTTGTATATTTTTTAATCCTTATCTTTTTTATTTAACTCTATTTTAATCTTACAGTTTTATCAAGCATTTAAGGCTTTGAGAATTAAAATAGTTACCAAAACCAGAAAATATCCAAATAAGGAGTCAATAATAACATTTTAGACATAGAATAACTTTTTTCTCAAATAATATATTTTTGTGGAATTTTATAATATTTATTATTATATTTTATATTTTAAAATATGAATTATGTCAATTTTGAAACTATTCATATCATGACATTTTAAGAAATCGATAACAACATTAATCATTAAAAAAAACTTCATTAATAAAAATATATGAATTAACTATCATCCAAAAAATTATTGGATGACATCAAAATAACAACATTAAATTTATTGTCACATTTATAATATCATTTATTTGAACCCATTTTTAATGAAGCAATCACAACATTACTATTCTGTCAAAATTAAATTAATTTATTTAATGACTAAAAATTATAAATAAGAAACTATGATTTATTAAATGTCTCCATATTCAAAATTAATTTTTATTGTCGAATATATCACTTATATAATACCATATATTTTTTTTAAAAGATACACATTTAGAATTTTTTTAGACATTAAATTAAAAATAACTAAATATCATTTTCAAACAAAAGTGGCTCCATGGGGTCCTAAAATTTACAAAGGATGACCATGGTAAGAAATATCACATTGAATAGGGTTAGGAATTGTGTTAGGGTAATTTAATAATATTTTTTATCCTTATTTAAAATATTTACCTTTTAAACATAGTAAATAAAATATTTATTGTAGTTACTTTTCATAATGTATAAAAATAAAAGTTAACAATTTAAAAAATTAGGAACTCCTGATTTTAAATATTGAATCACTTTTTCCAAATTCAAAACAAAAAACTTTTAGAAACTAATTTAAAATTAATTATCGTTGTTAAAACCAAAAACGTGTTTTTAAGAAATTAAAACAACAAAAATATTGACATGCGTTTATGTCCAATTTCAAAGGGAAATTACTTGGAATGACCAAAATTGGATTAATTGATAATAATAGAAGCCAATTACACTTTATAAATAATTAAATTTACAATCTAACTATTTAAATAAAATCTACTAAAAGGCATTTTGAATAAAAATTTAGTATTATTCAATATACATTTAAAAATGAACACTATCAAAAAAATACTAAAATTTAATCCAATTTAAATTTTGATGTCCCTATTCTAAATAATAATATTATTTTGTCAAATAGAACATATAAGAGTGACAAATACAATATTTAAAAATGGATCTCCCTCAAAAGGCCGTAAAATGACCTTTTAAAGATATTAGATTTCTTTATGCTTATAATCCGATTCATTCTTATTTTAAGCCTCTAAAATTTATTAGATAAATGTTAAGACATTTTATAATCATATTGTAGTTAGTTATATTAATTCCCACCTATAAAAAAGTTAGGAATTAACTATAATTTAAAATAATAATAATAATATATTATTTTTTTGGTATAACTCAATGTTGTGTACAATGTATGATTTCAAAGAAACCTTTTGTTGATTGTTGAGTACACTATATGATAATGTTTCCACATTAAAATAAAATTAATATCAAACTCATAAATATTAATAGATATTGAAATATTTTATTATATTAATACATAGGTTGTTACACATAGGGGTTACCATGTGATCATGAATGTGTGTTTCGCATCACGTGTTGAGAATGTGTGTAGTTTATTATAAATGTAAATCCACTACTGCATTTCCATGACCATTAATGTTCATGGAGTCACTTATTATGTGTTTCATGACCAATAATTGTCTAGTACATTCATACATAAATATTATGCTGTTTTAGATGAATATTCATTAAACTGAACAATTACCAACACAAGGATCACAATGGATTAGATTATTTAAACAATAGATACACTTTATTATTGTTTCATTAATTATCTTATAAATATCACATAAATGAATTATCATCATACATAGAGTGTTAAAAACCTTAATTCATGAACTAGGGAATGAAATCATATGAAAGGGTGAGCACAGATACTTAGTATGGTTTGAAAATGGAGATATCATCATACCATTAGTATAAGGGTATGAGAAAATTATTTTAACATTTTGGAAACTCATTCTATAACAACTATGTTCTTTATTACACACTAAAAAATGATTTATTACATAAACTTCACTTGATAAAACATAGAAGATCGAGAGTTTTAGTGTATTTGGGGCTTAGGATCATTACATAATAACATAAAACATGAAATAAAACATCATTATTGAAAATTCCTTTACTTGACCAGTACATTCCCTCATACATAGCACTCCATGGGATAACCTGAGTACATAAGTAAGAAAATGGTGAGCTATAAAGACCTATAAGGGAATAAACATGGAATAACATGAGTAATACAATACATATTAGATAATAGGAATATCTATGGGGAAAAAAGAAATATGAACATAAAGTCTTGGTGAAGCATGATAATCATAACCTGGAAATGTGGAAACTACACTTAACCTGGAATTTAGCATGAACCAAGGGTCATTGCACATAGCGAATGAGTAAACCCTCATTGCACACGAATAACAAGTAAAATATATTTTCAATTGAATTATCATGAGTCAACACTCTTTGTACATGACATATCATGATACCATATTTTACACAATGCATTGGAGTTCTATCAGGGAACACCGTTCGAAAACATTTCATTTCATGCATAAGTGTGCCACATAGATTTTATAAAATTGAATAAATCAACATCATAAGTTATTAAATGAAAAATTAATATGGATTAAATAAAATAATATACCATTAAATATGTATATGTGCATAAAAGTGGATACCCTTGATAGAGACACAGATATGGTATTCACTATACAATGATCTTGGCTTGGAAAAACGCTGTACACTTTCGGCTGCATAACGACTTGACATAAGGATTCATGAAAATGGTTGATGAGAGAGAAATCGGTGTACCATCATATGTAAATGAAATGGATATTAAGGGGTCATGTGGATACATGTCCCATCAAAAAAATTGGAATTTAGATGCATAATACAAAAAAAAAATTACATGGATGTAAAAGGGGAGAGAAAAATCTCACACGAAATTTGTGCATGGTAATAGGTTTACATAGGAGGAATTAATGAGAGATAAAGGGGTCTCTCATCATACAATCCTAATGATGGAATTATGAGGGAGGTGAAAAATCATACCCCAAAATTTTTAATTGAAAACAAATGGTCATAACAACTTAAAGTAAATTGTAAAAAAACGAGAAAGGATGAAATCCCTTACATGGAAGTGTGATACCAAATGTTTAGGAGAGGCTTAATTGAGGCTTATTAATAGATTGGGGCACCATCAGAGGATTATAGAGTGATTATGGCATGGTTTGGTCGAACTAAAAAGGCTTTTAGTGAAGGGAATGTGGGAGTTGTGGAGATATTATATAAGAAAGGAGAGGGAAGTCTTTATTATTTAGGTTTGGGACACCCCACAATAAACTAATCAAAACCACAAACCAGACCATGGTGTTTGACCATGTTTTTTGCCCAAGGTGACAGGAAAAAATATTTTAAAATTACAATGGCATAAATTCTTAAAATAATAGGGTTTCTTATGTGGAGGTGAGCCGCACTCTCAAAGAAAAAAATTTGAAAAGACAAAGTGTTTTATAAGCCTTGAAGGGTCCACTAATTCTTTGTAATATAAATCAAAAAAACCCAAAAATCACATTATTTTAATGGTAAAACATATATTTGCAGATCATCAAGTTTATATTATTTTGTTACATCACTATTAGGTAATTATGATGTCATAAAACACATTATATATTTAAATTTTATTTAATTTTTCCCAAAAATTCGACTGTCTCAGATAATTATGAAAAATTATCTATTGGATAATTTCAATGTCCTAATTCCGAAAATAATACTAATTTTACCTAAATAATTATATATGTATTTTAATTTTAAATTTTAAAATTAAAACCAACATTTATAAAAAAATTCTGGGTATTGACAAAAACATATTTCAAACTTTATTAAAATTTACAATTGCATTCATAAAATTATACGATAATTTATATTTAATAAAATGTAATTTAATAATAATAATTATATTATATTAAAGTATTATTTAATTCAAAAATCCATTAATTTATTAAAATAGATTCTATAGTTGAAAATAAACTAAAATAAATATTTGTGATTTAAAAACTCTTTACAAAGTAACAATAATAAAATGAATGCACATTAATTATACAAAAATAATGTACACAGTCATAGTGATAGGGTCTTGTTACATAAACCCTTATAACACCCACATTAGCCTTAAGGGTAAGGTGTGAAATTGTTGCAGAATCTTGGGGTGGCTCAGTTAACATTTCCGGGGTGGTAATCTCTATTAACCACTACTTCTCCTGTAGTCAGCTTTGCTCAAGAATAATATGATAACGATAGGCTTGGGCATTGTCAAGAGAGAATCCCAATGATACCACCTCCTTTACATGCTTTGATAAATGGGATTAATATGGGGAAATTCTATTGGATGAGGCCATCACTTCCTTTGTCTAAGTAAATTGGATTTGTCAAATCCCTATATTTTTACTAATCATGTGATCACTATTCAAAGGCTATATTAGCAACGGTCACAATTCTAAAAGGTATTTTAAAATACAATACATAGAACCAAATAATGCATACGTTTTTCATAACCATAAGAAGACATTTAAATTGACCAAGAGGAATTTTCATTAATGAATTTTTGGGTCGTTACAATCTTCCCCCCTTAATAAATTTCACCCTCAAAATTTCCTTTTCCCAATATAAATAAATTGCGGGTAACTCGGCTTCATCAATTCCTCTGATTCCTATGTCACTTCTTCAAACATTTTGTTTTTCCACAACACCATAACATGGGTCATTATCATATTTCATATAAATATCTCTCTACGATCTAATATCATCACGGATTTCTCCTCTTAAGAATGATGATCCTCTAGTTTACTACCTCTAAAGAGATTATATGTTAAGGGTCTGGTATATACTTCCTTAATATGGATAATGAAAGACATCATGTAATTTGGCCAAAGTAGGTGGATGTTCTAGTTGATAGCCCACATCACTGACATGATCAAGAATCTCGAAGGGCTCGATGTACATCGGTTTGAACATCCCATTATTCCCAAACCTCGTGACATTCTTCTAGGGAGATAGGTGTAGAGATACCATGTCTCCAACATTAAACACAAGGTCTCATCAATGGTTATCTTCATAACTCTTTTGTAGACTCTAAGTATCCTTGATATGCTTCTGAATGGTTTTCACCTTCTCCACTATTTCTTTGACCATTTCTAGTCCAAACAGATTACACTCACCAACTTCATCCAAACATGAAATTGTTTTACACCTCTTCACATACAAGTCTTCATATGGTGCAATTAAGATGCTCGAGTGGAAAATGTTATTGTAGGAGAATTCAACCAGTGAATGATGTAGGTCCCACCCTCCTTTGAAGTCTATTGAACATGATATTAACATATCATCCAGTGTCTGTGTAGTTCACTCATATAGGCCATCCATTTGAGGATGGTAAGCTGTACTGAAGTTCATTTTAGTATCGAGAGCATGTTGAAGACTCTTACAAAACATAGTAGTGAATCATGGATCTCAATCCGATTCAATTGATAGTGGAACCCCATTTAGCATTACGACTTCCTTGATATATATCCATTCTAGTTGATCAAATAAAAATTCATCCCGAATTTTAATGATGTGTTTTGACTTTTTAATATGATCCACAACAACCCTGATTGCATTGTTGCCTTTGGATGTGTTTGGAAGTCTGGTCAAAAATCCCATGGTGACGTTCTACCATTTATATGCTGGTATGGGCAATAGTTTCATCATCCCCTAAGACCTATGACTCTCTGTATTCACTTGCTGACACTCTAGTCACTTTGATGTATAATCAACCATCTCCTCCTTAATATTATCCCACCAATAATGCTCTCAGAGATCTCGAGACATCTTTGTCTTTCCAATGTGAATAGAGAAATTATAACTATGTTCATCACCCAAAAAATCTTTCATCAGCACTGGACTTGATAGAACATATGTTCTTTTCCCAAATCTCTCAATTCCATATTCATTAAATTTAACTATGAGTATTTCCCTTTTTAGATGGCTTCCACATTCTTCTGAATTCTAGTATCATCCTTTTGAGAATCCTTTAACATTTATAAAAGGGACGGTTGATAAATAAATTGTGAAAGGATTGATGACGTTCCTTTCTCTATGATTCCGATGTACATCTTCATCAAATCTAAGAATATTGGATCCTTTTCAATTCTCATAAATGATAGAATCATTGGGTCCCTTCCACTTAGAGCATCCTCCATCTTGTTCTCTTTCTTATGGTGGTAATTGGATTGAGCAGTCAAAGCCTTTTATCAGCTCTATCCATCTTCATTGGTACATGTTCAACTATTTCTATGTGAATATATACTTGAGGTTTTTTTGGTCGGTATATATTTCACACTTCTCCCCAAAGAGATAATGCTACCAAATATTTAAAGCGAAGATCACCGTAGCCAAATCCATATCATGTGTTGGATAATTGTTCTCATTAAAATTAAATTTTCATGAAGCACTAGAAATGACATTTTCATTTTTAATCAACACATAGCCCATTCTCTTCTTCGAAGAATCACTGAATAGCACAGAATGTTCTCTACTTGTGGGTAAAGTGAGCACGGGCATAGTGATAAACCTCCTTTTCAACTCCATGAAGATTTCTTCACATTCATCACTCTATGAAAAATTTACTCCCTTCCAAGTTATCTTGATAAGAGTGTTTGGAAAGTCATGAGAAATTTATCATAAATCATCGATACTATCCAGCTAACACCAAAAAGCTACCAAAATATGTTACCAATTTAGGCCTTCACCATCCCTCTATTGAAATTGTCTTAGATGGATCTATAGATATCTCATTTCTTGTGGTGATATGGAAAAGGAAAGATACCTCCTTCAACTAGATCTCACACTTGTTGTTCATTTCATAGATCATCTCCTTTTACAGGGTCTCTAGTACAGTTCTTAGATGCTCCTCATGATCATCCTTGGGTTTTTGAGTATATTAGAATATCATCTATAATGACTACCACAAATATGATGAGGTAATCTTTAAAGACTCTATTCATCATCCCCATGAATATTTCTGGAGGATTGGTGTGTCCGAAAAGCAGTCTTGGAGATATCTTCCTTCGTCAACCTTACTTGATAATATCCCAACTGCAAATATACCTTTGACAAGTATTGTTCTCCACATGGATGATCGAAAAAGTCCTAAATTCAAGGGATGGGGAACTTGTTCTTTATCGTGATTTTCTTAAGCTCTCAATAATAAATTCAAAGTTGTATTGACCCATCATTTTTTTGACGAAGAATAATAACACACCCCATGGTGTAGATCTTGGGCGTATAAACCCTTTATCCAAATTCTCTTGTAGTTGTTTCTTAAGCTCTTCAAGCTCTATAAAAGCCATTCTATATGGAGTTTATATAATGGAAATTCCCAAGATATTAGATCAATTGAGAATTAAACAACTTATCAAGGAGGAACACCAGGAAATTCCCCACGAAAGACTTCAGCAATTTCCATCACAATAGGTATGTCTTCAAGGATTGTTGCCTCCTTAGACTCAATCATCTGATCCAGATACGAATGCTGATATGGTTGTAATATCTACTCTTGAGATGATGGAGCTAAGGAAGATTCATCTTTTTTCTAACACTTGTACAGAATTGGGGCTCAATTCTCTTCATAAAGAGTTATTTCCCTCTCATGACAATTTATGTTGGCTCTATGTAGGGAAATCCAATCAATGGAAATAATTGCATAAAATTAAACTAGAGGGAGTTTGATGAGGTTCTCCGGGAAGTTTAATCCACAAATTAAGATAGGGGAGGAGTTATATTAATGGGATTAAATGATTTCCCCATTTTCTGTACACATTGACATCATTACTTCCTTGATTTTTGGGGGTGTTGGGATTTTTCTACTAACATTTTGGGATATAAAGGAATGCATAGTACTATGGAAGAAAACCCTACCTTTCACTTTTTTATTGTAGAACTTTTTTATCGAAAATAGACTTTGGGAAGAGTACTTAAATACACTTGAACACATAAAGGGGAATCTAATGACAAAAATAGATGACTTATAAATAGATATTATTTCCATAACATATGAATCTATATGCATTAATATATTTTATCAATGATCTACTTTTTAATATATATTCATAAAGCTTTTTCTTAAATTTCCTTAATAATTGGTCATACTAAGCTTGTTAATTTACCAAATAATATCCCCTGGGAGTGTTTTAACCAAGATTTAATCAAGGCCCATTTTTATGTACAATGATACCTTGGTTCATGCCCCAAACTCCTTGTCGAGGTTTTCACCCGTAGGTACTTCTCTTCCAGAGCTACCTCTACCTGCTCATATCTAGACATGGATATATTTTCTCGATAAACCACTAACTCAATACCCACCAAAAAATAGGAATGTTTTTATTAACATAGTATTGTCTCTAAGGCTTAACTAGGGTTTTCTAATCATAATGAAAAAAATATCTAAACCTATAATCTGATACCAACTATGAAAACCTTGTTCTTTATTACACACTAAAACATGATTTATTACTTAAAAATATCTTGATACGATATATAAGCTCAATAGGTCTTGTGTCTTTGGGGCTTAGGATCATTACATGACAACTTAAAACATGAAATACAATATGTTTATTGAACACTTCTATTACATGACCATTACATTGCCTCATACTTAGTATTTCATGGGAAAACCTCGGGACATGAATAAGAAAAGGCTAGGCTATAAAGCCCAATAATCAAATAAACATGGAATAACATGAGGAATACAATACATGTAAGAAAATAGTCATATAAATTTATCATAATTTAAACATGAACATAAAGGCATGATAAAGCATGATAATCATAACATGGAATTGTGGCAACAACACTTAACATGGAATTTAGCATGATCCAAGGATCATTGCACATGGAGCATGAGTAAACCCTCATTGCACATAAATCACAAGTAAACCCTCATTGATATTGAATTATCATGGGTCAAAACTCATTTCCCATTTTGTATCATGATACTATATTTTACCCAATTCACTAGAGCGCTATCAAGGGACGCCATTCTTAAACATTTCATTTCATTACTAAGTGTGCCACATGGATAATATAACATGGAATCAATAAACATCATTAATTATTACATTATTATGTAATGGGGAATAAATACATGAAATTATAATTCAATATATATATATATAAAGATGAATACTCTTGATAGAGACATGGGTATGGTTTTCAATACACAATGATATTGTCTTGGAAAAACCCGATGCAATTTCGGGAGCATAATAGCATGAAATTAAGATTCATGAAAATGGTTGATGAGGGAGAAAATGGTGTCTCCTTATATGTATATTAAATATATATTAAGGGGTAAGATAGATACATGTCCCAACAAACATAATTGAATTTAAATGAATAATACATTAGAATTACTTGGATGTAAAAGAGGAGAAAAAAATCCCTCATAGAGTTTTGGCATGGTGAAGAGTGTACATGGGAGGAATTAATGAGGGAGAAATGGGTCTCCCTTCATTAAAAAATAAAGAGGATAGTATGCGGTGGTTATAAATCATACCCCAAAATTTTTAATTGAAAACAAAAGGGAATAACAAATTAATGAAAATTGGGAAAAAAATTAAAATGGAAGAAATCCTTTATTTGGATGTGCAATCCTAAAAGCCTCGGAGAGGCTTGATAGATAATTATTGGTAGATTGGGGAACCTTAGAAGGATTCTATAGAGAAGAAGTAAGGGCTTGCTAGAACTTCAAAGGATTTGAGTGAAGAGGAAGTGGGAGTTTTGGAGCCTTTATATAGGAAAGGAGAGGGAATTCTCAATTATTTAAATTTGGGACACCTCACATTAAACTAATCAAAACCAAAAACCAGACCATGGTTTTTCCCATGGTTTTTCCAAAAGGTTAGAGGAAAAAAAATATTTTTTAAGGCCAATGGTCTAACTTCTTTAAATAATAGAGTTTCTTATGTGGAGGCAAGTCACATTCTCGAGGAAAACAATTTAAAAAGTCCAAATGTTTTATTAACCTTGAAGGGTCCACTAAGGCTTTTTAAAATAAATCAAACAAACCCAAAATCACATTATATTAATGTAAAAACATATATTTCCTGAAAATAATGTTTATATTATTTTATTAAATCACTATTTTGTCATTATGATGCCACAAAACACATTATATATTTAAACAATATTTAATTTATACCCAAACATTCAGTTGTCTCAGGAAATAATGAAAAATTCACCATTAGATAATTTTGATGTCCTGATTCAAAAATTATATTCATTTTAACTAAATAATTATCTAAATATTTGAATTTTATCTTATAAATAAAAAACTAACATTTATCGGAAATTCATTGGTTTTGACAAAAAACTGCTTTCAAACATTAATAAAAGTTACATTTTCATTCATAAAACTATATGATAATTTATATTTCATAAAAATTAATTTAATAACAATAATAATAATTTATTAAAATATTATTTAATTCAAAAATACATTAATTTATAAAAATAGATTCCATAATTGAATATTAACAAAAAATACTATTTGTGATTTAAAAAATATTTACAAAGTAGCAATAATAAAATGAATGCACATTATTTATAAAAAAATAATGTACAAAGTCATAGTTCTTGGTTATTGTTACCTAATCCCTTATAAAACACGTATAAGACTGAAGGGTGAGGTGTGCGATGGTGATAGACTCTTTGGTTGGATCAGATAACATCACTCTGGTGGTAATCACTATTAACTTCCACTTCTCCCATAGTCGGTTCTACTCTAGCATAACATGTTCATGATCGGATTGGGATTGGTCATGAGTGAAGCCCAATGATGCCACCTCCTTTCTATGCTCTGAAAAATGGGATTCGTTCAGGGAAAGTCTACCGGAAGAGGCCATTGTTTCCTTTGACTGTGTGAATTGCATTTTTTAAAGCTCTATATTTATACCAATCATGTGATCACTATTCAATGGTTATATTAGCAACGGTCACAATTCATAACGGTTTTTTAAAATCCAAAACATAGAACCAAATAAGTTAATATTTTTTTACATAACCATTAGAATGCATTTAAATAGACCGAGAGGAATTTTAATTAATGAATTTTTGGGTCGTTACACATACCCTATATATAATAGATTAGAATCTCGAATCATGTTATAAATCATAAGAGATAATATTAATTTGATCATACTAAAATCAAAGAACATGATTTAATGAGATAATATCCCTGATATAAGACATAATAGTATGAAATACACATATTAAAAGAAAATAATTTCTTTAATAGTGAACGATTACTTCTAAGAGCATCAAATTTAATTGGGTTCCCTCCCTAAACCCTCGTATTGGTCATGGTTCACTCAAACACTATCATAGTGGAAAAAGTTTGTAACATAATATAGATAAATTCCCATTCCCTTATATTTGATCTCATGAGATATTAGTCATTATCTAATCCATTCAAGGTATATATAAATCCTGGCCTTACCATATATGTTTATAAACCAAACACCCATATGTGGTTATAATGTATCCATTTTCCATGGTCATAACATAAACCACATAATTTTTGTATAAACATACAACCATTAATATAATTCAAACCATACATATGTGTCTCATGAGATCATAAAACATCTATCATATCATATCCCATGAAAAATATAAGGGTTTCATAACCAATCCACCATTTAAATATAGAATATCTTGTGGAAATGAAACAGGTATCCTAAAAATATAATCATAGTAATGATAAACCATATAGATTAATAACAAGGACGATAACACTGTATCATTTACCTATTAAAAATTTATCGACACTAATGGTTGTTGTAATTTATGAATACAAATTACATAAAAATATAATCAATACATTCTTGAGGAGAATATCGTTTGAATTTTCAAATCAAAAATTTAAAATCAAAAATTTGAACAAACATTAAATATATATGTCTATTTTAAAAAACGTTGTTAGAATGTTAGTGAATATATAAATCAGTGATTGATCATTACACCGTAAAATATTGTTCATGTCTTACACCTTTAAAAAATATTCATTAAATATTTTAAATGAAAATTAAATGTACCTATTTTCAAAAAACAAAAAGAAAAGTAATTTTTAATCATTTTTATGTTTCAAACTAGTGTAAAAATGATAATAAGTTATATTTGTATAATAGATAGAAAAATAGTAAAAAAATTTAGAAAACATGGTTATGATATAGGAATGATTTTTGACCAATGACAGGGAAAATGGGAATGAAAATTCTGACCCAGAAGGATGGCCCCGGTTCAAACCCAATTCCATCTCTGAGTTTGCGAACGCATTATCTACATGAACCTCCAAGGTCTTTTCAGATCCGCAATAATTTCACATGCTTGTGTTCTAATGTGAAGGAAAATGTAATCCCAGAAGGATGGAAAACCACATGTCAATATGGAAAAGCAAGAAAATCATTCCCATGTATTCCGAGGACATTATACCATGTGAAAAAGAAGAAGAATCCTGGGAATTGACATATTATGAGAATGACCCTCATCTGATGGTCGAGTCTTTCTCGAGAAAGGGAATGAAATGGATCCTTACCTCTTTGAGTGTTCTAGTTAATAGGTGATGAAAAAGGAAAGCACCCATAAAGACTATTCAAATGCCCTGAAAACAATAGTTAATAGTTCATCAGGGAAGTCTTAGAAAAATGTGACTGAGAAAGGACTGGGGGAACCAAAAAAATTTGAAAATGGAAAGAAGTTGTCTGAAGGGTTTGGAGAGAATGCCCTATGTAAAGAACTTCATGACTTCAAAGGAGGAATCATTGTACCGTACGTGGAACCAATACCTAATGGTAATGAAATTAGATTGGAATTCGAGGTGGAAGAGGGGAATGGGGAATTTTTTGACCTAGTTCTACACTCTAAGGGGGGCACGCTTGAAGGAACCCTTCAGATCAATTCCGCACCAGAGGATATCTATATAATGTGGGAGAGGTCTATTAGTGTTGAGACTAATGAAGAATAATGTGAGTTGTTATCCAAATATGACGACATCTCGATGCGATGTTTCAATGACATGAAAATCAGTGTGGAAGAATTAACTAGACTAAGGGAAAGATGGCGGGTTATTTTGATGATATTCTTAGGAATGATCCGAACCTGTAGGTAACCACTCACAATTGATTAATTTAGAGGGTTTTAGACTAAAATATCCTTAGTATTTTTTTGACAACTTCCTTGGATAATTTTGTAGATAACACCTTTTTTATGGACAATGTGCATGTTTCCCACTTTTTCCTTAAGAGTGATTCGAAATAAAAATTTAATTTTCAAGTCAGGATAAGGACAATGCTGATTGTCATAAAAAAATTTATTTTATCCTCTTTAGTTCATTAAGAGAGTAATATAAAAATAACATAATATTTCTATATATAACCAGAGGATAATAAAAGTCCAGAGATTCATGAGATATAAATCATAGCATTTATTCATGAGATGAATAATCATAATGAGTATCAATACACAGTGATAATGTAACATAAAAACTATGCCACTTTGGCGACTTTTGAATCATAATCCCCATGATACAAATAAACCTTTATGGATATGTAAATCCCAATAAATTTAAAAATAATATTCATTCAAAATATTCATTGGTTGTATATAATGAAGATAAATTAAAAAATGGTGAATAATGTAGGTGTCACACAAAAACACAGGTGAGACAAAAATCCATTACCACTATTGATACTTTTGAACAATAATACAAATTAAATAGTAACATAAAATGTAAAATTAAATATCAATAAAAATATTTTATTAATTCTATATTATGACAATGGGGTTGTATACACACAAATATAAATGAAACCATTTTTGAATATGACATATGTCTCCCACAAAAAAAACACTGTCTACAAGTCCCTTTCCATGAGTATCAACATTCAGCATAGAAGTTAAAAAACAACTACAATAAATTCATATTTATTGTAAATATATTATATAAACATAATAACATGTATCATAACATATATTATTTTCTTATTTCCTTTTTACACCCAATCATTAAAAATTTTTATTAGAATTATTATTCATGTGGATAACTTCTTTTTTTCAAGTATATTCTTATTAATTATCTCATTCTCTATACATTGATTATAGTTCCATAGTCACTAAAATATTAATAATGACATTAATATCATATGTATTCATTAAATATTTATTTATAGTAATCCATAAAATTTAGATATATGAAATCAATTACACCTTTTGTGGATAAGGTTGGGTGTACGTACGGATGAACATTGTTTTCATTTTTTTAACGAAAGAAATTAAATATTGATAAATATTAATTATTATTCAAATAAAAATTATTATATCGTAGATATAATAGATATATATTAATTAAATCATGAATTTTTACCATCCATTTAAAAATAAATAGAAAAATGTATCACATCATTTTTTGGTGGTGGTAATTCACATGTACACTTTACTGATGCTATCATTTAGAAAAATAATATATTTTAAGAAGGTATATATGATATTTTAAAGCAAAAAAGTATAATTATTTCATCAATATAATATAAATTATTAAAATAAATCATTATTTCCAGCCTTGAGAGGTAGTAATGGAAAATGATTTACCTCAATTCATGAAGAGGTTGTTCGTCGTACACACACCTGATGGTTTGGTTTACCATTTTAAGGAAGTGGATATGAATATAGGTAATTCCATAAAAATAATCAAATATAATGGTAAGGAAGATAATATAGATATTTTATTGAAATTTTTTAGTCATGAATTATTCTGGTAACAGAATACATTTAAAAAAAAGTGATTAATGAAGATAAATACATTATTTTAGAACCACCTCCATTGGATATCAAACTAAGAACCCTAGGTTTGATCTTTTGGGAAGAACAGTAGCTATATTTAATGGATAATTATTTTCAATAGAATTTATTTTCAGATTTTGGATGAGATAAATGGAATAATATGATTGAATAAGTTAGTGTAGGTCATGAACTTTAACAGTTGAAGAGGATTAGATATTTAATAAATACACACAACTATTCAATAATGGGAAGTCAACCCCATATCATGTGCTTAAAAAATTATTAAAAAATGTATTTCAGTGGAGATATGGTCTATCAACACCTATTAAACAATGAAACATTTTAAATGTTTTCTCATTCACCAATATGTTCCCTTTCTTTTACCATATTTGTTATGACCACTGTAAATTTTTTTTCTATTTCTTTAACAACGTAATTTATCGATACCGAATAAAAATAATATAGCCTAATTATATAATTTTTACCTAATTATTATACAATTGATGTAAAATTTATCAGATAATAGGCCTATGTGGGTGTAATATTAATTTCATCAGAAGCGCACGTAATGTGAAAGGATTTGGTTTAACCCTAACCATGATAATTGATTTTTTATTCCATTTATTATTCATTATAAACCAAAAATATGTTGACCATGACAACTAATATTAATTATTATGATTTAAATATGGAATCATTTTTATCAAATTCAATTTACATAAATGTTAGAATTTAATATAAAATTAACCTCGTAGACTCGACGAATAAGAGGATTTACAAGGAAAATGTTTTTATAAGTATAAAAATTATTTAAATCAATAGTTAACATAAAAACTATTATAATGAACTATATTGAAATAATTATAATATAATTTGAATTATTTTATTTCGAAAAAAATTATAAAAACTAATAATTTTTTAAATGCATTAAATGAACAGATGATTCTCGATAAAAATCAATATTTTTCATAATTCATCCCAAAATAAAAAATATTAAGGAAACACATACAAAGGTAATTTTGAAATTATTATTAAAAATGGTTTGAATTTTTTAAAACTAAACTTTCAAAAAAAGGTAAATTTATCATTTATTCAGAAAAAGTAATAAAACTAATTTTTTGGGAAAATGGAATTTTCTATTAATAGAATGAATTTTAAAAAAATATTATATAATTAGTTAAAAATATATAATATTGGTCCAAATAATTACTAATTTATATTTTAAAAAAATTATATTGACACCAAAAAATTTAATGGATAGTTTATAATGATAATATTAATAGTATATTATGGTTCGTTGAAACATAATTTTTCATATGACACATGATATCAATAAAATTAATTTTTTTTTGAAAATTAAATACTTTTTGAAACAATTTGGTGTCACATGACCAAGATGATAACATATGTGGGGTGGTTGAATAGTGTGATATTGTCAATATAAAAAAAATATTATGCATATCACACAAGCCGTATAATGATGCGGATCTGAGCCATCAGATCAAGACAGGATATTCACATTTGACCTTCTTCTTTAATGTGTGTTATATTACATGGTTATCCATCATTTAAGAAACCATAAAGATCAATCTATATAATTGACCAAATTTTTGTAGTCCACATTGAACACTTATGATGCAGACCAAATCTAGGTGCACATTACATATGATATTCATGCACTGCAATAAATGAACATAGAATCCAAATGCAGTGATATCACAAGATGAATCTGAGATTTTATAGAAAATTAAATTATTTTATTTAATATGTTATATTAATTGAATTTATTCATGTAGTTGCACTTGTATAAATGTACATTCAAATAAATAATGATCCACATGTTATATTGGGAACACATTAATAAATAGTTAAGCACGAGTCTTTTTGAAATTAAATGAGGATATGGTTCACACAATGTTTTAATCACTTGATGAGATGGATTAACCATATAATTTCCTTGATAATAAAGTTATCATTCCATTTAATGTTTTAAATAAGTATAATCTTCATGGTCAAATGAGATGGATATGCTGCATCCATGGGATATATCATGGAATATTTTAAATTAGCAATGGTAAGGGATTGTATATATATGTGGCTATGTTATTGTGAATTTAATTTCACCACAATCGAAACATTTTAGATTTATGGTTCTATATATATATATGGTGTTTCAACAAGGAATAAATATTTCATCTTGATGGGTTATGTGATGCATCATTGAAGATAAGCCTATTCCATAGTAGCTAAAAAAATACATGAGGAAGAATAACACATACAATATTTTTGGATATTAATTATTGAGTAAATAAATACTCAAAATTAAGTCAGTATTTCTATTTAAATGAGTTATATTTAATGTTTTATTCATAACACATTTAATTAATGTAATTCAATTAGTTGTTATGAATTTCACATTTTTTTCTATTATGAAGAAATTGTGTGTACATGTGATTGTGATTCTAGTTTATAGTTTTATAATATCTTTTTAAAGATCATGATACTTCTTTTATCAAATATATAATTAATTTTTCTAATTAGGTGTTGGAATCTTGAAGAGTTGGTGACTATTGAAGATATTTAGTGTAGTA
This sequence comes from Viscum album, assembly GCA_963277665.1. Classification (NCBI taxonomy): domain Eukaryota; kingdom Viridiplantae; phylum Streptophyta; class Magnoliopsida; order Santalales; family Viscaceae; genus Viscum; species Viscum album. The sequence goes on from OY728123.1 coordinate 825,054,221, forward strand.
GTTTTTTATTGTGGTGTATATTGTACAACGAAGAATCAATCAAGATTGGTTTTGGAAAGTATAGTTGCTTCATCAATGTGATTGTAAAAAAGTGAATGAGAAACCTAATAAGTTAATAACCGTGGAATCTACCCTGTATGAATATTCATTTAGAGTTTCTAATGAAGGGACCTACTAGTCTGCAAACAATATTATGATCATTTCCATAGTACTAATAAAATGAAGAGGAAGAAGATGTTCCTTTTAACAAGTCGTGTTCTATTGATGTAAGGTGTAATAAGGTGGCCCTTTAGAATAATTAATCAATCCATAAACCTTGTATGGCAGGGATCCTAAGAATATGAGTGACACATACTGTAAATGTGTAGGTAGCGAGCATTATAGTATAATTTTGAGCATAACTAAATTTTAGTTTATTCTAATTGTATGTGGACTAGTGAGGTTTAAATAAGAAAATATTCATGTCATATTTACATTATTTAGGAAGAAATATAAAAAAACCTTAATAATAACCATTAAAGAGTATAAAAATTGACCGTCAAAGTTCATAATTTGAAGTATTATAGGGAATGTGAGATTTTATTGGGGTAAGATTTTTAATTTTCATATTTATTGCATAACGTGATTCACCCCCTCTCGAGGTAATGTCAAATTGTGTCCCATGTATTAGTTAATCAATTATTATAATAGAGTTTGTTCAATTTTTTTTTAGTAAAATGACATGATTTCATGTTATGGTAATGATAAAATTCACAATGAATAATAAATTCTATTATGAGAATAATTTCAAATTTTTTAATATGGAGATCATAAAATATATTGAATTTTCTCATTTATATTCTCATGAAGTGGATGAGGATGGAATTATTCAATTTTGATGACATGGTATTTTATCTTAAATAGGTCAAATATAAATTTAAATTCATTGTTCTATCAAATATGCATTAATGGAGGGTCTCATTTAAGACTTTCATAAATAGATGAATCATTGAATGTTATCCAAATATATGTGTGTGAATCTACAAGAGTTGTTTGGAAAATAAGACAAAAAAATGTGAGATGAGAATTATTATAAAAGGTCAAAAGAAGAATACATAGAAAAATTCCTCACAACATATTTGTTCCTCAACCATAGTAAACTATAGAAATAATGTTTTAAATGATTTTGAACCATGTGTGGCGAAAAGGAAGTGATATTTCAGACCTCTTTTGTTTCTAAAATGATTTTGTGATTCTAGTGATGAAATAGAAACAACATCAAGTTGTTGTTATATGGAATACTTATGCAGTAACACTAATGTTAAGTGGTTTATCATGCATTTATTAAAATATTTAGTTATTGAATATTTATCCTTATAAAATAATGATTCTATGAATATGGATCTGGCATGGGATTTCAACAAGAAAAAATGAGAAAAAGATGATAGAGGAAAGTGACATGATTGAATAATTTCCAAATAAATCATGAGAAAAATGAAGGAGATAAGTAATAAAATACAAGTTTTTTTTCATTCAAAAAATTTTATAAGGAAATATTATTGGATATAAAAGATTATGTTCCTAATAGAAACAAATTATTTTCAAAACTGGATAAAAATTTTTAGAATATCACATAGTGTGATGAGAGGATGAACACAAAAAAAGAATGCGAATACCTCTCCAAAGTACATCTCCATTTGTGTAGGACTGAATAGAATATTAGATTTGAAATTATAATGAAAATAATTTATCCATCCAAGAAGTGTGGTACTAAAAAAAGAACCACCAATGTGTGTGAATTATGGAATATTTGGAAACATCATAGAAAGATGCATTAATGTAAACAGAACCATATAAGAATGATGATATCTGGAAGTACGAACATAAAATTTGAGGAGAACCCAATTGAGGCTTGATAATATGCGAAAATGTTCCATTTTTTCTAACACCAGTCATATAGAAAGGTATTCAAATTATATAAATGCATTAAAAGGTAAATAATCTATATAGAGACACTCCACTCCAATGAATTACAAGGATAATAAATATCCTAAAAATAATATTAATATGGAAGATATGATTAATGATTAGGAAATATAAAATGACATTAGATAAATGGTTTTTTAAGAACACACATCCAGTTTGTGATAACTACGCTGTTTTAAGAAATGAATAAAAATATACAAAAAATAAGAGGTTTTTCCAATAATAAATTATGTGGAAAAGAGTGTGATGTTGAATCCTCTAGTGAGCATTATTTCTAGACATCACATTTAGCAATAAAGGAAAATTCTATGCAAAGTGGGCCTATACAAACCACTAAGAGTAAAATGATGAAGATGGAATTGAAATGAAAATCTGTATGTATGATTCTCTAGTAATGAAACTGAATATGTTTATGACATGTGTGATTAATTGTAAAATTTTAAAATAAACTAGTCTATGGAAAGATATAAATTCTTATAAAAATTAAGAGTTATTTGCAAGTAAAACCCTAAAATATATTATCATATATTTATTTCATTAACAAATGGTTTAAATTATGGTAATTTATTTTTTATTATTTTCGAAGAAAAAAGTTACTGAAGTATTTTTCTTCCAAAATAAGTGGTTCCCCTAATTTTGTATACTAAAAATTGGTATCTTCAAGTGATGTTAACAGTAAAAGTATAAGAGGGAGTTGTTCTAAACGTAAAAAGTTATTATACTACATTATTTGGTAAATTTTTATCGATTTATATTATGTACTTTATCAAATGGAATAATTCTCACAACCTAGTACTTTTCATCGATACTAATTGTTTGATATGATGTAATGGACATCAGAAGTTATCTTTTGAGAATAAAATGGAATAATTTTAATGTTTTTCTAATAATTTAGGACTGACATGGATATTCTTGTATATTTTCTAAAATAAATCCTATTTCCAACATTGATCTCATATATAGTGGGATTATAAAATTTACATAACTTCTTAGGTGTCACAGGGTAAATTCAATCAGTGAATTTCTTGTTAATAATTTAGAAATATATGATATTTTATATTGAGATTTTCTAGGGTTTGAAATTTCTAATAGGAATTTTGTTCATTTGGTTTCAAATAAATTTACTCAGTAAAATGTGGTTAATTACAACATTTAATTTTTTTTGATATAGGTGGATAATAATTATCCAAATTTGGAGTTTATAATTATTTGAATCTTATGACACATGAATGGGATACATTTTTCAAAATAAAAAGGGTAGAAATTTTTTATATAAAGGGATAATATTCTCACATCAATGTATTGTTTCCTAAAAATTTAAAATCTTAGTGTAAAAATAAGCATGTAGACTAACCCCTTATATTTTATTGACAATAAGGAGGAGAAGTTAAAATAATTTTGGTTTAACATAGTCTGAAGATGACATTGTCAATGAAATATTATCATCTTAAACCAATGGGAAGAATATTGGACTTGTAAGAGTGGGGAATTGATTTTTTTAAAATATATTTTATATCGTAATTTTTTTTAAAATACTGTTAGTGATTTGGTAATTCTCCAAGAATTGTTATATAATATCATGATTTAATTTTATTCCATGATTTATGTAGAGGGGGTTTTTCTTGGAGGGTTTCTATAGACTCAATTTTTGACATTGTTTTTCCTGATTATTCGACTCTTTGAAGCGATCTTCATTGAAAAGTATATGTGTTAGGAATATTTCACATTTTTTATAACAAAAATTAATGAATAAGACCATGAAATATACACATTTTACATAAATATATGTTTTGAAATAATATAGAATGAAATAATAATATAATAAACTGTAAATAATTTTAATGATTTTTTTATGAAGGAATATATTCTCATGTTGGATATTTTTAAAAATAATTTTAATGAGATTTGTTTGAAAAAATTGGCTAGGCCTTGGCCAACCAAGGAACCACCTTAATCACTTATGGTATTAGTGGTCGATGACATGGGAGGAAGTTCATCATTGACATCCATGTGTGTACATGGTGCTATGTGATTTAATATGGCCCAATAGAACTATGGAGATGCACATTGCACATGTAGGCATTCCCAACAGACTCTGAAAGTGTGTTGAGTGGCCCATACTGGGGGGTGTTGAATGTGATGATCCCCTAGTAACATAGCATAATAGATCATCAGAAAGTAATCACTTATTTAATGATGTATTATTGTGATTAGAACCAATGTATGGCAGAAGCATAAGAGGGTACTATTACTCTAATGAAAATGATATGCATATAACATGGGATGCATGATGTGTCTAATATGAGTAGTACAACCAATATTTTATCACCATCTTAGTCCCCATTGTTCAACGGTATTACCATAAAAAATTATCAACCATTTATGATGAGCTAAAGATTAAGCCAATGGCTTGACAAAATTAATGTAGGTAGTTTCGATCAATTTTTTAATCTAATAGAGATCCAAGAACACAGTATATATGATTTTAATGATATTATTTACATGAAAATAGAATTCTCAATAGGTGATATATTCTGATGAAAATATGCCTCTTAGATGAAGTAAATTATTGGATTTAATGAACAAGAATGATAAAATTTATTCATTTATTTACTATTACATGAATATAAATTGAAATAAAAAATATTCTATGGGTGATAAGGAGTTCCCATAAAGAAATAATTAAGTCATAGTCTTATGGAGTTTAAATGAGGATGGTTTTCATGGCTTTTGTTTTCCACATGTTGAGATTTATATGCTTCAAAATAACAATCATAATGATATGGAAACACAATATAAGGATTTAAATCATCATAGTTTCGTTGAAAAAATGATATATCTATTCTTCAGAGTTTGATTAAATTGTAGAATCTTAAAAATTCGCAATGTAATTGGTTTTTAAATTCCTGGTGATACATCATGGTGAATGGAATTTCATTGTAATATAAATGTTTGATATTTTTGGTTCACGTAATCTAGAGTGTGTTTCACCATGGGATAACTACTATTCCATAATGGGTTACGTGTTTCTGCATTAAATATATGTCTACTTCACAACATTCATACTAAATAAATTAAAAATAATAACAACCACAATATTTTTTGGTGTTAAAGAATTATTAAAAAAATTAAAAATATATTTGGGTATTACCATTTAAATTAGGGAGACTAAATGTTTAATTTATTACACATTTAAGTCATATAATTAAAATATTTATTTTGAAATTCACAATATATTTTTATTTTAAATATTTTATGCATAAAAATGATGAATATTCTAGTTTGAAAATTTTCAAGATAATCTTGATATTCCGATACTTCTTTTATAAAAGAAGGACAGTTTTTTACTAAATATGGGTGGGATGATTAATAATTTTATAACCATTGAATATATTTTAAAGTTTACTAGGTCATTTATTTCATATATCATAGAGAAGAATTATTCTAGATAGGTTTTTTAATGTAGAGGGGTTGTATCAAGTTGTTTTCAAATATGTGAATGAGGAGCCTCAAAATTTATTCAACAAAGAATCTATTATATTTTAATAACCATGAGGTGTTTTTAATGAATAGACCTACATGTAGACGAATCATGATTGCATCCTTTCCAAATTAGTGAGACAAGGAAGAGGAATAATGTGATCCATTAAATGGTCATTGATCTATTGAAGAAAGATTCAAGCGGGTCACCCTTAAGAAGAAGTGAATTATCACTAAACTGTGTAAGGTATTTAGACTGGGCATGTGGGTCACTTATCCTGAACCCGTGTAAAAAATGTAACCCATCACAAATTTTGGTTCAGAATTAAATGTTGGCGCGTGCTCTTTGGAAGGTTGTCTATGAGGGTGAACTAATAAAATACTCATGCTATATTTAATTTATACATGATCACCCAAAAGGATGAAGAAAACTTAATCATATTATATAAAGAAAAAATGTTACCATTAAGGTTGAAAGGTTAAAATAATATATTTAATGTGGTAATTTTAACATAGTATGAGTTTTAATTGTCATAGATAGTTCTTACTCTAATTCACCCCCATCACATTGTAATCTCATATAAAATTTATTATATAAGCCTAATAGTTAGTCTTAGACCTTCAGTGAGTAAGGGGTTGTTAAGTTGAATAGACATGAAGAAAACCTTTGTTCATATTTCCTTAGATTATTTCATACATGTGTACCGATTAATTTATTATATTTTATTAATATTTAAACATCAAAATGTGTTTTAATGCCATTATTTGATAATTTAAGAGAAGTTATAATGTTTAAAACATCATATAGTTCCACATGGGGATCAGTATTAGGATGTTCCCATTTTGTGGAATCCACTTGTTAAACCTATAAATGTATTGTAGGGTGCGGTTGAACATGATTTTTAGGCTACCCATGTGGTTTAGGTAGTAAATACTCTTCATTGTTTTATTTGATTCTGATGGGATGCAGAGGTTCTCATCACATTGCACCTATTATGGTATAATGTAATCAGAATTACAATTATATCAAATTCTTTTTTTCTAATTTACGGGAGGACTATATGACATCGAGGAAAGGATTTTGATCATTGAGTGGATATTTGAACTAGTGGAGACACACAATGAAAATCATGTGAGGATTGTATCAAACATTCTTCATGGACTATCAATGATGTAGTTTGATTTATTTGTTCATGTTTGTTGGCCTGAGGATCTATCAAAATATTTCTTTAGGAATAACATTTTTTAAGAATTATTTATCTAGATACTAAATCTATACTTTCAATAGAATTTTTATTTTTTATCATAAGGGATGATTAATGTGATGGACTATTTTACTCATTCATGATTTTTTCTACCATTTATACATTACTAGAGTGGATGAGTCCCATAAGGCTCATAGACTTTATATCGATCATAAACCATGGTTTAGCTCCTATACCAATATTCATAACCCGATCTACTACTAGGATGATTTTGACAAGGCCCTATCTATTGAGATAGACCTAGTAGAGGGTCATTAAATGATTCATAGGGTTAATTTACCAAGGTATGGAATAAGAAAAAAAATTAGTTCCTTATAATGTGGTACGGAGTAGATGTTTGATGAGATGCCCCAAGGTGCATAATGCTAGTCTAGGAGATGTAGGCTTCCATAGATCTCTATCATAAAAAGATCTCATCTTACGTGTTATCACTATATAAATTTCATGAATTTTTATTTCTATTGTATTAGTAGGTCAAATTAGTTCTATATATATGGTTGGAAGAGTAATATTCATTGTTTTTATATGAGGATACCATATTCAGTTTGAAAAATAGGTTTAGTGAAGATTCAATCATAAAGGGATTGATCAAGTGGACTCTGAGTTGATAGTTGGGCCTTTTTAGAGAGTTCTGAATATGATGATTCTCAAGGGTTTTAGGTGTATTAGTAGCAGAATATTCCTTAGATTTTAGTTCTACAACTTGTAGTGAGAGAATATAATACTCATTTTTCTTCATAAATAATTGAATGAATTTCCAATCACTAAAAAATAAAATTATTTTCTCATAATACACATTTATATTATAGTTTTCATTTGTAGTGGACTATATGACGTGATTGATGAATATTATTGATATGTTAACAATAAAAATATATTTTAATCTCTAACAAAATTAACTATAAAAAATACCAGAAATTGAAATGACCTAGAATTTTTAAATGATATTTTTTTATGATATATTTTTTCATTATATAGTTATTATATTATACATGTAAAAAATAAATATAAAACAAAAAATAATTTCCTCATTAAAAATGATCATTACATTTGTCAGCTATGAAACGAGTTTAAATTCCGAACATTATAAATGCTAAAAAATTGATAAGATAAAGTTGGAATATATCGATCACCCTCGTCTGCTAGATTCATTACCCCTACTTCAAATGTTATATATATGAAAAAAATTAATTTTAAACTAATTAAAATATTATTAAATGAAAATACAACCTTAGAAATATGTTGTGGTGAGTTTTGAGTGAAATAATTAAGTAGTATTTATAAGGTATAATGCCATCCATCTAATGGCCTAGAGGCCTTCAAAAAACATTTATTTAAAAGAAAAACCCCCCTTTTAAAGGAATAAGGGGGGAAAGCCCAAACAAACATCAATGACATAAAAAAGTCACGATGTGAATTCCATGTGATTCAAACCAAACTAACAACAAGAAGGTACCCTACCCTAGCAGCTGATCGGGAAAGATCTCTCCACCATGGCAAGGCTGAAAGACATTAAAGTGTCTTGTGTCAAAGCACATGCCCGATCTAATGAAAAATTCCATACAATATCATACATCAAAATCCATAAATCTCTGCAATGATGAACATCTAGATCTAGAACCACTTCTGGGGCATTATCCACGTGGTCGAGTCCGGGTGCATCACCCTACCACCATCCCACAAAAATTCTTTCACAATTCTGAGAAACCCAATGTTCTCCAACAAACGACCATCCTTGACCAACACAACGTTCCCCATAGACACCCCCACCACCGCAAACATAGAATCCTGGAAGGCCATATAAGTAACATGGGTTCAAAACATCGTCACCTATGACTAGATGGCCCAACCTCGCATTGAAGGACCACCACCAATGAGGAAATCTTGGTCATACTGAAATAGAAACGCTACTCTAGGCATTGATTTGGTGTGATCAGAACCACAAATGAACCCTAACCAGGATCCAACATGCTTCAAGATGACAACAACGAGAAGGACCATCACATTGAACAAGGACAACCACAACAAGATCCAGCTAGTATAACTAATTTACAATATCACTAAATTAATGGAATTCAATAAAGCACAGAATCTAGAACATAAAACCCCCTCCCCAGCACTGTGGATCCTACCCTGAGCTACCCCAGACGTTCCCTAGTTTCAATACTTGGATGCACCAGACGATCCAATCATCCCAAACCAGCATATCATGGCCACCCCATGTCTCAATGCCGTAGGAGGAGGAAGATCACCCTAGGCCAACCGCCGAATCACCTCTATGAAGCAGTGGTGCCAAACCTCATCATCAGAAAACCACACCATGAAGATCATTGGGGATCCTCCGAGGAAAACCCACAGCCACCATAGGAAACTCCCACCGAAGAGACTCCAAGAAGAGGTAGCGTCGAACCTCGTTGTTGAGAAATATGCACCAAGCCAACCGCAATAGATCCTCTAAGAACAACACTACTGCACAAGGGTACATCGTTGACCAATCCAAATATGAGATTCAATATGTGAAGTTTGATTTAAATAAATTATTAGATATGTTAATGTTAGTGGAGATTACCACTTCGTTGATGTTAGTAGAGACACCCCATGAAACTACCACCATTTCACACCTTACCCATAGGGATTGCGTTAGTGTAGTAAGGGGTTACATCTTTAGACTATAGATACAAAAAGATTAAATTTATTTTTGTATTTTTTTTGTTCAATAAACTCCGCTTAATAATTTTTTTATTAATAAAATATATTTTTTAATAGACTTGATTTTGTTAATTTTATTTTTGGAATCAAAATAATAAGAATTTTTTATGTCTTTAAAATATTTATAGTTTTATAAATAACTCAAAAATTTGGAATAATATTTTTTAATAAAATATTATATGAACATACATTTATCAATATATAAATTATTAAATAATTTTATAATGGCCTGTGAAATTTTTTATTTTTGTCTTAAATTTAATTATTCCTATAAAATCCTATTTAATATAAATGTTTAATTTTATATTTAAATGTTAAAATTATCCCCTTAAGAGAATTATTATTACAAAATAATGAGAATTTTTTAAATTAGAACATCTTAATTTGTGTAGGGTGAATTTATCAGAATTTTTCTAAAATAATTAAATTAGTTTGGGAATAGTAAAAATACAGTTTTTTGTTTCTGTATATTTAATGACTTCATATATATGTCATAATGATTTGATATTTATTAACAATATTCCACGACCTTAAATATTTTATTTTATTATTATTAATTTTCAAAATATATTTTAATCAATTTTAAAAAATTATAAGTTCCTTTCTAAAGGTAAAAATGGAATCTCTGACATTGAAAACATTACATTGTAGAAACATTAAAATTCTATTTCAAAAGAATAATAAAAAGTTATTATCAGTTCTAGTGTGTTAAAATTACATAAAATGTGACCCAAAATTACAAAATAATTAGAAATAACCCTGCATTAGTTAATGGTTTTTATCATCCAAAAAATAATTTTAGAATAAAATGATATGAAAATTATTAAATAGTTCCTCAATAGTTCCTATAAATACACACCCATTAATCCATTTACATTCAGTCACAATCATTTCACTATGTCTTTATGGTGGTTTTCACCCCAAAAAGACCCCCAATGTGTCCTTGAGTCACCAAGGATTCATTCTCTAAACATCTGGTATTAACTCTTCAAGGTAAGGTAATTATCCTTTATTTCTCTTCAAATTCAAGAAGGTATTTTTATATTTGACTTTTATGTGTAATGGTATCTCTCTTTTTATTTCCATTTTGATCATAAAATTACTTACAACTAATTTTTTTAATTGGAGATACTTTCCCCCTCTCATATTACCGTTTTCTAAAACCATGGTTTATACTCATCATGATGTTGAATTTACCTCTCAAATTCTCTCTCTACTTATGAAATTTTATTTTATTTTACTTTTGGGAAGACCAAAACATATTTATTTTCTAGGGGTATTCTCTTAAATTTAAAATTTACTTTTCATTTGTGGATTTATATATATTTAATCCACATTTTATTTCATGTATTAAAAATATTTTTATGATCATACCTTCATGATCTTTTGTATGCCCAGATTTTGGATGAGAATGATATTCTGTTTTTTATACTGGGGTTATTAAAGAAATGATTTGTTATAAACTATTTGGATGACATGAAATTAATACTTTGGATGGGTGATCCTTAATATTACTCCAATTCATTTGTTAAATAACTTAATCTCTAGAGCTGTCATGTTTTATGATACCTCGGTTAATTACATAAGTATGTTTCATTTGTGACAAATTATTGATAAGCCTTTGTGATTTTATTATTAATTTATCATTCAAATGATTTAGCAACAGTTCAATATTATGATTCAAGTTCTTATTATAATGATATTCATCTTGATCATGCTATATCATTATGCATGATGTTCTTATTGATATGTCTCAAGATCACATAATATATTTATCTCTGGGTTGTTCACTTACATGTATTCATAATCAACCCTTTCATTTGATTTATATCCCTAATATATGAGATACAATATAAGTTACCTATCATTAACACATAAATTTTTTTCAGGTGTTTTTAAAAGAGTGTTTTATTTTTTCATGTAATATGTAATTTATTTCAAGAAAATTATACTTTTAAAGAACCTCTATCATCAAAATGTTATCATAAGTTATATAATGAAAGGTTAAGATTACATATTAGGTATTAATGGTTCATTTAGTTATATATGGAAATTATGAACTTCAATATTTGGAATAAACCCAAGGGGAATGTCTAGATATAGGAAAACATACAGGAATTTTGGTAAGTATTATGTAAGTGGTTTCTAGACAAACAAATAAATGTCTGGATAATACATGTGGATGTGGCTCGAGTAAATATGTACCTAGGGGTAACACATTAAAAATCCAATTTGAGATAGAATTGAATGGGAAATGGAGGATAAAAACAATCCTTGATGTAGACTTGGTTTGACACTCCCGATATATATTTTTGGTTAATCAAAATATTTTTATAAACCATTATAAAGGATATATATAAAATGTAATTGTTATTATAAGAGGTTAATAATATATTTTTGACTGATTTATGTTGAAATAAAATCCATTTAGAATTATAAGATTCGTAAAAGTACCATGTTTATCAGGAAGGGCTTCTTTATATAGAAAAGTGGCAGAAAATAGGAGGAACCACATAAAGGAGGAGTGAAACTAATGACGCACAGATGAAATTATAATAGAATAGGGAATAGAAAACATCATGTGGATGATGATATAAATAAATAATGTTATTAAGAATCCTTTGAATAAAATTTAGGTACATAATTCACCTTGAGGGGAACAACATTCCATTGATCCCTTTTTGCATTAATGAACACCTTTTTAGTGGATCTCCTGCCCAATTGATTTTTGAACAATGGATATGCTCTATAGAATAGCCAATACCTAAAATACATTTTTCAAAGCAATATAAAGTCAACTAATAAGTATAAAACATATAAATATAAGGTGATTAGTCATGAACAATAATTAAAAATAAAAATATAAGAGGGAATACTGATACTATGGAGTGGGAAGTGTTCATGGTACCCTTTTTCAATTAATTTTTTCCTAGTTCGATGTGAATGGAAATAGAGAATGAATTCCATAAACTAAAGTAGAATGAAAAGAAATGAGTGGAAAGTTGTTATATGGATTTGAAAAGTGTTCCTAGATAAACCTATTTTTTGTTGAACCTAACATAAATGTTTATTGACTATTAAATGTAATAAGACAATATCTTTTGCGGAATCTAGTCAATAGAGACGATTATAGATATCAGGGGATAGTGAAATTTCCGATGAAGGTAAAATTAGTGTTTTTATAGATGCAATTTTCCCATATATAGAATTAATAGAATGAATAAATGGTTCCAATCTCAGGGAACAAATTTTATTATGAAAGAGGAGGAAGTGAAATTATGAATATTTGGAATGGTCCCATCGTTTAGGAATAAATTTAATTATTTCCTAAAGTGTTACATAGACCTACACTAAAAGGAGAGTTAGAGTTATCGTTTTAGCTCATACATGTATATAATCCAATTTAAAAGATCCCATATAGAATAGAAAATTTGGAGTCATAGGAATTAAAGAAACAACATGAAGTTCTTCTAGAGAAGGGATTTACCCAACCAAGTATGTATCCTTGAAGAATACCTGTTTTATTTGTAATGAAAATGTATAGATCAATGTGGCTAGTCATTGATTATAGTGCACTTTTTCGGATCATATGGAAGACCATGTACCATTTCGCTGGGATTAAAGCTTTATTTTCTATGATTCATGGTTCTCAAATCGTCACCATGATTAACTTCTAATATTGGTATCATCAATTTAATGTGATGAAAGAAGATATTCCAAATACTACATTCCAAACAAGATATTGGAATTATTAGTTTATTTTTATTCCATTATTCTTGACTAATAATCCCTCTATATTTTTGGATTTGATAAATAGAGTCTTTAAGAACAACCTTGATAAATTAATGGTAGTTTTCATTGATGATATTTTGATATAATATAAAATTATTAAGGAGAATGGGGATCATCTAGGGGTCATATTGGTAAATTTGAGGAAGGTGAACCTCTTTGGAAAATTCAAATAATTTGACGTCTGGAAACAATAAGTGATTCTTTGGGCACATCATAAGCAATGAAGAAATATTAGTTAAACCTGAAAAGAAAAAAGATATAAAGTAGTCACCTCATACAAAAATGGTAACATTGATTTATAGTTTCCTTGGCATAATAGAATATTATAAGAGGTCTTGGAAAAAACATTCCATTATTATTATCCACTATCCATGTTCACTCGAATACGTCCTATGTTTATCTAGGAAAAATGAGTGTGAATATTGATTCCAATAACTCTATATGAAATTGGTTTTGATACATATGTTAAATTGACCCTCTACAATATAAGGATTCTTATTTATTGTTTGAATCTCTAGTTAGGCTTGGGTGAATCCCCATGAATAATGAAAATTTTATTGATTATGCATCTTCATATTTAAACCCTAATAAAAAATTATACTATGCATGAAATTAAGTGATATGTAGTTATTTTTTCACAAAAAAACAGAGTCATATTCTTAATGGGAATAAATGTGATTTATACATAAACAAAAAAAAATAAGCATATTCTCAAAAAAAACCAATTGAACATGAGACATAAGATATGGCTATAAAATCATAAATTCTATGCCTATTCAATTCACTATCACCCCGAAATAGAAAAAAGAGTCTCAGTTGATTTATTTAAAAAAGACCTTATTGGGCTGGCAATGTTGAGGATTTAAGGAGATTCATTGATCAAGGAACTAGTTAAATTGGATATGGGAATTCAATGGGAAGGTAAATCAATAACCCTATCCAAAATAATTTCTCCACTATCATTACAAGATAATATTAATAAGTCTTAAAGATAATACTATTTTTTTAAATAATATAGGGGACAAGAAGAATGGGATGTATCTTGAGTTAATTATAGATCAAGAGGGTGTATTGAAATTTCATAAAAGGACATGTGGCCCTTATATATTGGAGATAACGAAGGATATGAAGGCTCAATATCATAGCTATACATTATTTATACATCTTGGAAGCACTGAAATTTATTAGGGCCATCGTGATCATTATTGGTGGATAATATAAAAAGGGAATTTTCCAGCAACACTAAAAGGTTCTTGTTGTGTTAGAAAGTGAATGGGGAGTGAAAACATCCTAAAAGAGTTTTGTAACCATAACCCATAACAACATTGATGTGGGACAATATAACTATGGACTTCATCACCAGACTCCCAAGAACATCCATTGGAAAAAATACAATATAGATTATAGTGGATCGACTCACCAAAACAACGAATTTTAATGTTTTTAAACAATATTTTTCTCTTATCCTATTTTCCTAGATATATATAAAATGGTCTTGAGGATTCATAGGGTGAGACATTATATGATTTATAATCATGATCCAATGTTCACATCTAAATTTTGGAGAAGTCTTCAACATGCTCTAAAAATTAAATTGAATTTCAGTATGACTGGTCACCCGCAAAAACATGGCAAATATAAATGGACTATTCCAATAGTAGAGGATATGCTGAGTAAATGTTCTATGAGGGATATGATCAAACACTTAATTAGTTGAGTTCACATAAAAAATATCTTCTACTTGAGTATTGAAATTCTACTATATTGAAATCACCCAAACATGGCTTGAGGTTAACCAGGTGGTAGATTTCTTGGCATCTATGGAATCCCCAAATCAATGTATATTCTATTTATTTAGAATATTCTATTTTATAACTACGGGGAATATATTTGTTATTAATAATGATATAGGACTGCACTTTTTTGACCCCCATGATTTATCTTATACCCTGTGTTAATTTTTTAATTAAATAAAAATGATAGTTTTCAGTCAAATGCCGCCATGTGAATATCTATATGTAGAGTGACGCATAACTCATATTTTTTGGTTTATGTTGGCGAGGGAATGTTTATTGGGCCCAATCCTATGCGAGAAATGTTAAAAAGTGTTCATTACACTCAAAAACATATAAAGATTGTTCAGAGTCATTAATGATCTATGCTGACAACCATTGAAGGGACTTAGATATTGTTGTGTGGGAAAAAAATTCCATTGTACATCACCATGTAAGAGTGTCACGTGATTTTGACCAAAACTGAATCTTCACCATAGGTACATTTTCCCCTTTTAAATCCTTTATCAGATAGGGTCAGTGGCCTATCAGCTAGAACATCCATCGAATATTTCTCATGTTCATAATATATTCCACTTATCTATGTAGATGAATTATATACTAGATCCCTCAAATGAACAAATTTAGTAGTGGTACAATTCAAACATAACATCTTATATTAGGTGTAGAAAGTGGATGTCCTATAATATAGAGACAGGGTTCTATGAAGTAAGAATTCCCACCTTGTCAATGTGTTGCAGAGGAACTATAAATATGATAAACCGATGTTGGGAACAAAATAGACAATGACACATATTTACCCTCACCATATCTCAACTGAGTGAATGAGTTCACATTTCCGGATGAAATTTAATAAAGGAGATGAATGTAATGACCAAAACATTTTAAATGATATATTTTTTCCAGAATAAATGATTGTTATATATTATATAAAATTATACACATAAAAAATAAATAGAAACAAAAAAGTGTATCTCAATAAAAATGATCATTATGTTAATCATCTATAAAACCAATTAAAATGTCAAACATTACAGTTGGGTATAAAATTATAAAATAAAATAGCACAAATTGGATAGTATAGATTGAACCATTATTTTACAATCATCACCCTGACTGAAAACTCTACTTAAATGAAAAAAATGTTATTAAACCAGTAAATATGATAGGAAATTAAAAGATAATCTTTGGGAGAAATTGTGGTGGGATTTAAGTGAAATAATGAAGGGGTATTTATAGGGTATAATGGTAAATGGGACAATTATTATTCTACCATTATATTACTATTGGATAATATGACTATTTGAAATTATACCCCTTATTAATAGTCTTACCATTAAAATTAGAGTCTATAAGTGTTAATGACAACGTATTATTGATACCCAAAGTAATATAGATGACCTCGACCAGCAGAGTTGTTAATTTTAATCCAATTTGTTAGAAAATGTAAGGGAGGTATCATCATGGGGGTTTACCCTTGACCAAGACCATGATGAGAATCATTAGGTTAATCTTGAATGAAATCTCATATAATAAAAGATCTAGTTTTTTGAGATTACCACTCGGACGAAAATAGCCTACCCACACTGTGAAACTAACAAAATCAAACTCCATACCCTTAGGACGTATGTTGGTGTAATAAGGGGTTACATGTCTAAACCATAGTTATATAATGTTAAAATCTATTTTATAAATTATATTTTTATTCCATTAATTCAACTTAATTATTGTTTTTATTAATAAAATATTTGTTTAATTTAGATGAATTTAATAATTTTATTTTTGGACACAAATGAAACATAATTTTATTTTTCAAGAAAATATATACACTTTGATAATAAACACACATATTCAAAATATTATTTTTTAAATATTTATTTAAAAATAAACTTATCAAAATAAAGTTGATAAAATATGTTTATAAGGTCCTAGGATTATTTTTATCAGTGCTAGAAATTTTAATGTTCTTTAAAAAATGATATTTTTAAATATATAATTATTTTTATATTTTGTAGTTAAAAATATCATATTTAGAGAATTTTTATGATAAAATACACATACTTTTTTATGTAAGAATATTGAAATTTCGGTTGGGGTGAATTTATGATAATTTTTTAAAATACGTTAATTATTTCATGAATAATAAACAATTTTGATTTTATGTATGTTTAATAACTTCATATATATTTCATAATTATTTAATGTAAATTAAAAACAATACATGACCTAAAATATTTTATTTTATTAATAATTATAATTTTAATTGATTTTAATAAATTTTAAAAACCTGAATTTTAATTTCTGATGACTTAAATGGAAATATTGAATTTAAAAACAATAATTTGGGGAAACATTAACTTTCCAAGACAAAATAAGTAATGAAAAATGAATCCATGTTCTGGTCGGTTAAATTAACATAAACTATGACCCAAATGTCCAATACCATGATCAAAATCCCTGTGTAAGGAAATGATTTATCATTTTCTACAACCCAATTTTCCAAGAGCAATATTTGGAAATTGTTAATCAATTTATCCACTTTTTCTATAAATACACACCTATTTATACATTCAATTTGACCCCCAATCCATCATCTAAGAATTTATAGTGTTTTTTATTCCTAATTAATACCCATGAAATTTCCTCAAGCCCCCAAGGTTCCATTCCGTCATGATCTAGGAGTAATATTTCATTGTAAGGGAATTATCCTACCTTTCCCTTCAATTCAAGAAATTGTTTTTTGTATAAGTCATCTAAATGTTATGGTTACTGAAATTTAGTACCATTTTTATAATAACAATATTGGAAATTTATGTTTCATCAATGGGATACCAATCACCCCTTCTAAATTTCCATTTTGTAAAATAAATTTCTATACCCATCATGATACCAAATTTACTTCTCAATTATATCTATCTACCTAATGAATTATCTTTTATTTTTATTTTAGGAATACTAAAAACCATTTATTTATTATTATTATTCATGTAGATATAAAAATTACATTTTATTGGGTGATTTACCAATTTTAAACCCACAATTCCATTCATGGTATAAAAATAATGAAATGATCATTTTTTAACATCTCTAGTATGCCATGATTTTTTTGAGAAACTCATTCTTTATTCTCCATAGTTTATTAAGTAAATGATTTATATTGATCTATGTTGATCACATGAAATTAATACATATTAAATGTTAAACTATGATTAATCCGTTGCATTAGATAAATAATTTAATCTATAGATATAAAATGACTTATACTACCTTGTTTAATAACCTAGGTAATTTTAATATATGACACCTTGGTGATAAACCATAATGATATGATTATGAATGTCTCATTTTAATTTTATATACCCATTTCTGTTTTATTATTTCTGCTCTTCTTATTATGATATTCCTATTTCTAATTATTTTACATTATAATTCATGTGCATATTTATATGTCTCACTATCACTTGTTATGTGCCTCTCTTGTTTATTCCCTTACTCAACTATATGCTCACCATTTTCCTTCGATTAATTTCCATAGGACATGATATTTAGAAAAAGTAAACTAGATTGAACCCATGAATAATTATTTCAAGTGTATTAAAATCATTTTTTTTGTTTTCGTGTATTATGAACCTAATTTCCAAGAAAACACAACATTAAAAGATCATATTTTTGTACAGTGTTATGGAATGTAATGTATAACGAACATAGGAATCCATATAAAACATAGTTTCATGGGATTGTATTTTTTTATATTTTGTTGGATTATATTCCAATCAAATATTTTACCATGTGAAACCAATATTTGAGAATCTTCTGACCCACACACCCATATTTTCTGTAAAAAAAAATTCTTTAAACAGTAGATTTGATAAAAAGTACGATAAACATATCATTTTTTAATACATTTCAATATTTTAATTATTAGATCTCATAAATAAGAAACAATCTCATTAAGGTAATGGCTTCTATAATCTAGTATCATCAACATAAAAAACTAATTTAATGGTATTTTGGAGCATTTTTTTATAATCAAGATACAATAAACTCCCCTATAGACTTGTTATAAGTTATACTCATTTTAAAAATTATGTGGAATGGAAACATATGAAATGGGCGAGCTATAATTTTCAATAAATTAAAAACGCAATTTCATTTCCTAAATTCATAGATCATATGTATATGAGAATTTATGATCATAGGAGAAAAAACATAGAATGAAAATGATCCATGGTTGAATAAAATAAGAATATAACATTTAACTGTTTAAAAATAGATAAAATTGGAATTCATAACCATGTATAGTAGCATTTATACCTTATTATCAAAACATATTGGTTGTGGGATAAAAAAATGTACCCTTATAGCCTTGGGATAACAATCCATGTAGCATATTTGTCTTGGGATATCAACCAATGTACCTTTCAGGGATTCTGATACTATCCATGTATTCTCTTTGGTTTAGGCTACTACCCATGTATCCGCTGGGTATTGGGATAATGAACCATGTTCCCTCTTGGTCATGGGATAATTTTGATGTACCCACATTTTATTTGATTAATAATAAGTGTGTCATCTTGAACTCATGATAAATAAAGCAACTACCAACTCATTGGAGTGTTATATAGGATCCACCAATCACATAGTTTAGAACCATACATATGTCTGCCACCTGAAGACATTTATATAACATAATTTACAAATGGAAAAGAGATATGATAGATAAAAAACTAACTCAAACATATCATAAGATGTCAATATAATGAATATTTATTTTTTTTAAAGAAACTCTCTTACTATGACATAAGGATAATTGTGTAACACATGAATAAAACACTTCAACATATAATAAGGAACCACTGGAAATAAAATTTTCTCTATAAGAATTTAAAATTTTATTAACTTTATTGGAAAAAAGGAATTAATCAGTTTATAACTAAAATTTAATGATCTAAAATGAGTATTTTATATGGTCTATAAGAATTTTATGTATGAAATATAACTATATTGGAGATTAATATTTGAGTGTCAAAGGATGATTGAGGAAAATATTAAAACAACATCTAGTATACATTTCATTAAATTTATTTGGAAAAAATAATTTTTTGACACATTCAACAAGGTAACCATTGACAAATTGAAATGATGGTATTTTAAAAATTATTAATCATAATAAATCTCAATAAAAAACCATGTAAAGATATATAATGGTTTAAAATAGGTGATGTGTTTTTTATGACATATTTTATAAATAATAACCAATAATAGATCCTTGAAAAAATAATTAAAAGTTTCAAATATTATAAGTGAATGAATTTTGAAAAACCTTACTTTTAAAAAAATATTTTACAATTGAGCCATAAAAAATGAAAAAAAAAAGATTCATATTGATGACATGAATATATTTTTTAAAAATTTACTTTTAAAAAAAATCATTAATAATGGACCCTTGGTAAAGACGAAAAGGTTATCAAAAGGGATGTATTAGTGTAAGATAGAAAATTTTCCTGGAAGACATTTATAATATTTCTAAAATATTATTTTTGAAATACACAAAATAAATATTGTAATAAAAATACTTTTTAAAAGTGGAAAATTATAAATTACTTTTACATAAGATAACACAATTTTTTTACAAAATATAAAGTAGAATATTAGAAACAATAAAAAATATAGACTTGGTTGAAAATGAGATTATTTTGACAGGATGGAAATTATTTCTGACATCATCAAATTTTATAATGAAATAAATAGATCAATGTAATTAAACAAAACAAAGAGAAATGGAATTATAATTTAAATACAGAATAGAAGGAATCCATCTTATAAATCAACAGTGAAATGTTAACCATTATGACTCAAGATGAGATGCTGATTCAATAAAACCATTTAAAATTCATTATACTTTGAATAGTAACCCCATGACACTTATAACATAATATGGATTTTTAAATCCCTTAAATTTCATGACAAAATGATAAAAATTCATACAATGTTATGTTAGGGGTTGCTATAGAATGCTTCTTATGGGGAAGAATAGAGATAAACCCAAACCATTAATCTCTCTTATCTAAACGCACTCTTATAATATATATAACAAAAGCAATAATATTAATCTCATATTATAATTAAATAATTCATGCATATATCCTTTTTAAAAAATTATTTATAATAATTTATTATGAATACATTAGTTAGTTAATTTATATTTTCATCATCATATATTATCAGTGTTGGATGTTTATTTAGTACTAATTTAATAATGGAGGTGTTGATTCAAATTTTTAGATTCAAATTTAATAATGTAATGGTCATTATAATTACTTGAATTAATGTTTTATAATGATTATAATATTTATAATTTCATTTATTTTGTATTTTATTAATTATTCATGATGTATAAATTGGTGACATGATTTTTTGGTAAATTTTAATGAACCAAAAAGGAGGAATAAAAACTATAAGATAAATATTAATATAAGCTTTCCATAACCTTAAAAATTTATTTTATTATCAATTTCTATTAACAATTTTTTTTATTCCATAGTTATCTCTGATTTAAATTTATATCATCATTCGGGTAGGTGACAATTCTATCCCAAATAAGATAAATCTTAATTATTTGATTTAGTATTGTTAAGAAATTGATTTTTCTTCAAAAATTGTCTTTATCAAATAATAATAATTATATAATTTTTTTATCTATCATTTATTTAAGAGAGTTTTGTAAGAATAATAATCTATTAGAAAAATGAAATATGTCACTCATATGGAGGTGTGACTTTGCAGTACACAGATCAATGCATCCATTTCTATATAATGGGAGGAATATTAAGAAAAGAACAAGTTTTAATAATTTTAATTATGTTATAAATATTACATTAATAGATATCCATCTATATATGCTGTGAAAAATAGATCATTTGGTTATATGCACATAACACAATAAACTTTTCGTTCCAAAATGGTTTGGAAGATGGTAGAATATGGTTATACGATAAAATAATAAATTTTATTTATATGAACATCAATCATTTAATTATTCAAACATTGTTAGATTATAATTATTGTATTTTGAATAAGTATGATAGAAAATAAATAGAAAATGCATAATTTAAAAATTTACCGAACTCCTTGGAAATGATCCTCTACAAATTGGGATTTCAGTTGTAGAAGTTTGAGAAGACCAAAACCCCATTGAGTTTTCAAGGAGAATTTCATAGTAATTGTTCTATATTTTTGTAAAATATAATATAAATGGGGTTTGATAAGATGTGGTGTGGTGATGGACCCTTTAATGAGTAAAAAATGTAATTTATGTAAATACTCTAATAATTACATTAATATCATGAAATGATTCATGGTAAACATAATAGAAAATGGATAATAATGAAATTTCAGAAATATTATTATCTATAATAATTTTAAAAAATACTTTTTATTTAAATATTGAGTGATTTATTCTTTTATATTTAATTTTAACTTTTTTAAAAAATTTACTTTTACAATAGTAACTCATTTGTAAACATAGTAAATAATTTTAATGACCACCATTAAAATCGACATTATTGATCAATTTAAACATGTTTATTTAAAACATTAGAATCATTTTACAAAATAATATTTTTAATGGTGGGAAAATCATGTTCAAAATGAGTGTATATAATACATAAAACCCATTTTTTAGAAAACAAGTTTTATTATGCTTTAATGTTTTGAGTAACCAAAAATTGTCAATGTTTATTTATTTTTATCAAATAATTTTTTTAATCATAAAAAATAATTTTTTTTTCGATTCTAAAGAAATCCATAACCAAATTTCTCATTAATAATACTTATTTTATGGAAAAGAAAACTAATAATTTTATTTGAAAATATTAATTATGTCCTTAAAATGTTAATCATAGGTTTTTAAATTCACCATATTATATTTAAAATGAATATTTTATCTTCTAAAAAAACTTGTTTGACCAATTAAATGGTTTTATAAACATATAGTTATTTATTATAATATTTTTCTGTCTTAAACATATTTTTTTAGTAAAAAATAAAATTTTCAAAATTCACTTAAAAACAACAATTTATGAAAAATATCAAAAAAAATTAACCATAAGATAATATGCACATGATGAATAAAAAACAGTTAATTTTAAAAAATTAAAGTTCTAAAATTTATAGTCTTATATTTGAAATTAGAATAAAAAATATAATGAAAAAATTATTTTACATAAGAAAGATGTTTTTAAACATGATGTTTTCTTTATATTATTCATACCAATTTGTAATTTATTTAATTTTAATATAATTGTTCATATATATAAACAATATTATAAAAAAATTTGAATTTATTATTAATGATAAAATTTAAAACCATTAAAAATAAATGTAGTTTTAGAAAGACCAATCCTTTTTAATATTAAATCATATTGATTATTTAACATTTTATTATATGAAAATTTTGTTTATTAGTATTTTTTTAATTACTATTTTTTAATTATTCTCTCAATTTTCATTTTAATATTCATATAATTTGTAATGACTCATTTTAGTTTGGGGTTGTGTGTGGACCCAAATATCGATCATAGTAATACTTTAGAGAGAATATATTTCGAAAAACATGTGATGTTATATCCACCCTAAATAAATGATCTTCTTGGAATTTTAATTATTACATACTTGTTAAAATGTTGAGGGAAAGATAAATATTGACACCATTTAAGATATATCTTCTAATGCATGAAATATATCTTTTTTCTTATAATGGTTTACTCTTAGTATTTTATTTTTTTTCTACAACCATTTCAGACTAGATTATATATTTATTCAATATCACAGGGCATATTATTAAATTTTCTATTAATTGGTATTTATAATCATCGTCTCATTAATAAATGATCATAGTTTGATATAAAATGTGAATTCGTTGTTTAACATATAATTATTCCACTAAGTGGATAGGACCAAATCATTTCAAAAAATCCCATTAAATTCACCAAAATAATAGATAATTTGATTTTTCCAATGAAAATTTCCTGTAAATTATTATTTGGATACAGTAATAATACAACTGTATGTTTTCTTCAATAATAAAATATTAAATCACAGTCTTTGTGATTTTATTCTCATAAAAACATTCATATATATACTATAGTTGATATACGAAAGTATAATATGACTATTAGAAATTAGGGATGAAGTATTTGTATACCTGACACTGATTACTGATCAACGTACACTTCAATAGTAGTGTTTTCATGGGTTTTCCCTTATTGTAAATGTTTATGTGGTTTCAAAGGATTATGATCCTTATTATCCCTTAGATTTGGGAGTATATTTCATAATTCATAAAACCAAGAAATTTATAGAATTGTTTATTATTTATATACATTACATTAATTATATGCTTCACCATATATTGTAATTCATGAGCTTGATGACAATCCTTCCACACAAGAAGATTTTACATGTTCCATTGAGATATTCTAGAAGGTGCTTCATCCCATGTCATTGAAATGTAGGATGTTGAATATTCATTTATATTTAGGAATTATACCTTTAAATTTAATAAAATAACATCCTTATATTATTGGGTGACTCTAGGAAATTATAATGGTTGTAGTTATAAATCATATCTTATGGTAGAGGGTTAAACCCGACGAAATAATTTTATACACCACATTATGTAACATTTTTATACTAATTGGTATTATCATTTTACTTTCCATTTCTCCCATTATTAAATTCACTAAAAAATATATCACTTTTTTCAAAAATAGTATATCTGTTTTTAAATGTACATATTTTGTTGCTAAAATGTTTTACCTATATATATCCATATCATTAAATTTTCTGTTAAAACACTATTGATAAATGTTTTTTTGACTGATAAAATCATTCTCTTAAAATTATAATAATACTAATGGACAATATAAATGTGGGTTAAAATGTTTAGAACTATATTTTAATGAATTTTTTCCTTTTGGTAATAATATTAACAATAAATAATATCTTTTTATTAATTAAATTTGAATAAAAATTATATTTTTTTAGTAAACAATCATATTATATCTATTAATTTTTCATATACCATAAATTTGTTTTAATTATTAAATATAATGATGATTTTCACATATTCCCAAAATTCAGAATATATATATATATAATAATAATGAAATTTAATACCAAATGATTCAATAAAAATTGCATTACCCAATATTGATCCTTCAAACACCCCATCCAATTGACCCCCCCCCCCCATTAAGAGATCATACATGCCCTAGAACAGTGAGAAAATAGTAAACCAACATCTGTGCCCCAGGCTAGTGAGCCAGCAATAGACCATCCATGCCCCGGACCAAGGAGTCAGCACTTGACCATCCAAGCCTCACCAGGGACCAATGAGCACATAGATTCTTATATTACTCAACTAGAATCCATACAAAAACATAAAACATCAACCAATTATCCTTTACTAATCATGCGTTATAAATATATTGAAAATAAATACTTCACAATCTTCGAATCAAAAAAATGAAACACAAAACATAGAAGTTAAATAGGAAAAAAAATATAAATGTTAAAAAAAATAACAAATATATAATCTATTTACAAAAATAATATACCATAAATATCAACATGTGATTATAAAAAGTAAATGTTCATCATGGGGAGAGTCCCATAAGAATACATTTCTCCTTTATCATTGAGAAAATAATAAAATTAAAAAATGAAATGGTTAGTGAGGGAAAAAAATAAATAAATTAAGAGTGAAACCTGTAGGAAAGAAATATCATGGAATCAAAATTCCATCTGTTTATAAACAAAAACATTCCTGGAGATATAAAATCAATTTAAAACAATACGCAAAAAATACTACAATGGATCAGGGGTAAACTAGAGCCAAAATTTAGGGGTTAAAAGTTGTAAGAAATAAATGGCCATATATACCGGAGTATTATAGAAACTGTAACACCCCCTTAGCCTCTAATTTCTAATATGTATTATCCCATTTTATACTTTTTGAAAACAAAAAATATAAATCACTCATACCTTTTTATCCTCCCTACAATAATATTTATCAGAACTAGCACTTGTTGGAATCTCATAACTCCATGATCACCTAGTACATAATAGAATCTAATCATTCCATGAACACCTTTCATGCTCTCATAAATTATAATTAAAATTTTTTGGGGTGTATATATTGTGATTATAGAAACATATAAAAGAGAATAAATAATGAAAATTCATCATTTATTTTAATCTAACACTTCACTGCATCAATATTAGCTGCTCGATCATATCTAGACAACATTTATTTCCACGTAATCACAAGTGATCCTATTTCATCTTGGTTATTTATTTGGAATCATTTTATACATTAAAATTTTATAACATATTACGAGAATGATATGATGGGAATAAAGTGGAATGTGTGCTCACTCAAATTGCAACTAATCCTCAATATATCACCTTAACTATGCAGGCCCCGGCTGCTCCACACAATCTATCACAAACTAAATCAAATTTTTCATTCATAAATATAATTATAAAACATTGATAAGGGTGCAAAAGGTTCATGTGATCACTCAAGAAGTAATTAAGACTCAACATGTTACCTTAAACATGTATTCCTAGACTGATTTGCTCACTCTGTGGCCAACTACTGGTGAACTTATAACTTTCAGATCATCATGATACACATTATTAATTTTTATATGGAATATTTAATGTCTATATCAATATCATCAATAAAATTATCCAAATCAACCATAAGATACTTTTGATTGAACATGTTAAAACATAAGTAATCATAATTTCAATGTCATTATTACCATCACCCGAAACATTATAAAGATGGTTAATAAAACCAAACATTTTTCCCACATCTACACATTTATCCACTCATTTTAATGGTAAACATTGGATTTAATTCAATGATACCACAAAGAGAAAAAATATTAGTGTTTGTGTCCTTGATATATATATATATATATTGGGCACATAACTAGGAACTTAATAATAATACCATAAGTTAATTTTGAAGGTATCCATGATTTATGAGAAACAAAATATCCCTAAATAATTTAATTTAAATATATAACATGAAATTAAAATAAATTATAATGTCATGCTATAAAAATAAAAAGAATATTATATAACTACTGACCATGAAACCTGTAGTTTTTTGTTTAAATTTCTCTATGTCATTTTAAGTGACTAATAAGTCAATGTCAATTTCCAATGCTTGGTTCTTTTGATGGAATTAAAAAAAATCATCCATGAAGTTGAGCAATGTAAAAAATTAGTTAATATAGACACATATATTATCAACTAGTTAAAAAACTAGAAATTGGTACTATGAATCAAATCAGATTGTTTGATAGGATATCCAGAGATTTCATAAATTTAGGAATAATATTCATTCATGGGAATAAATGTAAAATAAATGGACAGATATCTAGTATCAAATTATGTAATCTAGGTGAAAAATATTCAATGTCTAACAATTCATTTAACCAAACATTAGGGAATACCCCTTTTTATTATTGAAAAGAAAAGAATAGAGAACAAGAAGAAAGACGGGGTTATACACGCACACATGCCCTCATACCCAAGGATACTAACAATGAATTTAGTTCAATGATAACATTATGCATTTGTTATACTGGATCTAATATAGTCTTAAAGGACATATTTAATGTTTATAAATATAAATAAAATCATATTGAGTATAACAATCATCAAACACTTACAATTTACATATTTATAAAAACAAATATAAAAGATAAAAGTCGAAAGCTAGATGTTATGGGGATGTGTGGTTCCATGCCCATCTCAAAAAGATTGTTCACAAAAGATCTGAATTCCTAGATTCAATGTGACCACAAGGTTAAATAATTTAATCATTTTTTCCTTGTTATATATATTTGAAACATAAAAAGGAAATTAAAAATATATCCATAACATCAGTGTGGATGTTCAACTAATCCATGATTCCTGAGAAACACAATATACATTGGTAGTTGAATAACAGAAGATAATATGAGTATAAAATAAATTAAAATGTCTATTAGACCTAGCTTGGGAAAAAAGATCTTCAATCCTACTGCCCACCATCTCACATGCAATCAGTTTTAGGGGTGTAATCATGGGAATAAAAATTCGGTCCAAATGTTATAAAATGTTCATGGGTACTATGATCTAGTCTCCAGATGAGAAGGTTACATGATAATGAAATGGTGAATTCTTCCTAGCTTGACTATAATCAAACAAACAAAATGATTTATTCAGATTAAACCCACCATTCTAAGTACTACCATTCAGAAGAGAAACACATGAATCCTTATAAAACTTTTTAATATTTGGATTATAGCATGAGGAATTACCAATTAGTACCTCCTTGGAAGGACCACAATGGAAAAACTACTAAAGTTGGATATATGTAATATAGAAAGAATAGATGTTTCCCTATGATAGAAAACACACCCAATGAAAAATAGATAAATTCCCCACTAACATCGATCCACACACATTCAATAATGTCATTAGAGATGTCCACTTGGACACATATGGGGAGAAATAGTCTAGCATATCAAGATCATCTTACTAGAAAAACAAAAATATCTACCCATAGTATTTCCTAGAATTATCAAAATAGATGGATTTTGAAATGGGGGAGAAAATCATGGGATATTAACCCAGATATCCATAGTCGAGGGATCTCTATTCATGTGGAAATAAAATGTCCACTGGAAAAATGAAAAATGTATACCTTAAAAAATGATTACATTAGGTCCAAGAAATGGAAATATCATATTCAGACTTATGATGAATAAGAAAATGATGATGATCAGATTAACCCATCAGAAAAGACCATTTGTTGCAGCCCCTATCAAAAAAATAATGCAAGCCACCACTGGCAGACTGATGCCTCCGGCCAATGTCGAGCATTCCATGAATGTGTAGGTATCATCTTTACCGACTGAAAATTCATTTATGAGGTATCCTTCTCAAGCCCAGTGTCTTGCTGGGAAGGTTCCCATGTATGAAATCTGTCGCCCTCCCTCTCGGTACTTTTACTCACCGGAAGTTGCATCTCAGTCTTCGTATGTGTACTTATTGGATGTGGTTGTAGGTACTCCGTATGTGTACTCACATGTGGCTGCTGTAGTGAGTTATCCTGCATATAGGGGTTTGGGGAGTTTCATGAAACCATTTTATTAAGAGGATTACTATTTAAATCCTTAGATATGGTAAGGAAATGGGGAGGGAAAAGGAGACAATCTGCAGTGTTTACTTATATATCTGTCTAACTGAATGTGGAAATAAGGGAAACAGTAACTGCGGTGTAGTAGGTTTTAACTGTGGATTTCACACTATGCATCTCTAAAAAACCACATATATCCAAATATTAATTTATAACCCCTCAATGTCACTACTCAATCATATTTTAAATTTTATCATTCTAAAGTGAATAATTAAAATCACATAATATATAAAACGTGAGCATGTAAAAAAGGGAAAATGAAATATCAAAGATAATATATCAATTTCATGTGTGAGATCATGATACTGATATTTCACTTCCAAGATCATGGAATCCATGATTAAAAACAACCAATGTGAGCTTAGAGAATGTTGGTTTGGATCATTATAATAGCCTTTCCATAGTGCAAGGCTTCCCCAAGTCAATCTATGGAATGGAATTAGTGAACTATAAACACAATAAAAGATTAGATTCAACCATGACCAATGCATCTATGAATCAAAAAACAAAGGTGGTTTTTGTTTTCTACCCTAATCTATTAATGAAAAAATCGTAAGGAAAAGTACAATTTTCTTCATTTTCATGGCAGGAAATCATTGGGTATCATCCGCCAGTGGCGACTCAAGTCTTCTTCCTCAATAGGCATGGCTACAGATCATTATGGAATCATCACTCAAAAACCAGACTCCTCCCCTTGGTGGAATAATTATTATGAATTTTTTTCAACTTTATATCCTCCAATGTAGCTAGTGCTAGGGTGTAGCTTCATCACTTTGGTTATGATTTCACAGGGTTCGGCCCATAGTGAGTAATTACAAGATGAAATAACCCTTACATAGAACGCTCCTTTAAAACCCATTAACAATTGATAAATATGAAAAAATTATCAATTGAAGACTGTCTCCAACAAAAACAAGCCACCAGATAATGGTTATTGATAGACATGCCTCAGTGAATTATTAGAGAGAAATTAATTTTTTTGGATACCCCAACTAAAGCATAGGGACATGGGGCTGATGGTGAAAGGATGAAAAACTATAAGGAGGAAGAGAATTTAATCCCCCTTCCCCTAGTAGTGGGGAAGGTGTGGCAGGGTGACGATGATGTGGTGGGAGTGAAGTGTGGGTGTGGAAGCCTTGGTACTAGGTTTAATTATAACAATAAATTTATATAACTTAATTCAAATAAAATTATATAAATTTTTATTAAATACATAATTTTTAAAAAATAAATATTTATTAATTATTAATTATCTATTTATCCATATTTTTATGATAAAATAGGTATAGTAAATATTTTTTAAAATTTTGGTATTATTATAATCTATTTCAGCTTATTTTTGAATGATTTATTTCAACAAAGAAATTTCATTTTTATTAATGATCTATTTCAACATATTCTTCAATTATGTTTATTAATTTTATTTATTTATTTATTATCTTTACTAAATTAAAATATCATAATGATTTATTTTTTTATAAAAATGATTTAAACATTTATTAAATTAAAAAAATCAGAAAAATTATACACTTTTTGTAGAAAAAATTGAAATTAAATATCCCTTAATTATATATTTTTAAAAAAACCCCTCTAAAAGTAAATATTGACTTCAGTCATAAAAATAATAATCTATATAAAAAATTTTAATTCACATAATTAATTATTATCATGGAATTATTTATTGAGATAAATTTTATTGATGGAAAAATGTTTGTGGGAAATAGTTTTCATTAATAATATATTAAGGTGTTAGTAAAAAAATGTGGGTATTAGAATGATAAAGTAATAGATTTAACTATCGGTAAAATATTTTCTGGTATTAAATGATCAATTTCATCAAATATATCTATTGATAAAAATAAGTGTTCATACATAAAATAAATACCAATAAAAAAATCTATTTGAATTGCTCATTTTTAACAATAAAAACATTATCTCTCAATAAATTTTTGTTGGTATATTTCATTTTTTATAGTGATTGGTTCCTTTGGACATCATCCATTATATTAAATAGAGGAAATGCGAGTTATGCAAATGATTATATTATGAAGTGTAAATTGAAAACAATAAGCATATAAGGAATAAATCAATAATGAAATATCAAAACTAACTTAGAATTCTCTATGAAAAAATATGGTATATATATAATCATTTTCCAATTAGGTTATCTTACATAAATATCTTCAAATCCATCATAATTTTTCATAATGAGTATGTGAAATATGAATTCACATCACCGTGTAGTTTCTATCCAGAAGTACAGACTTAGGAATACTCATTATGAACTAAGTGAATATCGAGTGGATAATCAAAAAGTCTTTTTCAAGTTGATTAATCATCGGTAAAAAAGTTCCACAATCACATCCAATTTCCAGTACCTAAGTAGCCCTGTAATCACTAAAAATTCAAAGAATCTATAGTTTAGCAAAACTTCAATGTGTAATCCTTTACTTTAAATCAACCTTAGTGTTTTCAACAATGTACTATGATCCTAATAACAAAAAATAACACAACCACTACCTACTAAAATTAAACTATGATTTTATACAAATTGAGGTTCCCTATACCTAGAATCCCATATCGGGTTCTAAAAACATTATTTATACATTATCACTGATAAAAATTTAGATAAACCTATGCAATGTCATGAAATTATAGACCTGATAAAATGGATGTTATGTTTGATAACATGTATCAAACGCTACAACCAACATACTTAAACAAAACAGATTAATATAAAATTATGAATAATGCTATAATAAAGAATAATAATGACAACAATTAAAATTTATTACCTTCAGAGGGTATATAATTAAAATGTTTTAGTGTTGAAAAAGATTATTTTCATCAAATTTGTTCAAATTTATGTTCTTTATTATCTTTAAAAATATAAATTAACAAATTTAATAATTTAAATTAATTTAATTAAAAAAAATTTAGAATTAATAATACCGAATTTTGATTAGTATAAATTGTTTCCTTTTCATTAAAATAGTGCATTTTTAGTCAAAAAATATTTTTTACTGAAAGTTATAGTTTTTATGTGTTTATCATTATGTAATAATTTCCTAAAAGAGTATAAAACATTCAATAAAATTAAATATGTATGTAAGGAATAACATTACATGTTTTATAATATTATTTAAACTTTTAAATATAATTTACAAATTTTTTTCTACTGAATTAAAATTATTTTGGTGTTTTTATTCTAATGATGTGTTATTGTAACAGACCAGAATCCAGGGGACAAATCTGAAATTATTGATTACTTCTGTAGTTTTGGAAAATGTGATAAATACATTAAACCCATATCATAATGGGAACAATAAATAAAATAAAACACATAACAAATAATAACTAACTAAATCCTTCAAAACATATTCATTTAGGCATTCCTCATATATTGAGGAATGGAAACAAAATAAGGGCCAGATCAGATTTTCAGTAAAGGTTATATACAATAAAAATAGTCGTGAATCAATAAAGAATAATAAAATGGAAGGCTAAATAATTTAACACAATTTACAACAAATCATTAGATTATTTATCATAATTTGATAAATACTAACAAATATTGAAATGTAAGTAACTGAACATATATTCTATTCAATCAATATACATATAATGAAATGCATGTGTTGAAAATATCGTTGTGAACATATCATTGATAATATTAATAAATAAGTATCTAGTGAAGGAAATGATTAATTATTCGACTTCAGATCTAAAGAATCATGACACATCAAATGTCAGTATCATTCATAAAACATTTTAAAAATATATGTGGATTCCCATGGAATTTGTCCAGCTAATATTTACCATGAGACATTTAAATGCATTGAGGGTCTATATAACTCTAGGCCCCACCATTAACTACATCTCCAATGCATTATTCATTTATCAAATAATCAATTTAATTCATGAATAATACTTATTATCATAAATTATCCCCATTGAGTAATGAATAAGTATTTATCAATATTTCCCCACTTAATCAAATAACTTTCAATGTAAACATTGTTTGTAAAAATGGAATATGGTTTAAGAAATATTCATATCCCTAAAAAAATAATGTGAATAAACAAGAATTAAGACATAATCCAATGTCAAAAAATATTTAGTAAGGATAAAAATATTAGAGGGTCAGTATATACACCTTGTAAAAGTGTATATTTTCATATCTACAAATTTGTCTCAATGAAAAGAAAATAAAGATGAAATTCCTTGCAATAGTGAAAATTTTGAATTAATAATTTATCAATGAATCAAATAAGTGTGTCAAGTATGCATACACATGTGAAATATGAAATAAAATATAATATAGTTAAAAGTCATTACACACATAATCTATAAATATCAAAGTCAATGAAAATATAATATTACAAAATTAAAAGAAATTGAGTTTTGAAATACTCTACCATAAAAATATTCTAATTCTGAAACCTCTTAAGCGAGATAATAAAAATTAAAACATAAAATACCCTGAATAATAATGTATTCAAGTTGTTACATTTAAAATAGATTTTTTGTTCACCATATAAAATAAATTTGACTCAGAAGAGTAGAATATTCCTTAATGAAACGAAATTGAGGCGAATTCCCCAACCTAAAACTTTTTATTAATTGAATGTGATTTAAAATATTATATAATGGTTTTAAGAATGTTATTAATGTAATACGAAACCATATCCATACTTATAATATCATATATTACCATTTTATTAGATATTACAACCTAGTTGAAAATAATATTTCATTATTTTCATTGTCTTAGGAGTTAAATGACTTGTTTTCGTGCACATTTTATCATGAAAGATCCATTTATAGATAATATAATATATCTATATATATAATATAAATAATTATATTAATGATTAAAATATCATATTTAATCAGTAGAAATTTTTTAATAACAATATATGAAACATACACATGGAAAATGAATCACATCGAATCATGGAGATGGTAAGCTGCACATATAGACGATTGATGGCTTTATTCCCTTAAAGATTAAATGTTTAAAAAAGTTTCTTATAAATTATTTTTTAAAAAATAAATATAATATCTTATAAATCAAATATTTTTATTAATAATATTTTTATTACATTCTATGTAAATAGAATGTGAAAGATGAATCACATCGCTTCGCGAGGTGGTGGCCTTCTATACAGAGGAGCAGTGTTATCATTTTTTAACTGTAATGGAATATAAAAATGAAAATGATATATTAAAATTAAAAAACTATTAAATTATAATAAATATCATATACATGAAAAAAGTTATCATTATATTTATCCTTTGATGTTGGTGTTGGAAAACAAATTAAATCGGTTTATGAGGATGTAGTCTGTCGTACTCTCAATCGATAATTTTCATTTCCATTTTATGATAGAAGATATATGTATTTGTCATTAAATTAACATAATAATGTCCCACTATATTTGATAAAAGTTTTTATTATACATTATTGACTTCATAATAATTTGAGAAAGTGGAAAAAATAAATAATATAAAAATGCTCAATTTGTAACATTACCTCCTATTTGGACTACCTCTTTAGGTTGACACCCAAATCCATCCATGTATGGTTTTATTATAAAAATATTATTATAGTAACAAGGGAAATAATTATTTATGTTATTGTTTTGGTCCTAGGTTGAACCAAATGGAATTTAGTGTGTGAACAGGTGAATAGAAGGGGTGGCTTTTATGAGTTTGGTAGAGGACCCATAAAGAATATTTCTAAAGAAATTAATAATCCCATGTTTCTATCTAGAAATAATACCCCAAATGTGTCATTATTGACCCTTATATGTTTTGGTTAAACAATATCAATAAAATTGATGTTTTAGTAGTTTTATGATCATTTTTACCCATGTATTCTTAGTTTAATTCTCTAAGAAATCAGCTTTTACCCAAACAATGATAATTAAAATTTACTAGTTTAAAAATTCATAATATTTAAAATTAATGTAAAAAATAATTAGTTATATAAATTAATCTTGTAAAAAAATTCGAATCCATTTTCAAAAATTAAAATCAAATAAGTGAAATAATCCAATTTTAAATTACACCCACACACGCAAAGATAAAGCTGTATTCTACGGAGATAATTCCAATATGAATGGGAAGTTATTATATTAAAATTAAACATATAATTGATAAAAATGAACTAAATTATATAAATAAAAATATAATTGATCTAATTTTACTACTAAACTAGTTTTATTTATGATTTAACCTCATACATAATTCAAAGTAACAAACTGTTCTCAAAAAAATATTTGTATTTTTCTCTTCCCATAATAAAAAGAAACATTGTATAGAAATCCCAAAAATTTACCATAATCTAGTTTCTAAGTAATAATTTAAAAATTGAAGATAATTTTATCAAATAAAATTTCTAAAATATTCAAGTTTAAATCTATTAAAATTTCACCACAATAGAAGACACAATTTTCTTTGAAAAAATATTTTTTGTTAGAAATAATTTATTTTACATTGAAATTATAATAATAATTAATTATAATCAATAGATAAATAATGAATGTGAGTAATATATATATATATATATATTAACATTGTTATTCCTATTCACAGCCTCAAATTTAATGACAAGGTTATAATGGTCATGTTTAAATAATATTTAAAAAATGTATTGTGTTTCTTTTAATCCCAATGATTTTTGCATTACAATATTTAAAAGGGATTGATATGATTTAAAATTAATGAAATCATAATGTCATGGGGGTTTGTCATTTTAGTTGAGATACATAGTTTAATCTTAATTTTAAATTCAGCTAAATTTTAATATTTTTTATTAAAAACTAATTTATATTATAAAAATTAGTATCTATGTTATTATTATCAGGTACATAAATTTTGATCCTTAATAATTCATTTTTCTTAAAAGAATATATTTAGGAGTTATCTGCATTCATTTTAAAATTAATATTCTGAATGATTTGTAATTTTATTTGATAAAATCATTTCTAAATTTTAAATCATAATGTTTAAATTTTTTATAAGGTCAATATTTATATTTTTAATTAAAATTAATTTCTACATTTATAAATTAATTACATAGGTAATTGTAATTTAGGGTAAAATTAAAAGAAACTAAACTAAAAATCCCTAAAAACTAATGGTTGTATCCAAATTGATTGTTTGAGGTGAGTTTTGACATACAATCACTTTCTCCTCCCCTTTATTCCTTTTTGTATCCATCAAACAATGAATAATAATATTAAATTACTGAATATATTATTGTTACTTTACAAATTACCATTTGACAAACATATAATATTGTAACACTTCCACCATGTCAAGAGGCAGCTCTACTTTGAATTTATTATTAAATATATACCATTATTATCCTTTTAGAACCCTATCCCATTTCCAAAATATTTTCATCGCCCATTGTTTTTAAGGACATAATTTCCTAGGTGTTTTTTAGGTGAAAACTCAAGCTTCCTAGGAAGATAGAGCCCGAATTTGTAAGCGTGAAAACAATTTCTATATATTTAAATTTTTATTAATGTAATTTTTTATTAGTTTTTCTATCCATATTTTTTAGATAAATTAACATTAAAGTCACAAACATTTAAGATGATATTTAGAATAATTTTTTTGTAATAATTATTACTTTTTTATCTATCATTTTAATAGATTCTTCTCTTATATATTAATTATTCACATGTCACCCTATATATTCAATTATAAAATAATCATTTTAGGTGATTATTCTTTTTGTATCTAATGATAATTATTTTTTTATTGTATACCATTTGTATATGTTTGCAAACCCATTTTCTTATGAGATATTATTTATGATAAGATTACAGATTCAATTTTATGTGGAACTACTATGTAAGGATGATAATGTGTGGGGTCCTATATCACCCACCAATGAATTTAATATAGATTTTTATCTCATAAAAAATGTTTTTATTAAATTAATGTTTTTAAAACATATGGCATGAAAAATTTCATTACTCATAATTTGAATCATGCACATTATTTTTCTCTTCACACAATTAATGGGAATTTTTTTTAATCACAACATGAAGAATGTAACATTTATTTATTCAAAACCAATAGTGTCAGAATTTGTTTTGTTCAGAAAATGAATTATTGGAATTTATTAGTTCCCCAAATGACGAGTGTGAATTTTATTTATTCACAATATGATTATTCAGAATGTTCTCTCCACCCAACATGAAAGATGATTTTTTGATTAATACAATAAGTAGGGTCATTTTTTTGTTCACAATATAATGAATGGGAATATAGGTTTTTTCACAAAATGAGGAGTGTTCATTTTTTCTAATCACTTATTGAATTTTGGAAATATATATTTTGTCACGACCCGTCCTCGGGGCCCGTGCCATGACTAACCCAAGCCCGCCTTCCATAGGCCAGGGGCTGGAGACTACCACTAAAGGCGTAAATCCCGATAACTGGGAAGGCATTGCCTTTATAAAAGAAAACAAGCACCAAAGAGTAAGCAAGCAGAAAACGTAAACACTAAGTACAAGAGAAGTGCTGAAAAGAAAATGGTTCAGAATACAAACCCAAAAGAAAGTACAACTACAACTGAACAAGTACAACAGGAAAAGGCAACAACTGGAAGAAGGAAGGAGCTCCTGGGTCGTCCTCCTTGGATCATACCTGAAGGGTAGGTACAGATAGCGCAACTCCTGGATCGTCCACCACGGATCCTACCTGAAGGGTAGGTACGGATAGCCTCCACAATACTCTCGCCCATAAACCTCCTCCGTGGGTCATCTGGCCGTGAAGTCCTCCTCCATATACTGTCTTGTCATGTAGTCCACCTCTGGGTACTGACTCATCGTGTAGTCCACCTCTGGGTACCGTCCAGTCTTCGAACACTCGACCTCTGTCAGCACTGCCCATCGTCTGCAACCAACAAAACGAGGTGCGGGAATAGCCCGTGCAGGGGTGAGTATAATGATACTCAGTAGGGACCCTGAGACCCTCAAGGTCTCTCTAAAACCAACAAAGATAACCACAAGGAAGAGCTCAATAGAAAACCTCTACTTAGGTATATGCCCATACATATACCTAAGTTATCAAGTAACCCATCTCAATCATGAGGAAACACAAGGATCATGAAATCAATGGATAACCACTACCCAGGTATATGCCCATACATATACCTAAGTTATCAAGTGACCCATCTCAATCATGAGGTAAACACAAAGGTCGAAAGTCTCAGCTCAAACCAGGATTTTCATTATCGAAACCGTAACTGCTGAAGAGCACCGTCTCTGGAGTGTATAGTGGTCCTCTCACGACTCCGAGGTACTGCTCACTAACCTAAGACTGCTGAAGTACTCCTCCTGTCGAGTACTGTGAGTCAGCCACCCAGACACAGTAGTGCTTCCCGCCGAGGTATGTCACCCAAACACAGTAGTGCACACCCCCTAGTAGCCTACTGAGGTACTCTCCGGACGAGTACCGCGGGTCTGCACTGTCACACAGGTAGTGCTCCGTCCGCCATGGGTCTGCACCTCAGAAAGTAGTGCTCTGTCTACTAGGGTAGGCGACTCAATCCAAGTCGAGTCGGTCAAGCAGTCATCAGGTCTCATCCAGCTACACGGTCTCTGTACTCCGCACGCTCTTCACTGGGAGGGTCCGCTCTACGAGCAATAGTTCGATACACCAAGTATCTCAAAGTCCCACGAAGAAGTATCTCAAAGGACCGCCTCGTCATAGGGGTCTCAACGCAACAGACGATGCGTCAATCGGATGCCCGGTCGGTGAGTTATTAGCTTTTTCGTCTCAGGGGCTTGGTTGGTTTCGTGAGCGAACCAACCCGGCCGTATCTCAACTGTACCCCGAACTCTCATAGGGTACACTCATAGGGACCTTTTCTTAACGTGATCAACAACGCCGCTGATGGTTCGTCAAATGGACGTCCTGTCTGAAAGGTATCAGCTTTTCTGTTCCAGGGGCCCGGTTGGATTTCGGGTGCGATCCAACCTAGCCACTACCAACTGTAACCAAAACACGGGTGAAGTATGCCAAAAGTTCTGTCTCATCAAGAGGAATTCAATGAAACAGACGGCGCGTCAATCGGACGCCCGGTCTGTGAGTTATTGGCTTTTTTGTTCCAGGGGCCCGGTTGGTTTCGTGAGCGAACCAACCCGACCACACTCCTACGGCATCCAAACCTCGAGCGGAGTAATCCAAAAGATCCGTCTCACTTTGAGGAATCCGTCAAAGTCGACGGCACGTCCAAGGATCGCTACGCAACTGACGGTGCGTCAATCGGAGGTATGTAGACCAAGATATATGCGTTTGAACCAACTCAATCCGAAAATAAGGGGGTCAGGGCCCGGCCATGCCCGACCCGGTACCCCCCTGGGTCGGCCGAACCGGGTCGACCCCCGCCCGAGCGGCGACCCAGCCCGAGCGGCGACCTGGCCCGACAACCCGGCCTGGCCCGGAGTCACAGCCCGACCGACGGCGCGGCCGGCGCGGCGGCGTGGTCAGCGCGGTGGCCAGCCAGCGCGACCTTTGTGTCGCGCGCGAGCCAAGGGAGTGGCTTTGCCCCTCCTTTATGGAAAACGGCGGCCCATTTAATTGGGGCCGCTTGAATCCAACCGGGGGAATTTAATTCCCCTGGTTCCTCCCCTTCCGGCCGGCCTGACCTGGCCGGCCGGTTCCTGCTCAACGGGACCGGCAATGGCCGGTCCCCTTCAAGCTCCGACGCCGGCGGCCCGGTCCGGCCGCCGGTCACCTTGCCCCGCCGCGGCCCGGAACCGGCCACAACCCTTGTCGTCCGGTGCGGTGCGACGACACCGCGGCCCTCTACCGCGACCCCGCTATGGTCGCAGCGTCTTCGGTTTTCTTCGACGCGGCGCGACGACGTCGCGTTCTTGAATTTCTTTCAATGGCGTGGCACGACGGCGCCGCGCAATACTTGCCGACTGATTCCCGCGTTGTGCGACGGCACCACGCCATCTCGTTCCATCCGCAAGGAAACAAACATGAACATAGGAGGGGGGGGGTTCGGCCGTGTTTTTGCGGTCCGACCCCCCTCTCGTTAATCGATATCATCTAGTCGAAAAATCCACGATAATCGATAACTACAATTATGAATGGAAATAAGTAACTAAAATAATCCCCTACCTCAGTTCAGGAACGGTGCATGTTAATCGAGCCACAGAAGACGAGCGTCGCGGAAGTCGGGCGTCGTGGAAAACGAACGTCGATGTCGCGAAGCGAGGATTCAAAGTCGTTAACGGAGATTTCGTCGTGGGAAAACTGTCACGGAAGGGACGACGTGGAAGAAGAATGTCGCGTCATGGATACGGCGTCGCGGAAGACAAACGTCAATTCCATTGTCGTCGAGGTGCGTCCGAAGAGAAAACGTCGTTTGCAAGAAGACGTCACGTTCTTCAGCGGAGGTGTTCTTCATTGAAGAACGGTGTTCTTCGCGTTCTTCGTCGAGGTTGAAGAAGAAGAATACTGCTTCCCCTATCCTGTCAAGGTTGCAAAACACTAACCAAAAATAAAATAAGACTAAGTCTTATTTTATTAACACAACCAAACCATTTGAATTTCAAGAGTTTGAAATTATGTAACCCACTTAATTAATTATAACAAATTGTCAAAAAATAAAGAAAGTGAGTTAATAGGGAGTTAGGAATGTGAGGGGTTAAGAGGGTTAGGGAGTTTAAGGAATTTGAAAAGGTGGGGGGTTCGTGTGGGCCCCACCCTTTCAAATATCCACACGTGGGAAGTTGGATGGATGTCGGCCCACCACCAACTTCCCATGGGAGAAGTTAACAAGATAACATGAAATAAAATTGATTCAACAATTTTATTCACTTTATTTAATTAATCCCCAAAAATTAACTTCTTCTCTCGCACAAACGGAACTACAATAAAAGTTCCCTTGAGTGATTACCGGCGTTGCGAGTTCATTGGTTCCATCAGATTTCAATTCCGAGCACCGGTTCAAATGATAGGAAAACCCACTCATTCGTTCACTGATCGTACCCGAGCCAAACTTCGGAAATTGATTCCGGGCACTCCGGGCCTCGGAATCAAGTGCCGTCAGAAACCGTGTTCTTGTAAAATCCCAAAGAAAATTTAGAAAAAAATTTCCCTTGAATTTTACGGGTCTTTACATTACTCCCACCTCAGGGCTTTACGTCCTCGTAAAGCTTTAACACAAACTAAAGTTACAAAAGCGGTACAGAGCACGAATCTGAGCCTTCCGCTCCCATGTGCTCACCCGGAGGTTTCCGTACTGCAAGAGAAAGTGCACCCGAGGAATCGATCGTCCTCGTAGGATCCGCTCCTGTCGATCCTTGATCCCCACTAGAACCTCCGTGGAAAACACTTCATCGCCATCGTCCAGCTCCTCATGGTCAATGATATGAGAAGGGTCGAGCACGTATCTCTTCAGTTGAGATATGTGGAAGTCGTCGTGCACCTGGTGCAACTGAGGTGGATGGGTCAAGCGGTAAACCACCTATCCTACCCAGCTGTGGACCTAGAAAGGTCCGTTGATTCTCAGAGTTTACTTGCCGCCTTGGCCACAACTCCGTAAACTTCGTCGAGGTGATACCCGTATAAGGACGTGATCGTCATCCTCGAACTCTAGAGGTATCCAATTCCTGTTAGAACTGGAACTCGAAACGACTTCCGCTACGAGGGTAAGGTTGACCGACTCAAGAGTGATTAGTCGCACCCTCCTGTGAAAGAGTTTATCCTGTGCTGCATGGGGTTTCCTTTTCGCCGACCAAGGAAAACCCATCCCGACGTTTGCCTAAAACCATCAATTTGAGTATGAACAGTTATTGCCCATTCCATACTCAAACTAACGTCGTAAGGCCTCGACGCTGCCACCAAGAGATTCCAACCGGAACTCTAACCTCGAGGGTCTGACCACATCATCGGCGTAAGTGTGATTATCGAGTCTCCTCCCAAGGTAACTCGGGACGTGAGGGTCAAGTCCACGGATTATCGGAAACTCTAGGTCTGGAACAAGATTTGTGAAAGCAAGGAATGATTCATATCGACATCTGTTACTACATCAGCTAGTAGTGGACACATACTGTCCCTTGAATCATTTCTAGAGCCATTGGGTCACACTCCATGAAACATTTAACACACCTGAGTCTCTAAGACTGGCACCGGTTTCCTGTTTCTTACTGCACTCTGCAGTCTTCATCCGCTCTTGGATGACCTGGACCTCCTTTAGTCTCACAAGAGATGCTATGATTTCATCTTTGCCGATAAGAGAAACCCGGTCTCATCCCCTGGATGAACCACATTCATTGCCTAATACAGTCAATCCTGACTTGAATGATGCATTCATGCCATGGATGATGTCGTAAGGACTCGACGTAACTACCAAGAGATCCAACTGTCACTCTCGCCTCCAAGGGTCGAGTCACACTGTCAGCATCAGTGTGAGGTCACTGGGTCTCCTACAGTAGAAATCTCGAAAGTGAGGGTCAAGTCAACAGTTTAACCGGGACCACTCAGTATCAACCAAACAAATGGACAGGAAAGCAAACAAAGATAAGTGTCTTTTTATTATTGCAGCTCATAGTACAAAGACACGAATACAAAAGAAACATGGAACTAGGAGTACAAAGGACTTATCCACTAGTTCCTCTCCTTCCCACCTGCTCTCGGAGCTCTACTGCCTTGTCCACTGCTCGGCTGTTGCTCAAGCACCAGCCGCTGCTTCTGTCTCGTTGGCTCCTCCAACACCC
Source organism: Viscum album (assembly GCA_963277665.1). Lineage (NCBI taxonomy): Eukaryota > Viridiplantae > Streptophyta > Magnoliopsida > Santalales > Viscaceae > Viscum > Viscum album. The sequence goes on from OY728123.1 coordinate 825,097,251, forward strand.
ACTGATCAAGCATACGAGGATTCAGAAAGTCATGTGCCAGGTGACCCTTTCCACTGCATGAGTAACACAACCTGCTTCTGGCACGCCTAGCTCTGTTCCCACCCCGGGTGCCCCACACCACCAGTCCTAAAACCCAAGATCATCCAACTGCTGGTCTAGTCCTTCTGGACCTCTGCATTATCTATCTACTGCCCACAGATGACTCGACAACTGATCGAAAACACTGCGGCAAAGGCAGAATCTCCTGTACACGCTGGGGGTGTAGAGCTACTGGCACAAACTCCACCCTCAAAGAAGGTCTCTAAGTCTTCCCATGCGAAGGTCATCCCGTCGTAAAACTGTAACAAGTGGCTCCACCACCTGTCTGATGTTGCCTGAAGGAGGTTGGCAGCAAAGATCACCATGAAGTCTGCCGGCATCCCCACTAGCCTGAAGACTCTCACCACAGCCTCCAGCCAATCCTCAGCCGCCTGCGGGTCCGTCCCTCCCTAGAACCTGGGTGGCCTCTGGCGCTGGAACTCGTGCAGTGCGCTCAAGCGACGTGCACCCTCTACTGCTGGGCTGGTGTCATCGGTGACCCAACGTATGGTAGTACCGCTGGAGCCTCCGCTGGTGACTCAACTGGAAGATGGTCCAGTACCGAAGCCTCGTCGTTCGACAAGCTGTCAGTACACACGTCCCTCTGGGCTCAAGCTGGTCGTCCAAGAAAAGGCATCCTGAGTGAAACAACGTGACATGGTCAAACGATTATACCTGGTGAGCTGACCTAGTTTGAGCTGATATTTAAATAAAACTTCTAGAAACACACACGCAATCAGTGTTTCCGTGCACAAAGTCAGAAATCGGTTTTCAGGGTCCTGGTGTATGGATACGTCGGTCGCCCGCACCAACACTGGACTCCCTGAACTTAAGACCACACTTGGTACCCTTAACACTATTGCTTTACAGAAAGAAAATATCAGAGTTATAAGTTCTGCGGTAGAACCGACTCCTCTGATACCAATTTTTCATGACCCGTCCTCGGGGCCCGCGCCGTGACTACCCCAAGCCCGCCTTCCATAGGCCAGGGGCTGGCGACTAGAACCAAAGGCGTAAATCCTGATAACTGGGAAGGCATTGCCTTTATAAAAGAAAACAAGCACCACATATTAAGCAAGCGGAAAACGTAAACACTAAGTACAAGAGAAGTGCTGAAAAGAAAATGGGCCAAAATACAAACCCAAAAGAAAGTAAAACTACAACTGAACAAGTACAACAGGAAAAGGCAACAGCTGGAAGAAGGAAGCAGCTCCTGGGTCGTCCTCCTTGGATCCTACATGAAGGGTTGGTACATATAACGCAACTCCTGGATCGTCCACCACGGATCCTACCTGAAGGGTAGGTACATATAGCCTCCACAATGCTCTTGCCCGTCAACATCATATGTGGGTCGTCTGGCCGTGAAGTCCTCCTCCAGATACTGTCTCGTCATGTAGTCCACCTCCGGGTACTGACTCGTCGTGTAGTCCACCTCCGGGTACCGTCCAGTCCTCGAACACTCGGCCTCTATCAGCACTGCCCATCGTCTGCATCCAACACAACGAGGTGCGGGCCTAGCCCATGCAGGGGTGAGTATAAAGATACTCAGTAGGGACCCCGAGACCCTCAAGGTCTCTCTAAAACCAACAAGGATAACCACAACGAAGATCTCAACAGAAAACCTCTACTTAGGTATATGCCCATACATATACCTAAGTTATCAAGTAACCCATCTCAATCATGAGGAAACACAAGGATCATGAAATCAACGGATAACCACTACCCAGGTATATGCCCATACATATACCTAAGTTATCAAGTGACCCATCTCAATCATGAGGTAAACACAAAGGTCAAAAGTCTCAACTCAACCCAGGATTTTCATTATCAAAACTGTAACTGCTGAAGAGATCCGTCTCTGGAGTGTACAATGGTCTTGTCACGACTCCGAGGTACTGCTCACTAACCTAAGACTGCTGAATTACTCCTCCTGTCGAGTACCGCAGGTCAGCCACCCAGACACAGTAGTGCTTCCCGCCGAGGTATGTCACCCAAACACAGTAGTGCACACCCCCTAGTAGCCTGCTGAGGTACTCTCCGGACGAGTACCGTGGGTCTGCACTATCACACAGGTAGTGCTCCTTCCACCATGGGTCCGCACCTCAGAAATTAGTGCTCCGTCCACTGGGCCAGTCGACTCACTCCAAGTCGAGTCGATCAAGCAGTCATCAGGTCTCAGACAGCTACACGGTCTCCGTACTCCGCACGCTCGTCACTGGGAGGGTCCACTCCATGAGCTAAAGGTCGATACTTCAAGTATGTCAAAGTCCCGCGAAGAAGTATCTCAAAGGACCGCCTCGTCATAGGGGTCTCAACGCAACACACTACGCGTCAATCAGACGCCCGGTCTGTGAGTTATTAGCTTTTTCGTCCTAGGGGCCCGGTTGGTTTCGTGAGCGAACCAACCCGGACGTATCTCAACTGTACCCCAAACTCTCATAGGGTATACTCATAGGGACCGTTTCTCAATGTGATCAACAATGCCACTGACGGTTCTTCAAATGGACGTCATGTCTGAAAGGTATCAGCTTTTCCGTTCCAGGGGCCCGGTTGGATTTCGGGTGCGATCCAACCTGGCCACTACCAACTGTTACCAAAACTCAGGCGAAGTATGCCAAAAGTTCTGTCTCATCAAGATGAATTCAACGAAACAGACGGCGCGTCAATTGGACGCCCGGTCTATGAGTTATTGGCTTTATTGTTCAAGGGGCCTGGTTGGTTTCGTGAGCGAACCAACCCGACCGCACTACGACGTCATCCAAACTTCGAGCGGAGTAATCCAAAAGATCCATCTCACATAGAGGAATCCATAAAAGTGGACGAAACGTCAATCGGACGTCCGGAGCTCATGATATAAGCGTTTCCGCTCCGAGGGCCCGGTTGGTTTCGTATCCGAACCAACCCGGCCGAACCCAAAGTAATCTGAAACCTTGAGTGCGATATACCTAAACGACCGTATCGTTCCAAGGATCGCTACACAACAGACGGTGCGTCAATCAGAGGTCCGTAGCCCAAGATATATGCGTTTGAACCAACTCAGTCCGAAAATAGGGGATCAGGGCCCGACCCGGCCCGACCCAGCACCCCCCTGGGTTGGCCGAACCGGGTCGACCCGGCCCGAGTGGCGACCCGGCCCGACAACTCGGCCTGGCCCGGAGTCCCAGCCCAGCCGGTGGCGCGGCCAGTGCGGTGGCCAGCCAGCGCGGCCAGCGCAGCAGCCAGCGCGGCCTTTGTGCCGCGAGCGAGCCAAGGGAGGGGATTTTCCCCTCCTTTAAGGAAAACGGCGGCCCCTTTAATTGGGGCCGATTGAATCCAACCGGGGGAATTTAATTCCCCCGGTTCCTCCCCTTCCGGCAGGCCCGACCTGGCCGGCCGGTTCCTTCTCAATGGGACCAACAATGGCCGGTCCCCTTCCAGCTCCGACGCCGGCGGCCCGGTCCGGCCGCCGGTCACCTTGCTCCGCCGCGGCCCGGAACCGTCCGCGACCCTTGTCGTCCGGTGCAGTGCGACGGAACCGCGCCCCTCCGCCGCGGCCCCGCTACGGCCGTGACGTCTTCAGTTTTCTTCGACGCAGCGCGATGGCGTCACGTTCTTGAATTTCATTCCATGGCGCGGCGCGACAGCGCCGCGCAATACTTGCTGAGTGATTCCCGCGTGGTGCGACGACACCACGCCATCCCGTTCCATCTGCAAGGAAACAAACATGAACATAGGAGCGGGGGGGGGGGGGGGTTCGGCAGTTTTTGTGCGGTTTGGCCCCCCTCTCCTTAATCGATATCATCTAGTCGAAAAATCCACGATAATCGATAACTACAATTATGAATGGAAATAAGTAAATAAAATAATCCCCTACCTCAGTTCAAGAACGGTGCACATTAATCGAGCCACAGAAGACGAGCGTCGCAGAAGTTGGGCATCAGGGAAAACGAACTTCGACGTCGCGAAGCGAGGATTCGGATTCATTGACGGAGATTTCATCGTGGGAAAACCATCACGGAAGGGACGACACGGAAGAAGAACGTCGCGTCGCGGATACGGCGTCGCGGAAGACGAACGTCAATTCCGTTGTCGTTGAGGTGCGTCCGAAGAGAAAACGTTGTTTGGAAGAAGACGTCGCATTCTTCGGCGGAGGTGTTCTTCATTGAAGAACGGTGTTCTTCACGTTCTTCATCGAGGTTGAAGAAGATGAAGACCGCTTCACCAATCCTCTCAAGGTTGCAAATCTCTAACCAAAAATAAAATAAGACTAAGTCTTATTTTATTAACACAACCAAACCATTTGGATTTCAAGAGTTTGAAATTATGTAACTCACTTAATTAATTATAAAAAGTTGTCAAAAATTAAAGAATGTGAGTTAATAGGGAGTTAGGAAAGTGAGGGGTTAAGAGGGTTAGGGAGTTTAAAGAATTTGAAAAGGTGGGGGGTTCGTGTGGGCCCCACCCTTTCAAATATCCACACATGGGAAGTTGGATGGATGTGGGCCCACCACCAACTTCCCATGGGAGAAGTTAACCACATAACATGAAATAAAATTGATTCAACAATTTTATTCACTTTATTTTATTAATCCCCAAAAATTAACTTCTTCTCCCGCACAAACGCAACTACAGTAAATGTTCCCTTAAGCGATTACCGGCATTGCGAGTTCATCGATGCCATCGGATTTCAATTCCGAGCACCGGTTCAAAAGATAGGAAAACCCACTCGTTCTTTCACTGATCGTACCCGAGCCAAAATTCGGAAATTGATTCCGGGCACTCCGGGCCTCGGAATCAAGTGCCGTCAGAAACCGCATTCTTGTAAAATCCCAAAGAAAATTTAGAAAAAAATTTCCCTTGAATTTTACGGGTCTTTACATATTTTTTCACAACACAAATCATGGTAATTTTGTTTTTTTAAACATGATGTGTGGGAATCTTTTTACAACACGATGGGTGGAAATTTTTTGAGTCAAAACATTAAGGGTAAGCATTTTATTTTCTCACAAATAAATCAACAGAATTTTGGATATTTGTAACCAGAATTGTTATAATTTAATTTATTCAAAAGAAGTTGTGTGGCCTTTTTGTTTCTTAATAATGATAAAATTTCCCAAATCTTCTGATTGTCACAAATTTATTGATTATACAAGGTTTAATGTTCATTTAACGTTTCTAAGCCATATACCAATGAATATACTCCATGGATCATGATTATTATCTACGAATTTCACACATGTTTTCCATTTTACATATTTTTTGATTTATATTTATAATCCTTTTATCAAGATATATAGAAATCCGTTACTCTTTTCTATTTATTAAAAGTTAAATTCCTTCCAAACACATATTTTTTCATATACTTACGATCTAACAATTCCTAAAATGTTTATAAGATTACCTTTAATAAGTGTTTTATCTCACACATTTATTTAGTATCCATTCATTGGATTATGTATATGTGTATATCTTATAAGAAATCTAGTATGATTCCATTATTGAGAAATGATTACAATATTTCTAAAAACATTTCTTATGTAACTGGTCCTCAAATACTTTAATCCTTTAATTCCTAGGATTCAAATATTATTTTGTGGGATAAACTATTGTTCATAGGAAAATTATTTAAAATAATAATATGTTCATCTTGGATCACAATATTTGGTATAAGATGAAATGGATTGATAAAACATTAAATTATAATTATTATAAGTTTAAAATAATATAACATTTCAATACTATTATGAGAATAATAAAAGATTGAGTATTTTAGGATTTGGATTTTTAATTATTTTATAAATCTTTAATTAATGTTATTTTAAAAACACCCTATGATCTAAGGACAATTTCAAAGACCATTTGGGAATCAACGTCTTGGATTAAGGAATCATTAAAGGTTATTTCTAAAAGGAAAAAACTCCCAATGTAATTTCTTGTTTGTTTTCAATGAAAAGTATTATTACTAATTATATTATCATTGCCATTAATAATATAATTATTATGAACAAAATGTGTAATAAAAAGGAAAGAATTAGTGTTCTCTGAACTAATTAAAAAAGTAAAATAATTACAATATATAATAATAATAATTATGAGGATTAATGTCTTCCAATGGGGTAGAATTTAATGAATATAAATTTTAGACCATTTAAAAATGATTCTAGGTTCGATAACATACATTATGTACTACATAAAACATAAATAACCTCATCATATTAAGATAAAATTATTAATAATTCAATAATAAACAACAATATGGAAAACTATTAAAATTTATTACCTTTTAAAGATAGATAATTAATATGAGTTATTATTAAGAAATGATATTTTGAGTAACAATTTTTACTTTGTATTTTTACTTTATTTTAAAAGGTAAATAAAAAATTATACTTTGAATTTGATAAATTAATTTTTTTGAATTCCCTAACCTGTATTTTACATTCATTTTAGAGTGTTTATGAAAAGGTTGTTTTTTAGTAAAAAGTATGGGTTTTGAGAAAATAATAATTTTCTATGATTCTATCATTATTAAACCATATAATAGAATATAAAAACTTTTAAATTACTAAAATATGTGTTATGGAATATCATTTCTATTTTTAAGATATCCTTTGAACTTATAAAACCTATGTCCAATATTTTTAAAACTATATTAAAATGAAATATTAATAAAAATAATTATATGTCTTTTATTATAATTATTTGTTATTGTAGTTAAATTATATTTTTTCTAAATATGAAATCCACCAAACTTTTATTTGTCTTATAATAAATAAATTTATGTTAAAAACAATTGTATCTATTTTAATTTAATATTGAATATAATCTACTACATTTATTTTGCATTCACACTATATTATAAATCTATTTTTATCATCAAAAGAAGAAACCTATTTTGGAAAATCTATAATCCATAGAAATATTAAATATATTTGGACAATAAAAAGTGGTATAAAATAATTTACTAGAGGTTGAGAAATTTGTGGGACATCATAAACATAAAAAAATTAGTAGAATTATTAAGGAATAAGAATTTATATAGTAGTCATGATGGGGAAATCAATTACACTAATGAACAAATGGTTCAAATGGATAATTAAAATAATGATAATTATAATAATTAATATTTTAATGAAAGTCATGTAATGTAAAATAATGAATCTACATATGAATAAACATCACCATCCAAAAATAGGTGAATTATTTTAGGATTTTAATTTATAGGGTCAAAGAAGACAACATTATGAAATTTCAATTTCGGTAGTAAGGAGAGGAATTAAATCACCATATTAAGGAAAAGATATAACTCTTCATGGAAAAACCCATAATAATGTTTCATAAAATTAAATATACACGCTGATAAAAAAAATTAAAAATTTAGCTATAAAACACTAATAATGGTAACTTATATTTTGATAGTTGAGTATAAAGAAACAACAAAATTAACAAAAATAAAATAACAAAATTTTCATTAATCATTATCTGTTCAAGTAGATAATCCAAATAAAAAAACATATAGGTGACTCTTCATCAATAAACTGGTGTGACATATTAAGCTATTAAAAAATATTTAATTTTATCATTTTATATTACATGATACGTATTAAAATTTCATGTTTCCATCTATGAAAATAAAACATACTATTTATTCCAACAATTCATTGAAGGAAAATACTACTTTAGATATGTATAGTTCTTAAAAATCATAGAATTTAATGGAATAATGGTTCCCTCTAATAAATTATCCTATTTATTTTCCCTATTTAATGCATCTACCTCCCCATTAAACTGATATTTCCTTAGATAATTTGTAATGTCTCCTTCTAGAACCAACCTATTATTATGGTCCTAATGGTTAACCATTTTAATGATGATTAAAATTATACCTAAGTAATGTAAAAAAACAGATGGAGTGGTACTTCAACAATGTCCATCTATAAATACCTTATTTTAATACTCTTTAAAGATAAGAACACGGTTAACATATGTCCCATACTGACACTAGATGATGATTGAATGACCCATGTCACCCAAGAATTCTACATGGTTCCCAAACCATAAAAATAATATTTGGTTGAAAAAAACTCAAATGGAATCACTTAAATCAAAATTTGTTGGAATATTAGTAACTTCCCCCTCTTAGGACACTTTGAGAAAAAACATGATATATACTCCCCACGAATTATACCATGTTTCTCAATACATTCCATTCCACATAAGCATTTTCCAATATCTCCATAACAGAAGTCATGGAAAATACCTTAAAACTCTTTTGGATATTATTCACCAAGGTTATTTATAAATGACGATATCTAAACATCTTAGTTTTCATAAATTTAAAATTACATAAAATATTCTCTTTAAAAAGATCTTTAAACACCTAAATAGATTAACATTAAACTATACCTACAGTGGTTCATTTTACCTATTTATCTAGGGAAGCCCTGATATGATCTCATTCAAAACAAAATCCACCCAAATACCATTTATTCACTGAAACATCATGATATCCTATTCATATTGTCTAATACTAACGCATCAATCACATCCAAAAACTCACCACTAAAATAATAAAATTCTCACCACTAAAAAACATATTCCAAAATATAAAAATTAAAATTTGTTTATAATAATTTTTGGGTATACTCGATTTCATGATACTCTGGTTAACAAAAATAAAAAATCAATGATGAAATAAAAGTTAATATAAGAATTTATAATTCAATGTCACCTTTCTATAAAATCACATAATGGTGGTCATTTTTTCAAACTAAATTTTCTATTTTTTCTTTCATAGAGGTTCACAATTCATTGTCATGGATTATTGTAGACATAGAATCCCCACACATTAAAATATCATGATGCACCACATGAAGAGAATCAAAACTAGAGAAAATGTTTTTATAGAATGATAAAGGAGATATAATACTAAATAGAAATTATAAATGATAAATAAATTCATAGAATCAAAATGAAAAATGTTAACAATAAACAGTAAAAAAGAATAAATGAATTTTATATTTTATATATTGAAAATATAAAAATTAACATGAAAATCATATATTTCAATTCGAATTGGTCAATACAAATATCAGTCAATCAAGATTAAAAATCTATACATGAGTAAATGAAATATTCATAGTTTTTTAACAAACCCAAATCCTGTTCTAAAACTAAGCCATAAAGAACCAATTTGTATACACGTATAAGAATATTTTACACTATTAATAACTATAATCCCCAAAAACAATTTCCATCTATATCATAATTAAAATTTTAGATATCGAGAATATTTTTTTCTGTAATGGAATAGAAAATAATGAATATAACAGATATAGAGATGGAAATTTCTAAAATAAATTCATAGAATAGTTTTGATCTATTTGAAATTCATTCAAGAGTTTGAAGTTTATTGATAATACATGAATGATTAATAAATGTGATGTATAAAAAAAATTAATACAAAAAATGAGAATGTATTATAGAATAGAATGCTCTTCTCTTGTGGTGCTATGAGGATTGGATATTCTTCCACAAAATAGTATGTAGGTACTAAGAAATAGGAATATTTTTTAAGGGAATTATGGATAGAATGATCTAAAAACACTCTTTTTGTTTGGATCCTTATTATTAAGATGAAAATTTTCACCAAATATTTGGTAAATTTGGTGAGAAGATTCATGTGAATATTACAGTTGGTAAGCTATGAGAGTTTTCTCAATTTATGAATAGAACATGTTATGACCATGACTTTTAGATATTAAATGGAACTATATTAGGTAGATATAATATTCAACTACTATGGGGTCACGATTACTCAAGAAAACATGTTTCATTGAACAATCTATAAAAATAATAGTGTGAGTGGAATGATGGTTGTGGTGGATACTATAGGTATAGCCAGGGTAATGATGTTGTTGTTGTTGAAACACCTAATCCTAATAATTAATACAAATTGTATAATGAAGGATAACCTAGTTATGTATATTACCATCATCCACCACAATAGTGATCTATTTGCATTATAGTATTCCAAGAGAGTTGTCTGATTTCATTTGGTTCTGATTTTTCCCATAAAACAATTATCATTTATTGTTTCTATTTGCCTCTACGGCTTTATCTTTTATTGGGCTTCCACAAAAATTATATCATGAATGAATTTTGAAATAGTGATTTTTTTAGTATGGTCTAATAAATGAAATTTTCATATCTTATATTATTTTTAGAAACATGAAAAAAAATTAAAAGAAAATAAATAACTAACCAAAATTATAAAAATACATATATATTATTATAAAAATATTATTAAATGAGAAACCTTATAGCCACATTAATTATTAAAAATTTCATTATCCCAAACATAAAATTATTGTAATTTCCCCTATAACATGAAAAATATTAAAAAAACAATAATTAAATTATTACAATGGGGAATCCAAAGTGGAAAATAATTAAATCTACAATAGGGTATTATAAACATAATACAATTCAACTATACTTGTTCCGTATGAAATCTACATAAGAATTGATTACATGGAAATTTTAGTTACCTTATTTCAGTACCCATTTGATGACTATAAAATGATTCTTTATATCAATGGGGATTAATCCTTATGGACATAAAAAACAACATATTCATGTTACACATCTCTTTCTTGAATTCCATACACCATTAAACTATCAAACACATGTCACATATCAGCTAAAATAATATGTATCAACTACTAATATGTAAATATTCTACAAAAAAACTAATTGAAAATTTTTACTACGAATTCCTATTTAATGTATTTGGATATTGAAGTCATGTATTTAGAATTAAAATAATACAAATATGAAAAATTAAAAAATAAATAAATTAGAATATGAATACTTATAAAAAAACTCTTCTTCTTGATGAATAAATCATGATGCATGTAAATAGACCAAAAATAAAGAGAAATCATTATGGTGGGCATCACAGGTCTTGATGGAAACATGAATTAATACATTTTTGTATTACTAAATAATTTGAAATAAAATATTTATAACAAAATTTTTTAAATCTAATGATTAAAAAATGGTGAAACCTATAACCACCACCAGCACAAACAAAATAATAATAAAATTATGGCTAAAACCATAGAATATATAATAAGAATATAATTAGTGTTTTATAAGAGAAACATCTGTATAACATATAAAAGAATCCAAAGAACAATGGGGAATGAAAAATATAAGGAATAATCATAATAAATTAGGTATATAAGAATTTGAAATAAACCTTCCACCAAGAAAGAGTAGTACGTTTCTACTATAAAATATAAACCAAATTGAAATCAATTATCCTACAAAACAAATAATATATGGATAAAAAATTTGAATATTGTCTAGATGAACATAAATTAGAGAAAAAGATTAAATATTTCCAATTTTCATTATTATTTTTAGGGTTACCAAATCAAGAAATGGAATTCTTCAACTCCAAATGAAAAAAAATCAATATGGAAATAACATATTTTAATTTTAACCATTCGATTGAAAATTAAAATGGCAATAGTAAGATATGATTTCATAAAATTGAACTAATTTTTATATAAATTGAAAAATAGATCGTTATCATATTAGAAAATGAAAATTTTAGTCATATTTGGGGATGTAGGTGCACATAATTAAATAACTATTTTTCCAAAATAAATATATACTATCTTAAGAACCACACGCCTAATAAAGAATTGGGTTCTCTCAATTAGAAGAAATAATTTTACACCGAGAAATAACATATAATCAATTTGACCAATAAATGAACAAATCTATTTTGTCAATAAATAGGATCATTTCCACTTCATATGTAAAACTATATATTTTTTACAAATAAAAAATCATGGTGCTAGAAAAATTAATATGTCAATCTATATGAAACATAAACAACTAAATTTTTATATGCATGCGTAATATGAACCAATATTTTTATAAGTAAGTTTTGAAAATCAAAATATTAATATTGGGGATTCATATGACCTTCACTAAATCCCCCAATATTATAATTAAATTACTGATATATCCATAGAAATTAAAAAAATAATAAAATACAAGAAGCACATGATATACAATCATAGAACATAAAAAGATATCTATGAACAAAGGGGGCTTAAGTATAAAAGGAAGAATCGTAATAAAATTAGGTATTTAGGAATTTTGAAACAACATGTTACCAAGCAGGAGAATTATTTTTCTACGGAAAAATATAATGTTGTCAATGTGAAATAATATGCCTACAAAAAACAATATAGGGTTTACAAACTGAATAGTGTATGGATGAACCTAAATAAGAGACTAGTTTCAAATATATTAAATTTTAATTATTTTTTGAGTTATAAAAACATGATATGGTATTCATTTGAACCAAATATGTAAATTCAATATTGAAAATACATATTTGTATTTTAATCCTACAAATACCTATTAGAATGGGGCTAGTAAGAGTTGATTTTGGAAATGTGGAGGATTTTTTATATAATAAGGAAAATGGAACATTATTGTATTTTAGAAACAAATGTTTGGATGAATTTGGGGACATATGTGTAGATACATATTTAAAATATTTTATAGGATTAAAATTCTATTAATTTTAAAATTTTGTACCTAAAATAGAAAAGGTTTTGGTCAGCTTGGAGAAGTAATTATCAACCTGGGAATAATATTTAAGTAGTTAGACTAAAATGATAATGAATATATTTTGGGAATCAATATGAACATTTACATGCATATGTAAAACAATATTATATTCAATAATGAATATTCATGATGCGCGGAAAATTAGTTTTTTAATAAATTTAAAACATAAATTTCTAATTTTATTTATAGATATATAATATGAAATAAAATATTCACAACTAAAATTTTAAAATAAAATAATTAATAATTGTTAATTATATGGCCACCACCAACACATATAACATCACAAATGAATCTCGGCTTTAACCATAGAACATTGAATCAGAACATAGAATCAGTTTATTGTTTGTCATAATACAATGATAAAATTCTTAAAATTTGAAAGAGAATATTTTAACAAGGTAACCATTATTTGTTTTCTCTTATTAGGTTAAATAGTATTAGCAGAAAAATTATGACATTTTTGATGAAATATCAAATAATTAGAAGACAAATATTACCAATTTATCAAAACTTGATCTTCATTATGTATGAAAATTACTTATATCTATAAATTTAAAATAAATGAAAAATTAGATGATATGGGTGATAATGGCATGGGTGTCCCTCTATGTGTGATTTTTTTTGATGGTAGTAGACCAGTTTTTGGAGAAAGATAAAATTTAGTCTATGTAACCGTTGAATTTCTAATAGAGGTCGAACCAGTAATTATGGAAAAAATGAAAATTTTGCAAATAGATGATAAATGAAGAAAGCATTACTCATAATGATAACTGTATAACTGATAAAATTTTTGTTATTTTTTCCAAAATATTTTCATTTGGAACCATTATTTTCTATAATTTGATGGAGTCTTCATGTTTGTATACTTAATCATTTCGTTAAAATTTCATGTAGTTCAAGAAAATAATTCAATGAATAATTATGAGTATTGTACTTTTAATGTATCTTTTAATGAAAAATATCATGTTTGTTATGAATGTAGTATATTATTTTTATATAAGTAGTAATTAGATGAACAGAAAACCATCTAGATATAAATTGAAATATATTTTTATTGAATAAAATTTGTACGGATGATCTAAAATTTAAATCATTTTGATGTTGTAGAGTAAATATCTGTTAACTTTGAAAAAAATATAGGTGATAAAATATTAGAATCTAGAAATAAAAAGAGGTTATTATTTCAAATTCAAAAAAGAATTTGTATTTTAATAATGTATGAAAAAACATATTGAAAGGGAAATAATAAAAATTGTATAGAGGAGTGAAAATAAAGATTTATGGTATGAAGAACACACCATCTGAGTAGAAGTGAATATTTTGGGTTACTGATTCCATATAGAGGTAAACTAATATTGGATAAGAATAGGAATTGGGTTCCCTAATTGATGATGTGGGATGATATATGTATCATAATATCTTATAAAAATTTCATATGAATTGAGGGAAATGAATAGTTTTCTACTATAGATAAATACAAAATATAAGGTGTGCAAAAGAACATACTGTATGATAAATGCATTAAGAGAGAAATAGAGGCATCACTGAATTTGTTTTTCATCGATATGGGAACATGATGATGGTGTTCTAAGGGAATGGTTGACCCGTCATAATATTCATTGGAAGAAGACATAGTTATAGTTATGAAGAATGAACTAATGTATAAGTTGGTCAATAGTGGATTTCTGGAAAAGTAGAGAGAGTAGGTGCAAGTTTCAGTCATCGAGTGTGATGAAGTTGTCGAACTGGTTGTGAGACATGTAGTAGGGAGATGGTTTATTAGTCTATTTATAGCATGAACCCTAGATTAAGGAGATGAATGAAATGATGGAGAAGTAAGGTATATTTATATTTACAAATAATTAAATTCTATAAAAGTACATAGATATTGTATTGATGGGGAAGAGTAGAAGAGAGGAGTTTCAATGGTGGCCTTTGGGGACGATGAAGTTTCAAAATCCACTAATGGAAATGTTCTAATGACACAATTCATCAGTGTTCTAATAGTAGTAATCATAGATAGTGGTGGTGAATGTCACAAGAGGGAGGGTAGGGAATGGAAGAAATTATTTGTTCGCGGGGGGTGTTGGAGGGGTGTTTAAGTATGTGGTGGTGAAAAATATATGGATGATACCCAACTTATAATTATATAGTAGATATATTTTAAAATATAATAAACCACGAAAAAAATTATATGTTTTTTCATTTATAATAAAAGTATCATTTCTTACCCATAAAAATTTTATTTGATAAATCGAAATTCAGATTTTTTAATAGAAGGTTCAAATTAGATAAAATAAAAAATAATTTATTTTTTCATTAAAATTTATTTCTTGTATAAAAAACTATTACAATTGATAAATTAAATAACTATAAATGTTATAAAGTTAAAATATAATGTCCAAAAATAGTTCATGTTGTATCCACAATTAGAGGTTGTTGTGTGTATTGACCCACACTCACTCTCACATATTATTTTCTCTTTTTTTATACCAATTACCATTGAAAAGTAACATTAAAATGTCGGTAATTCCATTGTTTTTTTTCAAAACTATACATCTATTTTATTTGAAAAGGGAAATTATTTCCCAACATGATGACTGACATACACATACAGTTTCTCGTAAAAAAATATAACAATTATTTATCAAAGATACATATACCACTTTTATAAACATATTTTCACAATTATTGTTCTTAGTAAAATCATTTCTAAGGTGTATTCCAAGAGGAAACTAAATCCTCTAATACAGTTATAGAATAATCAAGTAAGTGATAATGAAATATTTTTTTATTAGAACATTCATTCTAGTTATTTCTTATGATGTTTTCTCTTTATTTTAATTTTTTTTAAGAAATTGTCTTAAAAATGAAATCCTCTAATCATTATATTAAGAAACACTTTTAAATAAAAATAATTTATGTGATTTATCTTCCATTTTGAATGGATTAATATCTAATGGAGTAATAATTCATAAATAATCCTATATGGATAACTTTTAAATAATGAATTTTGGATACAATGTTTTTTTATAACATGATTGTTTTTATACAATACAATTTATAAATTTCATGAAACCCAAATCCTTTTAAATATTTTTATATGATAATATATTTGATTCTAATTTATGTTTCACTCATATTTATGGATGATGATGAGTGGTCTTATATATCCCCATTCAATTAATTGGTTAAGGATTTAATTCTGATGAAAAATAGATATTATACCTGAATTATTTTATTCACAAACAAAGGGTTTATCATTTTTTATTCATAATAAAAATATTTAATATAAGGACTCAAACATAAACATTAAGTAATCTTGAGTTTTAGGTATAGTATTAATTTAATTAAATTTTTATATTATTTCATGTTTATGGTTTTAGAAAATCAGTTATTAAATCATATATAACAAAAGTATAAACTAAAAGTTGTAACTTTTGATTAGTATCTATTTTCTATATAATATAAAACATTTAAAATAAATCATGATTTAATTTCGTAAAAAATCTTTATGGCATTCAACATGACTTATTATTTTCCATTACAAATCCTTAAAATTTTAAATGTTTTTAAAAAACATGGTATGAGATCAAAAATCCCAGTAAAGAACATTAAATGAAGAGGTCTATTTTTTCTAGTGGAAAACATAAAAAACCCAAAATAACATTTTCTAAATAACATAATTTTTTATAAAATACGGAATCAAATATTCTGTTAAAATATCCTTATATTAAATAATGAAATTAAAATAGTTCTTTGAATACTCATTAAAAAAATCAAGTAGGTTCATAATAAAAATATGGAATATAAGGACTCGACCTTAAACATTACGTAATCTTGAGTTTTATGTAAAGTATTAATTTTATTACACTTTAATATTGTTTCATGTTTATGGTAGTAGATAATCTTTTAATAACTCCTATATAAAATAGTATAAATTAAAAGTTGTAGCTTTTGATTAGTATATATTTTCTTTATAATATATAACATGTATAATAAATCATGATTTATTTTCGTAAAAATTATTTACAGCATTCGACTTGACTTATTATTTTAAATTACAAATCCTTAAAAATTGAAATGTTTTTAAAAAACATGGTAGGAGATCAAAAATCCCAGTAAAGAACATTAAATGAAGAGGTCTATTTTTCTAGTGGAAAATATAAAAATCGAAACTAAACTTTTTTAAATAACATACTTTTTTGTACAATAGGGAATCAAATTTTCCGTTCAAATATCATTATATTAACTAATGAAATTAAAATATTTCTTTGAATACTCATTAAAAAAATTTGAGGTAAGTTCATTATGTCACGACTAGCCTCCCTGGGCTATGAACCTTGTCATCTGACACCATGGGTCTCCTAGAATACCTTGTTGCCTTCCCAGCACACCATAGGATAATACTCACTAGGGTCTCTTATCAAAATAATGATTATTCCCACATACCAACACATATTTTTTCAGCGTGTTTTTTCCTCACTCACACACACCCAGGGAAACTTCCCAGAAGGTCTCCCATTCTAATTATTACAGCATTCCAAGCATTTTTAATTGTGGAGTTCTAATCAGGTAGTCCCCCGAAATGGAAGGTACACCTCGTTGACTTGGGTAGTAAAATTTAGCTTTTTAATTCTCACTTTTCCAGGGGTATTACATTATCCACTACATTAACGCAAAACACCCTCATTGTGGACCTCAAGACTCAATACCAGGCAGTACCTAAGCTCTTCTGGCTAGGTATTGCCTCTGATACCATTTCTTCACGACCCATCCCCGAGGGCCCATGTCGTGACTACCCCAAGACCACCTTCCATAGGCCAGGGGCTGACGACTAGCACCAAAGGCATAAATCCCTAAACTGGGAAGGCTTTTCCTTTATAAATCATAAACACACACAATCAGAGTAAGCTGGAAGAAAAACACTAAGTAAGCTATAAAAAATGAGTATTGAAAAATAAAGGGGCCTAAATACATGCCCAACAGGAAAGATCAAGTACAACTAAAAAGAGACAAACAGATGAAAGGTGAAAGCATCTCTGGAATCATCCACCACGGATCATACCTAAAGGGTAGTACAAATTACCTTCATAGCACTCCATGTCCATCTGTCTCCACCATGTACTAACTCGTCTTAAGGTCCACCTCCGGGTACCGTCCAGTCCTGCGACCCTAGTCCTCAGTCAGCACTGTCCGACGTGGAGTGGTGTGGAGGCTATTTGTACCACCCTTTAGGTAGGATCTGTGGCGGATGATGCCAGATCTGCTTTCACCTTTCAGCTGTTTTTCGCTTTTTAGTTGTACTTGTAAATTCTTATTGGGCTTGTATTCCGCCCCCTTTACTTATCAGCACTCATTTGTATATAGTTTTACTTAGTTTTTTTTCTTCTATCTTAATATTATTGTGTGTGTTTATGATTTATAAAGGAAAAAGCTTCCCAACTTAGGGATTTACGCCTTTGGTGCTAGTCGCCAGCCTTAGGCCTGTGGAAGGCGGGCTTGGGTTAGTCACGACTCGGGTCCTGGGGGACTGGTAATGACACATTGAGACAAAATTATCAAAGAACCCATAAAAACCATTAAAAACAAGATTAAACTTATAACCAACATCATATATAATTCTCTAGATAACATAATAATTACCTAATATATTGGAGTTCATTCAGGGATAAACCATTATATAAGATATATCATTCACAACTTTGAGAAATCATGGGGATCAACCCATCTTAAATGATGAGAGAATAAGATTTCCTTATGTATTTACCATTTCTTCATGTTTTGAAAATCACAAACACCTTATCTTAAGGAAAATTTTATTTACCCTATGTTTTACTTTAATAAGGAAAATTTTCCTTCCCCAGGGAAATTTATCCTTACCATGTTTTTCATTATTCATTTATTCTACGTATAAAACTCGGTTTCATAACCAAAACCTCAAAATCATATATATACATAGATATAAAGAGTTATTTTTCTAGGATATGAATTATTGTTTTGAACTCTCTGAATTCATACTCCGAACTCTTCTGATTTCTAACATCGAGTTCTCAGAATTCAGACTCCGAACACTTCTGAGATCTGACTCTGAGTTCTGTGAATTCCGACTCCAAAATGTTATGAATTTAGACTATGAAATTTGTATGTTTAGACTCTGAACACTTATGAATTCAGACTCCGATATTTGTAAGTTCAGACTCCGATATTTGTAAGTTTAGACTCTGAACACTTATGAATTTACACTTCGAACATTGTAAGTTTAGACTCCAAACTCTTATGATTTCAGACTCCGAACATTGTATATTCAGACTCCAAACTCTCATAAATTCAGACTCCAAATTCTAATGAATTCCGGACTCTGAATTTCATTGAAATTCAGACTCCGAAAATCTACATAATTCTAACTCTGAATTCCTCTGATAAATAGAATCTAAATATCCTTGTGTTATTGACACTGAATTTGTTTTTGGTTGGACCCTGAACTGTTTTTTCCTTACACTCGAAAAAATGTTTTTGGTCATAAAATCATATTTTTTCTTAAACATTTTCTTTTTATAAAATGATGTCATGATTTTAGTTACTAACTAACTATTTTTTGAGTGACATGTGTAATGGTCCCTCCAAAATTCAAGGAAAAATATGACCTTTGGAGGAGGGAGATGACCATTGAAGTTGTTCCTATAAATATGAGCTCATTTGAATGAGGTCAATAATGTTCTATGACTCCAGAGATTACATGTTGTTTAAGTGATTTCTAGAGAGATACTCTCATGGTTTGTGTGTACTGAACACCTTGTTCAGAATTGCTTCATGCGACTCTGAATGTTCCTGAGTATATTCGAGGGCTTCCGAGGATAGGAAGAACGAGGTGTCGACTACCTTATAGTTTGAGGACTTCCTTGCTGAAGAAGAAAGAGGTTCCGACTACCTTGATGTTGAGGGAATGAAGGGATAGCAAGAAACACTTCACTATTCATATCTAGGGCTTACCCAGGTGTGGTTAAGACATACTTTCTTGAAAATATAATTCAAGGGACCATTATCCATGGTTTTGGATACCATTCTATTTGGGTTAAAAAACATACTACTTGTTACTTGTTTGTTTAAAATTGTAGACTATATTTTGATTGTTGAGGAAAGTATCATTATCTTATACTTACATATACTTTTATAATCTAATTTAGTAAGACTCTATACATTTTAAAGTAGAATCTTTTTCATGGTAAACTTTTTTTATGTTTCCTTTCTAGAACAACTTCGCTGGAATTGCATTCTCAGAATCATATTTCTGGAATCAAGAAAGTGTGTAGAACTAGAGTTTTGTGAAATACTTTTTTTAACCATGTTAAACATCTTCACCTTTAAAAGTTCCAAAAAAAATTTAAAGTATACAATTCACTCTCGTCTTGTATATTTAGCATCTTTAGATACTACATATAGTATCTTCATTCATTATTTCGATCCTAAAATTAATATCAGAGGATTGGTTCAATCTGAATTAATCTCACAATTACATTCAGAAGAGAATTCATCTTCTTCTTATTTTCATAATAAAATTTTCAAATTCACAACTCCAGATTCATTTTTTCTTAGAGATACTCTTGTTATATATTTTTCTTGCTGAGGAATATTTTCCTTGTTTACAAAATTTTATTACTAACAAGTTTGTGTGGAAATGTTTTCTTTACGATGGTAGGAATCGATGCAGGTTCCATAGAAAACCTAAATCCTACTATACCACCTATTTTTAATGGGAATGATTATGAATATTGGGGAGATCACATGAAGACATTTATTATCAATACTGGAGTATAAAATTCTGTCATTCCTACTAGAGGATATAAAACTCTTGAAAAGGAATTTAGTTCTTTCACTAACCTAGAAACGCATGAAAATCAACTGAATTATAAGGTAAGCAATACATTGCTTTGATCCATGACTATAAATACATATATCCAAATTTCATCTTGTGATATGGAAAATTGTATATGGAAGAATCCTGAAGTTACACACTTTGGAACTTACAAAGTTATTAAAACTAGAAAAGCCATGCTCAGAGCTGAATATCATGGTTTCTACTTTCCTTTTGGAGAATCCATATGTTAGGTGCAACAAATATTCATGACTATCATTAACATTTCAAAATCTATGGGTGAGAAAGGATTACATAATGAATCTCTTATGGATAAAATCATATACATCAAGCCCAATTAGTGGGAATCAAAGAGGACAACTATAGATTGGAATACAAAGGTTAGTCAGATTTATCTTGATGAACTTTTTGGAACTCTTCTTCAACATGGGAATAGAATGAAGAGAGATGCTGAAAACATTAAGAAGAAGAATGTAAATGGTCGTGTTGCTTTTACTACTATAACAAATCATATGAAATCCAAGACTCCTGAGAGAGTTTCTAGATATAAATATATGAATATTTTTATACAATACGAATCTAGTGGAAGTGAATCTTTAGAAAATGTACTATAAAATCTTCCTTGAAGGATGAACAAGAATGTTGGCCATAAGAAAATTCAATCCAGATACAAGAATAAAGAAAGGAAAGTTAAGAAAGAATCATATGTCACATGTTATGAATGAAAGAGAGCTAGACATATAAGAACTAATTGTCTTATGCTTAAGGGAAACGAGAGAAAGGAAATGAATTCTAAGAGAAATAGAAAGAAATAATACAAAGCTAAATCTAATAATGTTTTGAAAGCTAATGACACCAGGAGTGCCAGTGGTGGTGACTCTTCAGATGAATAATCATAATATGAACCTTCTGGACAGAATAATATTGGACTAATGGCCATGCTACCTATTGAAAACCATTTATTAATGTCTAAGGTATACAATGATGATTCCATGCACAATGTATCCCGAAATTCCAAATATAATGATAGTAAATATTATGAATCTTCGGATGAGAATATTATTCTGATGAGGATAATACATTACCAACCATTGATGAAGTTTTTAGGTTTGCTATGATTCATGAGAATGAAAATTCTAAAGTCAACAAGAAGCATGATATGGAAACTTATAGGATTTTTATAATTACTAAGGAAATATCAGATCTTTCTAAAGATCTGAATAAGAAAATATTTGTTTTTGAAAATATTTAAAAAAATCTTGAGGAAGTAAATTCTAAGAAGGATAAAATTATTAAGGATATAGAAACTGTAATTTCTAAGAAAAATGTTTTCTAGCCAAACTATAGTTCTAAATCTATTGTTTTGGAAGATAAGAACATAGTTGTTAGACTGATGTCCAAAATTTTTTACTTGAGGAAGTGTTTGTAAAATTTTACCTTAGGTAAGGAAAATTTTGATAAGATGTATTATCATATCTGACCTTAAAGGAATAATTATTGTTTTGGTTATACTATTTCTAAACTGATTAATAGTAATAATTATTTTGTTCCTCAAAGTGCTCCATTCTGTACTAAGTTTAAGGGTTGTGGACACTTGGAAAAAAGTAATTCCTTAAACAAAACCCAGTCTTTAGGATTTCATAAAGCCTATTTTTCTATGAAAATGTGTGTGCCTAAGATTTTTCTTACTAAAAATTCTAGATCCTAGAAAGTTTGGGTTCTGAAAGTCTAGCACTATTATTTTTAGGAAAATAAAGAATGTACGAACAGAAATACTTGGTACATGGATAGTGGATGTTCCTAGCATATGAGTGGTAACAAAAACATCTTTTAAATGATTATCAAGACAAAAAGAGGGAATGTAACATTCATAGATAATGCTAAGGGGGGAATTATTAGTATAGGTAACATCGTACTTCTCGAAAAAAAATTGATATTAATTGTCTTGTTTGTTAAGGGTCCTAAGCACAACCTCATTATAATAAGTCAATTATGTGATGTAGGTTACCTTGTGAATTTTAGAAATTACAAGTTCTTAGTGCACAATTCCAAGGAAGGGTTCATTCTTTCTTCCAATAGGTAAGAGAATGTTTATACAGTAAACATAAAAGAAATTAGGAGCCAAGACATACCTTGCCTTAGTATAATGGAAGATCATTCTTGGTTTTGGCATAGATGGTTTGGACATTGTAACCATAGGAACCTATGAAAACTATCTAAGAAAAGATTAGTTAAGGATCTACAGAATATTAAATTTGATTCCTCAAATGTTTTTGATCATTGTCAATATAGAATGAAACATAAATCATGTTTTCAATCAGTCAGTGAAGACTCAACCACTAATGAATTACAGTAAGTCCATATGGATCTTTTTGGTCCAACACAAACTGGAAGAATTGGAGGCAAATATTATATATTTTTTCTAGTTGATGATTACACTAGATTTACATAGGTCTATTTTCTAGCAAAGAAATCTGAATCTTTTTCTAATTTAAAATTTTTTAGAGCCCATGTTAAAAATAAGAAGAACCTTCCTTTGATAACTATTCATAGTGATCATGGAGGAGAAATTAAAAATTCAGATTTTTAATCTTTTTGTATTAAAATAGGAATTACACATAACTTATCTACACCTAGAACACCTCATCAAAATCGTGTTGTAGAAAGAAGAAATATAATTCTTCAAGAGATAACAAGAACTATGTTCTGTGAGTATTCTATAGCCAAACATTTTTTGGCTGAAGCTGTAAGTACTTCTTGTTATACTATAAGTCTAGTTTTGATTAGACATTTTCTTAATAAAACTCTTTATGAGTTATGGAATGGTAGAAACCCTATAATTTCCTACTTCTAGGAGTTTGGTTTCTAGGTATTCATTTTGAATACTAAAGATAATCTACATAAATTCTCTCCAAATCTGATGAAGGAATTTTCATAGGCTACTCCACCACTTCTATAGCTTATAGAGTTTTCAATAAAAGAACTTGTATTGTTGAAGAAACAATACATGTCAAATTTGATGAAACTGATCACTTTGTTTTTAAACAACCCCAACCTACATCTTCTGATGTTATATCAAAAACTGATTATCAACCATTGTTATAAGATCCTTAAGTTAAGGAAAATGTCCAAGAAGATGTTTCTTAAGAATTTACCCTAGAAGATTCCCTAGCCTATGTTGCTGAACATGTTTTAAAAAACTAAAATCAGTTGCTTCTTAAGAATCATGCCAGTGATAGTATCATTGTTGATGTAAATCAACATGTAAGGACTAGAAATTCCATCTGGAATGAAATAGAACATCTATAATTTTGTTCCCGATTAGGACCAAAAAGAACTGATGAAGCGTTACGTGAAGATAATTGGATCAAAGCTGTGAAAGATGAACTAAATGTATTCCAATGGAATAAAGTCTGGATCTTGGTTGAAAGACCAAAGGAAACTTTAGTTATTGGAGTAAAATGCGACTTTAGAAATAAATGTGATGAAAATGGAATCATAGTATGAAGTAAATTTATATTGGTTCCTAAAGTCAATAATCAACAAGAAGGAATAGACTATGAAGAAACCTATGCTTTAGTAGCTAGACTTGAATCTATTCATATTCTAATTTCCTTTGTTGTATTCTTCAATTTCAATCTTTTTCAAATGGATGTTTAATGTGCTTTCCATAATGATTTTGTACAAGAGGAAGATTTTGTTGGAAAACCTCCTTGTTCTGAAGATACAAAACATCCTAAACATGTTTATAAACTTTCCAAATCATTGTATGGACTTAAGCAAGCCCCTCGAGCTTAGTATGATAGGCTTACATGATTTTTTTTCAAAATAATTATGTTAAGGGAAATGAAGATCCAACCCTTTTTATAAATAAAGATATGAAAAAAAAATTATTGTTCACATTTATATTGATGACATTATATTTAGTTCAAGTTAGAAATATTTAGATGATTACTTTACGGATCTAATGAAATCTGATTTTGAAATGAGTATGATGGGTCAGTTTACATTTTTCCTTGGTTTTCAAATTTCTAAAAAATAAGAAGAATATATATATATCCAAAAACAAGTATATTAAATATATTCTCAAAAAGTATGGATATGACAACACTAAGAATATTAGTACTCCCATTGGTACCTCAAACACAGTTTATCTTGATGAAGCTGGGAAACTGGTAGATCAAACATATTTTAGAGGTATGATAGGAAGTCTACTTTACTTGACAGCTAGCCATCCAGATATAATGTTTTCAATATGCTTATATTCAATATATCAATCCAATACTAAGGAATATAACTTAAAGGAAGTGAAAATAATTATTCACTTCTGAAATGGAACCATGGATCGCGGACTCTTTTATACTTCTTGAAATTATTATTATTTTTGGATGATGACTTTGCTACATGTATAATTGATATAAAGAGTACATCTGAAACATGACATTTCATATAAGATTCATTAGTTTCTTTTTCATTCAAGTGGCAACACTCAGATTCACGTTCCATTACTGAATCTGAATATGTAGCAGCTAGAAGTTGTTGTGCTCAAGTGTTGTGGATGCAACACACACTCACAGACTATGGTATGAGTTTTTCCAAAACACAACTGTTGTGTGATAATAAAAGTTCCATTTCCTTAAGTAAAAAACCTACACACCACTCTCGTGAAAAACACATAGATATTAGGCATCACTTTCTCAGGGATCACACACAAAAAGGGGATATTATTCTTCATTTTATCAGAAAACAAGATCAACTTGGTGATATTTCACAAAATCATTACCCTCCGATAGATTTGAATACATTAAACAGAATTTAGGAATGATAACCATAAGATGATATTCCTTGTTAAATTTCTGTTTAAACCAATCTCCTTACAGTAATAAAATCCTCTTCATAGGGGAGTACATTTTCTTGTTCTATAGATCAAAATCTTTCGTAATGAAAATTTTTGTGATCAGATTTTTTTACAAATGTTTCCTAATGAAAATTTTCGTTGTCAGATTTTTCAAAATCTTTTGTAATGAAAATTTTCTTAGTAATTTTTTAAGTCATTCCTAATGTAAATATTCGTAGTCTGTTTATTTCCAAATCCTTCATAATAAAAATTTTCGTAGTACGATTTTCTAAATCTTTCGTAATAATAATTTTCGTAGACATTTTTTTTCAAATATTTCTAAATGGAAAATCTCGTAGTCTAAATTTTTTTCATATTGATGATTTTCGTACTAGAAATTTTAATATTATATTTTTTCGTTTTTAATTTTTTTCAAAATAAAAATTTATGGAATCTAAATTTATTCAAGAAATTTATTACCCACAATGCGAATAATATTCCTAGAAATACGAATGGTATGTTTCATTTTCTATGTTTTCATAATCCTCTTTTATAAGCTCATACTTTGTTTTGTTGTAATTGTTTTTTGGATTCACTTTTCTTTAAATATGATTTTTTTTTAAAAACAAACCGAAAAAGATCAGATCCAATATTTCCTTATGGCTATCATACCAACCATCATATCTGATCAAAAGGATTTTTGTCCATTGTATTGATTTTGGAGGATAATAATTCGCATCAATGCTTATATAAGGGACCCCACATTGGTTGTCCCACATCGATTATTAAGCTCTTGCATGCTGAAGTTATTGCCTTCTACATTATATTATTTTGTATTTTCAAGAGTTTCTCAATTTCGAATGTCTGTAGAAGAATCCTCTCAGAATGATATGTCTACTGTATAGCTAATTACAGAGTGGAATGTTTATAGGTAAAGGTTGGTGCATCCAAACTCCTTCGCTAATTTTGATTCGATCATCTCAAAGAACAGTAAGATGAATGGATGGCAGAGTGTTTCCGTATCGAATACAAGGGCTCAATATCTGGAATATCTCTAATTTCTAGTTGAGTTTTATAAATCATATAGTTTCATTAAAGAATAAGTTAGATAAATGTTTTTCTTCAAGTGCTATGGAAAGAATTATTCCCTTTCATAAATAAGGAAGCTACTTTGGTTGGTATTCCATACAAACGGGAAGCCAAGTTCTTTTCCCATAAGTTTCCAGATGTCAAAAGAAGTTTTTTAAGGGAAAATCTATGGAAAGCCTCAGTATTACAGATGTAAAGTTTATGATTATTTCTCAGTTGTTTAAAAATTATATGATTCTCTAATTATGGGATCATGGTTTTATAATTCCGAGAACAGGTGACAAAGACACATTAAAGAAGAGTAACACGCATATCATGGATTTAATGGTAAATCAAAGGAAGTTAAATCTGGTTAAGCATATTCTCATTAAAATTGAAAATATTAATAATGGAATCTTGAAGGCTCACATAATCATGTATCCAGCTATTCATTCCAAGATATTTTTTTGGGGATTAGAATCTTTTACAATTCCTTGTAGCTCCAAGCAAAGGAATTTAAAAGCCATTCAAGTTAGTGATGATACCCTGAAGAGAATGAACATTGGTTTTTTATAGAAAAGGGTGAATTTTATGACCTACATAAAGAAAAATTTGAAGCTCTTCTGAAAAAACAAGAAGTGGAAGAGCCATAGAAAAAGGATGGAAAGAATTGGAATTTGAAGGAAGTTTAAGGGGAAGAAAAAACCCCAAATGGTAAGGAATATCAATTCGTACCTCCAAAACCTATGAAGAAAAAAGCATATCCAGATTAGGTTCTAGAAAAGTGGAGGGAAGATAAGAAATGTAGGAAACTATAGAATCCATGTTTTGGTTTGGATCCTGGTGAAGAAAGATCCTTAAAAGTGAAGAAAACTGATGAACTTGAAAAGCAAGGTAATGAAATGAAATTAAAGAAGAATATTATTGAAGCCGAGATAGTGCAATCACAACTGAGGGATACTGAGAAAGCATCAGAAATTATTCTGGTACTGGAATAATTCTTAGTAAATGCTTTACCTAAGAATTCGGGTAAGAAATTTGTCACTCCAGAAAAATTCCATGAAAATCTTATTGAAGAAAAAGTAGTTGTCGAAGGATTTGAAGAAGCTGTAGAAAGCAGTGGTGACACTGCAGATTTGATTAAACAAGTGGAAGATTTTCATGAAAAAAATGTCAATCTAAGAATCTCTTAATCCAAACTTCAAAAGAATAATCTTCATAGTTGGATACACCTAAAAAGATGAGAAATTATTAGCTGACAAGGTTGAAGAATAATTGAATAAGCTCTCTGAGGAAGAATGTGATAATCATGAGTAAATTCATCCTGAGGATGCTGAGGCAGGAGCTCAGAAAGAAGAGATATATGAAGATAAAATTGTTCACCTCTCTGATAGTCAACATGAATCTCCATATGAGGAATCTATTCCAAAAATCGATAAGGGAAAACATATGTTGGTTAATACACCTAGTAAAGCTATTGTGAAGAAGAAGAAAGTTGGTGGATCTTCAAAGTGCAAACATGCTGAGCTAGAGAAATAAGCCTCACCATGTAAAGTTTTAGATTTTGAATCATCATCCCTTGGACATGATTTTTTTGTTCAGTCAGTGAAGAAGCTTTTTGGGACCATTCTGATTTTTCCAAGCATTGACTCAAGATTCCAGATGCTTTAAGACACCTAGAACCAGAAATCTAATTAAATATCTATGGTGAAGGATAAGTGTGTCAAGCTTGAGGTTTACCTCAAGAATTTTTCATCAACTACGCCACCTATAAAAGATCGTGTAAGAAGATGACCAGTTGGTATCAGAAACCCATAGAGGACTTGAGAAATCTTGATGAGTTCCAAGAGACTGTCAAGGAGGCATTTGACACTGAATATGGTAAGAACAAGGATCTCACAATCAGTTTTAAAGAAAAGCTGATCCTTAAGAAGAATACTCAGATTAAAGACGTGAAGGATTTTAATGTGAAACTGTATTCAGTACCTCGAAGCTAGAAGAGATAAAGAGTTCTTCAGATTGAGATAGAAGAAATGATTTTCAAGCAAGAAGAAGTCTTAAAGGCTCAGGCAGAGGCTCTAATGGATCAGGATGATAGAATCAAATCATTAGAGAAGAAAGATGAGGATCAAGATCAGATTCTAATGTGAGTAGAGGAATATCACAAAGAACTCAAGAAGCTCAAAACCATTGTCAGGAAATTTATGCCCAACGAAAAGAATGGTTGATCTTGCTTAAATATGATCTTTTGTTATATTTTCCTTGTATAATTTTTTCCTATCATAATGAAATGTAGGGCTTCTTGTCTTATGTATGTGTTGTACTAATATTCCAGGTACCATAATTTTATTTCCATTCCCATGAATTTATTTTTGATAATAACAAAGGGGGAGAAAGGAAAAAATATTTCTATGTGAAGAAGAAATTCTCTATGTTAGGGGGAGTTCATCTAAGTTGGAGTTTTTCATTACAATGTTTTTTGTATTCAAGATAATGAAAAATCTCATTCTGGAAATCTGTAATATGATCCTTAGTTATTAAAATCCAAAGTGGGAGTTAGTCATATTCCTTATTTCCCATGTGTTTAGGGAGATATGGTTTATTTTCAAATTCTAGAAAAATATTTCCTATTTCCTTATATTATTATTCGTAAGGATGTTTCTGCTTTCAAAAAATGGGGGAGATTTTTGAGTCAATAAGGTTTTCGTATGACTAAAACATTTCTTCATGTTTTGAAAATCACAAACACCTTATCTTAAGAGAAATTTAATTTAACATATGTTTTACTTTCATAATGAAAAGTTTCCTTACCCAAGGAAATTTATCCTTACCATGTTTTTCATTATTCATTTCATCTAAGTGTAAAACATGGTTTCATAACCAAAACCTCGGAATCATAAATATACGTAGTTAAAAATAATTCTGTTTTCAGGATACAGATTCAGGTCCCGAACTCTCTAAATTCAGACACTAAACTCTTATGAATTCAAACAGTGAACTTTTAAAGTTCCAAATTTGAACGCTTATGAATTCAAACTCCAAACATCATAAGTTTAGACATGGAACATTTATGATTTCAAACTCCAAACATTGTAATTTCAGGCTCTGAACTCTAATTAATTCAGACTTCATATTCTAATAAATTCATGACTCCAAATTTTATTGAAATTCAGACCTCAGAAATCTATAGATTTATAACTATGAATTCCTCTAATATAGAGAATCCGAATATCCTTGTGTTATAGACCCTAAATGTGTTTTTGTATAGACTCTGAAATAATTTTTCCTCACACTCCAAAAAATGGTTTTGTTTATGTAATAATATGTTTTCCTACACGTATTTTGGTTATAAAACAATGACGTGCTTTCAGTTTCTAACTAACCATTTCATGACTGACATGTGTATAGGTCCCTCCAAAATTCACGGAAAATTATGACTGTAAGAGGACGGTGCTGACCGTTGAAGTTATACCTATAAATAGGATCCCATTTGAATGAGCTAAATACTATTCTATGACTATAGTGATTACATGATGTTGAATTGATTTCTAAAGAGAGACTATCATGATTTGTGCGTACTTAACACCATGTTCGGAATTGCTTCATGTGACTCTGAATGTTGCTGAGTAAATTCGAGGGATTACGAGGATAGGAAGGCAAAGGTACCAACTACCTTGATTTTCTAATACATCCATGCTGATAAAGACAAAGGTTCCGACTACCTTGAACATGAGGGCTTGCAGGGATAGTAAGACAGACTCTGATCTTCTTATCAATGGCTTACCCAGGTGTTGGTAAGACAGGCTCTCTTGAATTTATAAATCAAGGGACCTTTATCCAATTCTGTTGGATACCCTTCTCTTTGGATTAAAAGTATTACTACTTGTTACATGTTTGTTTCAAGTTTTCTTCTGTATTTTGATTGTTGAGGAAAGTATAACTATCTTATAATTCCTTATACTTGTATAATCTGATTTAGTAAGACTTTATATTCTTTAAGGTTGAATATTTATCTCTATATACTTGTGTTAAGTTTCTTTTTCGGAAGCACATTTCCATAATTGGATTCTCGGAATCATATTTCTGGAATCAAGCAAGTGTGTAGAACTAGAGGTTTGGGAATTACATTGTTTAACTTTGTTAAACATCTTCACTTTAAAAGTTCTAATTTTTTTTAAATTATACAATTCACCCCCTCTTATATATTGAGAATATTTTGATACAACATATAGTATCTTCATTCATTATTTCGATCCTCTAATAAATAATATCCATGAGCCATTTCACGAATAAAATGTTTTTACTCATTCATATTTTTGTCATTAAACCCACATGAAAAACACAATCAGGTTTCAAAATACACTATATTCATTAAATAAAATTATAAAATCGATTCTTAATTTCAAAATACAATGAAAAGGGGATATAAAACTTTACATCAAATAAACCATGATATATTTTAAATGAAGACCATAATTAAATAATGGTTGTGGCATTGGGAAAATTAACCATCCCCATATATTTTGAAATATATCATTCCATTTTTCATTTTTATTGATTGTTAAATATTCCATAAAAATATTCATTTTATGAAAAAATTTAATTAAATAATGAAAATTACTTTATAAAATATCATTTCCACATAATTATATTCATTAAATAATTTTTGAAACATTTACATGGATGAATATTTGAGTTAGAAGAAAACATGTAAAATATTTTTTTAATGAAACAACCCTTACCACATTGTAATCATTATACATATATGTAACATAAATTAATTAAATCAAACATAAAATTAAATATCATATAAATTAATAAATTTATTATATAACATATTAATTGACTATAAATAAACATTATACAAGATAGGTGCATAACCTCAAAATATGCCTCAATTAAAGGAAAATAATATGATGTCCCTTATATTGAGTCAAACTCATCATGTACGTTTATTTTATTCATAAATATTATATTTATGTCATTTATTTACATACTTATGAACCTTTTTCATATTTTTTACTCCATTTAATTTATCTTATTACCATATTATATATGATTAATTAATTAATTATGTTCACTTTAGATGTTTTGACTGTATTGAGCTTTCGTGTAAAAAATGTCATCGTTGGGTTGACTATGGTCATGATTTCATTATATGAACATGTACAAAATGATAATAAAAACAAATTATCATAATTATACATAAATTATAACTTTAAATACAATCATTATATAGGGTAATGAAAATAAACAATTTTACAATGATAGATATGGATGGACATATGGACACAAGAGTAATGCTTCCATTTAACAATGCTCCTTATAGAATTAATTTAAGTGAAAATTTGACAATACAAATGATCAAATGATCGTAAAAAACATGTTAATTAATTTAATAAACATTTATATAAAATATATTTTTTTGATGATAAATAATCACATCACTTTATGGATGTGGTAGTCAATAAATACGTACAAACGACATTATCTTTTTTCAGTGAGTGTGACGATAATGAAAAAAAGGGAAATTATATTTTAATGATGAAAAATATATCATTATATATATTAATAATTTTATATACTTCACATATATTCATCAACTATATCCTTATTACCTTCCACGTAAATCATTAGTGGAAAATGCATCACATGGTTTCCCGAGGCGGTAGTCTGTCGTACACACAGATGATGTTCTTTTAGCCCACACTGAATACTTATTTAGAAGTTATATATAATATAATAATTATATGAGTATAATTATGTTACATATATATCATATATACTTATATTCCATCATTAAATAAATACATGAGAGCCGATGAAGGAAACTAATTTCTTCGGTTTCTGATTTTTTAGTGAGTCATACACACAAATGATTTTTTAATTCCTATTTGATAGAAGTGGATAATGAGTTATGTTATTAAATTAATGTGATAATATATTATTATGTTGAAGATGGTTTTCATATTATGGAATAATTACCAATGAATACCTGAGATATTTGGTAAAATAAATAAAATAAAAAAACTTGGTTAAGAAAAATACCTATTCCTAGGATAAGCATCATAGGTTATCCCCAAAAGCCATCATAAGGTATATTTTTTTATCACTAAGAGAATCTAGGTAACTTTGAGTTAATTAAGTAATATATTCAGGAATTTATAGGTTGATCCAAAACTAGTTGGAGGATATAAGAGTAGAGGAGAAGGGGTGACCATTTATATGTGAGGTTAATGGAAACATAAAATTATTGAGAAGAAAAAGGTGTACCAGGATTCTCCACATTCCACATTGATCCAAAATAGAACATTATATATATATATATCAATTATAATATCAAAATATTTACATAAAATAGATTTTATATATGTTTTTAGTTATTTCTAACCCTTATCTTTTTAGATTAATCCTTGGTAAATCAATTTTTACCATTACCAAAATAATTAGTTGTTATTGTTTTAACTCTTCATTTTGGTAAAAAAATTAAAACCTAATATATAATATAAATTATTATTTTTAAAAATATGTAATCAATTTCACTAGAATCATTTCAATAAATTGGAATAATTTAATTTATGATTAAACCCAAATATGTAATGAAAATTGTTATTTCAAGAAGTGTATTTTTCATGAAAAACATTATTTTATATAAACTCTAGGACTAATAATAGTTAAAATATGAATTTAAATTCATATGTATTGACATGTATATATATATAACTTAATAAATTTTTAATTATGGTTATTTAATTAAATACAATGTAGAATCATTTTTTACTTAAAAAAAACTTTCAGAAAAAAAAATATTTTAAACAAAATAATAAACATATAATAATATCCAATATAATGATGATTGAAATATAATTATGTGAATTAAATATAACCTATGAAGAATTATGTTAAAAGAAATATTATTCAAAAAAATACTATGACTTCATTGTTAATAATTTATTTAAAATATGTGACAGTTTAAAAAAACTATATTTTTCTCTACTCACCAAAAAAATAGATTTTCTGAAAATTCACAAAATCTCAAACATAGTAATTATTTGTGTGATTATTTAAAAATTTATATTTATTTTTTCTAATTGAAATTTTATTATTTATCATGTGTACATTTAAATAAAACATTATATGAAGTGAGTTTAATAAACAAAATTAATTTTTGATTTGAAAATTACATAATATTTATTTATGATATATATATCAATATAATTCATATTAATAAACATGAAAAGAATTTTTTATATCATTATCAATGTAGTTAATTTATTCCAAATATTTTTAAATTATATCTTCATAATCCTACATACTTACTAGACAAGTGGGGATATCTTTTCGTAATATCAATGTAAGATTATCTTGTTTCTTCTATAACCATAAATATTTTCAGTAGAATATTAACATGGTGTATCACTTTACAGTGTCCTATTATTTTATATGTAAATATAACATCTAATAAGATGAATATTGAATTCATTTCATAATCAGAAACATAGAGATCATAATAGTTTAGTGTCTATGGAGACTGAAAACACAAAATTTTTTTTCACGAAATATCATCAACATATCCCAAAAATATCATCTCATGCAGTTCTCTTCTTATGCAAATCCTACCAAACTAATTATTTATAACATGGTTAAAAAATCATAATATATGATGTGATTAGGTAACCAGTAATACTAAAAACAGAATATATATAAATCTAATCATATGAATTTATAATATAAACATAAGAGTATATATTCATGAACATAACTTAGGATCTTGAAAAAAACCTTTCATATATCATTAACAATATTCAAGGCATAAAACATTCTAATTCCATAATAAAGGTCCATAAGAGTGAGAAATTTTCATAACTCTATCATTAACCATAATATCATTTCATACAATCATAAAACATTCATAATTATAAAATAATATATTGAATATGATTTATTAATTCTTCATTAAAAATTCATTTAGTTTAGGAAATCAAAAACACTTTCTTAAAAAATATTTACTAATATTTTATTTCATAAGCGTTATAGTATTTTTTTGTAGATAACATTAAATTTTACCATAAATAGAAAAAATTACAATGTATTATGAATATAAACACACTATTTTTCATTACGATTATCAGATTTGGTATGTGTCTGATACATCATACTAAACATTAATCAAACCAGAAGTTAGAATTTTGACTTACCTATCACACTGTTAAAATTTATTATCATCAGACTAATTATAGTACCAAAACTATTAGAATGAATCTTATAATGATCATCATATTAATAATTGATAAGGAAACACATAAGTTGTACTATGTTTATAATTGGAATATATAATAATTATTTATATAATTAGGGACTCCTTTATCAATGTATTGGTGTAAAAAAAGATGTTAGGAATTCAGTTATGCCAGAGAACTATGAGTTATCCACTGATAACAGTCTGAGACCATTTAACAAAACACATAAATTTGACCATTGAAGCTTCACCTATAAATAACTTGTAATTTCAAGAGTTTAGTGATAATACAATTTACAAATAATTTTCATTGATGGTTTCCATAAATAAACATATCGTTCTTTTTCATTGTAATACTTTACATAGTTTTAGTTCTAATAAATCCTTATCTGGTTGTTTCCTTTTATATTTTTTATTTTTATTCCCTATTCGATCATTATTATGATAGAATGAATCCTAGGATAGGATTATAGTGAATCTAATTCTTTAGATTAGTGGATTCCATGGATCGATAGATAGACATTAATCCTTATATAGAGGGCTTCGAGGATATAAAGTCAATGATATTTCAATCATCATATCTAGAGAATTCATAATAAAGAAAGACATACATTGCGGTTAGTATAAAACCATGGATACCATTTGTCATGTTTATTTATGACCTTACTCATAATATTAAAGTAGTTAAATATTTTTAATATAAATTGTATGTAATTACTACTATTGTTAGTTATTATATTTCTTTATATAAATGATTTTATTCCACTATGAATGTTATTGGAAGCCAGTCATTGTACTATTATTTCTACACAATCAGTTTTATCAGAATAAACTTGAATATGATAAAAAAAACTTTTATTCTAATTGGATCCATTGTGATTTAAATTCTATTATTGTAACATAATTGTATATTTTTAGGTTCTTATTTTGACACTATGATAATAAGATTAATTTTGAGTTAGATAAATTTACTTAAATATGATCTATATTTTGTCATTTTTAAATATTATTAAACTACAATTACCCCCTATTGAATGTTTATACATCTAAGATAATATTAAATTATTAAAATTGGTGGAATAGAATGTTTCTAATTTTTTATATACTTGCTGTTTTTTGCGTTCTTTACTTATTGCATGTTGTTCACATTTTTTATAACCATTTTGTTATAAATTTTGTTACACAAACATATATTTGTAGAAAAGATTTTATATAGTTTTAACATTGTTGGAACGAATGTTGGATATCATGATAATTATAATAATTTTCAGAAACCAATATTTTATTGGAATGACTATGAATATTATAATGATAGAATGAATACTTTGGAGGATCAAAACTAGAGTTGAAAATTTCATCACGCATACTAGAAAATATATGATTTCTAATAGGTAGAGATTTTTGTTTTATCAATAATGAGAAACAAAAATATAAATTTAGTTACAGTGTATGAAATGCATTATTTTGTTCTTTGTCAAGGAATATCAATAGTCATATTTCATCACGTGAAGCAAACAATCATATTTGGGGGAAATTGGAAGTTGTACATTTTGGGAGACAAAATGTTATGGGAACTAGAAGAGTTCTATTAAGATATGATTACCAAGACATTGATTGTATACTTGGAGAATCAGTTTACAGGATTCACAAAAGGATCTTGACTGTTAAAATAGTTTACAATATCATGGAGAAAAAGGACTTGATGATGAAATTTTGGCAGAAAATATTATGGACATAATACCCAATGAGTGGGAATCCAAAAGAACAATAGTGGATGATATAATATTGTTATGTAATCTTACTATTTTCTATTTAATTAGTACCCACATGATGTATGAGGGTGGAATTAAAGTATATGATAAAAAATAGAAAAAGAAAAAATGGTGGTTTATTTTCTAAAACATCCATTTTGCCTTCTACAGTTCAGTTGGATGACAATTGATAGATCTAATAGGTCGAATACACTAAGAGGGGGCTAAATTAGGGTATGGAAGATTAAAAAACTCTCCCATTCGGATCATGTGGTTTTGTTAGAAAAATAAATAAATTATCTCTTCCTACTATTGTAATATACAACCAGATATGAAATCATGTAGAAGACACAATGATTTTTACTTTTTTCACCCTCACTAGGCTACGTCCAAGGAGTATACAACCCAAATTTTCCGATCTACCAAATTCAATAAGGATCAAGACCAATAATGCGTAAAATGTAAGATCTAGGTTCACTTTTCCCAAAAGCACATCCATTACATGGTTTAGGGTCAACTCACAACATTCCCATTGGTCACTCCCTAAGCCTCTTTATCTAGCTCACTGCTAGTGGAAAGGGTCACCTTTTTCCTCTTCCTTCGCCCACATCTCTTGGAAAATAATCCACTCACATTTTATGGTCATTTAGGTTAAACATAGTTTAGGGACATATATGTTCGTCCATTTTCATGAATTCCTATATCCTCAATCATATGTAGATGCTCTGTTGAAGTTCCTTTTCTCACCCACAGATGAATTCTACCTTATTGAGTATTGTTAGGTACAAACAAATACATTCGATAATTGAATTGATGCTTTTACGAGCATTCATGTGAAAATAGAGAACACATATTTCTCATGCATACTGAGTACCAGGTTTGGTACATAGAAAACCTCCTCCATGTACTACTACCACTACTATGAACCGCCCTTTGTCTCTAGAATGCATCTGCATTCTTTATCGTGTACTGCTTCCACGTACTAATATCGTGAACCTCTTCTGTGAATCTCCCTCTATCCATAAACTATTCTCTATTTTTGGAAGGACTTTGCTTCCGCATACTAGAGATATCCCTCTGTATACTTCATTTGGGAATAACCCTCTCATGTACAGGAGATTCTTCCTCTGCATACCGAGGCAACTCATTCCTCATACCGGACTTCCCTCTCCACTTACCATACTTCCTTTATGGGTTTATAATCCCTGAAAACACCATCAACATGAACCACGTTATGTCATTTCCTCCTTACTAGAGAAAAATATGTTCACTAATTTTGATCATTCTTTATAGTAATCGATGGGATTAGTGATTCTTATATAATCATTGATATCTATAAAATCTGTAAATCTAAGATTTCCCAAATCTTTATCCCAGCCTCCCCCACATAAATATTCTTTTACCATCGTAAACTGCATGCTACCTAGAAACCATTTTTACACACCAACCATGTAATTCCTTTTCTCTTACATGGTCAATATTCTTTTCTGACAAAAATCCATCAGCTTACTACACTTTCACTCAGCCTCGAACCATTTTTGGTTTCACGAAATGCATCCACATACCATTCTGGCTTTGTCAACAAATGCAACCACACCCAAAACATAACTAGAGGACCCTTTGGGAGATTGTTTTCACAAAAATCTCCCCATTTGGGATTGTTGACAACTCTTCTTTTAAAAAATCTTCATATTTTTATGTCTCATCAATACTCCTTCCAACATTAGCCACCTTTCGCATCATGAGATTAGGAAATCAATCACACATTTACTCAAAAAATACCCTACGCCCACATGATCGATGATCGACAAGAGAAACTAGAGTATGGTGTAAAGATAATAAGTGAATAAATTTATTGATAATCACCAACTACTAATTCCATACATATACATGGTTACCAATGAACAATTTTCATCATGAACCTTAGCCGTCGTGATATCCAATTATTTACCGATCATTTCTAGCTTCATCAAATTTAATGCTTCTAGTATCTTATAGGTGTTCTAAATACAATCATCTCATCTTCAACTCCCCCTATATTGCTTCTCAAAATTAAAATCTTCTCCCTATGCCTTTTCATCCACCAAAAATAGTCCAACATTTTCTCCCAAGTCAACGAACCCAAAGGGCACTTCAATGTTGTCAGCAATAGGGTAAAGATCACATATCCCCATATTAGGGAATGAAACATCATAACTTACTGATAGGGGGGCCACATCTACACTTTTTCCACTGCTGTAAGTCTACTAGACTCCTAGATCCAGCTGATTCCTTTCAAATGGTTCCTTGCGTAAGGCCTATGTAATAATATAAGAAACATGTAGTTTTGTAGACACATATTACAACTTCAAAAGATCTGGATCCACCTTCTCCTTCATAAAAAGATATTTGATTTCAATGTTCTTGGTACTTGAGTGATGGAATTGATTTTTGAAAATATTTTATGAACATGAATTATCATAATGTATTCTGATTGGAGATTTCACTTTAATTACCATATACTCATGTTGTTTCTTCATCCATAATAGATGTGTTCATACTTGAGTTGCTGCAATGTATTTAGCTTCTTTGGTCCATAATTAAATGTAATCTTGTTTCATTCTTAACCAAGAAATTCACAGCCCTCCATGATAAAAGGAACCTCCGGATGTTGACTTCCTATCATCTGCTGAACCAGCCCAATCCGCATCTATGAATCCTAATAAATCTGGATGAGATTTTTCATTACACATTTTTCCAAAATCAACTATTCCCTTGATATACCAAAGAATTTTTTTTAATACAATATTGTGGCTCTCTTTGGGATTACTTTGATACCTCGCCGCTTGTCATTTTTAAAATACAATATCTTTCCTTTTCATTGTTTGGTACAAAAAACATACAATAACTTTTCTATATTTAGTGATATTAACTACCCTGACTTAATCATCCCATGATAGTTTCATCTGTGTAGCAACTAAAGTTTTCATCACTTTGGAATTATCCATTCCAAATCTTCTCAAAACCTCCTTGGAATATTTAGATTGAGAAATAAAAGGCCTATTTTATCCTTGCGTCACCTGTAAGACAAGGAAAAATGTCATCTCACCAATCATTGACATTTCGAAATCACTTTTCATGAATTTAGGGAACTATATGCATTGTGTTTCATCAAATCCAAAAAATATTATATCATCAACATAAACCAGAACCATTATCCTTCAACTGTTTTCATTTTTGAAATATATATTGTATTAAACTTCATCAAGATAGGAACATAGCTTCTCTAGAAACTGATCAAGCCTTGAATACCATGCTCTTGCTTCTTTCTTTATACTATATAAAGCCTTCATCAGCTGAAGGACTATTTTATCATCTTCATGAATGAAAAAACCATCTGGTTTCTCAATTTAATCTTCTTCTCATAGAACCCGGTTCCAAAATGCTGACTTAACTCCATCCGGAAAATATTAAACATTCATTTCACTACTATATCGAAGAATAATATAATTGTCACAAACCTTGAAATGGGTACAAATGTCTCATCAAAATCAATACCCTCTTTATGAGAGTGCCATTTGAACCCAATTATTTCATTGTTTCTAATCACAACAACATCTTTAATCATTTTGTCTCCAATGAACCATTTTTTCCAAATGTCATTCTTATGTTCTGGTCTCAAAAAAATTTCCCACGTTTTATTCTACTCAACTTTGTCCAGATATTCATTCATTTCCTGAACCCAATTATCATCCTCAACTGCTTCATCAAAGCATTTAGGATCTACTTGTGATAAGTATAATGCAAGTTGTAGAGACTCCTTCCTTATGGTTTCCACTAGTGCTTTTTGATCAATAATTATAATTGGATGATCAATTTCAGGTGTACTTTTTTCTCTCTAGGAAGACACTGATTTATTCACAACATCTGAGTCTTCTTCTGAATCAATCTCTTGGGCAGGAGCATCTCCTGATCTGTTTATATCTTAATATCTTTTCTCCTAAGTCTGATCATGTATTTACTGATGGTTCGGTTCATTTTCAACTATAGTCACATAATTACATTCAATTATCAATCCTTGCCTCTTATTTAAGCATTTATATTCTTTTATTTTCTTTGAGTATCCATGAAAAATCTATTCATCGCCATGGGATTCAAGCATCCAATGTTTTTCCTTACTAACAATGAATCATTTAAATATGAATATACGAAAGTATATTAATTATGGATTCACTCCATACCATAACTCATTTGAAGTCTTCACCTTTTTTGGACAAAGTATAGATTGACTTGAAGTGCATACTTTTATCATTACAAACTCTTTCCAAAATATCTCTAGAAGGTATTTCTAAATGAGCACCATTCAGGCCATATAATTGGGAGTTCAATTTATTCTCTCAGATAATCCATTATACTATGGAGTTATTACTATTGAAACAAGATGCCTTATCCCATGTTTTTCAAGATAATCATCCACATTCATATTTGTGAACTATGTTCCATTATCTGTTTGAATCGTCTGAATTTTCTGACCAAGCATTTCTTTACATTCATGTCGATACCTTGTGATGCAACTGAACACTTCAGATTTGTGGATGATTATTGAAACCCATTCCATTCTACATTAAATATAAATTAATATTACTTATTATCTCTTAGCATAAATAGAACTTTGTGAAATCATCCAACACACATCAATATGCACCAACTGAAGAAGTCTCATTGAGATTTTCTCCTCTGCTTATATTCTTTTGAATGATCTTCCACTATTTCCATGCATCGAAGGTATGAGTCTGGTCATATGATAATCTTGGGAGATTTTGAGCTGCATCATATTTCACCATATCTTCCAAGGATCGATGGCTTGTGTGGCCAAAACGCTTCTTCCATAGCTTTTTTCCTCATCGATGGGCATAAATCACATATCTTTGTCCCCACTCATGAGGTAGAGATTCCCTTTTGTATGAGATATGCATTTCTATATGAGGGAATACCTTTAGGAGAGAAGAGAAGAGGATAAAGACCCGAAGTACGCAGTATAAATACCCGACGTGAAATCCCAACCCTAACTCAGATCATCGATCTTATGTAGATGTTGTTGTGGGAAAATCGGGTGAAGCAACTTCATCCCATGTCGATGTGTTTCCTGAATCTCAGATCAAAACTATTAACTTTAGACATTGAGGTCAAATCGTGATTTCATTTACTGAAATTGAGTAAAAATCCCTATCTACTGATCTTAAACTTGTTTTAGATGGTAAATGCATGAATTTGCGGCCTTCGTTGAAGTTTCTTTGAATGTCATTGGAATCGATTGGTTTTACGGGTTTTAATCCGGGTCCCCTAAATCCCTCCAACATTGTCTTTTGGTTGACCTCTGAGGAAGATTATTATAGGATTTGGATGAAGAGATCATGGTCATTCGTGGGATGTTACATGAAAATATTAAAATGGACTCCTGAATTTAACCCTTATGTTGAATCACGAATTATGCCAATCTGGGATAATTTTCCTGATCATCCTTTGAACATGTTTAAGATAGCATCACTTTTTCCCATTTCTAGTCTGATTAGATATCCTTTGAATCTTTATTTAGCTACAAAAAATTTATCTCGACACTATGTAGCTAGAATTATTATTGAACTTAATGTTTCCAATCATCTACAAGATGAAATCTAGATTCAATGTGTGGATTTTCGATTTTCTAAAGAGGTTGTCTATGAAGGATTATCTGATTACTGTCATAACTGATTTAGACATGGACACTCCCAGAATAACTGTGAAAATGATACTATCCATTCTAAAATGAGGAAAAATGTTTGGGTTGAAAAAGGAATTCAATGTCAAAGGGATAATGCTTGTGTTTCTATATACATTAATAAAGTAATGGATCCTATTTTGAATGCTGACATTCCTAATGTACAATCTGACGAAAATCAAGTAGCTGATTATGTAAATGATGTACTTGAAGTCACTGCCCCTCCAATCCCTCATAATTCTCCCCCTCCTCTTGAGGAAGTGGAAATGCATGATGGAACTCAGGAGAGAGTTGATAATGAGGATTGTGATAGCTCTGAAAGTAGAGATACTCTCCATTAGGAAGATGAAAAATCTAATATTATAGAGGAAGAATATCTGAAATCTATGGAGAGGAAAGGTAAAAAGTCTACAGTTGATGATATTGGGTTCATCACCCCTAATCAAAAAAAATGAGTAAAGATCGTGATTAATCCCAAATGGAAAGAACTATAGTCCCAAGATCAATGGACATCTCAAGAAGAGAAACCTCTACACCGAACACCACCCAAAAAGTCGAGGAAAATCAGCATGTTGAAGTGGGTGGAATGAAGAACGTGACTGATTAT
The DNA here is from genome assembly GCA_963277665.1 of Viscum album. Lineage (NCBI taxonomy): Eukaryota > Viridiplantae > Streptophyta > Magnoliopsida > Santalales > Viscaceae > Viscum > Viscum album. Next base: position 825,140,083 of record OY728123.1, read on the forward strand.
AAATAGTCTAAATGTTCTGATAAACATAGAGATGAATTTTTTTTTCAATATTTTATAAAAGGGGAGATTTCAAAGAATACATACTTAGATATTAAGTTATACATTGTCAATGAGAGAATGATGAAGGGGTTTCATAAAACTACCTAAGGCACACTGCTTCTATTTTTCACATCTGTTTCTCTTTGTCTTATTAGTTGTTGACTCTCGAAGGTTCTATTTGGCTCTATTTCAGTATGGTTATCCCTAATTTGATATTTTCATTCTGACTACTTGGGATTGGTTTATGAATGGGATCAGCTTTTTTGTAAGGAGGTCTCAAGTTTGATGGGTTCTCTATTGGCGAGTCAACTTCAACTCTTGATGACCACTGTATAATTCTGCACTTTGGATTTCAACTCGTGGTGCTGTTTGGATGAGACTTTGCAGTCTTATAGGACTTAGATACAATGTGTTTTTGATATGATATCTTCTTGAAGTCGCTGCCTTCTACTCTGATGACATGATCTTACGGGGATCTCTATGAATCAGCTACTTGGTCTGGCGGTTCTAAAGGAATTCTGGAATGAATTTTATGCCATACTATATTGTTATATTTGCCTGCCTGCATGATGATCTAATTTGGATGTTGTCCCATGGCTTTCTTTAAGTTTCATTTTCAGGTAATGTGATTTGCTTATATTGATGACTTGTTTCATGAAAACTGAACGTGGATGAAATCTTGGACTGGAGAGCACATTTGGAAACACATGAATGGCCTTCCCTCTTTCTCAATTTTAAGCAAGTCAAAGCTAGAATGGATGAGCATTGATTGATGTCTGGGGTTCTCTTTTGGCTGGCAATATTTGTAGCTTGGGTATTCTTGAGTATTTATTTTTGTACCCTGGTTAATTCCCTGATGGTGTAATCTCATTACACCTCGTGTTTGTAATGCAACTTTATTTATTTTAATAAATCCTCTTAGGGGAATGAATTGGGAAACCAGTTCATGTCACCACTTTTCTAAAAAAAATTCCTTTCATACGCTTTACTCACAACAGAACATCACCATCATTTTCCTTGATGATAAATAATTTCTTGGAAAAACTTATGGCATGTTCATGAGTCACACAATTGACTAACACTATTAATGTTGTGAAAAGAGCCTTAAAAACAAAGACATCTACCCATCTCATGTCTTTTCCCCCAAACATGGCTTTTCCTGAACCAATAATTTTCAAGCCCTCATAATTACCAAATTTTACAATACCTTTTTTATCATACCTGATTATGATCACTAGATTCTTATTTTCTGTCATATGAGAAATGCATCAACTATAAATTATCCATATCATCATATAATCTGATGCCTAAAATTCAAATTCTTCCACCATTTCCTGCTCGACATTTTTCATTTTGACCTATGCCTTTGAATTCATAACTAATATGGAATGATAAACTTGATATACCTCAGTATATGACAGTTCAACTTCTACCTATAGAGCAGAGAATATATTTTTCATTTTTATCTCACATAAAAATACTTTTGGCTACTTCGTAGGAACAAATTAATTTTGCCTCGGCACATTCTTCTACATTGTTGATGTATAATATCTTGCAATGTGTCCGAGTCTTTTACACCAGAAACAATGACCATAAAATGATGAATTATAATTTTGAGCTTTGTATGCCCGCCTCTGTTGGTCTTGTTCCTTTTGGTACCTCTTTGTTATGGAACATACATTTTGAGAGTGTCCCATATTACCACAACAAGAAAATCTTATGTGAGGTGAATTCCCATATTGGAATGATAAACCACTAGTTGTGAATTAGGTATTCTGAATCTTCTTATTCTACTTGATGACCATATCAATCTTCAATCTTGGACTGGGATCTTTTGGTCTGACTAGAACCATAACTACTTTTTGTTTTAGATCACGCCACATACCGTCGTTATCATTCCGAGTGGAATTGTTCTTCTGTTCTGATGGACTTCTCTACTAAAATATCATCTTCTCTATTGTCTGTATGATCTTCTTTCTTCATAGTATTTCCTGATATTCAATTTTTCATCTCAGACTGGAAACTTCTTCTTCTAGTTTTTCTATATTTATGATTTTATCTTTTCCAATTTTAGACAAACTATAAATTTCAATTTTCAATTCTTCAATTTTGTGCCCTTTCTGAGGCTTCTCACATTTAAGACCTCAGATTTTCAATTTCATCATTCATCTCAAAAGTATCTTCTTCCTACTAAAACATAACGTGTTTGGCATCAAAAACATCTTTGATATATTTCTTCAAATTTTCTCTCAAAATATCTACCACTTCAAGGGCAGATTCTATTTATGCCTGAAGATCTACACTTCCTTCAATTTATCCTTCCTCATTGCCACATTATTCTCATATTAATGAATTTATAGAAACTCCAACCAACGAATCTACTGTATGATCTCTACAGTCTTCCAATTCTTCTGTCATAGATTATTTTGAAATTTCATCCTTTCTTGATAGTTTATTGTACTTTTTGAAAAGATTTCTCCTTCTACTTCTCCTCCCTTTCTCATTTGATGAATTTTATTTTTGGATAATTTCATCATTTTCTTCATTTTCATCATCAAACTTCTTGAGACACATTGGAAAAAAATTCCCAATCTTCCTGCATCAGAAGAATGCAAATGGAATTTTCCTTTGATCCTTCTTTTTCCCCATTGCATATTGGAGGAGAGAGATGACATGAAATTGTCTATATTGTCCATCTTATGACCATCTCCTACAGGGATATTCTCTATGTCCTTGAATGAAACTTCCTAAGGCTTCACTTTTTCCACTACATCATTATCATAATTTCACATTTCATAAGCTACAATGGTACTATGTAGGGAATCTAGTGTTAGCTATTTTGGGTATTTGTTTTCAAAAACTAAAACATTCGGATTGAACCCCATTGGAAGTTTCCTCAATATTCATCTCACAATATTTATATCATCAATGAATTCTCCAGGAACCTATATGTATTCTATAATAATATTTATCCTTTCGAATAATGAATCAACAGTATCATTGGGATTCATTCTGAGATCCTCATACTGGTTCTATAGAACCTGTAGCTTTGCTTCTTGGACTTTTGTGTTTCCCACATAAATGTTTATAAAATTTTCCCACATTACATGTGATATTTTACAGGACATCACCTTCTTGTAAATTGAATTTTACAGGGCTTCCCTAATGTATTGATCCCTTATGCATCCTCATGTAATTCCCTTCAGTCTGCTCTGATAAAGAACCACTATTAATGTCAGCTAATATTCCATGCAAAGCTTCTATGAAGAAATCCATCCAAGTTGATCGGAAGTTGTGCGACATTTGATTCTTCCATAGTTGTAAATTATTTCCATCAAATATCATAATTCAATTATGATTTACCAACCCCATTTCTCTTACATGATCAATTTACACTAATGACATCAAGACATCCAGATACCGCACCACCCCTCAGTTGCGAACAGTTTTTGGTTTCACGAAACACATCTGTGTACCATTCCTACCACTCTGCATACCAATCTCGGAACATGGTACATGACCCATGAAATATGGTATGTGTTTCTCAAATTTTTCGTATTTTCATCAATGTTCTTCGTAAAAATCACATTGAAGAATAAATTCTTCCTTTTTTAACATCAAAATCATGATTTTGAGGGCCAAAAATTTGGAGAACACTGGGAAACTGCACCAGCTTAAAAACATGGGTTCGACAAACACAAACCATACTCATTTGCGATCATCTGGCTTTGTCAACACATTCATCCACACCCATCACATACCGAGAGAACACTTTGGAGGATCCATTCCTAATATGAATTTTGTCAAATATTCAAGGAATATGAAATATATCATTCAATAATATTATGTACATAAGGAAATTTAGAGAATGATTTGGATTATATATCGAATCAGATAAACATTATTTTTGTAACAAAATATTTTCTATACTTTTATACGAATGTTCAAGGGGATAATGGTTAATATAATGATTTTGAACTCAGTTTATATGAATGAAAGAAATATTGACATATGATAATTTATTTTCCAAAGTTGAAAAGGAAATATAGAATGTAAATGAATTTAGAAATAAATTTCAAGAGAAATTTAATTTCCATGCCCAAATGAATAAAGATATATTAGTCAAAACATTTCCCACATGACCTCCATGGAATTTCCCCAAATCCCAGTGGATTCCAACTAGAAATGTGGGACAAGGTTGTCAACATTGGGAGATAATGACCTCATATATTAGAGTACACACAATGGTAAACGATATAAAAAAATAATAAAATTATATGTATAGAAAAATAGCAGTGAAAGACTGAGAAAATAACCCTGCATATGAAAATGATATATGGTGAAAACAGAATAACCCATGATATATAGGAAAACATGATGTATATGATTCTATAAAATATTATGAGAACATGGGAACATATGGTAGAAATAAAATACTACATGCTATCTAAATATAAAAAATTGAAAAAAAACTACTACAACAACATATTGAGCATATAATAAATCCTCTACCCCAAACTCCATCCAAAGAAATAAAACCAATCAATTATTAAGGGAATCACGCTTCATGTTATCCATACATGCAGTCATGATGTCGACTCATGTAATAGACAACTCCTATGTGGGGTGTGTGATATAAAACATAGAATATTAGAACTCACAATGTCTATTCCAAAACATTTCGTTCATGAAATAAATGACAGTGTAGTAATAATTATAAAATAAGTGAGATGAATTAATAAAACACAACACATTGGTCAGGTTTCCCAAATAGAAACCATTCTCATACCACCTACTCCAGCCTAAGCCAAAAGACTAGAAATGTATACCTGGATATGTCCTGATATATTTAAATAGGAAATTACCATTTAAATCAACTATGGTAAAGGATGAAGACCCCAAGATTTTGATTTATCTTGTAGGTCACAATGTTATGTCATTATACATGTATGCTAATAAAGAAATGGCAAAACATAACATGATCACAAGAAATTATCCCATATATATGTCTAATCTATTAGTGGATTCCCCATCCCATCCATGGTGATCTAAAAAAAATCCCAAGGGTCTTTAGGGGTGTCTCCAAGTACACCAATTACAATGAGTCCATCCAAGGTGACCCATACAGTGTCCCTTGAATCACTCAAGTTATGGGGACTCTGAATCTGTTACATGTATCTCATATAGGGGAATGAGTATAAACTGAGGCATGGTATAACCATATATTCAAATAGGTATTTCCTTAGGTTCTCCAATAGGGAACTATCCTCACTCATGAGTATAAGTGAACCGATCATAAAGCATGTACATGGAAAGATAATGTATTACACTCGTCAAATCTAGAAGATCCAACCAAACACCGAGAGTCCATCCATGGAATCTTTAATTCAGGAAAAAAGTTCTCTCCCAACCCATATCAAATTATCCATAGTGGAAATGTAAATATCATAAGTCAAAGCATTTATATAATTTCAAACCATTAAATTAACATCTCTTCCATTAGCTAACGAAACATTCATGTATCACAATCTAAACTATCATTGGTATAAGGAATTAAGAACATGATTAATATCTAGGATATATGATATGATCACTTGGATAGATGCATTAAAAGAGGAAATGGAAGAGAATCATTACAACACCTAATTAACAGGCCCACAATTACATCTAATCAATGAAATCTCAATAGCTCAAGATATCAAGATTGATCAAGCATAGAATTGCATTCAAACCAATCAAATGGATTAAATAATGATCCTTAAATGAGAAAACATAACATGGATCATGGTGTAATATAAATTTAATCAAGGAATATGTCATAAAATAAATATAAGAGAAGCATATGGAATGAGGAAAGGTGTCCATCGTACATGAAATGGGAAATATCGATGAAAGGCATGTGGTAAATCCAACCAACATGAAATGAGCTATCTATCCTTTTATGGAATTGGTAAATGCCAATTCCAGGAGTGAACACCAAAAAAGGTTTCCAATGATTAAGAGAATGACCCAATTATGGATGTATTCTTAAGGATAGGTCACTTGAATCATTGAAAAAAATTTAAATTAATTTATTTAGAATGAAAGAAGAATTGACAGAAGACTCTGGGGAGTGGCACAGTGGTGTGACATCTAAAACATTGTGAAACAATAGAAAATTATGTATACCCCCAACCACGATGTAGTAGCACTCCACATGTGCTTTGTAAGGCTTAATTCGTCCTACAAATGAACAAATAAAAATATTTACAAAGACCCCAAACAGAAATAAAAATCCATTACAAAAAATAGCACAACATATTAAAGATGAAACAAAAGATAGATGGGTGTAGAAGGTAGATTATACTAAGATGGATTTCTATCAGCTGACCATTAACAAAATAGACATTGTTATTGGGAGATATTTCCAACCCCATAGATTTTCTAGGAGGAGATACACAGATGAATGAAAGGATTAACACATTAATTGGAAGGATATGGGAAGAAAGGAAAGAGTATTAATGATTTCATTAAGTAAAATCGTTTAAATTTACCCTCAAAACTGGATTGTATATTTTGGTCAAACTATGTTCCAAACTTGTGAGAAATTGTTCATAGGTACAGCATATGTTTCGCTACTCATTAGGTCCAGGAACATGGTTTGGGAAAACCATATAGATCTCGTGCTCTCCACATCTACTCTCCATTACGAGTTACATTCATTGCTTCGAAGGCCAGAAAATTTCTTAAAAACTGTTCATTTTTTGCATAACCTCAAAACATGATATTTTCTGGGTCAGATGGCCAAAAAACTAATAGAGACACACGAAGGACACCTTGAGCCTTTACTGATGTCTAAAAACAACATGTTATTGTTTTATAACTCTAAAAATTTATTTCTGAAGACCAGTTTACAAAATAGACTATCCACAAGACCGAATGTTACCATGAAATATTAATATTATTATTTAAAATGAAAATTATATAATAAGAATTAAATTATAGGTTATTAATAAAATTAACTAACTTATAATAATATACAGTTGACTTTATTGTCTACCAATTAATTATAAATGAATATTTAATCCAAATGAATATAAATGAATTTTTTATGAAAAAAATATTTTTATTATACAAATGTGAATTATATTAAAAGAGTAGATTAATTTCTATTATTTGATTATTTTAATTTAATATATATTTATTTATTTATTTATTTTCAATAAATTAATTTTCAATTTTTCCAATAGATTTTATAGGCATTTGATTAGAACATGTCCAATTTAATGTATTAAAAGCTATAATTTTCTATTGACAGTTTTGCAGCCTTTTAATTGAGAAAAAATTTACAAAAATTATTTTTACACTTTTATAAAACATATATGTAAAAATAAAATTAATTTTAAAAATATGAACAAAAAAATTATATTGAGTTGAATTTTTTATTTTTTTCACTATGATTCAAATTTTTATGAAATATAAAAATTAAAGAATTTTAATTAAAAACTTCTTTTTTATTATTTTTTTATAAGGGAAGACAATAATTTTTTTATTTTATAGTTTTATTAGAAAAATTTTATATATATTAACACAGTTTAGGACAATTTAATAAAATTCAAAAAGGCATTGGATATAAAAACAATTCAAACAATTGATCATTTTTTCTTTAAATACATGTTTTCCTATCCTGTATAATAGATTACTTTTAAATTAATTTATTCCAATTATGTGATTTTAATTTGAAAAAATGTATTACATATTTAGAATAAATAATATATAATTTCTATTAAAGAAAAATTTGATTTTTATCAAAAATATTTGTGAATGTAATTGAAAATAATTACAGTGATTAAGAAAAAAATTTAACTTAATAGGGGACTAAACCTTATTCATAATCGCCAAAATGACCTAGAAACAGGTTTCAAACCCATTTTATTGCCATATATATTCAATTTACTACATTTTATAGAACATTTATTATTATTTTAATCACATGATATAAGGGGTTCTCTAAATAGTGTTTACCTTTTTAAATTTACAACAATGTCACTCCTCCTCCATTATAAAATGACATTGACCCATCCCACATCATCACAAATATAATGACATTTATCTCATACAAAATCGAGAAAAATATATCCCTAAAATACCAAAAATAATCCTAGAATCATCAAATTTGGAATAAATAAAACCAATTGTTTCTTTTGGAAAAAACCAAAAGGAGTTCCCCAAAGAAGAGGTAAACGAGAAATTTTGTTTTATTTCTCTCTACACACCTTAATTTATTTTTATATCATGATTATATAAAACACTAAGTATCCTAAATATACTGAGATTTTTTTTATGTTAATCACACTACCATCACTCACACAAACATTCGAAAAATCGGATGCATAATCATCGTTCATGTGTAGGACGAACTACCGTCTCGTGAACCAATGTCAGATGATCATCCATTACAACCATTAAAGGTTCATTACAAATAAGGATTTGTATATAATATATTATTTATATTATATTAATTATTTTAATTATTTTTTAATTATTATATAACTCAAACCATTATGCTTCTAATTTTTTGGGAATAGGACTACTTCGCTTGTGAACATGTGGAGTACTACCTCAACAAAGCAATGTGATTTATTCCCACATCATACGGAATACATTAAAGATAGTTTTAAATAGAATATATGTTAAATAAGACATTAATAAAATAATAAAATTTTAATATAGATATATATATATATATATCATTTACTTATCATATGATAATATGAAAATAAATTGTAAGCAACGATCTGGAGAACGTATGACCTACCGTCTCTAGGAACCGTGTGTTTAATTTACTATAATAAACATTATAAACTACTATAAATACATATATAATTAATATTTAAAATATTTAAATATTTTTTTTACATTATTGATATGAATAAATCATGATCTTTGTAACAGGAACCAAAAATTACAAGTTAAAACAAACTCCAAAAAGAAAATTAACACCCGAAATGCTTAAAATGATAAAACATTACTACTAAAAAGTTTATAATAAGTTATTAAAAGACAATAAATGACATTATAAATTTTAATAAAGTTATTTTATAAGATAATAATATTCTACAAACCATTATATAATATGTTAATGGAAATTAAACCAAAATAGAGCGTAAGGTAATAGATTTTAATCTCACCCTTTATATCGGTGGGATAAATTTCATATTAACCACTTAATTGTTTTTGAATTTTAATAATACCCCATATTATAAATTATATCATGATGATATTTATCTTCATTGTATTTACGGATTTTGTTTTGAAATATATCATCCATGTTGTTTTAAAATGACAATTTTCAACTCATAAAAGTAATATTACATTCACACTTTTTTATGGGATAGTTAACTTTCTCTTAAGATAATCACTTTATCGTAATAATTTTTCATTGGACATTATATGTATTTTGGATATCTATATTTATTATTATTATTATTATTTACTAATCCTTAAACCATTTTACATATGGTTTTTTATTTTAAAGACATTTGATATACTTGGAAAATATTGATAAATCTGTATCCTTTACTCAATACAGATATTTGATAAGGAAATTTGGTTTTTAGTTGAAATCTATTGTTTGATATATGAAGAATGATTTTGACATGACACAAATAGATTAGGATCGCTTAATATATTTTATTTGTCTTGGGGACCAGTTAATGTAAACTCTATGGGTTTGGGGCTAGTTAATGCAAGCCCCATGATGCATCAGCAGTCTCATGAGACAAATTAATTGGGAAAATAAGATGATTTTTACCCATTATTTTTAAACGGTTTTATAAAAGTTCATAACTGTATAGGATCCATGTTATAGTGAAACATGGATTCTAATATTAATGAATTTATTACATTTATAATTCAGTTGTTATTACTATCCATGATATTATTGGTTAGAGATTATATATGGATGCATTTGATTTTTATTTCATTGATTAAATTGATTGTTTTTTAGTTATTTACATTGAAATAATTATTATTCTCATTTATTAATTACTACTTGCACTATACACAAACCATACTAAGAATCTTATCTCACCATAATATTGTTTTCTTTTACCTGGGTATAAAGATGAATTCTTGTAATGTGTTTCATGGATGACAAGATTTTACATTTTCATAATTTATTTACATTCCCCTATGTAAAATAGGTTTCATGTATGTAATATGTTTTTCTGAAATTGACAAAAGATTCCATATTTTTGGATTTAATCCCTTATAATAATGTAAATTTAATAAAGTAAGGCACTAACTCCGGGATTCAAGTGTTAGGGTGATACAATCAGTAACAAGTGAAATATTTTTATCATTATTTCAAGTATAATATGTGTTAGAATATTATGTAGTGAAATATATTCCACAGAATCCTAAAAATTAGGTCAGAATATTGTTTTGACAATAACACCGAAATGAGGATTTAAGGAATATTTTATGAATATCAAAATTATTTAATTATATTCAAATGTGTAATATATATTGTTTTTATTATAATGGTCCATGTATAAAATAATTAAAAAAGTTTGAAAAACTATTCGTTATAATTTCTATGCATCAACCCACATTCATTTAATCATAAAAACATGTCCTTGAGAGAAGTAATATAATTGTATTATTTTACTAATACACTATAATATTATTCATATGCTAACCAATTTATCATATTTCCTATAATATTATAATTGATTATTTTATAACATAATTTGATACTACAGTTTTTTGTTTTCATTTTTACCAAATAAATGTTAATAATAAACATGAATATATTGACTGAAATTGATTTTCCCACACTCTTTTTCATAAAAAATGATTAAAGTGTCTAAATACATAAAATACTAAAAAAGATTTACAAATTTTTCAATTATTTGAAAAGTATCTGCTCTCTTATGCCTCCCTCCTAGCTCATAGTTACATGTTCAACCAATAGATTCAAGCCTCACACATCGCATGTTATTCATTGCGAGTGGATATCAAATATGATTTCTAAAAGAAAAATATGTGCCCATGTCCCCTTTCCTATTTAAGGAATAGTAGTTTCAAATTAAACGAGAGGATATATTTTGACACTTTTTCATGAAAAAATAACTTATTCAATTCACTTACAGCTTCTGAGAATCCACATATATGTTTTTTGAATCAAATACATGTAAAAATTTAATAGGAAAAATTGTATTTTTATCTTTGGATGATTATGATCATTATAAAAGACGAATTCACTCAAAATTAACATCAAGACCTGAGAAGGGGACCTAACCCCAAAAATAAAATCTAATTAAGATGTGGCTTAAAAACCATGGTTAATCCCTCAATGGAATTTTCCCATCACTCAATGGTTTTATATGGACATCCATTTGCGGAAGAAACCAATTTAAGATCTTATATATTCCTAAAGGCTCATTCATCATTAAAACCAAATTTTAAAAATTGTTTTCATTTCCCATAAGATGGAAGATATTTTCTCAGGCTACCCAATGGGGAACCCATTATCCCAGTTCACTAAATTAGGTACTCCATCCACTAGATATCCCACAATTAGTAATTCCCAACCTACAAAATTCATCTATTATGGTATTCTTGTTCACTGAGTTGTGAATTATATATTCATCAAACATTAAACTTATCTTGGTTTCATATTCACCTAAGTAAACTAATTTGGATAAATTAGGTACTTTAAACAACCAAATTACACGCCATTTCATAGGGAAAACTATTTGATGGCCTCCATCACCATGGTCCACTATAAAACCGCTTTTGATGCATTATTTTTTTATTCACATAAATTTTATCCCTTACATCATGTATTCCATTAATAATAAGAATCTAGAATCCTGTTAGAGATTTATCACTCATTGTTCTCCCAAATAAAAATGACCCTCATGTTACATTCAACCATTAATTTTTGGATAATAATGAATATCTATCTTATAGGATATCTTGAATATTCTCAAGGAAATCACTTTTAAATCACTAGACCTGGAAGTATAAAGCCATCACCACATTAACCAATTCCTAGACAATTTATTAATCACTCTCCTTAGTCTAATAAATAAGCTATAAAAACATATGGGAACCTATCTTGTGGAACACCTAAACTACCGTCACCAAGATTGCAATTTATGTTCAAATAGAAAGGATCATTCATTTTGATGTTCCAAAAACCATTTAAATTAGTATTTCACAATGTGTTCCATTATACTTGACATTAAACTACTAAAAAAAGTCTGATTTTTACGACATCAACCTAAATTCATAATAGTTCTAGATTAATGATATTGAAATAAACATTTATAGTTTAAGGAATCGGAATATAAAAGTAACTTCATTTTTCATGAGAAAAAAATTCATAAATGTAATCACCATGTTCCTTATCACATGACCTTAAAATTTATGAATTGACATGTTAAATATCACCAAATTGCATGAGTTTTAATTCTATTCGATGGGATATATAACACCCTGAGCCAAGAAACATGGTATTGATGCATTATTTTATTACTTTGGCATAATTACGAGGAATATAATCCTTACTGAATAATCAATTTAGGAATCTTAGAAGAACATATTACAAAAATGATTCCCATAATACATTGGGAATGATAGAAAATAAAAATATGATTTATAATAAAATGATATAAAAACCATCATTGAATCTCAATCAAATGATTCATATTCCTAAACAGTGGAATGAAAACATAAAAATGGTGACCTCAAATTCTCATTAAGAGTTATATGAATTAATAATAATTGAAGTAAATTTAATAAGGAACAAAAATTATGGATGGTAAATAATCTGGAAAACAAATTCTATTAGTTAGTTGAGAATGTAAATGTATACATATATTTTGTCATGGTTAGAATATCATGGAAAGTGATAACAAAATACTAAATGATGAAAATGATTATGTAGTGGATGTTATATATTTGGAAGATGATTTGTTATACCATAAAGGTTGTTTATTTTGTTGTTAGAATCCCGTCCAATTCTACTTGGAAACAAACACCAAGGGTTTGTCAACAACACTTTTGTCTCACTAGACCTATCAATTCATCGAGGCGATATAGGGGGCCCCTAACATAATAGAATGATTAAAGAATTAATAATTAATAAATTTAATTAAAGAGAAATATGAATTATTAAATTATCCATATTGATAAAATGGTACATATTCATCAATATTTCCCTAGATAAAACATTATTCCAAATAAAAATTATATGTAAAATTTTATATGGCTAAAGAAATAATAATATCCATGATATAAGAAAATTAATAGATTATAGAAACATAATTTCAATTGAAAAATGATCTCTGAGGGGATGTATATACACCACATTAAAAAATTTATTTTCACAATACATAGTATGTCTCAATGAAATGGAAATTGAGACGATGTACCTTACCTAATGACTGAATCTATTATGCAATTGATGTTCCTATCCTAGATAATCAGATTAAATATATTCATTAATTAATTAATAGAAATTAATAAATTTATTAAATTTATTTTATTTTTATTAAGTAAATTTATGGGATTCTTGAAGAGTTAAAAGGTACTATTCATTGTTTATGACTACTTTTTCTCTTGGTTTTAATTATTGATTCACTTGAATATAAGTATAGAAGTGTATGTAGACTCGGAATAATTCTATAGAAATGAAATTACAAGTTGTTAATAAATATATATAAAATTTAATTTATATATTAGTCATTTGGATATTTTAGGTGAGTATGAATCCTTATATAATACATTTGTGATAATCTTTTAGATCATTTTGGTGGTTTGTGATCATCTCAGACTAGTTTTGTTCTATTATGTAATCTCACTTATATATAACTTTTCAAGAATATTTAATACTATATAATATATATATTATAAATTTTTTTAAATATAAATATTATTTTATTCCCAGCCATGAAAACAGTAATGGAAATTGAAAATTCATCATCCATGATGTCAGAAAATTGACACATCATGTACGATGTTTTCATTTATACAAAAAAAGAGATAGAGATAGAAAAGATTTTGATGATGGATATTGCATAAATACGATTTATTTATAGTATATAAATGATACTGGAGTTATCATTCCACTTGGATAACGGGATGTGAGAATATAATAAGAAAAAAATAAATAGAATGAAAATAAAAGAAAAGGAAAGAAGTTTTTACATCTTAAAATATTCCCCTAGAGAACATCATTTAGGGACATGCTTATTGGTATTTTATTTAGAAAAAAAGGTCCCACACATGGGGAAGTGACTTGGGATGAGTACTGGGTATAATTTAGTCAATATTAATACTTGTAAGGTGTGAAGAGAATATGAGGTGAGGGTGGTATTTATAGTTCAGGAGTGGTGTGTTTTTTGATAATTTAAAAAATTTGTTTATTATTTTGGCTCAACACAAGAATCAATGTTGATTATTTTTAAAAAATAAAGTAATTAGTGCATGTGATTTATAAATAATGGTTATTACATATGCCTTATATTAACAATAACTAAAACATTTAGTTATTTATCATTTATCGAAAATTTTCTTATTTTATTATTCACCCACAATTGAAGAATTTAAGAAAAATACAAAAAAAATCACCCTAATAATTTTTCGTCATGTTGAATTCAAAAATGTAGTCAATATTATCATAATAATTTTCTAAATATGAGATATTAATTTTTTTATTAAAATCATTATTTATTCAAGAAATACTTATTTTAGAATTATAACTGATTTTATAACACTTTGAAAAATGAAATATGGTCTCATAATTTTATCATAAAATCATAGAATAAATTTTTTTATTTGTTCATTAATTTTTTTGAGGATAATTTTTTTACAATTAAAAAAATTATCAAATCATAATTAAATATCCATGGCTTACAATAATACCAATACTTAATATTTTTTAAAATATTTATATCCATTTACTAGGATATAATCAAACCAAACTGTCAGTTATATTTCTCCAAAATTTTATTTATACATTCATGGGTGAGGTACTATTTATTTGGATAGTTTACTGTTCATAAAGGTCATATTAATATTCCTAAAATCATTTAACTATTTCATCATTATAGGTAACTTAACTTCTATAAATACCTATAATTAAATTTATTCATGATTAATAATGTTTTTATTTGCATTACCTAGGTTATTTTATATGATTTATACAAAATGAAATAATTTTGTTTCTATTGTGATCTATTGAATGAAGTTTATTTATTTAAGAGGATACAGACCGTAAAATCTAAAGGGGTTATATTCTACCCTCTTATGGAAATTTTGTCCCAATTTGTTTTTGAAAATTTCCTTATAAACAAATGTTTGTAGTTCTTCATCATTACTTCTTAAGGTTCCCATATTTCTTTCTCTATTTTATTCCTTATTGAAAAAAAAACATTTACCATCTCTGTTTTCTAATTTCCATATACTTTCTCTCTTGTGTTAGAAATCATGATAGGCTCTTCAGAGTAAGACAAATAGGGTTCTAGTTATATACCATAAAAAGTGAGGACATACATTGGGTTAGATATATACATGATTAAAAAAGATATTTTGAGAACATAATTCACATTAAAAAGGATAGGTGGAATCTCTAAATGATTATTTACATCTTAAATCCTCTAAAATTTAAAAATGAATGAAGTAATTGGGGATCTATTTCACTTTTATTCTAAATATTATAACACCCTTCTGTTGGTATAACTTCATGAATACATGATCTCCCACTTGAAACTCCAAATCATTGTTTTAGTTATCGAAATATCAATTTTTCTACTTTGTTCTTCCCTGATATGTGTTTGAATATCTTTTATCTCCTCTAAAAGTGTTGGGCCTATGAGATTCCTTTCACAAACTTCATTCCAACATGTTGGTTCATGGTGTCTCTTTCCATAAAATGCTTTAAATGACACCATACAAATATATTAATGGAAACAATTAATGTAATAATACTCTACCAAAGGTAAATATTGACCCCACATTCATTGAATGTCATGTAACCATGATATCTAACTATCTTTTATAGTTGAACCATACTTTCTGACTCCAATATCAGTTTGAGGGTGATAAGAATTATCCAAATGAAAGTCTATATACAAATATTTCTGAATAATTATCTATAATTTTGATGTAAATAAGTGATCATGTTAAGGAAAAATAGAATATACAACACCATGAATTCTTACAACATCATTAACATTGTGTTTTGTTTGGCGATCTAATGGAAAATATTCCCTTATTGCAAGAAAATGTGTTCATATAGAAAGTCAATCAAAAAAACCCATATTGTATCATTCCTTATTAGATTCCTCGATAGTACAATGACAATGTCTATAATAATATCAGCCCATTTCCTCACAGGTATAAGAAAAGGTTTCTTGACTCCTTTTGGATGTTTTATTTCACCATTCACATATTGATAAACTAGGCATCTTGACTATTTCAAAAAAACTAGGCATCTTGACACATAGTTTTCAATTTCATGCTTTATTTTATCGAACATTTATGTTCCTTCATATAACTATACAAATTGGTACAACCATGGTGTATAGGGAAATTTACGCTATGGTTAACATCTAATAGTTCCCTTTTTATCTTTCATATTGATAGATCCCATAACCTCTTCCCAAATTTCAGAATGTTATCTCAATACATGACGTTTAAATATATTTCACAGTTGATGGATTTAATTTCATTTTGGAATCTCTTATTATCAGATTGAGAGATTTTTTATCATCTATAGTAATTAAGGTCTTTCAATAATTTGAAAACGGAATGATTATTTTTTTCCATAATAATTACAATATATATGTTTACAAAATCTATGATCATAATATATTTCTCAAATACTCATTTGGGTTAAAAGTATACAATATTTCATACATAACACATCTACTACCTTATATAATTTTCCTAGGTTTTATTGTATTTAATAATAATAATCCTTGTGTAGCTCAGTCCATTATATTTTCCTCATATTGATTATTTTGTTCTAACGCAATATTTCAAACTCTTGTGATGTGTATATTTCTAATATCTTTCACTATTGGGATACTGTCACTATACATTCAGAGAAAATATTACACCTGTTAATTTATGATCATGAGTTGGACAGTTCTGATAATGAATTTTTAACTGCCTTGATTCATAAGAAATAAATCGATCATTATGTATAAGGAAACAACCATGTAATTTCTTGTTGCATGAATATAAATCAAAACACCACCATTTCATTGTTGTAGAGTCAATATTTGTGAATTCACTTATATCCTCTTTAATTAATCAAAACACTCTCCACACTCTTTTTTCCAAACGAAATTAACCCCTTTATGAGTAAAATTTATTAATGGGTAATATATACGGGAAACCTTTTTTAAGAAACATTGATATTAACTAGTTATACCATTGAATCTATGTACCTTAGTTATGTTCATTGGTGTAGGCCATTCCAGAACTACCTTTTTCTTCATGGGGTTGACTGGGATTCCATCCTCAGAGATAATATGGCCCATAATGTAATCTTTTTGATGCAAGAATTCAATCTTAATAAATATCACATATAACTATTTTCATCTAGGAGTATATTAAGAAACACAGAAGTGGTTATCCTGGTCCTCAAATTTTTTTGACTATATCATGATATCATCATAAAATACCACTAAAAAATTTCAAAATATTATTTGAACACCCAATTCATTAGATCTGTAAAAAGATTGGGTAAATTAGTCAGTCCAAATAGAATTATTGTAAACTCATAATTTCCTAGAATAGTTCAAAATACTGTCTTTTGAATATATTTCTACATTACTAGAAATTAATGACATCCTCAATGAATTTCATTCATTAGAAAATATTTACCTCTATGAAGTTGATCAAATAAATCATCAATGTGAGGTAGAGGGTAATTTTTAAATATTATAATAGAATTTATTTCTCTATAATCAATGAAAAGCCTAAATAATCCATTTTTCTTATTAACAAGTAATACAAGGGCTTCAAATCGAGATACACTATGGAGAATAAATACCTTTGTACTAATATCCTCTAGTTTATTCTTATTCTCCACTTATTTCACTATTGCTATTCTATAGTTAGTCTATAATGTTTGTCTTGTATCTAGAATTAAATCAATGTTAAACTCAATTTCATGCTCTGTGCGGTTTCTAGGTAAATCCTCGTGAAATACACAAATATATTCTTATAGCATAGGTTAATCCTCAATTTGAGTATTTTTTTCTTAATTCATATGTGATTTTTTATCTTCCCCCTCAAGAATTTCATTTAGTAGAGCTGTGTGGGGAGGATCTTGATTTGACGTAGATGAAGAATCCTCCCATATAAAGATGAGAAATAGAAAACCTTCATCTCAAATCATAATTTCCTTCTCATTGTAATTAATTTTATCATTATACATTGAAATAAAATCCATAAAACGGATTGGATCAAAATCAACAATATGTATGATAATAAAATTAGTAATTAGAGCCTGATTTTGTGCCATAATAGGAATAATTCAACACATATTTATTTTTATATGGTTCCCTCTTGGAGTTTTGATTGAAAACACCCTTTTTAAGGGAAATCGAAAATATCAAAATTGTATGGAAAACATGGAATATATAAAACAATACGATGATCATGAAACAAATAAAGATTTTAAATTTTTTTGGAGAGTGTTAATGTACCTGCCACAACATAATTAGAAACATAAATGTAATCTCTTGTAATTTCATAATCTTATTCATTATCCCATTGAAAATTATGAGGAAATAATCCTTGGCACTAAGGGCGATAATTTGCATAGTTCCCCATATCACTAAAATTTTATCATTGAACATCATTGATTTTTATATTCCCTTTTCATTAAATATATCTATGACGCTTTTATCCATTCTTATAACAGAGTCACATTCTATTGAATCATTTTACCAAATGTTTCATAACATAGTTTTCACATAATTGGAATTGCATTATTCCCTTATTCTTCCTTGGTGCATCACATTTTACATTGTTATCAGAAGCCCAATTATTATCTTGATTTACCTTGAATTAATTTTATCTATAAAATTCCTAATCCATTTTGATTTCACTAAATACTATTTCATCACATGATGAAAATGTTCAAGCATATAGTTCCCTTTAGAGACATGGATTATGACCTTTAAATAAATGATGAATAATTTCTTCTAAATCATTTATATAACATATATCATTCCTATTTAGTCTTTTTAATGTATCTCATTACTCTGAAACACTATCTTATATAGATTCCTTAAAAATAAGTAGTATTCTCTTTATTTGGTCTCATTTATCATAATAGAAGTGAACTATGAATAATGTTTTTTTAAAAGTTCTCCATCCAATGAAAACTATTAGATCTTATTCTGTAGTATTTTGAGTCAAAAACCACCATTGATAAAAATTTCCCTTGAGACAATTTACATGCAGTACAACCATTTCATTTCCATTGTATCCCAAAGAAATAAATATCTTTTAACGGGACTTAATCCACAGATCATATACCAATGGATTAGTAGTCCCACTAAAGTATGGGGGATTCTGCCACATGAAACGATATAATATAGGAGTACTATAATTAGTAATTCTAACCTATGTAAACTATTCAAATATGTTCAGGATCTGGTCAGCTCCAATACTAATTGTGTTTACTTACATAGTGGGGAAATCCCAACACTGTCCACATGTATTGAATCAATTTCTTACTTTTGACGCAAACATAATAAAACCGAATAAACTAAATTAGGTTATTCAAAATAATTCATAATTATTATTTGTTAAAATATTTTAAAGTAAATGCAATATTATTAATAGCTAATCTCATTATCATAAACCTAGTTTCTTTGGGACATATTAATTTTTTAAAACATAATAATGGTTTATATAGAAAATGTGAATTATCATAAGAATATATTCTAGGAGTGTCAAATAAGGGGCACCATAATTCCCACTATCATGTACTAGGCTTCCCCATTCAGGCTCAAGACGCCTTGTCGGAGTAGTTAACCCAAGGTATATCTATGCCCGAACCACATTCAATTGTAGTGTTAAGACAAGGATGTATTTCTTGGAAGACCCTAAAAATATCTACCTTTACAAATAATAGGATTTAATTCTATACATATATTCTAATTCATTCTTATGGTCATGTTATATAATATATTTTTCTAAATCTATTTTTATGGTTGCTTCTAAACTTCATCTAATTCCAACTATAACGCCCTAACCTCAAACACCCGAAACGAGTGCCTTATTTTATTACTTTGTAATGATTATGAGGAATAAATTCCTGATGGACCAATAATTTTTGGAGCTTTTAAAGATGATATTACCTACATGATTCCCATAGTACATTGGGAATGATAGAAAATATAGACATAAAATATTTTAAAAGGAAATAAATAGAATCCTTGAAACCCATTCAACAGATTCATATTTATAACAAGGGGTAAGGAAACATATTAACGTTGAGACGAACTGATCAGTATGGGTTATATGAAATATTAATTTTCTATTTAAATTCCAAAATTTAGAGAAATTATTGAATGGAAAATAACTTGAAAACACATGAAATAAATAAACTGAGAAAGTAAATGCATCCATAGATTTTTTTCACGGTAAAAATATCCTAGAACGTGATAAATAAATACTGAATTATTGAAATTATTATTTAGTGTATGTCAGGACCTATAAAATGAAACATTATACCATCAATATTGATTAATTATATGTGTAGAAATCCGTAACAAACACCAAGTGTTTGTCACAAACTGTTTTGTTTCATGACACATGTCAATGAAATGAGGTGCTATATCAGTCCTCGATGATCACTTTGAGTCCAAATAATTATTCATACATATATTTAATTCATGAATTATAGGACTAACCAAGATTTCTAAAATTATGAAAGGGAACATATTCATCAATATTTCCCTATTTGAAAAAACCTTCAGAAAAAACCGCTTATGTAAAATGGTGTTTGTAAAAGAGAATAATCATATCCATGATATAGGAATATATATATATAATTGAAATATAATTTCAACTGAAAAATTATCTTAAAGGGAATATAGATTTATAATATAAAATTTATTAGTTGAACAATACAATGTAAATCCCAAATACATGGAAATTGAGAGGAAGTCTCTTTCGTTATGTCTGAATGTGTTCAGTACATGATCTTAATGTCCTAGATAATAAAATTAAATATATTAATTAACTAATTTAGAACCATTATTAAATGAATAGGATTTATTATAATTTTATTATGTTATATTATATACTTTTTGAGGAGTTAAAATATACAATTCATCATTCAAGAGTGTTTGATTTCTTAGGTTTCATGAAAGGTTCACTTGAATATGAGTATGTACCATTATGTAGAATGTTTATAGTTATCTAGAGTTTAAATTATTTTTTATTAATGAACATACATACTAATAAATGTTTATATTAGTAATGTAGATACTTTTGGTGATGATGAATCATTAGATATGAATTTAGTGATAATCGTTTAGATCATTTTGTTGGGTTTTGATCATCATCAAATCGTTTTTCTCTATTTTTTAATATCAAGAATATATATAAATCCCACAAAATTACATTGGATTTAATAAATATATTATAATTTTTTTACCATAAAAATTGTTTTATAACCACTTTCAAATATGGTAATGAAATTTGAGAATGAATCAACCAGTATGTCGGTAAATTGACACATCACGGGTGATGTTTTCATTTATAGAATAAAAGATAGAGGGAAAAGAGTTTGATGATGAATGTTTAATTAACAAGATATCTTATCGCATATAAATGATATTGTTTTTATTATTTAACTTGGATAAAGGGAGGTGAGTATAGAATAATAAAATAAAAGAAATCGAAATAAAATAAAATAAAAGGAGGAGGTTTTACCTTTTGAATTACCCTACATGAGAACCTCATTAAGTGACTTTATTTTTGTATTTTATTGAATAAAAAAGATCATGGATGTCGCGAAGACACATAAGAAGCGTATTGGTTTGAATTTGTACATGGATAAAATTGTGGAAGGTGTTAGGAGATGAAGAGTTTATGGGTGGTATTTATAGTGGAGTGTGTTGTTTTATGGTTATTTTAATCATTAGATTATTATTTTGGAAATGGACAAGAAATAGTGTTGATTATTGGGACTAAATGCATCAACTTGTTCATGTGAGTTAAAACTATTGGGTCTTAGATCATCCTTACATCTACAATGACTCCAAAATTCATGTCTTTTGCAAATATCCCAAATTATTGTATTTTACTATTGACAAAAAATTCATGTATTTTAGAATATTCCCTGTAATTTACCCTATTCATTTTTCAATGTTAAGAATTAAAAAATGAATTCCAATTTATAGAAATAATTTTATAAATATGTGTTATTTAAGTTTTAATTAAAATCATTATTTACTAAAAAATACATATTTTAAAATAATAACATATTGTATAAGACTTTGAAAAAAACTATGTTCTCATAAAATTATCATAGGATCACAAGACAACAAAATTGTAATTTATGAATATATTTTATAAAAATAAATTTCATTTTAATTAAATTAATTAATTATTCAATACTAATTAATGATTTATGAGTTACAAAATTACCAACACTCAATTAATAAATTTGAAAATATTTGTTAACTTATAATATAATTATATTATATTATACTATAAGTTATAAAATAAAACATTTATACTTTTACAGGTAACTCTTCTATTCATTTTGTTGGTTTAATATTGATAAGGGTAATATGTCTATTCCTATGGTCATGTTACTATTTCATAATAATAGGTAACTTAACATGGTGAACTAGAGATGAAATCCCCAACTGTGATGGATATTAATTGAAAATCCTTATGTATTATCTGTAATTTCATATGGATTAATGGGTTTACATTATTTTCAAATCTATTATTAATATTTTTTCATATTAAAATTTTTAAAATGATTTCCATAGGTCCAAGGGATGTGTTCTATTTATAGAAATATCAGTTGTGACATGTATTCAATGAGTAAAAAGAGTCACGAATAAAAGTATTTGTGTCATTATAAAAACATTTTTCATTGTAAAATTTTGAAGAGTTAGTATGGAATAATAAACTATGCTTATAATAGAAAAAAATATTTTACGTAGAAAGAAATTGGTTTAAATATGTATTAGTCATATTAATAATCCAAATATATAGACATAATAGTATTCTTTGGGATATATGTGTCCCATTATTCCTTTTTGAATTTGTAATTACAGAAGTTTTAATTTTGGGCATTGTAGTTGGTATAGAGTCCAACATGTTAGGAGTGTAATTTTAATACAGGATCTAAGTTTATATGTCAATGTACTATAGTTGGTATGATAGGATATTTTTAGATAACATTTCTTTTTTAGATGGTTACATGCTGATATTTTAATATTTTTAATATAATCATGGATTGATAAGTCAAACATCGATAACAACATTAATGACATAAATACCCTTGATATTTTATATAATAGGTGTCTATGATGATTAAGGATATTTTTGGGAGACATTTACGGGAATATAATCCTAGTGATTATTATGTGTTTTAGTAAAACTATTTTTTGAGGAATAATGATTTTATATTCTATGTGCATAAGATTAATGGTATTAGTGCCCTTAAGGGTTTATATTATCTTTGATGTTAAATTAATTATGATGAATTTGATAAAATAGTTTTTAAAATTTTGGAAATTATTTTTAGTTATATAGATAACCTTGTGATTGAAAAGTGATTTGGTGACTAAGTGATTAATATAATTTATAAACAAGTTCAATGTATTTTTAACATTATATGATTTAGTTAATTGGAATTATTTTTTTATAATATGTGATTTTTTAATAACAAAGGTTGATTTATCTTTTGGAAGAATATATTATTTAATAATCTCATTATATTATTTCATGTTCTTTATAGGAAAGATTTAATTTTTTTGATATTATATTATTAGGACATATACAATTATTTTTATGTGTTATTATGATTGATTAATATTATTTATAGATAAATTTATAATTGATATTTTAAAAATATATGATCAAATATTTATGAATTTTTGGTTTTCAAATAAATGTGGAATATTCTGTCATGTTTTATGGTTAGTTTCATATTGAATGATTTAATAGGATATTTGGGAGTTATTTTTGAAGAATTAGAGATAAATGAAATATTTATTTATTTGACAATTTATTCATATAGTATATTATCTTAAATGTTCTAAGAAGTTTTTGTTTTGATTAATATATATGGATTGGGGAAATGAGTTTTCAGCCATTTATGGATATTAAGATAATATGGAAATTGAATATATTGGTTCAGGAATGAAGAGATCAACATTAATCATAATTTATTATATTAATAGATAAGATAGAAATGGAAACTGGTCAAAGAATAAATTATGGATAACATTTCACAAATAATGTGAGAAGAAATAATGTACATATATTTTCTGAAACTATTTATCTTAATGATAAAATAATTTGTAAAATATATCAAGAATTTTTTGGAAAGTAACACTCTGCTATCATGGTATGACATTAAAACTTAATTTAAATTATGAATTTATATAGGTGCATGAATTTATGTTATTCATTTACCTATAAATTATACTTAATGATAATATATATATATATATATATTATTTCTTTATTACTTTGTTATGACAAATTCATTTAGTGTGATTCAAATTCAAACCACGGGGATGCATTTTTTGAAGAGGGTAAACTATTAATTACCAAATATATAAATATATAATTCTACCATAAATAATACCATCTTCAATTTCACATAACACACAATGAAAATATTAAATGACAATTGATTTCATATTGAAATATTATTAATTAAACACGATTATCATAACAAAGTCATTGGTGTGGTGAGTTTGAAAATGATAAAGCATTTTATGAAATATAAACATAAATTTTTTCCTTAACAACCTGAATAAAAAATCATATATTTATTATCAATTTTTTATAAATGAAGACAAAATATTTTATAGGTCAAATATTTTTTTTATCAAATTATTAATATTTGGGATTTATATTTTCATCATAATGGATTAATGAAATTATATTGATAAATTATTATATTTAATGAGTATGTTATATATTAAATAAATTTAATTAATAATTATATTATTTGTTTTTATTATCTATGTAATTAGGATAGTCATTTTATTATTCAAATTGACGTATTATTCCAAAATGGGTTTTATTACATATTGTACATGGATTAAATAATTAATTTATACCACGCTGTGAAATTATAATTGAAAAATTTGAAAAAAAAATATAATTTCGTCAATCATTAATATGCTTGAGATTATTCTTTGTTATTTTTCAGAAATAATTTTTTATGTGGGTAGTGAAAAATGTCGTTATTTTAAAAAATATCTTTTTTCTACGACATATATTGTAATATAATAGAACAAAAATATTTAGAATTAATTTTGGAATAATAGAATTTCAATTTGATCTAGAATAATCTAATTAATTTCATATATATTATAATTTTAATTGATTTTATTATAGGTTCATTTTTATGCAGAAAACACATTTTTCTTAAAAAAATTATCATTTTTAAAGACTTATATTAAAATATATTTCTTCTATTTAAACAAATTTAATCACATAAAATTGATTAAAAAATCAATTATAATGATAAATGTTGTTTAAAATTTCAATATTATATTTTATAAAAAAAATTAAAATTTTATTAAAATTATGTTATCGTAATGAAGGTAAATTAAGATAAAAACTCAAATTAACTATAAATTTTAAAACATTCCTAAATCCCCATTAATTATTTGTGTGCATGATGTTTCAATATTGATTTTCATTCATGTTCTATATTTGGTTGCTTCCCATGAAATCTTTGTTGACTTCCAGGAGAAGTGATATATATAATAATATTTCATTTCCTTCATTTTATATCATGAATGTGTTTTAATTATTATGATTGGTGTAAAAATACATTATTTAAAAAAATAATAACCTAATTATTTAAAATTATTTAATATATTGACAATAAATTATTTTCAACCTTTAAATATAATATAATTATACAAAAATCTTATGCATCATCGATACAACTATTGTGAAATCATAGGAAAAATAAAATGTCTGTTTAAATATTTTAATAATGATAATATTTAGATGATTTATGTTATTAAATGTATTTTATATATAAATATGATGTATAAATGATTATTTATGTGCATTAATTCCAGTAAAATGTCTTTCTTCAAAAATATAATGTCATGTTTAGTGAATTGTCCGGAAAATGAGTTAAAATGGTATACAATGTTTATAAACAATTTTTAAATAATTATAAAATCATAAAACTCCAATCACAAACCATATTTATCGGAAATTTTAGATTATATAAAAAAATTTCAATTCCTATTCCACAATTATTTTTTAAAAAATAATGTTATGAACAATAAATATTAAAACATTTGTAATAATGATTACAGATAAATATTGTGAATGAGGGTATTTAAACAAATGAAAATTTTTAAAATGATAACTAAACATGTATAAATTTTATTTTATGGATATATTTCAACCATATTCACATTATATTCTAATATCTATCATTTTTGATAAATTATTAATCTTTTAGACACATATCATATATTAGAATTTCATGTATTTACATGATCACCACCTATATCACATACAAAAATGTGTACCCTATAAACTATTATTATCACCTCTTGATCCATTAATAATTTAAAATCTCTTACCAAATACCTTTCAAATCATTCATATGTGTTCTTGTCTCAACAAAATACCATCATAATAAGGCTTAAGCTATAGTCCCAGGGAGTTTTTCAAAGTAAGAGGTATAATACATAACTGAGTGTTTCATGATTATTTATTTTTATTCCTCATTAAAAATATTCATTAACATTGATTAAGTAATAAGAAATTTATCTTATATATAATTAAATTTTATTATCATTATTTTAAACTATTTTGTTCTTTATTATTATTTCTACAAGGAATAAAATCATCACTCATGTGTATGTGTGGATTACCTCTTTGACTGAGGTGTTTCGTTTATCATCACGAGTTCATATGGTTGTTTAAAATGATGTATAAAAGGGATATATATAATACCAGAGATATAATTATTCTTCAATTAATAAAATATATTAATTACCTTTTTAAAACTAGATTTTTTTGGAAAATAATAAAGTTGTCTGTGTGTACGTGTGGACTACCACCTCCATGATGTAATGTGATTCTTTTTACATTTACAAATTACAAGGAAGGTCATGAGGATATAATTAGTGAATTAGTGGAAAATGATTAACATATTTAGGAATATATAGAATAAAAAAATTATATACATTATTTCACTTATATCCAGTAGAAATAATAAAACCTCCTTCATGGTATATACTAACTATCACCTCCATGAAATGACGTGATTCATTTTTGATGAACAACAAGCATGGTTAGTTTTAAAGGTTTATTTAATTATTAAAATTATAATAATTACATCATTAATAATATTTAGTTAATGGAACCATTATTTTTTTAGCTAATTTATCACACTAAAATTGATTTAATATTATTAATAGAACGTACCCAAAATGTACAATGTAAACATAACCGTTTTTGTATCAAAATGAAAATGGAAATAAATTAAGAAAATAAAATAATGATAATGGTATAAATATGAAGAAACCCATAAATAATTAAATAAGAAATATAATTTCCTTATTTGGTTGTTAGATGTGGTACAAAGATTGGTGGGATATATTGTAATGAATTTCCCTTTAAAATCGCGTTTTATGATCTTCATTAAAATATATTTCTTCACCATATAGATATTTATCAAATGATTCACTAATTTTATTATTTATGTTTAAAATACTGTTAAAGTTCATTTCAACTAATTTATTATTTGACTATAAATTACTAAATGGAATCTTTTGAATTATTTTTGTACCACACCCTTTTCAATTTTTACAAAAGTATGAAAATAATGTTCTCTTTTTCCATATTTGGCATGAACAAATTTTTCAATTGTTATAACTATTCATTAATTTGAGTAATATTTTTTATTTTTCTCTAGTTATTATAAAATAATGGATCATCCTGAATATTCAATTTTTTGTTAAAAACAATATTGAAATACAATTTTATTTCTCTTATTTTTTCCTTGAAGGATCGATTGTTATATTATATGTATTTACATCTATGTCAGCATCATTTTATGATTCAAATTATCTATTAAATGTATAATCAATTGATATTGTATGATTTATTTTGTTTTATTGATTAGTATCATGTTGTTTCATTTATTTACTAAGAAAAATATTAACATTCCTTATGCTAGTTTTTAAAAAAAAATGTTCATTGTGTTATTTTTTATTTCTTTCATATGATGAATGAATTGAACTTGATATTTTTTAGAAATGTCACATTATATCCAATTGATGAATTGGTATGTCTCATGATGAAATTATTCTGGGTTATTTTTGGTTTTTCATTGCAATTATATATGATATCTTGACCAGGGGAGTTGATAGTATAATTACAATCTCTTGGGATAAGGGATTGATGGTATTATTATGATTTATGAAGTTATTAATTCCATAATTATGAAAACAGTTATTATTATCCGTGTGATTATTTTTATCCCTGAGTATATTACATGTTCTAGTTTTTTATTCTTTCATGGAAATCAGTTTATTTCATAATATAAGAAAATTATCATAAATTTAAAAATATTTTTTATTATATAAAATGTGTAAAATGTTTGTTTTAAATGATAATTTTTTTATCTAGAAACCCTCATAAATTAAAATTTTTTCTTTAGTATTACTTATTAAATTGTTTAAGAAAAACATTAGTAACAATTTTATTTCATGAATATAATGTAACTATTTTAAATTTAATGTTTAATATGACAAATTAAAAATATACATATTATTTTTCATGAATTTTAAAATGATTTCCATGTTTTTATTTTTTATAACCCTAAATT
This sequence comes from Viscum album, assembly GCA_963277665.1. Classification (NCBI taxonomy): domain Eukaryota; kingdom Viridiplantae; phylum Streptophyta; class Magnoliopsida; order Santalales; family Viscaceae; genus Viscum; species Viscum album. Next base: position 825,169,217 of record OY728123.1, read on the forward strand.
TTTATTCTCATCCCAATGTCTAAAATATTTTTTACATGTCATGAGTACGTGTAAGAAATAAATAATGTTCAATGGTGACTCTCTATGAATGAGGACAAATTTCAAATAATAAATTTTATTTGTGTTCCTAAGAACATGCTTTTGAGGGAAATGTTTAAGACTTATTATGGAATAAGAATATCTGGGTATAATGGTAAAAATTACAATTCCTGAGAAAACAAAGTTATTATATATGTATTAGTTATATTTATTTTATAAATATAAGAATTAATTATATTATCGAGGATTAAAGAGACTTTTTTTTAATAAAAATATAATTATAAAAGTTAAAATTGGGGTAAATATAGTGTGTATTAAATCCAACCTATAAGAGTGTGATTTTAGCTCTGGATCTGGGTGTATGGTTCTAGGGAACAGCATTGTTAGTTTAATATATTATCAACGATCAAAATTTTATGAATGATTGATTTAAGAAAAAAATAATATTTTTGAATCAAGGAATTTCAATATCCTTTATGGAAGACACTAAATAACATTCATTAGATGGATCATTTCAATAAAATAATTAATTGACATAAATGTAAAATATTAGTGAAATATATGATAATATTTAATTATATGAATGTTATATATTTAAAATTTTTGATAGGAAACATTAATTATTAAATGGATATATGTATGTTTGTTATCTTTTAAGTCAGGTAATTGAGTTAGTTTCCTTATCGGTGAAACAAATTTATGGTATTTCGTTCTAATAGTTTTAATTTTTACTATGATTTACATTAGTTTTGTTTTGATGGATGTTTTGAATGACACATATTTATTACCACTATAGTAAGTGTATTTATCTAATCAATGAGTCAATATTTTTATTGGTTTCACAGTTTCATCTCTTAGACTGTCTACTCTTGATATATACTAGGATAGTCTATTCTATAATTTGAATAAACACTATGAAGATCCTTATACATATAATTTTCATTTATTTTTTAATGATAGTTTTCAATGAATATTAGATTAGAAATTATGCGAGAAAAACCATATTGGGAGGGTGCTTCCTTGAGGATGTTTGATTGACATGAATGTCATGAACATCATCCATAAGAAATACATTGGTTTTATTATTTGAGATAATTTTTCATTATTTTAATAGAATTTTTATCAAAATTGAGTGAGTTAATTTTAGTTAAATATCCAAATTGGGAAATAAATAATTCATCTTGGTACCATACATTGAGTAATCGGTTAGTGGGTCCATATTAGTAGTAAGAATTTCTCCATTAACCGTTGTAAGACCTGGTTCAATGAAATAACCTCCCCACATTGAATAAAAATGTATTTACAACGTAGATATGAGTTCATGTATATGTATTAATAGGATAACTCCTTTTAATTATGGGTATTGATAGTTATTAGTCCACAATAGATTATATTCTAGAGATAGACCAACTTGATCATAAATTAATTGAGTATTGACTAGAGAATAAATTCCTTCATGGAACAACATCATAAAAAAATTATGTTGGACCATAGGTTTTTTCTTATTCATCACACCATACTAAATATATAGGATCACATTCTATATAAATTAAAATTTACAACCAAATAAATAAATTATATAAGGACTAAAAATATTATTCTTTACCGAAACTGTTATAACTCTATCTCAAATCATGATTACAAGTGAATGTTTTTCTTTTGAAAAAATGGTATCAAGTGTGACAATTATAATGTTATACATATAATGAGTGATTATAACAATTAAATTAATACATATAACATTTTAAATTTCATGGGAATCCACGATTATGAAGTACCCACCTATAATGTTCAACAGTTATGTGTATAAATTCCATATATGTTTTTGAAATAGGGATCTTAGAAAAATTATGATCATGTTTCATCTTTATATAATCATAAAGTAATTGAAATGAACTATAGGTTATATGAGGGGTTTCACCACATGGTATATGATCTTTCTCCTAGTAGAGTCAATGGATAGATTGTATGGTGAGACTTACCTATTTCCTTGACGTTAACTATAAATCCATTATAAAGGTAGTGTATGTTACCCCAATATGATCATCCATGTTCTATAATAACCATCAATTGAGAAACATCCATAAATGGATGAATAGTCAAATTCATGGGTTTTACTCACATATTACTAGAAAATGTCAATCTATATATTGGCCATTCTTTAAAATGGTCCAGTCGGAATTTAGATCCACCTAGCTTATCATTGTGGGAATTTCCTAGAACATTGTTCTTTGAGTTTTCACCTGTTAGACAAAAGAAATACATCGAACCAATTTCATAATGTGATATTACGTTGTGTGTTAATTTCATTCATCGTCTAATATTCACCCACCATTAATAGATTTCCCAGGGTAATGAGAATATTTTCAACATTATCGTAGAAATTATGAGTAGGTGAAATATCATAGTGCATTTCACTAAGAATGAGGCCTCACCAAATTCTATAAATTTCCCCATTTTTTCATATTCCACATGTAATAGATGAAATATTTATTTTTAAACAATAACAACTATTAATATTTTCGAAATAGAAGGTATTGTTCTATATTGACAACTGTGAATTCCAAATGGACTCATATAATATGAGGTCCCATTGATGGTCTTCAATAATAACACTACTCTAGTTCCCCAAATATGGTCATGATAATTATTTAATGAAATTTACCATGAACGTATTTCTAAATGGAGACTCCAACACTTTTAAAATCCAATATAAATATTCAATTGATTGTATGATATTATAGAATGATTTGTGCATAAATTTATAGTTTTTTATTCGATATAACTATGTAATTTTCTATGTAGTACTATTTTATATATACACATTAATAAATTATATATTCAATAAATTTGATTCACATTTCATGGAAACCTCCTCATGATATAATTTATATTATTTCTATAGTGATACGTTGTTTTTGGTTTCAGAAATAAATTTCAAAGATAGAAAAATTATGTTAGTTCAACAAAGGTAAATTACGATAAAAAATAAATTAAGTATAAAAGGAAGAACATACCAAAGTTCCCATCACTTATTCAGGTGTGTGGTGTTTCTATACGTTTCATCGTTCAGGTGACATGTTTTGTGTCTGCAATTCATATCATAGTAGACTTCAAATAGAAGGAAATGTTATTTATAATAATATATCATTTTCTATCATTTTATATCTTAAATATGTTTTCATTATTACGTTATAATTAAATATATATTTTTTAAAAATCATAAGAACATAATTATTTAAAATTATTTAATTCCATGTTAATAAAATATTTTTAACATTTAAATATAATATATTTATTTATAACTTTTATGCATTGTCAACATAAATACTTTGTAAGCATAGGAAACAATGGTTTTAAAAATATTAATAACGACAATATTTATATGATTTATGGTATTAAATGAATTATATATTTTAATATGATTTATTAATTGTTATTGAAGTGCTTTAATTCTAGTAACATTCATATATTAAAGCATTTAATGTCACATTTAAAAAACACTGATGAATAAGAGTACAAATGGTATTTAATGATTAAAAATATTTTTTATATAATTATCAAATCATAAAAATACCTTCAAAAAATTTAATCATAAAATATAGATTATATCAAAAACAGTAAAATTATTTCCCCAAATTATGTTTTTAAAAGTACTGTTATGACCCATAAATATTGATATATTTGTTACAATGATTACAGTTAAACTAGGATAATGTGGGGGTTAAAATTATGTGTTTAAAATGATACATAAACCTGTATAAATCTTTTTGGATGGGTATATTTTAACCATATAAAAATTATATTATAATATATATCTTTTTTATCCATTATTCATACTTTAGACACATATTAATCATTGGAATTTCTTGTATTCATATGATTGACACCCACCACACTTATATGTGTTTTTATCCAATCTACTCTACTCCCACCTAATTATCCATCTATAAATGAAACTATCTACAGAAATACATTCCAAATAATTTCTTATATGTTCTAGTCGCACCACAATACCATCCTAATAATTCTTGAGGTATAATCTATTCGAGGTTTTCGTAGTAAGAGGTGTCATGGAAAACTGATTGTTTCATGTTTATTTATTTTTATTAATCCTTAAAAAATTCAATAACTTTGATGAAATAATATCATAATAATCTTCCATATGATGAAATTTTATTCTCATTATTTTAGAACTATTTTTCTTCTCATTATTCAGTCTATGGGGAATGGAAACATCGCTTATGTGTATGTGGGGATTATATCCACGAAGAGATGGGTTTAGTTTTCCATCACTAGATCATATAGATGTTTAAAATGATTTACCAAAAGAATATATATAATATTAACAACATAATTATGATTCTATAAATATAATATATCAATTACCTTCTTAAACAATGATTTTTTGGAAAATAATAATGTTATTCATTTGTATGTGGGGACCACCACATCTATGTTGTAATGTTATTCATTTTACATTTAAACCTTACATGGATGGTTATAAAGAAGTAATTAGTGAATAAGTGTAACATGATTGACATATTTAAGTTTATATAGAATAAAAATATTATATACATTATTTTAGTTCAATCCAACAAAAAAATAAAATATCATTCATGGTATATACTATGTATCATCCCCATGAAATGATGTGATACATATTTCATGACTAACATGCTTGGATAGTTTTCGAAGTATATATAACTTATAAATATGATAATAATAAAATCAATAATAATATTTATTAAATACAACTTTAAAACCATTACCTCATTCTACACATTGATATTGTTTCAATATTATTAATCAAATGAACCAAAAATGTACAATGTGAACATAACCATTTCTGTAACAAAATGAAAATGGAAATAAATGAAAGAAATTAAATAAAGATAATTTTATCAACATTAAGTAATCTAAAATAACTAAATAATAAATATAATTTCATTATTCGGTAGTTAGAGGTTGTACGAAGAAAATTGTATATATTGTAGTGGATTTCACTTAAAAATTATGTATTATGTTTTTTTTTAAAATATATTTCTTCACCATATACATATTAATCAAATGTACAATGAATTTTATTATTTATGATTAAAATATTTTTAAATATCATTTCATCTACATTTAACGTTCACTAGATGTTACTAAATGGAATCTTTTTAAATTTGTTCATATGACTCACTTTTCACTTTTTAGAAAAGTATTAAAATAGTGTTCTCTTTTTCCATATTAGGCATGAATACATTTTCTATCTATTATGACTATTCATTAATTTGATTATTATTTTGTATGTTTCCATGGATATTTTGTAATAATGGAATGTACTCAATATTCTAACATTTTGTTTATGTAAAACATTATCAATATAGACTTGTATTTGTCTTATGTTGTCAAAAAAGGATTGATTATTATTTTAAAATTATTTATATCTATGTCAGCATCATTTTATGATTCATATTATCTACTAGGGATATACTATAATGTTACTATATTTCATATTTCCATTTATGGAATATGATCATGTTGTTATATTTATTTTCTAGGAGGAATGATGACATTTCATATGCATGTTTTTTCAACAAATTGTTTTTGTTTATTTTGTATTGTTTTTTTGTTCATTTCTATCATATGATGAATGCATTGAACATTCTATGTATTTGGAATGGAACATTATATATCCGTTATAAAATGATAGGTCTCATGAAGAAAATTTGATTGGTTATTTTTAATATTTTAGCCCAATTATATAAGATATATTTACTAGGGGAATTGAAAGTATGCATACAATGTCTTGGGATAAGGACTTGATGGTATGATTATGATGAATTACATTAATCATTCCATAATTATGGAAATAGTTATTACAATCCATGTAATTATTTTTATCCTTTAATATATTTCATGTTCTAGTTGTTCACATTTTTATTGACATTATTTCATTTTATAATATAAGAAAATGATCATTGATTTAAAAATATTGTTTATTATCTTCAATGGGTAAAATAATTTAATGGAAAATACACATATTTTTTCATAAAAAATCATGAATTATATTTTTTCCTTTAGGATTAGTTATGAAATTTTATATGAAAAAATGGGTATAAAGTTTATTTCAATATCAAAAACCCAATATTTTAAATTTAATGTTCAATATGATATGTGAGAAATTTAATTATGATTTTTCCTGAATTTTATGTTGATTTAGTTATTTCCATTCCATTTATATCCATTACTATTATTTGAACCCAAAGTCTGAAATATTTTTTTCATTCCTATATATGTGTAAGAAATAAATAATATTCAATGGTTACACTCTATGATTGATGAAACATTATAAGTAATAAAAATTGGGTTGTGATCCTAACAATTAGTTTTGAGGGAAATATTTAAGACTAATTATGGAATAATAAAATGTTGTTATAATAGTAAAAATTACAATTAGATATGAAATACATGGGATTCAAAATTTATTAATTATCTAAATTTTATAAAGATATTGGCATGAACATACTATCCAATATTTAAGGGAAACATTTTTTTAATTTTAATTATATAACATAAAATTTGGGTCACTTTAGTTGGTATCAAATACAACCAATTATGAGTAGGATATTATCACTAGATTAGGGTGTATGGTTCTTGGGGAACATCATTGTGAGTTTAATGGATTATGAAGGATCAAAATTTTAGGAAAAAATGATTCAAGGATATAATAAAAAAAATTAATAAGGAATTTCAATATCTATTATGAAAAACATTAAATAACATATATAATATGGAGCCTTCGCTAGAAATAATGACTTAAAATAAATGGAAAAAATCAAAAAAATACATGATAAGATATAATTGGATGAATGTTTTAAATTTTATATTGTTGGATAAGAAATATTTATTATTCCAAAGATAAAAGTATGTTGGTTATCTTTTATTTTAGACAACTGATATTGTTTCTCAATCTATGAAACCAAGTCATGGAATTTCTTTTGAACAGATTTAATCTTGACTATGATTTTCATTGGTTTTTTTTCATGGAAGTTATGAAAGACTCAAATTTATTGTCACTTTTGTAAGCATATTTATCCAATCATGGAGTTAATGTTCATCTTAATTTTACAATTTCATCTATCAGAGAGTATACTCATGAAATATCCTAGGAAAATATATTCTTTGATTGGAAGACACTCTATAAATATCCATAAATGATGTAGTTTCGTTGATAAAGTACTCAGAGTTTTTGATGAACATGAGATCCGAAATGATGTGAGAACATCCATATCGGGAGTGTCCTTACTTGGGGAAGTTTAATTGACATTGAATTCATGAACATCATCCACAAGAAAATACATTGGGTTTTTTATGAGCGGGAATTCCTCTAGATATTCATATAATTATTATACCTATTTAATGAGGGTATTTTAGATATATACCTAAATAGTGATATAAAATAAGTCAACATGGTACCATACGTGGAGTAACTGGTCAGTTGGTCAATATTAGTAGTACAAATGTCTCCCTTAACTGTTATAGAACCTGTATCTATGAAATAACCTCACCACATTGACTACAAAAGTATTTAATATCGATATATAAGTGGTTTTCTTATATATTAATGGGATAAATCCTCTTAATGTTTAGTGTTGATAGTGATTAGTCCTAAATAGATTATATTTATTGATAGAACAACTGGATAAAAATTAATATAATATTGACTAGATAATGAATTCCTTCATGAACCGACATCATAAACAATTTTTACGCACCGTAGGTTATTTCACTTTAATCACACCACAATAAATAGATGGGATCACATTAAATATATATTAAAAATGAAAACTAAATAATTATAGTTTATAAAATATAACAATATAGTTTTTATCCCATCTACGAGAACTACATCTCAAATCATGATTACAAGTGATTGGTTATCTATTGCAACAATGGTGTCTATTTGGACCATGCTAATCTTAATAAGGCATGGATATGAAATCTGAATGAATATCTACAACATTTTCTATTTCATTGGAATCCATGTATATCAACTAAACATCTATAATGTTCAACAGTTATGTGTATAAATTTCATATAATTTTCAAAAATAGGGATCATAGAGACATTATGATCATGTGGTATCATTATCGACCAATAAAGGAATTGAAATGAACTATAAGTTATATGATGGGTTTTACCACATGGTACATGACCCAACATGTATTAGAGTCTATGTAAGGATAGTATGGTGAGACTTTGATTTTTGTCTGATGTTACGTATACACCCATTAAATATGATGTGTCTGTTACCCTAATATGATTGTCCATGTTCTATAATAACAATCAAATAAAATACACCACTAAAATAATGACTAGTCAGAGTTATGATTTTATCACATATATTACTAGGAAATGACAAGATATATTTTGGACTTACTCTAAAACGGACTAGTAGGAATTTTGATCTCCTTGTATTTCTATGGTGAGATTTTCCTAGAACTCTTTACTTTGGGTTTCCACCCATTAGACCATAAAAATATCTTAAACCAACCACTATAATGGATATTGAGAAGTTGGTTAATTTAATTCATTAAATTATATTCAACTAGAATTAATATATATATCAGGGGAATGAAAATATTTGCAAAATTATCCCCAACATTATGGGTAGGTGAAATATGATAGTGCATTTCACCAAGGATGAGGAATCACCAAATTCCTTAAATTTCTTAAATATTTATGTCCACATACCCTAGAATAGATGAAATAATATTATCATAAATAAAAACTATTAATATTTTGGAAAAGGAAGGTATTGTACTTGGTTGAGAACTATGAATTATAAATGGCACCATAAAATATGAGGTACCTTTGATGTTATTGAATTTTAACACTACTCTAGTTCCCCCAATATGGCCATGAACAATATTTAATGAAATTTACCATATATGAAGGTCTCATTAGAGACTCCAACATTTTTTATGTCTAATTTAAAGAATAGTTTGATAGTAAGATATTATAGAATTTTTTTGCCTCCATTTAGAGGTTTTAATTCATTATACTGGGAAATTATTTAATTATAATGATTTTATATCTAAACATTCATAAATTACATATTCAATAAATTTAATTCCGATCTATTTGAAAACTTCTATTAATGAATTTGACAGGAATGGGATAAGGATTTATTCTATTTTTTTGTGAATCATTTAGAATAAAAAATAAATGGAGAGGGGACTTATTTAATAGTGTGTAATTGAACTAAGAGAATCTATTTAAATTTCAAATTACATAATGATTATACATGGTAATATTTTATTTACTAATTATGATATATTTGATTATATATTAAAGAATAGATATTGAGATATTGATAAAATATATATTAGGTAATTTTGAAATATTTTATAAGGAATTTTGATATTTTATAATACATTGTGATTAAAAATAAATTGAAACAAGACATATAACATATGGATGAGGACATGTAAAATGGGGTGAGGGTTAAATGATGAAATTTTCAATTTTTGAACTTCTATTGAGCTTACCATGGTTCTATCTCAAATTCTAGTTATCATATAATGGTTCCATGATGCTTGTTCCATGAATATTCTAAAAAGGATAATGTTTCAAGATGTTAATGATCCATCATATTCTAATATTAATTTAGTCCAAGACTCTCAAACTACGCCTTCTACACCTTATTTCCCAAACCCATCGCTGACGTATAGTGTTCTCATACTTATAGCTATAAAGCATGCCACATGGAAAAAAATATGTATTCATACATATCGGTTTTACATAAGTAAATGATATTATTTAGATAAGTGGAACACCCCTTACCGATATGTATAAATAAGTGTCCCATATCAGAATGAAAGAATGAAAAAGTTATGTGTGCCTGTCTCAACATACGCATGTGACCTCCTCAATAAACTAAGTGTGTTCCTTGAGAAGATTTAAGAACAAGTAAATGGCTACACATAATTTGATTATACTCATCTAAATTGAAACCAATTTTGAGTGGGGGTAATTTTAAACACTCAGATATGAAAATTATGGTGCAATTACCCAGTACCTATAGAAAATCTTCAAACCTTTCAATGGGATAAAGAATAAATTAGTCTTTCTGCCTTGTTTCCATCTCTGAGTGATGTTTTGTATTCCAAACATCAATTCCTATGATTAATTCCATATTCAAATAGATGGTGTACTAAATGAGGAAGCCAATAGTTATCATGGTTCCCATCTCTCATTTTGTACATATGTACCTTAACCTCTAATTCAAGTAGAGGATAACTTCTAGCAAAATCTACGCACATAAAAAACTATGTATATGCACCCAGGTCATTCCAGATTCCAAAAAATTTATTTTTGAATAAAAATGGATTTTTTAATCAATAAATATGAGTAAGTATTGATAAAATGTCTATTTAAAACCTCCAATAATTATGATCATTTAAAGAGACCACATCACCTATACAATGGTCAGGACTATCTAGGAGCGTGATATTTATTCATGAGAAGAGAGGTCTATTTAGGATAAAATATTGAATAAGATACAATATGTATGGTAAACAATGAACTAATGACATTATTTGAAATTTTATGTCCTATTTGAATAAAATAAAATCATTTTATGTATTTTAAAGTTTCAAAAAAATTGAAATTGTTTTAAATCAAAAGAAAATTGGGAAATTGATAGATTCTTATTTTAAGGGAATATTATTTGATTTAGACATTGGGAAATTATTGGTAGGTTTGGAAAACATGTTTACTATATTTAAATGACACATTTAACTCATTAAAAATGTTTCTGGTTAATCTAAAATCTCAGGAATTGTGTATATAATTATTACATAACGAATGATATTCATTTTTGAACATAAAATTTGTACCATTGTAAATTTTATGTTTAGAAATAAAAATTACAATTTTTATAAAATACAATAATAATTAATTTATTAAAAAATTATTACAATTTATTTAAGTTCTTAATCTGGATATTTATTTTATGAAATTAAAATATTTATATATTATTAAATTATTCATGACAAATATTATTTATATATTATTTTATTAATTTAGGTAAAATTATTATTCAAAGGGTTAGGTTATTATTGTCAATGGTCTGGATAATATTCCTAACTTTAACATTAAGATTTTGAGGTTCAATATCTTATGAAAATGTTTTATTACTTCATATAAATACCTTTTCATTCCTTTTGAAATCAATAACTATACTGCCTAGAAAGGTTTTCTATTTCCCATTTCTAAATATTCAATTTGTTTATTTATATTTTATTTTATTCATAATGTTATTATTGGGTTTTATGATTATAATAGATAGAGATAATTCAAATATTATAATTTAAGTATTTCAGTTTTATTTTTTCCCATATTATTATATATAATATTCATGGTTTTAGTTGTTGACTAATCTATGGATATACATTAATGAAATTATTATTTTAAGGTTTTTTACATCTTATAGTATATTTTACTATATAATTTATTGTATCACTCATTTTTTTAGGAAGCAAATATCCCATATAAAATATAGGTTGTTAAATTCGTCAACCATTTAGAAATTTTTTCATTTACAATTAAACTAATTTTTATGATTGAGAATAGATTAGGGTACTTCAATTATAGTTTTTCCTCAATTCCCCATTTCACCTATCATATTTATGGGATTTTCACAAAACATATTCATGGTTAGTAGTATTTTTTACATAAAAAATATATAACTATAGTCCAAAATCATCATAAGATTTTCCTCATAGAATATTTAATGGGCTATTTATACCACCTTTAGATTTTGTACATGTGAAGGACCAAACATGTACTTCTTCAAAAGATATATAGCGAAAAATATCATGAAAACAAGCCATGTTTAATGGATGTTCAAAATAGTAGTCCACTACTCCTATGAGAAAAATGATCTCAAAGGGTCCAATATAGTTATGGAAAATATTTCCATTCCTTCCAAACTTCATGAGTTTCTTCAATTGTGTATCTAGAAAAAAACATTATCTCCAACTTCAATCTCCATGTCCCTTTTATATTTTTCAGAAGTGATCTTCTACAAACATTTAGTAGATTTTATATTTTATTGGATGGATTGAAACTTTTTGTTCATCACTTTCATTAGATTAAGTTAAATTAGATCTCTTTCACCAATATCATCCCAATACGTAATTGTTATACATTAATTCAAATATAGAGCTTCATATGGGGAAATATTGAATACTTGAGTGGAAGTTGATGTTGAATTATAACTCAACCAATGTGATATATTGAAACCACCCACCTTTAAATTCCATGGAGAATGATCTTAGTATATCCTTAAGAGTTTTAATATTCCTTTATAATTGGACATCAGTATGGGGGCGATAGGTTATGCTAAAATTCAATTCGATATTCCAAAAAATATGAATAATTATCTATAATTTAGAGATGAACTGTGGATCATGATCAGAAATGATAGTATGTGGTATCCCATAGATTTTCACTACATTCATTAAGTTTATCCAAGAATATTGTTCAAGGGAGAAATTATCCTATGTTTTTATGAAATTGGAATCCTAGTGTGTTGATAAGTAATAAAAAAATATTTAATTTTTTCCATTAAATATCTTTAAAAAAATAGTGAAAATGTCTAATTTGATGTTCTACCATTTGAATGTTGGTATAGAAATTGGTTTCATCATCCCCTTGAACTTCAGTTACTCTATTTTAACATACTGATATACCAATAATTCTGAGTTGTATTAAAAAATTTCCTTCTTCATGCTATATCACTAGAAGTGCTCTCAAATATCATGGTACATATTTTTACATCTGTGATTAATAGAGAAATACAAGATATGTGAATTTTCAAATTTATATTTCATTAACTGATGTGATTTAGAAACACAAATTCTATTTCAAAACTAAATGAAACCATCTTCATCAATGTGGAATTCAAGAATATTCCCTTCCATCACTCTTTTTACCTTCCATTATAATTATAAGTAATCCATTTTTGCATGCTTAGTCATATACTAGATCGATGGTTTGAAAATCATTATGGAATGTACGATGTATTCATTAACATTATTATTTATATATACATAAATTTTATGTCCATAAATATATTTCCTTTATCAATCTACATCATGGATAAAGCAGCATGCTCCTTTTTACTAAGAGAATTAACTACCTTATTCTCCATTCTAGGATGGAAGTGAAAAAAAATTGAACCCTTCTTCATATCAAACCATATTTTTTAATTCAAGTTGAGTTCATTCTCTGTGGATTTACATTATACTCCTGTAATCTATATATATATATATATCACACTTCTCAATAAAGTGGAAATGCATCAAAATCATCAGAGAAATGATAATGGATACTATATCCAAATCAAGGATTAGGTAGATCTTCTCTTGGAAATTAAACTATTATTAGGTTTATCTTATCAATTTTTCTTTCAATATGATTATATGACACAAGAATATATTTTAATAATCACTATATATCATAATCCCATATCCACTTAATGGTAGTGTGAGTACTGATGTAATGATTAGCCTATTATTTTTCTCATTAAATATGTCCCTACTTACATCTATATTGACATAATTTTCTATTTTATATTGTCATATAGTTATTGGGATTCAATATCATGGTAAATTTCAAAACAAATAATAATTTAACCATGTAATCAAAGAAAATTATGTTATTTTATGAAGCTTGAGGGTTTACGTCCCCCCTTAATTAGATTTTTCTTATATGGTTCTTAAAACACATTATATAATGTGACAATGTTCTTGAAAAATGTGACTTTTTTCATCCAAAAGTCATACTTTTTGAACATATCATCCATTTAGTCCATTAATAATTTTTTCATCATTATCTTTGTATTCTTTTGTTGATCCTCCTTTCAATTGGAGTAAAAGATAATACGATAAATGAAGAGGACCAAACAAAATTCATCCTTGTCTCTAAGGAATATATTCATCAAATACATTAATATTCTACAGGAATTAGTTAGGACATAGGGAATCACTATGAACTAATATTGTTCATATATTATACGGAAGGCTTTATTTTTAAAAGATTTGTTAATTACCTTCATGTGATAATATACAGAAAGAAAATTCTCCTTTCATAAGTACTCATATCCTTAAATATTGTCCAAAAATTCATTAAAACATTGATGTGGATACTTGTTCTTTATCATGATATTATTGATATCCAGATAACCAATAAATTTTTAAAACATTATATCATTTTTCTTAAAAAATATAACTTGTACACCCTAGTGTTGTGATCTTGGGAATATTAATTCTTCCATTTTCACATAAAAATTCTTATTAAACATCTCCAGTTTGATTTGGGTCATCTTGTAGGCTCATATGGAGATAAGAGTGTCTCCATGTATAATCTATGTTGAGAACTCTATCTAATGATCTATGGGTAGAATGAAAAAATCATCAATAAACACCACAATATATTCCCTTAAAATGGTAATTTACTAAATGATGGTTCTTTCCTTTTATTGAACCATTTGGGAAATATATGCTTCCTAACTGGGTGTCAACACCCACACTATTATGGTATCTTCTAAATGAAATTCATGATCTTCCATTCTTTTGTAAAATATAATGATATGGTTCAAAATATAGCAATAGATTTACTTTTACTAAAAATTGATGTGATATCTAAATAACAAGAGCCAATTCATCCATAATATGTCATAAAATTCCACTAAGGGTATGATTACAAGAAGTTTTTTGTGAATCATCCCGCATACCCTAAAGGAGAGAATTACAACGCTTGGTTGGAATATAAAATTCCACTAGGTGTTTTTTGGAATGTCACTACTTCATAATATCAACGTTTTGATCAAATAGCTCTATAAAATTATTTGATATAAAGGAATACATATTAGAATAATGGAAGAAAACATTTTTCGTTATGAAGTAAATAATAATTGTGCATTTTATGACTTCATTTTCATGTTACACCTTAGTGATGGTGATGAAATAAGATTTATTGTTCTCCTTAATCTATGGATTATACTTATGTTTATTACACTCAAATACTCATTGTTTAGTTAACACACATATATTGTAACACCCCAGATAATAAAGAATATGACAACTTTATATTTATACATATTTGTGAATCAATTATTAATATTACTTTAAATGGGATGCTATGCTCGATGGCGTACCTAATACGCAACAACGAGTTTCATGGGAATCTTACGTTGCACTATAATAATAAAATAATATTATTTTAAATGGTAGTTAAGGCCTAGCCGTTGTAATGGCGGGAATGAATAGAACTAACTACCAAATGATTATATATGTTTGTTAAATATTTTTACTTTTTACAATAAATGTTAGAGTATTAAAAATGCGAATGAATCCAATTTTAAGCGTAAACATTCTAATATTCTTTAAAAGGTCGATTAACTGACTTTTGATGGAGAACCTCTTTTAAATCCACTTTTTGACAATTTTATGTGTTATATTTTACAAAATAAAATTCTTCTTTAGAATCGGGACATCAAAATTTACTTTGTGTAAATTTTTGGTATTTTTCCGAAAAAATTCAATTTTTAATGAATAGTGAAAAATGTTGTATTTTAATTCAAAACCTCTTTTTAATCTAATTTATTTATATGATTATATTATCTTTAGAATTGGTTTTAAAGTGAAATTATAATATATTTTTACCATTTAATCCAATAGTGGTCGATGGAATTAATTTCACTTTGAAATCAGACTTAAACTAGTGTCAATCTTTTGATACATTTTGTTTCATAAAAACACGCTATTTGTTTTGACAGCGGGAATTAATTATTAAATTAATTAATGTAACTTATATGTTTTGAATTTTCTAAAATATATATCATTTTTGAATTCGGAATATCAAATATAGCTTAGGGTGAATTTTTGGTAATTTTCTGAAAAACGTCAATTTTTGATGAATAGTGAAACCACTAAGTGGTACTTATAAAAACTGATTTTCCATTTAAATTAAATTTTTCCACCTTTCTGTTTTGAATTTCAAAAATCCGACATACATGGTTGTCATTAAGAAGTAAAATGTGGTTCAATGGGATTAAAATAATTTTTTGGTGAATAGTAAATTATTAAGTTTTTAATCGCGATTAGAGATAATTAGTGTAGTTTAAGGTAAGAATAATGTTTTAATAAAATGAAATGACCTAGACACATGTCCTAACCTCACTGGATGTGTTATGGCCGACCAAGACAATCCATGGGTCAACTTGGGGACCCCATAGAGCCACTTTGGTTGGAAAATGACATAAATTCCTTTTTATTTAATGATAAAGTGAAAATGACACAAACATGAGATGTTTTAATAAAACAATTTTTACATGGGGTTATACAAGTCCGATTTTTGACTATAAATAGTCATTGGAAAGATAAAACGATTTCCTACATCATAGTATTTTTATTATTATTTTTAGACATTAAATAAGTTAAATTATTTATGACATCATGATGATGGAGCTATGACCTCATTATTTAACGATTTAAATAAAATGGAAAGATAATGTAATATCTAAGACCACACATGCCCAAAACCTATTGGATGGGTCTATTTCGAACCATTATCACCTTATCCACGAATTATATCAATGTGGGACCTTTTAAATCTGAAACGCATTTTCAAATAAAGTAACATTTTCTTACATTCCAAGAGTGCCCCTCCTCTCCTCTTATAAAAGGCCCCCACCTCTACCTCCTTACCCACACATACAAAGCCTTTGGCTCAGCCATACCCTGCTCATTTTATCTCTCCACATCCCTATCTAACTCCTTGAAGCCTCACTTTGGGCAGAATCCTTTCCAAGGAAGCCTTTGAGCTCAAATCAAAGGAAGTTACCCGATTTTAAGGTAATGTCTTCGCTTGAGTCCTTTTGTTTTATTTTGCTTCTCCAACCACCTAAACTCTTTTTATTCATTTCTTTTGTAACCAATCCAGTATCTTCAATAGAGTAGGATGTTGTTATAAGAAGGTTTCGATCTACACTTACACACACCTACATCTAATGGTTAAATGAACATACTGTTTCTGTGGATGGCGAATTTCTGCCTCCCGAAACGATGATTGTTCAACATTCTTCTAACACCTTCAAAGGTGTCCATTAAGATGAAACTATATTTATATATGATTTCTAATATGTTTATGTTTTACTTAAGCTTCTGTATTTCTCATTTATGGAATACCTTTATGGTTTCCATTATGGGTAAACGTGATATCTTCATTTAAGGAAGTGCGGACTACCGCCCCCTCAAAGTGATTTGATTCGTTAATACCATATGTGGTACGTATAAAGGATATATTTATTGATATTATATATGATTCCATATTGGAATTAAAATACTATTATGTATCATTATGTTTTAATTCCATTAAATATGAAATAGAGATGGAAGTAGCGTTCATGCGTACGTACGGCTTACCGTCTCCATGAACGGTGCATTTCATTTCTTAACTCTAAATGTTATGTAATATTAGAAATTCATGAATATACTGGATATATATGATTTATATGATATATATATGATGAATAAAATTCTGGATATAATGAACCTTTGACCACACGAACAACATGTAATTGTAAGAAGTCCACTTTCGACTTAAGAACCAAGTATCGACAAAACAAACATTATTAAGTTAAATGATTACATAATGTCTATGAAATGGTAATAAGTGATATAAAAGGAATAATGAACTTGAAAAATGTTCTTAAGGAAGTATAAATTAACTCAAGTTTATTATTCAGGATATTAAAGAACGATCGAGTCAAGTCGGACCCGAGGTAAGGGATCTTACTCCTCTCATTCTTTTTAAGTACACTCTTTTATGTCATTCCTTCTAAAGCTCGTCTTTCTTGTTATTGGGATGTTATTTTATATTACTCTTACTATAATTGTTATGTTCATATGATTAAAGACCCTATTATCTCTCATAAATCCATTTTTTAAGTTTTGAGTGGCGCCGTTAGGCTGCCGAATTTTCGTAAGAGATCTAACCTCTCTCTTTCTTTATAAGTACTCTCCTTTATGTCACTTCTTTTAAGCTCATATTTGTTATGTTGGGGGATGTTCTTTTATATTCCTCTTTCTATAAACATTATGTTATTATGATTAGAGATCCTATTTGATCTCATCAATCCATTTTTGTATGTTTTATGTGGCACCGTTAGGATGCCGAGTTTTCGTAAGGGATTTTTCATCTCACTTTTATTCCCGTGAGATTTATGCTACATTTTCCACAATTTCCTCTGAGTGGTGTATGTACTACCCATTATTATACACTTTGTGTAGTATAATTTCATTTATGGGTATTTACATCTTCATTTTATGACCCTTCTTCTTCGGGGTGTACTTTTCGAAAGTTACCCAACTCGGTAAGGGGACCTTTCACCCTCCTCTTTTTAAAAGACTTCTTTTTTTATGTCTTTTAATTCGAATACCATTATGTTGGGATATGTTATTTTATATCCTTATTGATGTAAATTTTATGTCCAAGTGATGAGATGCCCTTTTTATCTCTCATCAACTTATTTTCTAAATTTTGAAGTGATGTCGTTAGGCTATCAAATTTTTGCAAGGGAACTTCTTAAGCCAATTTTGGTTCTTTGGGATAAGCTTGTAATCCTTGAATATGTCATTCTATGAATATGTGTGAATAAACTCTGATTGTTTTACACTTAATATCCACTTATATTTGGTTTATTAGTTTGTCACACATAATTATGTAACTGATTTATCCTTAATCCAAGGATATCGTCTTCGTAAGGGACTTCGTCTCAATCTCCTTCCATTGAGGCATATTTTGTTTTATACACAACTATCTTTTATACGGTGTATAAACCCCTTTGAATTTTACCTTTATACAAAAGGAATCTTTTTCTATGAAGTGTTTTACTAAACGACAAAAAGGAATGTTTCTTTTAACGTACGCGGTGACAACGACCTTTTCCGTCGCCGCGAGTATTATTTGGTCTTTAGCTTCCTCAACAAGCCATGATGTTTTTTAAAATGAAATAAATACCATATAATCTTTTATGTATTTTGGTATTGAAAGTGTTTTTTATAATGGATTTGTTATGTCAATATATTTCAGTGATATATTGTGATCAAAGTGTGGAAATGTTTTCTTTCCATTATGTTTGTTTTATGTCTTATGATTTTATAATGGTACTTGGACATTTAATGGGTGTTTACGTGATAAACCATATGACAGGTGGTGCCGTGAATACCAGGACGGGTGGTTACGTTATAACCTCCAATGCATTGGGTATGGAAGTCGGCCATATGGCTTTTCTGTTAAGTATGTATGGAAGTTGGCTGAAAGGCTATTCCATTATGTGATATGTGTGGAAGTCGACCTTATGGTTATTCCACTTATGTATGTTTATGTCCCAAGTTACCTTTATATGTTATGTGATCTTTATATGGGTTTTATTGTAATATTTTGGTTACATAAGGGTAAGTAATGAACTTTTATTCAGTGAAGAGTTTTTACTACTTCGAAAAGGTGAAATGTATTACTTTGTTAAAGTATACAAGGTTTACTTGTTATTTTGAAAAACTAACAGTTTTCATTCTTTGTGTATACCTTACTGAGATTTTTATGTTCATCCCATGTTTTTGAAATGTTTTTCACAGGACATAACGTGGAATATGGTCAAGGATGGGATCAAGGGAAAGTCATTCTACCTAAAACATGGAACTAGACATATTTCTTTTTAAGAGTTTTTATTTTATGGAAACTTAGTAGAAGTTTCTACTTTGTAATCTTTTGAGATGTAATAGTTATGTCCTAATTCTCTAAAACTCTAAACCTGAAAATATCCTCAATGTGAATTGTTCATTTAATTCAATATTAAGTAAGGTTTAAGGTCGGGGCCTTATAGTTAGTATCAGAGGAAAGTTTATACAACTTTAGGGATTAGGAGTTCTTGTGAGACACATGATTAGTCCCTATATCTATTATTTCAGTTAAATCATTGTTTTATAACATTTTTTCAGGTCAAGTAAAGTCGGTTACAAATGGAAGGAGAATTATGTCAAACGACATTCCTACCTCTTCCTGATGACATCCTTGCAATAATTATTGCAAAGTCATCTTCGGATGATTGTGAAACCTTTTCTAGCATACAACTCACTTGCAAGCATTTTTTTGAGACATCAAACACCTCCACTATACCTCGTTATCATCGTGGATCATGGGTTGTTTTTTGACAAATACTATTTTCACAATATTCTCATATTTTCAAGAAAGGTAAATATTATCAAGGTATTTTCAAATATTTTACCTTATCACAATAATTTGAAGCATATTATGATTTTAAAAATGGTGCTGAGGAAGGAGACCCTTGCGCAAACTATTTATATTTTCTTTTAAAATATATTCTCACATTACATACTTATGTTATTTTAAAAGGACCAATAATAGAAATTTTCAACTCAATTTTGGTCCGACTATTTTATAGAAATCATGTTTTATCAGATGTTTTGGAATTATATGTCATACATGATTATTTTACAAAACTGTTTTTATGTGAACACCCATATGACTCATGTTGTACGAGGTGTATTTGGATGGAGGAAGCAAATTATTTTGAAGGATCTATAAATCATTGTTGTAATGCATGGGACTTCTACCTACGTGAGCAAGATGACGATGAAACCGAGTGGACGCCATGATCAAGGTATGATGTTATTCATTTTTGGAATCGTTTTTTTATCATATGGTGGTGAAATAAGTCTTCAAGAATTAAGATGTTGAGATCATAATGAATTCGGATGAAAATTAAAGGTATAAGGAAACGATTGAGGTTAAAACATGTTAGGGTTATTTTTGTAGTTTTATAAAAAGGACAACATGTAGACCATGTGACAACCCGTCGCGTTGGACAAAGCTGTGGGAATCGAACCCACAACCAAAGTGCAACTGGTATTTATCGCCTACCACTGGACTACGTGAAGTCCCTAGATAGTTTGACTGATTCTTTTTAGTTAGATGATTTTATGAATTAAGAGGAAGTTGATTTTTGGTTATCTATGGATATTTAATAACCTATTATGGAGGATATGTGATTAGGTTAATTACTTTTCAATACGAGAAATTAAGAGCAACTGATGTTGTTTGGAGATAAATTTTACGATTTAACTTGGAAGAATATGTGACTAAATCCCTCAAATATTTGGGTTTCAATCTTAGTTTGGTTTAATTTGAAGAATTTTATGGACAAATTGATTATCGAATGGTCCTCGTTGAACTTTGGGTTTTGTTGGAAAAATTTTGGAGATTAAAAATTTATTTTCTTTTTATAAGGGGTTATCCTTTTCTGGATTATCTTATCTTGTACTAGCCTTTTTTGTTTTGGTTTTGGTCTAAATACATGGGGAGTATATAGTTCTCTTTTTTGGATTAGGTGATTCTCTAGAAGTTGATTATAGTACTATTAATGTAAACAAGTCTTCCTAAATACTCGTCTTTTGGAGGAAATATGAGTTTGTGTAAATGTGAAAGTCAACATGATAAGTGATTATGTTTCCTTATGAATAAATTACTCAATAAAAAGTAACTTAAAACAAAAATGTTTTCTATTAACATTTCCTACTGGGGAATCGAATACCGTTTAACCCATCACAACTTCGTGATTTTCTTGTGGTTAAATTTCTCCTAAACATGTTTTCTATCACTCTCATTCAGAACATGATCCTTTGTTTTTTCCTCCATGTCCATATTTTCGTACTTGGAATCCTAGTATGGGTTAACTCGGGTGACCTTTGTACTTATCTTTCTTTATTTTAAAGTGATTGTTTTACCGACTCTTGTTCCGATGTGGGACTTTCAAAGATGTTCGCAAGCCCAATTTTAAAATTGAGAGGATGCAATTCCCAAAAGGGGGGAAGGTTGTAACACCCCAGGTAAATAAAGAATATGAAATCTTTATATTTATCAATATTTTTGAATCAATTATTAATATTACTTTAAAGGGGATGTTATGCTCGATGGCGTACCCAATACGCAACAACGAGTTTCTTGGGAATCTTACATTGCACTCTAATAATAAAATAATATTATTTTAAATGGTAGTTAACGCCTAGCCATTGTAATGGCGTGAATGAACAGAACTAACTACAAAATTATTATATATGTTTGTCAAATATTTTTACTTTTTACAATAAATGTTAGAGGATTAAAAATGCGAATGAATCCAATTTTAAGCGTAAACATTCTAATATTTTTAAAAGGTCGATTAACCACCTTTTGATGGAGAACCTCTTTTAAATCCACTTTTTTGACAATTTTATGTGTTATATTTGACAAAATAAAATTCTTCTTTCGAATCGGGACATCAAAATTTACTTTGTGTAAATTTTTGGCATTTTTCCGAAAAAGTTCAATTTTTAATGAATAGTAAAAAATGTTGTATTTTAATTCAAAACCTCTTTTTAATATAATTTATTTATATGATTAGATTATCTTTTGATTTGGTTCTAAAGTGAAATTATAATATATTTTTACCATTTAATCCAATAGTGCTCGATGGAATTATTTTCACTTTGAAATCGAACTTAAACTAATGTCAATCTTTTGATACATTTTGTTTCATAAAAACACGCAATCTGTTTTGACAGCGGGAGTTAATTATTAAATTAATTAATGAAACTTATATGTTTTGAATTTTTTAAAATAGATATCATTTTTTAATTCAGAATATCAAATATAGCTTAGGGTGAATTTTTGGTAACTTTCTGAAAAACTTCAATTTTGGATGAATAGTGAAACCACTAAGTGGTACTTATAAAAACTGATTTTCCGTTTAAATGAAATTTTTCCACATTTGTGTTTTGAATTTCAAAAATCCGACATACATGATTGTCATTAAGAAGTAAAATGTGGTTCAATGGGATTAAAATAATTTTTTGGTGAATAGTAACTTATTAAGTTTTTAATCGCGATGAGAGGTAATTAGTGTAGTTTAAGGAAAGAATAATGTTTTAATAAAATGAAATGACCTACACACATGTCATACCCTCATTGGATGTGTCATGGCAGACCAAGATAATCCATGGGTCAACTTGGGGACCCCATGGGGCCACTTTGGTTGGAAAATGACATAAATAGTTTTTTATTTAATGATAAAGTAAAAATGACACAAACATGAAATGTTTTACTCAAACAATTTTTACATGGAGTTATACAAGTCATATTTTTTACTATAAATATTAATTGGAAAGATAAAAAGATTTCCTACATCATAGTATTTTTTTATAATTTTTATACATTAAATAAATTAAATTATTTATGACATCATGATGATGCAGCGATGACCTCATTATTTAACGATTTAAATAAAATGGAATGATAATGTAATATCTAAGACCTACACATGTACAAAACCTATTGGATGGGTGGATTTCGAACCATTATCATCTTAGACACGAATTATAGCAACTTGGGAACTTTTGAATCCGAAACTGATTTTCAAATAAAGTAACATTTGCTTACTTTCCAAGAGTGCCCCTTATCTCCTCTTATAAAAGGCCCCCACCTCTACCTCCTTACCCACACTTAAAAAGCCTTTGGCTCGGCCAAACCCTACCCATTTTGTCTCTCAACATCCCTATATAACTCCTTGATGCCTCACTTTGGGCAGAATCCTTTCCAAGTAAGCCTTTGATCTCAAATCAAAGGAAGTTACCCGATTTTAAGGTAATGTCTTCGCTTGAGTCCTTTTGTTTTATTTTGCTTCTCCAACCCCCTAAACTCTATTTATTCATTTATTTTTTAACAAATCCAGTATCTTCAATATACTAGGATGTTGTTATAATAGGGTTTTGAGCTACACTTACACACACCTACATCTAATGGTTAAAGAACATACTATTTCCGTGGATGGCGAATTTCTGCCTCCCGAAACGATGATTGTTCAACATTCTTCTAACACCTTCAAAGGTGGCCATTAAGATGACACTATATTTATATATGATATCTAATATGCTTATGTTTTACTTAAGATTCTATTTTTTTCATTTATGGCACACCTTTATGGTTTCCATTATGGGTAAACGCGATATCTTCATTTAAGGAAGTGCGGACTACCGCCCCCTCAAAGTGATTTGATTCGTTAACACCATATGTGGTACATATGAAGGATATATTTAATTATATTATATATGATACCATACTGTTATTAAAATAATATTATGTATCATTATGTTTTAATTCCATTAAATATGAAATAGAAATGGAAGTAGCGTTCATGCATACGTACGACTTACCGTCTCCATGAACAGTGCATTTCATTTCTTAACTCTAAATGTTATGTAATATTATAAATGAATTAATATACTGGATATATATTATATATATGATATATACATGATGAATAAAATTCTGGATATAATGAACCTTTGACCACACGAACAACATGTAATTGTAAGAAGTCCATTTTCGACTTAAGAACCAAGTATCGACAAAACAAACATTATTAACTTAAATGATTACATAATGTCTATGACATGGTAATAAGTGATATAAAAGGAATAATGAAATTGAAAAAGGTTCTTAAGTAAGTATAAATTAACTCAAGTTTATTATTCAGGAGATTAAAGAACGATCGAGTCAAGTCGGACTCGAGGTAAGTGATCTTACTCCTCTCATTCTTTTTATGTACACTCTTTTATGTCATTCCTTCTAAAGCTCATCTTTCTTGTTATTGGGATGTTCTTTTATATTACTCTTACTGTAATATTTATGTTCATATGATGAAAGACCCTATTCTCTCTAATAAATCCATTTTGTAAGTTTTGAGTGGCGTCGTTAGGCTGCCGAATATTCGTAAGAGATCTAACCTCTCTCTTTCTTTTTAAGTACTCTCCTTTATGTCACTTCTTTTAAGATCATATTTGTTATGTTGGGGGGTGTTATTTTATATTCCTCGTTCTGTAAACTTTATGTCAATATTATGAGAGACCCTGTTTGATCTCATTAATCCATTTTTGTATGTTTTAGGTGGCGTCGTTAGGCTGCCGAGTTTTCGTAAGGGATTTTTCATCTCACTTTTAATACCGTGAGATTTATGCTACATTTTCCACAATTTCCTTTGAGTGGTGTATGTACTGCCCATTATTATACACTTTGTGTAGTATAATTTCATTTATGGGAATTTACATCTTCATTGTATGACCCTTCTTCCTTGGGGTGTACTTTTCGAAAGTTACCCAACTCGGTAAGGGGACCTTTCACCCTCCTCTTTTAAAAAGACTTCTTTTGTTATGTCTTTTAATTCACATACTATTATGTTGGGATATGTTGTTTTATATCCTTATTGATTTAAATTTTATTTCCAAGTGATGAGATGCCCTCTTTATCTCTCATCAACTTATTTTCAGAATTTTGAAGTGATGTCGTTAGGCTATCAAATTTTTGCAAGGGAACTTCTTAACCCAATTTTGATTCTTTGGGATAAGCTTGTACTCCTTGAATATGTCGTTCTATGAATATGTGTGAATAACCTATGATTGTTTTACACTTAATATCCACTTATATTTGGTGTATTATTTTGTCACACATAATTATGTAATTGATTTATCTTTAATCTAAGGATATCGTCTTTGTAAGGGACTTCGTCTCAATCTCCTTCCATTG
Source organism: Viscum album (assembly GCA_963277665.1). Classification (NCBI taxonomy): domain Eukaryota; kingdom Viridiplantae; phylum Streptophyta; class Magnoliopsida; order Santalales; family Viscaceae; genus Viscum; species Viscum album. Next base: position 825,194,957 of record OY728123.1, read on the forward strand.
AGGAATAGTTCATTTTATTCACAACTATATTTTATACGGTGTATATACCCCTTTGACTTTTACCTTTATACAAAAGGAATCTTTTTCTACGAAGCGTTTTACTAAATGACAAAAAGGAATGTTTCTTTTAACGTACGCGGTGACAACGACCTTTTCCGCCGCTGCGAGTATTATTTGGTCTTTGGCTTCCTCAACAAGACGTGATGTTTTTTAAAATGAAATAAATACCATATAATCTTTTATGTATATTGGTATTGAAAATGGTTTTTATAATGGATTTGTTATGTCAATATATTTGAGTGATATATTGTGATCAAAGTGTGGAAATGTTTTCTTTCCATTATGTTTGTTTTATGTCTTATGATTTTATAATGGTACTTGGACATTTAACAGGTGGTTACGTGATAAACAATATGATTGGTGGTGCCGTGAATACCAGGACGGGTGGTTACATTATAACCTCCAATGCATTGGGTATGGAAGTGGGCCATATGGCTATTCCATTAAGTATGTATGGAAGTTGGCCGAATGGCTATTCCATTATGTGATATGTGTGCAAGTCGACCTTATGGTTATTCCACTTAAGTATGTTTATGTCCCAAGTTACCTTTATATGTTATGTGATCTTTATATGGGTATTATGGTAATCTGTTGGTTACAGAAGTGTATGTAATTAACTTTTATTCAGTGAAGAGTTTTTACTACTTTGAAAAGGTGAAAACTATTACTTTGTTAAAGTATACATGGTTTACTTATTGTTTTGAAAAACTAATAGTTTTCATTCTTTGTGCATCCCTTACTGAGCTTTTTATGCTCATCCCATGTTTTTTAAATTTTTTTCATAGGACTTAATGTGGAATAGGGTCAAGGATGGGATCAAGGGAAAGTCATGTTACCAAAAACATGGAACTAGGCATGTTTCTTTTTAAGAGTTTTTATTTTATGGAAACTTAGTAGAAGTTTCTACTTTGTAATCTTTTGAGATGTAACAGTTATGTCCTAATTCTCTAAAACTCTAAACCTAAAAAGACCCTCAATGTGAATTATTCATGTAATTCAATATTAAGTAAGGTTTAAGGCTGGGGCCTTATATATATAGTCCCCTACCAATTTATAGTAAAATCATTGAATAATGAATGTTTTATTAGGAGGTTCCTTTCTTTCGTCCATCACGTTGTTTATAATCTTTATGTCTCTTCAATATTCAATATATTTTAAGAAATTAATAATATACTTCTTAGAAAAACATTTTAATGTGTTGGTTGGATCCTTTGCCTCTATTTTCATTTGATATACTTTCCAAAAACTCCATTAGTGTCTTTTTATATCCATGTCCATGGGTATATAATCTAAACTCCACATCATATTTTAGAGAACATAATAATACATCTTCATAACTCCTAATGTTTCCGAAAGTTGGTATATTTCAAAGGTTTTTTAAAAAAAAACACTAAACAATCTATCAATTATTTCCTTTCGTTTTGAAAATAAAACCCGAGGCATATCCTGAAATACATTTGAAATTTTCCTTATAATTCATTAAATATTTAACCTAATTTTTATTATTCTTTAGTAGAACAATATTTATATATATTCAATGAGTTTGAGAGAATCAATTATTAAGAAATAATTTATTAAATTATTCTAACATCATTTCTTCCATTTCTTCATTAAGGTTTTTACTCAATATCAATTACCACCATTAATCTTCCTATCCATCTAAATAATAGACTGTCAGTTTCTCCATATCCTTCTAAAAAAATAGATTATAAAAATCATATTTTCTATTTATTTAACCAACTATTACACAAAAAAATTAGATCAGAAGATCTACTAAACAATGGTGATTACTTCTTCATGAAGGACTTGATTCCTAGTTTCTCCTTCTTTAGAGTAGGCAGTGGTTCCATGTTGTTCAGGATAATTTTCATTTTTAGAGACAAGGGGTTAGAATAACCATGATTTTTTGAGAAATATGTATGATACAACCCTATTTTATTGAATTTTGTTTTCCAAATAAATTAAAACTCATTCATGGATATAGTTTAATGTTCCACCATGTTATTCTTTTAATAAACGGATGACTAATTTTTACCTAAAGACAATATATTATTCATATAATTTTAAAATTGTTATTAAAGTTTTCACAAAACCATTATAATGGATGGAATAAAAAGGATTAACTGAATTATTAAAAAAATTATGAATGTTTATAAAACTAATTCATCATAATCTAATTAATTTAAAAGGAAACAAAGAACAATTTGACAATAATGAAATTCAATTTTTGAAAAAGAAATTTCTATTCAAAAACATTTTTTCATAATAAATTTAAAAAAACTCTATTCATTAATAATTTTGAAAACAATTATATCTAAAATATTCAATGAACTATTTTAAATACATCTTATTTGTCTTATAGGAAAGAAATAAGAATAATTCCAATTTAACAAATAAAAATTTGTATTTTTCTAAAATATTCTGTTACCACATTACAATGGAGAAGATATTTCAATAATAATTCATATAACATTTAAAAAAATATATTTTAAAAAATAAAAATAATTTTTTTTATTTTTAAATTTAAAATTCTCTTAGGATGAAATATTATGATCTTTCTAAAAAGATTCATCTTTATGAATAATTAAAAATAGTAATTTTTAATTGAAAAATATCCTTTTTAAATTTTTTTATATTTTTAAATTAAATTTATATTGGTTTTAAAGTATAATATGTTCAATTATACATCTAAAAAATCAAATTTAGTTCATTGTATTCAATTTCATATTGATATTTAAAATAAAAACTATTTAAACAATTAATAAACAACAATTTTTAAACTCATTTTCTCATTATGTTCGTTGGATTAATGAATTAATAATTTCAGTCACTTCTTGGAATTGAATATGGAAAAACTTAGTTAATATTTTGAATTATAGGTATTTATAATATCTATTCATGGAAATTTGTTTTTTAATAAATTGCTTTGTAAAAAAATTAAAATTATTGACAGAAATTGGTGTATAAACTTGATTACATAGTTGGTAAACATAGAATATATGGTGTAAAAATGAAACACCACTTGTCAAACCCCAATTTATGGACTTAGTTTGACCATTGTTACTTTGGTATCATATTAAATGTGTTTTGGGGACACTTTTCCATGAAGTTGACCATCATAAAGAGTTGTGTAGTGAAACAAATATACCATTCACCATTTTTATTTCCATTATGTTTTGGAATAAGGAAATAGATACATTATTTTTGTTGTAAATATTATTTTGGATGATAAATGAGTTTATAATTATATTAATTTTTTCAATTTTTTAAAGATTATATTTTTACATTAAATTTTAATTAAAACCCAACCCAAAAATTATTTCATTCATAATTATATAAATCTTACGATACTAAAAACATTATATAGGAATAAATTTAATGAATTATAATGATTATTTGTATGAAGAATATATCATTTTAAAAAATTTCAAAAAAAATTATATTTGAATTCAATAATTTTATTTACTTTTTAAAATTTTGTTAAATTAATAATGTCCAAATTTACATTAATGCTACTTTGTAAAAAATAATATTATATAAATTAAATTCAAATTAATATAAAAACATATATTGGGTAAAATTATATTCAAATATTAGTAAATATCAACTATATTTAATTAATGGACCAAATTTTCTATTATAATCGCCATATTGATGGATAAATATTAAAATCTCTATTAGCATGATTAAGGTTTATGCAATGTTTTTGATATTTAAATGTGATTGTGTTAATGTTAATTCCCATCAAATATGGGTTTTATATTCTATAAAATAGATATAATGTTTTATAATAATTATTTCTGAATTTTATAATATGTATCAAATAAATTTTTATCTAATGGGTAAATTTCCTCTGCTTGAAAATTATATTACATAATAAAAAATAAATATGGTAAAGTAAAAAAATATAAGAGTTAAGAACTAATTTTTTTTAAAAATGTGTGGTGGTGGATTAAATATATCCCATAACCCTTCGATACATTTAATTATCATATTTGGAGCATCTTGAGTCAACATTGACCTACCAATAGTGAATACTTTTGAGTATTAACAAGAATTCCACTCCTCCTCAACTATTAAAGGGAACTCAATATCCCCCTTTTTTCCCTACCATAAATCCATTTTGATAGGAAAAATCCTGAAAACCAAAATTTCAATCATACAAATACTTATCTTATAATCCTTACAATGTCCAGATATCTATAAAAGGGTGTCCTTTGGTGAAAATAAAAAAGATATTCCTGAAATGAAGCATTGTTCATTGATGAAAATATTTTTATGATTTCTACCTCAAAAATATTAAATTTCTCTTAAATAAATATTATATATTAATATAAGAATATAGAATATAAATTTATATTTTTATGTTTTGTTTTAGACATAAAACCATACACATTTCCATCAAATGGTTTATGAAATCATTGTTCATATGTATGGTGGACTACCAGCTCGTGGACTAGTGTCCTTACATTTTCCATTACCACATTTCAAGGTTTGAAATAGTAAGTAAAATATATTTATATGTTTTATATATTTTTTATAATGTTAATATGTTTGTTTAATTTTTATATAATACATAACATCGTTATTTTCATTTAGTGGGAATACAATAATATCATTCCTATGTATAGTGAACTATCACCTCGTAAAAAGAAGAAATTTGATCACACAATACATTGAAAATTTTAAGGATAAGTTCAATTGAAATATGAGATATATATAACATATAAATTCTACTATTTTTATAATATAATTTAACAAAATATAAATTTCTTTTCTTACAATATAACAAAAAATTTGAAACATTGTTCACATCTACAAACAGCCTATCCTCTCCATGAACAATATATTTAATTTCCAGACACTATATTTGATGGGTAATATAAATACATATATATATATATATAAATTATATGATATTAATATCATGGTTATAATTAAATATATTATGAAATAGTGATCTAATTTAGAGGACCAAGATTAGAAAGTCAAATCAAGAATGAAAATCACAGTAGTTATTACAAGAAATAATAGTTTAACATGGAATTGTTAATAAATGTGTAATATAATATCATCTATGAATAATATGTGGTATTATATATATATAAATATTTTTAGATTTAAAATAAAATGAAATTTATTATACTAGAGACTTAAACAGGTACAACAAGATTCATGATTTATGATTAGCGATTTACGTATAACTTTTTACTTTTGTGAGACGCATGCTATATTCACCTCCACATTATTATAGAAGGTGTACATACTCCAATTAAATTTATATTATTATTATTATTAAATATAAAATTATTTATTTTTACACATCCATTTTAGGATCTCTATTTCAAGGGGTTATGGTTTCAATGTTTCCAAAGCGGTTTGAGAATTTTGTCTCAATTTTCCTTCTTTTAGAGACATGTTATGTTATAAACATATATTATTCAAAGAGGTTTATATAATACCCCTTCTAAAGGTTATATAATTAAATAATTACTTTTAATGACTTTTTATGATTCATGTATTGTCATTCTTTCATGCGTATTTTGATTCATAGTCACCAATGATTCAAGTGTTTATTACTACAATCTCATAGTTAATTAGGTTTGTTTATGATTATGATTCCATGGATTAAGTATTAAGATAAATTTCTCAATAATTCTCATGCATTTTGATATCCTACAATTATTCTAGAAATATTCAAGTATTGATTACATTTTTACAATTTTTTCACTTAAGGTCATTAATAAATTTTTATTAAAATCGAACTCCCTCTAAGTCTTGGGATTTTATTCTATGGTTTCATATTCCTTCCATTCGTCTTTATGATGGATTCAATGGTTTGGAAAGGGTTTTTGTCTCATTGGTGTATATGGATTCTGATTTTTAACCCTAATGATGAACTTTTTGTGTTTTGTGTTGGGATAATGGAAAGGCGATTGTTATAGACCCCTTGGGAGAAGGTGTTTTGGGTTTTATCTCTAGACGATGATAAATACATTAAAAGTTTATTTATTTCATAGGGTTAGGTTTTTATAAGGTGGTATTGCTGGTCTGGATGAAGGTTGTTTTCTGCTAGATCCCCTAACTCTCAAACCTCTCCATTAAACATAGATTATTCTATGCATCTCCAAGTAGGATTTGAAGTGGTGGTTACTATGAGGTTTTGGATTTCGTGGTTCGGTGGTCGACAAGTTTCCAGGTGTGGCCTATATTGGTTTTCATTGGACATATCTATTTCTATTTTTCTTTATTATTGATGATGATAATGTTTGGATCCCTCATTTTCTTGAATTCCTACTCTTACCTCACATTCCTCTACGTCTCTCATAGTCACATCTGGAGAGGTTGTAACTATGAGGTTTTTGGATTTGTGGATTGGTGGATGTTCATGTTCCAGTCGCGACTTGACTCAATTTTCCCTAATGAAGATGGATTATAGTTTTATTCCACTTCGACAATGGACATGTTCATTGTTGGGAAAGACAAATCCAATGGAGATGTTTCTATTTTGTTGGTTTTTTCTTTGTTTCTACCTCAAATACTATAGTAATGTTGGTGATGGGGAAGATACATTGATGAGGGTGGTTTTTTTGTGGGTATGATAATGAAATTGTCAAATGGTGACTGCAACGTTGAATATTATGATCCAACCTGAGTTAACCCTGAACTATCCACCTAAGATGGCATGCAAAAAGGCTTGAGAGGCACTCCTAATCATCCAAGGATGGCGAAAATAACCATGTGAATTAACTCAGGATGATGGGAACAATTTCTCCCAATGAAAATAAATTAATTTAGTGGAAACAAAAAAATAGAAACACAGACTAAATACAATAACCCAAATGAACATCGGTACAAAAACTATACATACATCGAGATAGAAAAGAAAAACAAACAAACCCAACATCCATTAAAAAATCTTATGACATATATGTATAATTTATGATCCAAAAACCTGATGTCATCCATGGTTATTGAACCCAAGATGGAATCATCACCAAAAACTGAAAACAACAAGTTGTATAGGTCTCAGTCTTAAAACTCAATAGTCTTGCAAGATGAAATCTATTCCCAAATAATTTTCATTAAAAAAATGAACATAAATCTAATTTTTTAAATACAATATCTAAATTTATGTGTTTATCATATTTTTCCGTCGAAACAATACATTGTACAGTGCCCTTCACATTTAAAATCCATGTTGTTTTCAATGATGGGAGATTTATCATCTTAATGAATAGTAGAAGGATATGATGAGACAAAATTATTATTTAAAAATAAAATAATGTGTAAATTATATTGAAACATTTCCATAAAATATTTCAAAACTCATTATCTTTTCTTACCATAGAGGGACATCATACAAGATAACATAATAAGTGATCACTTATCAAGGGAAACAGAATATATATTATATGAGTTTCCAACTAACATGGAACCAAATTTATCTACAACAAACAATCTGATACCAATATTACATTTGACTACCTAGGAGCACATTAGATAATATAGAAAAAACTACCACTAGACTCATCTTGCAGGAATTCCTCCCCTAATGACATGAATTTTCACACACGGTTATTCTTAACCAACCTAGCCCAACAAATGGGAACAATCCAAAAGAAGGTCACGTTCATTACGTAGGTCCACTAGAAAAAGAGAAATATTAAACTAGTGAAACAAATATTCTCATAAAATCCACTTTTTATTCAATGTACCCATGCCAAATAAAATATGGAGTGAGAAACAAATGACAAAAAATAGAAAACCATGAATATATATACATAGAATTAGAACACACAAAAGTATAAACCCCTGAGTCACACTAAGGATCAACACCTTTTTATTATAACATTTTTAAAAATGGATTTCCCATACCAAGTATGTTCTACGCTGTTTAAAACAACCAAGGTAATTGGATCATCCCTTGAGAACTTTAAATATATCCAATTTTATAAGGAGTTCTAAATAGGCCTCATGATAACTGTGAGAAACCAGTGACTTTCAAAAGGAATCCAACACATAATTTTCAAAACCAAAACATCTATAAAAAATCATACATACATGTGCATGGTTCTCCTATCATTGTTCAGGTCATGTGTCATCCACCAGAGACACCCAAGGATCCATAGAGTTTCTCCTAGTTACCACACAGTTAGGACCAAACCATGAAAAACACATAAAACTCAATGCTTGCATGTTCAAAATGACCAGAAAAGAGACACATCCATAGTAGGTTACACAGTTTCCCTTTACCATTCACATAAATAATGAAAATAGGGGAATAATAGCTTGAAACTAAAAAATAAAATTTCAAACTCCTACATCTCAAGATAGAAACCAATAAACTAATTATAAACCCAAACAAAATATGAAAATAAAAAATATGGGAAAATTATCCCCATAATTAGTCTTTTTCCCCTATAAATCCTCATTGTTTTAAGTTGATCACTATTTATACATGGTTTACACAATCACACAACCCAAATCCTCATGGCAATGTCACGTCAAAAACCACAAAATCAAAACTCATACCTCTTAGCCAACATGATCCTTCAACTCGACTCATTACACAAGTGAGAATGTATAATCCTGAACCATCGTCTCAATAAACTGACACAACCAAATCCACTAGGCATAATCCATATTATCATCGTTTACCAAGGGGAATGAAACTCAAACTAGATGAATGAAGAATATATGGGTAACTACATAAAGAATCCTCAATGGAAGACCAATAAAGGATGAGTCATAAAAAAGGGACGACCTCAATAAATATGAGATTCCATGATAGAATCCCCACCATTTTATAATTCTAACCATGTGATCAACCAATATAACCCATCAAAGCTGAATCTTCAGACCAGAATGACCGCACATTAGCTTTATAAAGAACCCTATAAACATGATAAATTGTGATACATACTTCATTCCAAAAATGTTATTATAGAATTATAGGTGTTCCAAAAACACATAGATAACATCCTTTTATCACCACAAATGAGAAGAAACATAAACAAGACACATAATAAGAAACAACTCCACTCAAAATGGAAAATTTTACAATTTAACAAAAATACACACTTTTTATAAAATAATTTCCCAAGAAAAATTTTAATATAACCATTAAATCAAATGAACCCCAATAAAATTATATACCTTAAACTAGACCCAAACTAGAACCATAATCTTATAAATGGGATTTCATTTCTTATAGAGGGGTGGCTATGTTTCCACATTTTTTCATAGATAAACCCCAAAAACCCATTCCAATTGACCTAGGCATCCATAGTTTGAAATTTATTTGGATAATTTGTATATGAAGGATTTTTTTGGTCCAAATTTCCTCATTAATGACACCCCATGTTCCTATGACCATATGAAGCTGATGAATTATATAAATGCCTATAGATTTGGTGACCAAAAAGAGAATCTTTAGGCTGCCATGTGAACTCAATAATGGGATTCCCCTGTCTGCTGCCAGAGACTGAAGATAAATTGGTTATCTCGAGCACCCCTATGAACATATATTCAACCAATACAACATGCCTCTCCACATCAGCAAAGGTGGATAGACCAAACAATGACACCTTCAACAACATATCAAGATAAATCTAATTTTCAAAATGACAACCCATTAAAGAGTATTCCTTATCCCACATAAGATGATAAAGAAACAAGATCCTAAAAATGGTTATTGATCTCCAACTCTAATCCATCACCTTAAAAAAGGAAGGACATTTCAATCATTTTCTGCACATTCAAAGGCTCATAAAAATATTGTTGGATGAATGAAGCCTTTAATAATTCCTAGGAAATATCTTCAAGAGGCTTGGTACTAGTGGATTAATTCCACCACTTCCAACTCGGACTATTGAGGGGAAAATGTATTGATCAAACCTATTAGAGACTTAGGGAAATTGAGGACACTAATGATCCTTTAAATTTATCTCATCCTCTCTTCATATTCATAAGGATCCTATTGAGCACTAAAGAGAGGATGGTTCATGTTCTGAAACTCAACAATAAATTCCTTAGTTTCATAAACTAGAGGTTCCACTAATAGGGAACCACCTATAGTTTCACATTGAATATACATTTAATCATTTGTGGTGGTGTACTCTAATAAATAATAACATAAATAAATATTTTAAAACCAATTGACCAATAAGAACTAAAACTAAAAAAACACTTAGAAAAACATTCCCAAATCATAATAAAATACATTACACAACCCTCAATTCCCAAAAAATACCAATTTAACTTTTAAAAGCAGTTTTGAAAATAAAATAGACATGGTAAGTTTCATACTCACCAATGGTATTACATAGAGCCACACACATGAAAATTACAATGCCATATCAGTCACCAATACAATAATTCTATTACTAATTCACATAATCACACACATCCATGAACATTAGCACTCATAAGAATACCAAAGGTCAAAATAATATATTTTCATTTTCATATAAAACTGTTTTACCCATGATTAAAATTCAAAATCTACTTCCCATTTCAAATTTGAAAAAACAATTAATCTTCTTCCAAAATACATTTTCCCAAATTATCTTCATACAAAAAATAATCTCTATTACAAATTAAATAAATTTTGATAAAACCATAGGCTATGAATATAGAAATCCAGTCTTGATAAACGAATCCTTTTTTCACCCCAAATTCATCTTATTAAAAAAGTGTTTGTTAATAATTTATTTCAATAAAATTGAAATATAGTTTTATATTTTATAATAACCAAAAAAGTACCTATTAAAATATTCCGTTCATATTCAAAAACAGATATTTAAAATGAACATCAAAATTAATAAGATAAGGAGATATCTCACAAAGGGGGAAACCAGTGTCGATTGGTGACTTGGTCATATGGTTAGAGGGAATATTCCAGTCACACCACCATCACATAGAGTATTATAGGACCATTTTCCAAGTTCCATATGAATTTTTTGGACCTTCAATATCATCCAGACCACTATCCCAAATACTAATTCATTTCAAAAGAACTAAATGATATATAAGAAGCAAACATTCCATATCAAACATAAATTCCCCTAGAAACCCAAGGTCTGTAATAGATAGTGTTGGGTATACATATGTTCATTGCTACACCCCAAATTCCAATTGTCCTACTCTATCTACCTCGACATCCAAAAAATCAATTGGTTCTATGAAGTATGGATACTATAAATTACATAATCATTGATTCATCTTATTCATGAACCATTCCAAGTCGACCCTGAACCCGCCACCCAATCTAGCTTGAAAAATGTCCTTATTATTAATTATCCTACTAAGGGGCTAAATGAACTAAGGGAATCAACAAATGGTTATATGATTCATTTCTCCCAAAGAAAATAAATATAAGAATCAAAAATAAAAAAAATACCAACCCAAACTAAATTCTATTACAAAACTGAACATCTACAAAAAATTGGGAGATACAACTGAACATTAAAAAAACCAACTAATAGTACTCAATGTGACCCCAAGGGTCACTCATGCATCCAAAAACCAATCATTTCTTATTGTGATCAGACATATCCTTGAACCTTCATAAGATGCCATAAACTAGAATAGGTATAATTGTGATAATTAAAACATAGTAGGTGTTCCCAACAAAATATATTCCCAATGAATTTACTTTAAAAAATATAACATTAATATTAGGTTTCAAGTAAAATATTTAAAAATAATTGTGTTTAACATTTTCCACTGAAAACAAAACATGGTTTATTTCCATTCTGATTTAAAACCCAGACTATATTCCAAGATGTGAGTTTTATCATCTTGAGAAAATAAAAGAAGAGAGGAAGGGAAAATGTTCTTATTTAAAAGGAAAATAATGTGTAAATCATTCATAAGACATTTTCATAAAATATTTCAAATATCATTATCAATTTATAATAATGAGTTGCATCATAAAATGGTGAGGAATCAATGATCATGTAACAATGGAAAGGGAACATGACATACATGAGTAACCAACCAATATAGAACCAAAATTTTCCACCGTAAAAAAACTGATTCCATGGTAACATGGGATTACCTAGGAACATAGTGGATAATCAAGAGCATACTTACACCTAACTCACCCCGTAGGCATGCATCACTTGATGACATATGTTCCCACATACACACGGTCTTACACTACCATACCTAACTACATGGAACAATACCAAAACAGAGTAAGGTCCATATTAAAGTCCACTAGCCAGAGAAGAATCCAAAGATAGTGAAAAAATCATTCTTAGAAAATATAAAAGCTATGCCAGGTTACCATGAAAATACTAAAGTGGGTTTCACATAACAGAACCAAACAAATAGTTATGCATTCAAATACATATAGATAGCTTAAGAACACATAGAAGCACAGACCCCCTGAGTTGGCCTAGGGATATATCTCTTTAAAATAATTCATTTTTAAACAAGGGGATCTCATACTAAGGACCTCCCATATTTTTTTACACAAAAAGGAAGTAGGATAATCCAAGGAGACATTTCCAAAGAACTAATTGGAAAAAACTATCAAATGGGCCTCAAGAACTAATGGAGAAACCGCAGACTTCCAAAAGGAATCCAACATATCATTTAAAAATCCCTAAAAATTTAGAATCAAAATAAGAAAACCAACCCATAATTTCAGGATTCAAATAAATTTACAAGAATAAATGACAATTTATGAACAAAGAATCATGTATAAAATCAAAATGGGAATTTTGACAAACACTTGGTGTGCATAGTTTAATAAAACAATTACATGCACATCAAAACAGGAAGGAAATAACATCATTTATTATCAAACAATTATTCTAAAATTACTACATAACTATTTAATAACCTTGTGAGGCTAGTAATGTAAGGAATCATTATATTCATAAATTTAATGGTGAGATGAAAAGGGATCCTACATCAATCTCATGAAACATCGATGAGGGAAACTCGAAACAAACTAAATGGAAATTTCAAGAATCAAGAACAAACATACAAAATGATAAGAAAGAAAATACCAATATTAAACCATGGTAAATAAGAACCACTAACCCAGGAGGCCAAGGTATAAGAGGAAAAAACAAGATAGAGGAATAAAAAGGAATATGTAGAAAAAATAAATATATTATCATGAAGATTCAACCCAAAGCCGTGATGAATCCTTTTATTTCACCCTTATCGAATGAGGATAAGCCTTGTTGAATACGAGGATGCCCCCTATTTTCACATGAGACAAGAGGGGAGGAAAAAAAGTTTTTTGGGGTTAATATATGAAGAGATTCGAATAATCATTTCACATTTTAATGACAACCGAGCACTGTGCATTATCAGTTTGCATGTTTTCCAAATTTATGTGCCAACTGTGTTCCCATTACAGAACAGATTGGACACAAACATGTTTTGGCCACACGGATTTAGAAACCATATGAAATGGTTCTACAAAAAAGTGTATAACCAGGTCCACACCATCAACATAGTTTTCCTAACGATATTTTGTTTGTTCAACCCCGACTTGAGAAACCCAAGGATCTGCACAATTTCCCCTAGGATCCATATGGTTTAGACCATACCCATAAAGCCCATAAAACTCAAACTCATCAAGATAAAAATGAACTAAAAAGAGACACATCCTCAGGAGGTCTTATTATTTCCCCATTACCATGCACCTAAACTACACAACAGAGGAACAATATACCAAAAATCAAATTTTAAATATGGAACACAGATAACTCGATATAGAAATAATGACAAAAATAATTCAAATTAAATAATAAAATAATAACATGGATGTGAAAATTCCCACATACATTACAGTTTTCCCCAAAAATCATCAATGTTTCCAATTGATCAATGATGATACAATGTTCACATTCTCACATGACCCATATACTCAATCCAATAACACCACAACCACCACACATTCAGAACCCAAACCTCCTACAAGGAACGATCTTTAAAATCAACCAATTCCTTAAGCGACATTGAAGAATTAAAAACCATAAAATTAATAGCTTACCATAGCCATATACTCTAGGGAATCTTCATGGTCCCATCTTTTACCTAGGGGAAGTAATATAAAACTACACAACCAATGAAGATAGTGGACACTACCAAAAATATCCTCAAAGGAAAAAAAAATAAATAACATAAGGGAAATAAGGGATCACCTCAATCAACATGGGATTCCATGAAGAACTCCCCATCATATCAGAATTACAGTCGAGGGTCCAACTAACACAACCCATTATCACTGAATACTGAGACTAGAATGACCACACACAGACCCAAGAATGAACTTAATGAAAACTACACACCACAAGACATTCTTCACCACAAAAAGGAACTTTCCAAAAAATAGGGATTTCAATGATTCTCACACATTATCCTTCTTCACCCTAGATAAAAAGAAGCATATGTACGGTTCACAACAAGAAACACATCCACTAAAAATGTATAATTATGAGTATAAAAAAATATTCACTTTTATTGAAATAGAGGTTCTCAAGAACCAATCACTACAAATGTTACAACAAAATAACTTTATTAGAAAATAAGCTTTAGAATAGACTAAGACTAGCACTGGGTATCTTTTTAAATGGTTGATCATGTTTCACAATGAACCCCAGAGGCACCATGATGGAACTATTTCATGTGACCCAGGCATCAAAATCTTGGTAGTTCATTGGACAATTTAGATATGATTTCTTATTGTGGCTTGGAATGACAAATTGATGAAACATGATGGACCTATACCCATAAGTAGTTGATGAAAGATATAAAGTAATCTTGATTCCATGACCCCCAAAACCAGATTCAGGTTTCCTTTCGAAATACATATTTATATTTTCCTCACTGATTCAATGGATTGAATAAGGGTTGGTTTTCTTGAGAAGACCTTCAAAAATAGGTTTAACCTAAACAACTTGCCTCACCACATTAGTATAAGAGGATGGAAGGAACTCTAACACCTTCAACATCAATTCGGAAAAACCCATTTTCAAACTATTTATCTTTCAAAGAGTCATCCTCAGCCCACATTGAATGATATGTAAGTATATCATAAAAAATGAATTAATTTCCACATAGATTTATAACTTTCGTTATGGAAGCACATCTCTATCTCCTTCCTCACAATCAAACCCTCAGAATAATACTCAGGGAAGTACATCTCCTTAAAGAATTACCCAGCAAGATCATCCCATGGATCAGTCTTAATAACCGAATTCCACCACATATAGGATAGAACATAGTGAATAAATGTTGAAACATAACCTTTATAGACTCCAGAAATTTGAAAAAACTAAAGACTCATTCAATCTGTCACATCTATTATTATACATCCAAGGGATCCACATGAACAACAAAATATAAGAGGATTGAGGTTCTAAAACACTTGAAGTAATATCATAGGATTAGCAGTTGGAGGTTCCAATAATGTTGGACCACCCATATATACACCTTGAATATCCATCGAATATATTGTGGGGTCATAATATAAAAAAAGAAAACCATGAAATCACATAAAAATTTCACCTAAATTAACTCAAAAATCAAAACACCACATAGAAAACATTCCCATATCACAAGAAAATGAACTACAAAACCATCAGTTCTCAAAATATCACAATTTTCCACTTAAAAACACTTTATAAATAATTCATACATGGTATGTTAGTCACTCTCCAATGGTATTCCATGGAGCTTCGCACACACACATTAATGTTGAATCATTGGTACCCATCCACTAATGACATTATTAATCCAATTCCTCACAAAAATCTATAAAATTGGGTGATCCTAAATATACCAAATGTAAATATAAGTCATTTTCAATTTCAAATAAAAATTATCAACTCATGTTTCAAATTCAGGATTCACTTACCATTTTAAATAACTCTTGACTATTTAAACATTTCACCAATTTTTTTCCAAAAACCAGTACATTTAATAAATAATTCCATTCCCAAATCAAAGTTTGTTAATAAACCAACATTCTATGATTATATAAATCCATTATTCTTAAAAAATCCTTGGATTAACACTAATTTATCTTTTTAAAAATCTATTTTCTATGAGGTTTTTAAAAAATTGAAACAGAACTTTATATCACCTAATAACCAAAAAATTACTTCATTATCTGAAGCAATGTATTCAAAACAATCATAAAAATTAAGAATAATTGAAAAAGGGGAAACTAGTGATGGTGGGTGACATGGATATATGTTTGGTGGCCACATGATAATCATATCACTATCACATATATTATCTTAGGACACATTCCCTAGTTCAACATGGCTTTATTGGCTCTATGAGATCCTTACGACCACTTTACTAACTATCACATCATTTCCTAAAGCCCAAACTACCCACAAGCACCAGACATACTAGAAAACCTCTTAATTCCCCTAGAAACACATGGTTTATCTTAGAAAGTTTTTTCAGGAAATTTCCTCATACATACTCTCCATATACCAAAAGTCCTATGCCATCAACCTAAAAAAACCAAATGATAATCATCTATACGAAATATATTCCCTCTAAATAACCTAATCTATGACACCACATTTTCACAAACCAACATGTGTTTACCCTAAACCAGTCACCCAAGCTGATCGATAACAAGGCCTGAGAGAAATTCACGATCCCCCCGGGATGGTTATAAGAACCAAGGTCATTGGTAAAGTGTTATGGGAATGATATCTCTATACTAAAATAATATAAAGCAGTGAAAAAATAAAGGAAGTCAAAAATTAAATACAATAACCAAAATGAACATCTATACATCAAATGGAGACAAAAATAATTAGAAAATAAAACCAACTGAACGTGAAAACCACTAAAAATACATGTGACCATGAGGGTCAATCTCCAGTCCCCAAACCCAAAATATACAATGGCAATCAACCCTAATATGGAACCTTCACCCGATGGAAAAAAATAATAACAGGTATAGGAATGGCTTTTACAACTCTATAGGTATTTCAAAAGAAATCATTACAAATGAATTTCATTTAAAAAATAACATCAATATAAGGTCTGAATATATATATATATATATGTTACTATTTACCACATTTTACATTTAAAACAATGTGTATTTCCCTTCTAATTTAAAAATTAGATTTTATTCCATTATTGGTGATTTATCATCTCAAAGAAATAAAGGAAGAGGGAAAGAGATAACATTATTATTTGAATGTAAAACATGGTATAAATCTATCGTAAAATAATTATATATTGAATTTCAAAAATCATTATCACCTTATCACATATAGTTATATCTTACAGAGGATAAAAATAAATGATCACATAACAAGGGAAATTTAATTTATCATATATGATTAACCAACCAACATAGAACCTAATTTATCTCCTATTGAAATACCTATGTTAAGGTAATGTGGGAGTACCTAGGAGCTCTGTGTATAATCTAGAACTAAATAACACCTAACTCATCAAATAGTGGTCCTCACATGTTGAAATCAATTCAACCACATGCTCAATAATATATATAATGGACTAACCTAGGGGCACAATATAAAAGTAGCGAAAGGTCCATACTAAGTGAAAATAGAAAAATCATTACCTAAATATAGTGTTGAAAGGGTCTATGTAAAATATACTCTCTATGTTCTGTTCCCATTCCAATTTAAAATATGTGGTGTGAAATACAAAACCAAACAACTATCAAATAATAAATACACACACACAGACACTAATATATCACAATAACTTTCAGAAATAAAAACCCCCACATCACCACATTGATTGTTCTCTTGACATTTAACAATTTTTTCCCAAGGGCGTCTCATACCAAGGAAATCTCGCATCGTTCATCATAGACAGGTCAATGGTATAATAAAAATGAGATATTTAAAAAGATTCAATTTTACAAAAGTGTCAATTATGACACAATCACTCTTTAAGAAACCACCCACTTTCAATGTATTGCAACACATAATTTGAAAATGAAAAATAAAAAAAATCCATTTAAGAAACCCACCCATAATTTTAGAATCTAAATACATATACATGAAAAAACCCAAAATTAGGAACCATGATACTTTTATAAAATAGAAATCCCTATTTATAAAAAACATGTCTTTCATAGATTGACAAAAAAATCCATAAAGATAAAATTAAGAAGGCAATCACCTCATATCATATCAAAAAATTATTCTAAATGTCATACATCACAACTAATATACCAATGTAATCATAAATTTAAATGAATGTGGGAAAGGGAAAAAATCAAACTCTAAGTGAAACAATGAATTCATCCAAAAAAACATCCACACAGTTTTTAGGAAATAAGAAAATTCAAAAGTAACCATAAAAAGAAAAAATCTTTAACATAAACCAAGGGAAATATGAACCATATTCCCAAGTGTCCTAGAGAGAAGTGTAAATTAAAAGGATATGGAAGAAGAAAGAAGTGGAAGGTTACATGAGGATATTAACTCCAATATTCACCCCAAACCATGAAGAATCCCTTAATTCCACCATTGGAGGATGAGGAGAGGCATATAAAGGAAGTGAAGAGGTTATCTAGTGTGGAATGAACTGGTAGGGGTGTAAAAGATGGATTTTGGTGATAATATTTAAATGGGATTGAAAGGAAATTTCATATTATTAAGACACATGGGAAATTTACAGGGATAGGCCACATTGTTTCATAAAAGATTAGCCAACTGTGCCTTACAGAGCATAATGGGAACTCTCATAGTTTTTATGTGCCGTTTGAGAAAAAATGCTCCAAAAATGTGACATGGTTCTGTCAAAAATTTATAAACCATGCACTTCATTTAGGAACAATTTTTTGAACCATGCTCAAGTCGTGTACCCTCGACCATAGACACTCAATGATCTACATAATATCTCCTAGTGGCAGAATGGTTTCGACACACCCGTGAGTATCCAAGGAAACTAAAACCTTTAAATCTAAAAATGATATGAAAATATAAACAACATCATGAGGTCTCATG
Source organism: Viscum album (assembly GCA_963277665.1). Taxonomy (NCBI): domain Eukaryota; kingdom Viridiplantae; phylum Streptophyta; class Magnoliopsida; order Santalales; family Viscaceae; genus Viscum; species Viscum album. The sequence goes on from OY728123.1 coordinate 825,214,009, forward strand.
GTTTTCTCTTATTGGGGATCCTAAACCAATAAATAGAGAACGACAACAAAAAAATCAATATTAAAATTATGAAAACTCAAACCTCGATAGAGAAGCCCTAAAAAATATAATCTAAAATAAAATAATAAATAAATAAATGAGGTGTGAAATTTAAGGTATTGTTATTATGGTGGTTTTTATATGCGTCGGGATGAGGGAATGTGGGTTCTTATTGGAGATGTGGTGATGAAGAGGTGGTTCTACTGTTTAGTGTCATGGCTCGACGAAGATCGCTTCATGAGATTTCATGTATCAATTCATTCCTATGGTTATAGTATTTATGATTAGATTTTTTTAATTTAAAATTTTCATAGTTTTTTAATAATATTTTAGATTTTAATTTGTAAATCTAGGAGGTTAGTCTAGAATTAGAATGTGAGGTTACCAGCTAACCATTAAGTGGATTTTAAAGATAAAAAATCAATAGATTTAAAAAAAACCATCATTTATAATTTTCAAATGTTATTTTAAAGGGAATGTATTTATAAAATATTTTATGTCTTGAAAGTGGTTCAAAGGAATTTCAAATCTCCCATTACTAATTTCGAATGATCTTTTACATGAAGATGGTTTAAAAAAGGCTTATTCATTAAAAAAAATTAAAATATAAAATAAAATTTTCTTCATAATTTTTTAAATGATATTTAAAAATTATTATCAATATATGATGAAATCTATTTGTGTTACTCATTCCTTAGGTTATGATCATAGGGTTCCATTCATAATATTTCTTTTAATGGTTTATATTTTGATGGAAAGATGTTTGTGAAAACCATTTCTCCTTTATAGGATATATACTTATGAAACATGTTTCTCTTACAAAAGTTATATTCTTATAAATCCATATTATTTTAGAGGATACTATATGATTATAAATCCTATCCAATTTATACCATTCAAGATATGATTAAATGTTTCTGGTGCTGATTTTATTTTGTGGGTTATAATATAATGCGTGTTTATTATATTGTCTCTCACACGTCTATTATTTCATTAAGTGATTGGTGGGACATATATCTCCCTCTAATTAATTGGGTAAATATTTATATATAACGAGATATAAATGGGTAGAATTGTGAAGGAAACTTGTTCTGTAAATAACATTGTATGGTAAGATAATATTGCGAGTGAACCTTGACTACTAAAATGTTTTGGGGAGTGATCCAATTCCTCTAGGATAGAATTAAGAATGACTGTTTGCAGCATTGGAAATCATATAATATGTTTTCCTGTTTTCATGAATTCCATTTTTGATGCCCATGTAATGTTTACATGGATTAGGATATTTTATTACATAAGGATTCATGACTCATGAACTACAAATCCTTATTTAAACACTATATTTTAAGATATATTATATATATAGAATGTTTTTCTCTTATTATGTTCGTGTGTTGATACTTGTATTCTCAGGATTACACTTACGTATCACATTTATTTAATAATAATGAGCATCTGAGTTCAACCTTTATTATTTTTATTTTCTATAGGTTTTGAAAAAAGGTTTTAAGTTGGAGTACTAAACAGAAATTTATATGTGGGAATGATTGGAGATATTTCTCCAGACTAGAAAATTCTATTACAAGATTCCAATGGAACAAAATTATTATGGTCATTGGGAATGTTTTTTGTAATGTAATGAATATTCCCCTAATATGAGGTAATATAAATTTATGATAACCATGTACTTATATAGTTGATATTAAATGAATGGTTTATTCATCATTTGGAAACATGGATGAGAAAACATTAGTGAGATCCCTATGTGAATTTTTCAGTATGTGTCTAGGGATGTCTCTACTGATAAGTCTAATGATGAGTCAAAGTATATGTAAATGTAATGGAATTTTGGTAATGGATAGAGTGAGTGGGTTCCAAGTGATAAGTACTTATCTTAATAATACAAGTGGAAGTGTATATATAATAGATTTAGCTAAATTTAACATCATTGGAAATACCACATTGATCTGGACCCAATCATTAATGGGTTCACGACAACCTGCCTTATTGCACACTTTGGTTGACCTTCCATGGGGATATGAAATATAAATTTAGAAACACTTTAGGAACTATCAAGATGTATTTAAATAGAAGAAAATTATAAATAACTCATGAAAACCCATCGGTATAATAGATTAAAAATACAGTTTCATGATTTAGATACCCTATAAGTGATTTCTCATGAGTTTGTTGGTCCCAATTATGATTTGTTTTGCTATACATTTTCTTTTGGTTTTAGTAGATATTTTTAACTATAATTAATTATGTTGACATAGAATATAAAAATATATTAAGTTACTATGAGTCATTAAACTGGTTATTGATTTGAGATAAAGATTTTATGATTATGAAGATTAAGCTATCATAAAATGTGGTGAAAAATGTGAACTTCATTGAGATTCCTCACATATCAATTATGTGGTAGATGGAATTTTACAAAAGTTCATGTGGTATTGAAAATAGAGGAAAGGATAATTTACTTCCTATATGTCAAGAAGTTGGTAATAAAAAAATGATGTGATATATCAAATGTAGGGGAAGATGTTATCTATGGGGAAAAGGGGTTATAGAGTCACAAATTATTGGGGTGTTTCATTTTTTATCCATCGAAAAAATGGTCATTACACAACTTAATGACCTGTCCCAAGAATTTAATTCCTGGCCCTAAAAGGAACTATTCCATGCCAATAATGGATATTGGAGGATTAAATTATTTATATTTTGCAATTGAAATATTTTATTATCTATATTATGAAATATATATGGATTTTTTAGTATACTATTTTCCATAAGGATCTAATGTATGTTGAATGGTTCTGATTAACAAGAATAATTATTTAATGGAATGTTTATATTTTATGAAAATACGGGATTAATGGAAGGTAACCCTTAATATGTTCTTAATGTTGATAAAATAGTGCTTTTTTATAAATAGATGTTTTATTCCAAAAAAGTAAATCAGATAATTTCGATGACCTCAGAAATGATAAAATATTCATAGAAAAAGTAGTTTATAAAATCATTGATTGATTTTAAAAAAATATTGTATTAATGAAATATATTAAATAATTTTTTGTTCTATTAAAGGAATGATGAATATATATTTTTTCATTATGGTTCTATAGTAATTCAATTTATTACCATGTTTTAAGAGAATACATGATGAATGTAATCACATTTTGTGTATGTGACAATAAAGAGCTACATTATGGTATAAAATGGATCAATGTTAAGATGGTTTTTATAATTTATTGACCTTGTATTACTTGTGCTAAAAACATTATTACGGTGATAAATAAAGAATGATGTAATTAACCATCATCTAATTTATGGATATCATGACGTTATAGTGATTTAAGATAAAAAAATTTACCTTCATTTATTTGAGTAAGTGATAATTCTGAAATTGATCAAGGAACAACCAAAGGGTGTGATTTTTCATATAAAATGTAATTAAATCAAGTAAAAATAAAATTGTGAAAATTTCACATCATTAGGAAAAATAGTCTTAAAATAATTTGTTTTCCAATTATTATAATTCATTATGATATCAAAGAACACTTTAATTCCACATTGGTTTCTGATTTTTTGTTTTTTAAATTTATCTTGATCACCAAAATTATTGTGATCACTAATAATTATCACTCTTTATGATTAGTCATGCTTTTCTTCCCTTCCAAAATATGTTCTACATTGTGGAAACCTCATCATTAGATACAAGGTTCACCTATATGATTAAAACATTCCCTCTTTAAATTATGTTTTATTATTCATTTTTACGATTTGGTTTTCAATGAAATTAACATTCATGTATTAAATCATTGATGACCTAAATGAGTTTTGGGGGAGAAATCAATTTTATTGAGGGTATAATGTGATAACCTGGGTTCTCATGAGTTATTTTTTCAAATAAATTAAACTTTTTTGATGGATTTTGTTGGACACTACATAATTTTATGCTTCTATTACATAACCAACATAGTTTTGTTGAACTACAATATACTATTAAAATTATTATAAAATTATTATTATTATTATCATCTATACATTGGATTGGATGATATGAAATGAATTAAATAAAAGAAGATAACTTGATTTATTATTTTTAATAAAATTAATTATTTTCCAACAATGTAACTATTAACGGTGTAATAACAATTTGTAAATAATGGAATTCTTATTCGGAAAAAGTTTTTTCTATGGAAAAACACATATTATTTAAATAAATTAAAAAATAAATTTTAATAATTTATTTTATTTAAATTTTTATATAATGTATTAAATCAACTATGTATGATTAATATTATGTTAATTCTATGAAATATATAAGAATAAACCAAATTTTACTCACAAAAAGATATGTTTTTCAAAAAGGTAGTTTTACTGACTTCTAATGGAACATTTATTTTAAAATAAATTTTTGAATATTTCATAGATTACAATTTAAAAAATAAAATCAATTTTTAAATGAGTAATTTCAAAATTTTATTAGGATCAACATTTTTTATTTTTCTAAAAAGATTATTTTTTTATTAATACTAAAAATTTCAGAATTTTAATTACAATTCCCATTTTTTAAATTTATATATATAATTAAATTATATTTTAAATTGTTATTAAATTATAATTAGATAAATTATATATCTATTAATCCAATTAATTTAATTTTAATAAATTTCATGTTGAAATGGAATGTAAAAACATTGTAAAAATTGATCATTTTCTATTTAAAAACAACTTTCTCGACACATATCTCAGATTAATTTAAAATTAATTCCATCCACATTCATGAATTGAATTTTGAAAATATAAAAAAATATATGGAATAGAAATATTTTATAATTTAGAGTAATTCCAAATTAATTTTCTTCCAAACTGATTAAAGAAGAAAATTAATATTAATTACAGGGATTAAGGTAAAAATGAGATTATTAAGTGGTTAAACATAGAATATATGGTGTATTAATGAACCAAAAGGTATAATAAACCCATGTTAGGAACATATTTGCACACTTACGATCGTATTAACGAATTATATGAGTTTTTTTGGTATAATATCTCTGGAAATTGACCCATATTATAATTTTTGTAAAGAAAATGACAAAAATATGTACATATCTTCCTTTTAATTTCTATAATGCTTTTGGATAGGGATAAAACTACAGATGTTCATTTATAAAAATTATTTTGGAATATAAATGTGTTTTTTTATCATTATAAGATATTTTTAATATAATAATGATAAATAATTATATAAAATCCTTATGAAATTCCAATATAGGTATTATTAATTTTATAATTAAATAAATAAAATGATATTAAAAACATTAAAAGTGAAGAAAATTTAGTAAATTATAGTATTAAATTTATTTTTTAGATGAATATACACATTTAAAAATGTTTTTAAAAAATAAATTTGAATTCCTTAATTGTATTGATATTTTTAAATTTAGAAAATTGAATAATTTCAAAATAGGGATTAATGTTATTTTTTAAAGATGATATTTAATTAATTTATTTTATATTTATAAAAATCATATATTCTATATATTTGTTTTTAAATATTAATTACTATAAAAAATTGACCATTCATGGACAATTGTTTCTATTATAATGAATATAATTACTATTAATTAGTCAAAACTTAGTTAACATGGTTAAGGTTTATGTGGTGTTTTTACATGTTACAGGTGATTCAGTTAAAGATAATTTCCAAGTCATATGTGTTTTTTATTTTCAAAATTAGATATATTATTTTACAATAATTGGTTCAAAATTTTATAGTATGTCTCATATTAAATTATTTATAATGGAAAAATTAAATGAGTTAGGAAATTAGATAACCTAATGAATACAGAAGTGGAAAATTAATTAAATGTTATTGTTAACAAACCAAATAGTTAAAAAATTTATAATTTTTTCATGTTTTGATTGAAAATATAATCCTTATAAGCCTTATGAAATGTTTTTTTAAACTTTTGTTAATCTGGACCTCCCAAGAGTGAATACAATTGATTATTTAAAAGAATTTAAATCCTCCTTAACTATACAATAGAACTCAGTATTCCCCCTTATTCAATCCTTTCAAGACATATGGATTGATAAATTTATAAACCAAATAGCTTCCAAAATCACCAATACATATCATATAAGCCTTATTTAGGTATAAATTCATCCAAGGAAGTCCTCTAGTGGAAACCAAAAGGAGATATCCAAGTAATGGTAGCTTCCATCAAAGAACATTTTCATCTTATTTCATCCTCAATCCGCTTAAAATATTTTCATATCAATCCTATATAAATATAATAATATCTTAGATATCATTATATGTTGTTATGTTAATGGTATGATCCAAAAAAATACACACTTCCCTCAAAAGGGTTACGAAATCATCATCCATGTGTACAGAGATCTATTGCATCGCGAACTGATGTTATTCATTATTCCATTACCACCATTAAAGGTTGAGAATAATTATGTAAATATTGTTTATATATTATTTTTATGAATTTTATGTAGTTTTTATTATCCTTTAATTTATTTATAGCACATACCTTACTTCATTCGATTTTATGGGAATATGATAACATTGATCATATGTACGGTGGATTACCTCCTTGCGAGATGATATGATTCACTCACACATTACAAAAATTTATTAAAGATGTGTTTAATATAAATTATATATATAACAAAAATATTATTTTTTTATGATTATATATATATATATCATTTACATTCCATTATTTCAATGTAGCACAAAATTGGAAACAACATTCATGCGAACATACAACATACCGTCTCCATGAACGGTTTATATCATTTCGTATAACCAAATTTTTATTAGTTAATATATATAACTATATATATTATATATATATTAAACTTATATCATTGTTATAAATTTTTATATGATGAAGTTGTGATCTATGTATAAGTACCATGAATAACATGTCCAAACTTGTACGAAAAACAATGTAGGTATTACTTGAAACCTAACTTTAACATGGAACTGTTAAGAAATGGGTGATATAAATCCATAAGAAAATAATATATGGAATTATAAATATGAATTTTTTTTTGTTATAGATTAAAAATAAAATTATATTTATTATATAGGATGTTGGAATAATTAGGGTGAAATTCAAGACATATGTTAAGGGGTTTACATCTAACAATTTACTTTTGTGAGACACATGAGATATTTAACTACTCTATATTCAATGTGGTGTATATACTACCACTTAATTTATATTATAATTAATCTAATTTTTTTTAATAATCCATTTTACATTTTATATTTTATGGGGTTAGAGTTTCATTTTTACCAAAGGGTTCATAGAATATTTCCTCATTTTTCCTCCTTTGAGACACATGCTACGTTATGCGCTTTTATTATTTTATGAGTTCTATATACTACCCATTTGATAAGTTATATAATATATATATTTATTTCATGATATTTTATGCTTCATTTAATTTTTTTATTTCACATATATTTTATTAAAATTTATCAAAGTGTTAAATGACTATTACTACAATCTCATTATTTTTCAGGATTGTTTTGAGTATGCCTTATTTGATTATATAATATGATACATATATCAATAATTAACATTAATTTTATTCTTCAATGTGTATTCATGCTATCGTAATGTGATTTTAAAATTTTTTCACTCTTTGAAACTTATATTAATTAAGACGGTTTTTTAATAAAATCCAAACTTATTTCTCTCTTTGGTGAGAAACCAATTTTATTCAAATACATGGTTTTCTAAAAATATTTTTAAAATGGTTTTAAAAGATCTTTTAACATAAATTTCTGGGAAAATGATTTCAATTTTTTTATGTTTTAAAAAATTGATAACAATAGTTTTCAATGAGTAATTTATATGTTTCTAATGTTATTTTAAAATGAGAGGATTTAGAAAATGTTATATGTTTCAAAAATTCTTTTAAATGATTTTTAAATATTCATTTATAGGTTCGAAAATAATTTCAATCCAAATGATTTATATATTTTGTTTAAAATGTGTTTCAAATTATTTTCAGATCTCCCTTTATAAGTTTGCATTTTTATTTTTGAAGAAAATGGGTCAATATTTATTTGTTTTAGAAAATATTTTTCAAAGCGTAAAGGTGATTTTCCACAAGATTTTTTTTAAATTATATTTCAAAATTATTTTCCATATAATATAAATTACATTAATGTTACTAAGTCATTTATATGGATATTTTATCTGGGTATCATCACTCAAATTTCATTTAATGGTTTTTAATTTCACTGCATGATGTTTTTGAAACATGTTTCTCTTCCACAAGTTATATTCTTAAGAAAATATTTTCATTCATGAGTTATGTTGTGATTAGGAAACCCTTGTCTTTAAAACTGGTTATATTGAATAAAATTTTAATGAAACCCGTTACATCTCTTGGGTTTTGATATGATGAGTGTTTATAATTTTTTGTCACAAATATTTATGATTTCATTATGTGATAGGCAGGACCTATATCTCCTAAAAATGCATTGGGTGAATATTTATATCCCATGAGGTAGGGATTGATGGAATATGGAGTAAACCATATTTAGTAAAAAAAATTACTCTACAAATATACTATTGGGAGAGAAACCTTAATATTAACATGGATTGGGGAGTGAATCTATTCCACTAATATAGCATATGTAGTGAGCTTTGTATACTATAGAAATAATTTAATATGTTTATGTGTTTTCCAAAATTTCATATCTTTTACCTATTTGATGTCCTGTATTATTATTATCATTGATTCATTTATGATTCTTTCCTTGTGAAAAGATAATACTTATTCCATGATTCGTGTTTATGTATTAGATTTCCCATGTATGGTTTTCCAATGTTGTGATCATGTTATCATATCCTTATTTCTCACAATAATACATATGTATCTCATTTATTTACTTATACTGAGTATTTGAGGTCAATGTATCTTATGTTTCCTTTTTCGATGTTTTGAAGAAGCTTTTTATGTTGAATTACTAAAGGGTATTATCTTTGGGGTAATAATTTAATATTTTTCAGCAAATTAGAAGATTGTGTTAAATATTTTTAAAAGAACAAAACTATTATGGTCCTTGGTCATGGGTTTCTATAATATAATGAATATTCATCTAAAAATATTTAATATCCATTTATATTAATCCTTGGAACTGATAATGTAGAGACCCAAAGGTTTATGTACATGGACATTACATTACTTTTGCGGAATACTTTATACATTACAAAAATAGACACACAAGGACCGTAATAGTTTATTGTCTTTGGAAACTCGAAATATAATCTTCTATTCATGGTGAAAGATCTTCAATATCTCTCTTAAAGATCTTCCCCTTTTGTTTTCTTACCTAAAACATTTATTTAAATCATGGGGAAAAGAAAACATAAAAAGGTTGAGCTCAAATGCTCAGTAAGGGTAATAATGGAGAAAATAAAATAAACCTTATATATTTGAACTTAAAAACATGAACATAATGTTTAAACATCAAGATATTGAGAAATGTCATAAAACATGGCAGTACGTAAGGCATAGATCATAATGGAGCATCAATCATGATAAAATAGCATGGGAATGAAACTTTTAATTGTGGAAAAACATTAAGCACATGATATGATTTCCATAGTAGCAAAGGCATTGTAGCCAAGACCATCATAATGGACAAAGTCCCTTATTGAACCGGGTTTACATGCCTTTCCAGTCCTGTATTACTGAACCAGATTTACTTTCCATTTCAGACATGTCTATCTCATGAGATATAAATCTTTACCCAATGAATTTTAGGGATATATTGGTTCCAACCATCTCATATTTAAATCATTCTTACGTGTGCCACAAAACAATCATAAATCATTCATCATAACCAAAAGAATAAATTGTGTTTCATAAACATCATTCCATCATAACATAAACAATTTAAAACAAATGGATGTCATTTCATCATTGGAAAATTGATACCATATAAATCATAGAGACATTATACTTGAAACATACACATTTTAAAGAATTTCATCTTAGATGGGAAATGGTTTTGATAAAGCATGTAAAATGAATTCTTGAGGAAAATATCCTTTATTCTTGACAATAATTTCATTTTCACAAAATTACATTCAATTTTAAAAGAAATCTATTTTTTTTTAAAATATTCATCAAATCATGTAGAGTAAGATTCATGAAAATTAGGCATTATAAAACCGTAAAAATCTGTTCATGCCATATAAGTTAGAAAAACATTCTTCTCGTACTTTTTCCGGAAAAGAAAAAAAGTACCTCCTATGGTAAATTAAAAAGTACTCCTTAAATACCATGTAGTTAAACTCAAAAAATGGGTAAAAAGGACATTAAACGTACATGAAAAGATTTTTATAAAACTTGGACATGTATGACAAATATAACCTCAGTAAATACTTACGTATAAGAAATCTCGGGTAGAAAACAATTGAGATTGCAACATTATCCCTTACCTTAGGTCCAATATGCTTCATATGTATTTGTACCTCCTGTACAATTATTTAAATACTGTAATTTAATTATTACAGAATCATATTCATTGTTATGATATCATATATGGTTCACTTATGATTTATATTACCCGTTCTTTTGTAAATTCATGTTAAAGTAGCATTATGGGTAAAATCTTTTCATTTATCATCCTTGTTTTGAATTGTAATTATTAATATGATTACATAGATCCTGATTACATAATTATATAATATAAAACATGATTTATATATAATATATATTCAGAATATACATAATAGATCGATAAAGGGAATGAAATACACCATTCATGGAGACGGTAGGCCGTACGTACCATGAATGCTGTTTTCATTTACTTATTGAATTAAATGGAACTAATTAAATGAAAAATATATGTTCATAAATACAATATCAGTATTATGTAATATATATCATTATTATTTATCATACATACTTTATAATCATACTTGAATGGTTAATCATGGAAAATGAATCTCATCACATTCGTGGAGACGGTAGTCCGTACGTACGCACGAACGATGATATAATTCCCATGATCGTGGAATTGTATTGAAGTGTTTGTATAATATTTCAGAATGATTATCACTTTACAATAATCAAATATAGTTATTTATTTACACCATTATACCTATCCAAGTAAGGTGGTGGTGGAAAACAGATTACACTACGGTGTGGAGACTGTATTCCGTACGTACGCACGTGCGGTGATTTTGTTTTCCTTATAATGGATAGTAGGTGAAATATGGTTGTTTCATATATATAATAACATTTCAGTATATGAGTGATACATATGTTATTACTTCTTAATGAAACAACTAAATATGAAGATGAAGAAGAAGAAAAAAAATTGAATGAATCGGTAACGAGTATTACCTCTTCTTCGACACGCCTCTTTGAATCCTCCTCTTAGGGCACTATGATTGGACATTGAAGAATACCAGGACCTATATAATATTTCTAGGGAAGTTGATAAGGGAAATGGGTAGGGTTTGGCTGAGAATTAAGGCTCAATGTTGTGTAAATATGAGAGGGGGGAGGTTCCCTTTTATAAGGGAGGAGAGGGGCACCTTTGGAATTATAAGAAATAATAATTTATAATAAATTCCAAACCCACATAAAATCAACCAAAATGACTCAAATCAGAATAATTGATGATTTAGGGTTGTAATATCACCAACCAATAAAATTTAGACAAGTTGGGAATTTATTTTAAACATTATCAACATTATTTATTCGTATTTAATCTATTTAATTTTATTTTTGGAAATAAGATTATAATTTTTGAATTGTTATAAATAATAACTTATGTATTTTGAATTTTCCAGAATTGGATAATTTATGAAATTTTCGACCATATAAATTTCAATTTATAGTTTTTAAATATTTCTGCAATTTTAAAACAATTTTATAATATGTTATTTTTATAAAATAACAATAGTGTCAATTTTGACACTATTCATTTATTTTAATTTTAATAAAATCCAAACAGTGGATATATTCTAACCAAAATATTTAATAGATTCCTAACATGTCAAATTTTTCTATAAAATTCGTGGATCACATTAAATAGTTCATATAATATTTATTTTAGTATTTTTAAAAACATTTATTTGGTATATCTCTTAATAAAATCATTATTACATCATTTATGTATAATTATTTAATATAGGTATCTGTTGAATAAAAATTAAAAATAAAATCTTATGATGAAGATAAATCTCATAGATTTCATAATAATACTTTTACTCGAATTTATCATCTTAAAATAACAACATGTAAATTATTATATTTATTAAATTATGTAGGTGACAACTTTGGAATCATTTAAAATAAAATAATATAAGTGTCATAATTTCCATTATAAGGATCCAAATGGTCAACAAGTCGGTCAGTGGATGAGTAGGGTTTATATATACATTACCATTAAGTTTTTTTTCAGATTTATGGTCCTTTTGATATGCATTACATTTTCAATAAAAACTATATTATTGATTTTTCACTAAATAAATAATTTATGCGTCATTAATGTATAAGATAATAAGGCAAATAAATAACACTTAAAAATTACAAATAAATTACCATGATAAATATAAATATTATATATTTCAAATGATAATTTATAACTTAATTTTTATTCTGTATAACTTTATATTAAAAATACATTAATTATTAAAGTTTGAGTGAGACATATTTCACATTCCTTAAATAAAAGAAACTAAAGGTCATAATCAAATACAAGTGGTTCCAATGGATTGCATTTCGACAAAAATATGTCATAGGACGAAATATAATCATCCAATTATATTAATACAAGTGTTAGGGTAATTTTATAATATTATATTTACCCTCAATTACACGATTTACCTTTAACTATGACAAATAAATTTTACCGTAGTTAATATTCATAGTGCTCAAAAATAAAAAGTATCCTATTAACATAATTTGGACCGACTGATTCCAAATATGGAATCAATTTTTCCAAATTCAAAACCTAGAAGTTACAGTAATTAATTTAAAATTAATCCCGCTATTAAGAAAATGAGTTTAAAAAGTTAAAACATCGCAAAAGATTGAAATGATTTTACCTATGAATTAAATGTAATATAAATGCTAATGACATACATTATATTAAATTGTAAAAATATATTATATTTATACTTTAAAACCATTAAATATAATAATATAACTATATAAATTATTACGATGAAAATAGTTTTTTTAATTAAAATATAGAGTGCTTTTACTATTCATTAAAATGTGAAAGTTATCAGAATAATATGAAAAATTTATCCAAAGCAAAATTTAATATCCTGATTCCAAAGAAGAATTTTATTTTATCAAATTGAACTTATAAACATTCCAAAAACTAGATTTAAAATGGTTGTTCCATCAAAAGGTGTCAAAACAACATTTTTTGAAAATTACTTATTTCACCCGAAAAATTTATTTTGTTCTTTTACCATGTTCTATAAAATGTGTAAGATGAGTAATAATGTTATAAAAATCAAAATTTAGTTAATAATACTCATAAAAGCTATTTCATAATAATAATATAATAATATATCGTTGTTTAGTGAAACCCGGTATTGCGTACAAGACACACTTTCGAGGAAGATCGTGATTGCGTGTAACGCATGCCAAGTCAAGGTTGCATGTAGTACAAGACTTATTTGTTGTTGCGTATAACAAAATCCAACCATATTTCATTTATACATTGAATATATATGTATATATACACACACTCAATGTTTCATTGAATAATTACTATCAAACAAAGTTGAAATTGTTTTTAGGACGATCTAGGATTAGTGTTGCGTATACTGCAAGCTAATACGGTGTTGCGTATAGTGCAATATAATCTTGGTGTAGCGTACAACATAACATATGAAAGAAATTAAAAATAATATATCTTATAAAATCTCAGGGTGTTACATTCTACCCCTCTTAAAATTAATTTCTCCCTCAAAATTCATCAGAGTTATAAATGGTTTACTACTCAAAAGTTTTAATAGAAACCCACATCGTAAAATGTAATACTAAATCTTCATTTTAAAAAAGGGAAGTTAGAATCATAACTGTCACCCAAATTAACTCAGCACTGGGATTCCACATAGGACAACATAGGTGAAAATATGGATATGGAAGAGAAATCTAACCATCATCTTCTGATGGAGAGTGGTAGAGAACATGGCTATGAAAAATCCAAAAATCACAAAGACATAAATTTGTGATGATATAAGGTAGAATCTGATTAATCAGATATAAGGGAACTAGGAAAACATTATTGGTTTTCAAGATCATTTCCTTAAAGATGAGGAATTTGAATTAGAAGAAATACTTTCTTTATTTCGATATAATGACACCGTTGTTCATCACTTGAACAATTTCCACTTAATCTCTTAAAGAAATGAAGTTGAATTTTCCATTTCTGAAGTGTTAGCAGATCATGTGACAGAATGATGGGTCATTCCATCTGTCTCAAACAAAAGGTTAGCAATATTTATATACATAAGTCCATTTATGGTGAGATTAATCGTATATCATTACAAAAATGGACTTATACTTCAACTATCATAATGCATAATAAAATAAAACTAGTTTCTACTAACAAGGGACTTCTTTTAGGCTAGTGGTTGGCGATAAAGTCGTGTCGCACTTCGGTTGTTGGTTCGATTCCCGAAATCTTGTCTGAGGCGATGGGTTGTCGCTCATCCTGTAGGATGTCTTTTTTATAAAACTAAATTATTATAACATCCCATAAAAAAATTTCTAGCCATATACAATACTAATTTATGTCCAACATAATCCATTCCAATATTTAGGCTTATCAAAAATACCTCTATCCAATCTTATAGCATAAAGAGAATGACTACTATAAATTTCATCAAACAAGCTTGTGAATACCATCATTTATCACCCATATATCATACAACATATCATCTTGTTCACATTCCAAACATGTGAATATCTTAATCATGTATTCTATTGAAAGATGAATACCCATTGAACCTTAGTGAAAAAATGAATGTTGTCAAAAGTTAACTCTTTCCATGTACCAAAATCCAAAAATTTCTATATACTCAAACCATGATATCTGTCATGATCTCATTTCATTTTCTCTTTATCCCTTCATTATGCACATATCATCCTCTTTCCAGAAATATTTCAATCACTTTTCATGGTTACCAGTACCATATAATTATTGAAAACCAATAAATAGATATTCCAAAATTCCATGATACCATAAATGAGATTCCATGATACTATTTTGAAATCCCATTACATAAACACTTCATCATTACACAACATCATTTTCATACTCAACATCAAAAATAGTGATCGCATGTGACCTCCCTTTATCCTTTTCTTTAAGAGGTTTCTCACATTGATCATCATTAACCCTTGGATTAGGGCATTGATTAGCATAATGCCACATTTCCATTCACATGAAGCATTGAAGTGTTGGTGGTGCGTTCTCTACAGTATTTTCTTTATTCACATCATTAGAAACCATTTTTCCATTAGTTCGACACTCAGCTGCTCGGCGACCTTTTTTCTACACTTAAAACATTTTCTAGTCCCTTTAAGACAATCTCCACCATGCTTCTTTCCACAGATTGAGCATAAAGAAACAATCATCTTCTTTTTACCATTATTCTGAGATTTATCCTTGAACTCCATCTTTCGTTTCTTATCAAAACCATGATATGGATATGTTACACCAACTTCATGTTCTACCTTGATAGTACAATGCACAATTTCTTCATAGCTACTGAAGTATCTTATAGCTAATGCCCTTAGAAGACTAGTTTTTAAGCCACTGAAGAATCGATAAACTTTAATTTCAGGTTGGATGATAAATCCAGATGCATACCATGCAAGTCTTTTAAAATTCTATTTGTGTATACTAATATATTCATCATCCTTCTACTAATGCTCAAGGAACTCCTTTTCCATCTTTTTTTGAAGAATACGAGGGAAGTACTTACTGAAAAAAGTTCATGAACTCGTCCCATTCAATGGATTCAATTTTATCTTGGGGCCTTGTATTCTTAATTAGAGACCACCATTGATATGCTTCACCTTATAAATGGTAAATATCCATAATGTCTTTTTCATGTCCGAACATCGAAGTATGGAAAATATCTTTTCAATGGTACTGATCCATTGTTCAGCAACAAGTGGATCAGAAGACCCACTGAAAGAAGGTGGATGTTGCCTCATGAAGGACTCCATAGAATATTTTTCGCTTTTCTTCTCATTTGGAAGTCCAGAATGATTCTTATATTTTGTATGTATATAAATAATAATTTTCACTCCATCTCCCATGAAATTGGTTTTTTCAAAAGGACAATCATTGCATTGTCCATTACATTGATCAACAAGGTTCTTTCGGGTTCCAGCCATCGTCTAAATCCCAAAAAGAATAGTGTGAGAGGCAAAAATCATGCTAGGGAAAATAACATAACAAAGGGGGAGTACCTTCAATATCTAACATCATAGGTTTAATTCTAAGATCGTTAGCACAATTCAAGGACTATAACCTATACGTATACTTATCCTAAGGGACATCCCAATACATACCTTAGAAATATCTCTATGGATATCACTAATGTTTTCCAATCCTAGTTTCCAACGGTTTACTAAACCTTTCCTCTGATACCAACTGTAGAGACCCAAAGCTTGACATACATGGACATTACATTACTTTTGCGGAATACTTGATACATTACAAAAAAAGACACACAAGGACCGTAATAGATTAGTGACTTTGGAAACACGGAATATAATCTTCTAATCATGGTGAAAGATCTTCAACATCTCCCATAAAGATCATCCCCTTTTGTATTCTTATCTAAAACATTTCTTTAAATCCTGGGGAATAGAAAACATAAAAAAGGTGATCTCAAATGCTCAGTAAGGGTAAGCATGGAGAAAATAAAACAAACCATAAATATTTGAACATAACGACATGAACATAATTTTTAATCATCTTGATCTTCAGAAATGACATAAAACATGGCAGTACGTAAGAAATAGATCATAATGGAACATCAATCATGATAAAATAGCATGGGAATAAAACATGTAATTGTGTAAAAACATTAAGCACATGATATGATTTCCGTTGTAACCAAGGCATTGCTTCCAAGACCATCTTAGTAGACAAAGTCTCTTACTGAACCGGGTTTACTTGTCATTCCAGCCCTGTGTTACTGAACTAGATTTACTTGTCGTTTCATCCATGTATATAAAATGAGATATAAATCTTTACCCAATGCATTGTAGGGAGATATAGGTCCACACATCTCATATTGAAATCATTCTTATGTGTGCCACAAAACAATCATAAATCATTCATTATAACCCAAAGAATAAATTGGGTTTCATAAACATCATTCCATCATAACATAATCCATATAAAACAAATGGATATCATTTCATCATAAGAAAAGTGAAACCACATAAATCATAGAGACATTATACTTGAAACATACACATATGAAATAATTTCATCTTAGAAGGAAAATGGTTTTGATAAAGCACTTGAAATGAATTCTTGAGGAAAATATCCTTTCTTCTTGAAAATAATTTTATTTTCACAAAATTCCATTCAATTTTAAAAGAAAAGGATTTTTTTTGAAAATATTCATGTATTCTTGTAGAGTAAGCTTCATGAAATTAAGGCATTATTCAACCGAAAAAATCGTTTCATGTCGTATAAGTTAAAAAACATTCTTCTCGTACATTTGCCGGAAAAGTTAAAAAGTACCGTGTATGGTAAACAAAAAAAAGGATTCCATACATACCATGTAGTAAAAGTAAAAAAAGGGTAAAAATGACTATAAACAAACATGAAAACATTTTTATACAACTTGGACATAGATGATAAATATAATAGCCAGTAAAGACTTACATATAAGCAATCTTGGATCGAAAACAGTTGAGATTGCAACATTATCCCCTACCTTAGGTCTGATATGCATCGTATGTTTCCGAACCTCATGTATAATGATTTAAATAATGTCATTGAATTATTACAGAATCATATTCATTGTTATGATATCATATATGGTTCCATTATGACTTTATATTACCTGTTCTTTTCTAAATTCATGTTAAAGTAGCTTTTTAGGTAAAATCGTTTCATTTATCATCCATGTTTTCACTTGTAATTATTAATATGATTACATAGATCATGATTACATAATTATAGAATATAAAAAATGATTTATATATAATATATATTCATAATACACATAATCGATCGATAAAGCGAAAGAAATACATTATTCAAGGAGACGGTAGGCCGTACGTATGCATGAACGCTGTTTTCATTTCCTTATTGAATTAAATAAAATTAATTAAATGAAAAATATATGTTCATAAATCCAGTATCATTATTATGTAATATATTCCATTATTATTTATTATATATACTTCATAATCATACTTGAATGGTTAATCATGGCAAATGAATCTCATCGCGTTCGTGGAGACTGTAGTACGTACGTACGCACGAACAATGATATCATTCCCATTATCATGTAATTGTATTGAAGTGTTTGTATAATATTTCAGAATACTTATCACTTTAAAATAATCATATATTTTTATTTATTTACACCATTATACCCATCCAAGTATGGTGGTGATGGAAAACAGATTACACCATGACGTGGAGACGGTATTTCGTACGTACGCACGCGCGGTGATTTTGTTTTCCGTAGGATGGATAGAAGGTGAAATAGGGTTGTTTCATATATATAATAACATATCAGTATATGCGTGATACTTATGTTATTACTTCATAATGAAAAAACTAAATTAGAAGAAGAATAAGAAGATATAAATTTGAAAGAATCGGTAACTGGTATTACCTCTTCTTCGGCACGCCTCTTTGAATCCCCCCTTAGGGCACTAAGATTGGTCTTTGAAGAGGACCAGGACCTGTAGAATATTTCTATGGAAGTTGAGAAGGGAAATGGGTAGGTTTTGGCCGAGCATGAAGTCTCAAAGTTGTGCAAAGATGAGAGGCAGGAGGTGCCCTTTTATAAAGGAGGATAGGGGTACCTTTAGAATTATAAGAAATATTAATTTATAATAAATTACAACCCCACTTAAAAACCACCAAAATGTCTCAAATCCTAATATTAGATGAGATGGGGTTGTAATATCTACAAAAAAATTAGACAAGTTGGGAATTTATTTTAAACATTATCAGCATGATTTATCCTTATTTAATCTATTTAATTTTATTTGTGGCAATAAGATTCTGATTTTTAAATTGTTATAAATAGTTACGTATGTGTTGTTAATTGCCCATAATTAGATAATTTATGACATTTTAGACCATATAAATTTTAATTTATAATTTTAAATTATTTTTTTGATTTTTAAACATTTTTATAATATGATATTTTTATAAAATAACAACAGTGTCAATTTTAACACTATTCATTTATTTTAATTATAATAAAATCAACACAGAGGATATATTCTAACAAAAAAAATTTAATAGTTTCCTCACATGTAATAGTTGTCTAGAAAATTCATGGAGCACATTTAATAGTTCATATAAGTTTTATTTTAATATTGTTATAACCATTTATTTTGTATATCTCTTAATAAAATCATTAGTACATCATTTTTGAATAATTATCTAATATACATATTTGTTGCATAAAATGAAAAATAAAATCCTATGATATATATAAATCTCATAGAATTCATTATAAAACATTTACTATAAATTATCATCTTAAAATCACAACATGTAAATTGTTATATTTATTAAATTATGAAGGTGACAACTTTGGAATCATTTAAAATAAAGTAATATAAGTGTCATAATTGCCTTTATAAGGATCCAAATAGTCAACAATTCGGCCGGTGGATGACTAGGGTTTATATATACACTACCATTATGTTTTTTTAAGATTTTGGGGCCTTCTGATATGCATTACGATTTCAATAAAAACTATATTATTGATTTTTCACTAAATAAATAAATTATGAATCATTAATGTATAAGATAATAATGTAATAAAATAACACTTCAAATTTACAAATAAATTACCATGATAAAGAATAATATTTTTTCATTCAAATGAGCACTTATAAACGAATTTATAATCTGTATAACCTTATATTAAAAATACTTTAATTATTAAAGTTTGAGTGAGACATATTTCTCTTTCCTATAAACCAAATAAACTAAAAGTCATAATCAAATTCAAGTGGGTTCCATTGGATTTAATTTCCACCAAAATATGTCTTAGGACGAAATATAATCATCCAATTATATTAAGACAAGTTTTAGGGTAATTTTATAATATTATATTTACCTTCAATTACCTGATTTACCTTAAACTAAGGTAAATAAAATTTACCATAGTTACTATTCATAGTGACCAAAAATAAAAAGTATCCTATTAACATAAATTGGTCCTACTGATTCAAAATATGGAATAAATTTTTCCTAAATCAAAACACATAAGTTGTATTAATTAATTTAAAATTAATCCCGCTAATAAGAAAATGAGTTTTAAAAGTTAAAACATTGCAAAAGATTGAAATGATTTTACCTTTGAATTAAAGGTAAAATAAATGCTAATGACATACATTATATTAAATGGTAAAATTATATTTTATTTATAATTTAAGACCAGTAAATATTATAATTTAACCATATAAATTATTACGATGAAAAAAGATGTTTTTAATTAAAATATAGCTTGTTTTTACTATTCATTAAAATATGAAAGTTAGAAGAATAATATGAAAATTTTATCCAAAGTAAATTTTAATATCCTGATTCAAATGAAGAATTTTATTTTGTCAAATTGAACTTATAAACAAGTCAAAACTAGATTTAATGTGGGTGCACTCTCAAAAGGTGGTAAAACTGCATTTTTTGAAAAATAATTATTTTACCTGAAAAATTTATTTTGTTCTTTTACCATGTTCTAGAAAATGTCTAACATGAATAATAATGTTATAAACTTAAAATTTTAGTTAATACTATTCATAAAGTCTAGTTCATAATAATATTATAATAATATATTTTTGTTTAGTGAAACCCAGTATTGCGTACAACACACGCTATCGAGGAAGGTCGTTATTGCGTGTAACGCAAGCCAAGTTAGGGTTGCATATAGTGAAAGAATCCTTTGTTGTTGAGTATAAAAAAATCCAACCATATTTAATTTATACATTGAATATATATCTATATATACACTCTATTTTGCGTTGAATAATTACTATCAAACAAACATGAAATTGTTTTTAACACGATCAAAGATTAGTGTTACATATACTGCAAGCTAATACGGTGTTGTGTATAGCACAAGATAATCTTGGTGTAGCGTACATCAAAAGATATGTAAGAAATTAAAAAGAATATATCTTATAAAATCTCAGGGTGTTATAGATAATCTCTCATTACATTGGGGATTTCATTCAGAAACTCATTGAATTTTCTCTCACATGGTTTGTTGGTTTGTTTCTTCTAATTACAATATTTTATCAAATATAAATGTTTTGAAAAAAGAATATATCAATAAAAAGATGAATCAAACACACATTCCCATGTGAAAATTAATTATAAATTTATATCTAATGGGATCCCTATGTTTATTCTTTTTCTTAAACAATTTATCTAGGTCATGTTACATTAATCCTTTTCGAACATTAATGTAAATCATTACATCATAAATATATCATTCATAATGGTTTTTATATAGTGTATCATTAACATAATAATATCCTTTTCTAGTGTCAAACCAGGTGCGCAATAGGACCTATTTAACATGCAATAGGTGATCATAATGCTTATAATAAAAACACCATTTCTGGGGACATTTATCCATAGGTAAATCATTTTCAGTGTAAAATTCACTAGTAGTATCCTTACACGAATTTTATTTTATAAAAACTAGAAAAACATATAATTATGAAAAAATAACGACTTTTCCCTCAAAACTAAAACTTATCCCTTGGGTTTTAAAAATCATTTTCTATTCCTTATTCCCAAATTATTCAAATCATGATCTAATTCGAATTATAGTGTTCCAACTTGTTAATACATGTCTATTGCATCATTTTAATGATATATAACATAATAGTGATATACACTAGGATCTAAAGAGTTAATATCTTAAGAAAATTATGCAAATACATAAATTATCTATAACAAAACACAAAAATAATTTAAATGATTCATCTTCATCCTCTAAGAAGATCTCACATTATCCTTAGTACATGTAATCTTGTATGGATATGATTCAAATAAATGTGTTAGAAAATATCCCTATAAGGGGAGGAATAACAAGTGTGGAATATGCGACATGAATTAATAGTAAATTAGTGAGACTAATTATTATTATTATTTTATCGCAATAATTGGATCATATTCTTAAT
The DNA here is from genome assembly GCA_963277665.1 of Viscum album. Classification (NCBI taxonomy): domain Eukaryota; kingdom Viridiplantae; phylum Streptophyta; class Magnoliopsida; order Santalales; family Viscaceae; genus Viscum; species Viscum album. Next base: position 825,236,503 of record OY728123.1, read on the forward strand.
CATCATTGAGTCATTTGAAAAATAAAGGAAATTTTTCATATTCATAATAATTAATCATAATTACATAATTCTCTAATACCAAATATAGTTTTGAAAAAATATAACATCATGTTTAGATGTAGAATACATGAATAAATTTTATGTTAATAATTTTGAAAAAATATAGAATCATGTTAACATATAATAAACATATTTTCATGAGATTTATCACATTACACAATGAATTTCAAAGGATATATTTTTATTAGACCGTTTATCAAATCAATAAATGTTCATAATCATGCATTCCACATGTATGGGAAACATAAAACAATAGTACTTCTGGAATAAACCCATGGAATGTTATTTGTTTCGTAAGGTCAAGAAAATTATACATCCATGAGTAATCATTGGGTCTATAAAATGAATTATGGAAATGATATATTGGTATAAAATGGAATGAATAGTGGAAGGAAATTTTCATAATATAATTTGATCACCCCTAATTAAAATAATTTGAAAGAGGTGATAACCCAAAATATGGAGTTATTTTTCAAATTCCCCTTAATATAAATTTTTATTTGTTTAATTACATTACCATCTAATGTATAAAGAATTTTATTTTAATAAAAATTATAACCAAAATTGATTTATGTTCATTATTTCACTATTTATCAATAAAAATCATTGGATTATATTTTTTTATTTCAAACATTTAAGGAGAAATGTTTGATATCATATTTTTCTTAAATGATATCATATTTCTTTGATTTAGTGATATTTATATATTTCTATTTATAAAATATCAATATTAAAATAAATATTAAATAAATTAAAATATTTATAAATTTTTATCTTATATATAATACATTATAGTCATCCATAATTGTTGTGATTAGTACGGAGTTGACAACATCTTTTTGGATGGTTAAAAAACTGTTGATGGGACATAGTCAAAAGAGGTAGAAGGATAAGTATGAAATAATAAAAAATTTTATACATAATCAATAAAATAGCTAACAAAACAGATATAATTTGAAAATAAATAGATTTCATATTAAATTATTTTTTATTGAAATTAATTTAGAAAAATAATAAAATAAGATGAAAAAGGTAGAAGGATTTAATGAAAACATACTATCTTCTTTCGCATTTCTTCTTATCTATACCCATGAAATACATGAATGATTGTATTTGAGTGACTCTATAACCTCAATAAGGATTATAAGTTTATAAATAAAGTGTATTCAAGGGGATATTTATCCCTCAAAATTATAAGGGAATTTGTTTTCAATGGGGAAGGATATAGGGTATTTATAGTTGAGAATGTAGAGGTGTTTTAGGATAAAATATTGAATAAAATATAATATCATGAGTGAAAATTTTAATGGTGATATTATAGGAATTATATATCATAATTAAATTAAATAATATTATTTTATTAATTTTATGGATTTTTAAAACTAAATAAATTATTTTATTAAAATGTAATATAGAGAAAAATGAAACGGTTTAATTTTAATGTATTTCATTAGACATTAGACATACAAAACTACATAGGTTTTGAAAGATATTTATTTCTATGTAAATGAAAAATTTATCTCCTAAAATATGTTTTTAAGTAATATTTTATTGAAATTATTTTTTCATTATTAGATCAATAATGATGTAATTTAAAGTCCAACGGTTATGAAAAGCTATTTTTTTACAATTAACCTAAAAATTTATTTATTTAGAATTTTACCAAACAATCAATATCATAGAATATCGACATAATGATTCTAAAAATGTAATCAACTTTATCAAAATAATTATTTGTCATAAGTAATTTTAATTTTAAAATATTAAAATTATAATTTTTAGGTAACTCATTAACATATAATTTATTTAAAAGTAAATATAATTTTTCGGATTTTTTAATCAAGTAAATTATTTTATGGTATTAAAATATTTATATTTCATAAAATTTCTTATTATAAATTTTATTCATATTAAATATTTATATTTAGATGTAAAATTACATTTAGAGTGGTATGTTTATTATGAAAAAAGTCATATTAATATTCCCATAGTCACATTACAATTTTAAATATCATATTACCTCATATAAATATCCCTTCATTGCAATATAACACATTTAATAAACTTCCTCCAAGTGTTTTCTATTTTCCTTTTATAAATTTCCTAACATTTTTCGAATATTTTGTTTCTTTTCCAAGTTGTTATTCATTGGGGTGATGATTCTAGAAGGTATGTATAATCTAAATTTTCCAATCCTAGATTTTTCTATTCTCTTATTTTCTTATACAATTGTAACATTTCTCATTTTCATGGTTTTAGTTTTTGACTAATGTATTGATATCCATTATTGAAACAATGTTTTTTTGGATTATCTATGTGTTGTATATGAACCAAACTATATAATATGATATTCAATGCATTTATTCAAGAAACAAAAAATCAATTAAAAGGACTAGGACAATGTAATGGGTTTCAATTTATCGGGAAAACAATTACATAATGTTAAAAAAAATTAAAGACAATTTATGATTCCATGAATTTTACATGACTTGAAATAAATGTTTTGAAACATATTTCTGAAGAAATATGTAAATCCACCCACTAAATCATTCAAGTTGTCAATGATAGTTTCCATTAAAACCATTTAGGAATTTAAAAAAACTTTTTACTATTTTGGAAAATAGACATTATCCATTATAAAACCAAACTGTGTTAAAAAACATTAATCATAAACAATTCATTTTAAGAAAACTATATAAATTTTTTCTCAAATACATGGAACGTAGACATCACTTCAGAATCAATAAGAGAGATTATAAATCTCTTTATTAGAAGAAAAAATAACATGTAAAAAACACTAAATATATCTTCCAACTATCCTATATAGGTATAATTATTATTAATAAAACATTTTAAATCACAATAAATGAGATTCCAATTAAAGATAATACTCAAAAACTACTACCAAAATCCAATAATAATCAAGTATCAACAGGTTTCCATCCATATAAAACACCCAAACATGAAATTTAACACACTAAAATATCCCTATAAAATAAAAATCATATGACTTGGTCCCCCCCCCCAACTGCCACATTTTACCAAAATATGGATTGTGGTTCATGGATGAATGGGGATCCGAAGGGAAAAGGTTTGTTTGAGGATAAAGAGGGGAGAAAAATATGGAAAGGTGTGTTTAATATAAGAATCACTACAAATCAAAGCTTTATAAGACTAATAGATTATGAATAGGGAGTTAGAGACTCACTATGAGGTTTTAGGGATTTAATTGAGAAAAAATAGAAGGGAAAGAGGGTGAAACTCTTAAAATAGAAAAGGTGAGTTCTTGGAATATCATATTTCTAACTCCCTAGACAGACCACACAATTATTTTATATTATTACAAAAAATGTTTTCCAACTCTATGGTAGACACAAAAAAGAGCATATAAAACATTCACAGTTTGTCTTTATGGATTATTTTATCTTTACAAAAATCATAAAACAACCACTAAAAAACTATAACATTCTAAAAATTTCTGCTAGAACATATGAAAATTTTCATAATGTTGTAGTAAACATATAGGAAAATTAAAATATTACAATTTTTGTAAATTTTAGCCCCTGATATCCAAAATTAAGAATTAATAAATATATAAGTGATATTTAAAACCCCATTGACACTAGGGTATCAATATTCTACCCACATAGCTACATAATATCCCAAAAATGTTTTTGTATATGTAAGAGGTAAGGAAATAATGACAAACTATATTTCCCAATTTTATGAGTTTGGTGGGTGTGGAGCAATCTAGAAAAATCCTATGGAAGAGAACAACAAAATATAAAACAATATCTAAAAAAGATAAAATACATGAACACCACCAAACATCCCCTAGTATAATTCTTCCCAGATCAAAGAGTATAATTCCTAAAATGAATAAGAACCACTCATAGCTCAAACCATCATTAAAAAATTATCTGTATTTTTTAAAATATTAAATAACAAACCCATGACTAAAATTTCACCTAAATCCCAAATATATTGAAATATTTATCTAAAAATGACCAATAATCCAAGAGAGTTAATTCAAACTGAAATGAAAATAATGTTCATAAAAACATCCAAAAATCATAAAATAAATACCCATTTTTGAATTCATTTTCACATAAAATATAAATTATAAAATTGGAATTAAATATAAACATGACTAAAAATAATGATTTCATTTCCACCTCAGGTCACAATACAAAAAAGAAAATCATGGAACCCAAACAGAGAGCATCATTTCATATTGAACCTATCAAATCACATACAAGCACTATACGATGTATAATCCCAAATGGGGAATCATGCATCATGTTTTCCTAAGAACACACCAAATCCTTTCCTCGTGTCTAACTAATTAGAATCCCCCGTGGAAAATGCATCATGAGTACATATAGTCTATAAGAAATAAAGAAATCCACACCAAGGAAAAACTATAACAAAAAATTACATTATTCCATATTGACCTATCACAATTGGAATAAAATAAAATATTCAACAATATTGGCCTCAAAATCCCAATCTAACATAATTAAAGATTGGTATACAAACAAAATTAAACCATTATTGAAATGCATTATTCTAATATCCTAGCATAAAAAAATCTTAAAAATTAACCAACAGTCAAAACCAATTATTGACTCTAATAAATTTCACATAAGTGGAACATCGTTACACACATCTTCCCGGCACAAGGATTCACCTACTCTAGGGTGTCCAATCAAATTTAATTTCACAATATTGGATCGATACACCACTTCCATAATTTATGAAGGGAATTATTTTATCAAAATTTATACACGGTCATATAAATGACCCTTAGCATTAAATGATATTTTTAGGTGACATCATTAACTATCTCATGAGTAAATAACTCCTAGTCCGAGAAATTATATTTATATAAATCCACTAATTGTTCCCTTTAATGAAGACCCATAAACTCCATGGGATCCTATAATTTTACATCCATGGGTTAAAACCATTAAATTAATATTATCTTGATAATTTACTAGGCATGTCATAATGAAATAAATAAGGATCCTTAGTCTCCAACCATACCCTACATGGTTCTTCAAATACGATTACAACGTCCTTCATCCATTAATATTTAAGAGTTTCCTGAAATTTAATGATTCCCCCAATCTTATACAACCACAAAATTACTGAAAGAAGGATTTAAACACCACATAAAAGATACAGGGTAATAATAATGAATTATTATATTAGTTTGAATAACTGATATGGCCTCAGATCAACCACCTGATTCTATGTCTATGAAGAGTCATCAAGTAGAGGAACAACTAAAAAACAATAAGGGGAGTCACATAGAAAATCATTATAAGGAACATGAATCCTTTATTTCACTAAGGAATTTACTAGTAGGTGTATTATATATAACTCCAAAAAATCAATAATTATGGTTTCCTAATTAAAATCAATAAAAACCATTCAACTTATGATCTTATTATTTAAAATATCATCATTAACTAAATCTCAAAACTATTTTTCTTATAGAATGATCAATTTAAAAATTTCTATAACTTAAATTATTATATTTCCATTTAGATAACTAAGATACTCTATTTAAAAAACAAATATGTTTAAAAATATAAAATTATTAAAGATACCAATTCTGTGATTTGAATATACTCATGCTATCATTAAAAACTAACATCTTATTTTGAAAGGAAAACATCAATTCATCTACAAATACTTCGAAAACTCAAAATTAAATAAATTAGTTTTGAATAAAATCATATTATATGGTAATGGGATTTAATAAAGTTCAAAAATTCATTTAAAATCCTCAAAAAATACGATTTATATAGAAAAAATATTATAAAACACATAACTTTTCAAACTGAAGGCTTGTTTTTGAAAACAAAATACCAATAATTTTGGTTCAAATACAAACATGATGATATACATACATATATACATACATATATATATAACCCATTGAAATGAATTACATTATTAAGAACTCTGTAAATTAATCCAACAATAATGGAAAGCAAAAATATAGTCAATTTAAAATTTATGTGAGTACGAAGGCACTTCTAAACAAAAATAAACTATGCATTGTTTGTCTACATGGGTTGTATAAATATAATAAAACCCTAAAACAACCCTTGAAATGGATTCTATAACCACCAACATGGGTGCTTCATGATTTTTTATATCTTTTGAGCTAACCATTCATCCTAGTGTGTTCCACCATTATCACCACAATAGCTTATAGAGACCCACATGATTATTTATGCATCAATTGTTTAATAAAATATAACAATTTCATTTCATAAATCATCAAATAAAATCAAAACCAAACATTAAATAAAAACATAATTCATTAATTCCCCTGGTATGTAAATTTACATCAAGAAACATGGTGATAATGGACCTACTTGTGATCTACATATAGAGTTCTGACAATGATCCTAATCTATTTGTATAAAAATTGACCAAAAAATAAGAGGTCACTCTGATACATTTTTTTCATTGAATAACTATGTCCAACCAAGCATGTTAGTTAAACTGGCTCACCCTAAGGTCTAAAAAATTATTAATTTACCTGTGTCAATGAAAAACATTTGGGGATAAAGGAATCAAAAACTGGGAATGATTTCACAAGTATATAAAAATAACAACAACATTAACTTTTGCAGGAAAATTTGCATGACCCTTCTATAAATTTGAAATTCATTCATACAAATATACAGTTTTAATAAAAAATAATGTGAAAATGAGTAAAAATTAGGAGAAAAAATAAAAAATTTCATTATTATACCATTATAGGACAAAATATATCAATAAATAAAAAACATCACAAATAAGGAAAAAAACTAAAATAAGTATCTTGGATAATAAGGATGACACATCAATATCCTAAGAACCATGATATGTCACAACCCGAATAAATATCAATCACCTTCCTGTAACCATTAGTTAATTAGAACATACCAAACCATATCTAATCATAAAAAATGGGACACAAATTAAGAATAGAATATTAACCAAGTCCCAAAATTATAACGACAAAAGTTTTATACACCCAAAGGTGTATATAGTGAATTAAAAAAATTAATCCTATTTGGAACCATAAATTATTTTTGGATATTCCTTCAATATAAAATTTCATTAATTTTACATTAAAGAATCATTGGAAAAAAAATCTCAAATAAGTATAAATAATAAAAGAAACATTCCATATTTCATTACAGAAAACTTCCTCCCCTTTCTTAACATATTGGTGGAGCCATAAATTTATAATAAATGTTTTAAACATTAAATAAAAATCCAAAAGTTTTTATAAAACAAAACCTAGTCATTTAATTTTTATTAAAATCATAATATTAATAAAAAAACATTTTTCTTTCATTTATAATCAATAATTATCAATCCAATTTTGGAATTTCATTTCGAATTAAATCCAATACTATAGAAAATATGATCATACAACAAGACAACTTACAAACAATGAAATTTTTGTAATGAGTCAGCCATAACCCCTTAATGGCCCCATCAAAGGAAATATATTAAGGATATGAAATAAAAAAAACCATGATGAAATCTCATATACAACTTCATCAAGGAAATAGTTGTATTATAAACAATTAATGAGTTACAAACATGAGGTAGAGCAATATATTACTATAATATAGTCCCAAAATTTAACTTGTGTGGTATAAAAAAAACTGAAGTCAACTGATTCAATTAAGTAATCCTACTCATTATCACCCTTTATCTGTGGTGAAGCTTTAACTAGGGAACACTAGATGGACTTTTAGAGAAATAGTGTTGCATAAATTCTAACATATCTCTTAGTGCATAGGGTTTCCCTCAAATAAATCAATTATATGTGAGTAGAAAATATATTAGTCAATAAATGGTAAAATAATAATGTTAATCTCACATTTACTCTAACACCCTCAAAAAGTGAATCCATTTTTCAAAATACATATCACAAAAAATATACATATATCATTTTCTACTATTGGCCACAATCCATATTATGAATAAAAAATATAACGGTCTCAATAGGTTTTTTCCTTTATCAAAAATTTTTATGTGGAAAATAGTATATTTTATAAAATTAAATGGGGGTATATGTAATTCACACTAAATGAAATACATTTTTTAAAACAATTTTCTAAAATAATTATTTTTAAACCATCCATTAAAACATTTAATTAATTAATGATAATTTTCATTCAAACCATTTATGAATTCACAACACATTTTTTCTTTTGGGAGCCTACGGTTACCCATTTTATTACCAAAATTAGGTCCTATACTTTTTTTATAAAAAAACCATTGAAAAAACCACATATTCATTTTTTGAAACACTTATAACTCCAAAACACTTTTGAAAACAAGAAAAATTGATTAAAACACCCTTTATACCAAGTATGTAAACCATGTAAAATAATATTCAAATCCATTATAGTTATAATATATAGTAATAAATTATATAAATATATAATTATAAATATACAACGACACAATGAGAACTCCCAAATAATGAACCACCATCCATGATCCGCAAATAATTAAACTAAAAATATTTGGTCAACATAAACCATATATTCATCCAAAAAATCATACCGGTTCATGGAAGAGTGAGGAAATAAAGGGAAAATGAAGGAGGGAGGGGTTTGAGAGGATAAAAAGTAAGAAGTTGGTATTTAACAAAATAAACTACTAAAAATCCATATTGGATGAGGCTAAAAAATGAATAGTGTAAGGGGATCAACTCCCTTAATGATTCATGAGTTTCGTTCAATAAATATGGGAAGTGGAACATGGTTGAAACCCAAAAAATAAATGTGGGGTATTCTTTGAATATAATATTTTTAATACACTAGGAAAACATAATGGCTAGGTTTTAGGGTTTAAAAATCAATGATCTAACTATAGGGGATCTATTGTAATGAATGTGCAAACTCACGTGATTACGCCAAATTTATTTTCTACCATTACATCGACCGTGATATTTCCACTACTAAAAACTTCATTATTTTTAATGAAATTATATTTTCATAAATAGATGTTACATATTTTTGAATGAATATTCATTACAGTAATCGTCCCATTTCTTGGGCATTGTAAAGTTATATTTACTACATAGAAATATAAAAAACGAGTGCATAAGAGTTCTACATCATCTCCCATACAGTTCCCCGTAACAAGATTAATTCATAAAAATATCACGCTTTATATGAATCATCATAACCTGGGTAAAAGAATCGTAATAAAGGGTTATCTTAGAATCTTTGTAAGTTGATTAAAGTGAAGTAAAAAATATATAATATGATTATATGATTTTGATAACATAAGTATAATATTTGAAAACCATACCGTACATATAATAGTACATAATCATGTTTAATAGAATAAATATTAGTTTTATATAAGAGATGAATTATATGTGAATCAAAGAATGATAGCAATGGGTTTATAGCATTAACATAAGATATAGAATTCACCCATACACATAGGCATATAAATATTTTTTCGAAGAATTAATGGATCATTTCCATGTCTATAACAGTGGAATGGGATCACTCCCTAAAAAATATTGGTAGTCATGGTTCACACCCAGGACTATATTATTGTTAACAGTCTTGTTCTGAAATGAGATCACTTCACATTCCAGTCATATTTATCAATAGTTATTTCAATAATTACCCAATTTATTAGAGGGAGATATTGTCCCCACCAATCACATATTGAAAATAAAACATTCATGTTCCATAAGATCATAAAACATTCACCATATCACAACATATAGAAATAAATCAATTTACTATACATTTCATCCTATTATAACATGATGAAAATAAATTGGTTTCATAATCATTTTACTATTTTATCATAACATAACCCAAGTAAAAAGAATAAAGTCTCAAAATAATTCTATAATAATATAACCAGTGGAAGAGAAATGATTGCCCTAAAAATATTTTCATCATAAGAATAAACCATTCTAAGAAAGAATAATAATTGTATCAATGGATCATATAACATGTCAATAATAAGTAAAATTAAATGATATCTACTTCTATAAAAAAAATTGGCATATAAAATCACTATGAACATTCATTGTGTAAAATGACCATTCCATTTTTAAAAAATAATTTTTTTTAAATTCAACTACATTGAAAATTGAATTGTAATAGTATAATGGAATAATTAAAAATAATAGAAATAATATCATAAGAAAAATATCATTTTATACTATGAAACAATTTTTTTAAAATAAAAAATTTCCAAAATTATTTTCCTTAAAAATAACCTTGGAATCGTAAAAAGGATTGTTTAAAAATAAATTCAAATGTTTCTTGATGAAAATATCATTTCCAAAATGATTTTTTATTAAAATATAAAATACATTCCAAATAACATTATATTAAAATATCAATAGAAGCTTAATAATGAAGAATAAAAATTAAATTAAAACATTTATTTAATAAAATATTATTGTTACTATGAAAAACTATTTTCAAAACATAATTTTTTTTCAAATCCTTTATTTTTTTTAAAATTAATTGAAAAATATATCGGATTATTTAAAAACATTTTAGTGGTCATTTTTAATGGAATTTTTGTTGATTTCAAACATATTAAAACAAATAATCCTTTCATATTTTCGATAAAATCCCAACGAGAGTTATTTCACAAACAACATGATGTTTATCTTTAAAAAAATTTATAAAAATTAATCCATGGTTAAAATTTTATTTAATAATTACATTACGTAATTTTAAAATATATTTAAAAAAATTAGGAATAAAAAATTTAGAAAAAAATAGGTATTCGACAAAAGAGAGAGATAGAGATGATTTTTCATACAAACATTCTTTTGACTTATTTTTTATTTAAAATTATAAAATAGATGGAATTGAATTATTATCCTGAAATAACCATAGAAGAATAAAATTCATTCTTTTCATTGTATTTTTATATTTTTATTTCGTCATTAGAATCATAATTATGAACAATGATGATAAATTACGAGTGTTTAACACAAACCCATTACTATTTGGATATCATCGAATCGTAAATCCCATAAAAACATTAAATTAAGTATCTAATATAATTAGAAAAAAATATTCAATATAATAAATTTAATATGGGTTACATAAACACAAAATAAAATATTAAATGTGCATAACCTATTATATGTCTCAAAGAAGATAAATTGAGGCCAAAATACCATGCCAATTTGGTAATATTTTGAATCATATGCCCCATTAAATAATAACAAAAAATGAATATTTAAATATAATGTAAAAATTATATAAATAAGATAAACTTTCATATATTAATTATATAAACTACACAAAATAATATTAGGTTTTTATTTGGCATATGTATCCTTGAAATAAAAGCTGGACTAAGAATCTCTTAAATTAAGACTCGAATTCCTTCAAACATGTTTGAACCTCATGTATACAAAAAATTGGTTTATTATACATATATTAATTAGCCATAATTATATATATATCATATAATATATTATTTAATTGTGACATTTTATTACCCATTTATTAACAAATCCTTGTTGAATTCATGTTTCTATTAATAAAAGCTTTGTTTTCCATGTATATTTAAATTTAGTATTTCTGAACCATAACAATTTATAATTTTTCCATATTATTAGTAATTTAAAGAATCATGTTAATATCCTATATATTCGTTATATATGTATTTATATTAATTGATAAATATTTTAAATAAAATATGGAATACACTCTAAATAGAGACGATATTGAAAACGTACACATGGACATTATTATAGTTTATTAACATATGAAAAAATGTAAATAATAATTAACACTTACATAATAATTATTATTACTTATATATCACATATAATTTTTATATTTATACTTATTACCTTTTATGAAAATCATTAATGAAAAAAATCATATTGCTTCGCGAGGTAGAAGTCCACCATAGACACAAGCAACATAATCTTATCATCCATAGAAATAAAATTAGTAAGGTATATAAAATATGATAAATAAAAATGTATAATTATTTAAAAAATATCATATATGTTCATTTATTATCTCCCAATTAACATATAAATAAAATAAAAATGAAAAACATAGCACATCAGTTCGCAAGGCTGTTGTTCATCGTACACATGAGATGCACTATTGTATTCCAATAGGTCGGAAGGATAGAAGCTAGATATGAAGTAATAATTATATATGTAAAATGAAATAATAAATAATATCAATAAATAATAAATCCATAATTATATCCAGCTCCGATAGGTGTAGATGGGAAATGAATAAAATCTGTTCGGGCAGTGGTATTTTGTCATACGTACAATCAAATGTTTTATTTTCCAATTGATGGAATAACATTATACTATAATTAAAATAAAATATCAGAATATTAGATATAATTGTGTTATTATATTATAAAATTTAATGAATTTTTTATGGAGTTATATGAAGAAATAAAATGAAAATTCATATTTAAAGACTATACCTATTCTCCAGAAAACATCTGATGGTTTACACCTAAAGAGATAATAAGAAGGATTCAAAATTATCCTAATGAAACCTTGATGTGTTTATGGAAGTAATAAGGATAATTTGAGATGTTATTTGAACCAGATTATTTTTTTGGTGTGAATAAGAGATTAGAGGGGTGGCCTTTTGTGCTTTGGAAGAAGACACACATTTAATTCTTGAAATTAATAAAGTGTAATATTGTTTTTTACGTTCCAAAAGTATTAAAAATGTTTCATTATCGAACCATATATGTTATCGCATATAAATATGGCAAAAAATATTTATTGGAAATTTTTTTAGGTCATTTGATCCCTTATCTTTTTAGTCTAACCCTCAGAATACTCATTTTAACCATAACCATGGTAATAAATTATTACAATTTTGATTATTAAATTTGAAGAAAAATTAAGTTGAATTTATTTTATGGTATTATATATGATGATGAAAAATTTATAAACCATTCTTCCAAAATTCATTACACAAAAGTAGAGAATTTTATTTAAAAAAACCGTAGACGCGATGAGAAAGGTTTTTCCCAAAGAGAAAATTTTGAAAAGTTTAAAATGATTTCATATAAATGTTCATAAAAAATATATTCCAATGAAATAAATTATATTAATAGATATATAATTGAATTTTTTTTTATTTTGAACATATATTTATATAAAATTTATATTGTAAAATCATTGAATTAAAGGGATGTATTTTTAATATAAAACAAGAATTTTTAAGTATTCTTTGAAAAATATATCTTTTAAAAAATAAAAAGATCATTAAAAAAACAATTTCATTCATATTTCAAAAATTAATTTTTTTTCTAAAATAACATTTCTAAAAGTGTAAAACTTAATATTAATATAAGTATGTAAAACGTGGAAAACATATTTTTAGTAAAAAATATACATTTTATAAATATAAAATTAGGTTTATTCTTACCTCTTTGTTAGATACTATATAATTTGAGTTATAAGAGATGTTTTCAATATATAATATATATATTTAAAAAAAACATGAACAAATTTTTTTTAAAATTTTTATTTAGATGAGAAATCTTTTCAACATAAAAATAGTTTTTCATAAATAAATTATTTTATCATCACATTTTTTCTCTTATTTAAATTTATAATTAAAAGGGTCAACAAATAGTTGATTTTATATAAATATTTAAATAATATATTTTCAGAATTTAGTTAATTGTGTTAATAAATTTTATTTTAATGGATAGGAAATAACTATCATATTTGATTATAATATTTTAATTATATTTCATTTTACATTAAAACACAGTGTTTCGTGAACTAAACTTTTCCAATGAAATTAAATGTTTTTGAAACAAATTCCTAAAATATTAGGGTGTTAAAGTATTCACCTTGTTTTTGGTGGAACCAGAACAGTATTACCCAAAATTTTGGTAACTATATATAAGAAGAAAAAAATTATAAATTTTCAAATTTCCAATCTAAAGGTATTAAAATTTAATATTAACACATAATTAGAGTACATTCAAAAATATAGATATGGGGGTGTAACAAATCTCACTATTATCCTTCCATACCAATCTGGTAATCGATAAATAGTATTTCTTGTAATATTTTAATGATATGGGCTCTACCATTTAAAGGACCAATAAAATATTCTATATATTTTTCCTCCCATCTAACCTTACCTAGTTGTTGTGGTACCCCTAACCTCCACTCTCATGCCCATTGCTAAAAATATTTTCTCAAAATACATTCATTGATACAAACTAATATCACACTAGATCCAATATACCAATAATTCAGATCATTTTAATAAATTTAAAATTGCATCAACTAATAATATCCCAAATCTAATATTGTATTCTTTAGTTCAATTGAGGAATAGGTAAAAATGAAATTTATTTTAAAATAGTTATGGAAATATCCCTCTAATCAAACGAATGTTAACTCCCACCTAGATTCATCATTATCTATACTTATTTTTATAACCTTTGGAATATAAAAAAAGAAATGGGTGTGCCCAAATTCTTTATTAAAGAAAAACTTTTAAAGATATCACCAAGGGTTACATCATTAGTTGATTAGAAAACATGATATGAGAGAAACATATTATTGAAATGAACATGGATCAATAAGAGATGTCAATTTGTCGTGGTAGTGGAACATGAAATCTTAAATGAGGAAACATGTACTATGGGATAATGTTCTGAGATAGTCATGTGAAAAATTAAAAAGTGAATGATATCAAAATTTTCTGGAATAAAAAATTCGGGGAAATAATATAATTTACTAAATCAGGTGAATATGTCATGGTTTAATAAAAACTACATTATATAGTATTCTAGTCCTTCATTCTGTAGAAAATAAATGATATCTAATGTGATGAAGAAATTAACCAACATATTATAGGGGTATATATTTATGATTCTTCTGGTTACATATTGAAAACTATTTATATGTGTTCCACAAGAACATGGAAACATTTATATTTCAAAAGTCAAGTAATTGAACCATGGAAAGGAAATGGGCTTCATAAAAACATACATAAAACACTATATAAGTGATCAAAATAAAGAAATATGGTTTTATCATTAGAATATATCCCTCAGATAACATTAATAGCATTATGTCTATTGATATAATTGGAGATTAACATTCTATGTCCATTGGATAAATCAATTTCAAGAATATGTGGAAATTTACATTTTCATTTTAAAATCATTTTGACATAGTTATATTTGGAACACCACTTTAAAACATGGAATAGAGGCTTCATTGATAATAATGGTTGCGACAATGAAATAATTTTTTCACATAGAAAAAAATAA
The DNA here is from genome assembly GCA_963277665.1 of Viscum album. Classification (NCBI taxonomy): domain Eukaryota; kingdom Viridiplantae; phylum Streptophyta; class Magnoliopsida; order Santalales; family Viscaceae; genus Viscum; species Viscum album. Next base: position 825,251,890 of record OY728123.1, read on the forward strand.
AATATATTTTAGAAAAACATTCTTATCCTCGTTATAATAAATGAGGACACTAGTCTCTTTCAAAAGTTATTTTTTGAAATGTGGAGTGATATATTCTGAAAAAAATTAATTTTATAAATAATAATTCAAATAGAGTATCCAAAAAAATATATAAAGACTATAACATGGAAATTTGGAGTGGAAGATACAACAAGTGATCATGTAAATAAAAAACATTTTAATATTTTAGAATACAATTTTTAAAATATAACTTCGCAAAAGGGATAATAAAATATCATTTTAAATAGAGGCAAATGAAAATATGAAGGTTATATGACGTAACACATAATCAGGTTTCCAAATATATGGGGAACCATTACTAGAAATATTAATTATGGACATGGATGAAAAGATATTATTAAGGATAATGATAATTATTCACATCCACGTCAAAATTTAATGATTAGGAACTTCATTGAGGCTGAAGATTTAAAGAGGATGATTCATTTTCCCCATAGATAAAGAGAAATATTAATATAAAATCTTAGGGTTAAATCAATAAAATATAGAAGAACAATGTTCTAGATTAATCTTTTGGTCAGATTAAGACACCCAAGAAGAGGGTGAATTGAGTTCGTATAAAAATTTCGGTTAAAAAGTTTATTTAAAAGTTTCCACAAATTTAAAACATAATAGGGCAGTTAATAAATGTAGTGATTTTTTAATAATATGAATCTTGAACTAATTTCTCATAAGATTGATTGTTTATCAATGGTAATAATATGATATATTGATACAACATTTATGACAATTATAATATGAAAAAACAAATATTAAAACTATCTAATATAGTCTATCAATGTGAAATTGATTTTAATGAAATTTATGTAAAAATAGAGAAAACTATATTTGAAAACGCAACTGATATAAAACAAGAAGCTCGGTCTAATTCTATCACTTTGTCCTATCCACTTAGTGATCATCTTCGACCAAGTAGTTTATTATGATAAAGGTTTTGATCCACAACCTGGATCAGGGTCTACAAAATAGTATACAATTGTCTAGGTCACATGACCTCTAGCACAATTTTTCAAGGGAACCAAATAAAACATGGTCACATAAAACCTATTCCATAGTGAAAAATGGGATAATCATGTGTAAAATGATAGTTGGGTGAGGATATCTTGTATCCTTCTATTCATTACAAGATACAATGTGTGTTTTACGGAGAGATTCACACACTGGTCGAAAATGTAATTAATAGTCACACAATATTGTAATAAACATTAGTTAGTGTTTACATGGATTTGTGTGTTATAAATCTCAAATAGGGACTCTTTGATATATTAGAGTTGAAGATGGAGTGCTCTTCAAGATGTAGACACTGAAACAAGGTGTCATGGAGCACTGTGTTCTCACTTCCAATAAGATGAGATATTCTTCTCCTTAGGTTCAGTTGAATAATGCAGAGATAATGGAATTTTAATAGACATCAGTTCTTTGGTTATCAACAAGTAGGAATGAAGAGTTCCTCTTTTATTCTCCCATTTTGTATATTTCTCATGTAGGTTTATAACTTTGTCAATGAATATCTTTGTGTATATGTATTTCATGCGCCACTTCTTTCAGCTCAAGCCCTTGTAATTTATATTATTGTTTCACGACAATGGTGATGTTTTAGGTAGGTGTTGAACATCGTATTTGTATATTCCTCATTAAATATGTCTATTATAAGAATTAAATTAATCATTCAAATTAAAACAACCAAAATTTGACTGTTAGAAATATAATTCAATAAAAGTCAATTTAAACATTTTATCGGTGACTCCTTGGTCCGTGAATAATGCATCAGTGACTCATTCCATCAGTGAGTCATTATATTGGTATCAGTGTATCATTATATTGGTGTCTATATCTGTCCGTTTTTCCATGTTTTTGTTCGTACTTTTGTCAGTTGAATAATTCATTAGAATAACTATGCATTGGTAGCCCCATGCATTGGTAGTACCGTGCATCTGTAACACCACGAGTTTGTAGGTCAGTATATATTTCAGCGAGACAATTGAAATATCAGGGAATTGTTTTATCTATTTATTAGGAATTATGTATGTTGGAATCATTGTGTCCTTCATGATATCAGAATCGGTGATTTAGACTTATTTTTTTGGTATCAATGACTCAATTGTCTGTCGGTGTCAGCATCTTGTACATTGGAAATATTTATGTTTGGACTGTCTCAAAATATAAATATTATGAAGTTGCGTTAAACATATATGTGATCATATATTATCTTAATTACGCTTATTGAAAGTTAAATATATATTATTGAAATTATTAGAAATTATTATTTAATATTCACATGATTTTTTATTGTTAAAACCAAAGAAGGTGGCCAACAATCTCTTATGCGGCAACAATTTCCCCCTTTTTGATGATCAAAAATCATGGAATTATAATGTAAACTAATTTGATGTGTAATATAATCATTCTAATAATCATATCTATTTACATATGAATTTTCACACTATATAGATAAAGTTCAAAGGAAAAATAAATGTTAATTATATCAAAGGATACAAAAAATGTTATCCGAGAATAATTTGTTTTTGATCCCATATATAATAAAAGTAAAGAAAAATAAATTACATAGGAGGGGTATCCAAGGTAAGATAAATTAGGATAATTCCAAAATCTACTTCCCCTTGTGGGAATGTCATAAAACGTTCCAGAGTATCAAAAACTATTCTCCACCTTTTGATTCAAATCAAGAGGGAAACATGTATGAATGGAATAAAATGTATACAAGAATAATATATAGAACAAAACTAGATGAAAGTAAAGAACACTGAATTCCAGTAAATGGTGAAGTACAAGGTATTACTATAGTTTGTTGAAATACAAAAAAAATTATATAGCATCATCCCTATCAAAAATTATCCACCACATGTATTAGGGTCAAGAGGGGATTTCCCATTCTCTTAAGGGACAATTGAAGGTGGAGGTAGAGAGGTATGAGGGGCTGAATAGATATTTACAACATGTAGGATCACTCCTTCTGGAACAGTAGAGGAGAGGCTGGGTTTGTGATGTGTCAACAACATGGATGGATATACTATTGGATCATTCGTATGATTTGAGTCATGGCCGGAACAACTAGAGTATAAGGTGGATGCACAGGTCCAGAAGGTTCAATAGGTTTAGCGGCAGGCATAAAAAATCCTTCACTCTTCAAATTAATGTACAACTTAAATAGCATTATAAAATAATCAATTATTTCACCAACATAAATCAAAGATTTCTCAAAATCATCTTTATTCTCCATAAACATTTCCAAAAGTGGGATGAATTCATTCAATTTTTGTACATTGTCTATGAAGGCTCTAGATACTAGAGGCAGTGTCAAATTCTCTTTCAAATATTTAACAAGGATGGAAAATTGAAACATGGTACTAATCTTCATGGAATAAAAATCCACCTTTTCAATAATATTATTATTGGTAGTCTCTTCTCTCATGCATTATAGATTTACCATATCATGAAAATGGTTACCAATCTTCTCAATTTTGGCAAGGCATTCCAATCCATTATCACATATCATTTCATTAAGCCCTTCCATAAAAACATCTCTGACTACCTCAATGTCCAAGGCCTGATATGTCTAACCAAATTTAAAATTAATATAAGGATCCAAGGTGTGGTCCTTAAAATCATTAATCACTGTATCCATATAGTCTTTATACTAAGAGGTGAGATAATTTATTTTAAAGATGAGGAAACACATTTCATATCTGAGCTGGGTGGTGTTTACCACCATTGTTTCAGATATTGGGATTTTGTTCTGTTGAATCTTGTCTATGACCATGTCAAAAAATTAAATACATTAGGCTCACTCACACCAAATCATTTAACATGAATATGAGAATCATCCATATATTTATTCATATATTCTATTGAATATTTGAGAGAGTTTAATTCATTACTTAGTTGGTTTTTTTCTATTCTCTCCTATAGAATCTCATGGACCATCTGAGACTGAACTGATATTATCACAACTAAAATAATTTCATTCTTAAACCGTTCAATTTCTTCTTTAGTGACAATCACTAGAATGGGTCTATGACACTAAAATTTTGAAAATAGGTACAAAAACCTCATTATCTATGTTTTTATAGTCTAAACCATGTGCTACACATCCAGTATTCCTTTTCCATTCAAACATTTCATCACCATCAAGAGGGGAGAGAGTGTCAAGTCCAACTCATCCAACTTTATTCTCCCCCTCATCATGAGATATTATATCATGAAAATCACCCTTAATCTATTATCTCCTCAAAATTGGATTACCATTAACATGAGGTCTCATTCATTCATACACTAACTAAGGTGCAGGGATCACATGAGAATCCCATTCTCTTTGAGTTTCAACTACTCTTATTTCTTCAGAATATACTATAGAAGGTTCTACAACAACTTTCTGGACCAGAGCGTCAACCACCACTATATATCCACCTTGCTCATCCTCATGATGGTCAACATCACATTCACTACCTCCACCATTTCCCACATCATCATCATCTTCTCCATACACCTCACTACCACATCCATTAGAATTCTCTTCATCTCCCCTTTCACTGGTTGAACGAAAACCACTATCACTACCACTGTTATATTTATCACTTTTAGCTTCTTCTTCTTATATCTTATCATCTTTTTTAAATTATGATTCATCTCCCAAGTTACTAGTCTTTCTAACATTCTATACATCTCTAGAGTCTTCGGTCACCTCATCTCCATTAGTTCCATGAGTTGTTTCATGTGTGGGTAAAGAAATTGGTCGACATAGATGTCCACAATAAAATCCTTTTGATGAAATTGTTGTTTCCGGATCACTTTTATGTTTGATAGGTGAATCTTGATCTCTAACTGGTGTGGCATGCTCTTCTTCTTTATCTGAATAGTAAAAAAAATATAGCATCTAGTCCAAGGCCTAGATCCACCATATAACAAAGAGGTCCATTGGGTTGAACATCTCATATAATTTCTATTAATATATAACACACTCCTTCTTCCATGGGCTCCAATTGATTTTCATTATTTTACAAATTTAGTTTCATATGAAGATCCTACTACAATCATAATCAATCTCATCAACATCACAATAACATCCATTTCCCTTTAAGTGTGGTTGAGATCTTCACTGGGTATAATAAAGTGGTGGCCCTTAAAAAAGGCTTAATCATCTCATTAAAATCAACAATGTGATTTCTACAATGGTTTTCCATAATTCCCTTCATCAGTTGGTAAACTGAATATACATCTTGACATTTTAATGAAGCAATGTTCCCTTTCGAGGGAAAAATAAGATGTTTTATGAACATGAAAAAAATTCGACACTCCCCATATAACTTTGTAGAAATGTGTATCATGTTGTCATCATTGTCAGTAAGATCTTTTAGATCTAACTCAAATAAGATAAACTCACTTTCATGTGAAAATTTACCCTATAAATCATTAATCATTTCCTCATGATGGACATTAAGACACTCATCTCACTACCATGATGAAAAAATTCTCTTGCCATTCACTATGGACTTAATCCAAAAAATGTCACTGCTCTCCAATAGAAACTCTTAATTCATATTAATCTTAAAAACTATCTTCAAGTAGAAAGGTCTTTCATTATCCTAGAACCACCCAAGCAATCCCTAATCTTATAACACCCATAGTTGCAATTAATTGATTTCCATTAATCATTTTACCGGAAGAATATTTTCTTGAGTAGGCTTGGAAGTGTAGGATAAACTAGCCCAAAATATATTCTTGATTACCATTTCTATTTCATATCTTCATGAGAATCATTTTCTAAACCACCTTCCATATCTTAGTTCACACATTATATTCTAATAGTTCAGCTTAATGGTTGGAAGGTGAACGGTTGAGTGTAGAAAGGGGGAAACGACCGAGGGAGTGTAAGGGTTAATGTGAGAGGGTATGTAGTAGAGTGGATCAAATGGGATTAAATAATTTAAATAATTTTATATCAAAACATCATGAACTGGGTTCAAAAAAATAAATTAAACAACATCGTTTTGGTAAAAAGATAAAATTGATAAAAATAGCGAGTCATTAGTGTTGGCATGAAAGATTTTTCATAACACTAATTTTGTTGACATGACAAGGCGTCAGTGTCAGCAAGACAACTATGTCAACATGAAATAGTTTCGGTATGAAAAAGGTATAGGTGTCTTCATGGCATTTTCAGCTTCATACAGTTATTGTCGAAATGAACTAGTGTCAGTGTCAGTATGAAAACTATTTTATCATGACTATTGTGTCATCATGGAAACTTTACTTAAAATTATAAAAGGAATAAAAACATATGTTCCTTGATATTAATGATTTCTAAATAATGTATAATGTACTTCATTTTTTCTGAGTTCAAGGGATTAGTAAAAATTCCAGCAAGATAATGTTCATGGACTATGAATTTTAAGATGCTCATCATACTTCTCATCCATTGCAATATAAAATTTTCTTGGGTAATGACTGACTTCTCAACAATTATAGAATGAAACTTTGTAAGAAGCATTAGATGGAACTTTGTTTCCATACAAAATTTTATCCATTCCATCATTGAAATTGTATACTTTGTGCCCTTCATTTCCACACATAAAATATATCATTGTCCCTTTGTTACGTCTTCTTTGGTTCCACTTCCCGCACTTGTTTCATGAAGGAAAGTAGTTCTTATTAACCTTTTCAAATTTACCATATGTGCTTTCAAAATATCTCATAATCTTCTTCTTTTATTTTCTTGGGCATCAATCAAAGTTGCAATTTTCAATCAGGATTTTTGATTGCTAGTTTGGAATAATCACGAAATTTCTAACTTGAACTCCAATTTTATTGGGAATCTCGTTTGGACATTCATCGCGTTTCTCTTCCAATTACTTGTTATAAATATTCCTAATATTATTGGATATTTTCTAGAATGAAAGGAAATTTAGAGATGGGTATATTAAACATTTTAAAACAAAAAGGGGAATATAATAACATTAAAGGGACTACTTATAAATGACATTTATATCCTTAGCATATAAATTTCTAGGTTTCAATCTATTTTATACATGATCTATCTCTTAACGTATATATTTATGGGCATTTGTTTCCTTAATAATGATCTATACTAAGCTTATGAATTTACTAAATCCCCAAGAGTGTCTAACCAAAAGTGAAATAAGGCCCATTTTCATGCACCAGTTCCCATTATAGTATTTCTAAAAGCAGTTTATTCGAGTTTTACCCTATGATACATCTGTACCAAAGCATCCTCTACATGTTCATATCCATACATAGATGTATTTTCTTGATAAACCACTTACTCTATACCCACCAATATTTAGGGATGCTTTACTTATACTAAGTCTTTTCCATAAGGATTAAACTAGGTTTTTCTAATCATAATACCAAAATAACTAAACTAATCCTCTAATAACAACTATAACAACCTTTATCTTTATTACACACCTAAATGTGATTTATTACATAAAAATTCACTTATTAAAAGTCCAAGGATCTTGAGGCCTAGTGTCTAAGGAAATAAAAACATTCCATAACATCGTGAAACATAAAATAATAAATCATTATTGAAAAAATAATTTATATGACCAACTCATTCCTTCATAATTAACACTGCATGGGATAACCTGAGGACAAACACAGGAATGGGGTGAGCTATAAATCCCAGTAAGGGTGTTAACAATGAATAACATAAATAATACAACACATATTAGGAAATAGGCACATCAATAAAGCATAAGAGAAACATGAACATGATGGAATGATTTAGCATGATTACCATAACATGGAAATGTGACCACAACATAAAACATGATATTAATGCTTTCCAAGTATCATTACTCAGGTATTAACATAAGTAAAACCTCATTAAAAATGATTTTTCACGAGTAATCCATCATATCACATTTACTATTATGAGTAAACCCATCTTTAATCATGAATTATCATGATTAAATCCCTATTACACATGGTCTATCATGATACTAAACATTACCTGATTCATTGGATCGTTATCTAGGAACACCCTTAACAAACATTTCATTTTTGGAATAACTGAGCCACGTGGTTCATATAACATGGAATCATCCAAAATCATAAGTTATTCCATGATTTAGGAATGTGAATACATACATTTTAGTAACATTAAATATTTTTATGTCCAAAATGCTGAATATCCTTTTTAATGAAATGGTTATGGTATTCACTGCAAGATTATTTTGACATGGATAATAATTTTGTAATTCCTATAGCATAACATCTTCATATGGAAATTCATTAGTTTGTTTGATTATAGAGAAATAGATATCTGATAATTTATACATGAAATATATATAAAGGTGATAATGGAACATAGAATCCAAAAATATGAAGTGGAATTTAGATGAATATTTCTGGAGAAATACTTGAATTGAAATAAGAAGAGTGAATTCACTTACAGGATTTTGTCATAAAAACTAGTGTATATGGAATGCATTAATGAGAGAGAAAATGGTATCACATCACTAAATAAAAATTAAGGAAGTATTGGGGAGGTTATATATCATACCACAACATTTTAATTGAATTTAAAAGGCTATTACAGAAAAAATAAACTTGGATAAAAATGATAAAGGTAGGAATCCCTTACAAACATTCAGCTTGGTAACGAGTCTACATAAGGGTTCATAAGAGGGATAAATGAGAGTAAAAGGGGTCATAGTTATATTTAAATCAAATGGGAAGTAGGGATGATATTGAATAACATATCCCAATATAGGAATAAAATAGATTAAGAGACATATCATGAAAAGAATGCTTCGTAAAATAGTAGGGTGAAAGACCCCTTCTGAAATTTTGGCATTGTAACATCTTAGGTAAGGGAAAAAATGAAGAAATATAAATAATATATCATTAAAATAACCTAAAATATTAATAAATAAAATTATTAGAAATTATTTAATTTATAACAAGTTGAAATTACCATAATTACTTTTAAATAAGTTTTTTGAATTGGAAAGGCATAGAGGAAAGTGAGGATCCCTTACTTGGAAGTGTGATCCTAAAGTCTTGAAAGAGGCTTCTTGGGAGATTGGTAATCTATGGGAGGACTATAGGGAGTATTTATAAGAAGTTAGGCGAGATACAAATGGGTTTAGTTAATAGAAATTGGGGATTGGGTGGGTTTATATAAGAAAGGAGAGGAAAATCATTATTATTTAGGTTTTAGATATTGAACATTAAACTTATCGAACCCACAAACCATAAAATGTTTTCCCCATGATTTATTATAAAGAAGGGTGGTATACAATATTTTATAAATATAGGGGATGATCATATTAAAATATGTGTCTTTCATATTTGTAGGTGAGTCCCACTCTCATGAAAATCATTTTAAAATGTTGAAATATTTTATAAGTCTTGGTGTGTCAACTAAGGAATTATAAAAATAATCAACAAAATCTAAAAGAACTGTATTTTTATGGAAAAAAATTTATTGGCCTAATATCTTTTTTATCGTATTTTATTACCTCGTTATTGGGTCATTATGATGTCATAAATCACATTATATATTTATTCTATATTTAAATTTTACACAAAAATTCGACTATATGAGAAAATTATGAAAAATTCTCTGTTTGATAATTTCAACGTCCTCATTACAAAAATAATATTTATTTTATCTGTATAATATTTTTAATATGTTAATTTTTACTTTTAAAATAAAAATCAACATTTTTTTGAAAATAGACTAGTTTATAAAAACATCAGTTTTTAAACCTTAATAAAAATTATTTTTGACTTCTTAAAAATTATATACTCAATTATTATTCAAAAAATTATTTTGATAATAATAATAAAATATTTATTTTTAAAAAATTTCTTTAATTCATCAATGTAAATTGTATAATTAAGAATACAATTTCGGTTTTATCACATCAAAAATATAATTCTTATCAAACAGAATACTTAATCATTTATAGAGTAAAAAATTAAAGAATAATTTAATCATCATTTATAATTGAAAAGATTTTGTTAATATACTTTTATAATTAAATTATTAATAAAAACTTATTTTAATATAGTAATTTATATACATCTGAAAAGTATCTATTTAACCAAAAAGTCAATTTATCAAATTCAATATATTTTTAAGAAAAACTATTATCATAAAATAATTTATGCAGTATGAATTTTATTTATAAAAGTTATTTCACAATATGTAACTAATACCTTCTTACAGAACCCCTTATAACACCCGCAAAAGACTTATGTGTATGGTGTGCGATGGTGGAGGACTCTTAGAGAAACTCAGATAACACCCCTCATGGGGTAATATCTATTGACATGTACATTTCTCATATGAGATTCAGTTTGTGATTAACGTGTCGAATCTCACCTTTGGATTGGTCTAAAGAAAACCCCAGGGACTCTACCCCCTTTCTGAGCTCTAGAGAATGAGCATAATATGGCTCGAGTCTACCAGATGAGGCCATCACCTCCTTTGTCTGTGTTAATATTTTTTCAAAACCTTATATTTGTACCAGTCACGTGATCCCTATTCAACTACTATATTATCATTTTTAATGATACGTAAAAGTCATTTAAATTCTTCTAAATAAAAAACTGAATTTGTTTTCTATGTCGATAAAAAATTTAATTAAATAAAAGAAATTTAATTGTATTAATGAATGTTTGGGTTGTTTCAATCTACCTAAGCATATTTCTTGTAATTATTTGATTATTGAATTATATTATTTCAGTTTTCATTTGGGAAGGGAGATATGAAATATAGAAAGTGTATGAATTATTCCACTAAAACCTGTTATAATCGAAAGTGGGAAATATCTTCATTGATTTTCCTTAATGGTTATCTAATTCATTACATCAATTCATAGACATAATGAATGTATACTAACGTATTATATAAGTAATAATATAAAAAAAATTAAATTCTAGAAGATAATGAGACTTATAATTGAAATATTATAATTCATTAAACAATAATATTTTAAATCAATCACTTGAGTTTTGGAAAGACCATTAGGTTTATAGAAAACATTATAATAAATAAACAAAAATAAAATTGATCAACAAAAAAAATTGAACTAAAATCACTACCTAGCTTGATTGGTTCAAATCACTCTATGATACCTCATAACATTGAAACCCTGATCTCTGTAGTGTGGACCAATTAGAACATATAATTGGTCATATTTTATTTTAAATCACCAATTTACACACTTTAAAATATGATCTTTTTTAAAAAAAAATATACTTAAACACTATATATTTGATATATATAATTAAAACCATTACATAAATCACTTACCATGGTAATAATCTTAGATTCACAATACCCATTAAATAGGTACACTCATCCCAAAAAATAATAACAATTAAATGATTCTATAAGGTAAATCAAGAATTATATAGAATAGTCCTTGAAAAATTATACATATCTTCTTGAGATCATTATTTTGAAGTAATTATTTGGTTTCTTATAATTTTTTGTTTTAGGAGAAACATGATATTGACATTCCTTCAGATTTTAAGTATGAAATAATTAGAAAAAAAATATGCGAACACACTTTTTTGGTCATTATTTGGATCATAAGAATTTAATAGGGTTTATATTGAATAGTAGAACCTCATGTGGTGGAGAACCAAAATTTTATTGAAATAATTAAATCCAAATAACGCAAGATATAATTTCAAAATATCTAAATTTTCATTTTGGGAATGAAATCTGTATTATTAAATTATACCAAAATATATTTCATTTAATTTATATTCATTATTACAATCTTGATAACTCATTCATGCATATTTAATTATGTTATAGTCTTACCTCTATATGATATCATTAATTACGGTGAACACACACACACCTTATTATTTATTTCTAAGATAACAAATTCACTTATATACATGTTATAAAAATTGGTAACCCATTCATTAATACTCAGAAATAATTCAACTACCATATTTTTTTCTTGCCATATTCATTTAAAATTATTAATCATTTTATTTTAGTAATGAAATTAATTATTAATAACATATTTTAAAATATGGTTTTCATCATTAAATTTCATTGTAGAGGGATCCATTGAATATGGATGGACATGTAACATGAGGTATTATTTTTTCTCTTGAGCAAAAAAAATTGGTGAATCATAGTAAAAGAACTAACACTTCAAAATATTTTATGTAATAAATTTTTTTATTTCGAACATTAATATCTATTTTGTAACATAATATCATATTTATATTAGTAACAATGTAATTTTGTTCCCTTTTATTTCATAGAACCTAAAAACCATGGGCCAAACAATCAATTACATCAGGTTAAGTTAGATGAACACCAGGAAAGAGTACTATGTATACTAGGGCACGCTATTTTCATGATGAGGTATTGTCGCACATTAGGTTCCAAATATAGTAGCAAGGAGTTGTAAAAAGTGAATGTACTGGCATCATGGGCTGAGGCAAGGCATTGTGGGATGAAAATTGGTCATATAGAAGCATGAATTGAATAAAAAAGTGAAATCTAATATTTTAAAATTTATGTAACTTTTATGTCCATGACTTCAATGAGAGGAAAACACATATTTTTATAAATATATTTCGATTATGATTACTTTCTATACTGCACTAGGAATTAGTTCTAGTTTGGATTGGGATGATGGAATTCATGGTGATGACGATGGCATGGTAGACATCGTGGAATAGGGTGAGGATAATGGTGAAGTAGAGGGTGGAACTGGGATGAGGATGTGTGTGAGGGTGAGGTTGAGGATGATAATGATGATGATAGTGATGGCTATGATGGAGAGATTGTTCCTTTATATTTTTGCATGATATTTATGTTGTTTTATGATAGATTATGTTTTTAATGAATATATGTAATGTTTTTTTTATCCCAGGTAAAATTCATAAATTTATTTGATGTATTATCGTTATTTTTGTATTGGTTTGTGGCTCTTTGAGGAAACAATATTGGTTGAATTTTATGTTATGTTTGTTTAAATGTTTTTTTAAAATTATTTTAATGTTTTTCTTATGATGAATGTTATGTTGGTTTCATTTCATTTTGTGTTTGTTTGTATGTTCTTTTATCATTGGTTTTTTCCTGTTTCATTTCCCGTTGGTGGCATTGCAGGTCATGTTTCATGTGTAATCAATTGATTATAGGTTTTGTTGGTAGGTTGGTTATGCTTCTGGATTGGGAATTTTTTGGGGGGTTTAAAACAATGGTTTAATTACCATTGGAATATCCTTAAACCAACAGTTCATTATGAATTGTAGTTATACGTCTATATAAATGGTTCACTAAGAACCATTGGTTTAAATTAATTATTTGTTACCCTTAATCATGGTTCACTAAGAACCTTTGGTATAATCATTTCACAATAGAACCATATCCAATGGTTCTCTATCTTATATCAGTCAGTTTTGAACAATTGGTATAGCCATCAGTTCCATTAGTGATTGATTTTGTTGTTTTATATCACCCTCTTTGGTAAATAAATTTGGGGCTCTAAAATCGTCTCTCATAATTCTATGCCAATTTTGTCATAATAGACAATTCAAAGACCTTAGGTTCAGTATTTACCTAAATAACCTACACATGAAATTATTAAAGATTTTCTTCCTCATAACTCATTGAATCCCTAGTGTGGGTAGAAATGGTAATCTAATATATTCAATGTAACTATATGTGTACAACCCCTGTGTAATAATTGACTCCATTCCAAACACATTTCACTTTCTAGTATCATACTATAATATTCCACCATAAATATCCTCTTTAGAATTTTTCATTTAATAGTTTTGGTCACAATCAAGAAAATCCATTTTATGAATCTCCATATTCTTCTCTTATACTAAAGTTAAATTTCCTCAAATATTCGTTTTATAATTTTGTAAAAAAAGCACATTTTCAAATTGTCAACATGGTTAGTTGTTCCACATTCCTTTATTCAAATAATGAAAAACTAGATCATTGATTAGTGGAATAATTCCAATACCCAACTCAAAAAACAATTCCCATGTAAATAATTTGTGTAATGACCAAATAATTTACTAATTAAAATTCCTCTGGGTTTGATAAAATATATTATTATGTAATATGTTTATAAATAAAATATACACTTATTTGGTTTTATGTTTTTGGATTTTAAAATACCATTAAGAATTTTTAACAATGCTAATATAGTCGTGGAATAGTAAACCCATGATTTTTATAAATATAGGGATTTAACAAATCCAATTTACTATGAAAAATGAAGTGATGGCCTCATCCAATAGAATCTATCTATACAAATCCCAATTTTCGATACTTGTAAATGAGGTTGCCTCACTGGGATTCACTCCTGACCAATCCCAAGCTGAGCCTTAACATGTGAAGTTTGAAGAAAATTGCTTACTTGAGACGTGGAAGTTAATAGATATTACCAACTGAGGGATGTGACCACGTTGTCATGAAATGTAAAATTGATTATGTTTTTAAGGTTGATTTATATTCTAGGGTATACCCTAGGTCATCTCTCAAGGATTGTTGCTAGGTTTAGAGTGTGTATTTTTAATAAAAATTACTAAGAGATGGGGTGATTTTGAAAAGAGTTTGAAACAATGACTTAGTTGAAATGGCTTAAAAATTGGGTGACCTAGTGGATTTTGAAATATATGAGATAAAAGGGTCGATGTGATTTCACTACACACATATCAAGTTCATTGTTCATATATATTCATCTTAGGTTTAGAGTAATTCTTTGGTCGGAGTTAATTGGAATCCCGATTAATTCCTAAGCTTTTATTTCAATGCTTTAAGGACCCAACATTGACGTAACAATTTTATTGTCAAGGTCCAGTACTTATGCATGGAATAAGAGCGTCCAAATCATATTGAAATCTCAATAAGGTGGGTATGAAAAGGATTCTTGTGATGTCCAATCAGAACAACAAAAGTCACGCACTCAAAACCTCACACCGATCGGTTAGAAATTAAAAGCATGACACTCACATGCATCAAAT
The DNA here is from genome assembly GCA_963277665.1 of Viscum album. NCBI lineage: Eukaryota > Viridiplantae > Streptophyta > Magnoliopsida > Santalales > Viscaceae > Viscum > Viscum album. The sequence goes on from OY728123.1 coordinate 825,266,962, forward strand.
CAATAATTCAAATCTGAAATAAAATAAGATACATGGAATGAAATGTTTAAACACCCAAATTAATCCAAACCAGTAGCTAATGTATGCATCGGAACTCCCTTGACATGTGTGTAGCTCCCTCACAACTAACACCCAACTTTTAGCTCGACATCGGGAGGAGGAGGAAGCTCGGGTGGAACTCCTTCTTCATCCATGATTCGCCTATGAGGATAGGGGCCTCCAGAACCTCCAAGGTGATTAGGAGACTCCTATAGGACTCCAAATTGGCATCACTTCACTCCTTGTCCGAACATGAAAATGAGGTTCCCTTGGTGCCCTTTTCTAGGAAAATTGGAAGGTGGTTTTAGGCACAAAGATTTCATCAATCCACTTGCATGATGCGTTTCGGCCTTCAGATAGTCTTATCTCACTTTGGAGAAAATAGAAAAGTTATATACCTACCTCTTGAATGTCTCCACTGAATGTTTGGTAGCATTTGGACAAATACAACTCAAGATATTGATAAAATACAGAACACCTTATTTGACTTGGTCCAAATTCGGTGTCTTGGAAAGATCAGTTCGGATGGGCCCCATATAAGCCGAATCAGGATTGGGTTCCTTAATATGACATGTAGCCTATAAAATTGTGGACAGGTCCACAAAATTTCATCCCATTTGGATGCATGTATTTCTTGTAATATTCAAAACAGTGGACATATGTCCATGGATCCATGCAATTTTGGCCCATTTTTCTTCCACTTTATCAAAGGCTCTCCAAATCACCTCCACATACATTGAAACAATAAAAACAAGTAACATTGACCATTATAATATTGATTTACATTAATTTATTTATTCAAAAATTAACTAAAATTTATTAATATATTTGGAATATTCATTACAAAACTAGTTTAAAACTGCGGTGTAAGGGTGGAATAAAACAGTGAATCGTGGTACGATCACACCCCCACACCTAAACATTTGCACTCCTGGGCAAAGTCACATATCCAAATACAATGATTCATATATATATATATATATATATATATATTTCCCACATCCTGACGATTTATCATTTGAGGAAATTTTATTTAATGTATAGTGATCAATGCATGAACCACACCAAAGAGTTCTTCCTAGTGAAATTAGAAAAAGATGTCTCATAAATCATATCATAGCGAAATTCAAAAAAAATTCATGATACCCAATTGAGAAAGGAATTCAGAAGTAAACCATGACACTAAATCTCCACGTGTGTGTGTTAAAAACATTCCATGCAATTCTTTCTACATTCTATCCAATAAATATATGTTATTTTAACATTTTTCACCTTAAATGATTTTGTCACCGAACCTGTCCTACATCCTTTGCAATCATATTTAAAGAACCACTCATATAAGCATTCCCAGAAGTCAAACCATAAGCTCTCGACCTTTATATCCCCATATGTTGTGCATTTCATCAATCGCCTCATTTTTTTTGAAGTTGCAATTGGAACAAATCTCACACTCATCTCTCAACCCTTGTTTAATCTCCTCACGGAACTAATTGAAATAGTTATAAAAAGATCAAAGGTTGAGGAGGAGTGGTTTTTGACCTGCCCAAGACACAACAATTTTTTTGGAGGGCGTACAACATTCGGACATTAGGTACACACGCATATGTGAATCTGGTACAGTAATGAAACAGATCGGATAAGGAACGAACGTATGGAAATATCATTTAAAGATGAAAAATATTAACCCAACATATATTTACCTTATATTAAGTAAGAAATAATCACACTTTGTGGTTTGGTGAAAACATTTGTGGAGATATTAGTGACACACTTTTCCAAAAAAAACTACTCACATAAAGGGCATCATTCATCTCAAAGGTTTCACATAGATATGACAATTTATATCACTGACAGAAAAACAATTCACTAAAAATAACTCATTGATGGTAAAATCATACACAAATTCTTTTTAGCCTTCGTTATGGTATTTTTACATTCCCCGCTTTATGGTCTCCACATCATGGAATTTTGAGATTGTTGATGGGGAAAAATAAAAATACCATAAAGAAGGCCAGAAAGAGAGAAAAAAAAGGAGAAAACGATGAAAATTCCTAACTATCCCAGGAATGAATCCACCCCCCCCCCCACACCTAGAGAATGCAGTGTCCTCCCTGTAATAAAAGAGACTGTGGGAAGGAAGGATAAAACCTGGTGATTTTTATTCATAGACCGCTTCTTGAACGTGGACTTCCTCCATTGGGGACTCTGGAATGGATTTATGGATGTGCTTCAGCTGCTGCCCATTGATAGTGATGGTTTGCTTGGTGTCTTCATTTTGAACCTGGACAACACCAAATAGAGAGACATTAGTAATAATGTAAGGTCCAAACCAACAGGAACGAAGCTTACCAAGGTGCAACTTCAGCCTTGCATTGTAGAGGAGGACCTTCTGCCCGATGTGGAATTGACGATGAAGGATGAGACGGTCGTGGGCAGCCTTGGTTCGCTCCTTATAAATTCACGTGTTCTCATATGAATCCCTTCACATTTCCTCCAACTCCTGAATTTGCAACGTCCTTTGAATACCTGCACCAGAAATATTAGAATTCCATTGTTTAATAGACCAGAAGGCCCGGTGCTCTACCTCAACAGGGAGGTGACAATTCTTCCCAAAAACTAGCCGATATGGTGACATGCCAATTGGAGTTTTGAATGCAGTACGGTAAGCCCATAATGAATCATCGAGTCTAAGACTCCAGTCTTTTCTATTTGGCTGAACCGTTTTCTCATGAATCTATTTTACCTCTCTATTTGATACTTTGTCTTGACCATTTGTTTGTGGGTGATATGCAGTAGACACTCGATGCCCAACCCCATACCTACGCAAAAGAGATTGCATTGTGCGGTTGAAGAAATGAGAACCCTGATCATTGATGATAAACCTAGGTAATCCAATCCTACAGAATACTTGGGATCTCAAAAATTCCACAACTGGCTTGGAATCATCTGTCCTCATGGCTCGTGCCTCTACCCACTTTGAAACATAATCCACTGCCAGAAGAATGTAAAGGATCCCAAATGAATTTGGGAATGGTCCCATAAAGTCAATGCCCCAAACATCAAAACTGTCATGGAAGATTAATGGTTGTTGGGGCATCTCATTTCTTTTAGAGACATTCCCTATTATTTGACAGTGAGGACAAGATTTACAATATTCTTGGGAATCCCGAAACAATGTGGGACAAAAGAGACCAGAATCTTCGACCTTGCGAGCAGTCCGTTGGGGACCAAAGTGGCGCCCACAAGCAAGTGTGTGGAAGAACCTAAGGACAGACTAAAACTCACTATCGAGAAGACAATGCCTAATAACTTGATCACTACATGTGTGCCAGAGGTAGGGGTCATCCCAAATGTACCAACGAGACTCATGTTTTAGACGGTCAGCCTGGTTTTTGGTGAAATCAGCAGGAATGAGAGACGCTACCAAATAATTTACAATTTCAACATACCAAGGAATATCATCTTGCACTCGGTACAATTTCTCATCAGGAAACAATTCATTTATGGGAATACAAGGGGATGATTCAATGTCCTAGGATGGGATAATCCTACTTATATGGTCAATAACCACATTCTCTGCTCCTTTTTTATCCCTAATTTCTAGATCAAATTCCTGAAGGAGGAGCATCCAGTGAATGAGATGTGGTTTGGCTTCTAGTTATTTTAGGAGATATCGGAGGGTTGTATGGGCTGAGAACACAACGACTTTGGACCCTAGAAGGTATGACCGGAATTTATCCAAGGAAAACACAATGGCAAGAAATTCTTTTTCAGTTGTGTTGTAGTTTCCTTGGGATGGGTCTAGAGTACATGAGGCATAATCTATGACATGTGGAGCTCGGTCGACCCTTTGTGATAAGACTGCCCCAAATGCATAGTTAGAGGCATCACACATGAGCTCAAATGGTAAATCCCACCGAGGTGGTTGGATTACCAGGGGTGACGTGAGAATCCATTTTAACTTATTGAAAGTGTCCTCACATTTTTTCTCAAAATCAAATTCTTTTTCTTTTTGGAGTAATCGGGAGAGGGGGAGTGCAATTTTACTAAAGTCACGAATGAAATGACGTTAAAAGACAGCATGACCCAGGAAAGACTGCACATCCCGAACATTTTTAGGGAATGGTAGGGAGGAAATGATATCTACTTTTGATTTTTCCACTTGGATACCTTCCCCAGAAATGACATGTCCCGAAACTATGCCTTGTCGCACCACGAAATGGCATTTCTCATAATTTAATACGATATTCTTTTTAATACAGCGACGTAGGAGAGAAGCAATACTACTCAAACATTCATCAAAAGAGGATCCATAAATAGTAAAATAATCCATAAAACATCCATGCAATTCACCAGGTAATCTGAAAAAATACTAACCATACATTGTTGGAAAGTACCTGGAGCATTGCACAGACCAAATGGCATCCTTCTATAAGCTAATGTACCAAAGGGGCAAGTAAAGGTTGTCTTTTCCTGATCGTCGGGGGCAATATAGATCTGGAAGTATCCAGAATACCCATCAAGGAAACAGTAATAGGACTTCCCTGCTAGCCTCTCTAGAATCTGGTCAATTAATGTCAATGGGAAATGGTCTTTCCAAGTGTGTTGGTTTAGTCAACGATAGTCTATACAGACACACCAACTATTCTGTACACGAGTTGGAACCAATTAATTGTTTTCATTTTTACAGTAAGGCCTGTTTTTTTATGAACTACTTGAATGAGACTAACCCATTGGATGTCAAAGATAGGGTAAATGATTCCAGTAGTCAATAGTTTTGTTACTTCCTTTTTAACAACATCAAGTAGGTTTGGGTTCAGTCGACGTTGTGACTGCCTCACTGGTTTAGCCTCATCATTTAATAAAATATGATGTGTACAAATTGATGGGCTAATGCCAGTAATGTCAGCAAGTGTCCATCCCAAAGCTTGTTTATACTCACTCAAAAGATCAAGAAGTCTCAATTCATGCACAGGAGGGAGTGAACTAGAAATGATGATAGGAAACATGTTTCCATTATCAAGATATGAGTATTTTAAATCTTGAGGTAGTTGTTTCAGTTCCAATTCTAGGGGATTTTGGATTGAAGGAAGTGTGTGTGATAGTGAGAAGTCACTGATCTCATATAACTACTCAATGGTAACATCATCAGATGAGGAATGAGCTTTTACACGCTTAGCAGTATCATCGATCGTCATGTGATCCTCTGTGTTCAAGAAATCATCAATTAACAATGATTCATGACATTTCTCTAGACCGCTAAAAAAATCAATGCATGATTCATTACCTAAAATTTCAATCAATGAAGAAAACTCAGAAAGGGGATCAGGGGAATGAAAATAAGTTGTTTCAGGGGAAGGTAGAACATCAATTGAATTGACAGAGAGAGAGGAGTGTTCTTCTGAGGGGTGCTTCATGGCATCAAGGATATTTAAGTGGACAATATTACCACCAATCTCCATAGATAATGTACCATTATCGAAATTAATTATGTTTTTGGCAGTTTTCATGAAAGGGAGCCCCAATATAATTGGGGCATGTCCATTCATCCTATCTTCTTCCAATTTAAGCTCGTAAAAATCAGCAGGAAAAATTAAAATTTTCACCCTCACAAGAACATCCTCTAACACACCAGAAGGGTGTGTTGTACTGCGATTTTCTAGATGAACGACAACACCAGTGGTCTTCAGTTCACCGACCTACAATGAAGATTAAATAGAGTGAGGCATCACCTTAATAGAAGCACCCAAATCAAGCATAGCGTTGGAACATGAATACTCCCCTATGGTGCACAGAATTGAGAATGTCCCTGGATCATTGCACTTGGTGGGAATTGATGGCTCTATCAATTCTGAATCATTCCTCCCTAGGCTCACCTTCTCATCACCACGAATCCTCCTTCGGTGTGTACACATCTCCTTCAGAAACTTGGCATATCTTGGAATCTGCTTCACAACATCAATCAAAGGAATGTTAACCTGTACTTTCTTGAAAGTTTCAAATATTTCTTTATCATGTTTGTTGTCTTTTTGTTTACTAGGTTGTACAGCCCTTTGAGGAAATGGAAGAGGAATGGTTGGGATAGGTGACTCATCAACAGACACAGTCTTTCCTTTGGAAGGGCTTCTCTCAGGAAAAGGGTTTTCTTCTCTTGGACCATTTTCAGCAGTTGGGATGGTGGTTTCCTTTGGATGAGATGACTCTAATGGAGGGGTCATTTGGCTTTTGAGTTGTGTCCCACTCCTAAGGGTGATGGCACTAAAATTTCCTTTATCTCTAGGGTTTACTACTAGTTGAGATAGTAGTTTACCCGACCCATGACTTTGGATTTCCACCACTGAGTTGGCAAGTTGTCCTAGTTGGGTCTTTAGATCTTGTATAGATGATTGGGTGGTTTGCTGGAATTGGATATTATTGGCATCCATTTGCTTCATCATATCTTCTAGGCTGGGCTTGGTTTTTGGAGGGGGTGGTTGGAATGGCCTTTGGGGTGGTTGAGGATTTCTGGGTGGTGGTGGATGACTACTCTGACCCTGTTGGTTCCATTGCTGTTGAGGTTGGTTTGAATACCCCCCCTTGCCTATAGGCTTGGTTGTCCTTCCACCCTTGGTTGGATGGATAGTATGGTTCTTGCCTAAAGGGTTGGTTAAAGGGGCGTCCTGGAAATATTTCCTCAAAACTTTCAGAAGTTTCTCTCAATTGAGGACATTGGTCAGAATAGTGGGTGTCAGAAGAGCAGATTCCACAATGGATGGGAGTAGGATATTGAGATTTCCCTTGGGAGAGGGCAAGTTGTCGTAGAAGGGTACTTACCTCTTCGAACTTCGTGTCCACCTTCTTCTCAAACTCAGTACGTTTCACCTCATGGACACCACGAATGGGAACACTGGACTATGTACCGAATTGTTGAGTGTTTTGTGTCATGTTTTCAATGAGGGTTCTTGCAGCAATTGGGGTCTTATCTACCAGCGCACCACCTGTAGCAACATCAATCATATTATGATCATGTTGAATTAAAACTTCATAAAAATACTGAATTAAGTGTTTATCACATATTTGGTGGTGTGGGAAACTTTAACAACGCCTTTTAAATCTCTCCCAATATTCATGAATTGTTTCCCCTTTGGATTGTCTTATACCACATATTTCTTTCCTTATAGTTACAGTTCGAGAGGCTGGGAAGTATTTTTCAAGAAAAAGGCGCTTCATGTCCGCCCATCCTCTTATTGGTGAATTAACATAGTACAACCAATCTTTCGTAGTGTCTTCTAAAGAAAATGGGAATGCTCTAAGCTTTACTTGTTCTTCATCCACATTAGAAAGTTTTAAGGTTTAACACACAGTATGAAATTCTTTTAAGTGCATATGAGGGTCTTCTCCAGGGAATCCATGAATTCTTGGTAATAAATGGATTAGACAAGATTTTAGTTCAAAATTTGGTGCCTCGCCTTGAATTTGGATGTAAGTGGGTTGGATATCAACATCAGGTGAGGTTAGTTCTTTTAATGTTCGATTATTTTCAGCCATGTTATTGATGATTATTTCAGGTTCTAATTTGGTTCCAGAAGAAGATGGGTTTAGAAGAGTCTCGAGTGGTGTGTCCTCCTTCAAAAGGGGGTCTTGTGCGTCTCGGTGTTGCTGACGTAGGATCCTCTACAGTTCGGGTTCGAAAGGTGGTAAGTCTCCAGAAGTAGAACACTTCATGCACAGAACCTACACAAGATATGGATCAGAACACAAGAATAAATAAAATGGTAGAAAAAAAAACAAACAAATATTCAGAAAATTTACAACTACTTTATCAAAAACACACACTAAAAACCAAAGCGCTCCCCGGAAACAACGCCAAAATTTTTTCGCGTTGTCGTGACACGTCAAATTGATTATGTTTTTAAGGTTGATTTATAGTCTAGGGTATACCCTAGGTCATCTCTCAAGGAGCGTTGGTAGGTTTAGAGTGTGTATTTTTAATAAAAATAACTAAGAGAGGGGGTGATTTTGAAAAGAGTTTGAAACAATGACTTAGTTGAAATGGCTTAAAAATTGAGTGACCTAGTGGATTTTGAAAAATATGAGATAAAAGGGTCGATTTGATTTCACTACACACATATCAAGTTCATTGTTCATAGAGATTCATCTTAGGTTTAGAGTAATTCTTTGGTTGGATTTAATTGGAATCTCGATTAATTCCTAAGCTTTTATTTCAATGCTTTAAGGACCCAACATTGACGTAACAATCGTATTGTCAAGGTCCAGTACTTATGAATGGAATAAGAGCTTCCAAAGCATATTGAAATCTCAATAAGGTGGGTATGAAAAGGATTCTTGTGATGTCCAATCAGAACAACACAAGTCACGCTCTCAAAACCTCACACTGATCGGTTAGAAATTAAGAGCAAAACACTCACATGCAACAAATCAAGCATTAAAATCTGAAATAAAATAAGATACATGGAATTAAATGTTTAAACACCCAAATTACTCCAAACCAGTAGCTAATGTATGCATCAGAACTCCCTTGACATGTGTGTAGCTCCCTCACAATGAACACCCAACTTTTAGCTCGACATCGGGAGGAGGAGGAAGCTCGGGTGGAACTCCTTCTTCATCCTTGATTCTCCTATGAGGATAGGGGCCTCCAGAACCTCCAAGGTGATTAGGAAACTCCTCTAGGACTCCAAATTGTCAGAACTTCACTCCTTGGCCGAACTTGCAAATGAGGTTCCCTTGGTGCCCTTTTATAGGAAAATTGGAAGGTGGTGTTAGGCCCACAGATTTCATCAATCCAATTGCAAGACGTGTTTTGGCCTTCATACAGTCTTATCTCGCATTGGATAAAATATAAAAGTTGTATCACTACCTCTTTACTGTCTCCACATAACGTTTGGCAGCATTTGGACAACTAAACCTCAAGATATGGATAAAATACAGAACACCGCATTTGACTTGGTCCAAATTCGGTGGCTTGGAAAGATCAGTTCGGATGGGCCCCATAGAAGCCGAATCAGGATTGGGTTCCTTAATATGAAATGTAGCATACTAAATATATGACAGGCCTAAAAACTTTCATCCCATTTGGATGCACGGGATTCTATTAATATTCATAACAGTGGACATGTGTCCATGGATCCATGCAATTTTGGCCCATTTTTCTTCCACTTCATCAAAGGCTCTCCAAATCACCTCCACCTACATTGAAACAATAAAAACAAGTAACATTGACCATTATAGTATTTATTAACATTAATTGATTTATTCAAACATTAAGTGAAATTTATTATTATATTTGAAATATTCATTACAAAACTAGTTTAAAACTTCGGTGTAAGGCTGGAATAAAACAGTGAATCGTGGTACGATCAGGATGATATCTGAGCCACACAAAGAATATTTCACCATGACAAATGAAATCCATTATTATTATGAGAGTGTTATTTGTGATTATGTAACAAGACCCTAGAACTATGATTCTGTTCAATATTTTTTTATATAATAACAAATCTAGATTCATTTTATTATTGTTACATTGTATATAGTTTTTAAATCAGAAATAGTATTTTCAGTTAGTTTTAAATTAAGAAATATATTTTGATGAACTAATGGGATATTAAATTAAATAATATTTTAATAAAATATTATTAATAAATAAATTTTTATTAAATATATATTATCGATTAATTTTAATGAATTATATTGTAATTTTTATTATGGTTTGAAAGCTGTATTTGTCAAAACCAATGAATTTTCAATAATTTTCAGTTTTCATTTTTATAATTTAATATTTTAATTTTTTAAAAATTACTTAGATAAAATTATTTTTTTTTGGATTCATGATGTCAAAAATATCTAACTATGATTTTTTCAAAATTTTCTGAAACTGTGGAATTTTTGGGTAAAAATTAAATACCATTTCAATATATAACGTGTGTTATGACCTCATAATGACTCATTAGTGATGTAATAAAATATTATAATAGGTATTTATGGCCAACATATGTTTCTCCATTAAAATAATGTTATTTTATATTGGTTTTATTAATTTTATGATGCCATAGTGAACCCTCCATGGCTTATAAAATATTTCAACCTTTTAAAATGGTTTCCTTGAGAGTGTAACCTACCTCCACATAACCAAGCATAATATTTTAATAAGTTCGGCCATTGTCCTTATAAAATATTTTTTTATTCTCCCCTTTGGAAAAAACCATGCGCAAAAACCATGGGATAGTTTATGTTTTTGATTGGTTTAATATTTAGTGTCCAAACCCTAAATAATAATGAATTCCATCTCTTTTCCTATATAAACCCACTAAATATCCCATTTCTATTGACACAAATCCTTTTTTTCTCAACTAACATCTATAATCCTCTCTATATAATCCTCTGATGGTGACCTAAGCTCCCATGAATCCTCTCTCAAGCTTCTCCCAATCCTTTGGGATCACATATCCATGTAAGGGATTTCTTCCTTTCTCATTTTGTTCAATGTTTATTATGTTTTTATTCCCTATTATTTTGAATTAATAATGTTGGGATATAATTTATAACCTCCCCTATACATTCTTACTAATTTTTTAATTATGATATACCCCTTTCTCCCTTATTATTTTCTCCCATTTACACCTATTCACATGCCAAAATTCTTTAATGTGATTTCTTCCTCTCTCATTTTTTTCTATGATTTTTTATGTTTTTATACCATTGTTGTTTCAATTAAAAATTTTGGGGTATGATTTATAACCTCCCCTATACTTACCTCATTATGTTTTAATGATTATAGACACATTTTTTTGCCACTAATACTTCCCATGTATATCTGTTACCATGCCGAAATTCTGTATGGAATTTCCCTCTTCTCAATTACATTCAAGAAATTATTTTATATTATGCATCTAGATTCCATTAAATTTATTGGTAAATGTATCTATAGGAACCCTAATAACATAAATTTCATTTAAATATGATTATATAACCATTTGTATCTCCTCAACCATTTTCTTGAACTCTTATTTCAAGTCGATATGCTGCCAAAATTGCCCTGTGATTATCCAAGGCAATGTAATTGTGAAGTGAATAACGTGACCATTTATCTCTCAAGGGTATTCACCATTATTCATATTTACAAACATATTATAGAGTTTCATGTATGAATTCTGAATTCTATTATTGTGGAATAAATTAGGACATTTAATGAATCCATCTTGTATGATCTATGTGTCACTCTTTTGCATGAAATTAAATGATTAAGAAGGGTTTGTCCTACTAACGATACAATTCATTGGGTAAAGAAGAGTATCATGATAAAAAATGAGAAATTATGTTTTACTAATTCTAATTAATGTGAAATGAGGGATTACTCATTCTCTCTGTCTAATGTTCCTCGGCTCATGCTAATATCATGTTAAATGTTATTGGAACATTTCCTTGTTATGATAATCATAGAATATCATGACTTTATGTTCATGTTTCTCCTATGATCCATTGATATGATTATAGCCTATTATGTACTATATTATTCACATTATAACATATTTACTCCCTTACTGATCTTTGTGGATCACTAAATTCTTATACATGTCCTAAGTTTATCCCATGCAATGCTCAGTATGAAGGCATTTTGTCATGTAAAAGACGATTTTCAATAAAGTTATTGAGTTTTAGGTTCTACTTTGTTATGAGATGTTACTAATTTTCTAGTAAACTAGACCTCTCGATAATAAGAGTTGCATTAAGTGTAGGTTTATGTAATTAATCATGTTTATGAGTGCAATAAACAGTGGGGTTGTTATAGTTGGTATTAGAGGATAAGTTCAATTATTTTTGGGATTAGGGTTAAAAAATCCAAGTAAAATCCTTAGGTATAAGACTATGTATAATAATAAGTTTTGTAAATTTTGGTGAGTATTGATTATGTGGTTTATCAAAAAAAACCATGTCTGGATATGATCATGTAGAGGCGTCCCTAGAATAGATGTAACTTGGGGTAAAACATGAAAGCACCTCTTTGAGCTAGACTTGAACGGGAACTGGTGCTTGACATCAGGCCTTGCTGCATTCTTGGTTAGACACTCCAAGGGGATACGAATTGGTAAAAATAAAAATCTTATTATGAACCATTATTAAGGGAATTAAAAAATTACCCTAATAATATATGTGGGATATAGATCAAGGATAACATAGATTGAAGCATATAAATTCATAAGATAAGGGAATAAATGAAATTTATAAATTATCACCTTTTTCCTTTTTATTCCCCTTTATGTATTACCCCTCAAATTACTTTTATTTAAGACAATGGTTGGTAATAGGAAGACATGGGCTTACACCCTATGCGAAGATAAACATGATGACTGTTCTAATGGGATGCCCAATCCGATTGGAGTGGGAATCATAATCTTTGTCATGATACTGTTTCAGTTAACTCATGTTTTGAATATATACATGGGTCAATATGAAAGTTCAACCCCTCATAATAAAAAAACAAGTTGATGTTGATATATGCATGCGACAAATTCCTCCTACATTTTATGGATCATTTGATCCCTTAATCATCGAATAATGGATAAACTCCACTGGGAAGATCTTCTACACCCTTAAATGATCTGAACAAGAGAAGGTAATTCAAGCTGCTTATAGTATGAAGGGTGAATCTGATCAATGGTGGACATTGATAAAAAATACTATGACTATAGAGGAGATCGAGGTGTTTTAATGGAAGAATTTCCATAAAATGTTTTTCTATAAATATTTCCCTTGCAAACTCTCACATAAGATGGAAGGGGAATTTCATGACATCAAGAAATAAGACGAAGAATCCATCAGGGCGTATGAGAAAAACATCACAAGGATTTCATGATATTCCATTGGATTTGATGTTACCCCCGAATGAAAGGATGACCACTTCATTGGTGGTTTGAAACCTAGCCTACAGAAATCCCTAGTGATCCATGACTTTTAGAGCTATGAGGAAATTGCTCGATGTTCCCTCAAAGAAGAAATGGAGATCAGTGAATTTCTAGGGTATCATGGGGATAAGAAGAATTAGGTGGACTATAATTCTAGAAGTCCTATGAAAAAATACAGATGTTCTATGAAACTACATCACCCACTTGCAAAATGTGTTGAAAGACGCCCCCCCCCCCAGAAATTGCCTGAAGGGGATGAAGAAATCCATTAACTATGGAAGAGAAGGGCACCTAGCCATAAACTGGTGACAAGAAAAAGTCACGGATGCAACAGAGTGAGAGGAATACACTATTTTACCTAAAACGCATTGTTTATTTATTCAACTACATTGAATCATGGAACATTTGAAACCAGTTCCCTATGGTAAGTTTTTTCAGAGGCAACCAACAACCTCTAAGGTAGAAATGGATAGATTTTTTCATCTTAACTATCAAAGTGAACCCCAACACCAATATGGTGATAGGTACACTAGTTATTCATTTATAAATAGTGAACATAATTTTTAAAACTGGTTCTACGCATATTTTTATATCGTGAATGTTTAGTTGAACAATGTCATCACCACAAAAATCATAGAAGAAAAAATGTCGTTGAGAATGGAAAATGGTGAAATCATTTCATCCCATGAAAATAATTCCTCCCCTGTAAAAATTTTTGGATTGAACATCCCAAATAATCTCATTATACTGCTGCTGGTGTAATTTGAGGCAATTATTTTCATGGATTGGCATTCCTTATATAGTGTCAACATAAATTGCTATGAGAGGGAAATCACTCTCCATATAGCGAATGGAACATCGATTCTGTACAAGTTGAAGGAAGAGGATTAATATTCTTCAGTGAAATCATCTCAATGGTGGATATTGTTTCCCTATGAGCACATTTATCTTTCTCATACGATTTATTCTAAATTAGAAACAAGACATGAAGACATTCCTATTGTGATAGAATTTGTTGAAGAGTTTCCAAAGTAATTTCCTTGTCTTCCTCTTAGATACGATGTTTAATTATAAACCGATCATATACCATGGGTGTTTCCAATATCCAAGACTTCTTATAGAATAGATGTTGTGGTGCTTGAAGATATAAAGAAACATGTATAGGAGAATCTGGATAAAGGGCTTATACGCCCTAGTGCTTCACCCTGGGGTGCACGAGTCTACTTTGACAACTAGAAGGATGGGTCAATGTGCCTTTGAATTTGTTATCATTAGATCAAAAAAATCTTGATAAATAACAAGTATTCTCTCCCCTAAATTAATAACTTTTTCGATCAGCTACCTAGAGCACAATACTACTCCATGGTGGATTTGCGGTCGGGATATTACCAAGTAAATGTGATGAAGGATGATATCCCCAAGACTGCATTTCATATAAGGTATAGGCATTATGAATTCAATGTAATGACTTTTGGACACACTAATGCTCAAGAAATCATGATTTACTTGATGAATTTAGTCTATAGAGATTACCTCAACACATTTTTGATAGTATTTCTATATGATATTATAATATACTCCAAATACAAGGGGGAGAATGAGGAGAATTTAAGCATTGTACTAGAGACCTTGTGAATGGAGAATCTCTAGGAAAAGTACAACAACTATGAGTTATGGTTGATGGAAATATAATTCATGGGTCCTTTAATCACAATTAATGAGAGATCTATGAATACCTCCATGATAATTTCAATTAAGGGAAGGTCAAGGCCAACTTCGGTGATGGATATCCATAGCATCTGGGGGTTTCGTGGAAAATATCACTGTTATCTGAGAAATTTCTTACAATTATCCAACCCCTTTACCAAGATAACTAGGAAGGGACTAATGTTTTCTTGGAGTTTTTAATTCAACGAGTGCTTTATAGAGTTAAAAAATAGATTTATCATTATGCCTATGATCAAACTACCCATTAGTGAGAAACAATTTGTGGTATTTAGTTATACTTTGAAGAAGGGTCTGGGATGAGTGATTATGAAAAATGAAAAATTCAATGCCATTGATTCAAGGAAATTAAATTTTTATAAGAAAAACTATCCAACTCATGATCTGGAGTTGGTTGTAGTGATCTCCACTTTAAAAATTTGGTTCCATTACCTCTTTGGAGGGAGGTGTGATATATATTGATCAAAAAATCCTAAATTATATATTAACAAAAAAATAGTTGAGCATGAGCCAATAAAGATTGTTAGAGTTGATTGAATACTATGACATCTCAAACCATTACTACCATGGGAAAGCGATCAAGGTGGTGGAAGATCTATATAGAAAGGATCCATCAATTTTATCATTGATTATAATTTTAAACGATCCAGTATTCATAGATTTGATAAAGATGGAAATGGAAATCATAAATAAGGGAACGTCATAAATACATTCACAAATGGTTGGTCATCCATCTCTTTTTCAATGGTTAATGGATTCTCAAAAGGATTATGTGAGATTTCAGAAGAAATCAGAATCAAGAAGAAAAGGGGAATCCTCGGAGTTGAATGTTATGAAGGAGGAATTGTTAGATTTGGTACAAGAATATGTGTTCAATCAAATATGAAGTTAAAGAATGAGCTTCTGGAGGATTCACATAGTACGAATTTCTCCCTTAACCTAGTAAACAAAAAGATTTAACAAGATATTCGAGATCATTATAGGTATGATAACATGAAAAAATAGATCATTGAGTAAATATCAATGTTCCTAGAATTTAAGAAAGTGAAGGATGAGAGGTAGAAATCTAAGGGGGTGATGAAACCATTACCCATACCAGCACAACAAAGGGAGAACATCACCATGGACATTTTTACCAGACTTCCAAAAACATCCGAAGGAAAAAATGTCATCTGGGTTGTTGTGTATTATATTACATTGACTACACAATTCTGTGCAATTTGAGAGGACATATCAATGGATCAAATGACACTAATATACATCAGATAAGTGGTTGGTCTTTAGGGAGTACCACTATTGATTTTATCGATAGAGATCCAAGATTAACCTCTATGTTCTGGAGGAGTCTTCAACATGATATAAATACTGTGCTAAACATTAGAACTAATTATCATACTCAAACTAATTTCCAACCGGAATGGACTATCTAATCACTTGATGACATACTTAGAGCTTGCTAAATGTATTTCAATGGAGGATGGGATCAACATCTTCTTCTGGTTGAGTTCTCTTTCAAAAACTGTTTCCACTCATGCATCCAAATGGCTCCTTATGAATCAATTTATGAGACAAGGTGGAGAACAACGGTACGTTGTGATGATGTTGGGTAGAAAAAAGTCATAGGTCTAGAAATGGTCAAAGAAATGGTTTAGAATGTTAAAACCATCCATCAGTATAATAAAATGCTATGAGTTGACAAAAGAGCAATGCTGATGTCACGACCCGTCCTCGGGGCCCGTTCCGTGACTACCCCAAGCCCGCCTTCCATAGGCCAGGGGCTAGTGACTAGCACCAAGGCGTAATTCCCGATAAAAAGGGAAGGAATTACCTTTGTAATGTATAAAAACACACAGAGTAAGCAGTAGAGGTAAACACTACATAAAATCTGGGTACAATGTAAGTGCGGGAAAAGTAAGTGGGCCAGAATACAAACCCAAACTAAATGTAAAGTACAACTGGAAAGGAAATACAGAAACTGAAAGTAAAGTCGAAACGTCGAGCCGTCTACTAGATGTCCCACCTAAAGGGTGGGTACATATAGTCTCCACAGCTCCACGGGTCCAGTTGTTCGCTCCGTGTACGTCCCGCCCACTGGTCCACCTCTAGGTACCGACTCGCTCCACAAGCCTCAACCACGATCAGCGCTGTCCGTCGTTTGCATCCAACACAACGTAGTGCTGGCATAGCCTATGCAGGGGTGAGTATAAGCTACTCAGTAGGGTCCCCGAGACCCCCCAAGGTCTCCTAGAATCCAAAATGGATAATCCACAAAGGAAAGATACAAACACGAAGTAACATCCGACACTACTTAGGTATATTCCCATACATATACCTAAGTCATCAATTCCAGTTCAAATCCAACATCCGAGCCCAAGGACAACCCATTCCACACAGAAAAACATAACTCGTTCAACATATGAATTCAAAACCCAATCCACACAAGAAATCAAAATGTTATCCACATAGGAATGAAAGTCAATCATATCGAAGATAATGATTGAAAGTCAAGATTCAGCTCACACAGGTATACTTCTTCATAAGACGATAGAATGATAAAATGTAGCCACTAATTTATCTAAGCTGTCAGACCCACACTGGATCGATAGTTAATAACCCCCGCAATTACCCACAAAAGATCGATAGGTACTAACCCCCTCAATGACCCACAAAGGATTGATAGGTACTAACCCCCGCAATGACCCACACAGAATCCGACCCACACAGGATCGGTAGGTGCTGGCCCACACAGGACCACTGATCGCTGACCCACACAGGATCTGACCCACACAGGATCGGTAGCACTGTTCCACGTAGGATCACTGAATGATGTATTCATCACCGTTGAATCCACAGAGGATTTCTGTACAATCATCATCGTCGTCGCAGTCGCAGCCAGCTCTAGGGTTCCCGCACACAGTAAGCTCGTTCGAGGAGGGTCTGCTCCACGAGCTGAGGGGCTGATACATCAACTGACATGAAGTCCGGAGTTGATTTATCCCAAAGTTCTGTATTGTCAATAGGAACTCAACGCGACAGACGGTGCATCAATCGGACGCCCGGTCCTAGAGTTATTGGCTTTTTCGTCCCAGGGGCCTGGTTGGTTTTTAAGTCAAAACCTACCCGGCCATACTCCAACTACGTCCAAACCACAAGCAGAGTAAGCCAAAAGCCCTATCTCACTAAGAGGGATCCAACAAAGTCGATGACACATTCATCGGACGTCCGGAGCTCAAGTTATAAGAGTTTCCGCTCCGAGGGCCCGGTTGGTTTCCTAATCGAATCAACCTAGTTGAACCCAAAGTACTCCAAAACCTTTACTGTAATATATCAAAATGACCGTCTCGATCGAAAGATCGCATCGCAGCTAACGGTGCGTCGATCGGAGGTCCGTAGCCCATGTTATGGGAAAAATGCCAAAAGAGGTCCGGAAGTGGGGATTTCGGGCCCAGACCGACCCGGCCCGAGACCACCTGGGTGGGCCCGAACCAGGTCGACCCGACCCAAGTCTGGTTCCGGCACGCTTGGGCTCGACCCGGCCCCATTGGCGCGGCCCGGCTCGACCTGGGCAGCCCGGACCGGCACGCTGGTGCGGCCAGGTGGCTCGGCCGAAATGGCCGAGCGGTTTGGGGAGGGGGGGCCCTGCCCCCCTGTTGTGTAACTGCGGCCCCCATGTGGGGGGCGTTTGCTGTCCAGCCAGCCAGGGGTTACGAACCCCCAGCTTCTCCTCTGACCGGTCGGCCCGCTCCGGCCGGCCGGCTGCTGCCGCCTCGGAACCGGCTGGCCCCGTCCCCCTGCTCCGATGTCGGCGGCCGGAAACAGGCCACCGCTCCCTACTCTGTTGCGGACTTGATTCATCCGGCGCGGCGCGATGGCGCCGCGGCCCCGCTTCGTCCGTGGTGTTTTCATTATTCTAAGGCGCGGTTTGATGGCACCGCGACCTTGTTCAACATCAACAGCGCGACGCGACGGCACCGCGCATCCTTGCCGCATGATCCCGTGCGGTGTGACATCACCGCGCCATCTCTGTTCCATACCACAACAAGGCTAATCAACATAATCAAGGGTGGAGGTTCGATCGTGTTTGTACGGTCCGGCCCCCTCTCGTTAAATGATAGCAACTGGTGAAATTGAAACGAGGAACGATGACAGAAGAATTCACGAATAAAAATAATAAACCCCCTACCTCGTCGAACTCGTTGAGCAAAGGTTCGTCACAGGATTTATCTTCACGGAAGAAGGCATCACAGAAGGAGAGGGTCGTTGGCGTCCTGGTACACGGCGTTGTGTAGTCGATCTCCAAGGGTTCGACGTTCTTCGTCGGATATCGGTGCGATCTTCGCATTCATCGCGTTCTTCAACGAAGAAGAAGAACTTCAAGACTCCCCTTTTTCTCCCAATCCCCCCTCAACACAACAAGCTCCAACCAAAAATAAAATAAGTGCTTCACTTATTTAATTAATCATGACTTAATTTTGAAATTCAAAAATTGAATTAAACCACTTAATTAATTAACTCATGTTTTCATTAAAAGGAGGGTTAAGGGAGTTTAGGGAATATGAAGGGGTGGGGTTTGTGTGGGCCCCACCGCCCTTATAACCTCACTTGGGTGGTCACCCAACTTCCACCGAAAGTGTAACCACTTAGTAAAAATAAAATTTGTAGTTCAATTTTATTTTTAACTTCAACAATTTTTAACAACTCCTCCCGTGTAAACACAACTATGGATAAGGTGTTCCTAAGCAATTATCGGCACTGCGAATCCATCGGTGCCCTCAGAATTCGATTCCGAGCACCGGTTCAAATGTTAGGAAATCCCACTCGTTCGTTCACTAAACGTACCCGAGCTAAACTTCAGATAAATATTCCGTGTACATCGGGCCTCGGAATCAGGTGCCGTCAGAAACTGCATTCTTGTAAAATCCCAAAGAAAATTAAGAAAAAATTCCCCATGAATTTTACGGGTCTTTACATTACTCCCACCTCAGAGCTTTACATCCCCGTAAAGATACATCATAATCAAGGGAAACAAATGTGGGTACTGCGCACATATCTGAGCCTCCCGCTCCCAAGTGCTCTCCTAGTGGTTCCCGTGCTGCCATTTGATGCGCACTAGAGGAATCGATCGTCCATGTAGGACCCGCTCCTGTCAATCCTCGATCTCCACTAGGACCACCACAAATGTTGCCACATCGTCTATTTCCAGCTCCTCATGGTCAATGCTATGTGTCGGGTCGTGCATGTATCTCCTCAGCTGAGATACGTGGAAGACGTCGTGCACTCGGTGCAACTGAGGTGGTAGAGCCAGGCGATAAGCTACCTCGCCTATCCTGCTGAGGACCTAGAATGGTCTGATGAAGCGCGGAGATAACATTCCGCCTCGGCCAAATCTCTGTAATCCATGTCAAGATGAGACCAGCAAGAAGATGTGGTCACCATCCTCGAACTCCAGTGGCCTATGTCTCCTATCAGCCTAAGACTTCTGTCATCTCTGAGCTTTCCTCATCCGCTCCTGGATGACCTGGACCTTCTCTTTCGTGTCCTGGACCATCTCTGATCCCACAAGTGCTGACTCCCCAGGGTCTGTCCAGCATAGAGGTGATCTGCAAGGCCGACCGTACAATGCTTCGTATGGTGCCATCCTGAAGGCGGAGTGGTAGATGTTGTTGTACGCGAATTCCACCACGGGTAGGTGATCCTCCCAGCTGCGACCAATGTCGAGGACACATGCATGGAGAATGTCCTCGAGAGTCTGAATGGTCCTCTCCGTCTGACCATCTGTCTGAGGGTAAAAGGCGGTGCTCAGACGTAGCTGCGTTCTGAATGCCTCCTGCAACCCCTTCCAAAGCCGATAAGTAAAGTGTGCATCTATATCGGAGACGATGGATGATGGAACACCATGAAGCCGTGCAATCTCTTGAATGTAGAGGCATCCCATGCTCTCCAATGTGCCCTGCTCTCTGATGGGTAAGAAGTGGTCCGACTAGGTGAGTCAGTCGAAAATCACCCAAATGGAGTCGTGACCACTGGAAGTGCATGGAAGTCCAGTCACGAAGTCCATTGATATCCCGTCCCACTTCTAATCCGGGACCTCCAAGGGCTATACCAAGCCTTCTGGTACCTGGTTCTCTACCTTCACCTACGGGCAGGTGAGGCATCGAGAAACGAACTCAGCCACAACCTTCTTCATACCCGGTCACTAGTGCTGATGTTTGAGGTCCTGGTACATCTTCACCACTCCAGGATGTACCACCAAAGAGGAAGTGTGGAACTCTCTCAGAACCTCCTCCTGTAAAGCAGCTGGTACCATGGCACATCCTCTGAAAAGGATGACGTGCTCTCCTCCCATAGAATCCATCTGGTTCCTGTCCTGAGGATATCTGTGCACAACACATCTCACAGTCATTGTCCCCACGCTGTGCCTCTCTGACCAGCTACAGTAGTGGAGGAGTGACTTTGAGTGACTATAGAAAGGTTTCTCCATCTCTATCCACGAAGGATATCAGTAAAGCGGCTAGATGCTCTCTCGCCTCACCAAGTAGCTGAATGCCCATCCTCCTGCTGAGGGCATCAACCACTAATTTCCCCTTTCTAAGAGTATAGACTATCTCAAAGTCATAATCCTGGAGGAACTCGAGTCGTCGCCGCTGTCTCAGGTTCAGGTCCTTCTGTGAGAAGATGTACCTAAGACTCTGATGGTTAGAATAGACTGAAAAACGCTCTCCCATCAGATAGTGTCGCCACATCTTCAGAGCGAAGACCACTGCTGCTAACTCCAGGTCATGGGTAGTGTAGTTCTGATCATGTCGCCTCAACTGAAGTGATCCGTAGGAGATCACATCCCGCTCTTGCATCAGGACACATCTTAGTCCGGTCCCTGATGCATCGCAGTAAACTACGTACCCAACTCCATCCTCTGGTAGCCTCAAGATAGACACATTGGTCAATCTCTGTCTCAGCTCCTAGAAGCTCTACTGACATATTTCTGACCACACAAAGGGTTTCCCCTTCTTCTTCAAAGCTGATAGTGGTGCTGCAACTCTGGAGAAGTCTGGAACGAACCTCCGGTAGTACCCAGCTAGACCCAAGAAACTCTGCATCTCCGTCCCGCTCCTGGGTGGCTCCCAAGCTAGCACTACCTCGATCTTCGCATGATCCACCGTAACTCCCGCCTCAGAGATGACGTTTCCCAAGAAGTGGACCCCAAGTACCTAGAACTGAAACTTCGAGAGCTTACCATAAAGCTGGTTCTCTCGGGGTGTGTCCAGTACAACCCTCAAGTGGTAGGCGTGCTCCTCCTCAGTCGTCGAGTATATCAAAATGTAGTCAATGAAGACCACGACAAATCGATCGAGGTATGGCTGAAAGATCCTGTTAATGAGTCCCATGAACACTTCTGGAGAATTGGTTACACTGAATGGAATAACCATGAACTCATAGTGGCCATACCGACATCTGAAGTCTGTCTTCTACACGTCCTCGTCCCGAACTCTAAGCTGATGATAGCCTGACCTGAGGTCTATCTTCGAGAACCACCATGCTCCCTTGAGCTGATCGAAGAGTTCGTCAATCCTTAGTAGCCGATACTTGTTCCTCACAGTCACCTAGTTCAGGCGATGGTAATAGACACACAGTCTCAAGCTCCCATCCGCCTTCCTGGCGAACAATATCAGGGATGCCTAGGGTGAAACACTGGGTCGGATGAATCCCTTGCCCTGCAAGTCCTCCAGCTGTACCCGTAGCTCTCGAAGTTTGGCGGGTGCCATCCGATATGTTGGGGTGGATATTGGGGCTATCCCGGGGCACATGTCAATATAAAAGTCTACCTATCTATGAGGAGGTAGTCCTGGAACGTTGTCGGGAAAAACGTCTGCATACTGATCCACCACTTTGGGTAAGCTCGGACTCCGCACGTCAACTGCTCCTAGGATGAGGCTAGCCAACTGATGGGTTATGGGTTGTCCTCTCCTCTACGCGAGTCCATTCTGTGCTGCAAAGGCTCCCTTCTCTCCAGTGAAGGTGAACCTGCTCCCATTGGTGCGAACACATCGCACCTTGCGCCTAATGCAGTCAATTTGAGCATGGACTGTAGATAACCAATCCATGCCCAAGATGACGTCGTAAATCCTCGATGCTACTACAAGAAGATATCAGCCGAAGCTCTCGCCTCCTAGAGTAAGCTCACACTGCTGGCACCGGTGTGTAATCGTCGAGTCTGCTCCCATAGGAGTCTCTAGCCGTAAGGATCGAGCCAACGACTCTATCGAAATCTCCGAGCTCCAAACAAGGGCAGCAGCAATGAAAGAATGACTCTCACATGTGTCTATAAGAACTACATCAATGGTGGAGTAGACACAGGTAGTACCTCAAATCATCTCGGGCGCGCCGTGGTCGTAGGCATCCACTGCATGAAGATGTGCCTGCCTCTGCCCGCCAGCTCCCTATGGTCGGGGTGGGACTCCTGGTGGTGGTGGTGGAAGAGCCTCAAAGTATCGCCCACCACCTGCTACTCGGCCAGCTCCCTGCATCGTCCGCCATCTCCCTGCAGACCGCCACGGTTGACCCTCTGCCTCTGCTTGGGTGATCCCTCAACCGTCTATTGCTCCTCGGCATGACGGTTCGGGCTGTCATGATCCATGTGGCCCTTCCCACTGCAAGCGTAGCATTGTCTACCTATCGAATGACTGGATCTGCGCTAAGTGCCCCGCACCTCTGAGCCAGTGTCCTGAGGTTGTCTGCCTGAGGGTCTAGTCTGCCTGGACCCATGTGTCTTCCGTCGACTACCTGCTGCAGAAGACTCTGCTATGTGCCGCCCTGCGGTAGGCCTTACTACTGATGTAGACTCAGCAAGGAAGCTCTCGATCAGAAGGGCTCACTCCAGTACCCCTTCCTGTGTCGAAATTCTGAGGGAGGTCAGTGATTCCCTAATCTCATGTCTCAATCCCTACTCGAAGGCCCGTGCCTGGAAGAATGGGTCTCGTACCATGTCCCTCGAATAGGGTGAGAGATCGGTAAATCCCACCGAGTACTGGATGACTGTCAAGCTGCCCTACCGCAGTTGTAGAAGCTCCTGGATGCATACCGCACGGAGGGTGGCTGGAACGAACTACGAGCAGAAGAGGCTCTGAAAGTTCGTCCAGAGTAGAGATGCCTCGTCGTGCACTTAGAGCATCAAGATCCACCATCTGCCTACTATCCTGTGAAGGAGGCTCACTGCGAGGATCACCATGAGGTCAGCTGGTGTCCCCACTAACCTGAAAACTCGTACAACTGCCTCCAGCCAATCTTCAGCTACCTGAGGATCCGTATCCCTACGGAACCTGGGTGGTCGTTGATGCTAAAACTCATGCAGTGCAAAAAGGTGTTGTGCACCGTCAGCGGCTGGGGCTGGTAGCATCGATGGCTCGACGGGTATAGGTACCGCTGGTGCCTCTACTGTCAAAGGGCCCTGTACCGAGGCCTCGTCGCTCGGTGGGCTGTCGTCCCACACAACGCTCGGAACCCTAGATGGATGCCGTCATGGGGCCATCCTGAAAAGAAAAAGGTTCTCCACGGTTAATACAGTATACCTGGTGAGATGACACAAAGTAATCATAAAGAAAACTTGAAACACACAAGCAATCAATGTTTTCGTGCACTAAGTCGGAAATCAGAAGTCAGGGTCCTGGTGTACGGATACGTCGGCCGCCGCACCAACACTGGACTCCCTGGACTAAAAACCACACTCAATCCTCTTAACACTATTTCTTCCCATAGAAAAATATCAGAGTCCTGAGTTCTATGGTAGAACCAAACTCCTCTGATACCAATTTGTCACGACCCGTCGTCAGGGCCCGTGTCGTGACTACCCCAAGCCCGCCATCCATAGGCCATGGGATGGAGACTAGCACCAAGGGGTAATTCTCGATAAAAAAGGAAGTCATTAACTTTGTAAAGTATACAAACACACAGAGTATGAAGTAGAAGTGAACACCAAGTAAAAACTGGGTACAAAGTAAGTGCAGGAAAAGTAAGTGGGCCCGAATACAAACCCTAACTGAAAGTAAAGTACAACTGGAAAGGAAATAAAGCAACTGAAAGTAAAGACGCAACGTCGAGCTGTCCACTGGAAGTCCCACCTGAATGGTGGGTAAAGATAGTCTCTACAGCTCCACGGGTCTAACTTTTCGCTCCATGTACGTCCCGCCCAGTGGTCCACCTCCAGGCACCGACTCGCTTCACAAGCCTCACCCACGATCATCGATGTCCGTCGTCTGCATCCAACACAACATAGTGCGGGCATATCCCATGCAGGGGTGTGCATAAGCTACTTAGTAGGGACCTTGAGACCCCCCATGGTCTCCCAGAATACACAACGGAAAGATACAAACATGAAGTAACATCCGACACTACTTAGGTATATGCCCATACATATACCTAAGTCATCATTTCTAGTTCATCTCCAATATCTGAGCCCAAGGACAACCCGGTCCACACAAGAAAACATAACCTGTTCCACATAGGAATTCACAACCCAATCCACACAGGAATGCATAACATAATCCACACAGGAAAGCAAGTCAATCATATCGAAGATAATGATTGAAAGTCAAGATTCGTCTCACACAGGTATACTTCTTCGTAAGACGATAGAATGATCAGATGTAGCCACTGATTTATCTAAGCCGTTGGACCCACACAAGATCAATAGGTACTAACCCCCACAATGACCTAGAAAGGATCGATAGGTACTAACCTCTACAATGACCCACAATGGATCGATAGGTACTGACCCCCGCAATGACCCCCACAGGATCTGACCCACACAGGATCGGTAGGTGCTGGCCCACACAGGACCGCTAAGCATTGACCCACACAGGATCGTTAGCACTGATCCACGTAGGATCGCTGAGTGCTATAGTCCTCGCCATCGAATCCATGGAGGATTTCTGTACAGTCGTCATCGTCATCGCAGTCGCAGCCAGCTCTAGGGCTCCCGCACACAGCAAGCTCGTTCGAGGAGGGTCCGCTCGACGATCCGAGGGGCTGATACATCAACTGACATGAAGTCCGGAGTAGATGTATCCCAAAGTTCCGTATCGTCTATAGGGACTCAATACGACAGACGGCGCGTCAATCAGACGCCTGGTCTGAGAGTTATTGGCTTTTTCGTCCTAGGGGCCCAGTTTGTTTTTAAGTCAAAACCAACCCGACCATACTCCAACTCTGTCCAAACCTCGAGCAGTGTAAGAAAAAAGGTCCACCTCACTCAGAGGGATCCAACAAAGTCGACGACACGTCAATCAGACGTCCGAAGCTCATGTTATAAGTGTTTCCGCTCCGAGGGCCCGGTTGGTTTCGTGTTCAAACCAACCTGGCCAAACCCAAAGTACTCTAAAACCTTGAGTGTAATATATCGAAACGACCGTCTCGATCCAAGGATCAAATCCCAGCTGACGGTGCATCGATCGGAGGTACTTAGCCCATGTTATGGGCAAAAGACCGAAAGAGGTCCGGAAGTGGGGATGTGAGGCCAGGTCCGACCTGGCCCGAGACCCCAAGGTCGGCCCGACCCGGCCTGGGAAGCCTGACCCAGTGCGCTGGAGCGGCCAGCACGGTCAGGTGGCTCGGCCAAAACGGCCGAGCGGTTTGGGGGGTTGGGGGGCGCTGCCCACCTGTTGCGTAACCGCATCCCCCATGTGGGGGGCCGCTGCTATCCGGCCAGCCAGGGGTTACAAACCCCCGGATTCTCCTCTGACCGGTCGTCCCGCTCCGGCCGGCCGGCTGCTGCCGCCATGGGACCCGCTGGTCGCATCCCCCCTGCTCCGACGCCGGTGGATGGAAACCGGCCGCCGCTCCTTGCTCCTCCGCGGCCTATGGCCATGGACTTTATTCGTCCGGCGCGGTGCGACCACGCCCCGCCCCTCCGCCGTGACCCCACTCTGGCCGTGGTGTTTTCGTGATTCTTTGGCGCAGCGTGACGGCGCCGTGACCTTGTTCGACTTCAACGGTGCGGCGCGACGGCGCCGCGCATCCTTGCTGCATAATCCCGCACAGTGTGACGACACCGCATCATATTCGTTCCAAATCACAACAAGGCTAATCAACAGAATCCAGGTAGGAGGGTTGGCCGTGTTTGTGCGGTCTGGCCCCCTCCCGTTAAATGATAGCAAGCGGTCCAATTGAAACGAGGAACG
Source organism: Viscum album (assembly GCA_963277665.1). Lineage (NCBI taxonomy): Eukaryota > Viridiplantae > Streptophyta > Magnoliopsida > Santalales > Viscaceae > Viscum > Viscum album. The sequence goes on from OY728123.1 coordinate 825,293,804, forward strand.
ATGACGGAAGAATTCACGAATAAAAACAATAAACCCCCTACCTCATCGAATTCATTTAGCGAAGGTTCATCATGGAATTTATCGTCGCGGAAGAAGGAGTCGTGGAAGGAGAGGGTCTTTGGCGTCACTGTACATGGCATCGCGTAGTCGATCTCCGAGGGTTCGGTGTTCTTCGTCATAGATCGATGTGTTCTACACGTTCTTCGTGTTCTTCGATGAAGAATAAGAACTTCAAGACTCCCTTTTTTCTCCCAATCCCCCCTCAACACAACAAGCTCCAACCAAAAAAAATAAGTGCTTTACTTATTTCATTACTCATGACTTAAGTTTGAAATTAAAAAATTGAATTAAACCACTTAATTAATTAACTCAAGTTGTCATTAAAAGGAGGGTTTAGGGGGTTTAGGGAATATGAAGGGGTGGGGTTCGTGTGGGCCCCACCACCCTCATAACCTCACTTGGGTGGTTACCCAACTTCCTCCCAAAGGTTAACCACTTAGTAAAAATAAAATTTGTAGCTCAATTTTATTTTTAACTTCCACAATTTTTAACAACTCCTCCCTTGTAAACGCAACTCTGGAAAAAGTGTTCCTAAGAAATTACCGGCGCTGTGAATCCATCAGTGCCCTCGGAATTTGATTCTGAGAAGCAGTTCAAAAGTTAGTAATTCCCACTCATTCGTTCACTGAATGTACACAAGCTAAACTTCAGATAAATATTTCGGGCACACCGGGGCTCAGAATCAGGTGCCGTCAGAAACTGCGTTCTTGTAAAATCCCAAAAAAAAATATGAAAAACTTTCCCTTGAATTTTACGGGTCTTTATAGCTTACAATCATCTATGAGAACTAGTTTTTGATACTGGAGACATGATATTCCCCCTCATATCATCGTTGAAGAGTGCAATGAGATTTGGGATGAATGGATTGTTTAGTTCAAGGTAAATCATCCCTTTTGAGATCCTTGATCTCATTTGAGAAGCAGCCTACCGACAAGAACTCCCACCGAACCTGTATTAAGTATATGAGGTACTAAATGAATCACTATTGAGGAAGAACATACCTGACCGATCACATGTTCTAAATCTAGAGGTGGTACCATTGGAGAAATACCTCTCCTATGAAGAAAAACTGGTGAAGATCTTAGATCGTAGGTAAAATGTTCTACGAAATAAGATAATTCCCCACGTCGAGGTGTTATGGTGAAGCCACAATTTTGAAGAATAAACATGGGAATTAGTGTAATTGAGGAAGCAGAGTTACCCTCATCTATTTTAGTATGGGAAAAGAACATTATGAGGGTGAAATTTCATAAGGGGGGAAGATTGTAACGACACAAAATTTTACTAATGAAAATTTCTATTGATCTGAATAAGTGTATTATTATATAATATGGTTATAAAATACATATGAACTTCATTGGTTTTATGTCTTTGGATTTTAAAATACAGTTCTGGATTCTTAACATTTCTAATAGAGTTGTTGAACAGTAATAACATAATTAGTATAAATATAGCTATTTAACAAAACTAATTTACCCAGAAAAATGAAGTGATGGACTCAAAAAGTATAATTTCTCCATTCAATTCGCTTTTGTCAGATCTCTTATATGATGTAGATCAATTGGGCTTCGGTCTTGACCAAACCTAATAAGAGATTCAACATGTTAAGCCTGAACAGAATAGCCTATGTGAGAAGTAGAAGTTAATAAAGATTACCACCCGAGCGATGTTATCCAGGCCACCCCAAGAGTCTACAACCCTCTCACACCATTCAATTTGGTCTTATGAGGGTGTTAAAAGGGGTATGAAACAATACCCGATCAATATGAATATGTTCCTTAGTTTTTTATATAATAAATAATATAAATTCATTTTATTATTCTTACATTGTAAATAGTTTATAACTTAGAAATAATAATTTTAGTTAATATTCAATTAATAAATCTATTTTGATTAATTAATGGATAATTAAATGAAATAATATTTTAATAACATATTATTACTAAATTAAATTTTTTTAAATATAAATTTTTCTATAATTTTTATGAATATAATTGTAATTTTTATTAAAGTTAAAAACCAGCTTTTGTCAAAACTAATGAATTTTCAATAAATGTCAAATTTGATTTTTAAAATTGAAAATAAAAATATTTAAAAAATTAATTAGATAAAATGAATATTATATTTCGATCATGAACTTCAAAATTATCATATTGTGATTTTTTCATTATTTTCTGAGACAATCGAATTTTTAGTTAAAAATTATATACCATTTTAATATATAATGTGTTTTATGAAATCATAATGCCCTAATAGTGATGTAATAAAATACTATAAAAGGGTTGTTCAGAAAATATATTATTTTCCATAAAATAATGAGAATTTATATTTGTTTTATTAATTTTATGATGCCTTAGTGGACCTTCCAAGGATTATAAAATATTTCAACCATTTAAAATGTTTTCCTTGAGAGCGTGACTCACCTCCACATAATAAAGGTTAAAATTTTAATACATTATTCCACTGTCCTTAAAAATTAATTTTTTCCACTATGCTTTTTCATAAAAACCATGGGAAAAACCCCTTGTATGGTTTCTGGTTTAATTAATTTAATATGCAGTTTCCAAAACCAAAATAATGTATATTTCCCTCTCTTTTCCAATATAAACGACATCAACATCCCATTTATATTCACTAAAAAAATTTGGTTCTCACCCAAACTCTACCCTACTCTATCTATAATCCTCCCAAGGTGCCCCATGATATATTGAAGCCCCTCTAAAACCTCTCCCAATACTTTGGTATCACATTTCCTAGTAAAGGATTTATTCCTTTATCATTTTTTCCAAAATTTATTTATATGGTGATTATCATTTATTTTCAATTAAAAATTTTGGGTTATTATTTAAAAACATCCCTATAAATTCTTACTTAAGTTTGAATTATTATAGATCCCATTATCTCTCTTTAATTTCCCCCATGTACACCCGCTACCATGCTGAAATTCCATAAGTTATTTCTTCCTCTCTCATTTTTTCATTTTTTATTTATGTTTCTATACAATTTTCTTTTCAATTAAAAATTTTGGAGTATGATTTTTCTCCTCTCCAATAATAATCTCCTTATGTTTTATTGATGCGATACTCCATTCACCCTTATAAAGTCTTCCATTGTACACCAGTTACCATTTTGAAATTCCTTAAGGATGTTATATCCTCTAATTTAAATTCAAGAAATTATTTTATATTATGCATCTAAATTACATTACATATGTTGTAACATGTATCTATAGGTACCAATTAAAATCCATTTTATTAAAATATTATTATATACCCTTTTCTCTTCGTTAACCATTTTTCGGAATTCTTATGTCACACCGTTATGCTGCCGAAATTGCACCGCAATTCTCCAAGACAAAGTCATTCTGTAGTGAATACCATGCCCATTTCTATATCAAGGGTATTAAAATTTATACACATTTATATATTTATTATAGATTTTCATGTATTAATTCCACATTCCTAAATCATGGGATAAGGGATGAAAATTAATGAATCCATGTTGTATGATCTATGTGGCACACTTATGCATGAAATGAAATAATTAAAATGGGTACGCCCTGATAGCGCTCCACTGAATTGGGTAAAATATTGATCCATGATATGCTATTTGGAAGGATGGTTCCCTGATTCTAATTCAAGTAAAATTTGGGATTATTCATGTTCAATGTGCAATGCGCCTCATCTAATATTGATATCATGTTAATTGTTTCATATATCCCTGTTATGATAATCATGCTATATCATGCCTTTATGTTTATGTTTCTCCACTTCTCTATTGATATTCCTATCACCTATTTTGTACTATATTCTTCATGTTATGCCTTCTTTAACCCTTTACTAGACTTTATTAGTCACCATTTTCTTATTCGTATCCTAAAGTTATCCCATGCAATGCTTTGTACGAAATAATGTTGTTATGTAAAAGAAGTTTTTAATAAAGATGATTGGTTTTATGTTCTAGGTTGTTATTCAATGTTCGTAATTTCCCAGGAAACTAGACCTCTCTATCCACATAGTAGTCTTAAGTAAAATTTTACCTAAAAAATCTTGTTAATGTGGTTAATAAATAATTTGGTGGTTATAATTTTTATCATTCTATTATTTCCCCTTCATTATTAGATGGGCAGTTGTTCTCACATAAGAATTTATTAATGGAATTCAAAACATGAACCAGGTTCAATGTTTCTTGAACTAATTTTATTTGAGTATATCTTTATCCAAAAGTAAACTAACAATTATATATTCATCAAGATGAGTCTTAGTCCATTGTATTCAATACATATATCGATCTAGGGTGGATAGATTGTTGGTTGAATTTAAATATCAACACACCACTAAGAACAACCATGGATTAGACAAAAATCACCCAATTGAACCCGTGATCTATATTATTTAATGACAACCCTAATTTTTCAGTTGTATGAATTTATTTTAATTATATATTCATAGAATATAGGTAATGTTTTTATATTTTAATGTAATAACACAATCAATCTCTCATAATGGACAACTTCTAATCATCTCCTTTCTCCAAGCACATAAACATCACATTAGGAATTTCATGCTACCATAGATAAGATGAAATCATTTTAATGTGGAAAAATTAATTAAAGAAATTCATCAGGCACCTCAATTGAATTTATTTACATCATCACTATCGAAACCATAGAGATGAACCTCAAGTGAATTTATTTACACCATCGCTGTCAAAACCATAGAGATGAATGGGTTACTACTACTTTCATATCCACATAGGGATCAAATAGATTCTTCATCAAGTTGTATTTCTTGATGGATCAGTAGATCATGGATCCATGTTTCCAAGATTCATAAGTGGAGTATAGGTGTGAAAAAAACATTCTTTGATGAGATCCTATATACAATTAAGCACCCAGAATTAAATATAATCACAACAAAATGTGATGGTTTTGTCATTATCCCTATATGAATGTGCTACATGAAAAAGTGTATATTCTTGATCTCAATTTTCCTAGCATGGGTATTGTATATGTGTTATAAAAATTACTCTATATATATCCTATATGTAAATTGGATCTACTCTATTATAAACCTTAATGAGTGACATATTCTAGGTTCTATCATGGAATTTCCAAAACAGTTGAGCTCAACTTTTTGTCTTCCACTTTATTCGTCTATGACAGTTCACCTCTATTTCACTCACAATGCATCATTCTTAAATTTATTAAAATAATATCTCCTATAACAAGGAAATTGTTTTTTTCATTATGTGACTAGGTCTATGTCAGATTTATGTTTATCCACATATTTGGTTTTATGTGATCATGGTTGGGATAATTTTTCATGCTCATGCGACTACCAAACACGAATCTATTCAACATCATTCACCAAGTGCATTTCATTGAGCTCATCTAGATTCCCATATTACAATTTTTTCTCAACGTGTCGGTTCATCTTGGTTGATTCATGAGTAGTGGTTCCATGAAACAGGGATGATTTTTGTTTTCATGGATTAGTATTCACATGGTAGTAGGGTGTGGGTGGTATCAACAAAAGGGATAAATATAAAGGATGGGAAATGAAATCATACACATAATTTATAAATGATAGTAGAAAAAACACACAAATTTGAACTATATTTTTGGGTATTGGACTAGGTAACACTAGAATAACTAATCAATGGGAAAATATTATATTATAATGGTGGATAGCAAACATTAACATGATAGTGAAATGATAATAGTAGGCACTTGATAGTAGCAGACAGATTTCTAGATGATATTAGGGAATATTTTTTAATATAATAATGAATTTTAGATTGGTAACTTAAGTTGAATATTTTACTTTTACTTCATGGTATATGATCAATGATCATGGTGGAACATGGTGGTCCCTAAATATAATAGATATGTAATTGTATCCAAGAGATAATAGTAGTGGATGAAAGAGGTATATATGTTAGTAGTGTTGGATAATAAACTGGATATTCCATGGATGGTGACTACCTCCACTGTAGAAATGGACGTTTGGAATTAAATGAAGATTTCATGATGTGTGTGGTACCTATAAGATTCATTAGATGGAACTTTGTTTCCATTATTTATGTTATACCTTCCATCATGGAAATTGGGTACTTTGTGCCCTTCATTTCGGCACATAAATGATCTCATAGTCCCTTCATTATATCATCCTTGGTTCCTCCTTCCACACTTGTTTCATGAAGGAAATTGGGACTTCTTACCCTTATTATATTTACCAAATGTACTTTTAAGAGATCTCATATTCTTCTCATTTGATTTCCTTGGGCATTAAACAATATTCTAATTATCAATTGGGGTTTTTGAAAGCTGATTTGTCATAATAATGATATTTCCTACTTGAAATCCCATTTGGTTTGGAATATCGTTGGGAAGATTGTCACATTTCGCTTAACATTACTTGTTAGCCATATTCCTCATATTACTAGCAATTCGCTAGAATTATAGGAAAATTATGGATTAGTATATTTAATATTTTAACACAAAAATTGAAATTTAATATCATTAATGGGTTAACATATAAATTACATTTATATCTTTAACTTATAAATTACTATTCATTAATCTATGTTATCCATGATCTATTTTTTAATATATTTTTTACGGGAATTTTTTCCATTATTAATGATTCGTACTAAGCTTATAAATTTACAGAAGCCCTGGGAGTGTCATACATAAATTGCAACAAGGCCCATTATCATGCACTGATTCCCATTCAACACTAGCTCAAAGCGGTGTCTTTGAGTTTTTCCCCTAGATACTTTTGTGCTAGATCTTCCTCTACATGTTTGTATCCATACTGATTTGTATTTTCTTGATAAACCACTTACTCTATACCTACCAAAATTTTGGGATGTTTTACTAAGACATAGTCTTTTCCCAATGTATTTAATGAGGTTTTTATAATCCTAATCCAAAAATAACTAAACTAATTCTCTAATACCAACTACAACAACCTTCCTAATTATTTCACACTTAAACATGATTAATTATATAAAAATTCACTTAAGAAAACTCAAAGGATCTAGAGGCCTAATGTCAAGGGAAATTTGGAACAATACCTGACAACATAAAACATAAAATAAAAACTCAATATTAAAAACTCAATTTACTTGACGAAATCATTCCTTTTTACTTAACACTGCATGGGATAACCTGAGGACATACATTGGAAAGGGGTGGGCTATAAATCATGGTAAGGGAGTAAACAAGGCATCATAAGAAGAATATAAAAAATATTAGTCAATAGGAATATCAATGGACCACTAGAGAAACATGAACATGATGGAATGATATAGAATTATTATCATAACATGGAAATGTGAGCACAACATAAAAAATGATATTATAATGATCCATATCTTATTTCTCGTGTATAACATAAGAAAACCCTCATAGAACATGATTTTTTTGAGTAACCCCTCATTTCATATTGATTAGCATGAGTAAACCTCTTTTATCATGAATTATCATGATTCAACCCTCATTTCAAATGGTTTATCATGATACTAAACATTACCCGATATATTGGAGTGTTGTCAGGGAACACCCTTTACAAACATTTCATTTCAAGCATAATTGTGCCACATGGATAATATAACATGGAATCATTCAACATCATAATTTATTACATGATTAATTTATGTGAATACATAAATTTAAGTACCATTAAATATGTATATGTTTAAAATGGTGAATTATATTTCTAGAGAAATGGTTATAGTAATCACTACATACTGATTTTGGCACATAAAATCATTTTGTAATAGCTGTAGCATAACGTTTTCATAAAGAAATTCTTATGTTGGGTTGATTATAGGGAAAGGGATATCTCATTATTTAGACATGAAATATATTTAAAGGGGATAATGGAACATAGTATCCCAAAATATGAAATTTAATTTAGATTCATATTTTCAGAGAAATACATGAATTGAAATAAGAAGCGAGAAATCAATTATTGATTTTTCGCATGGAAACCGGTGTCCATGTAAGGCATTAATTGTATAGAAATTTGTATATCATCACTAAAACAAAAGGTAAGGGATGTATGGAAGAGGTGATAAGTCATACCCACAAATTTGTATTGATTTTAAATGGGTATTACAACAAAAAATAATCTTGGATATGAAAGAGAAAGGAAGGAATCCCATATAAACATTCGGCATTGAAACAAGAGTATATAAGGATTCATAAAAGTGAAAAATTAGATTGAAAGTGCATATAGTGATTTTTATATCCAATGGGATTTAGGGATGATATTTAACATCATATCCCAACATAGGAATAAAATAAATTAGAAGACATAACATGAAAATAATGCTAGGCAGAAGAGGTGGTTGAAATAACCCTTACAAAATTTTGGCATAGTAGCAGCTTAGGTACGGTTCAAAATGACGGAATATAAATAATATATCATTAAATTAACATAATATTTTAATTAATAAAATGATTATAAAATAATTATTATATTACCATTAGAAATTACAGGAATTACTTTCTAATAAGTTGTTTGAATTTAAAAGGAGGAGAGGAAAGTGGGGACCCCTTACATGGAAGTGTGATTCTAAAGGATTGAAAAAGGATTCCTGGGAGATTATGGAATCCATGGGAGGATGTAAGGGGGTATGGATAAGAGGTTGGTCAATATCCAGATGGTTTGAGTGAATAGAAATAGAAGATTGGGTGTTTTTATATATGAAAGGGGAGAGAATTCATTGTTATTTTGGTTATAGACACTACACATTAAACATATCAAAAAATACATTCTAGGGTTTTACCCATGATTTGTACTAAAGGATAGTGGTATAAAATGTTTTATTAGTCCGAGGTCCGATAATATTAATATATTTCGGTTTCTTATTTGTAGGTGAGTCCCACTCTCATTGAAATCATTTTAAAACGTTAAAATATTTTATATGTCTTCGAGGGTCCACTAAAGAATTATATAATTATAAAATGAAATATAAAATAATATTATTTTGATGGTAGAAAATATATTGGCCGAATATCCCTTTTATAGTATATTATTAAATTACTATTGTGTCATTATGATGTCATAAATTACATTATATATTTATTTGGTATTTAATTTTTACACAAACAATCGACTGTCTGAGAAAATAATGAAAAATACACTGTTAGATAATTTCAACATCCTCATTCCACATATAATATTTATTTTATCTAAATAATTTTATTAATATTTTAATTTTCTCTTTGTAAATACAAACTGACATTAATTGAAAAAATACTGGTTTAGAAAAACAAATTGTTTTTAAACATTAATAAAAGATACTTTTGACTTACCAAAATTCATATACTCATTTATTATTCATAAAAGAAATTTAATAATAATACTAAAATATAAATTTTTTAAAAAATTTAATAATTCATCAAAGTAAATTGTATAATTAAAAATAAACTTTTTGTTTTATCATATAAAAATATAAATATTATCAAATAGAATACTTAATCATTTTTAGAGTAAAAACTATAAAGTATAAATTCAATCATTCATTATAATTAAAAGGATTTTTTTATTATACTTTTATAATAACATTATTTAATAACAGTTATTTTAATATAATAATTTTTATATTTCTAAAAAGTATCATTCTACCCAAAAACTCAAGTTATCTAATTCATTATATTTTTAAGAAAACTATAACCATAAATGAATTGATGGAATAAAAATTTTCATTATAAAAGGGATTACACAATAATTAACTAATACATTGTTACAGAACCCCTTATAACACCTGCATAAGACCAAAGGGTAAGGTGAGCGAAGCTGGAAAACTCTTAGGGAGACTAAGATAACATCCCTCATGTGGTAATCTCTATTAACTAGTACTTTTCCCATAGGATATTCCATTCAATATTATCATGTTGAAGCTCAGTTTGGGATTTGTATATAGCAAAGACCAGTAACACTACCTCCTTTCTATGCTCTAAAAAAGAGCTTCTTACGGATCGAGTCTACAAGATGAGGTCTTCAACTCCTTTGTCTTTGTTGGAATTATTTTTTTGAGAACGATATATTTGTACTAGTCACATGATCTCTATTCAATGGCTATATTATCATCGGTAAAGATCCATAATAGTCATTTAATTTCTACTTGATAATAATTGAATGTTTTTTCATTGTCAATAATACATTTTATTAAATGAAAGAAAGGGAATTGTATTAATGAATTTTTGGGTTGTCAAAATAATCCTCAACATATTTATAGAAATTATTTGACTAATGAATTGTTTAACTTCAATTTTCTTTTGTGAAGGCTGAGATGAAATATAAAAAGTGAATTAATGATTCCACTAAAACCTGTTACAATCAAGAGATAGAAGTGTCTTCTTTGATTTTCTGTACAAGTTAACCTATTTGATACATCATTTCATTGAAATAAATAATATATACTGACATATTATATAAATATTAATATAAAATAATTGAAATCTATTAGAGAAAATGACATAGAAATAAAATATTTTAATACCTTAAATAATTATATAGTAAATGTAATGGCCCGGACCTCTCTGGTCCATTACGTTGTGAAATGTTGGTGTTGGAGGTGTTCCGGGAGGTCAAGGGGACTTATCCCCAACACATTGCCAATTTTCTAGTTCTGTGAACAGTGTTTCCAGTTTTATGAACAGTAACAGATCGGTGAGACAGATCAGTTTCACAGATCGGTGAGACAGATCGGTGAGACAGATCAGTTTCACAGATCGGTGAGAAAGATCAGTTTCACAGATCTGTGAGACAGATCAGTTTCACAGATCGGTGAGACAGATCAGTTTCACAGATCGGTGAGACAGATCAGTTTCACAGATCGGTGAGACAGATCAGTTTCACAGATTGGTGAGACAGATCGGTTTCACAGATCGGTGTGACAGATCAGTTTCACAGATCAGTTTCACAGATCGGTGTGACAGATCAGTTTCACAGATCGGTGTGACAGATCAGTTTCACAGATCGGTGTGACAGATCAGTTTCACAGATCAGTTTCACAGATCGGTGTGACAGATCAGTTCCACAGATCAGTTTCACAGATCGGTGTGACAGATCAGTTTCATGTACAGTAACGGTGGGTGAACAGTGTTTCCAGACTCCTACAGTTTGCCCCTTTTAACGTTTCCTTTGACATAAAATACATTTAAAGCCTTATTTTAAGGGCTCTTAAGGCCAATTCAAATGCCATAAATCCTATATTAATTATTCCTAAGGCTTGGAATGTTTTACTTGGTCAAACCGCGTGGGTTAATGCGATCCTTTTTTAATGGAGAATTAACCGGATCTTAAACTGTCACCTCGTTAAATCTTAAAAAGGGACGAGATATCATTCCCCCTTGTTCCTTCCCTTTGTTCTTAACTAAGAGGCGCTAGAACCTTTCAATCCTTTCCGTAGGAGTTGCACAAACAACCCTTACTCCTAGGATCAGTCCCGCTCTGTTGGATGCAACCAAGCTGTGTCGATCATTCTTCCACATAAGTTGTCGCGAGGGGAGGATCGTGAACTGCTGTGTGGATAAAGGACGTCAAGAACTCTTCGAGGTAGGGGATTCATGGCTTCTATAATTATATATGTGCAATCGTAGAATTAGCATGATTTATTCCTTTGGATCACAATGAAATTGACCTAATTAAATACTTGAACTGGATTAAAATAATTGGTTGATCGCATGTTGTTGCTTTATACCGTGATAACAGTTTGCCTCATGTTTTCCTAGATATAGTGATATCTATGTTTCTTTGATTTGTTGATCGTTCATGATAGAAATTGATAATGAACGTAAAGCCGGAATTAACTGTTGATTAATTGGCTAAAGATAAAGAGGCATATAAATTAATCTGGTTTTTTTTGTCGTTGTTGTAGTTGTTCTAATTTGAGGATAATCAAATTAGGGAAGTAAGTTTGGTTATTTAATTGTGATAGCTTACTGATTAGGTATCCATGATTGGAACCTACGAATAACAAATCTGTTAATTCAATATGGATTAGAGAACAGATTATGTGGGAATTTCAAAAAGGGTTCTGAGTTACCCTCTTGTTTGTTAACGGGCCGAGAGCCCATTTTGTGATGTTTGTTTTCCTACTGCTTGTGCTGTGATGTGAGCCTGGACGGTTGTTGTGATATGTAGAGGCATGGAGGCCTTATAGTTGTGGCAGCGGATGACGCCTAGTGTGGCGAGATGCATCGGTTTATGCATATGGGTGTCATAGAGGACACCAGGGGTGATGGAATGGGATGGATGTGGTTGCTGGTTGCTTGTGGTGTTCTTGAATGTTAATCTGCCTTGCTTTTCCCCACTGCTCAAGGCAGCTGGTCTTGCTACCATTCTTCCAAAGGAGGCGAAGACGCGCGGGGTATGCCACGTGCTTTCCGTGTTTAGCCTCTCGAGGGAGAATGGGTATATGCTCTTTCTATAGGCGGCAAAGACCCAACGGGTAGTATATCTACTCACCGTGTTGAGCCTCCTTTGTGTTTAGAAGCATAGGATGTTTTTCTAGAATGCCTAGGAATGTGGAAAAGTATTTCTGTAATGAATGTTTGATAAAATGGTGAAAATCCACGGGGATGGAGATGCTGAAATTTAAAGGTGATGTGAATCTTAAAAAGGAGCAGTTGTTTTTGAAATTGACGCCATTTCAGTTTAATGTGGAATTGTTCAATCTTAATAAATTTTTAAAGAATTAATTAATGTACAGTGGAACTGATAAATGAGAATGGAGTAATCTAATAAAGCTCTTCAATTGGTTGTGTGCTTATAGGATACCTAGTCTTAGAAGTACCAGCCTGGAGTCTGAGAGACGTTAGCTGCAGTTGTATCGAAGACTAGGTAATGCCCATAGTGTGGATGTGAGTTACTTATATATTCTGTACTTTTTGTGTTTCTATACTCTACTCCACCCTGTCGGTAAGGGCAACTGACACCTCGGGGATTCTGAGCCCTGGGGGGTGTTTTCCCTAACATTCTGATGGGAGGTTGAATGGCTGACTACCCCCTTTGGCCCCGCTCTCTTCTCATGGTAGATCTTAGTGCTGGTAGGCACAGTGGTTAGTTTTACCCATATATGTGTGTAGAGGGCTGTAATGGCTTGTGGTTATTTCACACACATATATTCTGGATATAGTATCCTATGGACTACTATAGGTGTAACGTGTATAGGCTGTGATGGCTTGAGGATCCTTACTCGGTGTATGGGCTGTAATGGCTTGAGGTATAATACCCGACGTATGATACACGTTATGCGAGCTGTGGTGGCTCCCGGAAACTACCTGGTTACTTTTGGTTGTGAGGATTGTGTGGAGCTTAGCCCAGGTGTCTGCGGGCAAACCTTTGTGGTGCACGAGGTGCAGATTGGGGAGCTTGACCCATGTTGATACGGGCAAGCCTTTGGAGAGAGATGCACATGACGTATGTCATTGGGGAAAAGCGGAAAACCAGTGGTGAAGTGGTAGCGGGGTACCCTTGATATTCTTTACTACATGCTATATTCTTGTATGCGTTACTTGGTGAGAGTAGCCTTGGTGAGGTTGGGAACATAGTATACCTGTTTAGGTGACGAGTTAGTTTCACTTGTTTTTCACTGGGCTTTAGCATGCTTTCTTTACTTTTGCACGAGAGTCTTGGGGAGGATCCTACTGAGTATACTGTTATACTCACCCTATGTACATATAAACTATTTTTCAGGCGACTTGGAGTAGGTTGGAGATCAAGTTGGTTACTACTAGCTTGCGGTTGGAGGAGGAGTTCTTCGGGGTTGTGGTCGCTGCCGTTTTACTTTCTTTTGGGTACTTTTAGTTTTCCCTTTCAGTTGTAGTACTTTTGCATGACATTTCATATATGTACTTGGGTTTCTTTTACATTTCAGTTATGAGTTGGAGTTGGTTGGAGTCTATTCTATCTCTCTCTTCTGCATGTGTTCTCTTAGAGGGTAATGCCTCCCATTTGTGTGTGTATTATACCCTCGGTGCTAGTCGCCAACCCGGGGCCTACTGGAGGCGGGACTCGGGGGTCATTATCTCCCTTTTCACATTGCCAGCCCAGGAGGGGTACACTTTGTGGGGAGGGGGTCGTGACAGAGTGGTATCAGAGGTCTAGTCGAGGGATAGGATGGAGTTTGGAGTTAGGCACAGGTGAGGATGCATGGGATGGTAGGGCAACGGTGTCATTCATGTTTAGCAAGTGGGGTAAACACTGGAGACCGGCAGAGACATAGGCGTTCAGGGCCCCCTATGATATGTTGCACGGACCTTTAAGTTTACGATGGCTACTAAACAAAGTGATACTGGTTGCAGGGTAGAGACCTAGGAAAGGATCATGCATCATTATTCCTTGCGCCTGTGTTTGAATGGGTAGACCTTGGGATAGGTAACCTAAAATTAATAAAACAAATTAATTAATTAATTAATGTTGAGTCTTCCATATTCCAGGCTTAGGAGCTCTAACGATTGTTATTTTACAGGTATGGCTCTAGGTCGGCGTCCCCGTCAGGTTTGCGCAGAAGGTGCCTAGCAGGCTGTTCCAGCAGATCGCCGCCGGGTAGAGGTTGACGACGATGACACTTGGAGGAAGACACTCGGAGAGTTTCAGCGCCAGAGTCTACAGAAGTACGAGGGCTCCGTTTCAGATGCAGTCACAGAAGACTGGTTGGAGGAGGTCGAGATAGGCTTCAGTTCGATTCGTGCTCGGAAGGAACACTGGGTGTCCTTGGTTGTGACGATGTTGCGTGGAGCAGCGAGACAGTGGTGGTTCTTGTTCCTCGGGGATCGTGAGGAGTCAGCGATCTCATGGGAGGAGTTTCGAGACAGGTTTAGAGTCGAGTTTCTTTCATCGACTGCGAAGGCATCCAGTCGCCAGGAGCTTCTTACCCTTCGACAGGGGAGCTCCAGTGTTCGGGAGTTTGGAATCCGTTTCAGGAACCTTCTACGATATGCTTCAGACCTGTTACCAGATGATGAGGCCAGGGCGAGGCATTTCGAGGAGGCTTTGCGTCCAGAGATCCAGCGCCAGGTCACCCCATTTATGCTGAAGACATATCTTGAGGTGCTGGCGAGGGCAGAGGTTGTTGAGAGGACTTTGGCTAGGACCGGATCGTCACGAGAGGGGAATCGTCATGATTCCTCAAGAAGCAGAGCTGTGGTCCGGGGTTCCCGGTTTTCAGGACAGAAGAGTTTCCGTTCACCTGGGGGTAGGTCCCAGCCCTTCCCATCTCATTTCTCCGGAGGTAGCAACTCTCAGACCTATGCCAAGGGATCAGGTGCTTGTTTTTCTTGTGGTGGATGTGGTCATCAGCAGCGGGTGTGCCCAACTTTTCAGAACAGTCATCGTGCACCAGGCGCTCCACTCCAGGTTCCTCCGTTGAGGCAGTTCCAGCCGAGGCAGTAACAACAGGTTGCACCAGCTTTAGATCACCAGAGGGTAGATGGAGCAGGCAGAGGACAACCCCATGACGATCCCCGTCCTCAGAGAGCAGAGCGTGGCCGTGGTGGTGGTCGTCATCAGGGTCAGAGAGGCCGTGGAGGTGGTCGTGGTCAGCTTCATGCTCTAGCGTTGCCAGCTCCAGGCGAGCCAGACGTTGTCCGAGGTACCCTTTGCTTGTTTTCTACCTTGGTGTATGCCTTGTTTGATTCAGGAGCGGCACACTCCTTTATATTCCCTACCCTTGTCCACGCTTTGGGACTTGAGGTAGAGAGGCTTCCAGTGCCCTTGGCGTTGACTACGCCAGTTGGAGGTCGAGCTAGCTTGTTTGAAGTATGTAGAGACTGTGAGCTAGTGTTGGGGCAGCACCGCTCTTGGGGAGATTTCCTATGTTTACGAATACAACCATATGATGTCATCCTCGGCATGGATTGGTTGTATTTGGTGCAGGATATTGTGGATTGCTACAGGAAGAAGGTCCTTTTCTTTGATGAAGATGGAGAGGAAGTAGTGTTTGTTGGTGAGAGAGATCCTCGGATGAGTCATAGACGAGTTTCATCCTTATCATCCATGATGGCTGGGATGATGCTGAGTTCTTCAGAGGTTCAACAGCTGGTGTTTCCTAGGGTCTTAGAAGAGTAACCTGATGTGTTTCCAGAAGAGGTTGTATCCTTACCCCCTCGACGGAAGATCGAGTTTGGGATCGAGCTACAGCCAGGAGCGTCTCCCATCTCTATGTCTCCATATAGGATGGCCCCTTCTGAGTTACGAGACCTACGTATTCAGCTCGATGGTCTATTGCAGTGTGGTTTTGTTCGGCCAAGTGTGTCACCGCGGGGTGCACCAGTCTTGTTCGTGAAAAAGGCTGATGGCAGTTTGCGGTTGTGCGTCGATTATCGTCGCTTAAACAAAGTGACAATAAAGAACCGTTATCCTCTCCTGCGGATTGATGACCTATTCGATCAACTGAAGGGTGCAAGTTGGTTTTCAAAGATCGACTTGCGGTCAGGATATCATCAGATGCGTGTAAAGGATGAGGATATCCCAAAGACTTCTTTCCGCTGTCGTCATGGGCATTATGAGTTTGTTGTAATGCCATTCGGCGTGACAAATGCTCCAGCTGTTTTCATGGGGTTGATGAATGCTGTGTTCCGTGAATTCTTGGACAAGTTTGTTGTGGTTTTCATTGACGACATACTTGTGCACTCCACATCTGAAGAAGAGCATGCAGAACATCTACGAGCTGTTTTGGGAGTTCATCGCCAACATCAGTTGTTTGGGAAGTTGTCCAAGTGTGAGTTCTGGGCTCGAGAAGTTCGTTTCTTGGGACATGTTGTGTCCCAACAGGGAGTAGCTGTGGATCCTTCGAAGATAGAAGCAGTGGTGTCTTGGCCAGCCCCCAAGACCGTGTCAGAGGTGCGAAGTTTCCTTGGTCTCACAGGCTATTATAGGAGGTTTGTGGCTAATTTCTCCCGAGTTGCGACTCCTCTGACAGCTTTGACCAGGAAGGATCAAGCGTTCATATGGACTGATCAGTGTCAGACAGCTTTCGAGTATCTAAAGGAGAAGTTGGTAAGTGCTCCAGTCCTTTGTCTTCCAACGGAGGGAGTCCAGTTTGATATTTTCTGTGATGCTTCACATCTGGGGCTAGGCTGTGTTCTCATGCAGCAGAGGTCAGTTGTTTCTTATGGGTCTCGGCAGTTGCGTCCCCATGAACGCAACTATGCCACCCATGATCTTGAGTTGGCAGCCGTGGTGTTTGCGCTGAAGTTGTGGAGACATTACCTCATTGGCGAGCGCTTTGTGGTTTTCACCGATCATAAGAGTTTGAGGTATGTTTTCTCTCAGCGGGATTTGAACTTGCGGCAGCGTCGGTGGATGGAGTTCTTGCAGGAATACGACTTCGAAATATCGTATACACCTGGGAAGGGAAATGTTGTTGCTGATGCACTGAGCCGAAAGTCACGTAATGTTGTTGTGCGTGAATCTGGTGATTCCTGGAGAGGGATGGAAGAGCTAGCAGCTTTGCATCTTGATATGGGAGAAGTTGGAGGAAGAGGTTGTCTTTTCCAGATGACGGTGCAGTCATCCCTGATGCAAAAGGTGGAAGAGTCTCAGTTGGGTGATCTAGAGGTGGAAGTTTTGAGAGACAGAGTTGTTTGTGGGGAGGCCCTGATGGTTGGTCGGAGGATGAACAACACCGAGTGTTGTATCATGACAGGCTTTTTGTTCCCTTGGCGATGCGCGAGAAGGTTCTCCGAGAGTTCCATAGCTCGCCCTTAGCTGTACATCCTGGTGTGACGAAGATGTATCGATCCTTGAGGAGTCAGTTTTCGTGGCCTGGGCTGAAACGTTCAGTTGCAGAATGTGTGTCTCGATGTTTAGTCTGCCAGAAGGTGAAGGTCGAACACCGTGTTCCTGGTGGTCTTCTCCAGCACTTAGAGATTTCTCAGTGGAAGTGGGAGGACATCTCAATGGACTTTGTTACAGGTTTACCTCGAGCTCCGGGAGGACATGATTCTATATGGGTGGTAGTGGATCGTTTAACTAAATCGGCCCACTTCATAGCAATCAAGGAGTCGAGCTCAGTTGAGGTTTTGTCGAGGCAGTATCTGGAGGAGGTGGTGAGGCTTCACGGAGTTCCTAAGACAATCATTTCTGATCGAGACCCTCGTTTTACCTCGAGGGTGTGGAGAGGTCTCCAGCATGCTTTTGGCTCTCAACTATGCCTTAGCACTGCTTTTCATCCTCAAACGGATGGTCAGACTGAGCGAACCATCCAAACTCTTGAAGACATGTTGCGCTCTTGTGTTCTTGATTTTGGAGATTCATGGGTGAAGCACTTAACTTTGGTAGAGTTCGCTTACAATAATAGTTTTCACTCTACCATCGGCATGGCGCCGTTTGAAGCCTTGTATGGACGGCCATGCCGTTCTCCGTTGTGCTGGACTGGGGTCGGAGAGTCAGCAATTCTCGGACCAGAACTAGTGCAGAATACGATGGAGATGGTTCAAGTGATTCGTGAGAGGATGAAGACATCACAAGATCGTCAGAAATATTATGCTGATCAAAGAAGGAGACCCTTAGAGTTTAATGTTGGGGATCATGTGTTTCTGAAGGTGACTCCCCGTCGTGGGCAGCGAAGGTTTGGTCGCGGAAGTAAGCTTTCTCCCCGTTTTGTTGGGCCTTTCGAGGTGTTAGCTCGTGTTGGAGCTGTGGCATATCGAGTAGCACTTCCCCCTCGGATGAGTCGGATACATGATGTTTTTCATGTATCGCAGCTCCGTCATTATCTTCATGATGAATCTCATGTTATCGATTGGGGAGAGATCGATATTGATGATGATGCAACCTTCGAGGAGCGACCTGTGGAGATCCAAGACCACAAGGAGAAGGTGTTGCGTGGGTGTTCTATTCCTTTAGTTCGTGTCTTGTGGCGACACGGTGGCATGGAGGAGAGTACCTGGGAGCGTGAGTCACAGATACGTGCTCAGTACCTAGAGTTGAATAATGTTTAACTCCTTTCATGTAATGATGTTTTCTCTGTGGTTGGACCTTTCATGTTTTATTTATGTACCTTTGATGTGATGTTGTGAATGAATTGTTTGGGTATGGATTGTTTGTTCCCGGATGTCATAGTTTTGTTCCAGCTTTCGAACAACTCATGGTGGTTTTCCCCTGAGAGGTATCTTATGGGGTGGTTGTTCGGACCCTCTTTTCTTATGGGTTGGTTTTTAATTCTCTAGGACGAGAATGTTTTGAGAGGTATCTAATGTAATGGCCCGGACCTCTCTGGTCCATTACTTTGTGAAATGTTGGTGTTGGAGGTGTTCCGGGAGGTCAAGGGGACTTATCCCCAACACTTTGCCAATTTTCTAGTTCTGTGAACAGTGTTTCCAGTTTTATGAATAGTAACAGATCGGTGAGACAGATCAGTTTCACAGATCGGTGAGACAGATCAGTTTCACGGATCGGTGAGACAGATCAGTTTCACAGATCGGTGAGACAGATCAGTGTCACAGATCGGTGAGACAGATCAGTTTCACAGATCGGTGAGACAGATCAGTTTCACAGATCGGTGAGACAGATCAGTTTCACAGATCGGTGAGACAGATCAGTTTCAGAGATCGGTGAGACAGATCGATTTCACAGATCGGTGTGACAGATCAGTTTCACAGATCAGTTTCACAGATCGGTGTGACAGATCGGTTTCACAGATCGGTGTGACAGATCAGTTTCACAGATCAGTTTCACAGATCGGTGTGACAGATCAGTTTCACAGATCAGTTTCACAGATCGGTGTGACAGATCAGTTTCACAGATCAGTTTCACAGATCGGTGTGACAGATCAGTTTCATGTACAGTAAAGGTGGGTGAACAGTGTTTCCAGACTCCTACAGTTTTGCCCCTTTTGACGTTTCCTTTGTCGTAAAATACATTTAAAGCCTTATTTTAAGGGCTCTTAAGGCCTATTCAAATTCCATAAATCCTATATTAATTATTCCTAAGGCTTGGAATGTTTTACTTGGTCAAACCGCGTGGGTTAATGCGATCCATTTTTAATGGAGAATTAACCGGATCTTAAACTATCACCTCGTTAAATCTTAAAAAGGGACGAGATATCATTCTCCCTTGTTCTTTCCCTTTGTTCTTAACTAAGAGGCGCTAGAACCTTTCAATCCTTTCCGTAGGAGTTTCACAAACAACCCTTACTCCTAGGATCAGTCCCGCTCTGTTGGATGCAACCAAGCTGTGTCGATCATTCTTCCACATAAGTTGTCGCGAGGGGAGGATCGTGACCTGCTGTGTGGATAAAGGACGTCAAGAACTCTTCGAGGTAGGGGATTCATGGCTTCACTAATTATATATGTGCAATCGTAGAATTAGCATGATTTATTCCTTTGGATCACAATGAAATTGACCTAATTAAATACTTGAACTGGATTAAAAGAATTGGTTGATCGCATGTTGTTGCTTTATACCGTGATAACGGTTTGCCTCATGTTTTCCTAGATATAGTGATATCTATGTTTCTTTGATTTGTTGATCATTCATGATAGAAATTGATAATGAACGTAAATCCGGAATTAACTGTTGATTAATTGGCTAAAGATAAAGAGGCATATAAATTAATCTGGTTTTTTTTGTCGTTGTTGTAGTTGTTCTAATTTGAGGATAATCAAATTAGGGAAGTAAGTTTGGTTATTTAATTGTGATAGCTTACTGATTAGGTATCCATGATTGGAACCTAAGAATAACAAATCTGTTAATTCAATATGGATTAGAGAACAGATTATGTGGGAATTTCAAAAAGGGTTCTGAGTTACCCTCTTGTTTGTTAACGAGCCGAGAGCCCATTTTGTGATGTTTGTTTTCCTGCTGCTTGTGCTGTGATGTGAGCCTGGACGGTTGTTGTGATATGTAGAGGCATGGAGGCCTTATAGTTGTGGCAGCGGATGACGCCTATGTGTGGCGAGATGCATCGGTTTATGCATATGGGTGTCAGGGAGGACACCAGGGGTGATGGAATGGGATGGATGTGGTTGCTGGTTGCTTGTGGTGTTCTTGAATGTTAATCTGCCTTGCTTTTCCCCACTGCTCAAGGCAGCTGGTCTTGCTACCATTCTTCCAAAGGAGGCGAAGACGCGCGGGGTATGCCACGTGATTTCCGTGTTTAGCCTCTCGAGGGAGAATGGGTATATGCTCTTTCTATAGGCGGCAAAGACCCGACGGGTAGTATATCTACTCACCGTGTTGAGCCTCCTTTGTGTTTAGAAGCATAGGATGTTTTTCTAGAATGCCTGGGAATGTGGAAAGTATTTCTGTAATGAATGTTTGATTAAATGGTGAAAATCCACGGGGATGGAGATGCTGGAATTTAAAGGTGATGTGAATCTTAAAAAGGAGCATTTGTTTTTGAAAGTGACGCCATTTCAGTTTAATGCGGAATTGTTCAATCTTAATTAATGTTTAAAGAATTAATTAATGTACAGTGGAACTGATAAATGAGAATGGAGTAATCTAATAAAGCTCTTCAATTGGTTGTGTGCTTATAGGATACCTAGTCTTAGAAGTACCAGCCTGAAGTCTGAGAGACGTTAGCTGCAGTTGTATCTACGACTAGGTAATGCCCATAGTGTGGATGTGAGTTACTTATATATTCTGTACTTTTTGTGTTTCTATACGCTACTCCACCCTGTCGGTAAGGGTAACTGACACCCCGGGGATTCTGAGCCCTGGGGGGTGTTTTCCCCAACATTCTGATGGGAGGTTGAATGGCTGACTACACCCTTTGGCCCCGCTCTCTTCTCTTGGTAGATCTTAGTGCTGGTAGGCACAGTGGTTAGTTTTACCCATATATGTGTGTAGAGGGCTGTAATGGCTTGTGGTTATTTCACACACATATATTCTGGATTTAGTATCCTATGGACTACTATAGGTGTAACGTGTATAGGCTGTGATGGCTTGAGGATCCTTACTCGGTGTATGGGCTGTAATGGCTTGAGGTATAATACCCGACGTATGATACACGTTATGCGAGCTGTGGTGGCTCCCGGAAACTACTTGGTTACTTTTGGTTGTGAGGATTGTGTGGAGCTTAGCCCTGGTGTCTGCGGGCAAACCTTTTTGGTGCACGATGTGCAGATTGGGGAGCTTGACCCATGTTGATACGGGCAAGCCTTTGGAGAGAGATGCACAGGACGTATGTCGTTGGGGCAAAGCGGCAAACCAGTGGGGAAGTGGTAGCGGGGTACCCTTGATATTCTTTACTACATGCTATATTCTTGTATGCGTTACTTGGTGAGAGTAGCCTTGGTGAGGTTGGGAACATAGTATGCCTGTTTAGGTGACGAGTTAGTTTCACTTGTTTTTCACTGGGCTTTAGCATGCTTTCTTTACTTTTGCACGAGAGTCTTGGGGAGGATCCTACTGAGTATACTATTATACTCACCCTATGTACATATAAACTGTTTTTCAGGTGACTTGGAGCAGGTTGGAGATCAAGTTGGTTACTACTAGCTTGCGGTTGGAGGAGGAGCTGTTCGGGGTTGTGGTTGCTGCCGTTTTACTTTCTTTTGGGTACTTTTAGTTTTCCCTTTCAGTTGTAGTACTTTTGCATGACATTTCATATATGTACTTGGGTTTCTTTTACATTTCAGTTATGAGTTGGAGTTGGTTGGAGTCTATTCTATCTCTCTCTTCTGCATGTGTTCTCTTAGAGGGTAATGCCTCCCATTTGTGTGTGTATTATACCCTCGGTGCTAGTCGCCAACCCGGGGCCTACTGGAGGCGGGACTCGGGGGTCATTATCTCCCTTTTCACATTGCCGGCCCAGGAGGGGTACACTTTGTGGGGAGGGGGTCGTGACAGTAAATCAATAACTTGATTTTTTGTACAACCATTAGGATTATAGGAAAAATTATAATAAATAAACATAAAAAAATTGACCAAATTCCAATTTTGAACTTAAATCACTATCTATCCTAACTCGTTCGAATAACACAACGTTATCATAGGACATTCATACCATGATATCTATTGTGTAGACCAATTAGAACATATAATTGGTCATATGATATTGTAAATCACTAAATTTAACACTTGAATATTTTATCATTTTAAACAAAATATAATTAAACACTATATATTTGATAGATTTAATTAAAACCTATACATAAATCACTACCCATGGTAATAATCTTAGATTCATAATATCAAGGGAAGAGGAACAATCATCCCAAAAGTTAATAATCATTGAAAGATTCTATAAGTTAAATCTAGATTTATATATAACACTCCTTGAAAAAAATATTCATATCATGTTGGGATCATTATTCAGAATTAATTACTTGGATTCTTATAATTTTTTGTTTGAGGAGGAACATAAACTTGACAATCCTTCAGATCTTAATAATGACATAATTTAAAAAAAATATTCAAACAGATTCTTTTAGTCATTATTTGGATCATAATAATTTAATAAGAGTTATAAATACCAATACGACATCATGTGGTGGAGAACCAAAATTTTATTGGTATAATTAAATCAAATAACTCAATTAATAATTTAAAAATATAAAAATTATATTTTCGGGAATGTAATGTGTATTATTAAATTATACAACAATATATTTTGTTTATGTTATATTCGTGATTAGAGTGTTGATAACTCATTCATGCATATTTAATTAAGTTATAGTCTTACATGTTTATAATATAATTAATTTTGGTGAACACACATACACCTTATTCTTTATTAATATGATAACCTATTCACTTATATATTTGTTATATCAATGGGTAACTCATTCATTGATACTCAGTTATAATTCAAGTACCATATGTTTTTCTTGTCATATTAATTTGTAATTAATATAATGTTTATTTTACTAATGAACTTCATTATTAAGAAAATATTTTCAAATATGGTTTTCATCATTAAATGTAAATTTATAGGGAGGCATTGAATATTGAAGGGCGTGTGGCATGAGAAATTTTTTTCTCGAGCAGAAAAAAGGATGGAAGCATAGTAAATGAACTAACACATCAGAATATTGTAAGATATACATTGCGGATTTCAAACATTAATATATATTTTCTAACTTAATATCCAATTTATATTTTTCACAGGGTGATTTGGAGAGCCTTGATTCCCCAGAACCTAAAAAACAAGGGCCAAATGATCACTTACATTAGGTTATGGGAGATGAACACCATGAAAGAGTACTATGTAGACTAGGGAACAATATTTTCCCAATGAGGTATTGGAGCACATCAGGTTCCAAATACTGTAGCAATGAGTTTTAAAAAGTGAGTGTACTGGCATCATGGGATGAGGACTAAGCGTTGAGGGAAGAAAAATGGTCATACAAGAACATGAATAGAATAAAAAGGTGAAATCTAATTTTATGAAATTTATGAAACTGTTATGTCCATCACTTCAACAAAAGATGATCACATATGGTGATAAATATATTACTCTGATGATTTCATTATATAGTGAACTTTTCAATAGTTCTAGTGTTGGTTGGAATGATGACATTTATGGTGATGACGATGGTATGGTTGACATTGGGGAAGAGGGTGAGGATAAATATGAGGTATAGGGTGGGACTAGGATGAGGGCATGGGTGAGGATAAGGCCGAGGATGAAACTATGATAGTAATTTTGATGTGTGAGAGATTGTTCCTTTATATTTTTGCATGATATTTATGATTTTTGATGATTGATTATTTTTCTAAATGAATCTAAGTGCTGTTTTTTTGATTTTATAACTAGAAAATTTCATAAATTTATTTCAAGTGTTATCATTATGTTTTGTATTGGATTGTGGTTCTTTGGAGGATTCTTTATTGGTTAAATTTGAGGTTTCGTTTTTAGAGGGTTTTTTTAATTATTTGAATGTTTTTTATGGTGAAAGTTATGTTGGTTTCATTTTATTTTTTGATTGATTGTAGGTTATTTTATCATAGTTTTTTTCCTATTTCATTTCCTGTTGGGTGGACTGAGGATCATGTTTCATGTTTTATCAATTGATTATATGTTATGTGTGCAGGTTGGTGATGCTTCTGTCTTGGGAATTGTTTTGGTGGGTGGTTTATACCAATGGATTAATAACCATTAGAATATCATTAAACCAATAGTTCATGGTTAATTATTTTTGTATGTCAATATAAATGGTTCACTAAGAACTATTGGTTAAAATTAAATTTTGATTCCCTATACCAATGCTTCACTGATAACCATTGAAATAAAAATTTGACAATAACACCATAGACAAAAGTTCTCCATATTATACCAATAATTTTGAACCATTGGTATATCCTTCAGTTCCAGTAGTGAATGATTTTGTGGTTATATATCACCCTCTCTGGTAAAGAAATTTTGGGCACTAAAATAGTCTCTCATAATTCTTTTCCAACTGGATCAGTATAGCCAGGTAAATGACATAAGGTTCAGTCTTTTCCAAAATATCCTACAAATGGAATTCTTATTGGTTTGCTTCATCAACACATATTGAATCCCTGGTCTGGGTAGAAATGGTCATGTAATATATTCAATGTAACTATGTGGGTATGACCATTGAGTAATAATTAACTCTTTTCACAACTCTTTTTACTTTCCAGTATACTCTTTTAATATTCCACCATAATTAGCTTCTTTAGAATTGTTCATTTAATTGTTTTGGGCACCCAGAAGAAAATAAATTTTATGAATCTCCATATTTTTCTCTGAAACTAAAGTTAAATTTCCACATTATTTTGTTTTTACATTGGTAAAATAAACACATGTTCAAATATTCCACATGGGGAGTTGTTCCAAATTACTATATTAAAATAATGCAAAACAATATCATTGATTAGTAGAATAATTTCAATATCCACCTCAAGAAAATAATTCTCATGTAAATGATTTGTGTAATGATGCAAAATTTTACTGTTGAAAATTCCACTTGATCTAATAAAATGTATTATTATGTAAAATGGTTATATAAAACATATTGACTTCATTTGTTATATGTTTTTGGTTTTTAAAATACCATTAATAATTTTTTCTATTGCTAATATAGTCATAGAACAGTAATCTCAGGATTTGTATAAATATATAGCTTTAACAAATCCAATTTACTCAGACAAAGTAAGCGATGTACTCATCCACTAGAATTTCTCCATTCAAAACCCATTTGATGGAGCTTGGATGTGAAGTTACATCACTGGGATTCACTCTTGACCAAACTCAAGCCGAGATTCAACACGTTAAGCTTGAACATAACCACCTACATGAGAAGTGAAAGTTAATAGATACTACCACCCAAGTGATGTTATCTAAGCCACCTCAAGAGTCATTCACCATCATACATGTTACCCACAATTCATATGCTAGTGTTATTAGTGGTTATGTAACAAGACCATATCACTATGATTCTGTGTATTAGTTTTTTATATAATAAAGAATATCGTTTCATTTTATTATTTTTACATTGTAAATTGTTTTTAAATCACAAATTTTAATATTAGTTAATATTCAATTAAAAAATCAATTTTGATTAACTAATTTATTTTGAAATAAAATTATATTTTTTTAAAATAT
Organism: Viscum album; assembly: GCA_963277665.1. NCBI lineage: Eukaryota > Viridiplantae > Streptophyta > Magnoliopsida > Santalales > Viscaceae > Viscum > Viscum album. Next base: position 825,320,405 of record OY728123.1, read on the forward strand.
TATTAAATTTTTTTAGTAAATATAGATGATCGTTTAATTTTTATGAATACAATTGTAATTTTTAATAAGGTTTGAACTATTTTGTGTTAAAACCCCAATAATTTTCAATAATTGTCAGTTATTATTTGTAAAATTAATAATTCAATACATATACAATTATTTAGACACAAATAATATTATTTTTGGATTTAGGATGTCAAAATTATCAAATGGTGATTTTTCCATAATTTTTTGGGAGAGTAGAATTTTTTGGTTAAAAATTAAATACCATTTAAATATATAATGTGTTTTATTACATCATAATGACCCAATAGGGACGTAATAAAATACAATAATATAAATTTTTTGGAAAGTATATGTTATACCTTTAAACTAATGCTATTTAATATTTTTTTGATTAATTTTATGATCCCTTAGTTGACCATCCATGGCTTATAAGACATTTCGACCTTTTAAAATGTTTTCCGTGAATGTGTGACCTACCTCCACATAATGAAGAAAAATATTTTAATATGTTCGGCCATTGTATATATAAAATAATATTTTACACTCCCCTTTGGAAAAAATCCATGGGATAATTTATGGTTTTGATTAGTTTAATATGTATTGCCCAAAACCTAAATAATAATGAATTCCCTCTCCTTTCCTAGATAAACCAACTCAATGTCAAATTTCTTTTAACTCAAAACCATTATTGCTCAACCAACCTCTACACTCCTCTCTCTAGAATCCTCCCATAGTAACCAAATCTCCCAATAATTATCTCCCAAGACTCCTCCAATCCATTGGGATGACATATCTAGGTAAGGGATTTCTCCCTTTCTCATTTTTTATCAAAACAATTTATATTGATATTAACTTTTATTTTAGGTTATAAATGCTGAGGAATGATTTAGAACCTCTCCTATACTTCCCTACTTATTTTTGAATGTTTAGACACCCCTTTTTCTCTTATTAATTTTTCCCATGTACACCTGTTAGCATGCCAAAATTCGGTAATGGGATTTCTTCCTCTCCCATTTTTGTCTATGTTTTTTTATGTTGTTATTGTAACATCCCTAGTAAATAAATAATATTAAATTCTAAAGTTTATAAATATTTGTTAATAAAATGTTAATATTAAATTAAATGGAATGCTATGCTCGATGTCGTACCCAACAAGAATCAACGAGTTTCATTGAAATCTTACGTAGCACACTAATAATATAATAATATTATAATAGTTAATGCCTAGACATTGTAATGGGGAGAATGAACATAAATAACTAAAAAATGATTACATATGTTCGTTAAATATTTTTACATTTATCCAATAAATGTTAGAGGATTAAAATCCAAATTAATCCAATTTTATGAATAAATACTCTAATATTTTTAAAAGAGTGTTTTACCGCCTTTTGATGGAGAACCTTTTTTAAAATCTAACATTTGACAATTTTATAAGCTCTATTTTTCAAAATAAACTTATTATTTATGATTGGGAAATTTAAATTTACTTTGGTTAAATTTTTGGTATGTTTCTGACATTGTTCATTTTTTTAATGATTAGTGAAAAAATACTGCATTTTACATCAAAACTACTTTTTCATCTAATTTAAATATATAGTTAGATTAAATTTTTAATTGGTTTTAAAGTGTACTTAGAATATATTTTTACCATTTAATTCAATGGTGGTCATTATAATTAATTTCACTTTGAAAATGGACATAAACAAGTGCCAAATGTTTCATAGATATTGCTTCAAAAAACCCACTATTTGTTTTAACAACGGGAAATATTTTTAAATTAATAATTGAAATTTCTGTGTTTGGAATTTGGTAAAATTTATTCCATATTTGGTATCATAAGGTACAAATTATGTTATTAATACTTTTGTTTTTGGACATTATGAATAGTAATGATGGTAATTATCTTTAATTATTGTGATTAATTAGTAATTGGGTAGTTAAGGATAATAAAATAATATCATAATAATAACAAACGACCCCCACATGTGTCCTAATGCTACTGGTTGTGTCATATCCGACCATGGTATGCCTTGTTCCAATCTTTGGGAACCCATGGAATCACTTTTGTGTGATCTTGACACTTTATCATTTTATTTTTAAAGAAAGGAAAATATACCAAAAGTATGTATCACCCAAGTAAAACACTTTTATTTCTGTCTGTGTAAATGATCTATTAGACTATAAATATTCATTGGAAATCCGAAAATATTTCAAACATCATAGTATTTTTTTTATAATTTTTAGACATTATATTAATTAAATTATTTATTACATCATGATGATGCACTGATTACCTCATTAATGAATGATTTAAATAAAATGAAAATATAATGTAAAATCTAAGACATACACATGGAAAAAACCTATTAGATGAGTATATTTCTAACCCTTATCACCTTATACTAGAAATATATCAATGTGGGACCTTTAAAATCCGAAACACTTTTTAAAATAAAGTAACATTTCTTGACTTTCAATGAGTGCCCCTTCTCTCCTCTTATTAAAGGTCCCCACCTATACCTCCTTACCCACACCTCTCAAGAATTTTTCATGGACAAACCCTGCCCATTTCATCTATAAAAATCCATCTATTAATCATTTAATCCTCACCTTAGGAAGAAATCTTTTCAAAAAACCCTTTTGGTTCAAACCAAAGGGAGTTACCCGATTTGAAGGTAATGTCTTCTGTTTTGTTCTTTTGTTTTATTTTCCTTATACGACCCCCTAAAATCTTTTTATTATTTTTTTTTAACAAAACCAGTATATTAAATATACTAGGATATTTTTAAATGAAGGATTAGAGCTACACTTACACACATATCCATCTAATGGTTAAAGAACATACTGTTTCTGTGGATGGAGAATTACTGCCTCACAAAACAATTATTGTTTAATATTCTTTTAACACCTTTAAAGGTGACCATAATGATGTCACTGAATTTTATATACGATATATATGTTATTTATGTTTTATATATTCTTCTTTATTTTATATTTAAAACATTCCTTTATTCTTTTCATGTTGTGCAAATGCAATAATTTAATATGAGGAAGTGCGGACTACTGCCACCTCAAGTGATGCGACTCGTTCATCCAATACATGGAATGTATAAAGAATGAAATTAATTAACTTATTTTACCTATATAAAATGTATATTATACTGGAATTATAATAAATATATCTCTCAATTATTTTTAATTCCATTAATAGGACAAAGAAATGAAAGGAGCGTTCATTCGTACGTACGGCCTACCATCTCCATGAACGGTGCATTTCATTTCATTTTATCTCTAAATGTTATGGAATAGTATAAAATGAATATGCATGGGATATATATGCTATTTAAATCAAAAATACTATTCTGGAGATGATCTACTTATAACAACATGGACGATTCTTTTCAAACATGTTCATTTTTGACTCATGTACCAAACATCGAGAAAAACGTCTGATATGAACTCACATTATTAATAAATTATTATAACATTATAATATGTGATATTAACTTAATAATAATCATTAAAGAATTTCCTTAAGCAATTTTAAATTCATCAAATTTTATTATTCAGGAATATAATGAAACGAACAAGACAAGTCAGACTTGAGGTAAGGGATCCAACCTCTCTCTTTCTTTTTAGTACTCTCTTTTATGTCATTTCTTTTAAGCTCATCTTTATTATGTTTAGGGGTGTTTTGTTATATTAATCATTCTTTAAATTTTATGTTCGTATTATGAGAGACTCTATTTGATCTCATAAATCCATTTTTTGGATGTTTTAAGTGGCACCGTTAGGCAGCCGAATTTTCATAAGGGGATTTTCATCTCACTTTTTATTCCCGTGAGATTCATGCTACATTGGACACTATTTAATTTTGTGTGGTGTATTTACTACCCATTATTTTACTATTTGTATAATATAATCTCATTTATGGGTATTTACATCTTCATTTTATGACCCTTCTTCCAGGGGGTGTACGTTTCGAAAGTTGTCCAAATCGGTAAGGGAACCTTTCACACTCCTCTTTTTAAAAGACTTATTTTGTTATGTATTTTAATTTACATCTTTTTATGTTGGTATATGTTATTCTATATCCTTATTGATGTAAATTTTATTTCCAAGTAATGAGATACCATTTTCTCTCTCATAAACCAATTTTATGAATTTTAAGGTGATGTTATTAGGCTGTCGAATTTTACCAAAGGAACTTCTTAACCCAATTTTGATTTCTTTGGATTCAACTTGTAGTTATTGAATATGTCATCCTATGAATATGTTTTAATGATATATGGTTTTTTTACACTTAATATCCACTTATATTGGGTGTATTTATAATTTTCACACATAATTATGATATTGATTTATCCTTAATTTAAGGATACCTTCTTTATAAGGGATTTCATCTCATTTTACATTTCTATTGATACTTCATTTTTGTTATGAACCAATTAACTCTTATATGGTGTATATAATATCCTTTGGAATATTATATCATGAATCCCTTTATTCTCATGATATTATAAAGTTCTTATTAAATGTTATTCCACAATTATTGTATTCAAGTGTCTCTCATTTTGTAAAAAACCCTTTAACTAAAATATCGTTTTAAATGTTTTAATGATTTTTTATTATAAATATTTCTCATTAATATCCATGTTTTCAAAATGATTTTAAAAATTTATTTATATGGATATTAATGGTTTAAAATTTTAAAAGAATCAAAGTGGTATGGGACACTTGGATTAAAGAATATCTTTATTTAATGTTTTAATTGGTTTTGAAAATGGTTTTTAGAATGGATTCCTTATTTCAATATCGTAAAATTTTATATTGTTATTACAGTGTGGGAATTTCATCTTTCCTTTATGCTTATGTTATGTGCTATGATTATGTTATGGTTATTGGGCACTATTTATGAAGACTGGTAGTTCCATGATAAACTAATGGTAGGTGAGCTCTATATAGCGCTTCAGTGCATTGGGTAATGCGAAGGAGTTAAATTCTAAGGTTTCTCCGAAGAGATTTAGGGAATATACTGTGATGGGTATTCCAAATGTGACAATGATGGTTTCTTCCAATGTAAGAATGTTATGAATACCTCAAGTTACCTTTATGCCTTATGATTTCTATTGATTTATGCATAAATCTTATGATTTCATGAGGTATGTTAAATTTCTTATGTTTTATGAGTAAATTATGATTTCATTGATTCTTATGTATAAATGGACTGATGTTTTCTTTCCGTACTGTTATAACCCGTACTGAGATTTTTATGCTCATCCCAAGTATTTGAAATGTTTTCATAGGACATAAAGTTGAATAGGGTCAAGGATGGGATCAAGGAAATGTAAGGCTGTCTAAAACAAGGAAATAGACATGACTCTTTTGTTCAAGAGTTTTTATTTTTTGGAAAAAAATGGAAACTGAGTAGATTTGTCTACTTTGTAATATTTGAGATGTAATAGTTATGTCCTAATTATCTAAAACTATAAACATGAAAATATCATCAATGTGAATTATTCAATTTAATTCAAGATTAAGTAATGTTTAAGGTCGGGTACTTATAGTTGGTATCAGAGGTTGGTTTAGATATCTTTAGAGGTTAGAGTGTTGTTTAAGAAAAAGAGAAAAGTTGTGTATAACCACAATGGTTAGTATGTTAGATGGAGTTATTATTTTTTTTTGAAAGTTAGAATGAGTTTGAGATAACTTGGATAAGTATATCTTTCTGTTTATCTTCCTCTTTATTAAATAATGATTTTACTGATATACTCACACTGACCGTTTTGGTTTTAGTAAATGGCTGGATCTTGCAGGCACTAAAGTAACAGTGGATTTGAAGAAAATTGTGATGATTTTATGAAATAACAACTGAATGATATGAGATCTTCAATGAGAAATCTTGTGGTTATCCTCAACCAACTATCTAGAGTCATGATTTACCACCTGAACCTTAGTGATTTTTATAAGGCATCATATATGCGAGAAACAAATCCCTACGGAAGTTCAGGTAATAATCATAAAGGTAAGTATGTTCAAAAACCTATGTGTCAAAGATGTGGAAATAAACACATAGAAAAATGTTTCAAAGGGATAGAAAGATACTATAGATGTGTAAATAAAGGTCATAAAGCAAGAACCTTCCATAGAAAAAGGAAGCATCTAGTTGACTCTAGGAAAGGGAAAGAAGTTCTTTCTGAAGGATCAATTGAATGTTTTAAATGTCGTTTGCATGGTCATTATGAAAACACATGTCCTACGAAGAAGTTTTTGGAATGGGGTCACCAATATCATACAAATATTAATCTACCAATACCTAATGCCATTCCAATTGAGGATGAAGAAACTGACAATGACCAATGAAAGGTATGGATTATTTCATAACATATGTTTTCTTATTATTTGAATAATAGAATATGATTCATGATTTTGTTTGTAGGAAAGAAGTATTTTCAGAATAAGTTGAAAAGGAATGGTTAATGGATCATGAAGAGTGTTTAATGAGTAAGAAGTCAACATATAAGGGATTAAATAGTTGTGGTAGATTTTAGGATGGTGAAATTCTTAGATGTATTAAGTCTCTTTCGATGATGGGGTTTCATTAGAAGACTTTTTATAGTATATGTAAGCCTGATGTTTGATATAAGAAAATTTTATTCAAGGAATAATTATCCCTTATTTTGTGGATATAGTTATAAAGAACCATTTGGGTTTATATGATCCTTGAATTTGAGGCAATTACTGGTTAAAACATTTTGGGTTGCAAGATGGAAGTTATTAGATAACCATTGTGGTTAAAATATTTTATGGTTATTTTTTAAGATTTATCTCTTTTTGGGGGATGTTTTAATAATTATATAGTTTTGGAAAAAGTACAACACGCAGACCGTGTGACAACCCGTCGTGTCGGACGAAGCTGTGGGAATCGAACCCACAACCAGAGTGCAACTGGTATTTATCGCCTACCACTAGACTATGTGAAGTCCCTGATTATTTTGAATGATTCTTTATTGTTAGATGATTTTATGAATTAAGAGTAAGTTGATTTTGGGTTATCAATGGAAATTATTGGCCTATCATGGAGGATATGTGATTAGGTTAATTACTCCTCAATATGAGATATAAGAGTAACTGATGTTATTTCTCAAAAAAAATGTTAAGATTTATCTTAGGAGACTATGTGATTAAATCCTTCCGTGATTTGGGTTTCAATCTTAGTTTGGTTTACTTTTTTGAATTTTATGGATAAATTTTTATTGAATGGTCTTTGTTAAACTTTTGGTTTTGTTTGAAAAAATTTGGAGATTAGGAGTAGTTTTTATTTTTGTAAAAAAATATCATTTTGGGTATTATCCGATCTCATACTAAACTTTTTGGTTTGGTTTTGGTTGATATCTAAAGGCATGGGAAATATATAGTTCTATTTTATGGAATAAGTGATTCTCAATAAGTTGATTTTAGTACTCTTAATGCGAACAACTCTTCCTAAATACTCGTCTTTTGGAGAAAATATGAGTTTGATTAAGGAATCTGGTAAATGTAGAATCTCTACGTGACAAGTAAGTATGATTCATTATGATTTAGTTAAGCTCAAAAAATAAATTCCTCAATGAAAAGTAACATGAAACAAAAATGTTTTCTGTTATATTTTTCTATTGGGGAATAGAATACTGTTTAAACCATCACAAGTTTGTGATTTTTTGTGTTTAACTTTCTCCTAGACATGTTTACTATCACTCTCTATCAGAACCTGACTCTTTTTTTCTCCTCCATATCCATATTTTCATACTTGTAATCCTAGTATGGGTTAACTCGGGTGACCTTTCTACTTCTCTCCCTTTCTTTTAAAGAGATAGTTTTACCAACTCTTGTTCCGATGTGGGACTTTCAATTGTGTTTCCAAGCCCAATTTTGAAATTGTGAGGACGAAATTCCCAAAAGGGGGGAAGGATGTAACATCCCAGGTAAATAAATAATATTACATTCTAAGTTTTATCAATATTTTTGAATAAAATGTTAATATTACTTTAAAATTAATTCTATGCTCGATGTCGTACCCAATACGCAACAACGAGTTTCTTTGAAATCTTACGTTGCACACTAATAATATAAAAATATTATAATAGTTAATGCCTTGCCATTGTAATGGAGGTAATGAACAGAAATAACTAAAAAATGACTACATATGTTTTTTAAATATTTTTACATTTATCGAACAAATGTTAGTGGCTTAAAATCCAAATGAATCCAATTTTAAGAATAAATACTCTAATATTTTTAAAAGATTGTTTTACCGCCTTTTGATGGAGAAATTTTTTTTAAATCTAACATTTGACAATTTTATAAGCTCTATTTGTCAAAATGAACTTATTCTTTATGATCGGGACATTGAAATTTACATTGGTTAAATTTTTGGTATGTTTTTGACATTGTTCATTTTTTTGATGAATAGTGAAAAAATACTGCATTTGACATCAAAACTGCTTTTTAATCTAATTTAAATATATGGTTAGATTATATTTTTAATTGGTTTAAAAGTGTAATTTTAATATAGTTTTACCATTTAATTCAATGGTGTTCATTAGAATTAATTTCACTTTGAAAATGGATGTAAACAAGTGCTAAACTTTTCATAAATATTGCTTCAAAAAAACCCGCTATTTGGTTTGACAACGGAAAATATTTGCAAATTAATTATTTCAATTTATGTTCTTGTAATTTGGTAAAATTGATTCAATATTTGGAATCATAAGGTAAAAATTATGTAATTTTGAATCTTTTGTTTTTGGACATTATGAATTGTAACGATGGTAATTATCTGTGATTATTGTGATTAATTAGTAATCGGGTAGTTAAGGATAATAAAATAATAACATAATAATAACAAATGACCCCAACATGTGTCCCAATGATAATGGTTGTCTCATTTCAGAATATGGTATGCCTTGTGCCAAACTTTGGGACCCCATGGAATCCCTTTTGTGTGATATTGACACATTATCATTTTATTTTCAAAGAAAAGAAAATATAACAAACGTATGTATCACCCAAGTAAAACAATTTTATTTTTGTCTGTGTAAATGATCTCTTCGACGTTAAATATTCATTGGAAATCTGAAAATATTTCCTACATCATAGTATTTTTTTATAATCTCTATACATTAAATAAATAAAATTATTTATGTCATCATGATGATGGAGCGATTACCTCATTAATGAACGATTTAAATAAAATGAAAATAAAATGTAAAATATAAGACTTACACATATAAAAAACCAATTGTATGAGTATATTTCGAACCCTTATCACCTTATCCTATAAATATATCAATGTGAGACCTTTAAAATCCAGAACACTTTTTAAAATAATGTACCATTTTTTCACATTCCATGAGTGCCCCTCCCCTCCTCTCATAAAATGCCCCCACCTCTACCGCCTTACCCACACCTCTCAAGTATTTGTCTTGGCAAAACCCATCCCATTTCATCTCTCCACATCACACTATTCATAATTGAATCCTCACCTTAGGCAGAAAGCTCTTCAAGAAACCCTTTTGGTTCAAACCAAAGGGAGTTACCAGATTTAAAGGTAATGTCTTCTCTTATGTTCTTTAGTTTTATTTTGCTTCTCCGACCCCCTAAAATATTTTTATTCATTTATTTTGTGTCAAAACAGGTATCTTCAATATACTAGGATGTTTTTATAATAATTATTCTATCTAAAATTACACACACATCTGTCTAATGGTTAAATAACATACTGTTTCTGTGGATGGAGAATTACTGCCTCCCGAAACGATGATTGTTCAATATTCTTTTCAAACCTTTAAAGGTGATCATTATGATGTAACTGTATTTTATATATGATATATATTGTATTTATGTTTTATATATGCTTATTTATTTTATATTTAAAACATACCTTTATTCATTCAATGTTGATCAAATGCGATAATTTAATATGAGGAAGTGCAGACTACCGCCCCCTCAAGTGATGTGACTCGTTCATGCAATACATGGAATGTATAAAGAATGAAATTACTGAACTTATGTGACCTTTATAACATGTATATTATACTGGAATTATAATATATATCTCTCTCAATTATTTTTAATTACATTAATATGACAATGAAATGAATGTAGCGTTCATGCGTACGTACGTCCTACCGTCTCCATGAACGGTGCATTTCATTTCATTTTATCTCCAAATGTTATGGAATAGTATGAAATGAATATGTACTGGATATATATTATATTTAAATAATTAATAATATTCTTTAGATGATGTAATTATAACTACATGGAAGATTCTTTTCAAACAAGTTCATTCTTGACTCATGTACCAAACATCAACAAAAACGTCTGATATTAACTCCCATTATTAACCAATTATTATAACATTATTATATGTGACATGAACTGAATAATAATCTTTAAATAATGTCATTAATCAATTATAAATTTATCAATGTTTATTATTTATGAATATAATGAAACGAACAAGACAAGTCAGACATGAGGTAAGGGATCCAACCTCTCTGTTTCTTTTTAGTACTCTGTTTTATGTCATTTATTTTAAGCTCATCTTTATTATGTTTGGGGATGCCCTATTATATTCCTCATTCTGTAAATTTTATGTTAATATTATTAGAGACTCTATTTTATCTCATAAATCCATTTTTGTATGTTTTATGTGGCGTCGTTAGGCTGCAGAATTTTCATAAGGGGATTTTCATCTCACTTTTTATTCCTGTGAGATTCACGCTACATTGGCCACTATTTCCTTTTTGTGGTATATGTACTGCCAATTATTTTACTATTTGTATAATATAATATCATATATGGGTATTTACATCTTCATTTTATGACCCTTCTTCCATGGGGTGTACGTTTCGAAAGTTTCCCAAATCGGTAAGGGAACCTTTCACACCCCTGTTTTTAAAAGACTTATTTTGTTATGTCTTTTAATTTACATATTTTTATGTTGGGATATGTTCTTCTATATCATTATTTAAGTAAACTTTTATTTCCAAGTGATGAGATTCCATTTTTTCTCTCATCAACCAATTTTATAAATTTTTAGGTGACGCCATTAGGCTGTCGAATTTTACCAAAGGAACTTCTTAACCCAAATTTGATTTCTTTGTGTTCAAATTATAGTTACTGAATATGTCATCCTATGAATATGTGTGAATTAAATCTGGTTGTTTTACACTTAATATCTACTTATATTGGGTGTATTTGTATTTTTCACACATAATTATGAGATTGATTTATCCTTAATTTAAGGATACCTCCTTTATAAGGGATTTCATGTCATTTTACATTTCTATTGAGACTTCATTGTTGTTATGCACAAATTCACTTTTATATGGTGTATATACTGTTCTTTAGAATATTATATCATGAATCCCTTTATTCTAATGATATTATAAAGTTCTGATTAAATGTTATTCCTCAGTTATTGCATTCATGTGTCTCTCATTTTGTAAAAAACCCTTTAACTAAAATATCGTTTTGAATGTTTTAATGATTTATTCTTATAAATATTTATCATTAATATCCATGTTTTAAAAATGGTTTTAATGATTTATTTATATGTATATTAATGGATTAAAATGTTAAAATATTCAATGTGGTATGGGACACTTTGATTCAAAAATCTCTTTATTAAATGTTTTAACTGGTTTTGAAAATGGTTTTTCGAATGGATTCATTATTTCAATATCTTAATATTTTATATTATTATTGTAGTTTGGGATTGTTATCTTTCCTTTATGCTTATGTTATGTGTTATGATTATGTTATGGTTCTGGGGTACTGTTTATGAAGACGGGTGGTTCTATGATAAACTAAGGGCGGGTGAGCCTGATATAGCTCTTCAATGCATTAGGTAATGTGAAGGAGTTAAATGATAAGGTTTCTCTGATGAGATTTAGCCAATATACTGTGATGGATATTCCAAACGTAACCATGAGGGTTACTCCCTATGTAAGAATGGTATTAATGCCTCAAGTTACCTTTATGCCTTATGATTTCTATTGATTTATGCATAAATCTTATGAGTTCATGATGTATGTTAAATTTCTTATGTTTTATGAGTAAAGTATGATTTCATTGATTCTTATGTATACATGGACTGATGTTTTCTTTCCGTACTGTTATAACCCTTACTGAGCTTTTTATGCTCATCCCAAGGTTTGGAAATGTTTTCACATGACATAAATTTGAATAGGGTCAAGGATGGGATCAAGGAAATGTCAGGCTGTCTAAAACAAGGAACTAGACATGACTCTTTTGTTCAAGTGTTTTTATTTTTTGGAAAAAAATGGAAACTGAGTAGATTTGTCTACTTTGTAATCATTGAGACGTAATAGCTATGTCATAATTCTCTAAAACACTAAACTTGAAAATATCTTCAATGTGAATTATTCAATTTAATTCATGATTAAGTAAGGTTTAAGGCCGGGTCCTTATAGTTGGTATCATAGGTCGGTTTAGATAACTTTAGAGGTTAGAGTGTTGTTTAAGTAATAGTGACAAGTTGTGTATAACCACAATGGTTAGTATATTAGATACAGTCATTGTTTTTTTCTGAAATTTACAATGTGTTTGAGATAACATGGATAAGTATATCTTGGTGTTTATCTTCCTATTTATTTTATGATGATTTTACTAATATACTCACACTGACCTTTTTGGTTTTATTAAATGGATGGATCTTGCAGGCACCAAAGTAACAGTGGATTTGAAGAAAACTGTGATGGTTTTATGGAAGAACAATGGAATGATATGAGATCTACAAAGAGGAATCTTGTGGTTATCCTCAACCAACTATCTGGAGTCATGATTGACCACCTGAACCTTAGTGATTTTTATAAGGCATCGTATATGCGAGAAACAAATCCCTACGGAAGTATAGGTAATAATCATAAAGGTATGTATGTTCAAAAACCTATGTGTCAAAGATGTGGAAATAAACACATAGGAAAATGTTTCAAAGGGACAAAAATATGTTATAGATGTGGAAATGAAGGTCATAAAGCAAGAACCTGCCATGGAAAAAGGAAGCATCTAGTTAACTCTAGGAAAGGGAAAGAAGTTCTTTCCGAAGGATCAATTGAATGTTTTAAATGTGGTGTTCATGGTCGTTATGCAAACACATGTCCTAAGAAGATGTTTCAGGAATGGGGTCACCAAGATCGTACAAATATTCATCTACCAATACCTAATGCCATTCCTATTGAGGATGAAGAAACTGACAATGAACAATGAAAGGTATGGATTATTTCTTAACATATGTTTTCTTATTATTTTAATATTAGGATATGATTCATGATTTTTTCTGTAGGAAATAAATATTTCAGAATAAGTTGAAAAGGAATGGTTAATGGATCATGAAGAGTGTTGAATTAGTAAGAAGTCAATATATAAGGGATTCCAGAGTTATGGTAGATTTTGGGATGGTGAAATTCTTAGATGTATTAAGTCTCTTTCGATGATGGGGATACATTAGAAGACTTTTTATAGTATATGTAAGCCTCATGTTTAATATATGAATAATATTATTCAAGGAATAATTATCCATTCTTTTGTGGATATAGTTATAAAGAACCATTTGGGTTTATATGATCCTTGAATTTGATGCAATTACTGGTTAAAACATTTTGGGTTGAAAAATGGAAGTTATTAGATAACCTTTGTGGTTAAAATATGTTATGGTTATTTTTGAAGATTTATCTCTTTTTGTGGGATGTTTTAAGAATTATATAGTTTTGGAAAAAGGACAACATGCAGACCGTGTGACAACCCATCGCTTCGGACGAAGCTGCGAGAATCGAACCCACAACCAAAGTGCAACTGGTATTTATCACCTACCACTGGACTACATGAAGTCCCTAGTTAGTTTGAATGATTCTTTTTTGTTAGATGATTTTATGAATTAAGAGTAAGTTGATTTTGTGTTATCAATTAAATGATCATCCTATCAGGGAGGATATGTGATTAGGTTAATTACTTTTCAGTATGAGAATGTAAGAGTAACTGATGTTATTTCGGAGAAAAATGTTTAGATTTATCTTAGGAGACTATGTGATTAAATCCTTCAGAGATTTGGGCTTCAATCTTAGTTTGGTTTAATTTGAATAATTTTATGGATAGATGTTTATCGAATGGTCTTTGTTGAACTTTGGGTTTAGTTTGAAAAATTTTGTAGATTAGGAGATGTTTTTCTTTTTGTAAAAAAAATAACCTTTTTGGGTATTATATGATATCGTACTAAACTTTTTGTTTTGGTTTTTGTTGAGATCTAAAGGCATGGGAAATATATAGTTCTCTTATGTGGATTAGGTGATTCTCAAGAAGTTGATTATAGTACACTTAATGCAAAGAAGTCTTCCTAAATACTTGTCTTTTAGAGAAAATATGAGATTGATTAAGGAATCTAGTAAATGATGAAAGTCTACGTGACAAGTAAGTATGTTTCATTATGATTTAGTTAATCTCAAAAAATAAATTTTTCAATGAAAAGTAACTTGAAACAAAAATGTTGTCTGTTAACCTTTCTTATTGGGGAATCAAATACCGTTTAACCCATCACATGTTTGTGATTTTCTTGTGGTTTACTTTATCCTAGACATGTTTACTATCACTCTCAATCAGAACATGACCCTTTTTTCCCATCCATATCCATATTTTCATACATGTAATCCTAGAGTGGGTTAACTCGGGTGACCTTTGTACTTCTCTCCCTTTCTTTTAAAGTGATAGTTTTACTGACTCTTGTTCCGATGTGGGACTTTCAATGAAGTTTCCAAGCCCATTTTTGAAATTGCGAGGATGCAATTCCCAAAAGGGGGGAGGGATGTAACATCCTTGGTAAATATATAATATTACATTCTAAGGTTTATCAATTTTTGTGAATAAAATGATAATATTACTTTAAAGGGAATGCTATGCTCGATGTCGTACCAATACGCAACAACGAGTTTCTTTGAAATCATACATTGCACACTAATATTATAAAAATAATATAATTGTTAATTCCTAGCCATTGTAATGGTGGTAAGGAATAGAAATAACTACAAAATGATTACATATGTTTGTTAAATATTTTTACATTTATCCAATAAATGTTAGGGTCTTAAAATCCAAATGAATCCAATTTTATGAATAAATACTCTAATATTTGTAAAAAATTGTTTTACCGTCTTTTGATGGAGAACCATTATTTAAATATAAAATTTGACAATTTTATAAGCTCTATTTGTCACAATAAACTTATTCTTTATTATTGGGACATTGAAATTTACTTTGGTTAAATTTTTGGTATGTTTCTGACATTGTTCATTTTTTTAATGAATTGTGAAAAAATACAACATTTTACATCAAAACTTTGTATTCATCTAATTTAAATATATGGTTAGATTATTTTTTTAATTGTTTTTAATGTGTAATTAGAATATATTTTTACCATTTAATTCAATGGTGGTCATTAAAATTAATTTTACTTTGAAAATGGACAAAACAAGTGCCAAACATTTCATAGATATTTCTTCAAAAAACCCGTTATTTTTTTTGAAAAAGGGAAATATTTTTAAATTAATTATTGCAATTTCTGTGTTTTGAATTTGGTAAAATGGATTCCATATTTGGAATCATAAAGTAAAAATTATGTAATTAATACTCTTTTGTTTTTGGACATTATGAATAGTAACAATAGTAATTATCTTTAATTATTGTGATTAATTAGTAATTGGGTAGTTAAGGATAATAAAATAATATCATAATAATAAAAAATGACCCCAAAATATGTCCTAATTCTACTGGTTGTGTCATGGCCGACCATGTTATGCCTTGTGCCAAAATTTGGGACCCCATGGAATCACTTTTGTGTGATAGTGACACTTTATCATTTTATTTTTAAAGAAAGGAAAATATAACAAAAGTATGTATCACCCAAGTAAAACAATTTTATTTCGGTCTGTGTAAATGATATCTTAGACTATAAATATTAATTGGAAAGATGAAAATATTTCCTATATCTTAGTATATTTTTTATAATTTTTAGACATTAAATAAATTAAATTATTTTTGACATCATGATGATGCAACGATTACCTCATTAATGAACGATTTAAATAAAATGATAAGATAATGTAAAATCAAATCCTTACACTAGGAAAAAACCTAATGGATGAGTATATTTCGAACCCTTATCACCTTATCCCCTAAATATATCAATGTGGGACCTTTAAAATCCGAAACTCTTTTTAAAATAATGTAACATTTTTTTAATTTCCATGAGTGCCCCTCCTCTCCTCTTATAAATGGCCCCCACCTCAACCTCCTTACCCACACCTATCAAGCATTTGTCTCGGCCAACCCCTACCCATTTCATCTCTCCACATCCCTCTCTTCATCATTGAAGCCTCACCATAGGCATAAAGCACTTCATGAAACCTTTTTTGTTCAAACCAAATGGAGTTACCCGATTTAAAGGTAATGTCTTCTCTTATGTTGTTTTCTTTTATTTTGCTTCTCCAACCCCCTAAACTCTCATTATTTCTTTATTTTGTAACAACACTAGTATCTTAAATACACTAGGATGTTTTTATAAGAAGTATTCTAGCTACAATTACACACACATCCATATAATGGTTAACGAACATACTGTTTCTGTGGATGGTGAATTACTGCCTCACGAAATGATGATTGTTCAATATTCTTTTCACACTTTTAAAGGTGTCCGTTGTGATGTCACTGTATTTTATATATTATATATATGGTATTTATGTTTTATATATGCTTCTGTATTTTATATTTAAAATATACCTTTATTCTTTTCATGTTGTGCAAATGCGATAATTTCATAAGAGGAAGTGCGGACCTCCGCCCCTCAAGTGATGTGACTCGTTCATGAAATACATGGAATGTATAAATAATGAAATTAATGAACTTATGTGACCCATATAACATGTATATTATAATGTAATTATAATATATATATCTCTCAATTATTTTTAATTCCATTAATATGACAAAGAAATGAATGTAGCGTTCATGCGTACGTACGGCCTACCGTCTCCATGAACGGTGCATTTCATTACATTTTTTCTCCAAATGTTATGGAATAGTATAAAATGAATATTTACTGGATATATATGATATTTAAATAATTAATACTATTCTGGAGATGATGTACTTATAACTACATGGACGATTCTTTTCAAACAAGTTCATTTTTGACTCATGTACCAAACATCGACAAAAATGTCGCATATGAACTAACATTATTAAACAATTATTATAACATTATAATGTGTGATATGTACTGAATAAAAATCTATAAATAAGGTACTTAAGCAATTATAAATTGAACAATGTTTTTTATTCATTAATACAAAGAAACGAACAAGACAAGTCGGACTTGAGGTAAGGGATCCAACCTCTTTCTTTCTTTTTAGTACTCTCTTTTATGACATTTCGTTTAATCTTGTATTTATTATGTTTGGGGATTTTCTTTTATATTAATCATTATGTAAATTTTATGTTCATATTATGAGAGACCCTATTTGATCTCATAAATCCATTTTTGTAAGTTTTATGTGGCGCCCTTAGGCTGCCGACTTTTCATAAGGGGATTTTCATCTCACTTGTTAATCTTGTGAGATTCATGCTACATTGGCCACTACTTCCTTTTGTGTGGTTTATGTACTGCCCATTATTTTACTATTTGTATAATATAATATCATTTATTTGTATTTGCATCTTCATTTTATGACCCTTCTTCTATGGGGTGTACGTTTATAAAGTTTCCCAAATCGGTAAGGGAACCATTCACAGTCCTCTTTTTAAAAGACTTATTTTGTTATGTCTTCTAATTTACATCTTTTTATGTTGGGATATGTTCATCAATATTCTTATTTATTTAAATTTTCTTTCCAAGTGATGAGATACCATTTTCTCTCTCATCTACTAATTTTATGAATTTTAATGTGAAGCCGTTAGGCTGTCGAATTTTACCAAAGGAACTTCTTAACCCAATTTCGATTTCATTGGGTTCAACTTGTAGTTATTGAATATGTCATCCTATGAATATGTTGGAATGACCTATGGTTTTTTTATAATTAATATCCAATTATATTTGGTGTATTTATATTTTTCACACATAATTATGAGATTGAATTATCCTTAATTTAAGGATACCTTCTTTATAAGGGATTTCATCTCATTTTACATTTCTATTGAGACTTCATTGTTGTTATGCAAAAATTCACTCTTATATGGTTTATATAATATCCTTTGGAATAATATATTATGAATCCCTTTATTCTCATGATATTATAATGTTCTGATTAAATGTTATTCCTCAATTATTGTATTCTAGTGTCTCTCATTTTGTTAAAAACCCTTTAACTAAAATATCGTTTTAAATGTTTTAATGATTTATTCTTATAAATATTTCTAATTAATATCAATGTTTTCAAAATGGTTTTAAGGAATTATTTATATGGATATAAATGGTTTAAAATGTTAAAATCTTCAAAGTGGTCTGCGAGACTTTGATTCAAAAATCTCTTTATTAAATGTTTTAACTAGTTTTGAAAATGGTTTTTAGAATGGATTCATTATTTCAATATCTTAAAATGGTATATTGATATTGTAGTGTGGGAATTTTATCATTCATTTATTCTTAAGTTATGTGCTATGATTATGTTATGGTTCTTAGGAACTGTTTATGAAGACGGGTGGTTCCATGATAAACTAATGGCGGGTGAGCCTGATATAGCTCTTCAATGCATTGGGTAATGCGAAGGAGTCAAATGCTAAGTTTTCTCCGAAGAGATTTAGGGAATATATTGTGGTGGGTATTCCAAATGTGACCATGAGGGTTACTCCCTACGTAAGAATGTTATTAATTTCTCAAGTTACCTTTATGCCTTATGATTTCTATTGAGTTGTGCATAAATCTTATGATTTCATGAGGTATGTTAAATTGCTTATGTTTTATAAGTAAAGTATGATTTCATTGATTCTTATGTATACATGGACTGATGTTTTCTTTTCCGTACTGTTATAACCCTTACTGAGCTTTTTATGCTCATCCCATGTTTTTGAAATGTTTTCACAGGACATAAAGTTGAATAGGGTCAAGGATGGGATCAAGGAAATGTCAGGATATCTAAAACAAGGAACTAGACATGACTTTTTTGTTAAAGAGTTTTTATTTTGTGGAAAAATGGAAACTGGGTAGATTTTACTACTTTGTAATCTTTGAGATGTAATATCTATGTCCTAATTCTCTAAAACTCTAAAACTGAAAAGATCCTCAATGTGAATTATTCAATTTAATTCAATATTAAGTATGGTTTAAGGTTGTGTCCTTATAGCTATACCCCAGTCGATTCATTTTAAATTTTTGGGATTTGATTTTACACCCCCTATACATTCCTCCTTATGTTATAATTATGAGAGACACCTTTCTCTCTCATTAATACCTCCCATGTACACCTGTTACCATGCCAAAATTCTGGTAGGATGTACTCTCTTCTAAATTAAATTCACGAAATTATTTTATATTATACATCTTGATTCCATTACATATTTTGGGACATGTATCTATAGGACCCCTCATAAAATCCATTTCATATACATATGATGAGATACCCATTTCTCTCTCATAAACCGTGTTTTTGAATTCTTATGTAATGTCGTTATGCTATAGAAATTGCACTATGATTCTCCAAGACAAAGTCATTGTGAAGCGAATAACAAGCCCATTTATCTATCAATGGTATTCACCTTTATTAACATTTACATATTGATTATAGTGATTCATGTATGAATTCCACATTCCATCATCATGGAATAAATGCTTACATCCAATGAATCTATGTTGTATGATTTACGTACCAATCTTATGCATGAAATGAAATTATGAAGAATGGTTTTCCCTGATAGAACTTCAATCCATTGGGTAAATAATAGTATCATGATACGCCATGAGAAATGAGATTTCACTCATAAATATTAAATTTCAGTTAGGGACTAATCATGCTCCATGTGAAATGTGCCTCAGCTCATGCTAATATCATGTTAATTGTTGTTGGCACTATTCCATGTTATGATAATCATGCAATATAATGCCTTTATGTTCATATTTTTCATGTGATCCATTGATATGCCTATATCCTATCATGTACAATATTATTCATGTTATTTAATTTTTACTCCCTTACTGATCTTTGTGCCTCACACTTTTCTTCTTCATGTCCTCCGGTTATCCCATGAAATTCTCATCATGAATTAATGTTGTCATGTAAAAGATGTTCTCAATAACGATGTTGGGTTTTAGGTTCTATGTAGGTACGAAATGTTCCTAAATTCCCAGTAAAGTAGACCTCTCTATACTAAGAGTTGAATTAATGGAATTTTTATCTAATAAATCATGTTTTTGTGTGCAATAAAGGGACAGGTAGTTATAGTTGGTATCATAGGATATGTTTAGTTATTATTTGGATTACGGTTAGAAAACCCTCTTAAAAGACTTAGGTATAAGACTATTTATAATAAAAAGTTCAATAAATTTTGGTGATTATTTATTAATTTTTTTATCATGAAAAGTACATACTTTTCCGGATACGAGCATGTAAAGGCGTCCCAGAAATAGATGTATCAAGGGGTAAAACACAAAAACACAGCTTTGAGCTATACTTGAATGGGAACTGGTGCACAACATCAGGGATTTCTACTTTCATGGTTATGACACTACCAGGGGATATGATGTCTTAAAATTCCTAAGATTATTATGAAAAATTATTAAGGGAAATAACCAAAATTCCCCTAATAATATATTTGGGAACTAGATCTTGTATAACATAGATAAGAGCCTATAAATTCCTACATTACAGAAATAAATGTAATTTATATGTTATCAATTTTTTTCATTTGATTCCCCT
This sequence comes from Viscum album, assembly GCA_963277665.1. Taxonomy (NCBI): domain Eukaryota; kingdom Viridiplantae; phylum Streptophyta; class Magnoliopsida; order Santalales; family Viscaceae; genus Viscum; species Viscum album. The sequence continues at coordinate 825,341,377 of OY728123.1, forward strand.
TTATGTGTTACCCTTTACTTTAACTTAATTCCAAACAATGTCTAGTAATAGGAGGACTTAGACTGACAACCTAAACGAAGATAAATTTTATGTCTGTTCTAAAGAGATGCCCAATCCGAATGGATCAAGAATCACAATCATTATCATGATAATGTCTCTTTTAAATCAATTTTTGAATATATAAATGGGTCAAGAAGAATTTTCAGCCCCTCCTAAGAAAAAACTTTCCTAATTAGATAGATTAATGAGACAAATTCGTTCTACATTTAATGAATCATCCCGTCCCTTAATCGCCGAACAATGGGTCTACACCATTGAGAATATCATCTACATCCTTAAAAGTTATGAATAAGAGAAGGTACATCAAGATTCTTATTATATTGAAGTTGAACCTGGTCAATGGTGAAAATTGAAAAAAAACACTAATCCTGATGAGGAGATCGAGGAGTTGGAATGGAAGGATTCCCAAAAATTGTTTTTCTTTAAATATTTCCCTTGCACACTCCCACATAAAATAGAAGGGTAATTTCATGACAGCAAGAAAAATGATGACGAATCCATTGGAGCATATGAGGAAAACATCACTAGTCTTTCATGATATATCTATGGATTTTTTTACCCCCAAATTCATGATTGAAAACTTCATTGGTGGTCTAAAACCTAGCCTATGGAAATTCCTAGGGATCTGTGACATTGAGAGCTATGAAGAAATTGGCTGATGTTCCCTCAAAAAGGAAATGGAGATCAGAGAATTTCAGGGGTATCATAAGGATAAGAAGGGTAAGGTAGACTCTAATTCTATTGTTCCATTGTATTAATCCAATGGTGCTATGAAAATCCATCACCCCACTTTCCAAATGTGTTGTAAGAAGAACCACCGAAATTGCCTGAAGGTGATGAAGAAATGCTTTAGGTGTGGAAGATAAGGGCACCTGGCCATTAACTGCAGACATGAAAAATTTGATGTTGTGACAGGGGAGAGGAATACACTATTTGAACCAAAATGCATTGTTAATTGCTTTAAATATATATAACCATGTAACATTGCAACTAGTTCCCTAAGAGAATGGTTTTTTAGGAAACCAACATCCCTTAAGAGAGTAAGGGAATGATTTTTCCATCACTACAGTCAAAGTGAACCCTGAAAACAAAGTTGTTACAGGTACAATAGTTATTCATTCATGATTAGTGAACATAAATTTTTATACTTGTTCAACACATATATTTATATCCCAAAAGTTTAGTAGATTAATACCAAGACCATCACAAATCATGGAAGTAAAGATGTTGGTGATAATGGAAAATAGTGCAATCATTTCATCCCATGAATATAAATCCTCCCCTATCATAATTTGTGGATTGAACATCCTGAATAACCTCATCATACTACCACTAGTGGAATTTGATGCAATTATTGGCATGGATTGTAATTCCTCATATATAGCCAACCTAAATTGCTAAGTGAAAGAAATCAAACTCCATATAGTGAATGGACCCCTGATTCTATACATGATTAAGGATCAGGGTGAATATTATTTAACATAATCATCTCAAGTGTCGATATTTCTACCCTAAGAGAACATTTATATTTCTTAGATGATTGAGTCTAAATAAGAAACCATCATTGAAGACATTCCAATTGTGAGGGAATTTTCTGAATAATTTCCTAAGGAAATTTCTAGTCTTCCTCCTATACGAGATGTTTAATTATCAATTGATCATATACATTAGGTGTTTCCAATATACCACAAATTGTATAGAATGGATATTGTGGAGCTTGAGGAGATAAAGAAACAACTACATGAGAATATAGATAAATGGTTTATATTCCCAAGTGCTTCACCCTAGGGTACACCAGTCCTCTTTGTCACGTACAAGGATAGGTCAATGTGAATTTTCATTGATTATCGTGAGGTCAATAAATTCACGATAACGAACAAGTATCATCTTCCATGATTGATTAATTTTTTGATCAGATAGCTGGAGCACAATATTTCTCCAAGGTCGACTTGGGGTCCGGATATTACCAAGTAAATGTGAAGAAGGATGATTTAACCAAGACTTCTTTTCGGATAAGGTATAGGCACTATAAATTCAATGACATGGCATTCAGAATCACTAATTCTCTAGAAATATTCATGGAAATGATGAATTATGTCTTTATATTTTACCTCAACAAATTTATGGTGTCATTATAGACGATATTCTAATATACTTGAAAACCAAGGTGGAGATTGAGGAGCATATAAGCATTATACTAGAGACATTTTGAAAGGATAATCTCTATGAAATGTACAGGATGTGTGGGTTATGGTTGAACGATGTATAATTCATGGTTCATACCCTCAGAATAAATGGGATATCATTGGATCCCTCTAGGAAAATTGTAATTGAGGGGTATCCAAGGCCAACATCGGTGATAGATATATATAGCTTTGGGGGGTTTGGTGGATATTATCGCACTTTTCGGAGAAATTTCTATCAATTTTCCAACCCTCTTACCAAGATAACTCAGAAGGGAGTAATTTTTTTCTTGGGTAGATGAATGCAAAGGGTGATTTAAGGAGATGAAAAGGAGGGGTATCACTATGCATGTGCTCACACTACCCATATGTGTAAACATATTTTTGTTATTTAGTGATGTTTCGAAGAAGGGTCTCAGATGAGTGTTCATAAAAAATGAAAAATTCATTACATATGATTCAATGAAATTGAATGTTCATAAGAAAAACTAGCCAACGCATGATCTGGAGTTGGAAGTAGTAATATTCACATTTAAAATTTGACACCATTACCTCTTTGGAGAGAATTGGGAAATATAAACAAATCAAAAAAACCTCAAGTATAAATTTACACAGAAAGAGTTGAACATGCACAAATAAATATTGTTAGAGCTAATTAAATACCATGACTGCTCAATCCACTGCCACCCTGAAAAAATGATCAAGGTGGAAAAAGATCTAAGTAGAAAGAACCTAGAAAATTTATCATAGATTCTAATTGAAAAATGATCCAATATTCTTCGATTTGATGAATATGGACATGGAAATCATAAATTATGGAACCGGATCAATCTATTCACAAATGGTTTCTTGTACAAATCTTATGGAATGGTTAAATGATGATCAAATGGAAAATGTGGGAATTCAGAAGAAATAAAAAGCTATCAAAAAAGTGTAATCCTCAGATTTTACTACAAATGAAGAAGGAATTTTGAGATTTGGGAAAAGACTATGAGTTCAATAAAATCCCGAGTTAAAGAATGAACTTTTGAATGATGCACTTAGTTTGAATTTCTCCATTAAACTTGGAAACACGAAGTTGTATCGAGATATTTGAGATCATTATTTGTGGGATAACATGAAAAAAGAGATAATTGATTATACGTCAACATTCCTGGTATGTCTGTAAGTGAAGGCTGAGATGCAGATGCCTAAGGGGATGACAAAACCATTACCCATACGTGCATGGAAATGAGAGAAAATCACCTTTAACTTTTTTACTAGACTTCTAAAAACATCCAAAGGAAAAACTTCCATCTAGGTTATTGTGTATTATATTACTAAAACTGCACACTTTATTGAAATTCGATAGGATTTCACATTGGATCTATAGGCACTGATATAAATCAGAGAAGTGGTAGGTCTGTATAGAGTTCAACTATCGGTTGTATCTGATAGAGATCCAAGATTCAAATCTATGTTTCAGATGATTCTTCAAAATTCATAGAATACTTTGTTGAACATCAGTACGACTTATCAAGATCAAACTAGCGGCCAATCTGAATATACTATTTGGACAATTTCGGACATGTTGAGAGTGTGCTCAATGGAATTCAAAGGAGGAGGGGATCAACATCTTCCTCTTGTTGTGTTCTTTTACAAAAATAGTTTCCACTCATGCATCAAAATGGCTCCTTATGAATCCATTTATGAGACAATATGGAGATCACCAATATTCTTGGATGAAGTTTGGGAAAAAACCTCCTAGGTATAGAAAGGGTATAAAAAATTGTGGAGAAAGTAAAGACCATCTGGCAATATAATAAGCTACTCAAAGTTGGAAAAAGAGATGTGTTGATAATCATCGATGAGACATAATGTTTTAATGTTGGAGACATGGTATTCCTCCACATATCACTGTGGAATAGATTAAAGAGATTTGGGAATAATGGAATTCTTAGACTAAGGTAAATCATCCCTTTTGAGATCCTTGATCACATTAGAGCAGTGGTCTACCGACAAGAACCCAAACCAAACCTATCTCTATTACATGAGGTATTCTATGTATCACTCTTGAAGAATGACATACCTTACCCATCGCATGTTCTCAATCTAGAGGTGGTACTATTGGATTATGATCCCTCTTATGAAGAGTATCAGGTGATGATTTTAGATCATAGGTTAAATGTTCTACGAAATAATAAAATTCCCCATGTCAAGGTGTTGTGGCGAAGCCACAATTTGGAAAAAGAAACATGAGAATCGGAGGAATTGATGAAGTAGAGTTACCCTCATTGGTTTTAGTATGGGAAAATAGAATTATGAGGGAAAAATATCATAAGGGGGAATATTGTTATGATCCAAAAATTTACTAATGAAAATTCCTCATGATCTCATTAAATGTATTATTATGTAAGATGGTTATATAAGGAATATGAACTTCTTTGATTTTATGTTTTTGAATTTTAATATATAGTAAGGAATTGTTACTATTTCAAATAGAGTTTTTGAACAATAATGACATGATTGGTATAAATATAGGGCTTTAACAATACCAATTTACTCAAAAAAATAATTCAATGGACTCAAAATGTATAATTTAGCCATATAAAGCCCATTTTTAGATCTCTAAAATGTGGTAGAATCACTAAGATTCGTTCCTAACCATGAATAATATGAGCTTCAACAAGTTAAACATGAACAGAATACCCTACTTTAGAAGTGGATGTTAATAGAGATTACCACGCAAGTGATGTTATCTGATCCACCCCAACAGTTAGTCACCATCTCACACCTTTCCATTGGGTCATATGTGGGTGTTATAAGGGGTTATATAACAATACCTAGTACCTATGATTATGTGAATTACTTTTTTATAGAATAAATAATATACCTTCCTTATATTATCATTACTTTGTAAATATTTTTTAAAACAGAAATTGTATTTATAGTTAATTTTCAATTAATACATCTACTTTGATGAATTAATGGCTTTTTTAATTAAGTAATATTTTAATAAAATATTATTACTAAATTATATTTTATGAAATATAAATGTGCGAACAATTTTTATGAATAGAATTGTAATTTTTATTACAGTTTGAAAACTGTTTTTCTAAAAACTAATGAATTTTCAATAAATGTTGGATTTTATTTTTAATATTGGAAATTCACATATTTAGAAAATTATTTGGATAAAATTAATTTTATTTTTGGATTCAGGAAATCAAAATTATATAGGGTTGAATTTTTATTTATTTTATTAGATAGTCAATTTTTTGGGTAAACATTAAATACCGTTAAAATATATAATATGTTTTATGAAATCATAACGCCCTAATAGTGATGTAATAATATAATATAAAATGGTTTTTCATAAAATATATGTTTTACCCATAAAATAATGGGAATTTATATTTTTTTGACTAATTTTATGATTCCTTTGTGGACCCTCCAAGGATTATAAAATATTTCAACCTTTATGAATGTTTTCCTTCAGAGTGTGACTCACCACCACATAAGAAAGGACACTATTTTAATATGTTATTCCATTTTCCTTAAAAAATAACATTTTACACTCCCCTTTTTCTAGAAACCATGGGACAAAACAATGGTATGGTTTTTGAGTTTTATTAGTTAAATATGTAGTGTATAAAACCTAAATAATGAATAATTCCCTCTCCTTTTTTATATAACCCCTATGAAAATACCATTTATATTCACTGAAACCATTTTTTTCTCAATAAACCTCTAACATACTCTCTATATAATCCACACAAGATTACCTAATCTCTACAGAAGCCTCTCCCAAGACTTTAGGATCACATTTCCTAGTAAGGGATCTCTCCTTTTATTAATTTTCTCAAAATTTCTTTCCATGGTTATTCCATTTTATTTTCAAATAAAAAATTTGGGGAATTATTTAAAAACATTCATATGATTTACTACTTATGTTTGAATGCTTATATAACCCTTTCTATCATATTAATTCCCCCCATGTACACCCGCTACCATGCCAAAATTTCATAAGGGGTTTCTTCCTCTCTCGTTTTTCCATTGTTATTTATGTTTCAATACCCAGGGATTTTAATTAAAAACATTGCAGTATTATTTTTCACATCCCCAATATTGAACTCCTTATTTTTTAATGAAGCGATACTCCTTTGACTCTCATTAATTCCTCCCATGTACACCTATTACCATTCGAAAATTCTGTAAGGAAGTTCTCTCTTCTAATTTACATTCGTGAAATTATTTTATATTATGCTTCTAAATTACATTACATATGTTGGGACATGTATCTATAGGTCCCCCTTACTATCCATTTTATTTACATTGGATTACATAACCCTTTCTCTTCATCGACCATTTTAATGAATTCTTATGTCACGCTATTATGCTTCTGAAATTGCAAAATGATTATCCAAGACAAAGTTATTCTGTAGTGAATACCATGCCCATTTATCTATCAATGGTATTCACCTATATTCACATTTACATATTGATTATAGAGTTTCATTTATGAATTACACATTCATATATCTTTTAATAAATGATGAAACTTAACGAATACGTGTTGTATGATCTATGCGGCACACTTATGCATGAAATGAAATGATTAAAATGGGGTTTCCCTATTAGCGATCCAATGCATTGGGTAAAAACTATTACCCTAATATTTCATGTGCAAAGAGGGTTAAATCATTATAATTCAATTGAAATGAGGTTTTACTAATGATCAATGTGCAATGTTCCTTAGAACATGCTGATATCTTGTTAAATTTTGTTTCCATATTTCTATGTTTTGATAATCATGCTATATCATGCCTTTATGATCATGTTTCTCATGTGCTCCATTGATATGCCTATCACCTAAAATATACTATATTCATCATGTTATGCCTCATTTACCCCCTTAATATGGCTTTATTTTTCAACTTTTTATTATTCATATCCTTAGGTTATCCTATGCAATGCAATATAAGAAGGAATGTTGTCATGTAAAATAATTTTTCAACAAAGATGTTGGGTTTTACTTTATAGGTTGTTATTTAATGTTCATAATTTCCTATGAAACTAGACCTCTCAATCCGCAGAGTCTTTATAAGTTCAATTTTATGTAGTAAATAATTTTTAAGTGTGTAATAAAGAGAGGGGTTTTTATAATTTTGATTATCCTAGTATTTCCCAATCATCATTAGATGGGATCTACTTCTCACATAATAATTTTTTATTGGAATTCCAAACATGAACCATGTTCAATGTTTCTTGAACTAATTGAATTTGAGTATATCCTACACCAAAAATAAACTAACAAATATAACTTCATCAAGATGTGTCTCTGTTCATTATTTTCCATACATAAATAGAGCTTTGGTGGATAGATCATGGTTTCAATTTAAATATGAACACACAACTATGAAGAACCATGGATTAAACAAAACTCATCCAATTTAACCTATGATATATCTTATTTAATGATAAACCTAATTCATCAGCTGTAATAATTTATCATAATTATAAATTAATCATTTATTTGTATATTTTTTTGAAATGGAAAGGAAAAACTTGATCAATATCTCATCTTAGACCACTTTTAATCACTGCCTTCCTCCAAGCTCATCAACATCGAATTAGGAATTTCAAGCTACCATAGATTGGATTAAATCATTTTCATGTGGAAAAATTTATTAATGAAATTCATCAATAACATCAAGTGAATTTATTTACTACATCGTAGTTGAAACCATATATATGCCTGAGTTACTACTATTTTCATATGCACACATAGAAAAAATAGATTCATCATCCTGTTCTATTTCCTTATAGATCGGGGGATCATATATCCATGTTTCTAAGCATCATAATTCGAGTATATTTGTGACGGAAATGTTCTTTAAATAGCTTCCATATTCAGTTCAGAACCCAATATTAACCATAATCACAACAAAAAGTGATGGTGTCTTTCTTTATCCCTTTATCAATGTGCTATTAGAAAAACTTTTGACCCTTGTTCTCAATTGTCCTAACTTGGGTATTGAATATGTGTTATAAAAATTCATCATATATTTTTTTCTATCTAGAAATTGGATATACTCTATTAGAAACCTAAATTAGTGACCTAGTCTAGGTTCTATCATGGAATTTCCCAAACAGTTGAGCTCAACATTTTGTCTTCAACATTATTTGTCTATGATAGTTCACCTCTATTTCACTCACCATGCTTCATTCTTCAAATTATTCAAATAATATCTTCGATCATAGGGAACACGTTTTTTAATAATGTAATTGGATCTATGCATGATTTATGTTTATCCATATCTTCGTATTCATGTAATCAATATTGGGATAAATTTTCATGCTCATGCGACTACAAAACACGATTATATTCAGTTTCATTCACCATGTACATCAGGATGAGCTTATCTAGATTCCCATATTATAGTTTTTATCAACATATCTATTCATTGTTTTTTATTGTTGTGTAATGGTTCCATGAAACATGGATGGTTTTTGTTTTCATGGATTTTTCTGCACATAGAAGTAGGGTCTGAGCTGTAGCATCAAAAGAGAAAAATATAAAGAATGAGGAATGAAATCATACTCATAATATTTAAATGATAGTACAAGAAAATACACACATTAGTACTATATTTAAGGGTGTCAGACTAGGTAATAGTAGAATAATAGACCGATGGGAAAAAAATTATATTATAACGGTGGATTGGAAATAGTAACAGGATAATGGAATGATAATATAGGGAACTCAATAGTAACATATTTATTTCTTGATGATATAATGGAATATTTTTTAATGGAATAAGGAATTTTATATTGGTAACATATGCTGGTTTTTTCTTTTACTTTATGGTAGAAGATATGAGATCATGGTAGTACATGGTGGTCTCTAACTGCAACTGATAAGTGATGGTAGTAGGGAGATAATAGTAGTGGATGAAAGTGGTCTGAATGTTATTAGTGTTGGATAATAAAGACATTATTCCTTGGATGGTTTCTAGCTCCACTATATAAATGGAGGTTTGGAATTCAGTGAAGAATGTATGATGTGTGTGGATCCTAAGGGTTGGATGACACCTACTACATCATATTTTTGGACATATATTCTTATTTTTTTCTCCACTGGTTTGATTTTTGCCTCAATCCCAATAAATAGGGAGTTTTGTGTGCATTGTTTATTAATTTGAAGTGAATAAATAAAGTAAAATTATATCTTCTATGTTTGTGTGTTGTGATCACCTCTATCTATATGCATCTAATCAGTTGTGTATTCTGCCACATAATCATCCATCAGTTGAATCAAGGGGAGATTAAATGTGAGATTCTGATATGTAACGCATCTTCTATTTCCAAAACCCGCCATCAGTGGCATTATAGGGAGTTCTGTGGTGATATGTACCATGTGGGATCTATGAGATATATAATGGATCATATTTTTGAAAACCATGAAGATTATTTATAGTTTATACACTTCCAAATCAAGGTATTGAATACACTATGTGCATTCGTTTTCATTTTTCAAAATAATTGCCTCATGTCTCATACTTTTGAAGTCTTTATCTCCTTTCTTCAATATATATCCCATTATTTGTGTCCCAAAAATTTTCAATTTCCAAAAATAATATTTTTTTTCCTTCCCATCATCTATTAGTTACTCTCTACACTACACACATCACTTTCATATATGTTTTTTTGTCACCCAATTTCACAGACCTTTTCCATCACCTTATACAATTAAATAAAATATCTGTTACTATATAGAAAAAAATATTTTATTGATACCAAAAATATTATTGATGTTCACAATTCAACAAAATAAACTAAAAATATGAAAAAAAATTATGTAATCAGTTCTGAAAAAAATAAAATTTGCGATTCGGGAAAAATATTTAAAATCTACATTATTCGCAACAATTATTTTTCTTAATTCTTAATTTTGTTTCTTCACTGACATCTTTGAAATAACTCTAGAAATCGACTATGAAGGCAACTGTGGTAATTGGAAACCCCAACAATAGGACAAATTCCTCGAGATCCCCACTCTTGTGGAGGCACACATCATCATAGTGCCACCACAAAATAAGAATTGTTTCTTCCATTGCATACGCGTTCCAATAAGGCTTCTTATAACAGAAATAGTTTTCTAATGTAGACTCCTTATTGAATATAGAGACCATGATCAACATTTTATTTGATTAACCATTAACCGATTAAAATCATTTAAAGCATGAATCCCCTATATCAGTTCCACTAGTAAAGAAATGTGGACCCTTCAACCAGTGTGTTTGTGTCCTTGTGAAGACCTAGAAGGAGGAGGAAATCATGAATAAGGATGTGTAGAGAATTATATGGAAAATAATTTCATCCTATAAGTAGATTACAAAGTAAAATAATTCCAAATCAATGATTTAACAACCCATTTTTATCATATGACGATTATTTTGTTCATTCAATCACCTCTAGTGATATTCTAATCTATTGCCGCTTGTGATTTTGATTTTTTTGCATATTATAATAATGGTTATGTTAGTATATCAATCATTTAGACTATCAGATATGAAGAAAACTCATGTGTTATAAGTAAAATTACTTTAATGATGGACATTGAATAATATAATCATTATTCCTAGGATGAAACATACCTCCACTACAATAATGGAGGCCTTTACTCCAACGAATAATGCATGAAATGTATCGATCAAGAATATAGGAGGACACCTATTGCAATGAATTTGTGGTCATTTATTGATTATTGTTTTTTTCCATTTGGATTGATGTGTCGTTGTATCCCTATAAATAAGGAGTTGTGTCTGTGTTGTATTTTAATTATTACGGAATAAATAAATATAAGTATTTCTATACTTTTCTGGGTGTTGTGATCACCTGAAGTTAGCAGTGTGTAGGTTGTTTTGTTTGTTGCTGAGAGATCCCACATCATTTTGGGGGACCTATAATAGAATGTTTAATGGAATAATATCATTAAAAGTATGATAAGAGTGGAATGAAATCAAAATAGTGCACACTAGCAGTCCTAAGACATACAATATAGGAAAAGTGACATTTAAAAAATTATTTCCTTAAAAAAGTATCATTGAGTTAACCAAAAAACTGTATCTCTATAAAAAATGTAATTATCAAAACAGTTCAATAGAAAATTTTTATAAATAAAAAACTAAGAATTTATTTAAAGAATAAATTATTTTATAATCCATAGAAATCATCAAATGAATTTTGGAAAGTATTTTCATTGAAAATAAAAAAATTAATAACCATTAATTACTCTAGAAATTATAGTTAAAATATATGATCATTTATTCACCCAGAACATACATATTAATTATTACATACCATTAATGTATAAATCATCAAAAACTAATGTAATATTAATAAATTATTTAAAATATATAATTAAATTTAAATCCCCATTAATTAACTATAGCTTGTTATTGGAAAATACGTAAAAAATGGACTACATCAAACTCCCCTACACATGAAATTGTCTTCTCATCAAGAAATACCTGATTTTATTCTTTATAAACATTTCTCAATATTTTTTTACAATCAAGTAAAAATAAAAAAAACATAAGGAATTTATAAATTCATGAAAAAATTTATTAGGTGGGAGAAACATTTTCAATGTATATTATATTGAACCGACCACTAAATTAAAACATGGACACTCGAGAATTATAAAACCTAGAATCATTCAACAATAAAAATGTATTTCATCCTACAATAATTAACCTACTATCATGCAATAATTCTAGTTTATGTTCGAGTTCGAGAAGTTATGAAAAGTTTGATTTAAATGGATATAAAACCATAAAAAGAAGCATAATAAATTATCACTATCTAATAGGTTCCAAAAATAAAATATCCATTTTACACATTAATGATCCATATTTAATAGCTATTTTATAATTTAATTGTCTCATTATTCATTTGGGTTCAACATTACCCTCAACTTAGTGAACAAATTTTTTTTCTAAATAAGCACTTGAGATTATTTTTATATCTATTAATTGTTTAATAGAACTCTGCAGAAAATTGGTGGAATTTAAAAATGGATATTATTTAATTACATACAATCCTAGTTCCTGTAGTCTTATAGATTCACCATGGGATCTAAATTTCCCATTTTACTCTATCAACAAATGACTTATAAGATTATCATTTGTGTTTGATCTCAATAGTATTTATATTAAATAACCATTTTTCGTTTAGGTTCATTATCAAATATTAGGTTTCCTCAAATTATAATATGAACTCCAAAATAATATTTCCCATTTTTGTACCTTTCCGGCATCCAAGGATAAATTATATTAGAAATGGTGGAAAATGATTCCCTAGAAATCCTATAATTCTTGTAATTTTAGAATTAGTGAAACCCTTTAATCTACTATGAAACTAGCACATAGTCAGGACACATTAAATTGTAAAGTGATTCCTAATTATAATTAATTTTTCAATGAATTTGAATATTTTAAACCTTTCATGAAAAATATATTGGGAATTTCATCAATACAATTAATGTGCAGCTTGATGTTGAGAACCTTCCATCTACCCCACACATAAAAAACATCATTGTACCCAATGTTGAATCAAAATTTAGTATAAATGATCCAATCAAAATACTATTTCTATTAAGAATCTCATAGATTATTATAAGGTTTAAGAGAATTTTCAATCCAATACATTTTTTTCAAAACACAATCAATTTATTAGATTTAGATTTTCCAAAATGTTTTAATTTCTACTACCCATAAGTTTTAAATAGATCGTTAAACTAAAAAGGAAGAAATATCATAACATAAAATTTCATAATTATTTTAAAGAATGGACAAAGTATATAATAAAATTTTATTTTATCATAACACATAATGATATGAAGTGGACATAACTGGAATTATTTTAAAAGGTTTCAATATTAATATAACCAATTTCAGGAAAAATTAATCTTAAAATTTTATCACAACCAACAGTAGCATTTTATTCATTAAAATCCTTAAAATGTGTATATTTAAATCCAATAAAAACCTGAAATGTAAATTATTTTTACATTTCAATTATGGAAATTGGATCCTTTTTTTATACGGTAAAGGTATGTTGTTACTCCAACTGAGTTATAAATTTTGATTAATGAATATATTGATCCCATAAAATTATATATAGTAGTTAATGTTGGGGTTGTAAACTACTGAAATTTCTACTGGAGAATCCAAGGAAGTCCTATAAGGGATATATCTAAAATGGTAAATAGTAAAATGTATATATTTTAACAAATAATTAAAATAAAAAACTAAAAACCACAATTTATCCCACATGAATTGTTGAATTCTAAGTCTTCACCAAGACATTCCTCAAAATTTTAACTTATCCATGATCATCTAGTGGGTATAATTTAGTGATTATTTTGAGCTTAATTTTTTCAGTGGATGATTTATATGGTTCTATAATAAATTGACGATGACCATATACCATCAATGTTGGTATAAGAATTTCAAATATATTAGTAGTATTATTCATAGTTGTTTAAACCCCCAAAAAGCTCAATAATAGGATAAAGTTTTTGGAAATAAACCTATAAATAAAATTTAATTATCAAACATCATTCTATAAGTTTTCAGCTATACTCAAGGGATTCAATTGAGAAAACAGGGAAATAGGTGTTGCAAGATACTTATTTCCTTAAAAACATAATCAAATTCAAAAAACTCATGAGTCTTATACCTGAATACATTAATATAATATTCCATAATGTATATTTTATACTCTATTATTGACACAAATGATGTAAAAATTACATATAATTATTAAATATCAACATGATCAAAAAATTTCATACCATGTGGGTAATTATGTAAAGAAAATACTCATTCCAGATTGAAATCATAAATATTTTTATAAGGTTTTAACTCCTAACTCTACCCAGATTCAAAAGTTTTAAACTCTCAAACTCAAATGGGAATCTCTCATTAACTAGTTTAAAAGACACTAGAAATATTATTTCACTCTCTAACACTATATTGGGCTCCAAGGTGGAAATTAAGTATTAAAAAAATGGTTATGGGGTTAAATAATAGACTAGATATTACTCTCAATGGGTTGGGGAATCTTAATATTTGTAAACTAAATATGGAAATATACATTATTATATTTAACCTCACCTTTTAATTACTCATTATTATGATCCCAATTATGTCACCACAAGCCTCGGGTTCAGTATTTTTATATCCCAAAAGGCCATCCACAACATCTATTTATTATAGGGAAATTATTTCTTTATAAAAATAAATTAAAACTATAGTAGTGTAAAGGAATTGCCTTTGTATGATAATAGGAACATTCACATCACACTCTATTTTAGTAATAAAAAATGTAGTGAAATTAATTATCCCTACATAGACTATTCATTCATCAACAATTCCATTGGGATCAGTGAGTGAACTATCCACAATTTGAAGAGATAGAGAATGTTGTTTCAAATCCCAATGACATAGATTCTTGAAGAAGGACAGTGAAATACAGTTATTACACATCCTCAAATCACACAAGTAGTTCAGTTCCCCACATACTTCTCGACAAAATAGAATAAAAAAACTACTATATACCATCAATATTAGAGACAAATTCTGCAAATCAACTTCAGTATAGTCCTCATTATGACTTATGGTATGAAATTTTATCCAAATACTTTTCAGCTATAATTTTTTTGGATATTTTGATAAATGTATAATTTTATCAACGGATTATACAAATGGTATGTTGATGCTTAAATTTTGAATCATTCATGAACCACATGTAGTCTAGTATAGAATTCTTCTTGTTGCTTTTGAGAAATGGAAAAGTATTAGAAAAATTATTATATACATGTTGAATGGTTACCTCCTCCCCTAATCCTACATTCTCCTTATAATACATGATTAATTACTACTTCATTTTTCTTGTTTCTTTAGCTTTATTAGGTCTAATTTCGTTATTTTTCTTCAGGTTGGATCTTACTATCAAAATTTAATGAATATTTATTTCTTAGGATTTCTATTTCAATTTTAATTAAATCCCCAATTTCAAAATCTCTAAGAGACACTCTAATTTCCTATTTATTTTTTAAGACACTTCATGTGGCTATATCTATCACAATTTTCTTTAGGATCAAAATGTTTCACTAAGTTTCTTAAACTTTTCTATTTTACATAAATCCATTTTCAATTGGGTTGATTTATGTTCCTAGATTTTCGTTTTTTGACAGCTTGGAATAAATTTTTAAAATTTTATTCTAAAAAAGAAACTCAAAATTAGATTTATAATTTGAATGTATGTCATTTTTTTGAACCTAGTTCCTTGGTTTATTTAGTCACCTTAGGGTATAATCTGGTTAGTTGATTCTACCATGGTCTTTACAAGATAGTTCGGGTTGGGATTTGAATCTATAATTTTATTTATTTGAAAATGAGAAAATATTTTGATATCATATACCTATAAACCCAAAAAAATCATCACTCTAATCATGCTAGGAATGCATATAATTATAGTGACAACCATATTTACTGTGATCATACATCCCACAATGAAGGAATTTTCCTTTATTATTTTTTTAGTGTAAACTAATACTGGATGAGGGATGGTTTTATGACTATGAATCACTCTCACTGATGTGGAATTATAGTGATATTTTTTAAGAATTTTTTTCAGAAAATTATTTATGCTATTGGGTTTTTTAATCTGAAAAAAGTCTTTGAAACAATTGATACTCAATATTTTGTCTATATTTTGTGATTATATTGATAAAATATTCTATCATAAGATGTGGATAATTTTGGTGTTTTTTATATTAATTATGTGAACATATACAATTATTCGTAATGTCCTATAAAAATTATCCATCAACAGGGAAAACTCATGTGATCTTGTTTCTGGAATCTATAGTTGTATTCTTGTGATAAAATTTGTGAACAAATTAATTAAACAAATAATACAAAGATTCAAATATATTTTCACAATTTTTTTTGAGCCATATCATATAATTTCCATTGAGTTGTCATGTGAAAAAATTAAAAAAATTCTCCTTATCACTAAACCCATAGAGGTAATATTATTTTTATTGGATTATTGAAATTATTAAGAACATAAGTGAATCCTCATAAGAATTAGAAGTGAATGAAGGAAGGAAATATGAATCACATTATGTGCATAGTTCCTAGAACTAAGAGTATTCTTTTTACATTAAGGTTTACTAGACAGTAATTATAGGAGGAACTATAAAAAGATACGACTCTTTGGGACTTTATTTTCCAGTTTTGTTGTATTTATATTTTTATGATCATTTATATATTCACAGAAAACCAAATTTTCCATTTTAAACATAATTGAAATAGTTTTTGTAATAATGTTTTTCTTTATTTATTTTTTATATTTCAAAATTGTGATTTTTTTGGATTGATTTTTTACATACATTTCACACTTTCTTTCACCGTTAATAGTTACAAAATTTATGGGAACATACATTTAATGAGAATGGAATATTTCAATATTTATATAGCTTCTTAAACTAGAATTATGGTATAAATGATAAAGTGAATTTTTGTAAACTGAAAAAATATATGTAAAAAAATACAAAGCATAACATATAGATTAGTAAGTGATGTTATCATGTAAATGTCGATTGATATTGGAATGTGTAATAAAAAATATATAATTGTAGTAATTAAAAGAGAGACCAAAAAATGTTTTAAATATGTAAATTAGACATGAAAGAATAGATAGAAAATTTAATACAACTATATAGAATTAGTTATATTGGGTTTTAATCTATGTTATGATGAATAAAAAATCATATTATCATTAGATAAAATAACACCACAATACTTCAATCCAACAAACAATTATTCTTATCAGAAATCAAGATGGGGATTCATCCTCATGTGGAAGATCATATGAAAACATTTTCCAAAATAGAACCTCAATTATAGTCCCCAATGAAAAATCTACTAGAATATTCACCTATTGGTACATAGAGTTAAGAGAAAGGATTATGATGAGGTATATAATGTGTAAACTATGGATAGAATGCATCAGAACTCCATGATTTCACTAATATAATAACACTCAATGAATGAATTCAATCCAAGTGAATTCCCCCTAGAATAATTAGTGCAACATAACAGAAGAGACAATGAAAATTATATTCTGTAAAAAAAATCAGTATAGAAAAATAATAATAGAATAAAAGAAGAATATTCTCAATTATATATTCCTAATATGTGGTTTTTATCCTCTAATATAGCTTCATACATATGTTTAATCCATATGGACGATCATTGATCGAATGTTGAGAGGATGGATTAATGGTGGATAGATGATTAGGGGATGATATTATGGATTGGTTTCACCCTCTATACCTTCCATTATGAGATATAGAATCTTTTCCTATAAATATGTTCCTATACCATCATCATAACCACATCCTAAGAATTAGATTTCTTCTATTCTTTTATTTACTCGACATGTAATTGCTGGAGGTTATTTTCATCAAATCCAAGTGAAACTATAGACAATCCATAAAATCTAATGTAAATTATTCAATAGAACAATGTGGGTGAATTTTGGGTAATTTCTAGCATGATTAATGCCTCTTTTCTCATTCCAAAAACCTCATAAGATCTTTCATCATAATCATCTCCCTTAAAATAATTTATTTAATAGTATTTGGTTTAATATCATGCCCCTATAAATTATAATGAGATGGATAAATGATATTATATGGCCTTAGGAGACAACCATAAGATGACATATGATTTAAATAAATTCCAAGTTATTCATTGATAGTTCTGGGATGATTTTACCTTGGAAAATAAAACAACAAAACAAGCATTCCATAACCAAATAAACCACAACATGCTGCTTTATACCAATGAAATACAACTCAACAAATACCATTTTTATCAAAACATACAATAAAGAATACCACAGTGGAAGGCTGAAAAACATCCAATTTCATAGTGGAAGATTAAAAGACAATTAAAAGTCAAAGACAACCATGTATCCCCAAATCTCAAACATCCTCTATAATCTAAATCCAAAAATAACAACCCAAGTTTCACTAATAACCACTAATAAAGTGTGATACATTATGTTTTCATGTTTCCCAATAAAAAATATCCGCAAAAACACTAATGAGATAAAAAAGGGTGAGTAATTAAACTCATTAGGATTACCACAAGTGACTTACCTAATCACGCCACTAGGATAGAACATGTTATCACATTTTTATAAACCAAATTATATAAAAAACATTTAAAAAAATTATATCAGAATATAAAACAAATTTTATGTAAACCATTTTTCCATCCATAGAAATTTTCCTTGGAAAAAACCTAAAAAACATTCAAAAAAATTTTCATGTCGCATTTTTTCAAAACTAATTCTATTCCACATACCCACACATGAAATCATGAATGAAAACAAAGAACTCCCTATACTAATGAGTGGGGAGTCATCCTTTTACTAAGATTTCATTTATTGAACCATTTTACAGGGGATATTCTTGGTCCTTATGCATCCCATTTAAGATGGGGGGAGTCTTCTTACCCATATCAATCCTTAATAAACATGTACACATACATCAATTATACAAAAAAACAATTCCAAAACAATTATTTCAAAAAAATTCAATAAAACCTTTATTTTATTAAAATCCTTTAAAACAACCATTTAAATGAAAAGAACAATTTTTTGAAAACACTTTTACATGAATCAAAACCAAGAAAATCTATTTAAATAATCATTTTAAAAACATTTTACCATTTTCATTTTCCATAAACACACCCAATTTCAATATTTCTATAAACTATCTCAAAAGAGGGGTTCTGACAAGTAATTCAATAAAATTTAACAACCAATTACAATCTAATTAACATATTTGAAACAGATTATTAAATTTATAATAAGAAGAGTTGATATTGAAGCCACCTACCTTTGTATTTATTGTGAAAATGAAGAAAGACACTAAAAAACCAATGAAAATGGGTTAAATCTCTAAAAACCTTCTTTAGGTACCTTCATCAAGAATCCAAAAAGATAAATATAATCTTATTTGTAAGAAAAAATCTTACAACTATACACATTGAAACTATATCTATGAAACTGATTGAAATATTGAAGAATATCTAAAGAAAATCAGGAAAAACTACCGAAATAAATGACATACCATGAGAATTCGGCTTCATGGAACCAAGAGAAGCCAATATATTTCTTTAAGATCTATGGGAGAATCATATAATACCTTTGAAAGGATAAAATATTATGTTATGGGAATTTGGCGGTGAAGCGGTTAATTATTATTCCAAAACTAGATACAAAATTATTAGATTTTTTTTAAAATTCATGCATATTTAGTTGTCTATTTTGGATACCTATGTGCTAACTCTGCGTGATCTACCAACTCAATAAGACCATTCTTTATTGGATCACAAGGTTAGAAGAAAAAAATTCTAACTGTGAAAAATCACTATTTCTAACACTTTAGAGTTTCTCCTATACATCCACGCGGTTAAGAAAAATTGTGTCCCTACACTTGCAACTTCCCCTCATCACATATCTCATTGTGCACGATTTATTATAGGTTCTTCACAGTTCAAAAAAACAGTACACAAACTGGAAACCCTTCAAAAGTACAAAAACAATTTCCAAGATTCCTCCAACCCCACCCAAGCTTCACCAAAACAAGTTATATAATTAAAAAACATGAAGTAGTAGTTACTTACATGAAATGGGGGGTTCTAAATTGTCCCCACCATTAGACATTACATTTCCAGAATGTAGAAAAATACTTGTGTATCAAAAGTGTTCATGCCATTTCTAGATTATTTATTTCTCACGTTTCCATGACTCTTCTTGAATCAAATCATGTTGTGAAAAAACACACAGTAAATCGATTCTTTTCCCTATAATACTTTCTCACTCATATCCAAAATCGACAATGATATATTCACAGAAAAATAAACTAGCTCTAGGTTAATGTGATCCCATTGAATCAAATTGTAAGGATCAGGGAAAAACTTATTCAACTAAGATAACTGAAACACATTATCCACAACACTGAACTGTGGTAGAAATTTCCACCGATATGCCACCTCACCAACTCATTAAAGTATCTCAAAATGGAAAATGTATTTTGGAGATAAATTTCCCTATTTACCAAAATTATGATTTCAATGTCTTAGAGAGATCATAAAGAACACATGATCACTAAACCTGGATGACATTGGCCATCTAAAATGATTCACAAATTATTTTGGATGACTCTGATTCATCTCCCACCATTTAATGATCAATTAATTATTCTACATTTTTCCTTGGACATGGATCAACCCAACCAGTAAAGTCTCATCTTTTTCCACAAAAAAATTTGATTAATGATATGTACTATAATGAAATGCAATAAAATGATCCATATGAATCAACGATTGATAAATGGTGTTATAAGAGAACTCCAAGAATGACACCTGATCTTCCCATGTGACACTAAAATCAATTAAAGCAAGCCTTCATAATTTCTTCCAATGTTAGTATCATCCATTCGGATTTCCCATCTGTTTGAGGGTGATACACCATACTGACTAAAAACTACCATTTTTATTGGAATAAAATCTATAGTATGAAAGAAACAAAAAAACACATCAAGGTGGTCGAAAGTAATGCAAACCCATAGCATCATTGGCCACAAATTTCATCCACTCATTAGGAAACACACCCAAGAAAAAGAAATATAATATCTTCTGATCTAAGGAAACCATGGATGACAGATAATCCGACACCATATTCCTCACCCACCATGTGTGAGACACCATCATATTGCTACCCATGAATGCATTTCATTTTCTAATGGTGTATGAGATATGCCAAGTAATATTACCCCTTCCAAGAATTGCATTACAAAGCAGTGACGAGTCAAACTCCACCATTTGAACCTCAAGCTGACTTTGACTACACATTTCCAACCCTGTGACCATGGCCAGACCCTCCGCCTGCACCATGTCACCACACCCAAAGAAAGTCATGAACGCTGCAACAACAGAACCCCTATGATCTCTTACCAGCACACCCCCATGCATCCCCCCCCAATTATAGACCCATCCGTTTTGAGTTTCAAACCCTATCGAGGGTGAATCCAATGTATCCAGGATCCTTGTTCGGGACAACCAGACTGAGGTGTGATTGGAAGAAAAGGAACAAAAGATCTCGCAGAAGGAGCATGCTGATAGTCCAGGCAGAGGCTTATGAGATCGAGAAGGGTATTATGAGTTTTAAAATGAATGCTTACTTGAGATCTCGGTGAATCATTGTGTCACGCCTCATTCCTGGCCTTCCAGATCATCAAACAGCCTACAATCAGAATAAAAATCTGATCTTCCTCTCCATGACTTGGGAACCTGCTCCTATAATCCATGACAGCATGAATTCCTCCTGCTCCCATCCAGATGGAACCCAGTAGATGAAATCCCCAAAAAATGTCCAGATACCGATAGCCCATTCGCTCGTGTAAAAAAGATGATCCATTGTTTCTTGGTGTGGGATCCTGTAGCACCAGCACCTGGAAGCTAGATTCATGCCCATCTGCATCAAATTTTCCTCAGTTGGAAGAGCCTTATTCCCCACTCACCATTTGAGGAAATTATATTTATATGTAATCTCCATGAACCATAATTGAGTCCCCCACTGATCTTCACCTGAAATATCCCACACGATGTGCATAAAATAATTGATGGAGAAGATACCTGCCATAGAACCTGTGAAAATAAGATTATCTAGGACATCTCTGGAGACAATGCTATTGATGATATCAATTTGTTCCTCATCAAGAATAGCCTGAATAGATCTGGGATGACCACTTTCCTCTCTGAATGACATGTTCGGGGTGGGGAGTCCCAGGAAGTAAATTCTCCCTTCCCCCCAATCTTTTTGCTAGAAATTGATACACCATACTCATTTTCAACTATGTCCAATGTTATATTAGTATGAATATCTAGAAACAATACATAATACTTAGATCACTTTAAAACACTGTATACATTAGACACCATTCCTCTTCAGCATATCACAGATATAGATTTTTGAAAAGTACTCCAACATATATGATTTACAAATAGGGATGAAATGATCCAAAATTGTTAGTTGATACACAATCACACATATAAAATCATGTATCTGAACCATTATTGGGAGAACTATTACAAAATTCATAGATATATGTTCCTATTTCCAAAACATGAATTGGTAATTACTGCAACATCCCTAATGTTCATACATGCTCTGACCTAACATGTTGAGATTTTAAGAATCTTGAAAAAAACATAGCTACCTTTCATTCCATACCAACCCACCAAAACTATAATTACATAACCTTATATTAATTTTTTATTCAAATATTAAAAACACATCTTTAATGGTGATAATCATGATGAATATATTCCTAACATGTCATAGGTATGGCCATCCAATTTGGAAGCCACAATACTGGACTGTCCTCAATAATCAACCTCTCAATGTTCTCTATAACATTGAGTTTTGACCTCATATCCTCAAATTATTTATCGGATGTCTCAGCCTATTTAACCATATTTACCCAATATAGAACAAACTAAACTATAATTAAATCAATAACCCATAGTTAGTATTCAAATTATAAGTACATATTGTCTATGACCGAAAAAATACCACTAAACTAAATCATTTTTTAACAAATAAACATATGGCATGTTTCTTAATATAGCTACCACCAAATTTCCTTTACCTATTGTATACATTATTATAAAATAAAACATTTTAAGATACTCTAACAAATTTCATTACCTTAGGTTCAGTTACCTTGTTGAGAAAATAAGTTTCAAGCTCTAATGAACTATAAACATAGTGACTTTTTCACCAATGTGGTAATGATACCATGTATTCAAAGCATGGACTATGGTAACTAGCTCAAAATTGTGTGTTGGGTAGTCATTATATTGAAACATCAATAGCCTTGAGACATAATCAACAACATTATCTCCAATCATAAGAAGATATCCGAATGCTGACCTTGAATCATAACAACACACAAAATAACCTTGTCCTAATTTCTAGAGACATAATGATTTGTGCTGATGTAAGGAAACATTTATGCTTTTAAAAATAATTTTTACATTCTTTGTCCCATTGGAATATCCATTCTTGTTTTTACAATAATTCATAAGCGATGATATTCATGAAAAGTCATGAACAAAGCATTGGTAATAACTAGCTAGACCAAAGAATCTTCATATCTTGATGACATTCTTTGGAGATTTCGAAGAGATAACAAATTCTATCATTTTGGGATAAAAAAAAACTCATATTTCAATGATTTCATGGATAAGGATATGTATATATTGTTTCCAAAAATCAAAATTTGATAGTTTGGTGTATATACAATTATCCCTCAAGAATACCAATATGGTTTCCAAGTGTTGCTCATGCTCAACCCTTGTCCATGAATAACCCAATATGTCAACCAAAAAAACAACCATAAATTAATCTATATAACATTGAAATATCTGATTCATCAGATTTATAAATACCCATGGTTAATTAATCATACCTAATGAAATTATAATATATTTGTAATTTCCGCATCTACTCATAATGTGGTCTTTGGAATATCCTCCTTCCAAACTTGCAATTGGTGATATCCTGGGAACAAGTCAATCATAGAGAACCACACATTTCCACTAAATTTTTTGAAGAGACCATCAATTCATGGAAGTGGATACCTTTTTCTTATCATAACATTGTTAATCTTACAATAATCCACACAAAACTGAATGGTTACATCCCCCTTTTGACAAAAAATAGTTGTGTTTCCCACGAAGGAATACTAGGCCAAATGAAACCCTTTCTATCTAACTCTTCCAACTGAAATTTCAATTATGATAATTTATTTGGTTCCATATAATAATAAATAGGGTCAATAGGACTAGTCCATGGAAAGGTATTATTTGTAATCTCTACTTCTCTCATTTGTAGAAACCCTTATAAATTTTCAAGATACACATCTGGAAAGTGATCAATGATTACTGGAAAATTTATATCTTTAATATCTTCTAATGATTCCGAATTCATAGCCACCATATGGTACATGATCATTCCAACTAAAATTCCCGAACAGTCCCATTTTACCTACCTTTACATTCAGGTCCCCTATAAATAGATTTTTCAAATCATCTTCCATTTTAAAAAATGAACATGCATGTATAATAGTCGATTGGGGACCTGAACATTGTCAACCAATCCATATCCATGATTATTTCATAAAAATCCATCTCTTGAAACAAGAAATCACATATCATCATATCTCCAAAAATATTTATAGAAAATTATATAGACATAATGGAAATAAAAATTTTGACTAAGAGGAGTTAAAAAATATAACACAGAAGGCATCATATAGACTTGTAAACTCATCAAACCAACATCATGACAAGAAATAAATCAATGGGAAAAGCCTATATAAAATAAATATTCCATAATTTAAGTATTAAAATGAATCAGACCTCTCATAGTCGATGGTCTAAACCGATCATCCGAAAAAACGTTTTCCGCTCCAAATAATTTTATTTTCACTGCACTTTGTTCCTATTTCCTAATTGTGATTTCCCTTACTTAGAATTCATGGTATTAAAAGAATCATCATGGACTTCTCTATTCTATAAAGGATACTGATTTTATTGTTCTAGTCCCATTAAATCATACGATGCCAACAACAGATGAGAGGTTTCCAGAACACGGATCCTCGGAGCACTGCGACAACAGCACCGAAGATGCCCCATCTTATTTTAGTAATAGAATGTTCAAGGTGGCATTGCACAATCTCATTTTAGGTGACAAAAGGAACCACAATAGAAACATATAGTATTTATCTTTGGACATAGAGGAAGGTTTACTAATCCTATTGTAAGATTTTAATGCATTTGTTGCACTTGGGAATAGGTTTCCCCATTCCTCTAGCTCACTGTGGTAGAGTTCTCACCTCATCCCATGGAGAGTATAGTACTTCCTCCACCTAGATTTACAATAGGTATAGATATCACAAAAATATTTTCTTTTTATAGTCATAACACAATGGTTACGAAATATTTAATGATTCATTGAAACTAATTATCAGTTCACCTAGGACTCTTGTTTAACCACATTCTCAATGACCTCATCTGACCTATTCATTTGATGTCTACTGAGTACCATTTTCTATAAACAAAGAAACTATAATAATTCTAAATCCAAAGAAATTGAAGTGATACAAATATATAATTATATGAAATAGTAATATTAGAACATTGCTTTCCAAAATTCAACATTTATATATTAAAATTATTTAGAAAATAAATCCATTTTCAAAATGCCTCAACCATTCTATTTTCAAAATAATTTATTTGAGTACAACATTAACAATTTCAAAAAAAACCACAATTTTTACCAAAATCATAAATCATTTCTCAAAATGTTATTTGTATTCCTATTGGGAATTCATTCCCCTAATTCATTACATGCTTGTATCATTGTAAAAAACCATAGAAATGAGATTCCAATTCCTATAATGTTTTGTGAAACACTTAATTACCCAACTCCCTAGTAACCTGATGTTTTATATAAAATGGTTAGATACTCCTCTGTATGCATTACAATTCAGGACCCTATAATCCTAATCCATTATAACAAACCAAAAAAAGGAATAGACAATAATGAATATAAACTCCATAAAAGATAATAATAATGACCACATATTAGTCAATGATTGAACAAGTCGATACCACTTATTACACAAAGATATTTGGATGGACTAAGACATATAATACTTTTAACATCATGACCCTCTTCATTGTCTTGAGATGAAAGATATAAATTACATAGCCTTCAAAGGAATCCCCATGATTCCAAAGTTTTGAAATAAATTATGAGGGATTAATTAATTGTTCAGGGATGATTTTCCCTTTGAAAAAAACCAACCAAACATGAAATAACCAAATAATCCACTACATGATGTATGGTATCAATGGATGAAAACATAAGCAATACCATTTATAACAAAACCAATAACAATTTTTACCACAATGGAAGACTAAAAAACATCCAAGTACATAGTGGAGGACTAAAAATCAAACAAAACCAAAAGAAAACCACATAAATCCAAAGCTATCACATGCTCCATGCTCCAACTTCAGAAAAAGAATCCAATGTATGACTAAGAACCACTAGAGTAGAATGAAACATTATTTTTTCTTATTTCCTAATAAAAAGTATTTACGAAATCAAAAAACTGAAAAATTATGGGTGTGTAAGGATACTCAGTAGGCTCTCCCTAAATGAAATCTATACTCACACCACAAGGATAGAACATGTTAGAAAAATTATTTATAAACATTTATATAAAACACATTAAAAGATTTTATATTAGAATATTAATCATCTTCTATGTTAAACCATTTTCCCAAAAAAATTATTTTTTCTAAGGAAACATTCAAAAAAAATTCTAAAAATAAATTTCAAAAGATCTATTTTATCATAACTAATAATGTTCGTCAAATCCACACATCAAACCATAAATGCTAACATGGTCCTCCTTATACTCACGAGTGGGGATTCATCCTTTCACTAAGTCATCACATAGTGAATGATTAGATGGGGGAAGTCCCAACCCATATCAATACCAATAATTATAGAAATTCATGGTAGCCTTATCCGTCCAAAGATCAAATTAACACACACAACTATTATGCAAAAAACCATTTCCAAAACAACAATTTCAACTATTTTAATAAAACCATTCTTTTATTAAAAACTTTTAAAACAATAATTTCAAAAAAATAAACATTTATTGAAAACACTTTTCTATGAATCAAAACCAAACAGTCTTTTTAAAATCATAATTTTAATATAATATTACTAATTTCTGATTCCACAAAACACAAAATTTCCACAATTCTATAAACATTAACCAAAGAGGGATTCCAACATAAAATTCACAATAATTTCCCAACAAAATTTAATCAAAAAAATATTCGAACTAAACATTGAATTTATAATATCTGGAGTTGATAGTAAAGCTCCCTACCTTGATATTTAAAGAGATAACAAAAAAAGAAACTAAAACTCTAAAGAAACTGGGTTAAATATATGAAACCCAACCTTATATATCATACCCTATCATCAAAAAAATCGAAATAAAATCATATCTATAATTGAAAAGATTATAAATATCCATATTTGGAACTATATCTATAAATATGAGATAGGTAGAGAAGTAGATATAAGTAAAACCAAGAAAAACTACCACAAATAGCTACTATCCATGAGGATTCAGCTTTAACGCAAAAAAGGAAGCCTCCAGATTTCCACTAGATCGATTGAGGATGACTTAAATACCATTTGAAGGAGAAAAACGTATGTTAGGAGTGATTTGGGGAACATGGGGTTAATTAATAATCCTGGACTAGATCCTTATTTTGTTAATCATTTTTTTAAATCATTCAACATTAAGCAAACTTTGCATTGATTGTCACTAGTTATTGCCTCAAGAGGTTGATATTCACAATTGGATCATAGTGTTAGGAAAATCAGGAGACATATATCTATCCAACACTATATGGTTTTCCCTAGGCAGTCTCATAGTTTGAAAAAACTATGTGAATGCCAGTGTATCTTCCCCTATCAGTCATCTCACTCTTCACACATTCTTGTTAGTGTTACATGGTTTTCACAAATGATGCACGAACTGTGAACCATTATAAAATACGTAAAAACATTTTATACTACTTCTATAACTTCATAAAAATCCCCAATACTCTGAATATACTTTAAAAGGATAAATAAAAGGCTACTTAATTGTTACCAGGGGTGCTAAATTGGGGCTCCAATGAGAAAATACATTTTATTAATCTATAAAATCATCCCTAAGAGTCAATATTAATTTCATCAAATAATCATCTTAAATATTCGATAAATTCCAAGGTTCAAATATACCACATATGTATTCTTTTAACATGACCAAAATAAACTCAATCTAATCCTGATCATTACTTAGTAACAAAATTACAATATCCATCTCCAAATATTAATTAAAATTAAACTTATTTTGATCAGAAAAGTATTTAACCTGCATCATTAGTTTTGGTCTCATTATCTAATTTGAATATATCAAAAACAATTACAGAAGAAAAAAAATATAGGTTGATTAAACTGATTTCTTTCATGAAAACCATCCCCGCGAAACAAACTCACAGTTATATCTTTATCAAGATCAGTTCTAGTCAACTATTTTCCTTACATGGAAATATCATAGGTGGAAAAACCTTAAATTTTAACACTCAGGTGGTGCTTATCCTTGGAACTAGATGACCACATCCTATTGATCCCACAGTTTAGATTCTTTATTGTCACACTCAATTCTTCAGTTTCAAGTATTTACATTAAATTTATCTTAGTCAATTATAATGTAATTTAGTTAAATATGAATGAAAATATTAATTGATCACAACATTCCTCAGAACTCATAAACTTTTCATTATGAAATTTGAGCTAACCTAGACTAGCCACATTCTTATTTTTAATGAGAAGACTTCAGAAAATCAATTCATTGAGCCCCTCATATAAATTTATTTATATCAACATGGTTGGGACCATAGAGATGAATGCTCTCCCTTATTTTTCATCTCTACAAAAGTGACAACCAAATTCAAGAACCTTTATATTTCATTCTAGCTTGGTCAGTAGTTGTTCCAAATTTTTAAGCTTTATTTATTAGGTACATGTGTAATTCATTGTTTCTTTTATGAAAAACCATTATTTTTTCTGATCCTATAATTAATAATGACAAAAAATTATATGTGAATTCATTCTTCTTCTTCCACATATGTGCTAGTCTTTATACAGAATTTCTCCGATTAAGAGAAATATCATTTTAAAAAAACAAAAAATGAGGAAACTCAATTTATGGGATTTATCACATGATGAGAGTTTATTATTTGGTTTTTCACGAAAAATGACCATACAATTGTTTTTTTAGGTAATAATGGAGACATTAAAAGGGAGATGATCTTAAGAAAATTAAGGTGTTTATAGTGATCCGGGATTTAGGATAAAATAAATATGTGAAAAATAGTTTTGGGAATGGGAAATGGTATTAGGTGTGGGTATTAAGGTGTAGTTTTCAATATTGACCTGAACATATCATGGATTATTTTTGAGGTTCTTCAATAATTCTTTTTATTTGAGATTTATTTCTGATGGGTATAATTTTGTCACATATGATTTTTAAACGAATACATTGATATAAATGTATAGATTTTGACACATTATTTATGTTTTGTATTTTCAATTTATGTTTCGTATTATACATGTATTTTGTACTCGAAAATATATATTCTATTTTTAAATGTTTCATAATGGTTTTATAATACTCTGTGTTAGTTATTTTTTCCCTGATAAATTTCCCCATCCAATTTTTTTATTTATTTTATTACATTACATTATTTTCATTATAAATTCATATAATTTTTTTCAACAATGAAATTAGTATCCAAAATAAATCTACTTTCTCCACAAAAAAAGTATTATAGGGATGCATTGTTTATTCTTGATGATTTGATATGATTGATTCACTCTATGGGATTTTTCCATATAAAATTGTTAAATGTGAAAATTGATTTTAAATAATGCCGTATAGATTAAAAAATAATTTTTTCGATGAAAATACAATGACTATGTTTAAGAGAAAACTAGAGAGTCTATAGATTATGAGATATGGTTAATGGAATGATATGAGATATTTATTGATAAGAAAAATTTAGATATATTTGGTTAATATTACTCTACATGATATGTTGAATTTGATAGATCAAGATCAGATATGGGTGAAGGGTGAAAGTAGGTATTATTCGAAATTCCTAAAAAATTAGTTATATCTAAAAAATGATTATACTATTTCTGAATGCCAAATAATTAATATTTCAGTAACCATATGGACGTGTATAATAAACATGTGATGGATTTTTCTTTAGTTGAAGTCATGATAGATGATAAATGTAACGTTATGTCTAATGAAATTAAAACGAAAATAAGGAAATATTTTCTTATCTAGGGTTTGTTACTATATTCCTATGATAAACTCGTCACTAAACAGTTGTTTTTGAATGAAAATATGTGTTCCAATAATTTGATTTCATCACTATTCATGAACAATAATCGACAAGGAACCAATGATATTGATTCTTTAGGTAAAAGTGGTATTATAGTTGGGGAAGATGGATGTGTTAATTGAGAATGATGGTCAAATACAAAACAATTGTCCAATTGATTATTTTGAGACAAGGGGTACATGTGTAGAGAATCATCAATGCTTTGAAATTTATTATGGAGGGAAAGGGGGCATGAAACAGATTATGGGAATATTTCCTTAATCTTTATACAAGATTTGGGTGATTTAATTTTAGTTGTTTTTTATTATTTTTTTCAAATATATAAAATGAATCAGTGGTTTATCTAGTAAAATTGTACAATTTTACATATAATAGAAAAGTTTTTCCTTCATACAAATAAAGTGAATTTGTTATATTGAGGATATTAAAAATATATTTTAATGATTTCATCTGTGTTTGTGATATTTTTATCTCTAGGAATGAAGGTTGTTTGCTGATGTTGAGGGATGTGAAATATGTTTTAGGTATATTCCATAAGTTGATATCAATTTATACAATTAATAATGATCTGTTCATGTGTTCATTTGAAAAAGAAAGATGGACATAATCATGAATATTTATGGTATATGCATTGGGAGAAGTTGAAGATATTCTCTTCAATATATATGTAACAATCTTTGGTGATGTGACAAATGAAGTTGTGAATAATACTTTGTAAGATTTGTGGCATGGGAGATCTTCATTCTTGAGTCAAATACCATTTATTAAGAAAATAAGTTATTAGTGATAATTTTGGATAGGTAAGGGGTTTTATGTCTTAAAACTAATTATTTTTATTTATAGTGTAATATTATTGAATAATTAATTGAAATAAACAATCGAGGGGATCTGCTAAGAGTTTAAGAAATCTCAGAGGATGTTGAGAAGATGGGGTAATTAGTTTTTATTGGTTTTATACATGATGTTGAGATCACGGTTATGGGGGAGCTGTATATTTTTTATTACAGTATTGGTAGTGGAGACATAGGTATGATGATGACTTTGGACTAATGATTACTTTTTCAGGGGAGGTTTTTCATTTCCATTAGAGACCCAAAATAAGGATGTCATATTTTCTATAGAGGATGATGTTTGATGTGATACCAACCATCTTGTGTTCCAACATTGTTTGTTGGAATTTGTGTCATTATTTGTGAGGATAAAGGGTTTGATCTATGCAATTTGGAATTAAATTTTCATATATGATAATAACATCAATTCGTAATAAGAAAATTTGGATGCTTGATTTACTCGATTTCACACACGATGAGAATTTCTTTATCATTTTTCAATAAACAAATGGCCCTATATTTGTTTTTATATGGGGATTATATGTACCTATAAAAGGGATGGAAGAATGGAAATGTTAACGTGGCCATGTTGTGTTGGGACATATCATTGAATAAATACCTGGGAAACATTTTTGGGTGTCGGAAATGGATTTGGGTGTGGGAAGTAGGCAAATATAGTATAGATACTAGCACGTGAAACTGATTATTTTTTAGGTGCTACTACAACACCACATATTTGAGAATAATCTCTGAGGGGTGATTTTTTTTCATGGATTACATTCATAGAGAATATGAGTGTTTCATGGTGTTAATTATCACTTAGATTTTTATTTTTCCATTAATTGAGTTAAAAATGGTGAGGCATCTATTCCTATGTAAGAATCCAGTGTGAAAATTAGTTCTAGTATTTTGGAAACTCAATGGTGTGGATTAGTCTAAATTCAATCATGGTGTTGATGAAAAAGTGGAGCTCAATGTTTTGGCTTCACCTGGATTCATTTTTGGGGGTTCTTCTCTATTTCAGTCATCACACATCATCCTTAAAATTATTCCAGAAAAAAATATTCATCAAATTGTTTTTTTTTTCAGATTATAATGGGCTCAATATATATTTTTGGTTCACCCACCTCCTTGATATTGGGTCTTCATTCTTGGGATGACACGACAAGATCATGTACCTACTGAATAACAATTTTTCATCAGTATACTCCATATGCGTCAGATCGTGTTCATATCGATTCCAAGATTGCAATCAGCTACATGGAATCTTGATTTTTATAGGTGGATGTATGAAAAGTGGTTCTTTAGAAGATGCAATACTGGTGATAATGTGGATTGATAATTTCCCGATAGTAGGGGGATGATGAGTAGGTGTATTTGGGAATGGTACAAAGTCTGGGAAAAATGGTAGAGGAATAAAATAATTTAATCTATATTAGAATCTAGTTCTCATAGTAAAACATTATGTTACTGTAGAATACTTGAGAATGGTAGAAGATCCATATGATGGAAGAAACTTTTTATTATAAAGGTGGAAAGGTAACGATTCAATATGAGTGTAATGGTATAAGAGGAAAACATACTTTTGCAAATGGATGGATTAATAGTTGAATTAAATATATTTCATAAGGAAATAATGATATTGAGAATGGTAGAGGAAGTGAGAATTTTTTTTTCATATTGATGGTAGCATAAAATATCTCATTATAGTAAATTGACATCTATTAGTAGCATATGTGTGACAGTAGTAGGGGTTTATGGTTGATGATGAATAGGTTAGGAATGGTGGTAAAGGTTGGTAGTAAAATATTCAATATTATACTACAAAAAATAAAATAGTGGTGGTTATTTTGTTGACTAATGATGATTTAATCCACCGCATAATCATATAATGATGGTAATTGAAACAACAACGTATTGCATGATCAATCATCACATAGAAGGTATTTTATTAATTTCATGATGGTTTTGTTATGTGTTGTTTTCAGTATATAGTAGGATTTACTTATTTATGTATTGTTGGTTTTTTTCTGAAAAATATCAGAGAAATCAATATATAAAATGAAACTAACCGTTATGGCACATATCAACGATGATTTTTTTGTGGATGTTTTTCTTAACCATCGCTAAATAAATTTTTTAAATATGTTTATAGGAAATTACTATGATCTACTTCTAAATCATAGGTTTTAAAAAATATTAAATAAAAATCTATAAATATAAAAAAAACTAACATGAAAAAACTACAAAAATATGATAACCAAATCCTATCGTAAATCCAAATTAAATATAACCCTAGTCTCAATCTAATCATTTATCTGTCAACCAATATTTTAGTCAACAATATAGGCTTATAAAATTTTTCCAACAACAAATCATACCCAATATACATCCACACCATGACCTCTAATACACTTGTTTTCCTCCACATAATCTCATCAACTGAAACTGACCACATCATCTCATCAACTTTAACAAATAAGAAAACAAAATTTAAAACTAAACATACAAAAATAAAAATTCTAGTGGAATAATTGTTAAAATTTTATCACGCCATGGAAACTAAGAGCCATAATGATTTCCTTCTAAATAATTTTATAGCTATGAGTAGTCAGCCTCTTACTTATTATTAGAAACTTCCACCTACAATGAAAACTATAAAATTTAAGAACAAATTGTGAAAATTAAAAAAAATTGAACATATTTTGAATGATTAATATAAGATTTAATTTTTTAAAAAAAATAGAAAAGATGTTAAGATAAAAAAAATAATATATAATTCACAACACGTTGAAAAAATAAAACTATATATTTATAATAAAATCCATTACTTGAAAATGAAAAGGGGTGAGTAAATATTGAAATATATTTTAAATGTGACATGAAATGTGCTTTAAATTCACTAAATACACAAATTGTAAACACGTTGATATTACTACATGTTTTATATTTAGAAAAAAAACTCAATCATTGAATTCCCATGATTTCACATTAATCTGAATCCGTTTTCTTTGGTTTTTACCATTTCACTCATGCTTTTATGTTTTGAAACACTAAAAATGAATTTATAGACATCACTAGAAAACCATAATTCGGAATGACATGTGTTTGGTTCATAAATTTCATAATTAAATCTATGGGGGTTTAAATTAATTTCATTGTAATCCAACATCATTTTCATATTTGTTATCTGCAAATACTTGATTTTAAATGTTTTTATAAAATTAGGAAGTTTTTTCAGTAATTCCAACAACACATCTTGTTATATTGACATGTTTTCTAAATGTACACACAAAAAGTACCTCAGTGGTAGTTATCCCAAGATTTCACATCAGTTTGAGATTATTTTCTATGGTATTGACCATTCCATGCATGTTTTTGTTTTTTAAAACTGTTAAATTGGTTTATAGGAAAAACATAATTTATAATGATGTTTTTTTGATTCCCATATTTCAAAATTAAATATGCGGTCATTGTATCATGATTTGAGGTCAATTATAAATAGTTTTCCATGTGTGTAACCACCAAAAAAATATTTTTAATGTCTTTTCCCCTTTAAAAATTGTTTACCAAGTAATTTTGACCACACCAAATGTCAGATTGATTGGTTTTTTATGTGTACAAGCCAAAAATAAATAAAAAGTGGGTTTTGAAGATCCAAAGGATCTAATAACAATGGAGAAGTGTGGGGGATTAATCAGTTGTTCACTTTTTATGAGTTTCAAAACAAAATTTAAACTTATCCCCTACAACCTTCTTTGATTTATTTCCTTGTCATATTTTACTAAATACTCTTCCAGGAAAATACTAGAATGAATGTAAATCGCAAAATATTTATAAGGTCCATCCTCAATGTGAGAACCAATATCCTTACCATTGTCACTCACATGAGTCTATTGAAATTAATGATTATAAATAAGTAACCAAATCTTATTCCAACTCCCATTTGGAACCGTATATTTTCCGATAGGGATGATTATTCTGACTCCTTATGTTTATGAAGTTTCATACAGAATGACTGATAAAAAAGAATAAACAATTTGTTCAATTTTCCACACAAAAGCTCAGTCTGAATCATTAGTTGATATGGTTGTATTTAATTTTATCAGTATAATTAACTCAATATGATTCTCCCTTACTCAATATTAACTTCTCAAAATCTACTCAGAAACATAGTTTGGTCTTCCTTAATCTGATCAAGACAATAAAATATTTTCAATTCAATGTTTCTTAATAAAGTTATCTTATCCAGTTTACAGAACATTCAAGTATATGATCTTCTAATATGATATCTTTTTGGAAATAACATTCACATTAAATTATTCTGAAAACTGCATTTTTCATTTTTTTTAAATGATAATGAACTGAAAACTATTTATAGGTATCTCAAAAAAGAGAAGGTAGCATGAAAACATTCCTTGGATCCTAAAATTTAAAAAATATTATAATCACTCACATTTAAACATACATTTTTACATCATAAAATGATTTCAAATTTCTCTATGATTTAATAAAAAAGTGAATTTCATGATTGACCTCTTTAACTCTTCATAAAACCTGTGGAATATTCTTTTTGATTATGTTTTATAATCAACATTCTCAAAACATTTATCCATTATTTATTTTGATGTAACTTAAATATCATTAATACAATGGACCTTCCATTGCATTAGCTTCCTCTACTCATTTCAATATTTATTTATTTATTATCTCATTACGATCTATATTCCATTATTAGCTCATTATGGTATAAATTTATTTAACATCACTTTATGATATCCATTTCATTCAATGCTCATTATTATATCTATTTATTTATAATCACATTAAGATATATCACTAACTCATAGATCATTATGATTTGCCTTTCTTTTTTAGAGTTAGTATGATTTAATTTCCTTCTCATAGTCATTTTTATCATTTTTCCTACTTGTACTTAGTCTGATAGAATTATTATAAAGATTTAATTATCAATATGATGGAATAATAATTATAATGGGATTATCTACTCCACATCATTGAAATTCTTCCAACTCCATAAGTATCAAAAATTATGAATTCTAAAATCTCATGATCTCGATAATTATGGATATGAGCTATGTCGGGATTTCTACAACTGTGAAAATCATTATGATTTCTCCATTTCTTCCTATGGTTTTATCATAATATTTTCATGATTTTTAAGTATTTTTTGAGCAGAAAAGAATCATCTAATTTATTTTTGGATTTATGAAACCATTTTAACTCTTTAATTCACAATATTCATTCATAACAATTAAATAATAATACAAATTATTCACTAATTAAATTCTATATTTATTTAAATTGGCGAGTCTGATGGATCATGATTATTATACAGATATACCTGATACCGATAGTGTATTCAATCAATAACATCATCTTTCTAACCTCCTTTGCATCTAGTGATACCCATTCTAATACTCTCTATCAGGTTCTTCTTAGTTATATCACATGGGTCATGAAAAATAAAATTCTTAAAAGAAAAAAAATTCTCCCCATTTTTGTTGGGTTCAAAATTTCATCAACTTTCAACAGTATCACAATGATGATTACGAAGGAAAAAATATGATCATAAATAATAAAAACATTCTTATTCCACAAATTTAAGCTATCAATAAATAAATAAACATTTTTCTAAATATTTATCACAACGTTGCATTGTTTTTCCAAGATTTAATATCAATATGTTGAAGTTATTATGGGTTTGATAGTTCCACGTACATTTTAGTGTTTTAAAACACTAAAACGTGCTTATGAACATCCTAAAAACTCTTCAGTTTATATTGATATTTTTTGGTTTCCTACATTTCACAATTCAATATATTGTCATTATCTAATGATTTCCATGAAATAAAATGATATTTTCCTAGTTTTGACCCACTGATAGTCTTTAAGGGGGTTTTAAACATTAATAAGTGTTGACTGATTAATTCCTATCACAACGCGTTTTAGATGGAATTTTTTTCTACTAATACACATCATAAATAACACAGTAGTGGTTGTACAATGAATTCACATAAATTTTAGTTTGTTTTCATTCATTTTGACAATTCCATTCCCATTTTAGTGGTTTAATATACATAAAACATATTTACAGTCATATTGGGAAATGGTTATTTAGAATGAAATATTGTCAATTCATCCATTTCAAAATTCATTAGATGGTCATGGTCCATTAATATCAAGGAAATATAAAACCATTTACCTCATTTTTATCCATAGAACTTGTATTTAATGTCTTTTATAGATATAAGAATTTTTTAACATGTAATTATCAGAACACCGAATGGTGGATTGATGTTTTGTCTTTACGTATACATAAAAAACTTCATTGGTGGTTATCACACGATGTCACATCAATCTAAGAAATTTTTCTATGTTTTTAACCATTTTATGGATGATTTAGTGTTTTAAAAAAGAAAAAACACATTTACAACCATCAGGGTAAAATCGTCATTCATAATGAAATTTCATTAATTATTATATTTCACAATTCATTCTATAGTGTTTTCCCCTAATATTAGTCAAATGCGAAGTCATTTTATGGTTTTGACACCCTAAAACCTATATTTTAAAGGATTTTATACCATTATTAAGTGATTCTTGATCAATTTTAACCACACCGCATGTCGAATTGACATTGTTTCAATGCATATGCGTCAAAAATAACTCATTAGTGGTTATACCAAGATTTCAAATAAATTTTGAGGTATTATTATATGGTTTTGACAATTCCTTTAATGTTTTTGTGTTTTAAAACAATATAAATGTGTTTTTAACAATCCTAGGAAAAACCATAATTTGGACTGATGTGTCATAAATTAAAAAATTTGAAAATTAAATCTGCATTTTTTATATAATAATTTCTGGGTAATAAAATGTTATTTTTTCTGGCTTTTAACCCCTCATTAATTGTTTTTAAAATATCTGTATCATTAATAAGTGTTTACCAAGTAATTTAGAAAAGGATACACATCATGTTGATATTTTTCTATGCCTACACATAAAAAATAACTTAGTCGATGTTATCCCATGATTTCACATCAATGCAAGACAATTTTATATATTATTTATTATTCCAAAAAATTTTAGTTTTTTAAAACACAAAAAATATATTTATGACCATCTGGGGAAAACTGTAGTTTACAATGAAATTATATCAGTTCTCTACAATTCCAAATTAAATAAATTGTAATTTTCTCTTCATTTTCGAGAAATCTGATATCGATTGACTGATATTGTCCCCCGAAACATTTGTAAAGGCATTTATACCATTAAGAAGTGCTCACTGAGTTATTCCAACCACACCATAGGTTAGATTGATGTATTGTTTGGGTACACATAAAAAATAACTCAATAGTTCTAATACCAAGATTTGACATCAATATATGGTTTTTTCTACTATTTTTACAATCTCATGTACATTTTAGTGTTTTAAAATAATAAAACCACATTTATGAAAATAATAGGAAAACTGTTGTTCTGAATGGAATGCCATCAGTTCCTAAATTTCAAAATTCAATCAATGGTCATTGTCTTATGATTTTTTGGAAATCTAACATTGTTTGTCTAGTTTTAATCCCCT
The DNA here is from genome assembly GCA_963277665.1 of Viscum album. NCBI lineage: Eukaryota > Viridiplantae > Streptophyta > Magnoliopsida > Santalales > Viscaceae > Viscum > Viscum album. The sequence goes on from OY728123.1 coordinate 825,380,255, forward strand.
GCCACTTGTTTTTAAAAGGGTTTTGTACCTTCTAGAAGTCTTCAACAAGTCAATACCAAGAAAACACGAAAGGATTGTTTTCAAATATATGTATAATGATATATAATTCATTTTTTACATGTAGTAATCAACCACATGTCAATATGGCACAATATGTTATCTCTATGACTCAAAATGCATGTTTTCTATATAAAAGTGTAATATTAGTTTTATTTATGTATTTTTAATGTGTTCATTGAAATTGGTGAAATGATCTATGGGATTTAGATTTTGCCTATGTAGGATAAACTATAATGCTATAAATTTTCTCCCGGATAATGGAGGTCATCCAAAATATTACATAATCTAAATCATTTTCCAGGTTTAATCCCCATTGATCTTATGATTTCCTATAAGAGTCTTGTTGTTGAAATTTTTTTCAATATGGAAATTTCTATTTATGATTCCCAATTAACGACGATACTTGATCCCCCACTACATTTAGTAGTAATGTGTGATTCCACCTAAACAAAAATACCGATGAAGTTTTCCCAAAACCATTCTTTATAAACATTAGGGATGATCCATCCCTAAAACAATTTAAACAACATTATTATATGAAATTTATGATGATTGTGAAGGATTCGCATCCTAGACTTTATGAATTTTAGTCAATTAATACAAAAATTTAAACAATGATTTTTTAAAATATCTAAATTTCGTAATATTATTTAATTAATAAATTTTAAATAATATTTTTTGTTATTATAAATATATCAAAAAATAATGAATATTATGTTATAACATGAAACATGCCTCAATCCTAATTAATTGAGGTGAGATAAATGTATCAAATGACACCAACTTGACATCGTTTGATCCAGGTATTTGTCCCAATTAAATTGGGTTTAATGATTATTATTTTTTAAAATATATTATAAATTATTACTTTTTTATCTTAATAAAATAATAGGAAATGGCCATAAAAATTCTTTACTCCAACATATTTAGTAGGGCCATTTAAAAAAATTCCATCGGGATTCCTATGACCTTCTTACCGTATCATTGTTCAGCCACCAAAGTAATAAAATTCAATAGCTACTATAAAAAAAATACAAGCATATTAAAAATCCAAGAAATATAATTAAATGACATAAATAATAATGAGTCATAATGAACTATTTTTTTATTTTCTTGAATATCTATGAGACACAACATTTTGAGGAATGACTTGATTCTCTCATTTTATAGTGTTTAATGATAATTCATACAAAATATAGAAGAATTAATAAAAATTTAATTACATTGTGATTATGTTATTATGTTGCTGAAAAATACCCAATTACCTCATGACACTCTTCACAGTAAATATCAACAAAAATATTTCATTTCTCATGAAAAATTCCTTTTAGAACATTCTCAAACAACTATCATGAATTGAAAAAAGATTCCTTAACCTAAATCCATAATCTGAAATAAAAATATATGAATTTATTACACAAAATATTGAAATTTCGTGGTCATGAAAGTGAGTCAAGGGAATAAAAATGAAAAAAACATCTACAAATAAAAAACATAAACTATATAGGTATATTACAAAAGTTAACACATGTATTCTAAATTAGTCGTCATGGATTATTAAATTAATATTACCTTTACATGTGTATCAAAGACATGTTTTTTAAAATCTGTAGGAATATGCCTCCCATATTTATAATTAATGGGAAATCTCACAATCTTATAAGAAAGCTACCATGAATGTAACTTCAGAATCCTAAATCATCACTAGTGATCCCCCAAACTCATCAAATGGAAAAATAATCATGAAGTCCTTTATGTCCCATACTCCTTCCTTATTCATACATGTATACCTTCTATGGTTTAATATATATATTTGAAAATATCATTGAATAATTAATCATATATATTGATTTATTGAAAAATGAAATACATACAAGTAATAATAACTTGAAAATATCCCCTAGATGGAAGGATGTCTAGCTACACCATCTCTAGAGGTGAATCCGAAAGTGGGATACAAATGACATATGGGAAAAAATGTCTCTATATTAGTCATGGGTACAAGGAAATCACTAGGATGTATATAATATTATGGTAGTGGTGGAATTCTATAATATTTGGATCGGCTAGAATCTAGAATTTGTTTTTCATGATTCATGCAATTCATATGATTAAGGTATATTAAATGTATAAAAAACTAAGAACTAAAATCATTTTTCAAAAAAAAACTACAACAATTTATCTTTGTATGAAACAATTTAAATTTATAATTTATAATATATTTTATTTACCAATTTCTACATTAAATTTTTTCTATCTTTATTATCATCATTTTTTTTAACCTCCATTGTGAAGGGTCCTTTATTTTCACCCACTCATGAGTGTTTTAATTTTTTTATATTGTTATGAAAAAACAATACATTTTTTATGGTAGATGAGGTTCACTATCACAATGAATCAATTGATCATCATAAACCATATAACATAATTCTCTCTTCATTTAGTGTACAATAACACTCCATCCATCTTTTATTTCATCACACAAATAATAAATCACCGCCTCTTGTAAATCCAAGATAAATGGATCATGCTCTACATGCCCATAGGTATCCACGAAAGTGTATAGAGGTAATATATAATGAATCTATCATTATACCCTTTTTAATGATTACCTAATATCATTTGAATAAAAGAGTTGAAACTGGACATGATAGTTTAATTCAACTATACCATTCATCTTCCATGTGTAACCCACCGCTTTGAGTGTAAATACACCATTATTTTGAGTTTTCAAGTAATTATCTAAATAAATTGTATTTAACTTAAATAAAAAATTATTATGGGATCAAATATATTAGCTTACCTTTCAATACCTCAACCCAAAAAAATCAAATCATTCAATATTTCAGCTTTGTTGTAAACAAAAATTATCTATAAATAAAGATATAATTTGAAACTTTTATCATATAAAAAATAACTACATGTTAGTAATATTAATATGAGTTCATTCTTACATGATGGGAAAACCATTCAGTAAGCTCCATGTTAACAACTTTGATAATTCTAGCACATTTTGATCTCAACCCTTTAGTCGCCACCTTATTTTTAGTTAAAATTCTATAAAAAATTGATCTGGAATAACACAATTTAGTCAAACATTTTTTTGTTAATGTGGAAACTCTAATTAAGTCTTTGTAAAATTTGAAAACATTCCAACATTTCATCCAAAATTTGGAAATACAGATGACTGGTCATCCCAATGAGAATTATTGGAGATAACAACAGCACATATAGAATGATTTAATCCATTCTCGATCCCATCCAAATACATAGAATAGAAGATAAATCACTGTATGAATATGTATCCTTTAGTAATAGAGCCATGTGGATGAGAATTGTTCCTCACATATGATTTCAAATGACAAAGGTACCTGATGGAAAAAATAAGAAACATATTACTTAAATTTATGCAATGATTTTATAATATCTTATTCACCAATGAAAATGAATATAATATCATCATAATTCTTATTTGTATACATCAATCGAGTTTGTATTGGCCCACCATGTTGAGATTCTTCAACCAAACGAATAGTCAAATGAATCATAAATATGAAGAATGAAAAGGGAAAGATGATCTATAAATGACATAGTGTCAAAAAAATTATTTCTTGAAGATTATAAAGATCAGTGGTATTTGGATTTTTTTCACAAATATATATCAAAAAAACACAAAACTCAATTAAAACCTCATTTAATTATTCAAGAAATGTATTACACAAATAAAATGACAATAATTACTATATCTAAATTTGTGAGTCAGGACATTTCAATCCAGGTAACTTGTGATATTTTAAGTCAATTCACCTTCACATGTAACTTAAATATCCATATGGACCTTTTACATTCATTGAATTTTGGAGGAACAAATTTTTTTGATGATTTTTTTGAACAATTTTCAAAGGATACGTGAACTTCTCAATTTTCAACAAAACATGTATTATATTCATTGAATCCAAATACTTATTAACATTAATGTGATCATTTGATTTACCCTTCTCATTAAGAATGGTAGAAATTATATTTTCGTAGACATTGTTCTCAATATTCATTATGTAAATATTATGATGTATCAAATTAAACAACCTATAAAGATGTTTGAAAAATATAATTTTGTGTTTCGATTGTTGGGTTACAGATTCATTGTATGTTGTATATCTTGACATTTTCCACTTTTTTAAAATTGATTACATTTTACAAATTCTTCAATAAAATTCATTAATTGTCACAATATTTTTGTACCAGAGAACAGATTCGATGACTTTACAATTTAAATATATCCATTAAATCCTGTTTTTTTAAACCATTGTTTATGCGAAGCCACAGGAAATCCGCAATGACACATAAAAAACTATTTCATAAATTATAGTATCATTTAGGTTGAAAACCAAAATTTGAAACTACAAAAGAAAAACCAGTATGAGTGTTCAAACAAATAATATTTCATAGTCTAAGAATTCCATTAATTCTTCACATTAATGCATCATGCATTTTGAATAGCTTTCATTTTGTAGCATCATATGTTTCTACGCCATCATACTAAATTTCTATGAATTATATGATTAATGGATGAAGGAATAAGTAAATTTCATTTCAATTAAATTTGTTTACAGGAATAATCATCTAAATAGGGAAATAATTATTCTTCATACACATCCATTGAGGTAGATTATAGGGGATCGAAAAAACCTTCCAAATGGTATATTTTTTACGTAAAGTTCCAAAAGGGGTAAAACCATTATAATAAAATCCCAAACATATATTATTATGATCTTAAGAAAATATTGGATATATAGAATAAAAAATCAACCATGATGTTGAATATTATAGATTTATAATCAATCCATCGTTAATATCATGAGTATTCCACTTCATGTCATATATAGTCTTAGACGACATGTATAAGAGCACTACTCTTTATTACACACTTAGTCATGATTTATGAACTAAAATATTCACATGATAAAACATACATGATCGATAATTTTAGTGTCTTTGGTTCTTAGAAATATTTAATAATGACTTAAAACATGAAACATAGCATCTTTATTGAAAACTTCCATTCCATACATAGCATTGCATGGGATATCCTGAGGACATGCATAAGAAAAGGGTGAGCTATAAATCCCATTAAGGGAGTAAACAAGGATTAACATGAAGAATAAAATACATTTCCATAAAAAGGCATATCAGTGGAGCATAAAAGAAACATGAACATAAAGGCACGATATAGCATGATTATCATAACATGGAAATGGGGCAACAATACTAACCATGGTATTAGCATGAGCCAAGGCTCAGTGCACATGGAGCATGAGTAAAACCTCATTGAACATGAATTATAATGAGTAAACCATCATTATACTTAAATTGGAATGATTAAACACTCATTGAACATGATGTATCATGATATTAATATTTACCCTATGCATTTTTTTTCTATCAAGACACATCCTTCTTAAAAATTTCATTCCATGCATAACCCTGTCACATGGATCATACAACATTTAATTATTCAACATCATCATTTATTCCATGATAATGGAATGTGGAATAATTACATGAAACTCTATAATCAATATGTAAATCCTAATAATGGTTAATACCCTTGATAAAGAAATTGGCATGGTATTCACTACATAATGACATTGGCTTGGAAAATCCCGGTGCAACATCAGCTGCAAAACGGTGTGATATAAGAATACATAAAAATGGTTGATGATAGAGAAATTGTTTTCTCATCATATTTACCTAAAATGGTTGGTCAGGTGGTCGTATAGATACAATTCCCAATATATATAATTTAATATTAGATTAATAATACAAAAGAATTTCTTGAATGTAAATGATCAGAGAAAATTCCATATGGAATTTCGGCTTGGTAACGATTGTACATGACGAGAATTAATGAGAGAGAAACGTGTATCTCTTCATTTAAAAATAAAGAGGGATGTATGTGGGAGGTCAAAAACAATACCCCAAAATTTATAATTAAAAATATAAGGGCATAACAACATAAAGACAATTGGATAACAATGGGAAAGGAAGGAATCCCTTACAGGGAAGTGTGGTCCCAAAGGAATAGGAGGGGCTTGAGAGAGGCTTCATGAGAGTTTGGGGCACTATGGATGGATTCTATATAGAGGAGGTACATTTTGGTTGGGTTCCAAGGTCTTTGAATGAAGGGGAAGTGGGGTATTGGGGCAGTTTACATAGGAAAATAAAGTGTGTTCTTTATTATTTATGTTTGGGACATCAAACATTAAACAAAAAAAACCACAAATAGGCACCTGTTTTTTTTTTCAAAGATGAGTGTAAAATAATATTTTATGAGGAAAATTTATGAACTTCTTTAAATATTACAGTTTATTAGGTTTAGGTGAGTAACACTCTAAAGGAAATCAATTTACAATGCTAAATTTTTTATAAGTATTTGAGGGTCCACTAAAGCTTTGTAAAATAAATCAAACAAACCTAAAAACACATTATTTTATTGGTAAAACAAATATTGGCCGAAAATATTGTTTATATTATTTTATTACATCACTATTGGGTCATTATGATGTCTTAAAATTCATTATATATTTAAAAAGTATTTAATTATTAACCAAAAAGTTGAATGTCTCAGAAAATTATAAAAAATTCAACATTTGATAATTTTGAGATTTAGAATACACAAAAAATATTCATTTTATGTATATAAGTTTCTAAATAAGAGAATTGTTTACTTTAAAAAAACCTATATTTATCTAAAATTTATGGGTTTTGACAAAAATTGCATTAAAACATTGTTAAAAATCACAATTGTATTCATAAAATGAATGTATACTCTCTATATAAAAATAGTGTACAAAATTATAGTAATTGGGACTCCTTACATAACCCCTTATAACACCAAAATATGACTAATGGGTAAGGTGTGTGATTGTGACATACTCTTGGGGTGGCTCAGATTACATTTCTTGGATGATTATCTCTATCAACTTTCACTTCTCTAATAAGCGATTCCGACCGCGCATAACGTGCTGAAGCTCGACTTGGGCTTAGACAAGTGTGAATCCCAATGACTACACATCCTTTCCGATCTTGGAAAAAATGGGCTTCTTAGGGAGTAATTCAAATGTATGAGTCCATCACGTCCATTTTCAGAGTAAATTGGATTTGTGAAAGCCCTATTACTATTCTAATCATGTGGTCACTAGTCAGTGGCTATATTAGCAATAGAAAAAAATTCATAATGTTATTTTCAAATCCAAAACATAGAACCAAAGATGTTCGTAATTTTTATATAACCATTTTACATAATTACACATTTAAATAGATCAAGAAGAATTTTCATTAATGGACTTTTGGATAGTTACAATCATCCCCCCTTAATAATTTTTTCCCTTGAAATTTAGTTTTACATTCAAAGCCGTAAACAAGTTCCAGTTCTTTTCTATCATTTCCTCAATGATGTCTTAATTTGTTCTATCATCATTGAATTAATATTGAAAGGGTTCATTCATCAGAACGGTACGTTAGGATAATTTAAAAATTTTCTACTTCCTTATCAAACAAACACCTCAGGTATCTCGATTTATATTGATGGAATAATTGATAAGTCATTAAAAAGGTATTTCCTATATATAATTTTGAAATAACTTCTGGAACTTTTTTTTTATAAAATAAATCTTACTAATTCATCTTCAAATATTTTAAAATAGGGCTTTGTTAAATAAGTTTTTGAAATTCCGTAATGAAGAAAATATATAATTCGATACATATATGTTGCTTGGAGGTCTCCATATATTTCCACATCTAGAAAATTCTTATGTGCTTCATAATTTTCAAATAAAGAAATAAATCTGAAAAAACCCTGATGGTAATTCCCCAGCATAACATGGAAATAATCTTGAAAGAGCAATATTCCCCAATAAAATATACTTGATCCATGAATGAACCATGCAATGGTAAAGGTATTGGATGTGTCAAAAATCTGTTTGTAGGTAACTTAGGTATTTAAAAACATTCAAAGTCATTTGAGAATGACCTTAACATGATCTTTCAAAGTAGTTCTTCAGGAAGAGAAAGAAGAGTTGTTCTTGATCTTCCTCCTCCCATATTTGAACTACAAAATTGGGAATACAATTAGAGGGTTTGAATTCATGGGTATTGAGCATAAAAATGGAAACATAGAACATAATAGTATTATCTTGTAATAGAGCAGTATAACCTAACATGTGACTCCTTTTATTTAAATCGATATTATTCTTGATCTAATTAATAATTGAAAATTTGTTGGGTTTTTATTCCCTTAATAATAATCTATACTAATCATATGTATTTACCCAAGAATATCCCCAGGGAGTGTCATAACCAATAGTGAAACAAGGCCTACTTTCAAGTACCAAGATACCCTGGATCATTCCTGAAACTCCATGTCAGAGTTTTCACTCAAAATTACATTTGTCCTAGAGCCGCCTCTACCTAGTCATATCCAAAAATGGTTGTATTTTTTTGATAAACTACTTACTCAATACTAAACAAACATATGGGAATTTTAATTATACATAGTATTATCCCAAAGGGTATCACTAGGGTTTTTAATCCTAATCCAAATAATAACTATACCTATCCAATGATACAAACTATACCAAACCAACTCTTTATTACACACATAGACATGATTTATTACATAAAATCATCACCCGATGAAACATAGAATATGGAGAGGTTTAGTGTATTTTAGGATTAGGAACATTTCATATTGAATTAAAAAATAAAACAAAACATCTTAATTGAATACATTTTTTAAATGATTTATACATTTTATCATACATAGCATTGCATGGGATAACCTGGGGACATGCATAAGAAAATGGTGAGCTATATAGACAAGTAATAATGTAAAAGAGGGATAAAATGAAGAATAAAATACATGTTAGTAAATAGGTATGTCAAAAGAGTATAAAAGAAACATGAACATAAAGTCATGATATAGCATGATTATCATAACACGGAAAAGTGGCAAAAACACATAACATAGTATTAGCATGAACCAAGGCTCGTCGCACATGGAGCATTAGTAAAACCTAATTACACCAGAATTAGAATGTGTAAACCCTCATTTCACTTGAATTAGTATGATTAAACCCTCATTTTATTTGAGGTATCATGATACTAATATTTACCCAATGCATTGGAGCACTATCAGGGCACACCATTCTTAAATATTTCATTTCATGCTAGTGTGCCACATGAATCATACAACATGGAATCCTACAAAAACTTCATTTATAACACGATAATGGAATATGTAATGAATACATGAAACTCTATAATCAATACGTAAATGTTCATATAGGTGAATACCCTTGATAGTCAAATGGGCATGGTATTCACTGCACAATGATTTTGGCTTTGAAAATCGCGGTTCAATTTCAATAGCATAACAATGTCACATAAGAATTCAAAAAAAATGGTTGATGAGAGATAAAGGATTGTATCATCATATTTACATGAAATGGATTGTAAGGGGGTCTTATAGATACATTTCCCCACAAAATAAATGTAATTTTGTATTCATAGTACAAAAGATTTTCTTGAATGTAAATGAAGAGAGAGAAATTACTTATAGAATTTCAGCATGGTAATGGGTGTACATGAGAGGATTTAATGAGGGAGAATAGATTCTAGCATTTTTCAAACATAAATAGGGAAGTATGGGGAGGTTTGAAACCATTCCCCAACATTTAAATTTTAAAATATAAGGGCATAACAACTTAATGTAACACGGAGAAAAATGAGAAAGGATGGAATCCCTTATATGGAAGTGTTGTCCTAAAGGATTGGTAGGGGCTTAAGAGAGGATTATTGAGAGATTGGGAAGAATTGGGAGGATTATAGAGATATGATTTAAGGGATTGGTCATGTAACAAAGGCTTTTAGTGAGGCAGATGTGGGATCGTGGGTGGGATTATATAAAAAGGAAAGGGAATTTTTTATTATTTAGGTTTTGGACACCACACAATAAAAAAATCAAAACCACAATCCAGCCCATGGTTTGTCCAATGGTTTTCCTAAAGTGGAGTCAAAACCAATATTTTATAAGGCCAGTGGAAGGACATATTAAAATAAACGTGATTCTTATGTTATGGTGAGTAACACATTCAAGGAAATCAATTTAAAAAGATAAAATATTTTCTAAGTCTACGAGGGTCCACTAAAACATTGTAAAATAAACCAAACAAACCTAAAAAACAATATTTTATTGGTAAAACACATATTGGCAGAAGATAATGTTTATAATATTTTATTACATCACCATTGGGTTCTTTTGGTATAATGAATTAAATTATATATTTAAAATGTATTTAATTTTTAACAAGAAAATCGACTGTCTCAAAAAATTGTGAAAAATTCACTCTTGGATAGTTTCGACGTCCTGACTCCAATAGAAATCCAAATTTTATCTAAAAAAAGTTATAAATATATTAATTTATTACTTTTAAAATAAAAACTGATATTTATAAAAAAACCTATTTTTTATAAAAATTGCATTCAATCCAAAATAAAAATCACAATCGAATTTATAATAATTATACAGTCATTTAAATTTAATTGAAATTAATTTAGTAAAAAAATTTAATTAAAATATTATTTAATTCAAAACTCTATTTATTCTTCAAAATAAATTTCCAAATTTTCTAAAAATTATATTTTTTTAGAAAACAATAAAATGATTGTATATTATGTATACAAAAATAATGTATATAATTATAGTACTAGGGTTTCATTTCCTAACCCCTTATAACACCCACATATGATCGAAGGGTAAGTTGTGTGATGGTTACTGACTCTTGGGGAGCCTCAGATTACATCACTCGGGTGGTAATCTCTATCAACTTCCACTACTCTAATAAGTGGTTCTGTTCGAGCTTAACATGTTGATGTTCAGCTTCAGATTGGTCAATAGTGAATCCAAATGGTCACATATCCTTTCCAAGCTATGAAAAAAGGTTTTTGTATGGATAAATTATATTGGATGAGGACATCACATCCATTGTATGATTAAATTGGGTTTTTAAAAGCACTATATATATTAATCATGTAATTGATGTTCAACGACTATATTAGAAACAATCACATTTTTAACAGTATTTAAAACTCCAAAACATAGAACCAAGGAAGTTCATATGTTTTATATAACCATTATACATAATAATAAATTTAAATCAATCAACAATAATTTTCATTCCTGAAATTTGGGGACGCCACAACTTGAATAATATTTACATGCGTGGATTCAGAGGAAGGTAATAAATTTCCCTTATAGGTGTATTCTTCTCCATTTTCTTTCAAGGATTGCATTGATTTATACTCTCCTTATTTTCCATTGACATCAATATTATTGTATGACAGCTTGTGAAATATTCTTTATATGTCTCTTATCACCAGTAAATCATGCAATCAATAGGGAATTAATATATCCTTGTATAATCAATTTTAATTTTGATGATGACTTTCTTCTTTTCATAAAATGATATGGGGATCATAGCTTTTTTATATTATACATTAATAAACATTAATATCAAGGAAATATAATTTTTAATAATTACATAGAGACACAAAATATGGTAGTACATATGTGAGAAAGGCAACACCAAATATTTGGATGACCCTTCATATAGTTCTTATTGTTTGTATTCAACTAATTCCTAAAAATAATTTTCTTAACTCTAATGTTCTGAGAAATATAAACCTACTCAGGATTTTTTTATGGTTCTTTTGATATATTAAAATCATTGACATTGTGTTCTACAAATCCAAATGCTCTATTTAACAAATTTCAAACTGAATTTTATTCAGTCGTGTCCCATTTTAATACATTGATGGTATTTTATATATTTTTACTTTAAAAAATTTCTGAATCACTATTCACAATCCAACATACATATAGGGAATGAATATTTTTCAATATCTAATGATCATAATCACCGTTTCAATTCAACCATCTCTTGAATTTACGAATAGCACACATAGATTTTATTCTTTAATCCACTTATTAGTTTGAAATTTCATAGTTTAAATTTTATTTCCAAACACATGACATACTGATTTGTGTTTTAAGATAAAATAATAAAACTTTTATCCATAGGTATTAGATTTTATTCTCCATATACATTTGGACATAATCTCATAAATATTTATTAAAAAAAGGTATAATAAAAACTAAATATCACCCAACTTCACTATTAACTCTTTCATAAAAACTATAAAGGAAAATGGGATAAATCAAATAATGAAATATTCATTTATACAGTTATAATATTAAAACATGATTATAATAAATTATAATTTCTCACTAATATATAAGTTTAATGACATAAATTAGATTACCAACAAATTTTAGCATAATGGAAACCCATGAACATTCTAAAAGAAATCGAATATTTCGTCCTGAATTGAGATTTGGAAATTGAAGTTTCATCCTCAAAAAAGATAAAATTAGATTTTAGGATAAAATATGATCTATATGGGATAGAATAAGACTCTAGATAATTGTATTTTAACATAGATATATGCTTGGAAAAAATAATATTTAATGATGTCAGCGTGGGAAAAAACATCTACATTAAAGTTGATAAAAATATTTCAATTTTTTATTTTTTATATGTATATGATATTATATTTGTTGTAGGAAATCATAATCGAGTATCAACTAATTTTTTCTAACAAAGGAGGGTTCATTCCATTGAAAAATTATCTATAATGATCAATGTTTGAACCATTTCCATAGTTCATACAAAGACCAAGAGCACCCCTTTAAAAATATGAATCCAAAGTAGACATTTTTTTGGACATCACACACTATTCTATGACTAATATCAATAAGCATATATGTTTTTGGTTTTAATATATTCTTATTCATCATTATATTATTTATGGTCCACCATTTAGTATGTTAATTAATTTTTTTACATTGAGTGGATCCAAAAAATCAAAGATTATATGATAAGAGGATATATTATCAAATATTTGGAAAAACATTTAGGAGTTTATGATTCATATCAAAGGATAATGAATAAGTAATTTTACTCAAAAAAATTATATAATATAACTATTTCACATAAAACCATGTTAGTTGAAAAAAATCTTTAATATTATGTTGGATGTTTCAGTTACCTTAAACAATAATTGATAATCATGCATGTAAATTTATCCCTAAATACTCTATCATTTTTAAATTTATTTTAAAAAAAATGATTCCTCGCATAATATGAAAACATGAATAATTATAATAAATTTGAAAATGTTCTAATATATCATTTTCAAGGGATTTTTTCATAGATACCTCTCCTGGGCTGGTGATGAAACCATGTGTAACCCAAACCATACCACCAATTGGTCATTAGTTACAATATAGTCTCAACTATGCATATATCAAAAAATGGAGACATTAACATATAATGAAAAACATGAAATTCATTAATATAAAATAAAAACTTTGAAATTATAAAGGATATAGATTTTACAGGTGACTTTTATATTAAAAAATTATTATTTTTAATTTAATTTAATATAAAAAAATTAATGATTATTTTAACTCCAACATAATCACATCATAATCCAAAAAACACATTATAAACCAAATTACATATAAAAATAAATATATATAAATATATATATTAATGCTGAATGGAAAAAATAGATTATAAAATTTTTTCACCCCCAATTGACCATCTAATACTACAAAATAAATGATTTGGAGTGATTACAGGGATGGTGATACAACCTTTATGGGGTCATCCATTCCATTGAGGAGGGTATTTGAGCTATAGAGGAGGGGAACCGGGCTTGAGATAGGTAGGTTAGAGGGGGAGGTTCTTGTGTCACTAAAGAGTAGGAGAACTGTGGGGGAGAGGGAGGTCAAAGGGGGGGGGGGGTTGTGGTGGTTATGGTCACTACCGAGGATATAATTGTTATGTCTATGTGTGGGGGTAATGAGGGTCACTGATGGGATGTCATGTTCAGACATGGAGGGGAGGTCAAGATTTAATGGAAGGGGGGATAGGGGTTGAGGTCACGTAGAGGGAGTTGGAGAGGGGGTGGAATTAGGGATTTTTTAAAAACATTTAGCGGTAGTTTAATTGAAACAACTAATAATGTCAAAAACAGATATATGGGTGGCTTGATACAACCACCACTATATTATATTTTTTTAACATAATTTACTTCATGCATGTTACTAAAATTTCTTCTATTTAGTGTTTTTTCGTAGTTGAACCAAATGTTCAATGATATCATAGGAGTGTAAAACAGTATTATAGTACATTATAGTAGTCCAAATACACAAACAATTTCAGAATAAAAGATATTTGAAAATATATTTCTATAAAATATATTTCACTATGCAAACAATAAAAATTGAAATCCAGAAAAAAAAATTTAAAAAGGAAAAAACAAAAAAAATATCCAATAAAGGTAATGGAAATTTAAAAAAATAATTCATTAAAATCCCAAAAAACATCAAAACATTTTGAAAATTATATTTTATTGACAAGCACCAAAATACTCTCTCTAGATTATTTTGTAAATTAGAGTGATAAAAATATTCTCATTTATTCTCCTAATACACACATTTAATTAATATTTTCAATAAATGTGTATATCAAAAAAATTATTGGAGTATTAAAAGATCATTTATATCAAAAAATGGAATTAAAAACTATATTAATTAACTAAAACATGAAGTGTAAAGTACATATAAAATATGAAACATTGATTTCCCACTCTATATCATGTATCATTAGGATTCACTATTGAAAATATATCGTCATTATCCCTGGAATCCATTATTAACATGGTTCCAAAGGGCTTCAACCATTTTAGAAATAAAAAGTGGGTAACAGGAGTGATGCATAATTTAAATAATATGTTAATTTTCATTAATAGTCTTGTGAAAAACTCAACCTTGAAATGTAATAAAATTTTAAATGATAACATTAGCTTTCATCTAAACTCCAAATACTATTATCTATTTCTATATTTCATTAGGATGGGTTATCTCTTAATTCTTGACCTAATTCCTTAATATAATAAATCCTTCATAATGAATCATAAAAAAAGTGATTTAAAAATCATATCCCATGGGAATGCCTATCTAGGAGTTCTTTTAGGCACAGTCATCATGCAATGAGTGAAGGTAGAGTTGATACACAACATTCCTTTTTCAATATGATCACCCATTGGTTTCTCAATCCCACGTATTCACCAACATTCCAGTATCTAGATTGGTAGTTAATTTCTAGGAAACCCCAAAATCTTAACCATTCTAGAACATCAGGATGTTAACAGACACAAAAATTTCAATTGGGTTTTTACTAAAATTATCTTACTTTAATCCCCAAAATATCTATATTCATCATAGAAAATAACTAATAATTTCAATAATACCAAGTGAGACAACTCATACCTACACACCCACATCTTGTGTTGAAAACTCATTCCTTAAATACAGGATTTGATAAAAATAATATTACCCAAGATAAAAATATATACACATCAAATTATGTTTAGGAAATAAATACTACATATTATAATAATATAAAATTCCATGAATGGATTGTTCAGTGTCTATGAAAACTAGATATATATGAAATTTATTTTAAAATACAAGTAAAATTTTATCTATAATAAATCCCTAATAGGCCTACTTCTAAAATTCTCATATTTTATACTCAGCCACATGACCTATGGAAGGGGATCAAAAAATGGGGTGATATAAAACTCTTAGTAATGGAAAATTTATCAATATTTCATAACGGTTAACATTATAAGAATAATAGAATTCATGATCATTGGAGAAATATATTATTAAAAAGATATGGAATAATAATATAGTCCATATTTCATGATATTAGAACAAGAATTATCAAATGAAAAAACATGTACCATGGAATAAAATATATTATTAAAAATAGAATCAGGACATATGGGAATGATATCATAAATCAATGGACTCATAAATACGTGGAAACAACATAAAGCATGACATCATAAGAATAAGACATGGATCACATCCATGGAAACATAAAATACTATTTTAGGCTAATATTCCCTGCACTATACATGGTATTTTAATGGAAAAAATCATTAAGCAATTTTTTAGAGGGATATATAATTATTGGTCAACCAATCACATAATGATAACAATATATATATGTCTATAGAAATATGATATAAATAATATTTTTTCAAACATATGTTAATTAAAACAAAGAAAAGATATATGATTCATAAAAATTTCTACAAGACATATAATAATTCTTTTAGGGAACGACAGTGGATTGTGTTATATGAAAATATACCCAAGTTAGAATAAAACACATTATGGATGTTGATATATTTGAGAAACTCTTTCTAAGATTAGTTGAAAAAATATTTTGAATAATAAAAAGAGAATATAAAATTTCATTTTCAAACATTTATGGATGATTTTTATTTGGAAAATCATTTTAAAGATATATTTAAATGTTAATTATAAATAATTGGAATAATAGAAAATGAATATTATAACATGTAAAGTCATTAGAAATATATTTAGAAAACTATAACATCATTTTCATAAAAATATAAGGTTAAAGGAACCATAAAAATATTGTTTTTA
This sequence comes from Viscum album, assembly GCA_963277665.1. Lineage (NCBI taxonomy): Eukaryota > Viridiplantae > Streptophyta > Magnoliopsida > Santalales > Viscaceae > Viscum > Viscum album. The sequence goes on from OY728123.1 coordinate 825,396,966, forward strand.
AAAATGCGAAGTGAATTATTTAGAAAACATATAATGATAAAAAATAACATTAATTAGTCGAGTCATAAAAGGATATAAAGAATATCTTATAGAAATTTTGAGTAGAATATAAAATAAATTATTATTGAATGAGATCCATTTTAATATTTTAAAATAAATTTGTCAAAATACCACATCATAAAATAGGATATATAATCCTATATTAGAAAAATTAGATAATTTAAATATGAAGGTCACATTATATAAAACATAATAATGTTTTAAAATATAATGGAGAACATTTAAATGATGTGAAAATATGAAAATGGAAGAATAATCGTCATTAAATAAATGTGATTTGTTCTTAACAATGTTAAACATTAAATGGGAATAATATCATCCAGGAGGACGACCTGAATCGAAATTATCATTTTCTACAAATAAAATATAATTTCAATATAAAACCACTAGTAGAATGAAAATAACTGTCGAATAAATAATTTCAAGATGATGAATTTTAACTCAAAGAAAAAATATTGATTTATCATAATCTATTGTGACATTAATTTCAATTTATTCGAATACACATAGAAATAAAATATGAGATGGATTTAAAAATCCCAAAAATTTCATTAATGGTGTGATAAATGTAACTCATAGGGATGTAGATACACGAGAAAAACAAAACTAGTTGTGAATATGTTATTTGATTCCAAGAATGAAAATTGATAGAATAATTCCTTACGAAGACCATCAATTATGATGTTGGTGAAATTTTCAAAGGTGTATATGTGATAAAAATGAAAATAGACAGAAAATAAATGGAAATTCATTATAATAAATTCACAATATAGTATATACAGAACATGTAATCATAAAATTTATGAATAAAGATCGCAATGTGATGAATTAAAATTGAGTTACAAAAAAATAGAATGATTGATAGGAGGTTTCATAATAACATGTCTGATACTTTCAGTACCATTTTATAAACAAATCATTAATTTAAAATTATTTTCCAATATCATTAATAATTATGTTTTGTTAGTTATAAATGTTAGAAATTTATCACATTTTTTTAGGTGGTTAAATAGATCCAAACAAGAACACATTTTATTCGATGAGAGAGAATGGTGAAAAATGTTATTATTTTAGAATAATATCATTATCATAGAGGCATTATGATATTTTTTTGTTGTTATTGATGTTTTAAAAAATTAATATATTGTTATAAAAAAATAGTGAATATAATGAAAAACGAAATATGTATCATTCCTGGTGGTGGTGGTCCACATGTACGTATAGGAAGCAATTTCATTTTTTATAGATGCATTGGATGATATATAGTGTTTTATATTTCCATAATCGTAATAATTCTAGAAATACCATATAATTACTTATATTTAATTTTATGTCTATCAATTTTAGGCAGTGATAAAAATCAAGCATGCTATTCGTGGAGGATTTAGTCTTCATGTAAACATGACGATGTCTTCATTTTTCAATGGTTTGAAAAGAATATAGAAAATAAATATTATTTTAGAATTAATAAATGTATGAATATTTTTCATATTTATTTTAAAATACTTATATATATAATATGTTTTATGGGGTGGTTGAAAAAAAAGACTATGAGAACATATTTAAGAACATTACCTCACCAATATGATTTTATCCCTTTGTTAATACATTAAGGATGTAAAGATTATTATTTTAGAAAGGCCAATAATTTTATGATATGGTAAGAGTGTTGTGGACATACTAGGGAAGGGTTTCAGTTAATGTAATTCTTTTTAATGAGTTGATAAATGGGTTGGCAGTGACATCCCTTTGTAGGTGAGGGTAATGAAATTTTTGGAAATATTTATTTTAAATATAAATGGATCACTTGTTACATATGGAATGTGGACGAAAATTTGAAAATAATGGATTGGGGAATGTTTTAAGGTTGATAATTCCTTAAACATTCAATTTCACAACTATTTTAAATATTTTTCATATTCATTTACTCTTTGATTTATTACTACTACCATTTTATCTTTAACTATCATGGCCCTTTTTACCTAGGTAATTTATATTTTATTCATAAAAATAAAATTCAACTTATAAAAAAATTTAAACCTAATGATTTCATATATCTAATACATTTTATTTTATTTTGTTTTAAAAAATAGATAAAATAAAATTTTACAGTATTAATTTTTAATCCCATTGAAAATAGTTTTTGGGAAAATAATATATGAGTAATATAAAGTTTGGGGTAAAATTTTGAATTGTTTTAATTTAATGTTATTAATTTTTTCACGGTGAACTCAAAAATGAATTAGTATTTCAAAAATTACAATTTATCAAATTATAAATTTTGTTTCTAAATGAAAAATATAATACCTAAATTAAAACTATCTGTATATAAAAACACACATTAAAACATTAAATGTTATTAATATTTTTTAAAATCAATTTTTAATTAATTGATAATTAATAAATTAACTTGGGATATTAATTTTTATTTTAATTAGATTATAAATTTAAACAATTTAATTTACTTGGTAATGAAGACATCACTTTAAATATATTTCATTAAAAAATATCCCTTTTATATTAAATGAACTCCACCCAAATAAAAATAATATAAAATATATTTATTGTGGAACTATAATTATAACAAATATATTAATTTTAAAAAAAATCAATATTATCATACCTTGGATTCATAATAATATTTTTAACTCAAAAAACATTCTTGACATAAAATATTTCAATTTTATTTTTTTTATTATTTTTTTATTTATTATATTTAAATTATTTTATAAAAATAAACAACATTAGTATATCTATGGGATATGTCATTATCAAATTACCATATTTCCAATCATAATATTTGAATTGACCATATCTATAATAGTAGTATTTTATAACTATATATTCCCAAATATCATTATTCCCATTCATTAACATTATTCCCACGACGTCGATAATAGTTTCAGTGCTTGCCTTATTTCTGGGGTAGTGATCAGGATTATGATCTTTATCAATGACCAAAAAGACAATTAATATATGCTTGTTTTATTTTTTATATATAACTGTATTAATTCCACATATAGTTTTCTAATTATTTATTATCAGTTCATCATTATAATGTATTAATTTTAATTTTTCATTTTAATTATTTATCATAATAAAATGGGTCACACTTAATTATAGTTAAATGTTATGTATGAAGGTATATATTCCATATAGTATTTAATTAACAGAATATATATAATTAAATAAAAAACAATTATAGGTGTATTAATCCCACACTTTGTCCACCAATTTTCTGAGCAATCCTTCAATAATATCTATAGGTCAATCTATGAACCATGAATACAAATGGGATACCAATAAGTTGTAAGACCCTGCATACCTCAAACTAACTCCCCAGTCATGGTAAATTATAAATGGAAATTTAATCAAATTCCCACATTATCCATTTATAGGTCCCTTTCACTGTGTAGTCCAATTAATATGACTAAAAATAGCTCAAAAAATTTGTATCTATATGTTCATAAAATAGAATGTATTTTGATCTTGGAAACATGAACATTAATGGAACATAAATAGTCTGATATTCATGGCCATAAGAGGTACTTCATTCATTATAAATACAAGACATTAAATGGTTCCATTATTTTTCTTTTCACATGAAATCAAATGGAACGATATACCTTGTTAAATGGAACCAATATATGTAGGTGTTTTATTCCCTTCACCAATATATGTATGTTTTCCATTTAATGGGAAAATTCCCAACTCTGAAATCCATACGACATACTTTGATATTGTTAAATTTGATTGTTCCATGTTGTTTTAATTAAACATAAATATTAATAAACCATCAAGGGAAAAGATACCTAAACACTGATATATATTAATGGAGAACCTATGATTCCATTATAATTTAACATGGATTATGTTTATCGATCACCTTCTCTCATAGAATTTTAAAATAATATGGTTTCTAGGAAGGATTTAATGATGCATATAGAATATATAAGAGAGAATCAAAATTATAAAATTTGAACCATAATGGGATGAGATGACCTCCCATCCTTTTGAACGAAATGCATAGTTTGATGATTCATTATTTAATCAGAACAAGTTCCTTCCTTTGTAAATAAGGATTGTATCCAAACAAAAAAGTGGACACAAATTCATAAGGAATAGTCATGCACCATCATATTAGTATCATATAATATCCCTATAATAGTAGGAAATACTACACTATTTATTAATTCCTAAACCTAATATACATATAAATTCCTTAGTATTATTAAACAAAATAACAACATAATAAAATTAAAAAATAATATACATACATAATATTTAAACCATGAAAGACGCTTTGGGAAATAAAACATCTCTCAACTTATAAGGGTTATAGAATAGTTCATTAAACTTATAAAGTCCTAATGTTATTTATGAAATTTTTTAAGAATGTATTAATAATAAAAACCAAATATATAATTAATATTATGTATCTCTTAATTTATTTTACTTACTTTATGTGCTCATCAACGATATTAAGTAAAATATTCCATCTCTTTATCCTCATAAATAAAATAATTCAATGTACAATATTTTGTAACTCTTCATGGTTATGTATGTGATGAAAAAATAAGATCCATTAGATAATATTTACCATGTTCATTTCTTATTGGTTCGTTGTACCACATATTGAAATTATTCAAAAATATAGTATATAAATTACACTTTTACTTAGAAAAATAACCTTTAACCATCTATCTGGTAAGGAAATTCATATTAAAGACATTAGTATTTTTTATTAAAATAATTATATTAGTCAAATATATCCTAAAAATATATAGATGATCTCCAATAAGATATTTTTGAAAGAAATATTATAATATTCAACATGTGTGTGAACATGGAGAATGAAAAAAAAAATATTACACAAAAAATGATTTTTTCAGCTTGTTTCATTTTATTCAAATATTTTCAAACCAATAGTTACCAATGGATATTACTATAAAAGTCTCATACATGAATTATGATGAATCTATAATTGTTTTTATACACGTTTCATAAGAGTATTTGAAGAAACTAATGTAATATTATGTGATAGTTATGTAATTTAATTGATTTTAACATCTGCTCTCTGGTACTTAGTTATTTTGATTTATTACTTAAATAAAAATATCAATCAATAATGATATCTAAAACACATATAAATTGTTTTCTCATTTAATAATTCATCATATAATAGATATGAAAAACCAATGGGAAAATTTTAAAGTCATATTAGGATGCAGATGGTTCTTAATTCCATTTTCTTACAAGTCATATTATACACCTATCTCAATCTTTGTATTTCTATAATGATGAAAACATACTATAAGTAATTATTAACCATAATTATTTCCATATATATCACGTATAAATTGTTAAATTACAAAAATTTTCAGGAATATGGTAAATTAAATAATACATATCTCTACATCCATTTAATGTTGTTATTATTTTTCATACACCCTCTATTTATGGTAAGGATATAGCGATTTCCAAAAAAAAATTAGCCCCTCAATAAATTTTTAGCATTCATATACTAAAATTGAATTATTTATTTATATTAGGAATTAATATTATTAAAATTGAACTAATGAATTCTATATAGATATCACATCGATGGGAAATGTTATCATCCCACTAAACTAAACATTTAAATATTTTTCATCCTTCAAAATGACAAATGATTTCTGAAAATTAAATAAGATAATTCCACTTAACTATCAAACTAATAATAATTTTTTCTATGGGAAAATCATTAATGGTCCTCATTATAGTAGAATATATTTGATATGATTCCTTCTATGAAGCATCATATGAAGGCACCCCTAGAAACAACAACTGATTCAAATATTGTATTTTGATTTTTAGATACTAATCTATATCATTCTTAAGATCATTAATTCCAAAAAAATATGACCATTAATTCATATGTCTTATTAATTTACATCCAATCCAAAATATAATATATATATTAATGGATATGATCCATGTGTTGTGCATTGTATTAGTTTTTTCATGATGACTAATTCCAACCCCTTATATATCTAATTTGGTATTATATATCTCATATCTAAATTTTATATACATTTTTTTGAAATTATTCTATGGTAATTAATCTTCTAGGTTCCCCAAATTCTAACTATTTTCATTTCCTTCTAAAAGAGTTATCATATCTTTTTCTATTTTTTCTATCAAAAACATTCATTGTTGTCTTTGTGTGAATGGAATGTGAATCATAACCTTATATAAAACTCAAGATTATACGAAATATTGATTTTAGTTCCATCTATATATACCACACTACTAAATTTCATTTAAATATTCATGATCATTTTAATATTTTATTAAATCAATTGGGCATAATTGAATTTTATTTTAGGAAAATTCCAACTATTAAATACCTATGAGTCTAGTAATCAATTTTTGGAAAGTTTTCACCTTCAAGAAAAAATTACTTCATGATGATAAGATGAAATAAAATATAACTTTTTCGAATTGTTTATATTCTTCTAAAATTAAATGAATTAAAAAAAATCATATTTATTCATTTTTACATGACCATGAGATATGGTTATTATTGAATCCTCTATTACATTAATTAATGTATTGATATAATGTTTCTGACTATTAGTGACTAATATTGACATTTATTTCCAACTAATTTTTATTTTTTCATGGGTTGAAAATGAATTTTACAAAAAAAATAAAACCAATAAAATATCTTGTCTTCCAAAACACTCCCCTATTTTTATTCAACAATTGATATGGGCTCAACTATTTCTCTATTATTATATTATTCCTCATAGTTCATTTGAACCGCAACTATATTGATATGATAACTTACACATTATCATGATAATCATGAACTATCAACTAAATCATTACATGGATATAAAATATGATTTCCCATTTTATAATCGTTGATACTTAAATTCAAGGTTTTTGCAACAATATTTTGAGAATCATTTGAAAATCAATAAATAGTATATTTCCAATATTTATAAATTTTAAATAAGGAATATAATTCAAAAATAAATAAAATATCTCTTAATTTATCAATTTATATTTATGAAAAAATAATAATCATTTTATATATGTGTATAATGTTACAAATTTATAAAATAATATAATTTAAAATATATAAAATTTTAAAAAATGATGGTATATTGTTAAATTTTTTTGAAATGTTACACAATTGATATTAGGGAATAACCTAAGGTATTCCTGATATCATGGGCAATAACTAAATGATTTTTATTAACATGGCATATATATAATCAAGGATTCTATAAATAAACCTCTATGTAGAATTAAAATCATAGTACTAAGTGTGTATAAAAAGTTGAACAAAATTACTTGATGTTGTGATTATTTTTTATATTTCATATGGTGAATGGATGAGACCAATTTATGTTTTGTAATGTAATGGAGGAATAAATATATCCATTACTAAAGTCAATGAGTCAATTTTAATGGTGATTCACCTATGAAGGAAATTGTGTATTATTTATTAAAAACCCAATATAAGATGTAGAAAGAATAACTTCCCACTAACATTAATGGACCCAATACATGAAATAAATCCTATATCTAAGTTATATATTATTCTATATGATTATCATAGATATTTATAAATAATTGTGGATTTAAAAGAACAAATGGAAAAGAAATTTTCATTTCTATATAGAATATTTCCCTGTCATCGCATGTATTTTGGTCTACAAAATTCACCTAAATTTTCAAATGGTTTATTTAATATATATTTTTAATGTGACATAGGTGTTTTTGTATATCATGATGGGAATGTTATTTATTTATGGATAGTATTTTTTTTGTATTCCTATATAATTAATACTTCTTACTGTAATGATAGGAATATTGGTTCTTATTAGTTAATTGATAAATGTTCCATTCCATGGGTAAAGTTGGAATTATACTATCCAATAAAATATCAATGTAATTAATTGAGTTTTCCTAGAAATTATTTATGTAATATAATTTTTTCATGATCCTTCCATAGTAAAGGATAATTATAGCGATCATTTCTATGTAATATTCTATAACTGATTAAAAAAAGTATTTTCAAGGATATATAGGAAATATAATTATCTATAGTCACGATATATTTAATTCATAATTGGTGTACAAGAAAAGATTCCTTATACTCTCCTAAAATTTATTTATTACTTTCATTGATCATGTTCCCTCTTTAGTGGGATAAACGTAAAAACAAACTCATGTATGACTCTATAAATGAAATTATGGGAAAATATCTAATAAATAAATTTGATGGAATTTTTACCCATATAATATGAAATAAGAACTATTACCAAATCCCAGATCAATTATACTTTCATGAGGGGAGACTTATTATTAGTGGTAATTGAAATTCAATAGCTTAGATCTTATATAGTGCTCTATAAGGTGTTTTCTTAATGTATCATGTTATTATGTAGAATTTTATTAATAAGAATGCATAAAACCAATATTTATCCTCTTGATTTTTTATGCTAATATCATATTATAAAAAAGTGAATAATGTTTCTAAGAATTTATTTTCTAAACATTTAATAAGGATACCATTACAAAATATAGAGGAGTGAGAGAATAATTAAATATCTGAAGAATTCCATAATGAATATTTATTTAATTATAATTTCTAGTTTTATACTTGGTTTAACAATATTATAAACTATATATTAAATATAACTATGTATTCCTATTTATTTGATTTATAAAGGAAGATATTTTTTCAGGACACACCTCATTGTTTTTGAGGTGATAAAGATTTATTTTTTTAAAAAATTGGTAGGGGAATCATTGAATGAAGTTTTCCTATGACCATGTTAAATATATAATGGTATTTTTTCATTCATCTCCAATTGGAATATACCACAAGAGAGATTAAATAGTGGATAACATACTAAAAATTGGATCATTTCATTCAACACTCCATTAGGATTAAAAGAAATATATATGATATTTTGATTTATTCCAATGATTAATGAAAATTTAAATGTTCAATAAAATTCAATAATATATGATTCTTGATGTCAAATTATTGAATGTATAATGAATTAATTTCATTCACCCATTTTCAATATCTTTTGCAAACACATACAGTATTGTATATGTGTGTTATTTTTCTATATAGGTAAAATTTGATGATGATTCAAAAAACATATAAATAATCATGTTAAATTTTTTAATAAAGTATATTCCTTTTTTGGTTATGTAATTATTTAGTTCAAATTAGTGGTAGAGGAACTGAATTCAAAAATTACATAATAAATAGTTTTTTTCAAACTTATATAGTAGGATACAAAAAATATCACTAATCATCCAAAAAAACGTGGGCATGTGGAATTACCTAACATAGATGTCACTTATATTTTTAATAATATACTAACATAATATAAGGGATTTTATTTTAATAATATTAATTATGTACTATGGGAATATTAATTTTCTCTTAAAACACTCACATGTACATCCCCAAAGTAGATAATTTATTTGAAACCATGAAATATGATGATGAAACACATGATCCAGTTATATAAGGATTTAAATAAAGTAAATTTTGATATAAAATGGTATATAATATTTATGTTAATACCTATAGGCGTTATTGATTAAATTATAAGAATAGCCTATCTAAATACCCAAATCCACAATGAAAAATCCATAATTGAGAATAACCAATAGATCAACAAAAGATAATTCAAATTCAAAGAATATGTTCTCTTATTTAACACACATTATATATTTTTATGTAAAATTAATTTAAATTAGTTGAGGATTTCCTGGTTATTAAAACATAACTACAAATTAAGTTGAGTTTAAAAGGAATTATGATCCATTATTCATGCTGAAAAAGGTATGAAGCTCTTTACTGAAAACACCCAATAGTGGTATATTATCCATCTAATCTTTTACAGTGTAATTGTAGGTATTTTTTAATTATAAATAATATGATTTTTATTGAGGTTGGTATCTCATGTTTATTTAAAAACACAAAAATATATCAATTAATATCAGAATACAGTGAATTTTCTATCACATTTTAATTACAGTTATTTTTTAATGAAATTATGAATGGAAATGATTTTTCTAATTTAATGTCAATAATAAACCAAAAATAATTATACTATTATATTTATATATAAATTTTATTTGATTTAAATATGTGAAGAATAAATATTATTCTCTCAAATAATCTCATATATTCAAATTTACCACCATTATCATGACACAAATTGTTAAGAAGTATCCAATGCACTCTTTTCTAGGAGTGTTTCCATGGGATTCATTAAAATTGTAATGACTAGGATGGGATGTATTTTAAAATTGTAATTATAAATATATATATATATATGTATGTATATATTGTATAACATCCCTCAACCTTATAGACTAACTGATGCCAAAACCGATGATCACCACATATACTTTGGCCTGCCTCCTTGAATGCTAGAGGGTGCTGACTAGTGGTGGGTGTATAAGGAGGTATCATGGGGTCGTTATACCCCTGAATCAAAGTTCATAGGAGAATAATAAATATGTATAGAAAATAAAAATTAGAGTACACAAAATAAAAATAAATGGAATAGTTGATGAAATAAATAGAAACATAGTAAGAAACAAAATTATTGACACAAAGGCTCAAACAAGAATTTAATACAATAGTCGACCACCAATTAGGATGATTATAAATACATACCAATGTAAATAAATAAAATATAGTTCATCCATGGCTATACCATTACAAGAAACATCCTTCTCTCCAATCCAAATTCATGATCTATCCCTCTCGGTCATGCTATGGTAAGCCTAAAATCGAACTTGTTCTTTTTGAAACCATGTGAGATATACTTTTGTACCTAATATAAATGCATACCTGAGTAGGTTTTTAGTTCATAACTATCCAAGTAACTATCAATCTATTCCTATACCAATAAAATATAATGTGACAAGATAAAAATAAATCAATTACTATTGAATAATAAATTAAATCACCCACAATACCTACTTCATATCAATTATGGAATATCACTAAGGACATCTTAGTTATTGTTCCTATGTAACATCACTACCACCCAAATATATTCACACAAAACATGTCCATTCCCAAATACCTTTTTCACTCCTTAACTCCCAAACCCTAATATTCCATACCAACATCATCCATAATAAGAGGGTCTCTAATATTCCCACGATTTTGTTCTAACTATAACATCAAAACCTCCCATCAGTTGTGTTATTTACAAGATAATCCCAATACTACCCTTAAGAGAGTTTTGTCATGATGTTAATATAAATAATGGTCTAACGTATGTCCCCTATAGTGGTTTTACATCTGGTTATAAGCCACAAATATCATGTACCTCTACTATGGGAGTTTCCATATCCATGAATAAGGACAATAAAAATCACAAAACTATAGTCAATATCACACCAGTATACCATACCAACAACAAATTACAAGAATTATTACGTGTAATATTAGAGGCCACAATCCCCCCCCACCAAAATACTCCCCACATAGATATCATTTGACAACCCAATATGAACATCACAACACCAAAACAAGGTATCCCAAACAGTAAAATTATTAACATCCCTACTTGTGGTATTTTCTATTCACAAACCATAAATCCCCATTGTGTATAACATATATAAAACCAGACTACCACTATGGGTTTCCACTATTTTAACGAATCCATAAATACTGCTATGTATGTCTACCAAACATGGAGTTGGTATACTAGTCATCCTAGGGACTCAAGGTATAATCATGGCATCCTAGGAATTATTTAATGTTGAGAGTCAAAATATTGGTAAGAACCTATAAGAATGATAAAAAATACCATCACATCTCATAAAACCCATAGATTGGGTCCTTGGAAACATTTACATACATCTATTTTTCCATAAGAATAAATAAGTATAGAATAAATTATAGGTTAAGTTTGACTGAAATCCCAAGCCCCTTACATCAATCCATTGATCTTGAGATGACATGTTCTACTTATGTTCTTGGTGAAACATACTACCATATCTACCCAATACATATGAATTGACCCGTAAATTTTGAAATATATATTTTTTTAAAATAAATATGTTTTATATTATATAAATATTATACGCATAAATTATATAAAGAAACCAACACCAATTTTATTCATTGTAAAATATCAATACATTGTTCTTCTATGAAACAAATGAAAATTAAAAAAATTATAAATAGAATAAAATATATAACTATAGAAGATAAATTGAAAAAATATGGGTTTCCATATTCTTCTAGAATCATTACCCCTATACCAATACTATAAAACTGAATAGAAAATATTAGTAAACCAACCAACATCATAAAAAGGTAAAGTATCTTACTTCATGAGGTATTTTAATAAATATAGAGAGAAATAATTGAATGGTATTTATAATATATAATATTACAATTTAAATTGTAATGTGACTGTCGGAATAGTATTGTGATCATTTGTAATATTAACACAACCATTTGGAATATTGACTTGGTTGTTGGGATAAGAAACGTGACTATTGGAATAGTTATTCATCCTAAACATAATAAGGAGTTATATAAATAATATTTATCATAATTAATATAAGTAAATAAAAGTTTTATAATTCCAAAAAATAATTAAATTTATTAAAAGACCGAAATAAAATGTAGGTATATTTTTCATAAAATGTATTTTAAAGTATTTTATAAAAGTCATAATTTCTATATTATAAATAAAAATTACCAATGTTAATTTTTTTTTAAAAAAATCAATTTTTAAATCAACTCATCAAAATTTTATTGGGTTACTTTTTGGTAATTTTCTAAAATACTCCAATTTTCAGGTGAATAGTAAAACTGCATCTTTTTTATATAATCTGTCAATCATAAAATAAATCATTCATAATGTAACAACCAAAACAAGATTTATAGAAATTTATGTTTAGAAAAATATATTTTTTTTACAAATTTGAGTACTTAAAATAAAATAATCATAAATTCCAAACATAAAAAGTATGTTATAAATTCTAAAATTTATAGTATTTCATTAAAATAATAATTCTTCATTTTTTTCCATTACTTATAGCTATACTAATGAATTAGAATTATAACATGACTCAAAGACCAAAAATAATATTATTTAATTAAAACATATAATATAATGTCTAAAAATTAATATTATAATGATTTTCTTATGTATAATATTTTGTTCTAAAAATAGCCATCTTCTCAAGTATAAATAACCCATCTTCATCCCCTTAAAAAAAACCCCTATGTCAGTTTCTAATGAAAAATATATTCCCAAAATCCTCCATATAATTCCCCTTATAAGACCTTTGGATGTTCAAGAGTAAAAAAACTCCACACATCAGTGGAGTTGTCATACAACAGAATGTAAATTGGGGAAAGAGTATGTTTCTATCCACTATTATCTCATTTTTTATTCCATTTATATTTAAAAATTCAATTAAAAAACAAAAAATATTATAAATTTATTATTTAGTATTTTAAAATTTTATTAATTATTTTATCCTACTAGAAGTATCATAATTATAAAATATATAAATTTCACACTTCAAATTCCCACTCCATCGATAATGTCATGTCAATGATCAATTAATCTCCCTCAAGGATATTATCAATCCTTTTCATATCAAAATTCCATTTGTAGGTTATAATAAATTATTAATTATATATAAATGTATAAATATAATTTTTTACACTTCTATAATTAATTTTAGTATTGTATAGACGACCTTGATAACATATGGTGACATAGAAAGGAAACTAAACAATTTAATTAGAACATAACATCCAATCAATTAAAATTTAATAAACAGTGTTATATGGTATAATATACTAATTATAATAGGTAAATAGTGGAGAAAAAGCATATAATTCACTTTTATAACTATGTTTCAAAAATCATACTTTTACAATTTTGGAGGTGGAAAAAATGATGAAATAATGAGGGATTTAAGGGAGGTGGATTCTTGAACCTAACCCCATTTATATACGTTAACCCACCTTATTGAAATCTCCATCTTGGATATTACCCTAATATTTTATAAATATAATTTCAGTATTATACCATTTACTTTTCTAGGATATAAATGTTTCCACCTTGAATTTTTCACCAAATACAATGATTTTACATGAATATTTTTCTTTCTAAAACACATCATTGACACCTCTTGAGTTGTTTATTCTTCACTCAAGAATGATTTTGTTTTTGAAATATATTTTCTCTCTAATTAATTTTGGATCAACTAGTTTTTTAATGTAATTAATCTTGAAGAAATACTTATGATATCCATTCCTCTCCATGGGCTATTTCATGACTGTGATTTTTATACATTTTATTTTTCATATATGATATCATGAATATTACGATGTGAATACTAGGAAAAGAATTACATATACATAAATTTCATTGGTTAATGTGATTTAAATCTTTATATAATGTGTATTATTCAATAACACAAAGCCATTTTTTTAAAACGATTGTGTTATGATTATAAACATATGTTATTTGTGAACATGACACTAGATTTGTTCACAACCATGGGTTTTATTTTACCACTATGACATGATGTTTAATTTTTAGGCATTTACATATTCCATAACATTTTAAAATGTTTCCGTCATGGTTTTTTGATGATTTAATTACTATGTTGTGATGATGATGATTATACTCAACCATATTATATTGATTCATGTCTTGTATTCCTCCTCTTACTAGGATTCTTCACACCCTATTCTTTAATTTATATCCTATGGTGACTAAATATACTAAGGAAAATGTTATATATTAGAAGGATAAATAATTTTTTTTTAAATTAATGATTATTATTCATTATGTTTAATCGATGCATGATCTTAATTTTTCTATGACACTAAATATTTTGATCATTTAATGTATAAATATTATGTTCTTTTCATTACAATGATGTAATAGTCATGTTAGAAAAAGTTGGGTTTCTATATTTTTTATTAGAGTTATGTTTTATTTAGATTTGGAATTAGTATTAAATAAAATAGTTAAAAACCTTATGATAAGTCTATATACATTCAGGTATCCAATTATCATTGTTTAAGAAAAAGGCTAATCATAAATATCCCATAAGATATGAATCCAGTGTTAATTGCACAAAAGAGTAAATTATTTTTCATGATTTGTGGACATATTTTTTTTCAAACCCTTTATATTTTATAAAATCATGGGAAAGAAGAGAAACCATGAAAAGAGTCCTATGTGAGGGACAACACAATGATTTTTAGAATGATATCCATAATTCCATTTGTGTTATAGTTCCAAACATTTTATAAATTCATAAAAACTATCATATGATATGAAAAATAACCCAAACCATGTAAAATATCCTATTTCACACAAGAAATAGAAAATGATAATTGAGTTTTCTATGATGAAATGACCAAAAATATTTAGTGGATCATATAATCCAATTGTCACAGAACCATGGGTTAACTGAATTGAGAGTATCTTCTCTATGATCCATTGTTCTAAGAATGATAAGGTAATATTTTCCACCTATAATTTATATGTCGAATTAAATCAATGGTGTTCATTGTTAAATAACACCAAGATAAAGGATCAAATGGAATATATAGAGTGGGGAGTTATTAATTTAATATTTATTAATATGTTTTTCCCTCAAACTCTTCAAAACAATATAGAGAAATAATTCATAGATCCAATGAAAAAGTGAGGTAAATATCTTAAAAATTTATTGGAAAACATCATATGGCTTGAAAGATAGTCATCAGGTTTTTAATAAACAATTATAGAAAAATTGATATATTCATTTGTTATTTTGAACAATACGTTCTATTATATCTTAGTATCCTTGAGTTTCGTTGTTAAAAATATATATTTCAATGTGATCATAAATTAGAAATGGAGATAGGATATTGGGAAAATTTATATAGGTATATGAAGATAAAAATGGAGTTTCAAGAAGGTGGATTAAATGAAAAAAGATTAAAGACGATCCAGCTACCAACATGTGAAAAATGTGGGATGAATAATCATGTAAATTTTAGGAAAGGGATGTCAAAAATTTTCAGGTGTGAGAGAGATGGCCACCAAATTCATTAATGTCGAAGGGACATGAATAATCTCAAACACATGATTGAGAAAGTAAGGAAAATATTATATCACCACCTTTGGTTTAACACTTTAATAATAAGGAGAAAGGAAACTGTGAAAAAATGGTGCACTTAACTATGGGTGCATGAGGGTAATCAGTTTCAAAAACCAGAAAAGAAAAAGGATAAATAATAAACTTATTCCATGACTATTAACAATGTAGATAATGAAAATGGAGTCATACAAGGTCAAGTTATTATTCACCAAAAAATGGGACATGTTTTATTTCATTCTTGTTCAATGAATTCCTTTATGACTTATAATATATATAGAACAGTTGAATCAATCCCCGATTCCTTGATGTATACATATCTATAAAAACTGATAGTGGGAAAATCATCGCATCAAAAGTGTTTTTCAATTCTCATGTTAGCATATATGAGGAGATAATTCATGTATATCTTCTAATCCTTTCCTTGGTGGAATTTAATAATAAAATGGGAATGGAATGGATGTCATTATATAGACCACACATAAAATGATGGGAAAGTAAAATCTATTTTCATATTTTAAACCATCCTATGTTCCAAAAAAATGCAATGAATATCATGAATAACCTATAGAAAATCCCTAAATGGTGTGGGTTTTGATACCCTATGAATAAGAATACCATTCTTAAAAGGTTTTTTTAATGAAAGGTATAAACCAAAAGAAAATTCCCATAGTTATTTAATAACTGATGTATTTCCCAAAGACTTGTCATGAATTTTATTATTATGTGAGATACATTTATCAAATAATTTATAATTGGAGATAGTCCTATTTGTAAATTTCCATATATGATTGTGCTGATCGAACTAGGGGAGTTAAAGAATACGCTACATGGGAATTTGGTTAAAGTGTTCATACACCCTATTTCATCATCCTTGGGTGTCCTAGTTGAATTTATAAAGAAAAGGTATTGATAAATGTGGTTTTGTATTGATTACTAGGTGCTCAACAGGATCACCATAAATAACATGTATCCTCTATGATGAATTTTTTATTTTTTTTACAACTATGAAGATATCGATACTTATCAATGGTGGATATTCACTATTGATAACATTAGTTAAATGTATAGATAGAATATTCAGAATACAACATTTTGTACAAGGTATGTTCACCATGGGTTCATAGTGATTCCCTTCGTACTTTCTAATTCCCCTACAATCTTCATGGAACTGATGCATATAGTCTTTAGAGACTACCTTGATTTTTTCCTGTATGATTATTGACGATGTTACCATTTAAAGAAAGTGAAAGATGGAACATAAATATTATCTAAGTATTGGGGTAGGGACATTACATAGGGATAAAATATATTCCATGTTTAAGAAGTGTGACTTTTGGATGCAACATATCTCATTTTTGGGACTTTCCATCACAGGTGAATGGATTTATGTGGGACCTTTGATGAAAATGAAATTGAGGAATGGGCCATACACACTACTATTATGAAAATCCATAGTTTTCATTATATATAAGGGTAATATATATGTTTTTTGTTATATTTCTCTTTATTTTCTATCCCTATAACTGAGTTAACATGAAAATGTGTAAATCAAGTCTTGACAAAAAATGTGAAAAAAAACATTGTGTATATCAATAAGATGCTAATCATTGTACCATTACACACTAAAAAAATGTGGATAATGTTTTTTGATAAATAGTTATGATTCAATGGAATTATTTGGTTGTAGACTCATGCATAATGAAAAACTGATAACCATTTTCTCTAGACATTTGATTATCAATGAGTAGAATTACATGATGCATGATTTGGAGCTAACAACTATTATATTCACAATGATGATTTTGTGGAACTATCGCTATGTTTAGAAGAATGAAATATATATAGATCATAAGATTCTAATGTATATATTCACATATATGGAGATCAAAATGAACCAATAAAGGTTGTTGTAGATAATGAAGGGTTATTATTACTCTAATCACTAAGATATGAGAAAGTAAAATAAGATAGCTAATGATCTTAGTATAAAATAACCTTCTAATATATCCATGATGTTGATTGAGAAGGTATATATATCCTTGGATATAAAAAAGATATATTTGGAAATCATAATGGAATGTAATACATCCTACATTTCCCAAATGATTTCAAAACCAAATATCTAAGAGAAGATCAATGATACATAAAGTAAAGATATAAGTATTCAAAATAAGTTGGAAGTGGTAATGGAATGAAAGCTATATGAGTTCCAAATCGACGATGATGGTGTGATTCAATTTGAAATTGTTAATTGTGTTCCTTCATCACCTAATATAAATAATGAGCTATTGGATAATTCACATATCATACATTTATCCATCCATCCTGGAAGTTCCAAGATGTATTGCGATCTCTGGAAAAACTTTAGAGGGAAAACATAAAGAAGGTTATTACAAAGTATATCTCATAGTTCATTATATGTTAGAAAGTTAAATAACAGCTACAGAACAACAAGGGGATGATTCATCCATGGATTATACCCATGTGGAAATGGGATATCATCATCCTATAAATTTTCACTCATCTCCCAAATATATATAGATGAATCATTGTGATACGGGTTATATTTGATCAACTTATAATACTTATAACTTTATGAATAGTCTAGAATATTTCATGCTTAAAAACATTTCCAAAACATATGTGAATTGTGTTGTGAGGCTGCATGGGGTTCTAAATTTGATCACCTCTAATGATGATATATGGATCACATCTAAATTATAGATAATTATTGAGAAAAAATTGAATACTGAATTGATCTCACTGTGGCCTATCACCACAAAAAATGATATCCAATCATAAATGACTCCTCGGATAACTGTGGAGGTTCTAATAGCCTCCTCAAGGGACTTTTAATGGTAAATGTTGTAAACACCCCCCATTAATAGAGTTCTTATACCACAGTAGATTCCACTCATGAATTTAAAAATCTCCACATGAAAATTTATATGGTAAGTGAAGTATAAACCCTACTAGTTGGGATGAATTTGGTAAAGGAAATATACATGGACCGGATCATATGTAAGATATGATGGATAAGGATTAATCCATCTAATAACTTATAAAATAAGCATAGATTCGGCATAAGTGCTAGGCTGATAACCATTAAACAAACATGGAGTTGGATGTTTGAGACATAGAGTTTCTTATAATATCACCATGTAATAGATTCATATGATTTGGAAATAAATTGAATCATAGCCCTAGGTATATTATCCACTTTGACAGACTTGATCATATTAGATCATTGGACTAACATTTAACACATAGACCAAATATAGATCAAGATAATGAATTTCTTCATATATCAATCCATAGGATGTACATACCCAAATAATGACATGTACTTGAACTATATGTGGAACAAATGGAGAATAAAACATCATATAATGAAAAACGAGTGAAGATATTGGACATTAAATATAAATTTCAATGCAAAAAGTCAAATAATATATTCATGGTTTTGTAAAAAAAATTTGAAGTGGTGACCTATGAAATATAAGAAAGAATATACAATTAGTACCCTCACATATTTTCAATTGAGAATATGTGTTTAAATTTTTGGGATGAACAATTAAAAGGGGAATAATGAAATAACCAATAATTTTTATTTATAATTGTTTCGTAAATAAATGTGTGTTATATTATATATGTTTTATATTCATAAAGAACTTAGAGAAACCCAAAACTGTTGAATTCCTTAAAAAATCAACACATTAGATGTATATGAAACAAATGAAAATTCTAAAAATAAGAGTTGGAAAATAAATGGAAAATAGAAAATAGAAAATGAGAAAATATAGATCAACCCATTCAACTAAAATAACCCCCCATGATCAAAAATATAAAAATGAAACAAAATATTGGTAAACCAGTCAAAATGTTAGAAAATAAACAAATTAATTCTAATTTTACAGTGATTCAAAGTCTTAAAATCATTTTATTAAATTAATATATGCTTTATAATTTTAAAAAATATTATTATTAGATCTTTTATCTATGATATAGTATTTTTTCAATATATTATTCTATAAATACCCATATCCTCTGGTATAAATAACCTCTCTCCCATCCCTAGAAAACCACTCCTTCATCACTTACCAAATCAATGGATATTCCAAAATCCAACATCTCAAGCCTCTTATAAATCATGGAGAAATTATAGAGAAAACCAACATTGAACATATGTGGAGTTATAGTGTCATACAAGAGATGTTACAATGAGAATAGAGTAATTTTCATCCAACTCTTCTCTCATTTTATTATTCTCTTAATTTTTTCAAATTCCATTCAAAACAACATCTCAAAATAATTAGGTATTTTTATAAATATATATTAATTATTTTAACAAACTTGAAGTATCATAATTATTATAAATATGATTTTCACACATCTCTTTCCCCCTCTTTTGACAATGTCCCATTAACGGTCGGTCTATCATCGATGAGATCATTTCCTATCCTATTTATATTACCAAAATTATTTTTCGTTTTGGTATGTTTTTTATTATTTACAAGTGTATAAATATATGCATCTTAAACATTAGGAATAAATTCTACTAATTTATAAATGTCCTTGAACATAAATAGTGACATTAAAATTGAATGAAAAAATATAATGAAAAAATTATATCAAAACAGTTCACATTTTACATAGAATTCTATAAAATAGAATCGAATAATTATAATGGATAAATAGTGGAACAAATGAACATAGTTCACTTATGGAAAAATGTTTTAGTATTTCTATTTTTGTTATTTTGAAGGTGGAAATGTGATAAAATATTTATGGATTTAAGGTAACAATATAATCATACTAAACTCTATTTATTTATATTATACATCATTCATTAAAAATTCATTATTGATATTGAACTAGTGATACATAAAAATATTTTCATTATTTATCCCTTTTATTTTATAGGATATACATGTTCCTAAAAAAATTGTAATCCTAATTCAAATATTTTCAAAAAATTCTTTTCTTTCCAAAAAAACATCATTGACTTCTATTGAGTTGTTTCTTAATCACTCAATAATGATGATGATTGTGAAAAATATGTTATCCATTATTCATTTACTAAAACAATTTTTATTTATATTGTTATTTCTGATATAATCCTTATGAAATCCATTCCTTTACATGTTTTATTTCATGACTATGATTGTTATATGTTCTACATGGAGTGCTTGATAATGTGATTATTATGATGTTATTAGTGGTCTTGTAATTTTATATCCATCTAATTATTGGATAATGTGACGTATCTCATCATATAATTTCTATTATGAAATAACATATTGATAGATTTGTTCAAAAATATGACTTTCTGAATATGAGAATATGTTATGAATTAACATTAATATATATATTTTTAAAACTAATTGTGGTATTCAGTAACTAAGAATTCTTTTTCAATTTTATACATTTCCACATTACATATATTTATAAAATGATTCCCTCCAAATTATGATGTTGATAATTTTATTATGATGTGATGGTAATGATTATACTAACCCATCCTATCTTGATTCATGTCTTTTTTTCATCCTCTTATAGGTCATTTAGATTGCCCATTTATTTGAAGTATATCCTTAGTTGACTATATGTATTAATGATAACATTATATTTTTGAATGATAATAAAGAAGGATTTAAAAACATACTTATTATTTATTATTTATATGTAATTTTAGATGATAATTTTTCCAATATACTAAACATTTTCATTCTTGAATGGCTAAATAGAATGTTTTTTATCTTAAAAGTGATATTATTGTAATGTAATAAAAAATTGTGGTGTCTATAACATATATACCCACTTAGTATTGGTTATAAATTTAGGAAAACACTCGGTCTCCTAGATCACAACACAATAGAGGTACCATTGATTCGGTGATTAGTCTTAGTATAGGACATGGGTAAAAACATAATGGCCTCTGAACATTGCATCCCATGATGGTATAAACTGAGTATCATGGTTATGCTAACTACATGGGGTCTTCCATATAAGACACCAGTAAATATATGTAACATTGAACATCTCAATATTTGTGGTTCACAAAGATAATTTATTTTCCCGGATCATTTTTATTCCATTTAAAGTCATGAAGAACCTTTAGTGGTGTTGGTATCAAAGGTACCTAACTTTCCGTCATGACAACATCAATCAGTAGTAAAGGAATATATCTAGAGTGTAGGGGATCATCCTAACCCATGGATCTTCATACGGTCCATGAAATCTATTTCAAGTAAAGAATTTAATAAATAAATACATTCTAATTTTGGTTTTACTTATTTCATAGTTCTTTTAATTTAAAGGCTGATCACCCTAAAGTTGAGAGGCCACATAAAACAATGTAGATATTCAAATGTATAAAATAAAGTGGTTTGTACATGTGATTACCTATATTTAACTATTATTTTCAATTTAGTTCCATGGGCAAACAATATTTACAAGGCCCCTAAATTTCATATTACCACTATAGTACATAATTTAAAACATGCCATTTTAATCTGTTAATTTTAAAGAATTATATTTCATTGAAAACAATCAAAAAAAATGAATTAGTGATTTAATATTAATTAGAATATCCCACCATGAAAAAGCACTTTCCAAAGACACATGGAATAACCGTACCCAATTATGGACCAATTCCCCAACCAATTCCTCGAAGATGATATCAGGAAATATAAATTTTATAGAAAAACACCATATAAAATTTATGGTGCATCGTAACATTATCAAAATGTAAAGTGATGGAAAGCTTATGATATATCTTGATCTCTTATATAATGGTTAGATGAA
This sequence comes from Viscum album, assembly GCA_963277665.1. NCBI lineage: Eukaryota > Viridiplantae > Streptophyta > Magnoliopsida > Santalales > Viscaceae > Viscum > Viscum album. Next base: position 825,420,012 of record OY728123.1, read on the forward strand.
ATCACCATGTGTGGAAATTGATTCCACCATCATTCAGGGGAATAAAAATACCTAAACTGAAGCATATATATGTTAGATTTAACAAAGAAGGAGATGAAGGGAATACTCATTTGGAAGGAGACATGCCTAAAACACATACAAAATGACCCAACCCCATTGAATGTTTAATGTTTATAAAGAGTATAAGACGAGGGGGCTGGTCGGAATCATGCGCACAAGAGAGACAAGAAGAATGAAGATAGAGAAAAAAATATTTGAGAATAAAATCATTATTTTCTCACTTATTAAGGGATCATTGTCGGATACATGGTTAGAAAAATAGTTCATCTAACATTTTCAAAATTCAAATTCCCTACATGATCATGTTATAATATTTTACATACAATTATTAGAACATTAGATTTGTCTATAAATTACTACAATCCTTTTCATGTCCTCCAGGGTCATGCCATACAGTTTCTATGCATGGTTTTCACAAATTAGGTGATAACTATTAACCCTATCAAATGTCCCCAAAACCTAATTTTTTTTCTTAAACCCCATGGAATGCCTTGTGATCCCCTAACCCTCTTTGGGACATCATTCCAATGGAAAATTGGATAATTTTTTAATTTTAATAAGTATTCATAAGCCTATATATTATCATTCCAGGGTGTCCCATGGTCCATAGTGGGTTTACAAAATTTATTATTTGTTTCAAAATGATTTATTAATTTATCAATTTCTCTTAAAATATTTTTTACTAATTATTAATGTAATTATAAATTATTCACAGTTTATAGAGATATTAATTTAGAATTTTTAGAAATATTCTAATGATTTTGGGTGTGTTTTATAATTTTTAATGTAATAATAAACCAATATATCAATAAATTATATTCTTCTTAGTTAAATATTGATTATTATAAATGAAATATTTACCCTACACAAGGAAATGATGTTTCCTAAGTATAATGCTGAGTTTTAAAGGCCTAATATTGGTAAGGACATATTATATTATGTTGTGTAAGGGTAATAATGATTTAAATGAGGTAATGTAAGGGTTTGGGTGACTTTATGAATCCCATAAAAGGGTAATGTGCTAGTTTCATAAGGGTTATACATTGTATATTATTAATTTAAATGTAACTCTTCTCTAATTAATAAAGGAATCATATTTATTTTTCTCATAAAAGTATAGGTTTTTGAATTTCATGATTTTTTAAGGTTCACCGGGTTTTCTAAAAACATTTGTAAAGGTAATGTGTAATGCGTGTAATGGTAAAATTGAATTCATACTGGTTTTTTATGGGTAATTTACTATTTACAAAGCATACAAAAATGTAACTAATTAATCAAATACACTACGTAAAGTAATATCTAAGTCGTCTCTTCTTGCATAAATGTTCCCCATTGTTTCCTCAAGGGGACTCACAACCTTTGTAAGGGTAGTATTTGATTTTTGTAGCATTAGGTACAAAATTATCGAGAATTTATAATTGTAATCCACTACTCATGTACAATTCAATTGAGTTTTGAAGTCCTTAGGTAAGGGTAATTGTCTATATATGTGTAAAATATTTTTAAACTTATGCAGCTCATGCCTCCTATGTATGGGTAGCATTTTTATCCTATTTTCACTCATTTTCTATATCCTATTTAACCTATAACCCTCCAAGTTTCCCCTTCAAGAATGTTAAATTTTAGAAATCAAGGAATTAATTTTATTTGACTTGATTATTAATTTATAAATCTTTTGAAATATTTTAATTGATCTTTAATTTTATAATGATCTATAATCTATATGTAAATTAAATGGGGTCTTTTTCACACTATATTTTCCCAAAACTAGTTTATGTAGTTTTAAAATACCTAAACCCTTATCCATTTTTTTATTTAATTTTAATATCATTAGGTTGACCCCAAAACCCTCTATTAACATTCACGAGATTTTAATGTTTTAGGGAATTATTCTATTATAAATTATAGGTGAGGTAGATCAATTTTTTTCCTATATTCCATGGATAAAATGTTTCACAAGTGAAAATATATATTAGATGGTTCTAAATTATTATTCAAGTTTTACATGTATGAGGGACCATGATTTATTAATCCTATAAGAAGATTTTATGCATTATATTAATGATGATAATTAATTGTTTAATTGAAAAAGGATGGGGGAGGGGAGATATCATATGTGGTTTACATTTTTGATCATATTTATTCTATAAGATTGTGTTCCCGATGTTGCTGATTATGAAATATTTTTGATTCTATAATTATATGATTTAGTTTAATATAAATGTGAAAAATACCTCACATTAAAATGATATAGCCCTTAAATTTGTTAATTGAACTATATGGGTGAAATTAATGAATTTTTGTTATTACCGTTGAAATCTATATTTTATTGTTGTGATGTTATGTATAATTATTGGAATTCGAGGTGTGGTTCATTGATGTGATTGAATTATGATGATATAGTGGAGATATGTTAAATGAACAAATAATTTATTTGGGAACGGTTATAGACTAAAATTATGAATGAAAACTGAAATGATGAAGTTTAATATGTATACAAAAATATGATAGTAGATGTGAAAATGGAAGGTATTTGAAATGGATAAATGATATATATGAAATTTATGGGGCTGTCTTTTTATTAAATGAATTAAAATTTATCAAAATATGTTATGTGGTTTTGTATATGTGTTGGTTCTAATAAGATGTTTTCATGATATGAAATATTAGCAATGCAGGGCTATATTGAATGAGGATGATGGGATGTTATTGTGTACTGATGTGTTGTGTTAATTTCATGGTAATTATAGCTTGAATAGTTAATAATGAAACTAAACTGTTATGGTTTTGTAATTTCTAATGAATTTTTAATAAAATGGAAAGGTTAGTTAATTTTTATTATTCATAATATGAAAACAATGGTCGTAGTAAATAAAGATGGTTGGAGATAAAACAAATATGGAAAAAACTTTAACTTGCAATGAAATGTGGGGTGTATCTTACAGTTTGTGGCATGATTATTTAGTGTTATGAATATTTAAATGATAGTGAAATTATGGATTTTGTTACAAATTCATTATGTTTTTGTGATTGGTATGTTACAATTAATGAAAATTCATAGGATATTCTTTTTTTTTGCTATTATATATTGTATTTTCATTGTGATTTTGATATGCACCCTAACTGGATTGAGAATTATGTACCGACAACCAAATTGGTTAGGGGTATATTTTCTAACATATATATTGTGAGTATGTTCGGATGGCTACCCAACCTTTCACACTCTCATTTATAAGTTATTTCAATACATACATGTTATTATGTATTATCGATATATTTCACATAGAGTTGGGTAGTATAAAATTGATCAAGTTGCTTATAGATGGGGTCATTCATGATAAGAGGGTGGTGTGTGGTTGAATTCCTTCATTTTTATGATACCCTAAAATTATAGATATGATTATATTTTATATATTATGTGATGTTATTGGAGTATATGGGTGACATGTAATGTGATGGATCTAGTGTATTCATGTGAGATTTAATTGACAATTGCTTGTAGGGCGCTTAGTATGATGTGGTTTCCCATGTGTCTTTGTGAGCGATTCTACAGAAGATATGGGATTTCCATGATGAATTATTCTAGTGTGTGAGACTATAAAATATGTGTGAATTTGGTATAGAGTAATATATTTATATATGTTTCTTATTAGGTTACTATATTTTGATGTGTTATTTGGTGAGCATGACTTCGTGAGGATAAGATTGATTAATTGATCTATTTATGTATTCTTGATTATAATATTTTCTCAGTAGTTCAATAGTATTCCCTTTTAAAATATGAATGAGAGACATTGTTCATCATGATAATGATTGTATATGTTATACTCACAATACATATATATAAAAAATATGTTTGGGTTTCCAACAGTACTTTATAGATCATACTAGACATTACAATCTCAAAAATTGGAGTTTTTGTTGTGTCAATGCCTTTGGATTTTGTTTTGGGAGGAAATTAGAAGACTCATTATATATTTTTACATTAAAAAATTATCATGGGATTTTTATGATTTCCATTATATATATATATATATATTGTGATGGAATTTAATTGTGGTTATTTTTCATATTTCATGTTCTTATATAACTAATGTTGGTAATTCATTTAATATGTGATATTTTTAGACCTTTTTTTATTATCTCTAATTAGGGGCCAACATCAGGTAGCACTTATGGGGAATTATCTATCTTCCTTCTTTGATAGTTGAGGAATGGTATCCTTTGAGGGATGGGGCCATGTCAAAGTGTAATAAATGGTTTTTCTTGAGATATTGGATGGAGTTTAGAGTCTTTCATTTTGAGGATTCAACGTATTGTTATGGAATTATTTATTGTAAATAATGGTGTATGACGTAGGTGAGGAAGACAATATAGGATATATAATTTTAGGGTCGACCATGATCTTATGTAAGGAATTTGATTCAACCAAATGACAACCTGAAGTGGTACTTATTTCAGGGTATAGACCTAGGAAATATACATGCATCATTACACAAAAAAATTATTCAACTGTGTGATTATGGGAATTAAACAATATCAATTAAATTAAATAAACTGAATTCCATATTTTTTGTATTAGGTGATTTTATTGTGGTAAAATATGTTACAATTTCTGTAGATGATGATAGAGGACACTTCTCCCACTAAGACTAATTATGTTCATGACACGCTTTAAAGTCATGGTATTAAGTTTGGTATACCTAAAGTGAACAATATCACATAGAGATGGATGAGTTCCCCTAATATATATGATTTTTCCCAAATTTTTGTAGGTGATAGTTTTGTTTTGTATTATAATGTGGTGTTGGATTAAAATTCTCAGAATGCAATGATATTCACCGAAGGTAAAAAACTCAAATGAAATATTTTCATTTCAAGTGATAAATTTTTATTGGTTCAAGTAATTGTTGCTATGTTAATAACCTAGATGACCATAAAACATAATAATATTATACTTTTAAAAGAATATATTAAATTTGGATTACATTATTTATGTAGTTATTGTTGAAATATTAATATTTGGATTATTTTGACATGTTAATTTTGTTAGAACATTCAGGAATGAATTCTTGGATTTATTTTCACTATGACAAGATTTATTTTTCAATTTCTAATGTTTTTTCTTTTAGTAATAGTTATAATGATTTTCATAGTTGTTATATTACTAGTTTAAAGTATTTTATATGAATTTATATTATCCTCATTATTTAAATTTATCCTGAAGTGATTCTATTTAGATTGTTTTGAATAATTAATTAAAGTTTACTTTTTATATTGTATTTTTTTTTATTTGGAGATTTAAGAAATAGTTTTCACATTTAAAAAATTAATTTTTTATGGTATTTTCAAGCGTTCTAACTAATTATGAAATTTTATAAGTTAATTATTAATCCCATTATGGGTGTTGGAATCATTTTTATGGTTGGATTTAGAAATTGTGTTTTAAATATGGTTAGTGTTTTTTTCATATTATAATATCTATTAATATGATGAAATTTATTTTCATTTAATAATATATAAAGGAAATTTGAAAAATTAAAAATACGTAGAAACCAAGGAATTAAAAATATTATTTAGAGTTCACGTTAGTGGTTTGTTAATTAGTTTTCCTAATTGATGAAACATGATTAAAATGACATAATTTCCCTAAAAACATATTTGAAATATTTTCTTAAATGAATTTCCTTACGTAGATAAATATTTTAGTTTTTAAATGGACATTTATAGAAAGCATGATTTATATTTTTTCAATACATCATGTGAAAAGTTATTCCATGGGATTGGATAAATTGATTTGTATTATCAAAAAGTTTTATGTCTGGTTTTTTTAATAAAGTAGTGTGTTGAGAGATATGAATTCGTATTGATTAGATAGTGTGATTAGAAGTAGAGACAAAAATCATTGTATTGAATAATTAAAATTAAATAAGTTACACATGATTTGAATTAGAATATGGTGTACTAAATAATATTAAGGCAGTTTTTTATGAAATTATTATATCTTTTAAAAATTATCATAGGTTCCAGGATTGGTGTTATATGTAATCAGTGTTATAAATTTTATCTTCTATATTTTTTGATATTTTTTGATTCATTATATATCACGAAAGGGCATCATGTAAACATTATATTATGAATTAAAAGTGTGACAATAAATTAAAAAATAATGTGATGTGATGTAGGCATGTGATAATTATATTGCAACTTGATTTTAAACACACAAGAAACACTATCCTTTAGTGGTAATTATAATATCATGCACTGTTAGTTATAACCATGTTTCACATAACATGTTTTATCTAAAATTAAAAATCCACATTTTTTAAAAAATTTATTACTAATGTGACAACTTCCCTAATAATACTGAATTATTAGTGTGCTTTATTGTGTGTTATTTATTGTTTGAGACCGTAAAAAAAGATTACCCAAATATTTTCCATGTGTATATACTTAAATAAATTTTTTTAGATCCATGGTACAAAGATTATTATTTGAATTATCATTTCATGATGTGTTACATGATTTTTATAGGGATTTATTACCATAGTATAACATCACTAAATATATATATAAGAATGTCGTGGGATATGGAATGAATGTAGAATGATAACCCATTAAAATTTAAAAAAAAAATCATATATTATATACATTATTCTTTTCCACTATGGATATGAAATTATGACGGTAAACTCATGAAGTCTTATATATCCTATCATAAATACCATTTTTTATTTAGGTGTTTAAAATATCCATATGCATTTAATATAATTTTTTTACAATTATCATGTGACAAGATGAGTTAATATGAATATCATTATAATGATTGTATATCTAATGTTATGGAATGTTTTACATAGATAATATGTAAGAATGTAAGAATTCATTATTCAATACTTTAGTATGACATACTAAGATATTAATGTAATATAATTTCAACCCTATTATAACTTGAGATAAATCCATCATTGATAATAAAAATGACTAACTAATTTTTAATTTGAACATGAATTCCATGAGGCATGTGAACATTACATGTAAATATTTTCATTAAAAGTGTCCATAAAATACTTTTTTTGAGATGTAAGATAATATTAAAATGATGAATGAATTTAGTGAAATAATGTATGGGATTTGGTTTGAAATATAGTGAATTATTTCCTTAAAACTCTTGAAATGTTTTCCTAAGAATATGATTAAGAACAATAAGTATTGTTAATAAATTCCGAATAACATGATTTATTTTCATTAATAAAATTCGGACATGATGTTTTATTTATTTTGTTAAAAATCTATTTGATGAGATTATTTCCAATTATATTTATACTACTGTGATTTCATGATGAATCTTTGAAACCCATGCCTTTTTGTAAAAATAGTGGAAGATCATAATTTGATATTGGTAATGAAAAAGATTTTGTATATTATGAATTATGTGATTTTGAATTTTTGTAATGACTTAATTTCTGATAAGGTTATTTTAAAAGGGTGATTTATTGATATATACTATTATATTATTTATCTATAAGTGTCTTTGTTTCATTATTGTGATTTCTGTTGTTTAATTAGAAACATTTTTTAGATATAGTGAGATCAATGAGTTGTTGAACATTTAAAATTACATGTGTCCTGATAGTAGTTTACACTTGAATAATATGTATCCTCCATGGAGTGTGGATTGGTTGTGTTGGTTGTGGAAATTTTTTGCCAGCACAATGTGGAGGGTTGAATGGGGGTGAATATTGTTGTATGGGGGAGGAGGATTGAGGTAAGTATGAGATATTTTCCATGTTTCAATTTTACTGAGATCTTTAAGAGATACCTCGCGAGATAGACGTTTAATCCATTAATTACCATTATGTGATATGAGTTCATATTTATTCTGGGGGATAATAATAGTTTATGTGGTATCTGGTGTAAGGGCCATGAATATTCCAAGGTATTCATTTTTCATTCTAAGTTGTCTGATGGTTCAAGAGATTTTAGAAAATCTATATGTTTTTTAATATTAATTTTTAAATTTTTATGTTGTCATAAAATGAGTTTAAAATTTTAGGATGTAATGTAAAAATAGTACATTTTTATTAAGAAATTAATTAAGTTTTTTTAAAATGGTTATAAATATTTAGAAGTGTATTTGAATTTATAATGTAATAATAAAATCATTCCATATTTATATATAAGTTAGATTATTTAAAAATGATATGTTTTCAATGAAATGTTTTCCCTAAAACAATTAGTTTAATTTGCGTAAGGCTAAGGCATAATTTTCATAGATTTTGTATAGGTAAGGTCTTATTGTCTTATGTTGTCGAAGGGTAACCTATATTTTATAGTTGTTACTAAAGGTAAATGGTTATCTTTTAAATCATATGTAAGTTTAGTATTCTTGTTTAATATATGTAAAGTTTTTTCAATTATTTTCATAAATGTAGCCCAATTCTACATAAGGTTATACCATAATTTATTATCCTCGTTTATGTTTAGGTGAGGGCTTTCAAGGTTTGTGTATGCGTCAAATGGTTTTCTCAAAACCCACATAAAGGTATTGCACACCATTTGTATAAGGCCCCGACCTTAAACCTTACTTAATATTGAATTAAATGAATAATTCACATTGAGGATCTTTTCAGGTTTAGAGTTTTAGATAATTAGGACATAACTATTACATCTCAATAGATTACAAAGTAGACACTTCTACTAAGTTTCCATAGAATAAAAACTCTTAAAAGAAACATGTCAAGTTCCATGTTTTATATAGCATGACTTTCCCTTGAACCCATCCTCGACCCTATTCCACATTAAGGCATGTGAAAAACATTTCAAAAAAACTTGGGGTGAGCATAAAAAGCTCAGTAAGGGATACACAAAGAATGAAAACTGTTAGTTTATCAAAACAACAAGTAAACCATGTATACTTTATCAAAGTATTACTTTTCACCTTTATGAAGTAGTAAAAACTCTTCACTGAATAAAAGATCTTTACTTACCCTTTTGTAACCAAAATATTACCATAAAACCCATATAAAGATCACATAACATATAAAGTTAACTTGGGACATAAACATATTTAAATGGAATAACCATACAGTCGACTTCCACACATATCACTTAATGGAATAGCCATACGGACGAATTCCATACCCAATGCATTGGTGGTTATAACGTAACCACCTGTCCTGGTATTCACGGCACTACCCGTCATATGGTTTATCACGTAACCACCCGTCAAATGTCCAACTACCATTATAAAATCATAATACATAAAACAAATATAATGGAAAGAAAACATTTCCACCCTTTGATCACAATATATCAATTAAATATATTGACATAAAAAATCCATTATAAAAACCATTTTCAATACCAAAATACGTAAAAGAGTATATGTAATTTATTTCATTTAAAAAAAACATTACGGCTTGTTGAGGAAGCTAAAGACCAAATAATACTCGCGGCGGCGGAAGAGGTCATTGTCACCGCATACGTTAAAAGTAACATTCCTTTTTGTCATTTAGTTAAACGCTTCGTAGAAAAATATTCCTTTTGTAAAAAATTAAAATTCAAAGGGGTTTATACACCGTATACAAGAAAGTTGTGTATAAAACAAAATATGCCTCAATGAATGGAGATTGAGACGAAGTCCCTTACCTCGGGCCCGACTTGACTCGATCGTTCTATAACATCATGAATAATAAACTTGAGTTAATTTATACTTTCTTAAGAACCTTTTTCAAGTTTATTATTACTTTTTTATCACTTATTTCCATGTTATAAACATTATGTAATCATTTATGTTAATAATGTTTGTTTTGTTGATATTTGGTTCTTTAGTCTAAAGTGGACTTCTTACAATTACATGTTGTTCGTGTGGTCAGAGGTTCCTTATATCCAGAATGATATTAATGATTCGAATATCATATATATCATATATCTCCAGAATATACATGTATTTATAATATTACATAATCATTTAGAGGTAAGAAATGAAATGCACCGTTCATGGAGATGGTAAGCCGTACGTACGCATGAACGCTTCTCTCATTTCTTTGTCATATTAATGGAATTAAAACTAAATGATAGATATGTATATTTTAATTCCAGAATTATATTCATAATTTAGAAGTAACATACATAATAAATATCCATTATATATATGTACTTATAATAGTACATTACATTTGGGGATAAGAAATGAAATGCACCGTTCATGGAGACGGTAAGTCGTACGTACGCATGAACGCTACATTCATTTCTATCTCATTATTTAATGGAAAGAAATAATAATCATATAAAGGTATATTATAATTCCAGTGTAAAATCATATATAATATCTTTAAATCCATCCTTTATATGTCCCACATATGGAATTAACGAATCAAATCACTTTCAGGGGGCGGTTGTCCACACTTCCTAAAATGAAGATATCGCATATACCCATAATGGAAGCCATAAAGGTGTGCCATAAATGAAAAATACAAAATATTAAGGAAGAAATAAACATATTATATATCATATATAAATATAGTGGCATCTTAATGGCAACCTTTGAAGGTGCTGGAAAAATATTGAACAATCATCGTTTTGTGAGGCAGAAATTCGCCATCCACAAAAACAGTATGTTCTTTAACCATTAGATGTAGGTGTGTGTAAGTGTAGCTCGAATTATTCTTATAATAGCATCCTAGTATATTGATGATACTATAGTTGTTACAAAAGAAATGAATAAAAAGAGTTTAGGGGGTTGGAGTAGAAAAATAAAACAAAAGAACACAAGAGAAAAAACTACCTTTAAATCGGGTAACACTTTTTGATTTGAGCTCAAAGGATTCCTTGGGAAGACTTATTCCCAATGTGAGCCTTCAAGTATTAATATAGGGATGTGGAGAGACAAAATGGGCAGGGTTTTTCCGAGCCAAAGGATTTGTAAGTGTGGGTAAGGTGGTAGAGGTGGGGGCCTTTTATAAGAGGAGAGGAGGGGCACTCTTGGAAAGTAAAGAAATGTTACTTTTTTTTAAAATGAGTTTCGGATTTAAAAGGACCCACATTGATATAATTAAAGGATAAGGTGATAAGGGTTCTAAATATACTCATACAATAGGTCTTTGAAAAGTGTAAGTTATAGTTTTGACATTATCTTTTCATTTTATTTAAATTCATTATTAATGAGGTAATCGCTGCATCATCATGATGTCATAAATAATTTAATTTTTTTAATGTCTAAAAATTAAAAAAAAATATCATGATCTATGAAATATTTTTATCTTTCCAATGAATATTTATAGTCAAAAATATGACTTGTATAACCCCATTTAAAAATTGTTTTAGTAAAACAACTCATGTTTGTGTCATTTTTAATTTTACTTTAAATAAAAGGAATTAATGTCTTTATCTTTCCCAAGTGGCTCCATGGGGTCCCAAAAATAGACCCATGGGTTGTCTTGGTCGTCCATGACACATCCATTAAGGGTGGGATATGTGTCTAGGTATTTTCATTTTATAATAATATCGTTTTTGCCTTAATTTGCACTAATTACCTCTAATCGCGATTAAAAACTTAAAAGTTACTATTCACCAACAAATTATTTTAATCTCATTGAACAAAATTTTACTTCTTAATGACAACCATGTATGTCGGATTTTTGATAATCAAAACACAGAAGTGGAAAAGTTTCATTTAAACGAAAAATCAGTTTCTTTAACTACAACTTTGTGGTTTCACTATTCATCAAAATTGTTGTTTTTCAGAAAAATACCAAAACTTCACCCTAAGCTATATTTGATATTCTGAATTCAAAAATGATGTCTATTTTAAAAAATTCAAATCATATAAGTTACATTAATTAATTTAATAATTAATTCCCATTGTCAAAGCAAATAGCGTGTTTTCATGAAACAATATGTATCAAAAGATTGACACTAGTTTAAGTCCAATTTCAGAGTGATATTAATTCCAACGACCACAATTGGATTTAATGGTAAAAATATATTCTAATTTATTTTTAAAACTAATTCAAAATATAATCTAATCATATAAATAAATTAGATTAAAAAGAGGTTTTGAATTAAAATACAACATTTTTAACTATTCATTAAAAAATGAACTTTATCGGAAAAATACCAAAAATTCTCACAAAGTAAATTTTGATGTCCCGATTCTAAAGAAGACTTTTATTTGGTCCAATAGAATTTATAAGTGTGACCAAATGTATACTTAATTATGGATCGCCATCAAAAGGCGATAAGTGGACCTTTAGTGAAAATTAGAGTATATATGCCTAAAATTGACTTCTTTTTGTATTTTAAGCCTTTATCCTTTATTGGATAAATGTACAAAAATTTAAAAACATGTATAATTATATTTTAGTTATTTCTATCCTTTCCCTCCAATACAATGGTTATGTGTTATCTACCATTTAAAATAATATTATTATATTACTAGTGTGCAATGTAAGATTTCAATGAAACTCATTGTTGCGTATCAGGTACGCTATCGAACATAGCAACCCCTTTAAAGTAAAATTAATATTTAACTCGTAAATATTAATAAAAATGAAAATGATTTATTCTTTATTTACCTGGGATGTTACATCCTTCCACCCTTTTGGGAATTGCGTCCTCGCAATTTTATTCACTTATCAAAATAAGTGGGGGTATTTATCCCTCATAGAATATTCAGATTCCCACGTTGCCTCTTCAACCATATGGTTTTTCCACAAAACCTTTACCTGGTGAATTACCTTATTTCGCAACACCTGCTCTCTTCGGTCAAGAATCTGGAATGGTTGTTCTTCATAAGAGAGATTCTCTTCCAACTGAACTATGACAACCCTGCTTTTTATTACAACTTAAGCATGCTTTATTACATAATACTTCACTTGATACAACAAAGAAGATCGATAGGTTTAGTGTATTTGGGGCTTATGATCATTACATAAAAACTTTAAACTTTAAATAAAAAATCTTTATTGAAAACATCCTTTACATGACCACTACATTCCTACGTACTTAGCATTTCATGGGATAACCTGAGGACATGCATAAGAAAAGGGTGAGCTATAAAGCCCAGTAAGGGAGTACACAATGAATAACATGAGTAGTACAATACATGTTAGGCAATAGGAACATCAATAGAGCATTAGAATAACATGAACATAAAGGCATGATAAAGCATGATAATCATAACATGGAAATGTGTCAACAACACTTAACGTTGAATTAGCATGAGCCAATGCTCATTGCACATGGAGCCTGAGTAAACCCTCATTGCACGTGAAGCACGAGTATACCCTCGTTGCACTTGAATTATCATGAGTCAACACACATTTCACATGACGTATCATGATACTATACTTTACCTAATGCATTGGAGCGCTATAAGGGCGCACCCTTCTTAAACATTTCATTTCATGCATAAGTGTGCCACATGGATCATAAAACATGGATTCATAAAACATAATAATTTATTCAATGATAAAGGAATGTGGAATTCACACATGAAAATTTACAATCAATAAGTAAATGTGCATAAAGGTGAATACCCTTGATGGAGAAATGGGCATGGTATTCACTATACAATGACATTGGCTTAGAAAATCGATGCGATTTTGGTAGCGTAACGGCGTGACATCAGAATTCATAATAAAGTTTGATGAGAGAGAAAGGGGTTCCTCATAATATTTAGATGTAATGGACAGTAAGGATGTCATATATATACATGTCCCAACAATTGAAATGGAATTTAAGTTTATGATACAAAAGTATTGCTTGAATGTAAAAGAAGAGAGAGAAGTTCCTTTCGGAATTTTGGCATAGTAACGGGTGTACATGGGAGGCATTTAATGAGAGAGAAAGCATTCTCCCATCATTCAAACAATAATAGGGTAGTATGGGGGAGGTGCGAAACCATACCGCAACATTCATAATTGAAATTAAAAGGGCAATACAACTTAAAGAAAATTGACAAAAATGAGAAAGGAAGAAAAAAACCCTTACTTGGAAGTGTGCTTCCAAAGGCTAGAGAGAGTCTTGTGAGAGGCTTCTTGGGATCTTGGGGCACCTTGGGAGGATTCTAGAGAGAGTAGGTCAGAGGTTGGACGAACTCCAAGGTATTTTAGTGAGGAGGAAGTGGGAGCTTGGGTGGGTTTATATAGGAAAGGTGAGAGAATTCTTTATTATTTTGGTTTGGGACCCCTTATATTAAAATAATCCAAACCCCAAACCATCCCATGGTATTTGCCCATGGTTTCTGGAAAAGGAAAGAGGAAAAAAATATTTTACAAGGCCAAGGTCCGAACTTATTAAGAAATTAGGGTTGCTTATGTGGAGGTGAGTCACACTCCCATGAAAATTAATTTAAAAAGGCAAAGGGTTGAATAAGTCTCGAGGGCTCCATTAATGCTTTGAGAAGTAAGTCAAACAAACCAAAAACCTCTTTATTTTAATGATAAAACACATATTGTCCGAACATAAGGATTATGGTATTTTATTACATCACCATTGGGTCATTATGATGTCATAAAACACATTATATATTTAACTGGTATTTAATTTTTACCAAAAAATTTGACTGTCTCAGAAAATTATGAAAAATTCACCGTTGGATAATTTCGACGTCCTGATTCCAAAAATAATATTTATTTTATCTAAATAATTTTCTAAATATTTGAATTTTCACTTTTAAAATAAAAACCGACATTTATAAAAATTCACGGGTTTTGACAGAAATGGCTTTCAAACCTTAATAAAAATTTTAATTGCATTCATAAAATTATAAGATCATTTATATTAAATAAAAATTAATTTAATATTAATAATAATATTTTATTAAAATATTATTTAATTCAAAAATACTTTAATTTAATAAAATATAATTCTTATTTAAATAATAACTAAAAACACCATTTGTACTTTAAAAACTAATTACAAAGTATCAAAAATGACTAGAAATTATATTCATTATTATATACAGAAATAATGTACATGAACATGGTGCTACTTATTTGTTACATAACCCCTTAAAATAGCCGCATAAGACCTAAGGGTAAGGTGTGCAATGGTGACAGACTCTTGGGGTGGCTCGGATAACATCGCTCGAGTTGTAATTTCAATCAACTTCCACTTTTTCCGTAGACGATCAAGTTTGAGCTTGAGTTGATGAAGCTCATCTTGGGCTTGGTCAAGGGAAAATCCCAAAGACACCACCTATTTTCCAAGCTCCAACAAATGGGCTTTGTAAGGGGAAATTCTACTAGATGAGTCCATCACTTCCTTTGTCTGAGTAGAAATGGGTTCGTTAAAGCCTTATATTTATACTACTCAGATGATCACTGTTCAACGACTATAAAAGTAACGGTCACAAATCGTAATGTAAAACTAAAGAATTTGACATCTTATAAAAACATTTTTCATAAAGAAACATTTAACTGGATCAAGAAGGATTTCCATTAATGAAAATTTGGGTCGTTACAATATTCCCCCCTTAAGAAATTTCGCCCTCGAAATTTTCCTTTTCCCACACTAAAAAAATTGTGGGTAACTCAGCTTCATCATATCCTCCAACTCCCAAGTTGCTTCTTCAAACATGTGGTTTCTCCAAAACACTTTGACGGGGGGCATTGTATTATTTCGTAGAACTTTTTCTCTACGATCTAATATCTTCACTGGTTGCTCCTCATAAGAAAGATAATCTTCCAATTGTACCACCTTGGAAGAGAGTACATGTAAAGGGTCTGGTATGTACTTCCTTAAGAGGGATACATGAAAGACATCATGTACCTTGTCCATAGTAGGTGGAAGTGTTAGTCGATAGGCCACAGCCCCAACACGATCATGAATCTCGAAGGGTATGATGTACCTTGGACTTAACATCTGTTTCTTTCCAAAACTCATGACCTTCTTCCATGGAGATATGCATAAAAACACCATGTCTCCAACTTTAAACTCAAGGTCTCATCGACGATTATCTGCATAACTATTCTATCGACTTTGGGCTGCCTTGATATGTTGCTGAATGGTTTTCACCTTCTCCACCATTTCTTCGACCATTTCTGGTCCAAGTAGCTTACGTTCACCGACCTCATCCCAACATGCCGGTGTTCTACACCTTTTTCCATACAGGGCTTCATATGGTGCCATTTGGATGCTCGAGTGGAAACTATTATTAGAAGAGAACTCAACTAGAGGAAGATGTTGATCCCATCCTCCTTTAAAGTCCATTGAGCACGCTCTCAACATATCCTCTAGTGTTTGGATAGTCCGCTCAGATTGGCCATCAGTTTGAGGATGATAGGCCGTACTGAAGTTCAGTTCAGTATTCAGAGCATGTTGAAGACTCTTCCAAAACATAGAGGTAAATCTTGGATCTCGGTCAGACACAATAGATAGTGGTACTCCATGCAACCGTACCACTTCCCTGATATATATCCATGCCAGTTTATCCAAAGAGAAATCCTCTCGAATAGAAATGAAGTGTGTATTCTTTGTAAGATGATCCACAACAACCCAGATTGCATTGTTTCCTTGGATGGCCTTGGATGTCCGGTGACAAAGTCCATGGTGATGTTCTCCCATTTCCATTCTGGTATGGGCAATGGTTGCATCATCCACTTAGACTTCTACCTCTCTGCCTTCACTTGCTGACACACCAGGCACTTTGATGTATATTCAGCGATCTCCTTCTTCATATTATCCCACCAAATCTTTTCTCGGAGATCTCGATACAACTTTGTGCTCACTGGGTGAATAGAGAAATTTTAACTATGTGCATCATCCAAAAGTTCCTTCTTCAGCTCCGAACTTGATGGAACACATAGTGTTTTCCCAAACCGCACAATTCCTTCTTCATTAACATTAAACTCTGAGGATTTTCCCTTTTTGATAGCTTCCACTTTTTCTTGTATTCCCGCATCATCCTTTTGAGCATCCTTTATCCTTTCCAAAAGAGATGGTTGAGCAATCATTTGTGAAAGGATCGATGATGTTCCCTTCTTTATGATTCCCAAATCCATATTCATTAAGTCTAAGAATATTGGATCCTTCTCAATTCTCATCGTTGATAGAATCGCTGGATCCTTTCTACTTAGGGCATCTGCCACCTTGTTCGCTTTCCCAGGGTGGTAATGTATTGAACAGTCATAATCCTTGATGAGCTCTATCCATCTCCTTTGGCGCATATTAAGCTCTTTCTGTATGAATATATATTTATGAATCTTGTGGTCAGTATATATCTAACATTTCTCTCCATAGAGATAATGCCACCAGATTTTCAAGGCAAAGATCACCGCCGCCAACTCCAGATCGTGCGTTGGATAGTTTCTCTCATGGATTTTCAACTGCCTTGAGGCATAGGATATCACTTTATCATTCTTCATCATCACACATCCTAATCCCTTCATTGAAGCATCACTAAATACCACAAAAAGCTCCCCACTTGTGGGTAAAGTGAGCACGGGTGCAGTGATAAGACTCCTTTTCAACTCCTTGATGCTTTCTTCGCATTCATCACTCCAAGAAAACTTTACACCCCTTGGAGTTAGCTTGGTAAGTGGGTTGGACAATCGTCAGAAATTTCTCACAAATCGTCGATAATATCCAGCTAACCCCAAGAAGCTACGGATATCAGTTACCGATTTTTGCCTCGGCCATCCTCAATTGCATCTGTTTTGGAGGGGTCCACAGATATCCCATTGCTTGGGATGATATGGACCAAGAATGAGACTTCCTTCAACCAAAACTCACACTTTCTGTACTTTTCATCGATCTTCTCCTTACGCAAAGTCTCTAGTACAGTTTTTAAATGCTCCTCATTGTCCTCCTTGGTTTTGGAGTATATTAGAATATCATCTATAAGGACTACCACAAATTTGTCTAGGTAATCTCTAAAGACTCTATTCATCAAGTCCATGAATATTTCTGGAGCATTGGTGAGTCCGAAAGGCATTACTATGAATTCATAGTGCCCGTACCTTGTATGAAAAGCAGTCTTGGGGATATCTTCCTTCTTCAACCATACATGATAATATCCCGACCGCAAGTCCACCTTGGAGAAGTATTGTGCTCCACGCAGCTGATCAAACAAGTCATCGATTCTTGGAGGAGGATACTTGTTCTTTATCGTGATTTTGTTAAGTTCACGATAATCGATGCAAAGCCACATTGACCCATCCTTCTTCTTGACGAAGAGGACTGGTGCACCCCATGGTGATGCACTTGGGCATATAAACCCTTTATCCAGATTCTCCTGTAGTTGTTTCTTCAGCTCTTCAAGATCAACAACGTCCATTCTATATGGAGTCTTGGATATTGGTAGAGCCCCAGGTATAAGTTGAATTGAGAACTCAACATCTCTTCTTGGAGGAAGACCAGGAAGTTCCTCGGGAAATACTTCAGCGAATTTCCTCACAATAGGCATTTCTTCAAGGGTGGTTTCTTCCTTGGACTCAATCATCTGAGCCAGATATGCGTGCTCAAAAGGCAGTAATATCCATGCTTGAGATGATGGAGCTAAAGGAGATTCATCTTCCTCCTGACACTTGTAAAGAATCGGGGGTCGATTCTCCATATGGAGTGTGATTTCCCTCTCCCGACAAATTATGTTGGCTCTATATAAGGAAAGTCAATCCATGCCAATAATTGCATCAAATTCCACCAAATGGAGTATGACGAGGTTCACCGGGAAATTCAATCCACAGATTATAACAGGGGATGACTTATATTCATGGGATGCAATGATTTCCCCATTTGCCGTACTCACCGACATCTTTACTTCCAGGATTTGTGGTGGTGCTGGGATTGTTCTACTAAACATTCGAGATATAAAAGAATGCGTAGAACCTGAATCAAAAAGTACGTTCGCTATTATTGAATGAATAACTAGCGTACTTGTCACCACTTCGTTGTCGGGGTTCACTTCGGCAGAAGTGATGTCAAAATCACTTCCTTGCTATCTTGGAGGTTGTTGGTTTCCTCTGATAAACCTTGGATTAGGGCACTGATTCGCAAAATGACCCGGTTCTTTGCATTTGTAGCATTGAACAATGCGTTGAGGTTCGAACGGAGCGTTCCTCTCCTCTGTCGCAGCCGCGGGTCCTTCTTGCCGATAGTTAACAGCTATGTGCCCTTCTCTTCCACATCTGAAGCATTTTCTCATCCCCCTATGGCAATTTCAAGTGTGCTTCTTTCCGCACTTTTGGCAAGTGGGGTGCTGGAACTTCTTAGCACTGTTGGATTTATCCATCGGACCACCAGCATTGAAGTCCACCTTACGCTTCTTGTCCCCATGATACCCTTGTGATTCTCCGATCTCCATTTCAACCTTGAGGGAACATCGGACAATTTCCTCATAGCTGTCGAAGTCACGGATCGCTAATGCTTTCCGCAAGCTAGGCTTCAGCCCACCAAAGAAGCGGTCAACCTTGCATTCGGGGGTAACGACAAAGCCGGAAGCGTATCGTGCAAGCCTTGTGAAGTTTGCCTCGTACGCTCCCACAGATTCTTCATCTTTCTTCTTGAGGGAAAGGAAGTCCCTTTCCATCTTAAGACGGAGGGTGCGCGGAAAATATTTATCGAAAAACATCATTGATCAGCTTCACCCTCCATACGATAAGCCGCCAGGAGAACCTTCTCTTGTTCAGAACATTGAAGGATAGAGAATATCTTTTCAATGGAGTTGATCCATTACTCAGCGATCATGGGATCAGATGATCGACTAAAAGTAGGAGGCCTTTGTCTCATGAAGATCTCGATAGAGACTTGTTCTTTCTTAGGGGGGTTGAACGTTCCTCTTGACCAGTGTTTCTATTCAAAACTTGAGTTATCTAAGAGAGAAGCGTGATAAAGTTCGTGATTCCCGCTCCCATTGGATTGGGCATCTCATAAGTACAATCATCACACTGATCTTCACAACGGTTGTTAGCCCGAGTTCTCCTATTACCGGCCATTGGCTGGAATAAAAGGAATGTTAGGGGTAACACATAAAGGGTAATCCAAAGAAAAAAGTTTATGAATTATAAATAAACTTTAATCTCTTTAACTCATGATTCTATAGGATTCAATCCAGGCTTTTCATGATCTTCCTTCTAACATATATTCTTAGGGGCATTTTTTTCCCTTAAAAAGGGTTCAAACTAAGATTTTGAATTTATCAAAACATATCCCTCGGTAGTGTCGTAACCAAGAGTGTAGTAAGGCCCGTTGTCGTGCACCAGTTCCCGTTCGAGTCCAGCTCAAAGCGGTGTTTTCGGGTTTTACCCCTAGGATACATCTGTGCCAGAGCCGCCTCTACCTTCTCGTATCCAGACAGGGATGTATTTGATTGATAAACCACTTACTTAGTATTTACCAAATCTTAGGGATGTTTTTATTATACATAGTCTTGTATATAAGGCTTTAATAGGGTTTCCTAATCCCAAAAATAACTAATCCTATCCTCTGATACCAACTATGACAACCTTGCTTTTTATTACAACTTAAGCATGATTTATTACATAAATCTTCACTTGATACAACAAAGAAGATCGAGAGGTTTAGTGTCTTTGGGGCTTAGGATCATTACATAAAAACATTAAACTTTAAATACAACATCTTTATTGAAAACTTCCTTTACATTACCACTACATTCCTTCGTACTTAGCATTGCATGGGATAACCTGAGGACATGCATAAGAAAAGGGTGAGCTATAAATCCCAATAAGGGAGTACATAAGGAATAACATGAGGAGTACAATACATGTTAGGCAATAGGAACATCAATAGATCATTAGCGTAACATGAACAGAAAGGCATGATAAAGAATGATAATCATAACATGGAAATGTGGCAACAACACTTAACATTGAATTAGCATGAACCAATTCTCATTGCACATGGAGCATGAGTAAACCCTCATTGCAATTGAAGCACGAGTAAACCCTTGTTGAACTTGAATTAGCATGAGTTAACACTCATTGCACATGACGTATCATGATACTATACTTTACCCAATGCATTGGAGCGCTATAAGGGCGCACCCTTCTTAAACATTTCATTTCATGCATAAGTGTGCCACATGGATCATAAAACATGGTTTCATAAAACATAATCATTTATTCCACGATAAAGGAATGTGGAATTCACACATGAAACTTTACAATCAATAAGTAAATGTGCATAGAGTTTAATACCCTTAATGGAGAAATGGGCATGGTATTCACTACACAATGACATTGGCTTAGAAAATCGGTGCGATTTTGGCAGCGTAACGGCGTGACATAAGAATTCATAAAAAAGATTGATGAGAGAGAAAGGGTTTCCTCATCATATTTACATGTAATGGACAGTAAGGATGTCATATATATACATGTCCCAACAATTGAAATGGAATTTAAATTCATGATACAAAAGTATTGCTTGAATGTAAAAGAAGAGAGAGAAGTTCCTTTCGGAATTTCGGCATAGTAACGGGTGTACATGGGAGGCATTTAATGAGAGAGAAAGGGTTCTCCCATCATTCAAACAATAAGAGGGAAGTATGGGGGAGGTGCAAAACCATACCCAAACCTTCATAATTGAAATTAAAAGGGCAATACAACTTAAATAAAATTGACAAAAATGAGAAAGGAAGAAAAAAACCCTTACTTGGAAGTGTGCTTCCAAAGGCTAGAGAGAGGCTTGTGAGAGGCTTCTTAGGAGCTTGGGGAACCTTGGGACGATTCTAGAGAGAGTAGGGCAGAGGTTGGACGAACTCCAAGGTATTTTAGTGAGGAGGAAGTGGGAGCTTGGGTGGGTTTATATAGGAAAGGTGAGAGAATTCTTTATTATTTAGGTTTGGGACCCCTTATATTAAAATAATCCAAACCACAAACCATCCCATGGTATTTTCCCATGGTTTCTGGAAAAGTAAAGAGGAAAACAATATTTTACAAGGCCAAGGTCCTAACTTATTAAAAAATTAGGGTTTCTTATGTGGAGGTGAGTCACACTCCCATGGAAATTAATTTAAAAAGGCAAAGTGTTGAATAAGTCTTGAGGGCTCCATTAATGCTTTGAAAAGTAAGTCAAACAAACCCAAAACCTCCTTATTTTAATGCTAAAACACATATTGGCCGAACATAAGGATTATGGTATTTTATTACATCACCATTGGGTCATTATGATGTCATAAAACACATTATATATTTAAATGGTATTTAATTTTTACCCAAAAATTTGACTGTCTCAGAAAATTATGAAAAATTCACCGTTGGATAATTTCGACGTCCTGATTCCAAAAATAATATTTATTTTATGTAAATAATTTTCTAAATATGTGAATTTTCACTTTTAAAATAAAAACCGACATTAATAAAAATTCACGGGTTTTGACAGAAATGGCTTTCAAACCTTAATAAAAAATTTAATTGCATTCATAAAATTATAAGATAATTTATATTTAATAAAAATTAATTTAATATTAATAATAATATTTTTTTAAAATATTATTTAATTCAAAAATCTTTTAATTTAATAAAATATAATTCTTATTTAAATAATAACTAAAAACACCATTTGTACTTTAAAAACTAATTACAATGTATCAAAAATGACTAGAAATTATATTCATTATTATATATAGAAATAATGTACATGAACATGGTGCTACTTATTTGTTACATAACCCCTTAAAATAGCCGCATAAGACCTAAGGGTAAGGTGTGCGATGGTGACAGACTCTTGGGGTGGCTCGGATAACATCGCTTGAGTTGTAATTTCAATCAACTTCCACTTTTCCCGTAGACGATCACGTTCGAGCTTGACTTGATGAAGCTCAGCTTGGGATTGGTCAAGGGAAAATCCCAAAGATGCCACCTATTTTCCGAGCTCTGACAAATGGGCTTCTTAAGGGGAAATTCTACTGGATGAGGCCATCGCTTCCTTTGTCTGAGTAGAAATGGGTTCGTTACAGCCTTATATTTATACTACTCAGATGATCACAGTTCAACGGCTATAAAAGTAATGGTCACAAATCATAACATAAAACTAATGAAGTTGACATCTTATAAAAACATTTTTCATAATGAAACATTTAACTGGATCAAGAGGGATTTTCCATTAATGAAACTTTGGGTCGGTACATGAACTACCACCGAGCTCAAAACATGAGATGGATCTGGCATATACTTTCTCAACATCGAAACATGAAAAAAATTGTGTACATGAGATAAACTCGGAGGTAATGCCACTCTGTATGCAACTGATCCAACTCTCTCCAGAATTTCATATAATCTAGTGAACCTAGGACTCAGCTTTATTTTCTTACCAAATCGCATCTAACTTTTCCATGGAGAAACCTTGAGCAAAACATGTTCACCTACCTCGAAAGATAGATCCTTCCTCCAGTTATCCGCATAACATTTCTATCTGCTCTGAGCGGTTCTCATGTGTTTCTGAATCAACTGAACTTTTTTTGCCATCTCTTCTACCAATTCTTGTCCCATCAGCTTCCTTTCACTTAAATCATCCCAAAAAGCAGGAGTTCAACATAGCTTCCCATATAACGCCTCAAATTGTGCCACCTATATACTAGAATGAAAACTGTTATTTTATGAAAACTAAACCAAAGAAATATGTTGGTCCCAAATTCCCTGATAATCCATAGAACTGCTTGTAGCATACCCTCCAAGGTCTGAATTGTTCGTTCTGACTACCCATCTGATTGCGGATGAAAATCTGTACTAAAATTTAATTCAGCACCCAACGACTTCTGAAGGCCTTTCCAAAAGTTAGAAGTAAATCTGGGATCACGATCAGATACAACGGAGAGGGGAACTCCATGCCACCTGACTATCTCTTTAAGATACAATTGATAAAGTTGATCTAGAGAGAATATATCTCGAATAAGAAAGAAATGAGTAGATTTAGTCAAGCGATCAATAATAACTCATATTCCATTTTTACCTCGAGATGTCCTCGGTAATACCACAAAAAAGTCCATGGATACATTTTCTCATTTCCACTCTGGCACCGGTAAAGGATGAAGCATCCCTTTCGGTAACTGCCGCTCTGCTTTAACAAGCTAACAAGTTAAACACTTCATAGTAAAATTAGCAATATCTCTTTTCATTCCATCCCACCAGTAATACTCCCACAGATCATTGTACATCTTAGTACTGCCAGGATGAACTGAAAATGGGGAACTATGAGCGTCACATAACAACTCATTCTTCAACTATGAATCACCAGGCACACATAATCTCTTCCAAAACCTCAAAACACAATCAGTATCAATGTTGAATTCAGGCAACTTACCCTTCTGAACCAGCTCTACCTTTTTCTGCAACTCACTGTCTTCCCTCTGTTCTTGCATAATTCTGTCTAATAGGGATGATCTCACTGATACCTGAAACAAAACATAAGAACTTCCTACACCAACAACTTCTATGACAATTTTCATCAAATCAAAAACCAAAGGATCTCATTCCAAATGTAGCATGGTTAATGAAGCATTACTTTTTCGACTCAAAGCGTCAGCCACTTTATTTGCTTTTCCCGGATGGTAATGCATTTTACAATCATAATCCTTGATTAATTCCGACCATCTCATCTGTCTAATGTTAAATTCATTCTGAGTGAATATATAATTTAAACATTTGTGATCAGTATATATTTCACACTTAACTCCATACAAATGATGCCTCCAAATTTTCAGAGCAAAAACAACAATAGCTAATTCCAAGTCATGTGTAGGGTAATTTACCTCATGAGTTTTCAACTAACGTGAAGCATATGCAATTACCTGATCATTCTGCATAAGGACACAACCAATTCCTTTCAATGAAGAATCCCTATAGATAAAAAACTCACCATTCCTAGAAGGAAGTTCCAAAACTGGATCATTCATCAATATTCTTTTCAACTCCTGAAAACAATCATCACATTCTTTTGTCTAGAGAAACTTAACACCCTTCTGAGTTAGCTTAGTCATTGGACTAGATAATCGTGAAATATTTTCAACAAACCTTCGGTAGTAACCTGCCAAACCAAGACAACTACAGATCATGGTTACATTTGTGGGTCTTGTCCATTCTTCAACAACTTTTGTTTTAGCAGGATCAACAGTTATGCCATTTTTTGAAAATATGTTACCAAGGAAAGAGATTTGTTGTAACCAAAACTCACACTTACTGAATTTTTCATATAGTATCTTTTATTTTAAGGTTTTCAAGATAACCCTCAAATGACTTTCATGCTCCTCTTTCTTTTAGAAAACAACAAAATACCATCAATGAAAAAAACCACCAACTTATCCAAGAAATCATGTAAAATTCTATTCATAAGGTCCATGAATACAGCAGGTGCATTGGTTATCCCAAAAAGCATAACTACAAATTCATAATGGCCATATCTAGTATAGAACTCAGTCTTCAGAATGTATTCTTCTTTTACTTTCAACTGATGGTACCCCGACCCAACTCAATCTTCGAAAAATACTGAGTTCCCTGGACCTGATCAAGAAAATCATCGATATGAGACAAAGGATACTTGTTCTTAACAGTAATATTATTCAAGGCTCTATAATCAATGAAAAGTCTCATTGATCCATCATTCTTTTTAACAAACAAGACAGGAGCACCCCATGGTGATGTTCTAGGTCGAATGAAACCTTAATCTAATAACTCCTGCAATTGATTCCTTAACTCTAAAAGTTCAAATTGAGACATTTGATAAGGGGGTTTTGAAATTGGCTTACTATCAGGAACTAAGTAAACAGTAAATTCATCTTCCTGAACATGAATAATACCAGGCAACTCATCAGGAAAAACATCAAGATACTCATTCACCACTGGCACATAACTAATCTGAACAGTTCCTTTATTTTCAAAAATATGTGCAAGGTAACATTCATTTCCATATTTTACTAGTTTCTCAACTTCCTGATATGTTATCAAAATCAAGGGTTCATTCTTATACACAAACTGATAATCTTTCTAAAAAGAAACCATTTTAGCTCTGAAGTCAATCATAGCATGATAAATAGAAATCCAATCCATGCCCAAAATAACATCAAACTATACTAGAGATAAAACAATAAGGTTTGCTGGTAGATTCTTTCCGCACACAAGGATAGGAAGGTTCTTATAATTCCTTTTTGTCTCAACGTTCCCTCCGGGTGTTTTTACCATAAGTTCAGGATTCATATCTTGAGATGGAATTTTCCATTTACTAGAAAACTTCTCAGAAATGAATGAATGTGTACACCCTGAATCAAACAACACATTGGCGTAATCTAAACAAACAAATAGTGTACCTGATACTACTTCATTCGATGGCCCAACATATGCTGAAGTAGTTGCAAAGGATTTCACCACCCCTTTCTGCTTGTAGTCTGGCTGATTTCTCCCAGTTGAGTTCTTTTTTAGACACTCATTTGCATAATGACCCATTTAATTACAATTAAAACATATTACCGCTGGCTTTTCATTGCCTTCTTGATCATCTTCCTTACAATTACAAGCAATATGACTAGACTTACCACACCGAAAGCACTTTCTAGACTTGGATAAACATTCTACAGGATGCATTTTACCACACTTCTCATAGGATGGATATTTGGTTTTATTACCTCCTTGCTTCTTTGATAATTTCTTCCCCTTTGCCTGCCAACTGGACCTCTTATTCTGTTGTTTTTCAAAGAACAATTGATCATCAGCAAACTCCATTTCCACTTCTCCGCATATCGAACAAGATTTTCATAACTTTAAACTCATGAGAAGCTAAAGCCCTTCGATAATTTGGCTTTAACCCTAAGTAAAAATGGTTTATTTTACTATCAAGATCTCGTATGACGTTTGGAGCATACCTTGCCAATCGAGTGAACTTTGCTTCATAAGCAGCCACTGAGTCATCCTCCTACCTCAATTATAGGAACTGATTTTCCATCCTAAGACGAACCACCTTAGGAAAATATTTCTCAAGAAACCTACCTTTGAATTCGTCCTGGTGAAGATCATCAATCTCATCAATATCCCTGATATTTTTCACCATCGACCACCTTTGATCAGCTTCACCTTCAAAATGGTAAACAGCAAGACTAACCTTTTGATGTTCTGAACACCCCATGACATCAAAAATATTCTCCAGTGCTTTAATCCACACTTCATCGTGCACGGGGTCAGATGATCCTCTAAATGATGGGGGATGTTGCCTCATGAAATGTTCCACCACTGACATGTTCCTCTACGGTTGATCTGGCTAATCTCGTGCATGGATACCACCACCAGTTATAGCCTGAGTCAACTGTGCCATCACTACAACAAACTGTTCAGTTCCAATTCCTACCATATCAGGATGACAATTCGGAAGGTTATTTCCTTATGTATGCCTTCCTAGTACTGCTTCCCTATTTCCTCTGTGGAAAACCATTCTAAACAAACATGTCTTAGATGAAGCAACAAGGTAATTTTCAAATGCTATATCATTTTAATTTTACCATAAAAAAATATATTTTTGGATAATCATTTAATAGAATTCTAACTCTTAAAGTTATCTAAACCGACCTCTGATACCAACTATAAGGCCCCAACCTTAAACCTTACTTAATATTGAATTAAATGAATAATTCACATTGAGGATCTTTTCAGGTTTAGAGTTTTAGAGAATTAGGACATAACTATTACATCTAAAAAGATTACAAAGTAGACAATTCTACTAAGTTTCCATAGAATAAAAACTCTTAAAAGAAACATGTCTAGTTCTATGTTTTATATAGAATGACTTTCCCTTGATCCCATCCTCGACCCTATTCCACATTAAGTCCTGTGAAAAAAAATTCAAAAAAACTTGGGGTGAGCATAAAAAGCTCAGTAAGGGACACACAAAGAATGAAAAATGTTAGTTTATCAAAACAACATGTAAACCATGTATACTTTATCAAAGTAATACTTTTCACCTTTATGAAGTAGTAAAAACTATTCACCGAATAAAAGATCATTACTTACCCTTTTGTAACAAAAATATTACCATAAAACCCATATAAATATCACATAACATATAAAGGTAACTTGGGACATAAACATACTTAAATGGAATGACCATATGGTCGAATTCCACACATATCACTTAATAGAATAGCCATACGGCCGAATTCAATACCCAATGCATTGGAGGTTATAACGTAACCACCCGTCCTAGTATTCACGACACCACCCATCATATGGTTTATCACGTAACCACCCATCAAATTTCCAAGTACCATTATAAAATCATAATACATAAAACAAATATAATGGAAAGAAAACATTTCCAAACTTTGATCACAATATATCAGTTAAATATATTGACATAACAAATCCATTATAAAAACCATTTTCAATACCACAATACGTAGGAGTATATGGTATTTATTTCATTTAAAAAAACATTACGGCTTGTTGAGGAATCCAAAGACCAGATAATACTCGCGGCGGTGAAAAAGGTCGTTGTCACCACGTACGTTAAAAGAAACATTCCTTTTTGTCGTTTAGTAAAATGATTTGTATAAAAATATTCCTTTTGTATAAAAGTAAAATTCAAAGGGTTTTATACACCGTATAAAAGAATGTTGTGTATAAAACGAAATATGCCTCAATTAAAGGAGATTGAGACGAAGTCCCTTATCTCGGGTCCGACTTGACTCGATCGTTCTTTAACGTTATGAATAATAAACATGAGTTAATTTATACTTGCTTAAGAACCCTTTTCAAGTTCATTATTACTTTTATATCACTCATTACCATGTTATAAACATTATTTAATCATTTAAGTTAATAATGTTTGTTTTTTTGATATTTGGTTCTTTAGTCGAATGTGGACTTCTTACAATTACATGTTGTTCGTGTGGTCAGAGGTTCTTTATATCCAAAATGTTATTAATGATTTGGATATCATATATCATATATATATATCTAGAATATACATGTATTTATAATATTACATAATCATTTAGAGGTAAGAAATGAAATGCACCGTTCATGGAGACCGTAAGCCGTACGTACGCATGAACGCTTCATTGATTTCTATGTCATATTAATGGAATTAAAACTAAATGAGAGATATTTATATTTTAATTCCAGAATTATATTCATAATTTAGATGTAACATAAATCATATATATCCATTATATATATGTACTTATAATAGTACATTACATTTGGGGATAAGAAATGAAATGCACCGTTCATGGAGATGGTAAGCCATACGTACGCATGAACCCTACTTTCATTTCTATCTCATACTATAATGGAATGAAATAATAATGATAAAAAGGTATATTATAATTCCAGTATAACATCATATATAATACCTTTAAATCCATCCTTTATACGTCCCATATATGGCATTAACGAATCAAATCACTTTCAGGGGGTGGTAGTCCGCACTTCCTAAAATGAAGATATCACGTATACCCATAATGGAAGCCATAAAGGTGTTCCATAAATGAAAAATAAAGAAGTTTAAGGGAGTAATAAACATATAATATATCATATATAAATATAGTCACATCTTAATGGCCACCTTTGAAGGTGTTGGAAGAATATTGAACAATCATCGTTTCGTGAGGCAGAAATTTGCCATCCACAGAAACAATATGTTATTTAACCATTAGATGTAGGTTTGTGCAAGTGTAGCTCGAATTATTCTTATAACAACATCCTAGTATATTGCACATACTGGAGTTTTTACAAAATAAATGAATAAAAAGAATTTAGGGGGTTGGAGAAGCAAAATAAAACAAAAGAACACAAGAGAAAACACTACCTTTAAATCGGGTAACACTTTTTGATTTGAGCTCAAAGGATTCCTTGAAAAGACTTATTCCAAAATTGATGCTTCAAGGAGTAATAGAGGGATGTGTAGAGATAAAATAAGCAGGGGTGGCCGATCCAAAGGCTTTGGAAGTGTGGGTAAGGTGGTAGAGGTGGGGGCCTTTTATAAGAGGAGAGGAGGGACACTCTTGGAAAGTACGGAAATTTTATTTTATTTTAAAACGAGTTTCGGATTTAAAAGGACCCACAATGATATAATTAGATGATAAGGTGATAAGGGTTCTAAATATACTCATCCAATAGTTATTTGACAAGTTTATGTTATATGTTTAACATTATCATTTCATTTTATTTAAATTCATTATTAATGAGGTAATCGCTGCATCATCATGATGTCATAAATAATTTAATTTATTTAATGTCTAAAAATTATAAAACAAAGATCATGATGTAGGAAATATTTTTATCTTTCCAATGAATATTTATAGTAAAAAATATGACTTTTATAACCCCATTTAAAAATCGTTTTAGTAAAATAACTCATGTTTGTGTCATTTTTACTTTTACTTTAAATAAAAGGCATTAATGTCTTTATCTTTCCCAAGTGGATCCATGGGGTCCCAAAAATAGACCCATGGGTTGTCTTGGTATTCCATGACTAATCCAATAAGGGTCGGACATGTGTCTATGTATTTTCATTTTATTATAATATCATTTTTGCCTTAAATTGCACTAACTACCTCTAATCACGATTAAAAACCTAAAAGTTACTATTCACCAAAAAATTATTTTAATCTCATTGAACTACATTTTACTTCTTAATGACAACCATGTATGTCAGGTTTTTGAAAATCAAACCACATAAGTGGTAATGTTTCATTTAAATGAAAAATCAGTTTCTTTAACTACCACTTAGTGGTTTCACTATTCATCAAAAATTGAAGTTTTTCAGAAAAAATACCAAAACTTCACCCTAAGCTATATTTGATATCCCAAATTCAAAAATGATGTCTATTTTACAAAATTAAAAACATATAAGTTACATTAATTAATTTAATAATTAATTCCCGCTGTCAGAGCAAATAGCGTGTTTTCATGAAACAATAAGTATCAAAAGATTGACACTAGTTTAAGTCCAATTTCAAAGTGAAATTAATTCCAACGAACACAATTGGATTAAATGGTAAAAATATATTCTAATTGCACTTTAAAACCAATTAAAAATATAACCTAATAATATAAACAAATTAGATTAAAAATAGGTTTTGAATTAAAATACAACATTTTTCACTATTCATTAAAAATGAACTTTATCGAAAAAATACCAAAAATTCACACAAAGTAAATTTTGATCTCCCGATTCTAAAGAAGAATTTTATTTGGTCCAATAGAATGTATAAGAGTGACCAAATCTATACTTAATGATCATTCACCATCAAAAGGCCATAAGTGGACCTTTAGTGAAAATTCGAGTATATATGCCTAAAATTGAATTCTTTTCGTATTTTAAGCCTTTATCCTTTATTGGATAAATGTAAAAAAAATTAAAAAACATATATAATCATATTTTAGTTGTTTCTATCCATTCCCTTCAATACAACGGATATGTGTTAACTACCATTTAAAATAATATTAATATATTAATAGTGTGCAACATAAGATTTCAATGAAACTCATTGTTGCGTATCGGGTACGCTATCAAACATAGAAACCCCTTTAAAGTAAAATTAATATTTAATTCGTAAATATTAATAAATATGAAAATGATTTATTCTTTATTTACCTGGGATGTTACAATTTTTATGGGTAAGATAGAATTTATAATTGTATTGTAACGGTTAGCTACTCGTTACAGGGCTTGTGTAAGTATAGGATGATAATGCAATAGTTTTCATAGGGGTTTATCCAATTTTATTCTTCTCCGGTAAATGTACGACCAATCAATAAGGGTAGTTTTTTTGGATCGAGTGCGGGTAATATTTGTCTTGTATAGGGAAGTACATAAATTTTTATGGCCAAGTAAGTGTAGTCCCATACTCACCTAAGGATCAGCCATGTTTTTAAAACCTCACGTAAGGGTAACTAAATTTGTAATAATAAATGAACCTTACCGTTACATAGTACAGGCCTCCTAATTGTGGGTTGTATTTTTACCCAATTTTATGAAATTTTCTTATTCGTATTGGACCTCTAGCCCACTCCCTGGTGACAATTAAACATTCATTAATTTATAAAATCAATGAATTAATTGAATTAGATTCTTTTACTAATTTATTACTCATTTTGGGACATTTAATTGCCCTGCAATTACATGTTGATCTAAAAACTATTGGGAAAACAGAATGGGGTTTTTAAACACAATATTTTATGAGTATGTGTTGCTAATTTTCTAAAATACCCAATCTATTATCCTTTTATTTTTTCTCTATTTCTCTTTCATCTCGATGTCCTCAAACCCCTCTCTTAAAGTGCATGATCTTTTATAATTTTTGGGAACACTCCCATTACATTTATCATGTGAGGAACAATATTCTTTCTACTATATTCATCAGCTATAGTGTATTACAAGGGGAGGATACTAGGGAGGGTAACCTTTATATTTCATCTATTTTTATATTTTGGAGGGACTATTATATTGTTTACCCTCTAGGAATTTGGTATTCACTGGACCAATGAAGATAATTTATTGGTCAATTGAAAATTGATAGGGGAGGGTGATATATCACGTCATTTACTAATTTTCATGATATTTCTTCTTTTCAAACATGTATTAGATAATTTTATTATGAAATGTGTCTTCTTCTAAGAAGATATTATTGTTAATTAAAATTATATATTTGAAATTACCTCACATTGAAATGGAAATTCCCTTATAATTATAATTAATCCAAGTGTGTGTAATTTAAAAATTGTGATGTTTAACCTTTTATTATGTTTATTGTTTTTATATTATAAATAATTTGTGGAATTATAGTTTTGGATGTTTTATGGGATTGACTTGTGAGGCTTTAGTGGAGATATCTGATGTTGAAACATGGAAATAACATGGAGATTTCATGGGATGGAAATAATTAATTGAAAATGGGATTGTGGGGTTTAATTTGAATATATATAAATTATAATGGATGTGAAAATGTTTTTTATTTTAAATGGTGTAATGAGAACTATGAAATTATGTTTTGGATTTGGGTTTAAATGAATTGAAAGATATGAAAATTGGTAGTGTTGTATGGTTGTGATATGCATATATTGTTGTGGGAAGTGTAAGTGGTGTAAAATGGTAGAAATGTGGGACTTATTTTCATAAGGATGTTGGGTTTATTCTATGTTGTTTTTTATTGTGATAGTTTCTTAGTATTGATGGAGTGAATAGTCAATTCTGAAACTAAAATGGTATGGATTCAAATGGATAATGAATGATTAAATTGAAATGGGATGTGTGGTTAAAATGGATGGTTCCTAAAATGAAAATAACTGTCTTAATAAACAAATATATTTGGAAATGAAGAAATAAGGAAAATTTAAGAAAATTTAAATAAATGATGCATGTGTCATGTCTTTTGGGTCGGCATAGTGTTGTTTTAGGCTTTTTGAAGGGGAAAAGAAAGTGGTGGTGGTTGTGATGCTTTTCGATGATTCTATGAGTAAAATTATATTCTTTTTGAAAACCCATATTTTGGTATAATGTATATGAATATTATATATTTTATTTTAATTTTGATTAATATACACAACAAACCCATGTCAAGTAAAAAATCATAACACCCAAATGATTTGGGGGTGTTTTTCTAAACATCTATTAGGAGATGATGGATAGATAACTACCATGTATTCCCTACTATCTCTTATATGGGAGTTATATATGCATGGGTTGTGATGGATTAAGTATATATTTCACATATAATTGGGTTTGATGAGATTGATTATGTGTCTTATAGTGGGGGTTGTTCATGGTAAGAGGTGGTAATGATTTTAATATATGACATGTTCATGATACACTACTATTTTGGATATGATTGTTGTTGATATGTGTTGATATTGACTAGGTGTCTTAAAAATAGATATTATGGGATGGTATAAGTGTATTCAGGTTATATTTAATAGATTTTTAAATGACGGTTGCTTCAAATGATGTGGTTTTCTTGGTTTCTTTAGGTAGTATTCTATGAATAAGATGTGAGTACCGGGACATGTGGCATTAGGTGTGAGAAAATAATATCACTGGGAAAGTGGTGTGTTTTAAAATTTTACTCAATATTATTCTTATTATGTTACTATATTTGTATATGTTATTTAGTGATCATGCCTCAGTGACAATGGGATTGGTTATTTGACATATTTAGATAATTATGGTTCACATGTTTTCTCATTAGGGAATATGAATTAAATTATCAGATGTTTATGAGAGAATTTTTTTATGATCCTACTCATTATACATTTATTCTCACCCCATATATAAAAAACATTTTTCATGTTTATAAGAGGATTTTGTGGACCATGATGTACATTACAAGATCATACTTTGGGGATTTTTTGTGTCACATTCTTTAGAATTTATTTTGGGTATCTATTTGGAAACTATTTATATTTGATTAAACTCAAATAAATTTTGGGATGGTTTTGGATTTTTTTTATTATTTTTTTTATAAACATGGTTTCCTTTATGATTAGTGTCCAATAATAAATAATTTAGGAGGGTAATGTATTCTATATGTGATTTTTGTGTACCCTTAGTACTTGTGGACAACTTAAGAATCCTTATTGGTCATGTAAAAACATCTCCCCACCCATCTCGGATGCCAAAACCCATTCAAATAGGCATTTCCTATCTCTAAATAATAAACATGATTCCAAATATCATACTGTAATTCATGAATCTAAGGTAATGGAACATTTTTCCAATAACGAAATATATTTCTAAAAGAATACAAAAAAACTCCCCTGCCGAAATCCACCATAAGACATAACCTATAATTGTATAATTAATCACTCAGCCTATGGTGCTCCCAAAAATTGATCTTAGATAATCAAAACACCATACACTCTTTTAGATGAAGCTCATTTTTTGGTATCCCCTATACCAACCCTAAATAGATGTGAAACCACCAGCACATTTTTTGGTATCTGCTATACCTAACATAAACCCATGTGAAACCACCAGTCTAATGTAGTTCCATTGTTCATTATCAATTGCTAGTATAATATTAATAATTCTCCCATATACAAAAAGATTATCAATATTTCATGTTTTCACCTAAAATACATTAGCAATGCCTAAAAACTTATCATATAGAAAATGATATACATAATTTGGTTTATGGCTCACCATATTTCATATCACGAAACAAAATTTTTTTAATATCCTTTGGATGACCCATCCACTACTCATTTCCTTCATTACGATTACTATGAGAATCAACATACATTTGGCTCAAACATGTTTGAGTCACCATGAAACCTACCCAATTTTGACACCAATAATCATAGACAATCATATATTTCACACGAAATAATCTTCAGAATTTGTTATGAATTGAAGTTCCACAAATATTTATTTTCCATTCTATTTCTTATTGCTTAATTAACCTTCTTAATATTGGTCTCATTCAACTGTATCCCCAAAACATGATGTCCACGTTACCCATGATTGATGTCACATTCCCCACCCCTGGATTGAACCTACCATCAAATAATGGGTCTAAATCCCAAACATCACGTACAAAGTCTTATCCATTGCTGAAAATACTCCTCAATATAGGGTACTCTTTAATTCCATAAAACCTCATGAAACCATGCCATCAATAACCCACTAGAGCCATTTGGATCATAGCTTCTACATGGCCACTCACTGATTTGAAGCTCCACTACCCAACACATACTCTCTATGTGTTTTCATGAATCTTACAAAGAAACAAGTGTATTATTTTCACAAGAAATTTAATTTTAATGATTATAAAACACAATAACCAACCCACAATCTATTTGTTCTTGTCGACGCATCTAGAATCACTGAAACGTATGGTCGATTTCCCTTTGGAAACTAAGGCATCTCCATGCCTAACCCATGAACTCATTAAAACCTATGGGTGTTGAAAAAAAACCCAAAGCAATGAGCCATGATTTCTACCTCATGGCACTCGACAATCTTGGGTTAACCCCTCTCTTAAATCATCATTGATCATACAAGTCATCGAATGACAAAAGTCTGAGCCCCATCCCAAGGGATAGTAGGGACTCTCTCCTTTCACAAAATATTTGCCTCCTAAAATGATATAACTCATGAGACAACACTATCTTCACCCATCTCAACATCACATGTAATCATAAATGTAAAGAACCCAATCACTATGTCTCACCTATGGTGGTATCCCACATCGACCACCAAAATAAACTATATAATCCATCATAATGATCATCCATCAATAGGTATGTTCCTTTGACGATCGCGTCTCACTATTAATGGTCTTAGGAAAAAACACCATGAAATAATTATAGGAAATATATACATAGTGAGTCATAATTAATTTCTCATTTAAGTAGAGTAACATTCCAATATATATGGGAAAACAATATATATGTTGTTACTAGAACATAAAAAAAATTAACCAAAATGAACTACTAATCTCTCTAACATCCCACCCACTAAGGAACTATATCACTGTATTTATCTCCATTGATCATCATATTCATGGACTCACATGGACTACCACGGATTATAGATACATAAACAAGATAGTCAAGTTGTGTAGAATTCTAGAATATATATATATGGGAAAATTTCATATAATAAGTTATTGATACATTGAATAGTCGAGAATTACTTGTCAAAAAAAATACCACACTTGAAGGTATATATCATGTCAATCTAATGTTCCTAATATTATTAATGAGAGGTATACTTCCTATATGGGAAATGATTCAAAACATAATGACTAGCCTCTATCTAATAATACATGAAGTGAAAATCAATAGTTCACAAACCGTAAATCTTTTACCTTGTGTGCCTCAAATTTGTTGAAAATCACAAAATATGTAACCGCGGATGACATTAAAATCAATCCCATTCCCATAATAACGTCGAATTACAAAAGAAAAGGTGTTCATGGGGGTCTAATTGGGATCTCATTACAACCCCTGAAATATCCATATGTCTCATATATATGAAATGTAGAATAATAATTCAATAAAAAAAGATCTCTAATACGACTTTGTGACTTCCCTCCATCTGAGGCCACAAACTAGTGCCCAAAATAACGGTCTTAGTGTGACCTGAAGCACTCGTCAAAATATATAGGCTTCCAACTGGGATAAGGGTATATGGAGGTTTCATGGGTAGGTTATAAACCATATTTCATTGTACAGAGGATAATAATAATCCACTAAATAACAACCATATCATATTAAAAAACATGCAAAGTAACAAATTTAAACATGATAATTCTAAAATAAATACAAAAAAATGACTGAATATCAATGTCATAAAAAAATACTACCACCCACAGCACTGGTAAAAAATACATTCTAGTAAATATAAATAAAATAAATTTTCTCAAAAACTACACCAATCCATAGAACATCCAACTCTCTAATCTTAACTATCGAGTCATCTTGCTTGATCATGAAATCATAGGGATCAACCCAAATACATTCATGTTTTAACCATGTCAGAACTCCTTGGGTTCTCAATTGAAATGGAGGCTTCAGTAGGGTTTGAGTACCTTAAATAGTATAAAAGAACAAATTTTATCCCAGACCAGCTATCATATGTTGTGATATATTCATGCGACTTTATAAAAATAATTAAATAACTGAAAAATAATAAATAAATATCATTAAATACCAACATCGCCCCAATGTCTGAATATATCTAAGAATATATCAGCTATCATGCCTCAGTATGATCATCAACACCCCATGATGATCACATATAACTTGATTCATTTTTAAATACTTAAATTGATCCATATGTTGTTGATATAATCAACCATACCAGCATCAATGAGCTCTAGTGTTTGAGCACATCAGGATATTATAATAGACCTCCCCTTATAGGGTTTTTACATCAGGGATATTTTCTAAAAGGTATTTAATAACTCCCATGAGGGATCTTTCATATACATGCATCATCCCAAAATATCACCTACCTTACTTTTGGGAGTTTTCTCATCTGGGAATAAGACCTATTAATATTGGAAACCATGATCTGTTATCTCATGAATATAATAGATACTCCACATCTTAGAATATAAAAAACCCTATATAATCAGAGGCCACAAAAGTCCACTAAAATATCCCTTCTGGGATAGCAGGTGACGTGCCACACTAAACATCCCAAAACTAAAAAATATCATCCCATTACGTGGAATAATATAAAATCCTATTAGGGGTGTTTTCTTTTAACATATTGAAACATCACAAGGATTATACCATATATAATAAATATTTTCATTTGTAATCCAAAATCATTCAAAACATTCCAATAATATTCCAATGAGTGACTCCTAAATTGGGATAGGTATACTGGTCATCATAGGGTCATGATCTCAAATCATGGAGTCCCATAAATTATACAATAGCACAATAAAAAAATTATGTAATGTAAATTTAGGAATCCTAAAAAAATAAATCATGTACCATCCTTCCAAAACTCCATGTCATAGTAAACATGTTCATGAATCTTTAGCAACACTAATGAAAAAACTATAAAAATATAAATATGGGGTTGTGGTTGAAAAACCCCAATGAACCTCACCTATATTTATAGACCCATAAGATCAAATGTTAAGGATAGTTTTGTGGTGACATTCTCAACCATATCTATCCATGCCATATACACCCACTAAGGGTTGGATAGTAAACTGCGTACCCACAGAGTCCCCAAGATCACAACTCATCATATATATGCTCAAATGGGTCCTCAGTCTCAATCTATGCCGCAGTTCATAACCAAATTCTCTATAAACATCACATAACCTAACATCATCAATATGGTAGCAATAACATATCTATTAAATGGGGCCCATCCATCAAGATAGTACTCAAGATATGACCCAAAATTCATCTCTTCCCTCAAGGTTTCAGTCAGCAAGCTCAGTCACCCTACCTATTATAGTCCTGATTAAAATTAAAGAAGTAGCTATGAAGGTGATACAGTCAATGGAACCTAACCAATGGTCATGTCTTTTTCCATTGACAGTGATGGAATCTAGAAAAATCACAATTTACCATCTTGTTCGTTTCCTCTCCATATTCTCCCTGACATATCATTCAAGTGATCAATTTAACTAATTACAAAATTGAAATTGAAATTTTACTTATTTATTTGTCAATTTAATTTTATTTTTGATGAACCTATGTTGGTTAATCCATGAGAATAAATTAATTTAATAAAATCCATAATTCGAATTGGTTTGTATGCCAGACTACCTACCATTAATGATTTTTTTTACTTTAGATCCAAGGGACAAAACATTTTCCAGGGAATCTGATGTTCTCATCACCTCACAATTACCTATGTGAATCCAGGAAATTTAAAATAATATATAATAAAAATTTACAATAAATTTATGATAAAACCCAAAAATTGAGTATGGGATGGAAGATTAACCAGAATCATTCGCCATAATGGAACCACAACCAAAATCTCACCAAGGACCCATGAAGTCACCCAAGCCATAATATAAGACAAAAAATTAACCAATTTAATCAAATAATACCATGAGATTTTATTTTTAGGAAAACGTCTTAAAAATTTAAGAGTTCTTCTAACCTTTCTAGAAACAACATGCGATTACATGAAGACATTGTCTTGGGATCTCTTGTTTGAGGGCTGAGAAATATCTCCATGAGGGACGGGTGATTAGACCATTTCGGGTGAATGCCCCAAAAATTGAAAATCCATGGAAATTATAAATTTTATATAAGTGGTAGGAGATGAATATAAGTAACCAAATTAACTATAATCACTTAAATATTATAATAAATGAAATTGAACCCCCCAAAAAAACAATGGTTATTGCAATGGAGGTGATGAGGGAGTTTCTTGTGTAACATCCCTAGTAAAGATAGAATAATTATTTTTTAAATTTATTAATGTTTATGAATTATTTAATAATGTTAACATAAAATTTATGTTCCTTCCAATGTCATACACAACACGTAATAATGATTTTATGTGAAATCTTGTGTTGCATGCAAGACTCTGTTACACCGATCAATAATATACTATTAATACTAATATTTTAAAGAAATTTATCACCAAGATGATTTATCAGTGGGAATGAATACTAATTATAATATTACATTTAAACATGTTTATTCGATTTTTTTAGATTGATCCAAAAAATTTATAGGATTAAAATAAGAATAAATCCAATTTTACCTATAAAAACAGTATATTTTTTAAAAAGTAGTTTTCCACCTTTCAATGGTGAACCTATATTAAATAGATTATTTATAATTTTATTGTATTATTATGAAATACTAAGATTCATTTTTTGAAGATATGTAAAACAAAATGTGTGAATTTGTTTATTTATTTGATAATATTCACATTTTCATGAATACTGAATAATACTGAATTTTAATTCCAAATTGGTTTTTGTATAATTTATTTATTTAGAAAATTTAAGTTTTAGTTTGGTTATAATGTATACCTAGTTCTAGTTTATATCATTTAAACAAATTTAGGTCCTTGGAAACAATTTCACATTGAATTTAGATATAAAAACCTAGCAATCTTTTGAATATTTTTACATTAAACCCCTCTTTTCCATCCCTTCTGTGGGCTTAAATTTAAATATATTTCATCCACATATATGATTGTAATTTGAATTAAAGGATTAAATATTTGGAATTACAATAATTTATAATATATAATAATTTCAATATAGTTTTTGAACAAAATAATAATGAGCGTAAATTAAAATTAATTACCTTAATTAAGTGAAAAATTACCTTAACAAGGGAATACTAATAAACATAAGATCTAAATTTACCTAGAAAGTTATCCAAAATCCATTGAATATACATATTTTTACCATATAATACCTTGTGTATAATTTTTATCAATATTGTATTCATGGAACATGGTAAACTAATATATGGAATTACCTTTTAAAAAATAACCAAAATGACACCCCTACACTGTAAAATGGTACTCACCCTTCCCAATTCGTCAATACTATTTGGGCCCTTCGATTCATCCAAAACCAAAAAAAATAATCTCCTAAATTATATCTCATCACCTTAGATTCCTCACCTTGGGCATAAATCCAACCCATGTTTCATTTGGTGAAAAGTAAAAGTAGTTACCATAATAATAGGTATCTTTCATCAACATGCATTTTTTACTTTGTTTCCTTCTTCAATACATTAATTTCATTATATTACATGATTATTTACTAAAATAATTATTTTCAAGATACTGAAATGTTTTTATGATAATTTTCTAACTTACACCTATACACACTTCCCTCAAATGGGTAACAAAATTGATATTTGGGTAAGATGAATGCCACCTCACGAAACGATGTCATTAGTTTTTCCTTTACCACCACTCATGACCAGAAAATTTGACAGAAATTTTCTTTTAGAATATATATATATATATATATATATTATTTATAATTTTTTTATAGATCATCAATTGTTATACACACACACACACACACACACCATTTTTCATTTTTTTTAATACAATAACATTGTTTTAGGATGTGTTGACTCCCGCCTCTTCAGAGAAATGTGATACGTTCAAACATTACATATAATTTTTTAACATTGATATTAATTAATTATACTTGATATACATGAAATATAAATTATATTAATGAAAAAA
Source organism: Viscum album (assembly GCA_963277665.1). NCBI lineage: Eukaryota > Viridiplantae > Streptophyta > Magnoliopsida > Santalales > Viscaceae > Viscum > Viscum album. The sequence goes on from OY728123.1 coordinate 825,461,670, forward strand.
TTAACTTCCTGCAAATATAAAATATTTTTTTCTTTATAATCCTTTCACACTGTGAAATATTGACAACGTCATTCATGGACATTTGGACTACCACCTCCCCAACACAATGTGATTACATTTAAATAGAAATAATTCATTATATAAGTAAATATGTATAAATAATATGGTATATAGGATATAATTATCATTATTAAAAATTAAATGTTACTATCTTTCTATATATAAATATCATTGAAAAATGGGAACATTACACATGCGTATGTATGACCTAACATCTCCAAGATTGTTAAATTTGTTCATTATTCATAATCATATAAAATTATTGGTTTTAAAAAATATTATTAATGTATAAATATGTTAATTATTTAATTGTTATTATTCGGTAAACTTTTATATAATGACCCATTTGACTATATTTGACCTACCAAAGCCGTTTTTGACACAATAACCGAATATTGTCAAAAACACTCGACATAAATTAAATTATTTGAAAATTTTTCTACAAAATTATAATATTTAAAATAAAATTAATGATATATTTGATGATGGTTTTGAATAATGTAAATAATTAACATAAATAATTTACAAATGTTTATTATTTCAGTATAGTTGGCATTGTATGAAAGAATTAGGAGGGGCCAAAAGATGGATCAACCATTTTAAGGAAAGGTATAATCCATTAATAATGATAACATTCATGATATTAATCTAGCTAAAGATAATGTTTTAAAATTTTGATAAAATATTATGTTATCCTTGTAATTCAAATTTTAGGAAATAATTATTTACCAAATAACATATTTCATTAATTTCTATTCATCCACGCATCACTAAGACAGATAGAAACCATTGGGGGTATTATAGGTGGGGAAGATTGAAAGGTGTTATTTTTTAATCTATCATGAAGTATTTGAATGGAAAACTGGTTAAAGAAGTCTAAAAATTACATAATGGATTTATTCAATAGTTTCCATTTTGAGAGTGTAAATGGTAAAATATATATATGGATTTTGTGGTAGGATTTCCAAACACATGTCAAGTTAAAAATGTAGTTTGGGTTATTATAGATCGATTAACTAAATTTTCACAATTTATTCCCACTCATGATAAAATATATCTACATATTAATTCTAGAGAATATATAAAATATATTTTCTGGATACATGGAGTTTCTATCTCCATTGTATCATACCATGATCTAAAGGTCACTTCTAATTTTTGTAAAGGATATTAGTAGTTGTTGGGTATTGAATTAATGTTCAGTTTGGAATTTAATCCTCAATTTGATTGAACATCATAGTGGATGATTCATCACATAGAAGATATTTTTTATCACGTTCAGTGGATTATCATGGAAGAATGTATTGACATCATTATTTGGTTGAGTTTTCATATAATAACAGTTATCATTACGATATACAAATTGATCATTTTGAGGTAATATATAGAATGTTGAGTCAGAAGCCATATTTTTTTGATGATTTATGAGAAATGATGTTTATAAGATCATATTAGGTAGAGTAAATAGAAGAGAAAGTTAACATGATTTAGTGACATGTGAGGGAAGCTCTACTAAGTAGATAGATGAGTTATTTGGATAATAAGATGAAAGAACATTTTTTGAGGTTGGTGATCATGTTTTTTTAAAAACAATTTACCATGGAAAGATGTTATGCATTTTGATAACAATTTGAAGATGAGTACATATTTAATTAGACCATATGGAATCCATGACAATGTTGGATCAGTTTCCAACCAAGTGGACATACCACTGAGTTTATATAGAACAATATTAAACTGTTAATACAGTTATTTTAAGAAGTTTTTACCCCATAGACATTGTATTAGTAGGAATGAATTATTACAACTATATCATTTGTAAACATGTTTATTGAATATTTATACATTTTTAAATATCTTTTATTGCCCTAAAATAAGAATAAAACAAATATTAAGCATAAAAGCTCAATATTTCTTAAAAGGTAGTTTCAAGGCTTTATAATGGGGTAGAAACATTAAATTGAATTTTGGGAAATTTTATAATTTTTATATCAAAAATTTAACTTCATTTTTTATTGAGAAATATAAAAATTTACTTTCTCTGAATTTTTGATATTTTTATAAGAACCATTACATTTTGATGAATAGTGAATTATAATAAATTTTAGTTCAAAACATGTTTTTCATATAATTTATTTATATTTTTATAATATGAATTTATTTTTTAAAAGTTTATTTATTTAAATTTTATTTCATTTAAAACAAATATGGTCATTTAAACAGATTTTAATTAGAATTTTGATATAAAAACTTAGAAAAATTTGGATTATTTTTACTCCAACTCCCTTCTTCGCCATCCCATATTTAAGATTAATGGTAAATTAATTTCTTCCACTTAAGTGATAATAATTTTGAAAAAAATATTTCTTTATTTAGAATCAATATAAATTACAATATCTTATAAGGTCAACATAGATTTTTACTAAAAATATTAGTTAATTTAATTTAAAATAATTGAGATAATTTATTGGATATTTATTTTAAAAATAAACTAAAAATTAAACACAAGATCCAAAATGACATATAAATTTGTAGAAAATACATTTTACTCTCATATATTCACCCAATACACTATTTTATATAATGGGGAACATTATTGGAGACACATAATATGGAAAAAATGTGGGTGGAATTTCCATTTTAAAAACATACTAGAATGCAACAAACCCTCCTCTATAAAAAGGGACTCACCATTCCCATTTATTCACACATATAATCCCTATTATTCATATGAAACCATAGAATAAATAATTTCCCATAATATATTCCCCAATTGTATATTCAAACATTAAGAAACAAATCCAACCATAGTGTCCTTCAGAGTACACGAAAAAGAGGTTACCTGAAGCATATGTAATGTTTATCAACATGAATTTTTTATTTCGATTCCTTATTAAATAACTTAATTTTTCATTGCTAATTTAACATATAGTTACATAAGTATCCCAAATATACTAATATGTTGTTGTTTTTATGTTTGGATGTACACCTACACACACTTCCATCAAATAGGTAACAAAATTTCCACTCATATACAAAGAACTACTTCCTCTCTAAACGATATCATTTATTTAATTAATAAATGATACATACATGAAATATAAATTTTATTAATGAAATAATTAAATTTTCATAAATATAATATATCATTCTATTTATTACCTTTTCACACACTGAATAACAAATAACATCATTCGTGGCTATGTGGACTACCGCAACCTCGACATGATATGAATCCTTTTACATCACAAGAATTATATATAGAATTATATTGGATTAAATAACATGTTATATATAAAATAATTATCATTAAGTAATTATAAATTTTACATACCTTCTTTTCTTAATTATCATTGAAAAATAACAATGTTACTCATGCGTATGTCTGACCTACTATATGTCTAATTGTAATGTTGGTTCATTTTTCATAACCATCTATCATTATTTGTTTTACAAGTGTAATTAATTATTAAATATGATAATTATTTCGTTATTATTATTATGGATATGTTTATATAATAAACTCTTTGACCATATTTGAACATCCAATGTTGTTTTTGACACATAAACTGAAACTGGTCAAAACACTCGTCGTATACGAAATTGTTTAAATAGATTTTTAATACATTGTAATAATTAAAATAAAACTAATGAAAACATGAAAAGTTTATTAATCAAGTAAATAATTAGAACATGTTTATTATTTAGGAATATAAAGACGCAAGTGATAGGTTGGACTCAAGGTTAGAGATTTTCTCTTCATTTCCTTTCATTGATGTATTTCATGATGATATGAACCATTATTCTGTAATATCGTGTATATACAACCCCATTGATATTATATATCAATATGTTTTCTATTTTCATGTTATTTATTATACTGATAAATGGTATTCTTTAATGATTCCTAGGTTTTAAATTATCAATGTGGTATGATAAAAATTGAATGTTTAAAGATTTAATTTTCTAATATTTTTATCCATGTAAATATTCATGATATTATATTATATATATTTTTGTATAAAGGGATTAAAATGATTTTTTTTTTCTCATTTTTGAATTTCATTATAAATTTTTAAAATGGAATCTTTTTACTTGTTTTATATTGAATGATTTGACAAACGGAACAAGGAATTTTCTATTCTTAATATACATAATTACAATGTCATTTCCACCACCATGGACATTGTTTAGTTTTTGTTACCATTTCAATATTTCATGTTTTCATAGTTGAAAAATCATATTTTAATTATTGGGTGCATTAGAAATGAATTTTTTTCCAAAAAAATGTTCATTTTGTATTGAATATGGGATTTCTAAATGAAAATTTAATTTAAATATCTGAAAGTGAATTTCATATGAGATTAATTGTGTTTTTAAAATGATAAAATTATTTATTTGATAATGTGGATCATGGAAATTATAAATGATTATTGCACCTAGATAGCACCTGGTGAGCCTATTCTTGCTTAAATAATGGGTGTGCCTAGATAGCACCCCAATGTGTTGGGTAATCATTAAATTCTCTGGGGAGTTATATTGGATGTTGGAAATATGGATATTCCAATCTATAAGGGGAATCTATGGTTTCAATGTGATGATTTCCTTAGGTACGTACAGGAATCTTCTATGTTTTATAAAGTGTATTCCTAGAAATAATTGGTCTTCAACATGAAAGAAAATGATATTTATTAAAGAATCATATTCCCATTTTTTAGTAAAATGTTATGTTTTCAAGAAATAGTTTTTCTTGAATTTTATTATTCATAAATAGAATAATGGTTCTCTTATTTTCATATCACTTAATATGTTTTTTATTATCTTCACATGTTTTTAAATGCTTTTCACATAATTGAATAATGGGTAGTGGAATTTGAAGAGTTTAATTTTAAATTCATGAAGAGTTTATATAAAATAGATAATAAATTATTTTTAAAAGTTTAATATGGTGGGATAAATGGATTGTGATTGGAATTTTATATTTTGTTTTTTATGCATGTGTTATGAAAACATTATCTATTGCTCAAAACATGAAAATGTCCCCAGTGTTAAATAAGTAATTTATTGATTGAAACTGAAGAATACATAATTTTTAAGGATGGGTAGCTATATCTGGTGGTTTTACATGAATGATATAGAGTAAGATATAGGATGTAGGGTTGAATACTATATAAAAATGTTAGTGTTTTCCAACATTTAAAGGTAACACATTGTGGTTTTATTGTCTATCAAAATGTGAACCAACCATGCATTTTGAACTAGCCTTCGATAGATACCCCAAAAATTATGACACATGATTTCATAGACAATTTTATAACTATGTGACATGTTTATAATTTATTTTAGACCATAAAATGATCCCCAACGTCCTATCATATAGTTTAAAAAACAATTTTCCTATGTAATTTTGGTTTCATGGTTGGGAGGCATGGTTATCACAAACCATGCTCTAACATTTTTCCCTCCTCATCCTCCTCAAAATGTAAACCTATTTTTCCCAAACTCTCATAACACCATAAAATACTCTATTGGAATTAATTACCTGTCAAAATTGGGTCTTTTCAAGTGTTATATCCCTTTTAATTTCACTACAAATCTCTGATCAAAATTCAACTGATCCACCGAATTGACCATTTAAATTCTATATGAAATTTTCAAACCATATGGATGTAGGATATTATAGAGTGAATAGTACTAATGTTTTTTTTCATCATCATAAAATATGTATCCTTTTAATGAACCCTAAACCTACCTTATGGTGGAGCTTGCTACCACTCACTAACATTCATTAGTGGGGAATCTACCGGTTATCCAAATTTAGCTATCCTTGAGGATTCTAGATCCATAGATTGTCTAAATTTTTTATTCAATTATAATTAGTGAAAAGTCCTAACAAATTTATGAATTTAAACTAATAGTTTATATCTACTATTAAACGTTAATAGAGGCATCAAATAATATTTTTACCTGGTATTAACTTACATGGATATTACACATTTTTAGATGAATATTATATACATTACAAAAATATATTCCCAATCACCATAGTAATATATTGTCATTGGATTCATGGAAACCAAATCATATATCCTAGGGAAATATCTTTCACATATCCCATAATGATTTCTACCTTTAGTTATACTTCCATAAACCATTTTTCATAACATGGTGAAAGGAAACATAATAAGGGGTAAGATCATATACTCAGTAAGGGTAAATAAGGGAAATGTATAAGCATTACATAAAATAAAGTTTATGGAACATTATAATTACATTGTAATATCATACCTGTTATATAATATATCATAATAAATATTGGAAACTCATAAGATTTGGATCGTAATAAAATTATGAGCAAGAGTCCGAAATCCACAATATAAGAATAAAACATTAAATTTTGGATGAAAAAGAAATATATAATATGATTTCAATAGTATTTGTGGGATTTTTGTCAACACCATCTAGGTAGTATGTGTTCACTCGCCATGCCATCTTGGTAGTGACGGTTCACTCCCATGGAAATCTTAATGGAATGATTTCACTCCTCATTCAATCTTGGTTGTTGTGGTTAATTCCAATGGTCATCTTAACAGTCAAGGTTCATTCCCAGGATCATATTAGTATATCCTATTAGATATAAATCATTACACAGTTAAATATAATGAGATTTAGGTCCCATCAATATCAAAATGAAATCATACACAAATGTTTGACATGTTCATAAATAATCATATCACAAACCATGTAATGAAATGGGTACTATGAACATGTAACCATGCCATAACATATAGAAAAGGATATGTTTTACAATAGTTTCATCAAAATCGTAACCCGTTAAAGAGAAATGGATTTCATAAACTTATAACTCTTGAAAAAGAAATGGGTGTCATACTAAAAATGAAATTAACAATAACCCATTAATGTAAATAATATTAATTTAACCAATAGATCATTCCCTAAAAGGGCATGAGTAACTTCAACATATGTCACCTTTGATGGAAAATAATTTTGAACTATATTTCCAAAATATTTATTGAGGAAAATATCATTTATTATTAGAAATTTTTTTGATACATGAATCCATTTTAAAATAATTTTCTTAAATAATATATTGAAATATTTTAACAATACATAATATCTTTTTGAAAATCTATTACCTTGAAAAATTATAAAATAAACATCAAAACATTTTAAGAACACTTTTCATTGAAAACACATTGATAACATATAATGAAACCTTGAATATTCTTTGAAAACATTTTTACATTAAAAAATATGAAAGAATATTGAAAATGTTTGGAGTACCATTTCTATGAAATTATTTTTAATTAATATAATGAAATATTTAAAATATTTTGAAAATAATTATTACTTTTAAAAATATGAAATGCGATTAAAATGTTTTGAAAATCATTTCAATGAAAATATATTGAAAACATATAAATAAGGCTAGAAAACATTTTGATATAAAAGAATTAAATAATATTTTTTGAAAGAAGGATGATTTTTTTTAAATTATTATCATAGGAAAATCACTTTCCAAATGTAATTTTCATAAAAAAATTAACCTTTTAAAATTGATAATGAAGATATAATAAAATGACAGTGGGTAAATTTTTAAATGTCATACCAGGTAAAAATAATATAACTTTTTCAATGTATAAAGGATAGAAAAATTACATTTTTGGAAGGAGACAACATGATTCCATTCATGATATTGGTAAAATAAAATAGGATAAAAAGTTATTTTAATTATTATAGGATAAAGGTATAATATTCTTTTAATAATTTTTTAGAAAACATTTTTTTTTGAAACATAGATTTCTGACCGATTAGAGGGTATGGTCGGGCATCCTTAAAAGAACTTTCTCAAATTTCCTCAGTATCATAGAGTGGAAAAATGGTACAAATATATTAATAAAAAATTAATAACTAGATTAGGATAATAATCATTAATTTTCACGATATATAAATCATATTATTTTATCAAATTAATCCTAAACATAAACAATCTTGGATGCCATGAGATTGTCTCAATAATCTCTTTTAACATGGTTACATGGGATCATACACTCCATGTAAGAAAATGAAACTACATAAAACCTAAAACATTATTAATTGCATAATATTCATTATATAAAATGTAAAATGAAAGTATATACACATCAAAAGATATTTTATGTCCACAACAAAACATGAGTCTCAAGGAAATAAAATTTCGAAAAAACTATTTCACCGATTTGGTAACTTTTAAAACATAATCCTCGTGAACAAAATATCATAAAATTTATAATTTAATACATATAAATTTAATTATAATATACATTCAATATATTCATGTGATGTTCATACACCATACAAATGGAAATAGTTTAAAATATAACATTTATCTCATAGAAAAAAACAATGGCCTGAAATCCCCTTACCACCTGTCTTGACTCTCACAGTACTTTTTAAAACAAACTATATAATTAACATAAATTTATTATAAATTTTTTGTGGATCCATATCCTAATATCTAATACATTATATGATTTTATCGTGACCTTATATTATCTTCTTGATAAAAAAACTTATATTAAGGTCTATCTTCAGGTAATATTCTCTTTTTTCATCACATGTGTCTTAATTTTTTATATATTTGGTAATTATACTTATATAATGATTCCAGAATTTAATATAAGATATAAATATAATTTATATGCAGTATATTTTAATTATAATAATCTATTGAATATAGACGTGTGAAATGCAGCACACCGTTCTTGGAGATGGTAAGCCATACATACGCTTGAACGTCGATTTCATTTTTATGGTAAAATTAAATGAAAGAATGAAAATGAACTATAAGAATATATGAAAATAATATCATTGAATTAGAAATATAATGTTATATATATCATATAATTTCACTAAAATCATCTAGAATACATTCCACATAGTGTGTGAATGAATCACATCGCTTTGAGGGGGTGGTAGTATGCACTTCCTCAAACGAAATTATCGTATTTACACCAAATAGAATGTAAAAAAGATATTTCTTATAAATTTAACTCAAATGATTAAATAAATAATAAATATAGTAAATAAAATATATAAATAGATATTCCATCAAAATTTCCACCATGAGAAAATGTAAAGGAAAAATGATCAATCATCTTTTAGAGAGGCGGTAGATCGGCATACATGTAAATAGTATGTATTTTACACATTAGATGGTTATTGTTGTAAGTTTATTTTGAGCCATTTTCATGAAAAATATTATTATTTTGAGGGTATATTTTTTTTTATTAAATAATAGAATAAATATATTGGAGTGGGTGGAGAAGGAAAAGAGAAAACAGAGGAGTTTGAGAGAAAGTTTTACCACTAAATTCGCTAACTCCTTTTGGTATTTAAAAAATATTTGTTGGAAGACTTTTTTCCCAAAGGGGGAATTCAAGGTGGAATGTAGATATTTTTTAATTGTATTGGGTATATTGTTTCTGAACTTATGTCATTTCATAGGTGTGAAGAATAGGGATAGGTGGTTTTCTTTTAAAGGGAAAGTGGTGTGGTACTCTCGTAAATATTTGAAGAGATAATCCACCCACATTTTTCATGTGGAAAATGGATCAAATAAAGATCCGACTTCAATCCATGGGATTATAATGTCTAAATATTAACATAAAATTTCTTTTTTAGAAATTTATAGTTTATTTTGGGCATTAACGTTATGGTTTTCCCCCTTATAAAGCTTAATTTAACCTTCATCGGTGTCATTAATTTTAATCACATGCACTAATATTTATTGGCAATATGATGTGGACATTATTAGACATTATAATTATTATTATTCTAAATTTTTAATACATTTTTAATAATTCCAATCACATAAGTGTAAAAAAAATTAAAATTAGCCCCGCTTAGGGAATGACACTATAGGTTTTTAAAGTAAAGATGATCAAAAGTTTGTAATGTTTTGAGAAAAAAATTCAATGTAAACCTTTTATACAATGACATAAAATATATTAATATATAAAAATATTATCTATTTAAACTTTTAATCCAATTTAAAATATTTTATATCCTTATAAATAAATTAGATGAAAAACATGTTTTCAATAAAAATCCAGTATTTTTATCTATTCACTAAAAATGAAAAGTTATATAAAAATTCAAAAACAAATTATACTAACCTAATTTTTAAGTTTATATTCAGAATATAATGTTTATTTTGGCATATTAAATATATTAATGTTCCAAAAATTGGATATTAAATGGTTTCTCCATTAAAAGGAGTTAAAACTACCTTTATAAAAAATATACTTTTTATGCATAAAATTAGGATTGTTATTATCTTATGTCTACAAAATATTTTCGATGAAAATAGAAAATATTTTATTTAACAAATAAAATATTATTAAATTATTCTAAATCACTAAATAATTTAATTTATTATGGTAAAATATCTCTTAGGCCATATTAATATTTTCCGTTATGTTCAGTCTATTTTCATTTCTTATTAATTAGTATCCTACAAATTAATATTATATTTTTTTCAACAATATATTTTCATAAATTAGTAAATACTATTCATGAACTCTAATTTAAAGACTATGTTATATTTTATTGTATTTAATAATAACATTATTGTCTAGAAAAAATAGTCTTTTGTGTAACGTAATATATTAAGGAGATTCATTATTTTATATAATTCAAGATATCCTTGATGTTCCATGTAGACAAAGATAAAATTGATTTTTTGTGTAATACACATCAAACACGGTTATTCATATAACAGAAGAAAAACATAGAGCTTAAATATAAAATAAACTATTTTCAATGTTGCATGAAATGAAAAATATCAAAAAAAGGTTAAATTAAATTGAAAAAAATAGTTCCAAAAATCATCGGAGGTTACAAATATATTTATCATATATATGAATTTTTTTAATCATCACATTAATAATTTTTTTGAAAAACAACATCAATGGAGAATGAGGTCTATCAAATCATGTATAGGTACGATTTATCAACATGAGTCACATATTGAACAAGAAATATATTGACGTAGTGTTTTTAACCACATATTCTAATTCTAATTGGATCTATAAATAATTTAAATTCATCATGTTCTATTTATTTTTTTTATTTTCATAGGATGAAATATATTAAAAATCTAAAGTATGTGTTTATATTACATTATATCTACGACAATTATAAAATAGTCTGATTTTTAAATTAGTTGTAAATTCTTTGGTTAATTCCTCTTTTCTAAAATTCACACAGTAACATTAAATCATAAAGTTATTAAAATATTTTAAATTTCTATATGGATCTAGTTAGAATTCCTCCAGAGTATATATGTATCAATATGGGTAGTGAATAAAGATATAATAAATATATCATTTATGAAAATCATTATTTCTATAATAATATCTGATATAATATAGAATGATATTTCCACCAATAACTCATGAACAATGAGGGAATGGTTTATCCTCAAGCTCTTACTATTGTTTTTATTAATGTTTAACCTACAAAACAAGGATATTTTATTCACTTGTCAATAAGTAGATATATATTTTTTTAATCTAATATTCGTATACGAATAAATGAGGCTTTAATAGAGTGAATGATTTTACTAATAATCACTCACTCTACCTTGATAGAGAACAGATTTGATAAATAATTATCCTAATTATGTCTATCTTATGGGTTGGAACATACCTTATATAGGCTTTACATTCTACTATTTATTCTACTAGTGAAGTGTGGTTCTATCATAACCTATGTGTCTATAAATATTAATATATATTATATTTAGTTATCATTAAGAAATTTAATACAAGGAAACCATTAGTCTATTTAATTCATTTGGATACCAAGGGGTGATGTGATAGTTTATATGTGATTGAATCACCACAAAAAAATTATGTAGATAATTTAAAAAATATCAAGGGTTGTATTGATTAAAGTGGGTCTAAATCATCGTAATTTCATTGATAACAAAAGCACAATTATTAGTTCAACCATGGTAGCATATATTGATGGAGGGGTTGGGGCAGTTTTGAGGAATCAAGTTAAATTGTTATCTATTTTGTATCAGTTGGATTATAACATCATGATGATAAAAGTTTATATATTTTTAGTAATACTAAAATGAATTTTCAATGTCTTAAAGAAAACCAAAAATATATTATATAATATGATAAAATCATTGATGGGTAAGTATGTGCTCATAAATAATTTGAAGAAATATAAAATATATAAATACTACTTATCATTTCCTAATATAGTTTCTAGATGATAAATACGTAACACTTCAAAAGTAAAGATTTTTTATAGTAGTATGAAAAATCAATAATTTTATTATGGACTTGATTATATTGATGATTAAATAAAATATAAATTATTCTTTTCTAAATGGGATATTAATTTGTAAAAATTAAGATAATCATTTAAAATGTATGGAATTTGAGTCAGATTCAATTATATTATTTTTAACGAAATAGAAAGTGGAAAACATAGATATTTTTAACATTAACAAAGAGAAAGAAAAAAACATGTCTCCATTCATTGAATAAATTTAGTGTATAATAAAAAATTACAAATTAATTAATTAAAAATAAATAAATCTTTTTAATGGAGTTATAGATCATATGATTTAATTTAAGTAAACTTTTATGGTTGGTATAGTATGATAAAACATTTTTAATATCTTTTGATTAAAAATTCTATTATATTTCTATGTGGCATGTATTACGAAATAATTCTACATACAACGGAATAAAAACTCACCTTTTCTTAAGAAGACATAAAATATTGATTCCATTCCAGAAAAACATTGAAATTTCATATAAAACCACATACTTATTAGTCATTATTTCAAATTACCGTCAAAATCATACTTAAAATAAATCCTGTTGGGCCTAGAAAAAATTTCATATTATGTCAGATAATTTATAATAACATTAAAAACAATATCCAAAAAACCTTTTCGAAATAATTCAAAAAACCATTAATGGAATATTTCAATTATTTTCACAAAATTATATATCATATATATAAAATTATGAAAATCCATCCAAATATGCTTTTTGATATCCTATAAATCAATTTTATGGTAGATATGAATGTTTTTTATGAAAACATTAAAACAATTATCCTCATTCACACAATAAAAATTTATAACCCCATGGGAATTATAAACATTGAAAACAATTATCAAATCTATAATTCATAATTTATTGAAATGTGTGGGCTATAGAAAATTATTAGTGCTACTAATTAAGTAAATGCATCTCTTGTGATCTTAATTAAGATCATTTATATTATTACAAGTTTTCATTGACCACATTATGTAAAATGATTGATAATAATTTAATCCATTTTTCAATATAACTATTTACCAATATACCTAGAGTATATCAATCCTATATAGAGAACTAATTCATTCTCATTTTAGAGAATATTGAATGGCCAATTAGATAATCACATCACATATTATTCACGAAGATGAATAAGAGAAAAAATTTCCCATAGTCATATTGATAAGCACATCACATTAAAATTATCATGGTACGATCATAAACATCATCAGTCAATCTCAATATAGGACTTAGTTGTGCTATTGTTTATACGAGAAGAAAAATAACATCTTGCTTAAACCATATCTCACATCATGATCAGTAACATAACCAACCAAAACTAATTAACTTAACCTCAATTCTATTGCAATAAAGGAATAAATTTATGAATTTTACCATGATATTAATCTTTTCAACCTCCTGTAAAAGGATTTAAAATGAATCATTCACAACTATCTAACCTAATACATACATTATGTTAATATATGTGGTATATGTATTTCATTATCATGTATGAAAAACACAATTTCCACATCATAATCGAACTAATAATCTTGATACAAAACTTAACCCATAATAATCCTAACATGTGAATTTAAATTATAATACACTACAATAACCACTGATAAGGTAAAACCTAAATTTTTTTGAGAGGTCAACTATCATTTAACATCATGTAACACATGCACCCAACATAAAATAATTATATTGCGGGGATTTCATTTTATATAACATTATACATTTTAATTATTCTTAAATTCCATTATGAATTATAATAAAACCATATATTAGTACTTTTAAAATCATATTCTATATTCCAGATCACCAGAGAGTACATATATTTGGTATAATATATGGTTTTTCTTAAATTAATTACATATCATTGTAATTATTGGTAGATCACTATATGTTTATATAGTAAATCCCTTAAATAAATATTTCAAATAAGTAATATTTATAAAGAACATTATTTTGAATACTGGGGATATTTGGATTCATAATCCTCATGGTTAATACTTGGATATAGTATTAAAAATTTTATACTTCACAACATCTATTTGTATTTCAATGATATAATTTATTTCCTTTATTAATTAGAACACATTATATTCTCATCATTGTAATATATGGAATTTGTTTTCATTGATAAAATTTTTCATAAGGAATTAATGAAACTCTTTATATTACAATCTTATTTTACAAGAATACAAAAATTATTTTATAGTATAATGTTTATTTTATTTCCATTTAATATTGTGTAGAATTTTATTTGTCACACATTTAGCTATTATATACCCATGTGTATTCACAAAATATTCTTAGAAATTATTTACTCGAATTTTTATTTCTATGAAACAAAAACTATTTAATTAGAAAAATTCATTTATTTATATTATGTTAATATTTAAAAAATAAATAATTAACACCCATATAACAATGGTACTCATGGTGTTTGGATAAATTAATTTAAAAGAATGTATTAATATGTATAATAATTGAATAAATGGGAAAGATATTATACCTCATATTTTAATAAATAACATGGATAAAATCAATGTTTTCATTAATAAACTACTATACTTTACTTCCTTTTAAATAGGTTAAAGAATTGGTCTCAATTAGAAAAATATATTCATAAAAACCATTATCTAATTTTGTAATAATAACCATTATTTATATAAACAAAGATTTTTTAAAATAAAAGAAAACAATATTAAAAATAAATATTCATTATAATTTTATAATAATCAAAGCATAGAGTATCCATTTCAATTCATAATAAAAATAGCTCGATAAAACTAAATTTTTATTATTAAATAATTTAAAAGGTCGAGGGGTGTTTTATGTAATATATCCCGAGGTAATATCCAAAAACCATAGCATTAAAATATGATGGAGTTGAACATATACCATTGAAAAATAAGATATATTTATTTGAGATACCTTTAGAATAAATAATGTGTGTTGAATTTCTATATTCACACCAAGTGTTTCTTATCACCACATCATAATCCATAATAATCCCAAAATTCCTAAAAAACTAAGACAATGAATTGTGATCCCATGATATAGTTTTTATAAATAACAGAAAATAGAGATGAATATATTTCTACCATAGATATAATGATATTTTAAATACCCTAAATTTAAAGAATACTCTTCATCATACATGCATCCATGAGAAGATAATTTTTTTCAACATAGAAATTAATGAAATATAAAATGAAAAATTCATTCCCATATCAGATTAATCCAACTTAAAATATCAATACATTGATGTAAGATTTATATCTGTTACTTTTTAATTTTTTTGTTCATAAAAAACTACCCTAGGTCCTTGTGAACCATTGTTAATGACCATCGGCATTGAGATACCATAACATGGGAGGCATGATAATAAAGGATAAATAAGAATATATGCTTTTTTTTATGTTCAACAAAAGAATTTGGAGACTAAATATTAATTTTAGAAACTCATTACCACCTTTGATTCCAAATGTCTAGCTTCATTAATCAACTCTAATATCACCTAGTAATTGAAAAATGCAATCATACTATGTGCATTCCATGTATTGGAGATAACCGTCATAATTCAAAACCGTGTGGAAATACTATTCAAAATTATAAATAAAAGCATGATTTTCCTTACATCGAACATGGAAACTCTACATGAATTAATCACTCTATATTTCTATAAATATTTAATTAAAAGAATCATATTTATCATGATAATATAAATAAATTTTGGAATCAAGGATGATACTTCTGCATTGAATCATATAAATTGTAGGGATAACATAGTTCTTGAATATCCATACTAGAAAGCTGATATATATGGGATTTTATGAATGAAAAATGTACCTTGAATAGTGTTACTTGTTTTTAGAGTTTTAAATAAACTTCTAAAGGGATATAGCAGAAATTATTCCAAAGCTAGAAGGGGTGAATGTGAGTAATTACCAATTATTTAGCAGAATTAATGTTATTGTTAATATATTTTTGACAATAATACATAACCAAGCTATGGAATATTATATTATTCCTAAATTTATACTATTTCAATGAAATACAAGGAAATATAGGGAAATATAGTGGTTAGAAAGATAATTTATAACATAAAAAGGAATCCTCCCCATAACGGATAATCTATGTCAAGTGACTATTATGGATCCAAAATAATTCTTAAATAAAATTATACAAGATTTAATATTCAATTCTTCCAACTCACATCTCTCTAGTGCCTCTACCATATTTAGATTTCATGAAACCTCTACATAGTGAGTTCCCTTATTGATCTTTCCGATACATATTTTCCTTCATGAATAACAGAAAATCCTTGAGATATTAAATACTAATACAACCTTCAAAATATGATTCATCCAACCTAAACCAACTCATCCAGAAACATCATTTATATAAGTGAGAGTCCATTATGTATTGAGAGAATTTTTAATGAAACTTGTGACAACTTTTGGATAACAAAATATAGAAAATATATATATAAATATAAAATATGTAATGTTGTTGATAAGAATTATCCTTACATTGAAATATAAATAATTTATTTTATGTTTTCATAATAATCCATTACTTTAATCAATTTTACTATCAATGTAAGGAATCTAGACTCTCCATATAGAAAATATATCCCCTATATTAGCCATCAAGATGTTTCTTTTGGGTAAAAAAATTATCTAAAAAAGAATGAAGAACCTTTATTAACAAATTTTTGAGATGAAGACATTTATTTTAGTGTTAATTATCACATTACCACTCCATTAACCATAATTTTTTAAAAGATAACTAATTGTATCAATATATTGGGGTCATCCATTAAGAATAGAAAAAATATCAATGCTTAAAATGTGATATGAAATACCAAAGAGACTGATCCATCAATAAAAAATATGGACTTCTCCGATTAGGATATCCAAATTGATGATATTAATAATAATGTCTTCGGTGTGTTTAAATAGTCCATATAATATTGGATCACCTTTCTAAATACCTCATAAATATATATAGAAACAATATTTCCTTCCCATGGGAGAAACTGAGAAACAATTTTAGGAATATCTCTTGAAGATTAAATCATAATCCCATTTAAAAAACTAGAATATCCAAAAAAATAATTTAATATAAAATACCATTAAATTCTGTCACAATCACAATCCATGTGAATTTTAACTATAATATTGGTCTACACAACATTCTGAGATGATCTCCCAACATCAATTATATTACGTTGATTGAATCATGAATGTTCATGCTCTTGAAAAATCCATGATTTCCAATGCTATCATTACTCGAAAAAATTGGTAAATCAAATCATTTAATTTTTTAGATTATATTTTATGAAAGTTTACACATGATTATCGGCTGGTATTGATTGAAACGTCATAGGAGAGGCACCATCAACATGATCATCATAGTTGTACATATGAAACCCATGGAGTATATTATCATTTAATAAAAATTAGGTATAGTTATAACCAAAACAGATTTGATAATATCCTATGTTTTAATATAGAACAAACAAGGAACACAATCAGTGCCTGAAGCACTATTGGGGTTAAGGCCATAAAAAACACCATTAATTTTTTCATGAAAATTAATATACATTATAATAACACTATGATCACAGATAGTGAAGTATTAGATGCAATAAATGAAGGATGACTCATCCAACACTCTGGGATATCCTCTTATCATGCTTTTATACATTCTAAAAAACCAGCTGAAATAAATGAGAGACAACAAGAGGACATTGAGACTATATGTAACAAATTTATGATTGATTAGTCACTGAAAGTGGCTAATATGTATTGTTAAGATCTTAATATTAATGTGTTTAAATTTTCATAAACATCAATTTTAGTCCAATTCAGTAATTGAACTTCATTTCCCATCATTGTGCAATTCATGCTTAAAGTGTCAATTTGGGCCCACTCAATAATTTCCTTGTGGAAATTACAATATTAATCATTTTAATTTTATATTTTGTTATATCATTCATCACTTTATTTGGAACATTTTTTATTTTAGGTGTAATGGATTAATCACAAGTGAAGATGGAGAATTTTCCACCTAAAGCCAGAAACTTTCTGGAAAAAGCATAATGGGCCTAAGGCCCATCAAACAATTGTGGGGCCCAAAAACCAAGCCCAATGAAGAAAACATTTATACCATAGACATATAACAATATGAGGATCATTTTATTCAACTATGTATGGAGCTAATTCTAATGTTTTCATGATGATAAAGGGATCTGAAGTTGAGATTTAAATGGTGGACCCGACAATAACGCACAGAAATCCATCCCACCATTTCAACCATAACATCCAAACAGATGAGGGGAATTTCTTGAAATATTTACAGATCATATATGATAGATGGAATAATATATTTCTCTTCTACAACCCCTCTGAATTCAGCCTTCTTCAATTACAAATTTATAAATCAATATGGTGGACGAATCTGGACAGTTTTCCAGGTCAAATTCGAAATGTCAATTTCCTCTTGATTATTCACCCTCATTTTGACTCTATTAATTGTTGGGGGGTGAATTAATTGTTGGGGTATGGACCTAAGGCTCCTAATATTCCTATATAATGATATAGTGATGAAGGTAGTAGGGGTGGATATTTTTCTTATCGTCTTTTTTCCTTGTTTCATTGTAAGGTTATGCTTCCAAATTTCTTTTGTAATGTTTTCCATTTCCATGTAAGTTTCATTTTTGTATCTTTATGTTCTTAATCAACTTATTTCTCTTTTATATTTTACATTTCATTTATTAAAACTTTATTATCATAAATAACAGTGATATCCTTGTGTTTTTGTGAATTAGTTCACACATAGGTGTGAATTTCATTCACACACATGGAGGAGTGCTAGTTATTTCCGCGGTTTTAATTTCTTCAATCCAATTCTTATTAGAAATCTTCAGCCCACCATTGAGAGTATACCATAAATGGAGGGATAACACTTTAATGGGTTGATCCTAGGAGGATGCAATGTCTGGATTGAATGTTATTTTATGAACGAGTTTTTGTAAATTGGATAATTAATTTATGACATCCATTCTTCAGTTATGTCTACTCTTCAGCTTTACTGTGTTTGAGCAAACTAAATTCAATTATTAAATGACCATATACCTCAGAGAGATCATGAATTTGGTTCTCTAAGTTTATAGGGGATTAGTAATTGTGTTTATTAAGCACCAAACCAGAAAATTATGAAGGTAGTGTTATTTTTGAAGAATTGATTCATCAAGAATTAATAAAACCAAAATCTCCTGAAGAAGTAAAATTCATTCAATCCACCCCGAGCATTATCATAATATCAACCCATTTTCTTTGAATTGAATTCATTTATATTTCCTAGTGTTCTTTAAACCAACCAAAATCAAAACCAAAGTTGGCTACTTCATAGCCCATCCTTCACCAAATCATAGCGTCTCAAGGATACTTCTTCAGTCTCTGTGGATTCGACCCCTACATGTACTGCGTCGACCACTTTTACCAGTAGGGTAATTTTGGGCGTAGCCAAATTTTGGCGCCGTTTCTGGGGACCCATTCTTCTATTCTCATCCCAATTCTCTTGTATTTTCCCTTTCTCGGTTTTTTCTCTTTTGGCGCATGTCCGCCTACACCCGCGATAACTCAAACAGATTAGTTAGGGTGGATACACCTAGGGCTGGGGAGTCAAGCACTAAAAGAGATCTATTTCCTTTAGATCCAAATATTCCTAATACTCCAAATTCAGTCATTGAGTTCGATACAATAGAGAATCTCCCACAAAACCAAATCATAAACCGGGGAGGGAACCAAAATAACAGGCAAGACCCTTACTTGGGAACTGTTGTAGACCCGACCATGAATGACTACCTCACACCAACCTGGACCAATGCACTCTCATGCATCAATCATGATAACATAGGATTTTCCCAATATGTTTTCAAACCCCATGTCCTGAACCACCTTCCAACCTTTCATGGGACGGAGTCTGAGATGCCTTACCTTCATGTTAAAGAATTTAATGACATTGTCGAAACCATGTGCCCACCAAATCAAATTGAATCTACTAAAATGATACTTTTTCCTTTTTTTTTATTAAGGACCGAGCAATGAATTGGTTAAACAATTTGAGACCAGCATCCATTCACTCTTGGGACCAAATTAAATGAGAATATTATAAAAAATACTTCCCCCATCACATAACAATTTCACTGAAAAAGAGCATACAAAACTTTTTTAAAAGAGACGGTGAAACATTCTATGAAACATGGGAAAGGTTCAAGGACACAATAAACATGGTACCACACCATGGTTTCTTAATCCCAGAACATGTGAGAATTTTCTATAAATGGTTGGGTCCCGAAAACAAAACATTCATTGATATGATGTGTAATGGAACCTTCAAAAACAAAGCCCCAAATGATGCTTACGTGTATCTAGAAAATCTTGCTGAACAGAACCAAACATGGGGAACATCACCATACTATGAGAAGCCACCCAAATCTGGTGGAATGTACAATCTTGGAGAAGAATAAAACCTTAGAGCAAAAATTGCTGCACTCGCGAGGAAAGTTGAGGAGATTGATCTTAGGAAGGTCCACAAAACCCAAACTGTTGAGCATGTTTGTACAATTTGTGACAAGAATGACCACAAGACTAATAATTTCCCAACCATTCCTTCCATCAAGGATGTTCTTTTAGGAGGACCACCAGAAGAAGTTAATGCAATGAACATTCAAAATCCACAATTCACTAACACCTTCAATCCAAGTTATAATAAACATTCATGTTTTCGTTGGAAGGACAATCAACAACCAACACAACAACAATGTATCAACCAATACCGTCAACAAAAATTTCAACCTCATAATCAGTTCAAACCACAATAGGTCCAATTAAAACATCCCCATGTCCAACATCAACAACCTATCCAACAACCCAATCAACAAACTATCCAACAACCAAAGTATCCTCCTGGGATAAAACAACAAGCTCAAGCACCAACCCAAATTGTTCCACAAATCCTAATAGAACAACTGTGCAAACAAATGGAAAAAATGAACTCAGAATTATAATCCATTAAACAAGTACTTCAAACCATAAAAACTAGAAAGGCACCCATGCCCACATAGGCCATTCCACAACAAACATCAAGGGAATATGCAAGTTTCACTCAAACAACTCACAAACAACTAAAGGTTGTGATATTTTTAAGAAGTGGGAAATCAATTGAAAAACCTGAACAAATAAGTCTGAAACCATGTGAATATTCAAACTCTAATGAAAATTCAAATGAACCAAAAGCTTAAACTAAATAAATTGATAACAATGTGAAAGAAACAACACGTAAACAAACAACTCCACAACCTGTACCATTTCCTCAACGCATGAGGGGGAAAACCAAGCCTGAATTGGGTGAAACATTGATGGAAATCTTCTCACAAGTCAAGTTGAACATTCCCCTTCTTGATTCCATCCAACCATACCTTCCTACTAAAAGTACCTTAAGGACTTGTGCACTTTTAAAAGAAAATTTCCACATAAAAACCAAGTCCTTTTGCCTGCTAATGTGAATACCACAATTCACGGGACCATTCCTCCTAAGATGAAAGACCCAGGATGCCCTTACATAAATATTGAACTAGGAGAGAACAAAGTTGTCAATGAATTCTGTGATCTAGGTGCCAGTGTGAACCTCATTCCTTATGCCATGTATTGTCAGTTAGGGCTCGAAGAACTCCAACCCGCATCTGTCACTCTTTAAATTACTGATCGTAGTGTTCGAGTTCCAAAGGGGACCTTAAAAGATGTTTTGGTGAAAGTTGAAAATTTCATTTAACCAGCTGACTTCATTGTTATGGACAATCACCCAATCTTAGGTCCTAGGGAGCAAACCCCAATCATACTTGGTCGTCCCTTCCTTGCAACAATCAATTCTGTTATCCGAGTTCGAAATGGTAACATGACCATCACCTTTGGGAACATGAGTCTAGACTTGAATATCTACAATGAAAACTCTCAAATTTGGGATGATGAAGATATCCATGAGGTTATTTGGATTGGTAGTGTTGATAATGAAATCAATGAACATCAAGGAATTACTAAAGGATGGTTAAGCCAAGAAGAGATTGATTTTCTTTGTTCACATGAGGGAAATTTGTCTCCTTGGATTGAATCTATTTCAGATAGCTCTATTGATGAATTTATAGAATAAATAATCAATGATACCATGGTTGAAATCAATAACATTGAGTCCATATCCATTCATTTCCTGATGACCACCTCTATTCAGTGAGTGATTACCCTAGGTATGCTGACATAGCAAACCATTTGGTGGCTGGTGACATTCCAAAATTCCTGGGGACCCAAGCTAAGAGTAAATTCCTTTCCGATGTCAAACACTATATGTTGGATGATCATTACCTCTTCAAGTTCTGTCCTGATCAAATCATCAGGACATGTGTTCCCGAGTCTGAGCAATAGTCCATTCTAAAATTTTGACATGGAGAGGCATGTGGAGGCCACTTTTCTACAAAGAAAACCACTAAAAAGGTCCTCTAAAGTGATTTCTACTAGCCGAACCTCACTAAGGATTCCTTCCAATTCTGCAAAAGTTGTCCTCAGTGTTAGAAATTAGGATCCATTGCCAAAAGGAATCAAATGCCCCTCACTCCCATTCTGGTCGTTGAAATCATTGATTGTTGGGGAATTGATTTCATGGGACCCTTTCCGAACTCTAAGGGATACCTCTACATCTTATTAGCTATTGATTATGTCTCAAAATGGGTTAAAGCCATTCCCACCAAGTCCAATGACCACCATGTTGTGATCCGTTTTCTGAAAGAGCATATATCTTCTCGATTTGGAATTCCTAGGGTTATAATCAGTGATCGTGGAACCCATTTCTACAACTGCCCATTCTCTTCACTCATATCTAAGTATAGTATTACACATAAAGTTTACACTACATACCATCCTCAAACCAACGGTCAAGCTGAGTTGTCAAATAGGGAAATTATGCAAATTCATGAAAAAACTGGCAATCCCTCTAGGAAAGATTGGTCCAAGAAACTCTTAGATGCCCTTTGGGCATATCGAACTGCTTTCAATACTATCCTAGGCATGTCACCGTATAGATTGGTTTATGGAAATTCATGTCATTTACATGTTGAAATTGAGCATAAGGCCTTTTGGAAAATCAAAAAAAATGAACTTTGACATTTCTTTGGCTGAAACAAAAAGGTAATTAGATCTTAATGAACTCAAGGAACTTAGGATGGAGGCTTATGAAAATTCAAGGATCAATAAATCTAAAGTTCAAGCCTACCAATCTAGGAATCTCAAAGTCAAACACTTTTGACTAGGAAAATTTGTGCTCTTGTATAGTTCAAAACTTCATCTACACCCAGGAAAGCTAAGGTCCAAATGGTCTGTTCCATACCTAGTGCATCATGTATACCCTCATGGGGCAATAGAGATTCAGGATCCCACAAGTGGTCATGTCTTCAAAGTCAATGGTCATAGGTTAAAACCATTCATTGAATCATTCAAAAAACAAGAAACCAATAAAGAGTTTACTGATCCAACATATGAACCAGAGAAAAATTGATAGATTTAGGGTACAAGTCGAGCTAACGACATTAAACAAAAGCGCTGCATGGGAGGAAACCCATGGTTTTCATGTTTCTAATCATTTTGAATCATTTTCTTTTTCATATAATAAATCACCATAGACTGTTGACCTGTTCTTCTTTTATGATTAAGGATGGGTATGAAAAGGGAGCATAGTATTCATCCGTGTCACGCGGTGTGATCCCTAAGTAATACCTTACCCATAAAATATAAAGAAGACAATATATCCTCGGTTTATTTTATTTATGTTTTTGTAGGTTAATAAAAAATTAGACTCTTGACTTGTTCTTCATTTATGAGTATGGATGGGTATGAAAGGGGATCACTGTATTCATCCATGTCACATGGTGTGATCCCTGAGTAATACCTTACCCCTAAATTTAAAATAAGACAATGTATCATTAGTTTGATTTAAAAAAAACAAGAAAACCCATAAAAATGATGTTACTTGGAATTAAATAAATCATTGCGTTGTTTGTTTTTTCTTCTTTGTCCTTCTTTTTATGGTTTAGGAACTATTTTGTGTGATACATGTTCAATAAAGGAGGTGCCTACATCCCCCAAGAGATCAAAGGAGTAATCTGGAGCATCATGAACTTCAACTTCAAAAACCAGGTGAATTTGTTCAATGTTTATCACTATCAATTTCATCTTTTAACTCCAATCCTACTCCCTTCTAACTTTCCTTTTCTTTAAACACTACGGACGATGTTATTCTAAGTTGGGGGAGATAAAAATGATTTTTTTTTATTTTGTGAATAAAAACATGCATGAAATGAAAAATTCCATTAAACATAAACATGATAACACACATTGAAAACTCTAAAATTTGATATCAAATAAATTTTTCATTCCTTGATTCTGATTTTAATGCATGTTTAAGTTCATGAGCATAGTTTTTTGGAAAGTACGGTTGTCTGATGTGATTTTTCAATGTTTACATTTTCATCCTCTTAATAAAAAATTCACAATGCACATCTACAGGATTGTGGGTGTAAATTTGAGTTCATGGGTCCCTTTCATTATAGCATAGGGTTTTGGGGTCACTTTTAGTTTAATTTGAGTATCCAAAAACAATGACCACATAGAGAAATGTTTTGTCCAAATGTGTGGCATCCAGCACTTGGAGATCGTGATTCCATAGTTTTCTTGCCCAGATTTAGGCTTTATATCTCTATTGTAGAGCATGAAATTGACAATATGTGTGGCGTCTGACACTTGGGGATCGTGCCTCCATAGTTTTCTTGCCCAGAGTTAGTCTTTTCACATCTATTGTGGTAAAAAATTCATCAAAAGAAAAATAAAAAATTTGGATACTCATATTAAGGTTTAATATGATTCCCACCTAGCACTTCCATTTTTTCCCCTTAAACAATAAAATGGGCCCCATATCATTTTTGACGCACAACACTTTATCATGCTTAATTGAAATAGGATGAAATGTGGTGATGAATTTGATAAAAGGAATGGGCTTGGGCTTGGGATATGCTTATGGACCTATCTTGTTTTAAATGATTTTTATGGGTTCCATAATTTTTTTTGTATGAGATATTTGGGTGATCAATGTTTATTAAAATGTTTTTGGAAAAGGGGATTTGAATTTCATATTTGTAATATATTTTTCTTGGGACTAGAAAAAATCATGTTGGGGGGTGTTATTAGTCACTGAAAGTGGATAATATTCATTGTTAAGATCTTAATATCAATGTGTTTAAATGTTCATAAACATAAATTTTAGTCCAATTCAGAAATTGAACTTCATTTCCCATCATTGTGCAATTCATGCTTAAAGTGTCAATTTGGGCCCAATCAATAATTATCTTGTGGAAATTACAATATTCATCATTTTAATTTGATATTTTGGTATATAATTCATCACATTATTTGGAACATTGTTTCTTTTAGTTCTGATGGATGAATCACAAGTGAAGATGGAGATTTTTGCACCTGAGGGCAGAAACTTGCTGGAAAAAGCATAATGGGAATAAGGCCCATCAAACAAATGTGGGTCCCACAAACCAAGCCCAATGAAGCGCAAATTTATACAGTAGAAAGATAAAAATATTAGGATAATTATATTAAACTTTTGCCGGAGCAATTTCTGATGTATTCATGATGATAAAGAGATCTGAAGTTGAGATTTAAATGGTGGACCCGACATTAATGCACAGAAATCCATCCCACCATTTCGACCATAACACCCAGACGGTTGAGGGAAATTTCTTGAATGTTTTACAAATCCTAGAGGATGGATGGGAGAAGATATTTCTCTTCTACAACCCCTCCGAATTCGGCTTTCTTCAATTACAAATTGACACGTCAATATGGTGGATGAATCCGGACAGTTTTCCAGGTCCAATTTGAAACGTCAATTTCCTTTTGATTATTCACCCTAATTTTGACTCTATTAATTGTTGGGGGTGAATTAATTGTTTGGGTATGGAAACAAGGCTCCTAATATTCATATATAATTAGCTAGTGGTTAAGTGAATAGGGGTGGATATTTTTCATATCATCTATTGTTGCTTGTTTCATTGTAAGGTTATGCTTCCAAATTTCCTTTGTAATGTGTTCCATTTCAATGTAAGTTTATTTTTTGTATATTTATGTTCTTAATAAACTTCTTTCTCTTATATATTTTCCATTTCATTTATTAAAACTTTATTATCACAATGAAGAGTGATATCTCTGTGTTTTTGTTAATTAGTTCACACATAGGTGTGAATTTCATTCGCACACACGGAGGAGTGCTTGTTATTTCCGCGGTTTTAATTTCTTCAATCCAATTCTTGTTAGCCATCTTCTGCCAACCATTGAGAGTATAACATAAATGGAGGGATAAAACTTTAATGGGTTGATCTTAGGAGGATGAAAATTCTGGATTGAATGTTATTTTATGAACAAATTTTTGTTAATTGGATAATTAATTTAAGACATCCATTCTTCAGTTATATCTACTCATCATCTTTACTGTGTTTGGGCAAACTAAATTCAATTACTAAATGACCATATACCTTGTAGAGATCATGAATTTGGTTCTCTATGTGTATAGGGGATTATTAATTGTGTTTAGTAAGCACCAAACCAGAAAATGATGAAGGTAGTGTTATTTTTGAAGAATATATTCATCAAGAATTAATAAAACCAAAATTGTATAAAGAAGTAAAATTCCTTCAATCCACCCCGAGCATAATCCTGATATCAACCCATTTTCTTTGAATTGAATTCACTTAGGTTTCTTAGTTTTCATTAAACCAACCAAAATCAAAACCAAAGTTGGCTACTTCATAGCCCATACTTCACCAAATCATAGAGTCTCAAGGTTACTTCTTCGGTCTCTGTGGATTTGACCCCTACATGTACTACATCGACCGCATTTACTAGTAGGGTAAATTTGGGCACAACCAATGTTAAATCCTAAAATTTCATGTTATGATTTCTAATATATTTATGTTCACTAATGTATGCATGGAAGGAAGTTTTTTTCTTTCAACCTCTCACAACAAGAGATCTACAAATATATATCTATCAATTTATTGTTTACACAATTGACTCTCAAAAAACAAGTGTTGTTTATTGGAATTTTACACAAATATTTCATCCTACAATTGATTTGTTAGCTTATAATCATGGTATTCAACTTATTTTTTAAAATCATACAAAGTGTCACGGGTACTCAGATTAATATCTAACCAATTGAGATTATCTTCCTTAAGACTAATAGATTTATTTCAAATGTTTAAATAGAAATAACGTTACATAATTCTTCCCCATAATACTTTAAAAATAGGAAACTATTCTCTATCATGGTACCGCTGTTAAGATAAATAGATGTGATAATGATTCTATTCATTATTTTATATCCTTAGATATATGGTGGAATAATCAGATAATACTTAGGAAAAATGTTGACTAAAGTATTGGGGAATCTGAAGACTCATTATATGTTGACTAGGAATATATTGAGGTGACACCAGGTCCTTTAGTTCACTCTTTTATTATTGAACATTATTAATTGGACCACCATGTACCCTAGGTCAGGTATATTTTTCCCTATGAGTAAAAAAATTTCCATCAACCTTCAAAAATAATTATCGCCTCCTATAAACTCTAAAAACATTTTGTGGTATTGGAATTTATTATTAAAATACATATAAAATTCCATTTGTCAATGAAATAATAATTAATTTAGATTTTACCACATTCCAATATATTACCTGAACTAGTGGTTCTATAAAGAATAATTGTTTATTCTTGAATTTTTAATTCTTTTATTTGTTAGAATGCATTTCTGAATCTTGTTGTTTGACCATATCAACCTTATAAATCATCTCAAGAATTTTTATAAAAGAGTTGTCATATTATCTAATTTCATCTGATAAAAACCCACACATGGTGTAGAACATACTCCTATTTAATTACACACTACTATAAATATCATTGGGTTGAGTATGAAATATTCATATAATAATTGTATTTATTATTTTTTTATTAATCCACTTCTGTATTGTATCGTCATCAAGAAGTTTTCATTATTACTATATGTTCTAATCTAACATGACCCTACATTGGTTTACTGTATATTCCTTTAAATGGAGTAAGATCCCTTGGTTTATCTCTTAATAAATCTCTAATAGTAAAATGTTTTTAATCTCATAACCA
The DNA here is from genome assembly GCA_963277665.1 of Viscum album. NCBI lineage: Eukaryota > Viridiplantae > Streptophyta > Magnoliopsida > Santalales > Viscaceae > Viscum > Viscum album. The sequence goes on from OY728123.1 coordinate 825,490,393, forward strand.
AAATAAGGACATATCAAGCTCTACTCAACCACCCTCTAGATATCAAGGAGAGTACAATTTTATTCAACTCATTTATATTATTTTTACATTTCCAGATATAATTACAAAATTATGTTCATATTTCGACATAGTGTTAAAATATATCTCAATTCTCTTAGTTATTAGTATTCCTAATCATATAGAGTAAATTATTTTATACTACAGTTTCTTAATATATATTTAATATAAAAAATTCCTTTGAAACTATATTAGAAATATATATTTTATTTTTCTCCTAAGAATCTATATACATTTATTGAGTTGGTTTGATAGTTGGATACATATGAGGATGTTCTTAAAGCATATATAATTTTCATTTCTTTCTTATGAAAATTCCATATGTTTTCACACATGTCTATGAAATTTTTTCCATAAATATTTTTAATTATGAAAATTATTCACAATGTAAAATTTTATTATTATGGTGTAACTTTATCAATAATTTTTTTCATTAGATGTGTATCATTTTTTACAATAATTTATTAACGAATTATCTAAAGTATATCTGTCTTAAAACCATGGAATATTTCAAGAAATAAATTAACCTTTATAGGGTATGATAAAAATGACATTAAATCATACTATCTACTATAATTTTCAACTCATTTTTTAGATATTACGGTATACAACCATGTTAATCATACCATATATAACACATGAATTATTAAGAAAAAAATTACATTTCCAAATTGATAAGAATGATTATATAAACATTATTCATTTGTTAACCATTTTATTCGTGTTCCCTAGATAAATGTAACCAAAATCAAAAAATTTTATTTTGGTACACTACTCTGAGGGTTAGTCATTTCTGCTATTCCATAAACAAGAATATCCATGGGATGTTGGATTTACAATTATAGAACCAACTATTAATAATTTATATTAAAATTATATTTTTTTATTATCAAATATATATTATTATATACGTTTTTTATTATACTTTAAATTGATGTAATGATTTGAAAGAGTATCTATCACATTATTATATTCATAACAATTCCTCGTTGTGGTGAGAACCTTTAAATACCATGATGATATTTTTAAACCTAGTTTTTTGGTCCGATAAATTTTTATTATGGGGTATATAGTAGGTTTACTATCATGTGAGAGTACTCATAAGTGTATGATACTTCTTCTCACGATGATCATAAATGGTAATCTCTAAGATGGGAGGTTATGAGAACAAAACCTGCAATACGAATTTTTCATGTTTCTGTGTCATAATAAATTTCTATATGTGAGCATGTGTTTTGGTCCTTAGTATTTGAGATTATATTTAATACATTTAATGACATTAAAAAATAGATTTAATAACCAAAATATTGATGCCATATGTTTTTGGAATGTAGGGTGGGTTGGGTGCATCACAAATAACAATTTATTAGTGGATAAGTTAATGAAGGATTTCTCCTTTCAATCTTTAGGGATGTTGATATCTCATCCAATTGAATGGAGTATAATAACCACATTAAAATTAATGAAAATGGTGTAAAGACATGTTTTTATAGACAATCATAGAAACAATTATCAATAACATAGGTTGATGAAATAGATTTTCAACATTCATGATGAAATATTTAGAAAAAGATATTATATTACACATTATGTATTAAAATGTGAATATAGATGTTTTTAAATTAAATTCATTCTTATGGGTTCCTAGACACATTTATAGAAATTAATCTTGGAATTTAGGTATGCCTATATAAATACAATAATAAATAATCTTAGTGGCTTACACACAATGTGTTTCGTTGAACCGAATTAAATTCATTTTGAATTTAATTATTGAAATAAATATTTTTCCCATGATTAGAAACAATTTAATTCATTTTTTATTGTTTGATAATATTTATTAAATATTTTTTAATTATATGGTTAATAGGAATATATATTTTATTTGTTGAATATTTAATAAATATTTATTTTCCATACTATGAATACAATATTTATTTGTGAATGAAATTTTTTTTGTCAATTTTATAAATGATGAGTTATTTCAGGGAATAAATATTTTTTGTCTTGATAAATATTTACTTATAATATGATAAAATAATTTTTCTAATTATTTCATATAAAAAAATACATAAAATAATAATAATAATATTCTTATTATTGAATGCGGTTAGGAACAATTTAATATATTATTTAATGGTACGTACGCAACTAAATAAGTAGTTTAACAAAAACCATTGATCAATAAATAAATGGTTATGTCTATTATATGGGTTAATTAAAAAGAAAAAATAGAGAATTAAGAATCAATGTGCACAAGAAACATATCTATTGAATGCTTATTTGAATTCTCCTCTCAAGAACAATAATATCAGGAGAGAATCCTTTCAGGTAGAAGGATATAGATGTGATCAAGAAAAATGACACAAGATGATATAACCACCATTCTAGCACCCAAAATTCCATTTGGTTAACTCAGAAATCAATGTATCTTGACTGCACCATATCTATAGGGATTCTACACTCGGATCTTACAAGCTCAATTAGAAAATTTTGAATGGGGTTCCATGAAGATCAAAATAATAATCAAATAAGGTCCCTAATTTGTTGTATTCTTTCATTCGATCTATTATAAATTAATTATAAATATTACAAATAAATATACTCTATTGGGTACATAATATTCTAATTTCAATATTATATGGGGAAACATAGATGATAATTAAATTTATGTATTATAAATTTTACAAATGATCCAGCGAACCCAATATAAACAATAATGCTTAATTCCCACAAAGGATGTTCTATTTCATTCAAAAAATTCAAGTGGTATTGGAGTATTAATTTTAAAATGTATAATTACTTGTTTGATTACTAATTTATAAGCACAATTATGGTAAAATATTTGAGTTCCATTCCATTTTTTCATTAAAATGATTTTTAATTTACATTGTTTTGGAATTTTATGTTTTCATTATCAGTTCATATTTTATTGAGGAAACAGTTACACTTGAACAACGATCAGATATTCTATTAGGATGTTTGAAGGATTCTATCCATTGATAATGGGTTATATAGCGTTTAGCTAATGTATATTACATGTACCAAAATTCACTATACCTAGATATACCATGGGATACATGGTATTCCAAACAGTAATTACTTGTGGAAAACATAGGTTACACCACTTTTAAACCAATAAAACTAAGAAAAAACCGTATCATATTACTCAACATGTAGTTGGTTTACACGTCATGGAATATATATGGTTTAGCAGTGAAATTCTCACAAATCATGTTATCAAATAATTGTTTTTATGAGAAGTGAGACTAAAAATATTAAAATTTGATGAAACTAATGACATGTAGTTTTCATAAATGGTGTCTGGTTATTTATTTCCATAGTCTACAATAAAAAAATATTTGGGTGTTATAATAAAACATGTGTATCAGAACACACGGCGTGTGGAAGGATTGCATGTCATGTGGTCCTAGTTCGGAAGAACACACAAATTCTTTCAATGGATTATGAGGGCATGGTGAAAGAGTGATACACATCATGTGGTTGGCTTGTATACACCATGTAGTCTAGATGAGGAATACTTTCAATCCTTAGGTGTTTATCGTGGGCACACAATAGTCATGAAACATGACATGTACCTCGTATACACATGATGTGTTGTCTCCCTATTAGGGAAATAATTAAATTAAACTAGATACATAATTATATAATTATAACCCTATTATATATTTTGGATCAATATGTGTTTAAAAATTTAATAAATGTTTTAAAAAATTCAAAATGATCAATTTATTTATTCTATTTATCTATAATTATTTGCCATGCTATTTATTTTATATGAATTTTTTAATTATGGGTTTCTTCTAAAGGTTTTAGGATGAAATTAAGTTAAAAGTGAATTAATTAAACAATGAATCAATTAATTATTACAATAGTATTAATCTTATTAATAAATAATGAATAGAAATTAATGTTAACCACTACACTATTGTATATACTTTTCTTGTGTATGACCCCTTAGGCGCTTAACAAAGACATGTGTTTGAGTTTTCTTCGTTTTATTTAATTTATTTCATGCTTTTTAAATTATATATTGCTAAATAAATTAAATGGTATATGATTCATCCATATATCATCTATCATATATCACCTAATTATACAAGGTGATTTATGTAATTTCCCTTAACCTATCATTTGGTTACCCTAAAACAATTGTGAGTTATAAATAAATATAATAAAATGTTAATCCCATGGAACATGGAGGTGGTTCATGAGGAAACAAATACAATTAAAACATGGGTGACACATATTTGGATAGGTGGAATGTAGAAATTTGTGTAATGAAAAACACAATAAGCTTTACCCTTTTTCATATTTTGGTTTATTTTCCACTCAATAAACCAACCATTTGATAATCTCATCATTATTTAATTAATTTATTTTTTATTATTTTATTATAAATTATTTATTTTATAGATGCGTGATAAAGATAATATAAATACATGTACTTTTGTGAAAAACATGGAATTTAAATAAATGGATTATGTATAAATTTTTATCCAAAAAATGTTAATCAATTAATTAATGTCTCATTAATAATACAAGGAAAATTAATTTAAAAAATTAAATATCATTACACGTAATAAAAAATACTATAAGATTATTATTAATTTAGAATAATCATTCCATTAATTTTTTAGGAATGAAATCCATATAACTAAGTATTTGACCACCTGTCATTAAGAAACATACTTTTGTTAGGGATTTTTTATAAACGTTTTGGGTTGACATAACCATCTTTGTAAAAAGTAAAATCCTTATATAGAATTTATGTAACATGGAAGAAGATAATGATGAAATAAATGTCTACATTTCAGGATTCGATAATCCAATCAAAGATCAATTAGTTACAATCCTATAGCAAGAAAACACCTTCCAACTAAAATACCTCAATGTAGCATGACCAATCCTCATTAGGATTATGTGAAGGGCAATATAAACCATTTCCACTAGTATTTCATGGATACTATAATATATGAGTGAAATGGTGGGGTGTTTTGGGGCATGATAAAATAGTGGGATAGTTAACTAAATTAAACAATTATTATTTTTTTCATAATATTTAATGAATAAAATTAATGTTATTATGATATTTTATAAATTCAGAATAATAGACACTTCATTGTCCAAAATATCTATGTGATAAATATTAGGGAATGCCAATATTATTACTGGCGATGACATCCTCGAATGATTCAGTGGTATTCATGCTTTGTTGTGATATAAACCAAAATATTACATATTATAATCCTCACTACCAGATTCACCTGAAAATGTGGTGAGTGATTAATATTTTTAGTTCTATGATAAAAACATGAACGACGTGGAAAACGTTCAATGTTTAATTATATTATATATTTATAGTGGAATCATGAAGTCTCATTAGTACAGAGATACTTATATCATGCTTTATCATCTATGTATCCCATATTAAGAGAGTGAAGGATAAGAATAGTTTGATATTACCAAGGCACTCATTCTATTTAAGAATGTTGATGGTGATACAAATGATATTTATATAGTCAAACTCATTGGATACACTGAGCGCGTGATGTTTTCAGGGTTTAAAATGGATAATTAAATGTTCACATGTCTCATTTATTCATCCCTCCCTTAGAGAATCTCCATCTTTGTTGTTAGTTTTAGTATGATAAACATTGATATTTCTCTCTTATATAATCTTTGTTATCTTCTACATATTTATAAAGACATGAATCATGAACAAATATTGGTTCTTATAGTGAGGTAAGGAAAAGGAAATGTGAAAAAATATAATCCCAAATATTTTTTTTTAATTCAAATCAATGATGATAAATATCAACTGGAAAGAATAGAAAAAAGATTTTTTTTGTTTCACATGTGGAAAAAAGGACACTAGAAGAAAACTAACTCCCAAGAAAATAAAAAATGGGAAGGTTCATGTGAATTTGTTATTGAGTTAATATTATAAATTCTTATAATTTGATTATATGTATATATTTTTGGTACTCACATATGTATTCAATTACATGAACCAAGTTTCTTAAAAATATTGATTAGGGGGAGGTAAATCAATGAGCTTCCAAAGGGGATAGACTTTATATCATGTCTATTAGAGATTACCACATTACATTAGTGAAGGTAATGATCTTATATATTGAAATATTATTATTATGTTACATATGTTACTAAAAAGATTTATTTCATTATCCATTATTGATACATATGGATTTATTTTCACATTTGCGAATAATTGTTTCTCCTTTTATAAATATTTCATTTTTATGGTAAGTGACATTTAAATATTGATATTTATGTGTATAATTACATGAAACATATAATATAAATCATTAAAAAAACTACTTCACATGACATATACCACACCAAAATATTCAATCATTGAATATGTGATTTAAATGAAAATAATTTGACAAAATTACCCGAAGATGGATATTTGGATTATTTTTTACTAAAACTACAAGGGGGTATTCTACACATGTTCACAAATAAAAAATTACCAAATAACCATTTAGTATTAAAGGTAAATGGGATAAATAGATTACTGAATTATTTCATATCAATGTGAGTTGACCATTTCTAGTTTAATAATGGGGTCGGTACTGTTACTTCAGAAAATTTACTGATGATTTTAGATTGTATAGATATGATTACTTTATGTGGTATAAGTCAGATTACATTGGAATATTTATGGAATTTATGAATTATGTTGAGAAACAAAATTTTATGCATATTAACAAAATATTCTTACAACATGGTCTTAAGTTCCTTAATCCAGATTTTATTGATTATTTATAGTATTTTGAGATCCAATCCCAACTCACTCATTTTTATACCTCTTAATGGAATGGTTTATGTGAAAGGAGGATGCATAACATGATTTAAATGGTGAGGTCAAGGTTGGGTCATGTGAGTCATTAATTATCATTTTGGGGACCTAGATTACATACAAAAATAAAAATAAAAACATACTACCAACTAAAGTGGTAGACAATATTACATAACATTTACAGAATGGTATGAAACCTATGATGTAATACATACTTGTTTCGGATTATAATGAACATGTTAAATTATATTCAGGTAACCAGATTACACCACTAGTAACAATGCACCCATTTATACGATACCCTATGTAAACAATAGGATAATACAAATATTCCCCTAAAAACTGTTATAGTGTAAATACATGCAATATTTATTTTGAGGGGGTAAATTTCTAAAAATTATTGCAGGAACATGATAAACATTACCACAATGCCATTTTTTTCATTTTCTAAAATGTCGGTTTTAGGATTAATGTTAACCAAACAAGTAGGTAGGAAAACATAAAAATCACACATCGTGTTGTGGTATCCAAGTAATCCAATCCAATTTTCGAATTTTTTCAAATCACAAAGATTGAGAAAAATATTTTCTACGCCTTGGTCCATGCAACATTGCATACCATGTGACCCCTAAGGATGCACAACCACCTCAATCCTGGAACCCTAACATCACACGCCTCCAACATCACATCAGAGTAGGTCTCCGGCAACACCATCCACCGAAAAACATCATCGTCGGCCCATCATCAACCCTTCGTTACTCACCCAGATCATCCTCATCAGATCAAAACTACACCATCGATAATGTAAACAACATGATAAACATTGATGGATTTAATGATCAAGGTATATAATAGTTTTCATGGGAATAAATTCAACAAATTCCTTTAGAAGAATATTTTCTAGAGACACAAATACTATGTAAGAGTACAAGATAGGTATGAGCCCTAGAACAGAATGGATTTATTGTAACTGAGAATGGAAACTCATTATTATTTGATAATAATGTCATCATAACCCGTATGAAAGTAGTAAGTGGCACAAATAATTCCATGTGACAAAAATCCATGTAATATGAAATGGTATCTATGAACTAAAATTGGATTTTGGTTTGGGTAGATCCTTAAATGGATGGAAATCATGTTAGTTGATGAATTTGATATGTGATTATATAATATATTTACTAGGAGTGTTTTCATTTTCATAACAGTATATGATGATGACATATTACTTGTTGGAAACGAGATACAAGACATATATTTTGATAAATCCTTATTGTGTAATTGTTTCAATATGAAGAACATAGATCAGTAAACATATATTATTTAGATTAATATATATCTTGATATATGCATGTGGATGGTCAGCCTAAGTCAATGTACATATATTAAAAATATACTAAAGATATTTAGTATGGAACAATCCAAGTGTGGAGAATTTCCAATGTCATGTGGAATTCATTTTTCCAAGAAATTATGTCCACCTACGCATGAGTAATGATAGTATGTGGAACGGATTTCAAATGTATCCATGAATTGGTTAGTAATATATATTATTCAAAGTAATATAATAGGTGTTTCCAACTCCTTGAATGTAGTAGGTATATATCAAGAAGACCCACGAGGCATCCATGGGACAGATGTCAAGGCAACCTTGATGTATTTGTGGAATAATAAGGATATGTTGATGTTCTATGGATGTTTTGATAAATTATTCATCATATTATATATATATATATATATTAAATTTTTTAAAATAAAAATTATCTGAAATCACATATAGGTTACATATTCACTTTTAATTGAGGTTTCATGAGCTGGAGGAGCTCAAATCATATTGAATTCAAAGATTTTATAGCAGATTTTGAGTATATTTTGGCTTATAAGATAGCTAATTAAGTAATATGGATACAAAAAGTTGTCAATGAGCTTGATTTGATACCTTTTATTAAATATCATATCACTCTATATTATGATAATACTATAGTTGTGGTTCTTGAAAAGAAGACAATATCACATTAGTTTCTGAAGAATATACTTCAGAAGTATCAACTCATTAGAAACTTTTCTCAAATTTTTTAATTTGCAATGGAGAGAATTTATATTGATGATAACATGACAGACACCTTGACTAAAGCCCTAACTCATTAAAAACCTGATCATCATGTGGGTTCTAGTGGACTGAGATTCATAGAAATTTGGCCCTTGTCTATGTGGGAGTCTATTTGAGTTTTTTTCTCAAACCAATTATTTATACATTTCATTATTATTATATTACAGTATTTGAATATTAATAAAAATATAACTTTATATATTATTCATTATTCTATATTAATTTGAGGTAATAATGTCCTTTCATATTGTTCGCATTGATAAAGTCATAGAAGTTCCCTGCTATGATGAGATCCTTAAAATTACATGATAATATACTTAAAACTATTTCTATTTTTTGATAAAATTATATCTTGGATATGACATTATATTTAATGTTAGGTGATATTCCAAATTAGAGGATGACACTTATATGTATTAAGTTCATATTTGGCAATCTCCAAGATAAGAGGTGATGAGAACATACCAACTTGAAAAAAATCCACAAGTTTATGTGTCATCATATATTTTTTCCTACAAGCATGTGAAATGGTACATAAAAATTTACATTATAATTAATTTATTTCATGAATCCAGAACATATATTTAATGACCAATTCATTGATTCCATACATTCATAGGAAGTAGTTATATTTGTTGCTTCATGAATGAGATGTTGTTGATGGATAATTTGAGAATGGATTTTTCCATTCCTTCTCTATGGAAGTTGATATCTCATCCCATTGATTGGAATAGAACCATCAAATTAAATCACAATCCCAAGGGTTAATGTTTTTTTTTTATTTCAAAATTACCAAAAAATATATATCCAACACATTTTTTATGACTGGTATGGATACACTAATTAATGAAATAGAGAGACAAAGGTATTTTCTTAATAATTGATAATTTGTTAGTTTTTTTCCTAATTGAAAAAATATGTTTTTTTACAATGGGTTCCTTGACTAGTCTCTCTAAAATAATCATAATCATTAGACAAACCTACATAATTCCAGTGAGAAATAATCCAAGATGGTCACATTGATTTTTTCAACGAATTCCATTAAATGTTATTTAAAATTAATTTTTAGAAGAAATATTATTATCAAGACTAAGGAATAATATTATTCATGTTTTATTGATCACATGTATCTAATAAATATTTATTCGTGATATTTTGAATATGGATTTTTATTTTAGTTGTTGAATGTTTAATAAATATTTATTCTCCAAACTGTGAATAAAATATAATTTTTAATAATTATTTAACAAATATATTTTTTGTCTATTTGATGAATGTTTAGGAATATGAACTAACCATGATCATGTTTGTTGATAGATATTAATTTAAAATCTAGTAAAATAATATTTATCATCGTTCTAGTAGGAACAAACCAAAAAATAATAAAATTATTAATATTATTTTTGAATGTGGTCTGGAATGGCACATTATATTATTTATATGTTGGTACCAAATATAATGAGATTTTACCCTGACCACGATCTCTATAAATAAATGGTTATATGTATTATATAACATTAATCAAGAATAAATAATTTGGAAATGAAAATCATTGTAAAGAACTGACCTCTCTAACGAATTCATCTATATCACATCCTCTAAAGAATGATAATATCGTGATAGAACCCCAAAATTCCATGGAATAAATTAAGAATAATTACACATGATACTATATTTGTCAGAACATTAACTGATATTTCATTAGTGTTTCTCAGTCATTAATGGAACATGTGAGGATCAATACTAGAGGAACATTAAATGTGGATTGTACTAGCACAAAGAATGAAATATAAATGGGTTTCAGAACGATCACATCAACATACATGAAAGTTTCCAATATAATTTAACCTTTATTTAGAAATGTTATAAATTAATTAAATAATTAACATGAAAAGATCCTCTTTGGGTTCTAATGTTTGCTAAGGCAAATATTTGAAGGAAATTTATATTTTTCATGATGATTGCATCATGAAATTTCATTAAATGATCCACTGAATAAAAAACCCAATATGGTTTCATGTCAAACAATGTGCTTCCGCTGCACTGGGTACCTACATGCGAACCTCACATTAGTAGAACTTATGTAGTTGGATGATTGATATTTTGACATGGGATTACTTTATATGGAACCTAATGATTATTATATTTATGGTGTTACAAAATCTCATGGTTATATATCATATATTTCATTTAAAAATTATAATTATAATATCTTAGTTTCTATAATTTATACCTTCAACGTAAATAATATGTTCAAATAATATTAATTTGTAACAATTTATAAATTTTTTTATTTGAAATACATGGCAAAATTATAATTATATTCACACAAGTCTTAGTACATCTTATCCATAAGGAAAATGAAACCAATTCATATAATGATTTAGAATTATACAAAACCAAAATCCCAACAACTGAATACATGGTGTGATAGGTAGTCAAATGAAATTTTTCTCAATATAGCATAAGACTCATGCTAGTGAGTACTTCAACATGAATTCCCACTATCCATAAATAAATATTTAAGAGAGATGTCAACTACAACACAATTCCAATTTATAATATACATTAATCATAATTATTATTTCCATGCCTTGACTTGTGTATTCATTTTATTTTTATTATATTCATACCCTTAAAAATTTTTGTTGGTGTTCGGGTAGAGTCTTAGAATAAATTTTTGAGTTTATGTTAAAAGTGTGCATTTTTTGTTCGACGTTATCGGGCACATGGGAAGAGTGCGATGCCATGCAGCTTTGTCCAAAAAACTACATAACCATTATGTTTTGGAATAGTAAAAATGAATAAATAAATGTTAATTTATTTTGTCATTTAAATTTTTTTTGGTTAATAATAATTTTAATATTTTTATTTTAGGTGAAAAATAAAATTTATAATTTTATTATTATGAATAATTATTAATGTTATTATGAATATTACAATTAAATTTTTTTAATAATTAAAACATTTATTAGAAATTATTTTATTATTGTATTATTATTAGTCTTTTTATTATTATTCTTTTTATTATTATCATTAATGTATTATTACTATTATTATCCTTCTAACATTTTCTTTAAATTAAATTTCAATTGTATTTTTTAGTTTTGTTGCACCCTATTTTTTAGGTTTCCCATGCACGCTTTCTCTCTCCCATTTGTGATGCTACTTCCTGTTATGTGCGGCATGATCCAGTGCACCTAGGCACCCCTTCCCGTTTCCCTCTTTCTTATCCTAGCATGTTATCTCCCCGGTTTCCCCCACTACATCGATGAGCCCCCTGGTCCATCTTCTTTTAGCAGACCTGGTGCCTTCTTCTTGTTGTACGCGAGCAGGCCACCCACCACAGACCTCAGCCTCCCTCCGTCTCAACGCGCACCAACACCTTCCTACTCCCCTTTCCGACCCTCAGACTCCTGTGAAGCATGCCCCGACCACCCCTCTAACCTCATGCTCCATCCCAATGTCTTCTCTCTGCTGCCACACCTCCTTCCTTCCCACCACGCAGCCGTAGACCGACCAGCCTCTTCCTCTCCCTATCGTGAACCTACCACCGTGTGGGATCCCTCTGGTGAACTGAATACCTAGAAAACCTACATCTAGTCGGCCCACTGCCATCACACCAACCCTTCATCCATGAAAAATCTCTCTAGAAACCCCTTTCTCTAGTCTTTGATGCTTCCCCATTCTGGTACATGACTCCGGCCTTTCATCCCCCTCCAGTCGCAGCAATTTACAAGTGTTGCCTTGGACAACCCTCACCTTCCCACCATCACCTCTACCATCACTTTTTATTTCCTTTAGTATTTTCCTATTATTTATTTTATTTCCCATTCAATTAGTTTGTTAATTTTTATTGTAAATGATTATTTTGTGTCGTTTAGGTTTTTTTGGAACACTGTAGAGGTAGTGTTGGGTTTTCATTGTCGTCCCACTTTAGTTTCGATGGGTGGTTTTATCCTCACAGTTGTGTTTCACATAAATTAATTTGGTTTTTTATGTGTTTTGAGTCCTTGATATTTAATATGTAGGGCGTTGGACCTTACAACATGGTTTCAGAAGCGCGTCATTATGTTTCATCTTGGTTCTAAAGTAGGATTTCCCATTCTACATCCTTTTTTATTCAGGATTCATTTATTTCATACTTTCTGTACATTGTCTAATTAATAAATATTGATGTATGATTCTTAGATTCCTTTTATATCATGGAAAATTGTGTTTTTTTGTATAATGTGATAAATATAATTTCATTATTAAACATTTCACAAAATGCATTTTCTAAAATTCTCGATTGGCCGTTGTGAGTATATTTTCATTTGTAATTAATTATTTAGACATGTTAAAAAATATTTTATTTGTAAAATGGAAATGTTGGGTTTCTTCAAACTGTTTCATGTAGTTTAATATTTAACGAATGTTTGTATTTGGCATTTTAATAATAATGGATTTGGTGTTTAAATGTTTGATGATGTATTTAAATGGATTACTTTTTAAAAGGTCTTAAAATGAAAAGCGGTGTGTTGACACTATTTCATAAAGATAGTTTATTTCTGTTAAAAGTGATGTTTTTGTAAATTGATCTAATGGACCATTTGGCACCTTGGGGAAGGGTGTTTGGTGTTTTTAATGGGGTGTTTTCACCCCATTATAAAAAATTCCATGTGTTTGTTGGTAAACGTGAGTTTTTGTGAAAAATGTTTTAAATCATTTTAAATTTAATTAAATAGTTGTGTCTTTTAAATTAGTTTGAAATGAAATGTAGAATTTTGGAATGTTTAACTTGTTTGTGTAAAGTGGTTTTGTTTGAATGTGTGGAAGGAATGTTTTGAATATGGTTTATAAATGTTTTATGTTGAAATAATGTGCTTGACCCCACTTTTGAATAAGTGTAATCATTTTGAGATAAGACTTTTTTTGGGAATGTTTAAAGGCCTGTTTGACCATTTTGTGAAATTTTTGTAAAATATTTATTATGAAAACCATAATTGGGGGCTTTTCATTCCTCAAATGCATGCAATGGGTTGGAGGTTCTTGTTGGGGATTCCTGGGATCTATTTTTGGGTTAATCTGTAGGACCTATTTTTTATATTTTTTATTTTAATCCATGAGAATTGTATCAGGGGAGACTCTGTTTGGGACATGTTGTGCATTATTAATACTTTATACACTATGATTGAATGTACGACTGGCCTTAGTTGTCTCACATCATTTTTAAATACTTGAGTCATGGGAACCTGCCATATTGAGAGAATATTCTGAGAATGATTGTTTCACTTTTTGTTTAGAGTACTGACCAGTGGGACATAGTAGGATGATATGATTGGGTTTATTGCTATGTTATTTTCCTTTGGACTACCTGAGAAAGGATGGCTGAGCATTTTTATCACTTTGATACCATCATGTGTGACATGTCAATGAGGATTAGGTCTCATTTATTGGTGTCTTTTGGATTATTCTTGATCTCGTGTGTTCACCTATGTCTATGCGTTCTTAGATCATGTAGTGTTGAATGTGTTACTTGTATGTATATTTTCTTTTAATTAACCTTGTTGTGTAACTACTGTAGTGAATTCATGTGTATTGTTTTTACTGGAATGTGATGTGTGGTTTTAATGTTCCTTATGAAAATTGTTCTCAAAGGCGGTAGTTTTATTCTTTTTGTGAAAATTGAAAATGTAAACATCACTTTCGATTTGAAAATGCTAATGCCCCACTAAAAGGTTTATTTGGGAGTTTGATTAATGAAAGTGGGAAATGAATCATTCTTTTTTTAGTAACATGTAGAAAACATTAGGTTTATACATTGTAGTTCAATCTTGAAATTTGATGATTCTTTTATTTTAAAGGAATTCCATAGAGAAGATATTACTGGGCTAGCCTACTAAGTTTTAGTACTCATTCCAATAGTGATTTATTATTTTTATCCCTTTTGTAGGATCCATGTTGTGTGCATTCCCCTTAGGGGTCGCTCAATTGTGAGTTGGAGAGTGACCCGTGAGGTCACACGAAGATAGTGGTTTTCTTATTCGGTTAGTTTGTCTTTATTTCGTCATTGTTTAGTCACATTATTTGGTTTATTTATTCTAAATTCCCTTTATTATTTCCTCTAGTTTTTTTTTGTATTTGGTTTAAACATTCCCATCGTCTTTTTTGGTGCCATAACACTTGTCGCCATCCTGAGAGGACCAGGAATGACTCTTAGGCCTTATTGCGGATCACCATGTGTGCCCAGTTAAAGGGAGACCAAGGATGGTTCGTGAAACAATGGTATCATTGGAGGTCAGATCTTAGCGAGGCTCACTTAACAGAGTTCCCATTGTTATTTGGTAATATCAAGTTAGATGGTGTTTTATTTTTGGGACTCTATCGGTGGGTGTGGGAAGAGCGTCACGTTCTCTTACCGGTTATGATCCTCGGTTTTCTGGGGAATGTATTGTTTACTTAGATTCTTTGGGGTTATATTATATGTTGGGTGATCGGCACACTAAAAAGGGAGTTGGGATAATAGTCCCCCTGAGCCGTAGGCCTAGAAATCCATGGGGATCTAGGGACATGGTTCTAAAAGGCACTTTGTGTCGGTGACATTTTTGGCATATGGAAACCAACCATATGGTCAAGTCACCCACAAAAACTAGTTCCCTATTTGAGTTTTTTCTGGTCTCCTATGACTTCTGAAAGGTGTTTCAATAAGAAATAATTTTTTTAAAAAAAAGGAATGTTCAAAACAACATTTTTATTTTGGGGATTATTTTAAAGGAAATGGGATGAATAATATTTTTGGAAAATAATGTTGTTTTGTTTTGGCCCTCGTGTTTCTATGGGAACTCACTTATATAGTGGTATGATGGAATAGGAATGTATGTCTAGTATGATGGATGGATGCCCAGGGTGGCACATAAACATGCATGTGAGTGAGACTCTAAATAATTCCAATGGAGAGGGTTTAACCCCAAAAACATTCTAAAATTAAAATGTTTTTAAAAGGGATGTTTTGATGTTATGGAATCTAGTTTTCTTATGTTTGGATCTTTTCACCTATGTTGTATTTAATCTTGAGTGTTTTATTTTTTGAGTTAGCCATGATTGGGTTCTCAACTTTTCTTGTCTAAAATTTGACCACTTGAAGCATCAATGGGTGATCTCAGTGTGGATGATGATCCTAAGGATTTTATGATCAAGTTTTAGAAGCTAGAGCCACCTCTCTTTTATGGTCAATAATCCCCTTCTATGGTGAAATAGGGGATGCAAAATATTAGAAGGGACTTTAACCTTGTTCAGTTGCTTGAGTTGTTGAAGGTCAAGTTTGCAACCTTTATGCTTGAAGGTTCACTGTTGATGTGGTGGTAGTTAGTATCTCAGAACAAGCCCTGTCAAGATATTACCTGGGAGTTCATCAAGAATTTATTCATTCATCTTCACTTTTATGAGAAAGATAGGGTGGGAAAGGGGATGGAGATTTTTTATTTGTAGTAGGGTGAGGGAACAAATCGGAGTATTCACATTTCTTTTTTGACCTAGTCCCTTATGATTTAGGGTTTTCCATAGATGACTCCATGATGGCTCGACATTATGAGGTGGGTCTCCATCCTGATCAGCTGCCAAAGGTGTTAGAGTCAAAACCAACATCATTTTCCAGTGTGTTGAGATAGGCTTTTCAAGTCGAATCCATAATGGTGAGAGTGCTCAAATTATTCCTCCCTCATTAAATTCCTAGGACTATAGGTGAGTATTTTTGAAAGGAGATGAGGATGTGATTGACAATTTATGGAGAAACTTGTGAAATCAAAAGGCCTCAATATCATTAATCAACATCTTCAAAGTAAGAGATCCTTGTGTATTATCAGTGTGGAAAGAAAGGTCACGAGAGGCCGTCAGGCCCAAATAATCCTAAGCCCTATAATGCTTATGGATGTTTGGGTCGCGTACAATGATTTCTTCGAGGAATCATTTTAAAGTGTCATGGAGGATGTTCTACGAGGTAATGTGTTTTTGGGTTTTTTTATAGTTTCTTATGAAAGATTCCTTTCTATGTAAGGGATCACATTCCATGGAAGGTGTACAGATATTGTATTGGGGTTTGAAATATATGGGAATGTCATGGGTGTTTTGATGAACTTTGTTTTTCAATGCTAGCATGGTGTTCATCTCAAAATTATATCCTTTCATCTATGAGATAAAAACATGTATTCTCTTTATTAGGATTATCGGAACTCGACTACAAGGTAGAAGATGATTCACCC
The DNA here is from genome assembly GCA_963277665.1 of Viscum album. Classification (NCBI taxonomy): domain Eukaryota; kingdom Viridiplantae; phylum Streptophyta; class Magnoliopsida; order Santalales; family Viscaceae; genus Viscum; species Viscum album. The sequence goes on from OY728123.1 coordinate 825,507,647, forward strand.
ATAAAATCTCCAGCCAAAAGGCCATGGAGTGATGTCATCACATTGTTCGGGACCCTAAGGGGTCTTAAGGTTCTTTTTTAGGCTTGTGTCTCTATCATGTAGTAAGGAAGTTTTAGAGTTTCTATTTTGGTTTCCCTATCGTGTTAAATTTACTCTTGTTTTAAAGAGAACGCCGGACTTATCCCTCCTGTTGTGTCCGTAAATTTTCCTTTTGGAAGTGATTTTCCATTCATTGGTCGATCATGAACCACCCATATGAATAAGTTTCATATTTGGTTTGTGTCCTACCTAAAGTGGTAAGTATTTATTAGTTGTACTTCGTAGATTCAGGTATCCAATCATTGGGCCCTTCCTCCTCACCCATGGGGTGTGGGTTTTTGGTTTGTGAAGAGTTTTAAATTTATCTCATATCCCTTTCAAACAATAGTGAGTATTTTAAATGTTCCCACGGTGTATATTTTAGGTTGGGTAAGGCACGGTTCAGTTCATAGACGGTGTTCTATTTGGCAGTGTGTAGGTTGGTCCTTTATGGTGGGGAGATTCGATGTTTGTCTCTTTAAGCTTTCACTTACGTTTTTATCAAATTATAGAAAAACATGTATGGTTGGGAGTCTGTTAAAGGGTCCCCTCTACTGGTGATCTATTTTGGGATGTAAGGGTGAGTGTTATTGGTGGTTAGTGGAATGTCCTTGTATCAAGAGGTTGGATCATGTCTTTGTGGAATCCTTAGTTGTTGATCGATCGGCTAGACAGTGTTGTGGATTTCTAGGGGAAGAAAAGGTTATGGTGGAGAGAATTGTCACAGCTCGACCCATCAATTTGAGTTATTTTATTATTTTTTCCTTTAAATATTTTGTTGGGATTCGGGTTGATTCTCGAAGGAAGTTGTTTAGTTTATATTAAATGTACTTATTTTGGGATAGATGTTGTTGTGTGCATAGGTAAGTTAGAATGCCATGTGTTATCGCCCAAAAAACTACATGCACTTTTTTTCTAAAAATAATTAAAATGAAAAAATAAACACATTAATTTATTTTGTCATTTAAAATTTTTATAGTTCTTATGAATTCTAATATTTTAATTTTAGGGGAAAAAATTGCAATATTTTTTATTATGAATTATTATTAATTCTATAATGAATATTACAATTAAAATTTTATTTTAATTAAAACAACTATTAGAAATTATTTTATTATTGAATTATTAATATTATGATCATTATTTTTATGATTATTATTCTTATTATTATTCTTATTATTATTCGTATTATGATTCTTATTATTATTGTTATTAGTATTATCATTATGGTATTATTACTATTATTAGCCAACTAAGATTTTCTTTTACATTAATTTAAATGGGTTTTTCTAGATTTTTTCACCCCCTTTTTTTGGGTTCCCACTCACCAATTATCTCTCCAATTTCACCCATTCATTAGGTTGTGTGTCATGCGATCTAGTGTACCCAGACACCCCTTCCCATCTTCCTCCTTCTCAGCCTAGTATCCCACCACCCCGGTTTCCTCCTCTGTAACTATGAGCCCCCCCTGATCCTACTTCTTCTAGAAAACTTGATGCCTAATTCATGATGCGTTTGAGAAGGCCACCTACGCCAGACCTCGGCCTCCCTCTGTCTCAACACGCCCCAATTCCTTTCTCTTCCCTACTACAGTTGTTGACCTCCCTTTCATTGCATCCGAGCACCCCCTCAGACAGCGTGCTCCAGCACGGTGTCTTCTCCCTATCACTGCTCCTCCAGCCTACCCACCTCGCATTCACCATCCGACCAGCCTCCCTGTCTCCCTATCATGATCATTCCACTACACAGACTCCCCCCGACAAACCCCCGGCCTGGTGGACCTACATTCCGCCAACCATCAATCAGCGCACCAACCCTCCACCCATGAAGACTCTCTCAAGAGACCATGTCATTGGTCATGGCTACATGCCCATAGTGTAACATTCCACCAGCCTTCCGGCCAACTCCAATCATGAAAACCTGTCGGAGTTTCCCTAGCCAACTCGTGCCATCCTGGTGTCACCTCCCCCATCACATTTTCTACCATATGGTATAATATAATTCTATTTTTATTTACTCATTATGTTTGTTTGTGATTTTTTTGTTAGTGATTATTTTTTTTGGTTTGGTATTTTTTAAACCCTCGAGAGGTTGTGTCGGGTTTTTATTGTCATCGTGCTTCAGTTTCGAGGGGACAATTTACCCTCGACGTTTTGTTTCGAATACTTTTATTGGGGGTTTTGTATGTTTTTTGAGTACTTCATATTTTATATGTAGGGAGTTGGACCTTACCACGTGGTTTCAGACACACGTCATTCTGTTTGACATTGGTTCTGAGGTAGGATTTCAATTTTTAGTCCTTTTTTATTTCTAGATACATTTATTTCATGAATTCAACTCTCTGATTGATTCATCAATATTGACGTATGATTCATGGTTTTATTATTTAGCATGAAAAAAATGTGTTTTAATCTATTTTATGCGACAAATAAAATTGATTTCATTTATATTGCAGACAATGCATTTTATGAATTTCTCGATTGGCCTTTTTGAGTAATTTTTGGTATGTCAAAAATGGTGTGGACATTATAATAAATATTTTGCTTGAAAATTGGAAATTTTGGGTTTCTAGAAAGTGTGTTAGGTGGATTCTTGTTTAAAGGAAGAGTGTATTTGGAATTTTAATAAGAATTTAGTTGGTTTGTAAACAATGTATGAAGGATTTAAATGGATTATTTTTAAAAAGGGTCATGAAATGTAAAGCTGTGTGTTTACACTCTTTTGGAATGATAGTTCATTTCTCTAAAAATGAATTTTTTTTAATAGATCTTAAGGCCAGTTTGGAACATTGGTGAATGTTGTTTGGTGTTTTCAATGACATGTTTTTACCCCTTTATAAAAAATTGCATGACTGTGTTAGTAACTGTGGGCTTTGTGAAATATGTTTTAAATGATATCACAATAAATGGAATATTTATAGATTTTAAATCTATTTATTGTGAAATGTTGAATTGTTGACCATTAAACATGTTCGTGAAAAGTGGTTTTTTTTATGTGGGAACAGAATATTTGGAATATGGTTTATGTATGTCTTTCATGGAAATAGTGTGATTGACACCACTTTTGAATAAGTGTTTCCATTTTGAGATAAGACTTTGATAATGAATTTTTAAAGGCACATTTTTCTATTTCATGAAATTTGTGGAAAATATTTATTATGTAAATCATCATTGGGTGCTTCTCGAGCCTCAATTGTATGCAATGGGTGGGAGTTCATTTTTGGGGATTCTCAGGAGACATTAATAGGTTTATTTCGTTGGAAACATTTTTAATTGTTTTTATTTTATGTCATGAGAATGGTCCCAGTTGAGACTCGGGGTGGGACCTATTGTGAATTATTTCTATAATATTCACTGTGATTTGATGCTCGATTGGCATCGATTGGCTCATCCCCTTTTAAGTAATTGAGTCATGGGAACTTGGAATGTTGTGAAAATATTCTTTGAATTATTTCCATAATGTTAGTTTATGGTACTGAAACGTGGCCCATAGTAGGTGGATATGTTTTGTTTCATTTCTATGGGATTACCCCTCGGCCTGCATAAGATTGGATGGATAAGAATTTTGAACATTTTGATTTCATTGTGTGTGACATGTCAATAAATATGAGGTGTCTTGTATTGGTGTCATTTGTATTATTCTTGATCTCCTGGGTTCACCTATTTCTACATGTTCCTAGTGTATTCAGTTTTGAATGTTTTACTTGCATATTTTTTTTAATTCCCCATGTTGTGTAAATACTGTAGCACTTTCATGTATAGTGTTTTTACTGGAAAGTGATGTGAGGTTTTAATGTGTCTTTTGAAAACTATTTTGAAAGGAATGTTTTTTCTTCTTTTGTGAAAATTTAAAATATAAACATCACTTTCCCTTTGAAAATGATAATGCCTAACTAAAATAATGACTTGGATTTTTGAGAAATGAATAAAGGAAAAGAATCATACATTTTTTTATTATCATGTATAAAACCCTACTTTTATACATTGTAATTCAACCATTATAATGGGTGTTAATTTTATTTTAAAGTATTTTCAATTAGAAATGAGTATTTAGCTAGACTACTATGTTTTAATACTCACATATATAGTTCTTTTTTATTTTTATCCCTTGTGTAGTTTCCATCGTGGGAGTGTTCTCAGAGGGTGGTGCTCGGTCGTGAGTTGGGGAGTAACCCGCGAAGTCACACAGATATAGTGGTTTTCTTGTTTGGTTAGTTTGTTTATCTTCTATTCCTATTTTGTCACTTTTTTTGTTATTTTTATTTTGAACATATCATTTTTAATGCCTCTTCTTTTCTTTATTTGAATTGGTAAAAATCATTCACATCATCTTTGTAAATTCCATGGTGCTTGTCTCTATCCTAGGTGGATCGAGAACGCTTCTCGGGTAATACAGGTGATCGGCTCTGGTGCCTAGTTTAGGGTCAACCCGGGTTTCTTAATAAAAAATATTTATTCAGACATCTTTAACCCATAAAAAATTAATTCAATGAATTAATTTAAAAAAAATAGGTTATACAAAGATTGTTTCTTCATATATATATGGTATGGTATTTGGGAGAAGTATTTTATCACTTTAAACAAATCATTCATCAATTTATAATATAAATTAATTATATTATTGAATTATAATGCATGAAATATACTAAGTAAATTAATATTTTATGAATATAAACATGTCATAATGATTCCTGGATATTTCATAATGTAATAAATACCAAAAATATATTACTAATATTCATTTATTTAAATTTTTTAAAATAATAAATAAGGGCATTTCATATCTATTTTTATGTGATCTCTTTCATGTTATCATTTTACCAAAGAACTCGTTGTCAACTCCCTCATATTAAAAACATATAATATTTATGAAAACCTTAATAATCGTATAATCATTTATTATATTATGTAAAAAATTTACATAAAAAAATATTTCAAATGGATTTTATTTAATCGCATTTTATGTCGACCAAAACCAGTTTTTTAAGATTTATATTAATTAAAAAAATAATACATTTCATTATAAATATATGACATTATTATTTATGAATATTTCATAATTCAATATATACTCATTTCAAATAAACCATATTTTATAATTTATAAATTATTAAAAAGTTAATACGCGATTTAAATTTTTACTAAACAATATCATTTCTATCCAAATGATTTTAGAGTTGCTTAAATACCCCTTAAACCCATAAAGTTATTTTTTGTGTTTATTTATCATAAATTACAATTACTTGATAAAAATTAAACATGGATATTATATACATAATACATTAAATGTTTTTTCCAACATGAAAACACTTACTATGGTAAATATGTCTACTATTCCTTGGGTCGAGCCATTTTTTTGAAGAGCATTAAAAATTACTATTTTGAAACAATTATATTTTTTAAATAGGAAGAGACTTTTTTTCATATAATAATATCATTTATATATTTACCACATGTATTTTACTAAAAAACTACACTTTAAAATAATCTTTTTGTAATAAAGAATTTATAAAAACCATTTCAATCCACAATTCTCTCAAACTGGGACATGAATTTGTATCATTTATAGACCATTATTTTTTTATGATAAATAAGGTTTAATTTCATAAAATATGCACACTTTGATCAAAAAATACATATTTTTTTTAAAAATAATTAACTATAAATTTTTTCTCGAAATATGTAGTGGTTCTAGAAGGATACATTTTTTCAATTTCTTTATATATCAAGAACCATTATCCAAATATAATATAAGAGTCACAAATAAAATTAAAATATTTTTTGGGGAAAACTATTATAAAGATATAAAATATGTAATCCTACAAATATAATTATGTCACAAGATCAATCTATTTGTATCGAAAAAATAAAAAAAGAATAATGTGTACCCCTTTCTCTGATGATTTGATATAAATAATATTTTTCACATGATTATAATAAGGATAACTGCGAATTAGAAAATTGAGTCCATTATTAATGTGTTTACATGGGATAAGTGAAGATCTAAATTCATATAAACAATCATATATTCCTCACGTTCTACTAGAACCCTTATTTTGATATAGGGGGAATCCAAGGATGTAATTAATTATATTGATCATATCAGAGTCTCACATCTAGTACACACCACATCAAAAACCTTGAGCATGTTTATGTATGAAATGAAGTACCTAAAATGTTTGGTCTATTGAAGGAAAATTATATATTTAAAAATTTCTTGTAACTATTATCTCATCATTGGGATCAACATTATAAAATTGGAAAAATATATATTGATATTTAATATCTTTAATCATCATCACATAATGATAATACATTGTATCTTATAATAGGATAAGTAGTAAAAATTACACATTATCACATAATTTATACACTATAATGCACTTAAAATAGGACAATGACACTAACTATGTCATTATATACTCTATAAGTACAATTACATTATCATAAAATAACATTATAGTTTGAATTTTATGAATATTTAAAACATTTTAGAATATACAATGTTAAATTAATGGGAACCATAAGAACAATACAATAAATTCAAAACAGTGGAAAATAGTATTTGGTTATAAAATGGATAAAAGGGAACCAAAATGGTAAAATAATTTAAAAAAGATTAAAATTATATAAAAAACAATTTCATGATGTGATTCTTCCATGGATACAGTTTATCAAAATCAAATTTTCAAAATAAATGCTCTAAAACCACTTAATCAAGATATTTTTTCATGATAATATTACTAATATATCCAACACCTTGGATGTATGGAATGTTATGGATAGAATCGAGAAATATTTTTTACTAGGTGATAATAAATAAATATGAATACCATGACCTAAGAAAACCCATATTAGACTTATATCTAAATTATAATGTATCATAACCAAGATATAACTTATAATTAATCCCAACTATTTTATATTTAAATTTTTACAACATAAAACTATAAAAGGAAAAAATATTTATAATAATTCTATAATTGTATTGAAATTATAATTTTCAGTTACATAATAGATAAATATTATCCCTTATATAAGGTTTTTTGAGTTAGGATTTTCTTTGGAAAAATATCGAGTGACATGTAGATGGTTTTTTATAGTTATATACACATATAATGGTGTGAAAATTTTAGCATGGGTTTGTAAAACTATTCATTTCTCCCTAATAAAATTTGAGACTTGTCAGATATAGATAGTAGATTTTTCATGATTAGAGGTAACCGTGTTACATTATCATATATATGATATTGCTCAGGGAAAAGAGAAAAATAAAAACTATTGCATAGTTTATCTAACAATTTAGGTTCAATGATGTGAAGTTTATCCTCAGATAGTTTTTGTATGGTTCAGTAAACAACTCATGGAAAATTAATTAACCATAAAACATTGATTTTAACTCAAAAACTCTTAAAAAACATTTATTATTCATTTCCTATAAAGGGATCCCATACATTAGGGACTTTAGTTGTTGTTCTTTCTGATTCCCCTCATTATAATCTCTCATTTAGGTGGAATTGTAGGATTTTTCCTTTGGTAATTCAAAATAATGTGTCATTATTCTATTGTGATTATTGTCCCTTCAAGATATCATATCTTTTTATTGGTAGGAATCATAGATCCCAACTATCATGAATATATCATTGAATTATTTTTTGATAAAACAAGGGGGTATTGATTTAATATTGGATAGATTGTTAGATCAAGATAATTTTTATATTCCACTGATTGATACAATATCTTTTGGAAATGGTGGTTCTTGTTATGTAATCATAATCGAATTAAATTCCGTTATCACGTTGTTCTTCAAGGATCATAATTCTCGAATCCTTATGTGATGAATTGTCTATGGTTCACAGAATTGATTTTTTGTGGGTTTTTTATGGGTGTAAGTTCATTGTTTTGGGAATCCATACTCTATAATTAGGAATTTATTACCATATATATCCTTTGTATAATGTTTATTATCATGACTGGATTGTGTGATTATACATGCACATCCATGAAAACCATTGTGTGATATGGTATGATTATTTTTTTGATATAGTGTGTGTGTGTGTGTCACCTATGAGGACAATGAATTGTTTTATATGATTGTGGAATCATTAATATTCCCTATTATGGATGAATTTTTGGCCTATATAGGTTTTTATTGATTATTAAAGAGATAGGTATATCAGCAATATTAGATATTACCAATATTAAGATCATTTTATAATGTTACATGAAACTGATGATGACCATTGGCGTTAGAGATAGTAAATGGATATGGTGTCCTTCTGGCTAACCCTAATATAGAGGATTGGGTATTATGACCTTTTGGTTATATCCAAGACAATGTCGATGGCGTTAGAGCCTTATCATATAAACCAATAGAGGCAAGGGCCCATTGTCTTTATCGACTAAACTAAGGTTTAACTAGGGGTGTGATAGCCTTATTTCATAGATCTGGTCATGATCGGTGGTGGGTTTTAAGGAAATAAATGTATTCCGGTATTTTATAACATGATATGTGATTATTTATGAGACAATACATCCACCATATAGTCAAATCAAATATGACTAGATATCATGTAAACATTGTTACCACACGATGGCCAAAGATATTTTTGGTTTCTTATTTTTGAATTTACTTTCCACCATGACCTAATGTTCATATAAATGTGAATGTAATTTTAATAATTAATTAGTGGTGTCCTTCTAGTTTTTTTCTCACACTAAAAATTGTAATCTTGATACATATAGGTATGTATTTGTTAGTGTCCTAGAAAAGGGAAAGTGGAATGTGTCGATGAGGTGAGTAGATGGAGCATAAAGGATGGAGTCAATGTTAGGATGGGATCAATACTATTTCTAATGTGTATTATTTTATTAATTTTGTTGTGATACATCAGATGAGTTAACAAATTTGGATTCTTTTTTTTATATTTTTTGGAATAGATTCCATTTAGTATATAATAAGTTTATTATTTTAGTTTTTATTGGGTGGTTATGGAATATTTATTTATATCTTGTTATGATTATGGTGTATGGTCATTATTTATTATGGTATAGTCTCTCTATGAATTCATTAAGTCATTATATTCTAGTCAGAAATCACCTCTATATAGGTGTATGTTCAAGAGTTCATATGATACTCTATCTTAGATTGAGTGATTTCGGTCAGGGTGTTATAAATTGGTATGAAAGAAACTTTTATTTCCAATATTCATAACTATTTTTGAGTAAAATTAAATTGAAAATAGGATATGTGTATCTTGGGTAGTAGATTCACATATATTTTAGGTTAGTTTTTTTGTAATGCACCTATAATATACAAGTGATATAAGTGCTATTACTAATTATTATATTAAATTTTCATGTTTATCCTCAGTAAAATTGTAATGTTACTGTTAATGGGACATCGTCGAAACCATACATTCTAAATAGACATTTAGGATGACATTTAAGTATATTATTTCTTTCCAGACATGGAAATTAAATGATATAAATGTCATTGGAATTTTGTGATATGTAATTTAGTGATATATCTATACTGAAGTTATACTTAATTGAATAGATCATGCTATTTTTTATAATATGAATATGACAGTGAAATTCTTGTAAGATAATATAGATTTTTATTTGTTATTTGATAATACTAAGGGCTTGATACTTCTACAAATGGGAAGGGTCTTAGGATATGTATTCATATATTGATCTTTTTTTGTGTGCCTAAAATTTCGTTAGCATTTTCTTCCTTTGATATGTTTAATGAGTCTCTAAGAATTCATTTTGAGTTTTAGATAACACTTTTATAGTTTTTTCATATATAAAAAGCAATGTAAGTGATTTAGTATGCTCTTGAATGGGAGATAGTTCTATTGGTTCCACTTGACAAGATAGATGAGGAAACAAAGAAGAGATACTCAAGTGATTCAGGTAACTTAATTTATTGGTAATGGATTCATTTGGAAGTTTACCATTTAATGAAGAGGGTCTCATAAGGAAAAAATATATAATAATCAAGATCTATAGATTTATCATCCAACCTCTTTTAGGGTACTATAGGACCTCATGATTGTTAATATTATATTTATGTCATTGTAGGAATCGTTGATCTATTGGATACTCTAGGGGAAGGGTGAATTATGTTGGATACTTTCTTACATAAAGGGCCCATGAAGAAATGGTGGAGTGTTATAAACCAGGTTGACATACTAGAGTGTATAACATAGAATGCATTTTATAATCCCTTAATTTTTTTTGTTTTACCACATACACTAATGTTGAATTAAGCTCATTAGTTTATAGAGATTTAATAGGGGATGAAAACATTTTCTTTATATTCATTTTATTTCACATAGATGATATGTTTCAATCATATTTTTGTTGGTAATTAGTTGTAAATAACAAATTAGTTTTATATTAGGATTTGTCTAGTGAGGAGGTTCCATGTCTTGATCGTTGATTTGAGGACATATTCATAGGGGTTACAACATGCCATAATGACCAATAACGGTCTAGATGATGATATTAAAAAATTCCTTTTTTCTCATGCCTTGGCGAACCATTGATCGGGACTCATAGAAATGAAATGATTTAATTTTATAGTTTTAGGAATATATTGTCTATAGAGGCTTGAAATGGTGGAAGCAGTTAGTCAGAGTGCAAGAGGCTCTCTTTAAAACCATCTGGACAAAGAACATTCACTGTGTGCTTCAATTTTGGATAGAGTGGACATTGTCACATGTTTTTTCGGGAATCTCAGAACAAGTATAACTGCATTAAAAATATGGGGAATATATTTTTCTTTTATGAATGGTAAAGTCATTCATATTTCCACATGGTTGACAGGAGAATGATTATTATGAGTTATGGTACTTACTAGGGATCTTAATACAAGACTCAATTTAATCTAGGGTCAATTACTCAATACAACTTGGTATCTTAGGGAGAGAATCACGTGACTTATGTATTTAGATTGTATTTCATGAAATAAGTTCCATCTCATAGTATACATATACCTTATATAGTTAGAGGTGTGGTTTTGATTAACTCTAAACATTATACTTCCTTATTTAATATTACAACATCACATTATTTTATATCTTCCCAATTATTTCTTGGGTGATATTTTTTGTTATAATTATCTTATGAATTTATTCCTCTTGATACACCCTTGGTGAATATGGATGACCATGTCAATATATTTCCATAGATTACTATCAAAATTTATTATAATGGAAATTTATGGGATTTTGTAATCTTATAGATGACTAGCTTCAAGGTGATTTTCTACTAAGGCAAGTTGAAAAATAACAAAGTGCACATTGACTACTATTGAAAATTATTACCCTTTTATAAGCATAGTTGGTATAATTTTTAACCACATAATGGGGTTATGGATTAGGAATAATAGGAATAGAACTGATTTAGTTGGGGGATATTATAGTGTATATAAGAGGAATGGTTTTTATGGAAAATTAGGGGGAAGATCCCTCCCCTTTTGCTCTAGTGGTAGACCACTAGTAGTATGTCACCATATATGATTTATGAGATATTCATACTAATATAGGATTAAAATTTGAGATCTAACTCATACAAAGAGTTTATCCTATATTTATCCCTCCATATCATATGGAACCAGGTGTGTTAATGGGACTCAAGGATCAACTTGAGGATTTAGAGGTGAATGGATTTTTCCGAGCGATCACTACCCCTATTGATTCACCAATTTTTTTTTCCAATTAGTCATATCAGATCCATTGACTATGTGAGTACTATAAGATGTTTAACTAGAAAACAATAAAAATTATGTACCCATTTTAATGAATTAATTAATTTTTTATCAGTAGATGGGAACCTATTGGTTCCCAATATTGATGTGCAGTAAGGTTGTAACCATAATTAGGTCATATAATAGGATATAGCTAAGAAAATATTCAGGATAAGGTATAAACTATATGAGAATATTTTCAAGCATTATGTTTGATGAATAAATTATCAGTGTTCATGGATCCCATGAACAAGGTATTATATCCATATACTGACTCTTTTCAAATGTCTTGATTAATGATATACCAATATAATAATTGACCATAGAGATGTATAGTATAAACCATTAGATAATTTTGAGTACACATTGATAAAAAATTATTATTCAATGATTTGTAAGTTTCACTTTTTGATTCAAGAAGTGTGTTTCCATGTAGATGTGATTTCTAATGATGGCATCTCAATTTATCCAAACAAGGAAGGGGTGGTGATGTATTGGCCATGCCCTAGGAATGTGTTTGAGAACCATAGATTCACTATTTAGATCAGGTATTGAAGAAGTCTCCTCAAATATTTATCCAATTTGGCAGCACCTAATAATAGTCATACCATGTAGGGGTGATGTTTTAGTGGATATATCAGTGCGAAAAAGCCTTCATAGAGTCTATCTAGAGATTGAAATCAGCTTTAATTTTGATGTCATAAAAACCTGGGACTGATATATTGATTACTACAATTTATCCTGTGTTGGTTTTGGATATTTTTTATGTAATGATATCAATTAGTTATTTATGGGTCAGTTCAGCTATGAACTCATTAGTGGAACTACACTACACATTACACGTAGTGAGTAGTTATGGTCAATTCACTAATGTGTGGGAACAATTATCTCTTTGCATAGTGGTTTTTCATCTAGGCAGTACACAAGATATTATGGTATATCATCTCATAGTGAAAGTTTAATCTCATGTATAAGAATTGGGATGAATATATATATATATATATATAGAAATTTGATGATGAGTTGGATATTTCTCCTACAAAGGCTAATGTTGTTGAACAAACACTCTGTATGATGCAGTGGGACCTCGATGGGAGAAATTCAAAGGACTAATGGAGAATTAATGAGATTGTTGGATGAATGTTCTATTATTGAATATGAGGATCATGGGTAGATGACATGTTTCCCCTTAAATATCATGTATACATTGCCATAACAGATTAAATCCATCTAACAGTCACATTATATGGTCATATTGATGTAGGAACAGTTAGTGGGGAATGCTCTAATTCCATGATAGTCCTATGTTTGAGAATACATAATCATCATTGATGGAACAATTATATTACCTAATTATATGAGGGAATATTTGATGAATGCCTCTAGAATTTCATAATTTAAATTGGACCTTGGATTTATGATGCATTAGGAAGATATCTTACAATTCTTCTTGTGGCCAGGAATAAAGAGGGACATCGTGGGTTTTGTCCTTTATTGTATTACCTTCCATAAAACTACGGACCAACATCAAAGACTAGGTGGTTTTATTTATAAAATTCTAATTACCATGTTTTAGTGGGATAAGGTGAAGACAGAGATTGTTATGTGGTCTCCAAGTAGCCGGATAGGTCATGATATTATGTGGGGTGTGTTTTACTTACTGGAAAAGGTGGAATATTTCTTGTTGAAGCAAGAGACGCTTTCTTTTGGTGAGTTAAGAAAACACTATCTCTGAGATATTATTTGTATTCATGGAGTTCCTTTAAGAATTGTTTCATATTTAATGTTCATTTTTCATTGTGGTTTTGGAAATTTCTATAGAAGATGATGGGGACTCAATATAAATTTAGTACAGTATGTCATCTATAAGCCCATGGATAGACATAGAGTATAATCTATATTTATAAGGATAAGCTTCATGATAGAATCATGGATTTTGATGTATCATGGAATGATCTTATATACATAGAAGAATTATAATAAAATAATAGTTACAAACAATTGAATAAAATGGAATCATTCAAGGAACATAATATTCTATCATGTTTCCCACCACTATGTTGGCTTGTGGGTGGTGAGGTAACTATTTTTTGAGAGAGTATTAGAAAACAGATATATGAATGGTATTAGTTAATTTTGAATTGATTGATTACTTTTAAAAGAATGAACTACTCTTATTTTGACCATAGGTGATGACCCATGTATTTTACTATGTGTAATTGGGTTTATTCATAGGTGCTACCTCAGTTGAGGAATTAATTATTACGAAATTAATGGAAATTGGTTTCATGAATTTTGGGATCATTAGATATCATCATGTGTATTAGAATACTATAAAACCAATTGTACCTACCACCAATGTATCTAGGTATGCATAATATATTAATGTTTTTTTATGTTGGTAATGAATTTTTTCTCAACAATATAAGTTTTATGTATGTTTTTATTTTTGAATGGATATATGCTTCTGTAACAAACAAAACATGCATTTTCGTTTTTGAAACAAAATAATATATCTTTCATTGTTGATGCACAGTGTATATGTTATAATATATATTGATGTTTAATAATTTTGGTCTCTTTATTTTCAATTATGACGAAAATTCATGTTCAGTTTTGGATCAACCCATCAACATTGTATTTGAATGCATTGAAAATAGATATTGTTTTTTATTCATTAAGTTTGTCTTAAGATTATAATCCCTTATTTTATTATTGTATTTCATTACCCACTATTGATTTCTATATTATGGAGCTTATAAATTATTAAAATAATCATCATTCATAAAATATGCATTGCATATTTAGATTTTATGAATATATATATAATTTTTCTATATTATCTATTCAAAGACGGCTCAATAAATAATATTTCCCAATGTTATTATAATGGGTATCACTTATGACTTTCCATAAGCCAGACCAAGCATATTTTATCTCTTATAGAATAAATGAGTAGAAAATTAAGCTTGAAAATGGCCCCCTTAAACATGGAAAAGTAATTGATCTTATCTATCATAACAATATTTTAGTTAAGGTAGCTCTGGACCAACCTGTTTGTGACATGATAATCAATGATTCCAAAAACTCCAGTTATGAGTAAGGTCATGGGTGCATATAAATCCATCCATTTCAAAGAATTTAATTTCATTCATTTCCTTGGACATAGATTCATCTCATGATTTTTGTCACATGTATCAAAGGTAGTCATGGTTTTACAATGTCTTAACCTGCATATATAGTTTTTAACATCATTTTCCCCTTAGGTTTCATTATTGAAACATGTGATGGATCTGTTTCATTGACCTACATCACTTGAAATGATTATTCCCAGATGTATTGGGGCTTGAATTTGACACAGGTTTCTCTAGAAAGGGATAGGAGAATTATTGTAGACTATTTTAGCCTGGTGGTTTCGCTAGACACATTTTCATGCTGAAAACAAGTGCAAGTGTTGAGTTATGAAGCATTGAAAATGAACAATATCTACATGAAAACTATATCTGTTAGTTTTCACTTTTAATACTTTGGATTACTTTTAAAATTAACATTTACTTCTCTTAGTGACAACCATACAACATATTTAATTATACTATGAATGCAGGTATTTTCATTGGAACATAATGTTCTATAAATGCTTATAAATTCATATTTTTCTTAATTATTCTATGATTTTGAGTTCTAACATTGTGGTACAATTTTTTAAATGATAGAATTTGTGAAGTGTTTTGGATAATTATATTCAATTGAGAAAAATAATGGAGGATTTTGGGGAAAAAAGTAAGTCATTTTACAATTTAGTATATTTTCATTTGTAACCATATCACCCATTGAACATAATCACACACCTAGAGATTTCTATATAATGACATGAGATTAAAATTATCAAATCACATTGCAATATCAGAATTAATTTTACATGAAAACATTGATTTTATTTATTGAATCTATTATATTTATATTCTTATCTATTTTATTGTTACAAAAGTATAAAAGTACTTCTAACCGTGCCTCTGTTGCCTATATGGGCTTCAAAACACCCTTAGTGTATCCCATGGTGGAGTTATGTAAGTACTGTTGGAATCCTGAGTTTGGTTTTTTTATAGATTCAATTTTTTGTCTATATTTTTTGTTATATTTAAATTCTTATATATTTTATTGTTACAAAAGTATAATTTATTTCTAACCATGATTATATTAACTCTCTGGACTTCAAAACCACTGATGGATCCCATGGTGGAAGTGTCCAAGTGCTGCTACAATAGTGATTTTGTTTTTTTATATATTCAAATTTTTTATTTATAGCTTCTATTATATTTATATTCTAATCTATTTTATTTTTACTAATGTATGAAAGTATTTTTAACCATGATTCTATTGTCTATCTCGTCATAAAAACACATGTGGCGTATCCCATGGAGGACGTGTTTATGTTCTACTGGAAAGGTGAGTTTTTCCAATTTGTTCTTAATTCTTATCCCATTTATGTTTAAAAAAAATTGATCTCATAGGTTGATGTTTTCTTAAAATAGGTTCATTTTATTCATATTTTTTCACACCACTTTATGTTTAGTAACAAACTACAAAATTACACTTAAATACACTGGATTATATTTTTTCATTATTATATTGAATATGATGTGTTATATTTATTCATCAAATATTTTTTTTATGAATTAATGATGTGTGGACCATCAGAAAATGATTACACCTACACCATTATGAAGAAATTTTATTATAAGCTATATCCAGGGCAGTGTGAAATGGATCTTGCATAGGATTATTATATTTTAAAAGATTTGGAAATCTGTGGGATAAAACCAGTTGTAGTAACATATAGTATATATATCTATGGTCTTTACAGTGTTGGAAATACTGAGAATGCTTTTGATCATATTAGGGATTTGATTTTAGAGGGTTTCATGTCAACTTTTATTGTTATAATGTTGTTATTTATGGTATGTGTCTCAGTGGGGAACTATCAGATGCTTCTGAAGTTTTTGATGAAATTAAAAGTTGTGGAATATCCTCAGATGATTATAGCTAAATAATTTTGATTAATATCATTTTCTTAACTGGATATCATGACAAATGTATGTGCTAAATTTCATATTTCATGGTGGTTGGTGTTGAGGTAGTGGATTCTTCACTATTCCTATATTGGGTGGAATGAATGATGGTGATGATGATGATGGAGATGGCTGACTCGTCGAGAATGACATTGTTTCAAGGTAGTACTTCATCTGTTAATTCCCCAGATGACGGGCCTTAGCAAGACGTTCCATTGCGCATGCTCCAGGTACAATATATTGTTATTTTTAAAATGTATATTGAATTGAATTGTGGGCTGGATACTTTCTTGATATTATTTAATCAATGAGAGACCGCTTGACCTGAGGCCATCAGACAAGCATAGAGAGTCCATTAATGCAGATTCCTGTAGACATGGATTGAAAACCTATCACCTTATTGTATAATATAAATATGCGAAGGCACATAAACAAACCTCCTATTTGTGTGGGTGGATGTTTTATATCCAGGTTACAATGGCACAATCCCCACATCTTGGGGTGGAAAAAATTCAACAATGCACCCACTTGAGGGTAATTTTTATTTCCCACATCCAAAAAAACAAGATCCTGGTTATTAAATTCTCATGGGTCTTTCATTTCATCAACGCTGATTCAGATGATATTGTTTACTGAGAAGATGACTAATAAAAGTGATTTTTTAACCCTTTTTGATTTTTTTGGTAATGCTAATCTACTGAAACTAATAGAAGTGTGCCAAAAATAGCAGAACTCCCAAACTGATCCCACATATTTCAATCCACTCATAATACTATAAAACTTAAAAACTGTCTCATACAATGTGGGTATCTTTTTTGGAGAGTTAGGTAGTGAGGTTCTATATTTTTACTTAGATTTACCATAGAATATAATGTTTTTATGCTCAGGGAGTGATTTATCCTTAATCCAAATTTTTTCACTCCCCTTTTACACCCTTGGCTAATATCTTTTACAATGTTTAGTTTCATAGTACTTTTTGTCACTTATAATGATTACACATGCATGTGACATGAAATAGTTTTGTCAATTGTGACTCATACTTATGATTGATGTCTTCTCGAAGGTATGGCTGAATCATTCTAAAATGATTTATTGGAAGACATTCATTATGATCATTGTTATAATTTATCAACTCCTTGGTCAATTTTTTGATCAATTGTTAGGATGTATCAAATATTGTGCCCCTAACATGTGACAATGATCTGTTTGATTAAGGGATCAAATAGTTTTTGCTGAAAGGGTTCCATAATAGGTATTGATTGAATTGATTTGTCCCAAGTTTCTATACTTTCTAAGATCATAGGATTGATTTTTTTTCACCCACAACTCCTTTCTTGGTTTCATTATTATTTGGACAAAATTAGAGTTATCTTCAGGAGAAATTCTTGATCATGACTCTAGTTTGATCCAAAACCTGCACCATGAGGGATATGTTTTGTACTTTGGAAAAACAACCTTGATTCCAAGAAACAAGTTCCCCTTCAAATGTTCATAGTTTTTTAAAGGGTTCCATAACATGTTTTTATTAAAATAATTGTTTCCAATTGACTTTCCATGGGAGTCAGATCATGGGATTGATTTTTTCCCCCATAAATCCATTCGTGGTTTCATTATTGGTTGGACAACATTGGAGTTATCTTCATTAGGTGACACAAAATTCTTGATCGTGACTATGGTTGGATCAATAAGATGCTCCATGAGGGAGATGTTCTGAACTAGGGAAATACTACATTGAATCCAAGGATCAAGGTCCCCTCCAAAGGTACATAGTTTTTTCTAAAAGGGTTCCATAATAGGTTTTGATTGAATTAATTGTTTCCAATTGACTTTCCTTGGGAGTATGATCATGGGATTGATTTTGTTCACCCACAACACCATTCTCGGTTTCATTATCGTTTGGACAACATTCTCCAGGAGGAGGCTCACAATGCTTGATTGTGACGGTGGTTGGATCAACAACATGCACCATGAGGGAGATGTTCTGTACTTGGGAAATACTACCATGATTCCAATAAACATGGTCCCCTCAAAAGGTACATATTTTTTTCTAAAAGGGTACTATAACAGGTTTTGCATGAATTAATTGTTTCCAAATGAAAATTCTTGAGAGTAAGATCATGGGATTGTTTTTGTCACCAACAACCCTTTTCTTGGTTTCATTATTGTTTGGTCAACATTAGAGTTATCTTCGAGAGGGGACTCACAATGCTTGACTGTGACTATGGCTGGATCTACAAAATGCATTGTGAGGGATATGTTGTGTACTCGGGAAATACTACCTTAAATCCAAGAAACATGGTCCCCTACAAAGGTATATAATTTTTTCTAAAAGGATTCCATAACATTTTTTACTGAATTAATTGTTTCCAATTGATTTTCCTTGAGATTAAGATCATGGGATTGATTTTTTTTTCACCCACAACTCCTTTCATGGTTTCCTTATTGTTCGGATAGCATTGGTGTTATTGTCAGGAGGGGAATCACACTGCATGATCGTGATTATGGTTGGATCAACAACATGCTCCATGAGGGATATGTTCTGTACTCTAGAAATAATACCATGAATCCAAGAAACAATTTCACTTCCATAGGTAAATAGTTTTTATTTAAAGGGTCCCATAAGAGGTTTGATTGAATTAAATTTTTCCAATTTACTATACTTGTGAGTAAGATCATGGGATTGATTTTTTTCAACCACAACCCCATTCTTGGATTCATTATAGTTTGGAAATCATTAGAGTTATCCATGGGAGGGGAATCACATTGTGTGATCATGAATATGGTTGTATCAACAATATGCACCATGAGGGAGATGTTTTGCACTCAAGAGCAGTCAATCATGAATCCAATAAATAAGGTCCCCTCTCATGCTACATAGTTTAACGATATTGAGGATTCTGTTGGAGGAAGAGTTTCTTGGAAATTATCCCTAGAAGCTAATATTTTTCTAACGTTTAAAGAGATTATATTTTTGTGTTCTTCTACAACCTATTATAGCTGGGACTTCTATTTTTTTTCCTCCTCTATAGGGAATTTATTTTAAGGATCATAATTGAAATTTATGATTATTCTAATTGTTCAAATATTGATGGATCATTATTTAAGATGCTATTAGGATACCACTTTTGTTTATGAATTTATTGCCCACTCCCATCATTTTGTAAACTTCTATTTCATTATAATTTCATTATAATATACCCCTCATTTTTATATTACATATTACTAATAATAATATGAATTATTATGTTTGAAACATGGTATTCTAATATGGAATATAAGAATTTTTTTATAGAGTCATGAGAAATCATGTGCGGAGTACTATTTATTTGTATTCATGGAGTTCCTTTAAGAATTGTTTCATATGTAAAGATCATTTTTCATTGTGGTTTTGGAAATTTATGTACAAGATGATGGGGACTCAATTGAAATTTAGTACGGTATATCATCCACAATCCCATGGATAGTCATAGAGTATAGTCTATATTTATAAGGATATGCTTCGTGATGGAATCATGAATTTTGATATATCATGGTATGATCTTATATACAAATAAGAATTAGCATAAAATAATAATTACCAATAATTGATTTAAATGGAATCATTCGTGGAACATTATATTCTATCATGTTTCCCACCACTATGTTGGCTTGTGGTTGGTGAGGAAACTATTATTTGGGAGAGTATTAGAAAAGAGATATATGAATGGGACTAGATGATTTTGAATTGATTAATTACTTTTAAAAGAACGAACCACTCTTATTTTGACCAGAGGTGATGACCCTTGTATTTTACTATGTGTAATTGGTTTTGATCATAGGATCCACCTCAGTTGATGAATTAATGATTATGAAATTAATGGAAATTTGTTTCATGAATTTTGGGATCTTTATAGATCATCATGTGTATTAGAATACATTAAATCCAATTCTACCTACCTCCAAGGTATCAAGGTATGCATAACATATTAAATGTTTCTCATCATATGAGGTATGAGCCTGATCCTATTCATGTGGTAGATTGTATGGATGTTGAGATGGATCCAAATTCATAATTTGTGGAGCGACTGAAATCAGATGTGTATCATAGTGAGAATTTATTTAGTGGGAATATTGTTCGAGTTTTTTTTTGAGTTTTATGGAAGCACAATCACATACAACTAGATACATGGTTGTGGGAATCTCTTATATGGATGAAGTGGAATTTTTTTGAAAAGTAACTACTGATACATTTCTCTAGGATGAGAATACATTAGAGGGTGATATTATTATAGATATATTTTTTTATGTACATTGAGACATTCTGTTTAAAATTCTCTAAGTGATTTTGAGTAATTATTTTTTTTGGTGAATTCTTTGAAATCATCAGGAAGGTTTGGGTGGTTTCTAGAGGACTATAAGGGGTGAATGGATTCATAATGGTTTGGTAAAACCATGGGGTTCTTCCTAGGTTACCATAAAGATTATGAAATAGTGATAGGAGATGTTTCATGGTAATATCTTACAATGATACATTATACAGTGAAACATGTGACTCGAGATAGAGGAAAAAATCATGGTTGGTGCATAATTTACCAAACTATGTGACTAGGCCATATGGGTTCATGGAAAAGGTAATGAACCTCATTCTATTGACACACTGTTTGGTAAAATGTTCAGACAAACCATGAATGAAAAAAATAATTATTATATATATATATATATTAGAATTTTACCAAAACTTTCCTCAAACCCCTTAATTATTCTACTACCTCCTTGGGATATCTGTCTTTGGGACTCCTATGGCAGTTATGCGAAATTAATCTCCCTCCAAATATATGTTCTGATTGATCTAATTGTTTTGTCCAATCATAATTCTAGATACATGTTATTTTATGCCTCATTCATAGTGTTTCTTCTAGATATCCCCACATATTATTGGACGAAATTATAGAAATCAGTTTTCCAGGATAGATCAATGAATTATTTAATGATCTAAAAAGGGAATAATAATTTATCCATAGATAGGTAGAAAAATAAATAGAATTTTCATCATCCCTTGATCGATCATAGAATTGTTGTGTTAGTGGTTTTTAGTTTGAAAGCCTAAACAAATTTTTTTCTTTTGTCATATTAATTTTATATGATCTTGATTCTAGAATCCTCTGCCGATAAATTAGGGATGGTTCTAGGAATTGTTTTTGTGAGGGATATGTCTGAATGAAAATTATTAGTTTTGGGAATTGGTACTTCTATTGTAGGAAGTCCTTATGACATAGGACATTTGAATAATGATAATTTTAGTGATTTTATTATTTGGGTGTGTATGTTTGCATGTAGTAATGATAACCATAGTGTGATATGGATTACTAGTTATTTTTCATATAGTGTGAATATGTGGACCATAATACCTATGTGGGTTATGTTTAAAACCTACTCAAGTCTTTTAATATTTTTATTAATTCTTGGATAATTCATATTTTTTATCTTAGTTGATAGGGAACCCCTATATGACCCGTAGTCCTTGGGGAAAAAGGCCCAGTACATGAACAGGTGCCCCAAATACAGACGAACCAATAAATGACCCAAAGGCCCAAAGTCCCAACTACCCGAGAACTGCCCCACATCGTCATATGCATCGTTGAAGGCGCATATCATACCACCTCAAATGGTTGATCATGAATCATTTCTCTATACTAAGAAACATGGACACTGATACCGATCTCAATTAGAAAACAGTATAATTCTTCCTTCATAGTTTTCATTAATATGGTGGCTACTGCACACTCTGAATATTCATTGGGGGCCTCATCTTATGTGGTCTACCTGAACTATTTCATTGTCATGTGGCCAAAACTACATTTTCTTATAGGCATAGAATGTACCATAGGACTATATAATTCCAAAGGCCTAATGGTCTGTAAACCCAAACTGATGGATTTATTGCCCAAATTGAATGAATACAACCAAATGATATAGTATTTGTTATCATATTCTACAATAATACAACACTAGTATATAAATATCCCTTAACCATGATTTAAAAATATGTTTCATGTAGAATTACAAGGTGTGCTAGCCCCTCGACTAGCACAATAACTGTCATGAGACCTATGCATTATGTTCTATGAATTATACTTTTATACAATTCCATATTTCATCTGAATACATGTCTGTTAGAGAATTATATCTAGTATCATGGTGATATGTGGATATTCATGGAATGGTTATCCACAATAGGGGAGCATGTTCTTATGCAACGTGGTATTGAATTTGTAGATAGAAATTGAAGACATGGTAGTGGTAGGATGAACTGGTTGCATGATCAAAGATAGAGGATGTGGTCTGAGGACCTTGAGGCCTAAACCTAGTTTGATCTAGTGGTGTGATTCCCTTATGGATCAATTTAATATAGGTAGTGTAATTATGACCTTCGTGTATTACTTGTGTTTGATCTAGGGGTGGACAACCATTTACCAAGACCCAAGGATTGATGGGATATGGGCCTTAATCTAAAACATGTGTTTTCATTTTTTTATCAATCCTGATATGAGATAAATTATGAGATATTACTTCTAGAATAGGGTATAATTATATATTATCAAAGATTTTTGAAGCCTAGTTAGAGCATTAACTACCATCTTGTGATTCTTTTCTTATTTATGTGATTATATTGTGGTATGACATACACATTAATATACCTTTTAACATGTTGTTATTGATTAATTTATTGTGTCATAGTTGGTTTATTCTCACACCATGAATTATTACATCAAAGTGTGAGTAGAATTATCTTTTACAGATCCATCTAAAGGAAATGGTACTGCCTTAGAGAGCTATGTAGGTGTGGCTTGGAGGATGGAGGAGATTTTTTGAAAGATTCTGTACAATTTATTTATTGTTTTAGTCTAATTTTTTTGTTATCATTCATTGGTTGACTTGAAACTTTGGGATAAATTTGTTTTATATTATTATACCTAGATTCCATTTATTATGGCATGATGATTTTATTTTAGATTCTATTGGGATGAAATTAAATTGTTCTGTGTATATTTTTCTACCGCTTATGATTAGATATTTTTACCTAGGGAATAGTATCCCTAAGAAATCATTTTGTCCCTCACCACTATTCGATATCTTCTTACAAATGGGGATAATGCATGAGCTCACGTGACACTTCATATTGGATAGGGTGATTTGGTTTAGGTTGTTTTAATGGATCTATAATCCTATAAAGATCTATTATAAAAAATTCATTCACTCTATGGTTTATATTACATTGTTGTTTTTTCATATATCACATTTATATTACCTATTGATGGGATCCATGTTATATTTAATGTTTTTTTATAAAAACATTGAATGTTATATACTTTTATTACATTATATCTAAACATAATGATTAACATAAATATTGATCAATTAAGACACCATTTTTCCAAAACCCACCAAAACGACACCTTTATCCATTCATTATTTTCCTTTAACCATGTTGGATAGAGGAATTTTATTTTATTTTACAAAAACATGACCCACCAAAAAGTTATACTATAAAATTCATCTTCTTTTTCCACATAACTATCCACCAACATTACATATCCCCAAGAACACATCAGAGTTTTTTAGTATAAAATTAAAACTCCCAAACCTAGAAGTTTATAATATGTTGTAGAAGAAGCCACATTATAATTTGTTTTAATGTGGAATAAATTTTCAAATCCTTAATTTTTTTTCAAAAATAACTACCTACATGTTTACATAATGAGATCATGTTTTTTATTTGAGGATATAATTTTTTGTGGGAATTGAAGGGACACATCCATTTTTAACTCTAACACTTTATTAACACCTCATTTTTTTAACTTTCCATCACATAAACATCCTCCACCCAACCCATTTAAATACGCATTCCTATCCCATAGAAGTTATTCATTTTATTCACATTCCAAAACCTCATATTTCCCAAATCATTAGAATACCATTTATCGAATACCATGAACCCTATTTAAACCCCTTCCTAGCCCATATTTTCTAAAAACCCCCATTAGTTACTACCATATAGATTGAACTAGTAGTGTTAGGCACAGTATGATGTCACATAAGATATTAAAAAAATAAAAAGGGGTTCCACCAACCCATTACACAAATAAATAACACTTTTATATCCAATTAATAACCCCCCCCCCCCAATAAAATGTTTCGTAACCAACCTGACCAGCCATTACCAAAATAAAACAAAAAACATTATGTAACACCTTGAACTAGATAGCTAATTTCTTATTAGATCAGGTGACACTAAATTTCTTCATGGAAACCTAGATAATAATTTAATCACAACATAGATTCCCAAACAACACACTAAGGTTAATTAAAAATTACCCATGATCCTTCTCAACACTTCAAATACATAAAGGCTATGAGTGGAATAAGGGATACCACACTTTGTCCTATTTCTTAGTATGAAACTAAATAGACTATCGAATCCAATTACACCTATTATTCATGATCTAATCATGTCAAATAAAAATAAGCATTATTTACATTCAATCTACCAATAGGTCATTCCATCAATAAATATATCAATCATTATGAGTAATATATATTTTATATATACTTAGTATATAATTTCCTTGTAAATAAAACATAAATAATAATAAGTGATATAAATAATAATTATTCCATTTAATAATTTAAAAATTGATATTAATTTAAGAATGGAGAAAATTTTGATTTTAATGCTAAAATATCCAATTTATGTTAGATGGATCAAATATAAAATCATTTAGAATTTATCTATGTGTTTTTTACAAAACATAGATGATGTAGAACACATAAGCCCATAGATTAAACCCTATAATGTACCATGAGGGGGAATAAATGCATGAATAGATGCTCATATAGGAAGTTTAGGCTATTCTAGGGTGACAAAATACAATAAAAAAGACACTCATGTCATTTTAGCTCACTAACAACACTCAATTTCATGATAACATGAAATTCTACATCAACTAGATAGGATACAGACACACACCCAACATATCCTCACATAGTACCCACACATGGAATCAAATAATCAAAAATACAACTCATTCTGAGAAGCTAACATGACATATGTCAATGAACTAACATATACATGAGTCCCAATGCATGTTATGAAGTCTCCCTAATTTCCATGTGTTGTGATTCCCAACACGATGGACCCATATATCACATAGATAATATCTTTCATCATCCCCTTGTGCACAATATAAAGCTGAAACAACATTGAATTTCATGATAACAAGATATTTTCCCCTAAAGCGATGTCTTCTACCCTCTCTATATAAAATATTAAACACAACCACCTCAAAATCAATAAAAAACCCATCCATGGTGGAAGATAAATTATGAAAATAAATTATGAAAATAAAAGAAAATATTCAATGATCATATTATGAAATTAGATTCATCACTAATTCATATAATATGAATGAATATGAGCTCATATAAAAAATAATATTCACATTCATTATGTATATAAAAATAATAAAATTTCCATGAAACATAATTATATTCTCTAATATTCAATTAATAATTGACCGAATTATTATGTGATGATATAAGGAATAATGAACAAGTGAAGGATTTTTAATGTTTCTATATGGAAGAATCTCACTTTGTTCTGCGTCTATCAGAAGGGAATCACAATATAATAGAAGCTCATCATTTCATATATAAACATTATAACTCCCTAAATAGAGATGATTCATAACATTGGCCTCCTGGATGTAGAAACAATGTAGTGTAGTTTTTAATTGCTATAGATTTGGTTAAAAAATTAAATATATTAGATTAAATTTTCATATATAATATTTATTTTCTCGTCTTTTTTAGTTGTATTTATAGTTTCCACCATTTTAACTTTTAATAACTCCACATTGGTGGAGAGTAAACCCAAGGATTATAATTATGGAATTTCATGGAGTTACTAAGTACCCAATATTAAAATAATTCATCTATAATTATTTTATGTTTTGGATATGGTTTTACCATGGTATTGATTCATGTTATATTCACTTCTTCTTGGTACATTACACCACTTTATTTTATCTAAAATCCATCTTATCTCCTAACCATGTCCCATATAAGTTCATAAATTAAGGAATTAGGTGAAATAAGACAATAATAATGTATAATGGTATCAATTGACGAGTATTATTGTATTAAAGACCATATATTAGTCCTTAAATAACACTATGGTTTTGGATATACTTGGTGTACCTAGGATATCATCAAATGTTAAAAAAGTCCCATATTATATGTCGAGGGTGGTGATACATGAATGACATCGATTGGATAATAAACTGATTTAATTTAATTAAATAAATATTGATGGCCTGATGCTTTCAAAACCTTCTACAAACCATGGTATTTATAAAATTTATGAATATTTTTTCATGTTATTTTTTTTAATTTATACCATAACCAAATACACAATCTATATTTTGAAATTCATTATTTTAAAAATAAAACTAAAAAATATTAATTAGACATAAAATAGTGAGTGATTTGAAATTATTCTGAATAGAAAACCCTAGGTATACATTGGAATATGCTATAAGAACAACAATTTTATGGATTCAAGCCATATTATTGGCCTCATATCAATTTGGTAACATTTCTAAGGAAATTAGTCATTCAATAGTTATTCATAAACTATGTACGTGACTATTTGATTTAATAAAGAAATATTAAAACGATATTAATGTATCAATATCCCTATATAAATGAAGAATAAATTTTATTATTAATTAGTCAAGTTAGGGAAGTTCGAATCATGATCATTCCTGGAGATGCACTAAAATATATCATCAATGATCACACAAAATTCCTCATGTAACCACAAATAGATGCCTCATTCTAGGATCTAATATAATTACAACATTGTTCTCTAGGGTTCCATTAATATATAGTTTAGGAATATCAAAATCATTTACCTCTAACTTATAAAGATGATATTAGAGAGTTATAATTATAATTTCCCTACGCTTTAACCATACATAACTCTTCAATCCTCCAAGTGGCCTTACAATAATATTAAACAATTTTATAAAATTAACATAAGGATGTGGACCCAAAATTGGAATCTATTTTTATTCATTCATTGTAATGAATAATCCAATACCAAACACTTATTTAAATATTTCAAAATCAATACTAATAATGGAATAGGATAGTGATGCAGAAGAATAAGTACCACAAAAAAGCGAATGTGCATTAAAATTTTGAGAAATACAATAGTTGGGAGATAGGAATAGAAAAAGTAGACCCCCATTGGATATTTTTTATGTTGCTACCACCTATGAATTAACAGGGAAATATATTGGTGGAGAACACCACTCCAAATAATAGGGATCACCCCATCCTTATCACCTCCCAATTTATATTTCTTTTGTTTTAATATACTTAGGGTTACCACTCCTTATGAATTTTTAAATACATTCGTAAAAATAAAGTGTGGTGGTTTCTATCATACAAAACATATTGACACATAGAATATGGTTAACTAAAAAATGACTATATATATAAAGTATAAAAACCAAACCTTAGAGATATGACATAAAACCCTTCTCTCTTTCTGATTCTATTTTTCATTTTATGTTGAACAAATTTATCATGTTTTTTGTTGTTTCTCTTAACTAGAATGTATAAAATAATTGAGAAAAATCATATATTGATCCATTATAAAATATACTATAATGACTAATACCTCAATAACATTATAGTTAGATTTCCTATATTATATGTTTTTGAGATTTAATGAATTTTAATAAATCTATGAATGAGGGATTTTCAATCCTATTATAGTCTGTTTGTGTGTGTGTTTTATTTATATCCTAGTCTTTATTTGAATAAAATTGTTTTTAGTTATTTTATCACTCTTGAGTTTATATTATTGATGAGTCCTCAAGGAGAAATGAATCACTTCACAGAACATGGATTATTTTGATTGAAAATTTGGTAATTAATCATGGTTGGAAAATTATTTAATTGATCAATGAGTTACTGTTGATTGAAAAGATTCATGAACTTGAATTTGAGCCATTCACTTATTTAAAAATGACAAATTTAAGAATAACATATTAAAAAAAAAATTATATAGTTTGATTAGTTTGTATCCAAACTAAAGGAAGTCAATTTTTTTAAAAGTATTGTATGTCTGTGAGTGTGTGTGTGGTGAGGGGGGGATAAAATCCATAATAAGAGTAAAGTAATTCTTAGAGAATGTTTTCTAAATCATTAATTCATGATTCAATTATAAAAAATATCCTTATGGGTTGTTGTTTATTTGGATGGATTTATTATTCGAATATCCATACTCATATAATAGGCTATAAACAATTGTATAGATTTATTGAAAGTAAAATATATGTTCTTTGATATTAAGTGAGATGTAAGGGTAGGGGAACACTACACTTGATTGAACAAGAGGTAAATGAATGTATCTATTAATTATATTATGATGAATAATTTTTTGTTAAATTAGAAGGTGATCTCAGAATTTCGAATAAGTGTGAATTGGAAAGATGATTTCTATTAATATAATAATTTTATAAAATATTTATTAATTATAAATTCCATGGTTAGGGCTTATAAATAGGGAATACATATATTTAGATTGATATTTTTGAGAATTATCCCTTGAAGGAAAATAATAGTTCATGTGTGGAGTGATTCATCCATACTTTTCTTAGTTCACGGTATATAAAACCCTTTAAATGTAACATATATCATATAAAAGTTGTAAAACAATAATTTTATCATTTTATCAGGAAATAAATTAGAATAATGTGAATGTGAACAAAATATTGTTTTTAATGATAAAATATATAATCTATATTAAATGGATTACTTTTTAAAACATTATATAATTATATTTGATTTATATTAAAGTAATCCTAATGCAGAATCCATCATCCCACGTATGAAACCATATATAGTACCCTAAGGAGGAATCATTATGTCAATGTTATCATGTAGAGGTGATCGAGGCTACATCAGGGTCATAATGTACTCCCATGAGAGACCCTCACAATTTATTATCATACAAATGTCACCCCATGCTCAAACTTATCGTTATTACATAATCCAATATATATTGTCTCAATTATCATAGAGAGTGGTGTAAACCCAACATATCCACAGGAAATACACGCACATGATGTCATATCCTCAATAAAATTTCAAGATATTACATGGATCATGTTTCGAGTCCAACAAAATCACCAGGCCAATTGAATTCTATAATGTAACACCATTATGTTATGAATTATGTTTCCTATTACATAGACACTTAAGCCTCATCTTAAATAGAATTTATTGACCATAAATACACTATCAAGAACCAATGAAACTTATTTCGTTTGTATAGTTTAACATAAAACTCTTATACAAAATCCATATCCTCCACAAATTATGTCAATAAATTATCAACATCAAAGTCCACCAAGATACTCATTAAGTATATATAACACATTGGGTAATCATGAACATTCAAAAATAACATATTTTTATTCATTATTTATCTAAAATGTTAATGGAATCCATGCATGTGAGGTTTTAAATAGAATAAATTTAACATTTATTATGCCTAGTCATGAAATATCAATGGAATGTTTCCAAGTGTTCTCTTCCAAACCTATGAGGTGAAAAAAGGTTGCTATGCTGATTTAGGGGAATAAAAAACATGGTAGGGATCTATAATTTTCCTATGTTAAACTGTCTCTCCCTTATCCATTTCAATTTAGTGGTAATCCTATTGTATTAGAAGCATAGTTATACATAGATGAATATCCCCACTCCCCTCTTTTGGAGGATTCTAGTCATTTTCCACTAAACCATTAGAATGATGTATTAAATATTTTAATTAATTAAATTTATTTCTTTAACATCAATACTATAATTTAAATGTTACGTTATAGTAGTTAATTTCCCATTTTTTTCCCATTCTTCATATCCCACCCCATACCTCTTATACACACCTTGATAGTGGGATACTATCATGATGATAGTCCCATGATAACTTGTTAAGGTGTTACCAAGTCCCAAAAATAAAATTATTTATTTTACATTTGTATTTTAGTGAGGAATTGGTTTCTTCAATAGTTTATGTGGAAACTAGACACTTTTTATAAGTATTTTTCATAGCCATGTTTAAACCAAATTCTATTCTTTGTGCCTCCCATTCATTGGTTTAATTTATAACTAAGGGAAATAATTGTTCAATAAGATAAATGATGTATAATGATATTTTATAGATAATGATGGTATGTTTATTGACAAGGAATATTCCAGACATAACTCTATAGAGGTGAGACTTAGTGTACCTAATAGTAGTTTGAAATTTTTTTTATTCAAAAAAATTTAATTTAAAGGTCAATATCGATGAATTGTACAGAATAGATCGTCAATGATTGTTTTCTAAAATATCTTATGAACAAATCATGCTCTCAAAAACTTAGACATAATACAATATTTGTAACTTTAATGTATTTTAATTCCTATCATTTTTTTTCATTTATTCGTTACCTAGCCAACCCTCTCCCCCCACCCAACACAGATAATTTAAATGATTTAGTTTATACATTAAATTATTCATAATATTATAATTTATAAAATTTTGATTTATTGGAACATATCATTAAAAGAAGACACTAGTAAACCAACTTCAAAGACCTTGATAAATGGATATTATTATTGCTTAAGGCCTTAATAATGGAATCAAATCACCATATATGAATAATTTTACAATATTGTTTTCCAAAAATTCTCTTATCACTTATAATTTAATTCTTCTCACTTGAGAACCTTTGTAATAGACGACACCAACAAAATGACATAATTCCTGAAGATCCCATGAATCACTAATTACTAAAACATTAACTAATTATTATACCTTAAGATTACGGTAATATCAACCATGAGAAATCACTAATATCAGTTGACTCTGCCAAATAGTTCTCCCTGCAATATGAATCATCTAGTGAAAACACATTCCAACCAATTCCAATTTTAGAACTGTCATTTCCCATATCAGGAATCCAATTCTTACACCAAAAACATATCCAATTATTATAAACCTAGTATATATTTTTAAAATATGAAAAATAAAATAAACAACCTAAAAAAAATCACTAAACCACTTCAGGTATAGCCTAAAAAACCTAAGAAACCATGCTTACAAATGTGCATATAGATTATCTAAAAACCAAATAAAATTGAATTATCTGAAAACCCAATATGAGACTCTAAATACACCCCTTATAAATTAATGATATTTATACTGAAATAAAAACCCAAAGAATCTTCATCCATGAAATTCATTTCCATTAAAATGATATAATTTTCAAATTCATTTTTATATTTAATCACAAATAATGATAATTTTTATCTAAACATGAATTTCTAAAAGCATTTTACCCCAACCCCATTTCACCACATGAGTTCTCTTTTATGAATAGGGGATTCACAAAATCCCAAACCTAAATACCATTTCACTATTGTATAATAACAACAAGAATAAAAAAATCAATAAAAAATCCCCTCAAATAAATAATAATATTACCACCAATGATAACATATTTAATAAAACATAGAATAAATTGTCAATTTAGTCAATTAATTATATATCTTGAATAGAAAATATATCATAAAATCCACCTATAAGAGCATGTATAATACCCAAATCATGTTACTATCATACAGTAGGAATCACTCACTAGCTCCCAATGATGGCATATGTCCCTTCACGATTCGCAACAATAATAAATTGTTATTCCTTGTAAAATAATTTACCCAAAATAGTATTTTTAATATTGATTATTTTATATCCCTTGGTAACATGGGTTTCAACCAATACCATTTTTTTCATTAAATCATCTCGTTGACCATCCATATTCTGACTTTTGATATATTTTTATAACCGAGCATGTCTGAAAAATATACCATGACACTACTTTTAATGTTTTTCTTAGACTTCATGACTAGTAATTGAGTTAAGGTTGCTATAAGTCCATTGGTTGATTTTCCATATTTCTGAGTTGTATAACCATAAATGCAGTAATGGTACAGTCACCAAGAAACTATTTCCTCAGTCAATACATATGTTTCATACCGACTCTATTTAGAATCCATAATCCATTATCTATATTATTAATATCCCACAAAATAGAAAACATCAAATAGAATTCCATGAGGGATGAAAAAATCATAAATATAAAATAATTAAACAGTTTAAATGATTAATAAAAAAATAATAAAAAATAAGTAAATATATATATATATATATATATCATTAGAAAATAAAAATATTTCCATACAAGAAAATACCTATGTTGAATAAAAAATGAAAATAAATAAAAAAAATTCATTGCCTCAACTGACATTACCAAATCCCATTAAATCCATAAAATTAAATTCTATGCTCATCCAAACATATGTATCTAGATCCATGGAAATTAATATTCCAAAATTAAAACATGAATATATACCGACACAAATTGATACCCCTGCCATATGTGTGGGAGTGGAGAGTCTAAAAACCAAATAGGATTTTCCTAGACACCTCCACACACATAGTGTGTGTGATCAGATGGAAATGAATGAAAATCAAGGAAAATGTATAATCAATTCCGAATGAAATCCACTCACGCTAAATCAAAATTTGAAATCCACATATAATCCATACTTCTGGTTATATTTCTATAATAAACAAACTCATTGAAGACTCACACTGATACTACACACATTGGTCCGATCCAACCGACATAAAATTGATAATTCTTATACCACCATGAAAAAATAATGTTAACCACACCATTATCATCTCATCAGACATAATATACATGAGGTATTCCTATATAAAAAACTCACTCATAAATGTCCTACACAACCCATTCGTCATCTCAAAATAGAACTATATTTAAAATCATGAAATATGATTATATAAATAATAAAATAATGGTTAATAAATGAAATCCCAAACCTAAAATCATATCTAAAAATAATACCATAAATATATAAATGAGAAAATAAGACACTATACCCATCCATAAGAACTAACATCTCTTCCAACATGAACTACCAAATATTGTCTTGTTAGTTCTACTTGATCCTAAATATCATGATTCATAGAAGGATATAACTTTCATTACATAACGGTAAAAATCTCAGTCTCAAACCTAGTTTCTTACATTATAAATTAAAGTCAATAACAATAAGTAAGTTTCTTCATTGTCGTTATCTTACCTTAGGTGGGTCCCTCTGATGATCTGGGTCCTCTCTCTTTCATGTAGACCACTATCACCTCTAAAGGGAAGGCCACCACTCCGACTAGCGTGACATCAAAAATCCATATATTACTGAACATAAATAGGGACAATCACATCAAGAATGATTTGAATCATATCTAGACAAATTAATAATGTATGATACCTCACAACAACATCACACATACTCCTCAATCATAATATCAATCTCAATGCACAACCAAGGAATTACTGCATATGGGTATGAAAACTCCTTTGATATTTTCATCACATAAATCCCATTAACTCTCAAGATAGATTCCCATCCACTCAATCTAACATAGAATAATCCAATGTCAAATAAGATGGAAACTCACCATCCTTATCCCAACAACATAAATATAGAAACTCAAATTTCCTATCAAATCACAGGTTATATTAAATCGATATCCATTCCACTATGGATACTAATCATAAACATAGGTCATGCATTCATTCAACAAACAATAGGACTGACTCCAACATCATCCACTAAATTCAACCAATTGGTTTCCCTATAAGCAATTAAAGATGTCATAAACCTCATAAAGATGTTCCCAGCTACCAACAATGACATTATTATCCATCAATTAATCAGTATCTATTAATCATACCCATTCAAATTGTATCTCAAGGATCTTATATACCTTTTCCAAAAGGAACCACTACCATATTCCCAACCCGTTTTAACCAACTAAACACCCAATGAATGTAATATCAACCACATGATGTCAAATAGACCAAATAATTTCTTATAATAAGGGTCATTCACTTTCATCAAACTCTATATTGAAACTCATAATCACAAAGTTATGAAAGGGATCCATGCGTCAACATCCAGTCACTATACCCATATCCAAAATCATAATAAATTAATCATTAGAATATCCTCCTTAGTTTGAATTCTGATTTCAAAATAAAAACACTAAAGCACCATATTCCTTAAAAAAATTCATCTCAACTAAATTTCCTTTACATGTCATGTCTCATACAATTCCACTAATTTAAAACAAATAATAGTAAAATCATTTATACATAATATTCCAACTTAAACTAAAACACATTCAAAAGTGAAAACATTAATAATTATTCAAATACTATCCAAAACATTGAAAAACCTATATAATTATCCATTGAAACGCATTTGACTAAGGTGACAAAAATAATTTTTCAGAATGATTTATGGTCCTTACTAACTGTTACTAAGTCACAAACCCATCACTTTTTATTGGATGTTATCAGAAAAAATAATAAAATATAAATTAAAGGAAAATAAATTGCATAAACCCTAAGATATTATAATAAATTAAAATTTATAGTAATGTAATAGAATTCTAACATGATTTGTGGTCAGATATAATAATCCATTCACTGAATATCATCTACTAATCCAACATGCACATACCATATCATTAAATTATCTTTCATTGATAAATATTACATGTTAATTTTTTTTAAATTATCATGAAAAGAAAATAAATTATTGTGTGTCCCTATGGAATATAGAACACTTGTGACATGGTATCATCTACTCAAAATTATGTACTTGAGACTAAATAACATAAACTATCAGAGTTACTGACCTAAACTGATAAAATGTTTTATTAAAAATTTCACACATCACCAATTAAACTTATTTTGTGACATAACATAACTCAACTAGGGTAAAACAAAAAAATCATTCCACATCCACCTCTATATACCTTATATAGAAGCCCCATTTAGATAATATGATTTATCCATGAATTGATAGAACCACTCATCAGATACCAAAGACCACTAAACCATAATCATTATTGCGGATGGGAAATGAGGAACAGAATAATATGGGACTATACCATAACCCACCCCCATTTGAACCTCTCCAAGTATTGTATTGAATATGCGAGTGACCCCTAAATTCCACCTCAAATATTCCAAGAGGTGGAGACTAGAATAATGGTTATATTATAAATAGTAATGCATGGAATTCCCCTTAATATATCCTAGTAAATATGTCACTAATCACCAATCAAGTCCATAATAAAAAAAATCACCACAGATGGATTTTCATATAATTTTGAAATTATGAATTAAAAAATAAAAAATTCCTAGGTAAAGACAAAAAACAAAAAACCTCTTGAACGTCCTCTATGATCCAACAATTTCAAGATAAATGTCTCACTTAGGGTTGATAACCTAGAAAAAAATTTTATATATTGGGGTAACCATACATGTATACTCAATACGATCCTCCCTAAAACCTTTAATGTAAATGTAAAAGAATAAAACTAAAACCCTAATTAAAAAATATAAGAAATTAACTCATTACCTAAAGTAGGATACTATTCTAAAACACCAAAAAGTATCACTCACCATGTAAAACACATAAATCGGTCACATGATATCAAGATAATATATAAATTAAAGGTATCCAACTGCCAATTTTCCACAAAACCAATCACCCTCACATAAAATTATTATGTTATGGATCTCCCATCCTATATATAGGTCACACTACACATCTATAAAAACAAATCACATCCATACTATCATCTTATAACATTCATCCATGTGATCATATCGCATCCACATGATTATTATTTCATTATAATCACACAGTATAACATAGAGTGGTAACATCCTATTTAAGTAAGAATTATACCTTAATACAATGCATATTGTGTATAATTATATATATAGTGATTGTAAGCTATTACTATATAAGAAAATGTATATGATATAATCTTAATAAAAAACCTCCCACATATATAATTATATAAAAACTAAGATCCATAACAACCAATATTATCACATGCCTAATAACTGTTCCGCCAAAGTATGGATATTCCCACATTCCATGTCCATGTCTAAATAATAAATTGTGATAACGGATTAACCATATATCCATATCCTCAAAATCCAAGATGTTGGGAAGTCATCTAGAACCCAATTACAACATGATCATAATATACCAATCCATTTTAGGTGGTGCAAAAGAAGAAATATTAAAAAATAAGTAATATATAGAACATAAACATTGAATCAGAACTACCTAACCTATGCTTAAATAGTATCTAGCACCCCATATAAAAAAATTGATAACAATTTTACTAACTATATGGATAATTGAATTATAAGAATTCAATAATCAAGATTCATTATTACCCATACTAATTAACTAAATTCTATTTACCAATCATATTATATATACCATAATTATTTATAGTTGAAATTAAAATAACCATATAAATTTTAAAAAAAATTATAATCCGAATTTCAATTACATGTAACATGGAAGACACCCTTAATAATTTATCCAAACCAATCTATGGCTAATTTTAAATGTAGAATTACTATCATAAACAAAAAATTTCTTTAGATCAGTATAATTTTTTTTACATTCCATAATTTTGGGTATTCTATAATTCAACAAAACCAATATCATATAGTAAATACCCATGAAGGGAATGAAAGAAAAAAATATGAATAATAAAATAAGAACATGATATAAGATACAAGAAAAATTCCCACCAGTAAAGTCTCCTAACTCGATTCAAATATCCCTAAATAATCATTAATGCCTTTCTATAAAATCCACACTATTCCACCAAATAACACATCAATCCACATCCATGGAACAATCACAATCATAAAATGTTACCATACTAGTTTTCAATACAAACAATAGATAGAGTCCTATAATAATAATAAATAAATCATAGATAAACCCATTACAGTATTAACAACATTATGAATAAATAAATAAAATTTGAAACAATGAATAAAATCATAGAGCATATAGGATCAGAAATTATTTATATATTGATATCAAAATTAGTAACCTAGTTTTTATCTATATTTATTATCATATTCATTATGATTAGTTTTTAGTTATAAGATCCCTAAAAACCATAGCTAATTTCATCCAAATATATTAATTTAATAGTCCTGGAGAAATACATTAGAGTGTTAAATAATTCCCTAGAATAATTATAAAATACCATGAATGAAACATTCAGTACCTTATTTATGTTACCATATTTATTCAGTTCAACCAATAGAAATAATGTAATTTATGATACAAAATCATAATAATAAATGTAATAAACCTCAACAACAACTTTAATATTACATGATGCATCCATCATAAATAATGTAATAATCACATAAAAATCCCAGAACCCTTTTAATATCCATTAAAATATTAGATTGAGTCTTATAATAATTTTTAGGTTAACCTAAACCATTAAATCACTAAGGAAACTGAATTATAATGCCAAATTTTTATATAATCATAAAGAAGGTCTCACATACCCCACCCCAATATTAATCTTCAATGTTCTCTATGAATGAACAGAATAAATAATACCAACTCAAACCACTCACAATGATCCCAGAAATCAAAATTTCATCATTACATTTAAAATTATCTAGTCATAATTTTTACTAACCCAACTAGGGTAAAATTATCGACCATGTGTTATAAAGAAGAATAAGATTAAACAAGAATGAGAATTATTAATGATTATTCTTCAGATCGATGGTAGACATCATAAAAAACAAATCCCTTAATGGTAAATATAAGGTTTATCAGTTTTTGTAAAACCCTCCCACAACCGAAGAGAGTGTGTAATTAGATGGTGGAAATTGGATGAATTTACCTATATCCATAAATTTTCATTAAAACATGAAATCTGTTAGGTCATGACGGGGAAATACATACTCACGCAATGAAGGGGTATGATTTGGAGAATCCTCAATATCTATGCAAAGAACTACCAAACATACACTCATTCAAGTCTATGTAAAATTTTTCAATTTAATAAGAATTAAGAATGGAGAACCATGAATAATATGACCAAACTATTTCCAATATCATTTGTAATCTTCTGAAACATCATTCTAGACACCGCATTGTGATCATCCTTAATATGGAATAACCTAATGACCAAGTCCTCCTTGATGTTATAGTTTTGAGAACACCATTTATGTAAATAAAATAAAAATTACCATGCAACTATACTATTATTAATACCATAAATATTATTATAAACATCTCCAAAAATCTATAAAATGAAAGGTAATAAATCTTCAGGCTATGCTGATATCCCTTAACACTATGACCAAATATCTAATTAAAAGGAAATAATTTCTAAAACTATTGGAATATAGAGATACAAGATTAAAATTCATGTATATTTCATCATATAAATGAATATTCAGTAAATTATAAAAATACATTTCTCAGGACAACAATAGATTATATTCCTTGGAAACATAGAATGAAAATTTTCAATCATGGTGAATGTTCATGAATATCTCCTATACTAGTCTCCATCATTAGTACTTCTACCTAAAACCATTATCCATAACCTAGAAAATTTAAATTTGATAAAGAGGTGATCTCAGATGATCAATAAGGGAAATTAATGGAAATTAATTAGCATAACATTATCCAAATGGTATTGAACTTGAATATAACATTTTATGATCATTACCTTCATACTGTATATCATAATGAATATTTTTTTTCACAAGACATGGATCATAATAGAACTAATACAATTGATCATTAAACTATAAAATTTTAATAAGACATAATTTTTTTGGCATTCACATTGGTTTATAATGTTGTAGACATGAATAAGTATAAATATGTTAACTCATTAAGTTAATGACATGAAATCATCCTCCACTAACATCAACTAATGGACAGGTAACCAAGTCCATGCATAAAAATGTGAAAATGTAATGAAGATCACATATGACCTTATGGACATGAAACTGGGACTATGAATAACATTTTGAACCAATAATTACGTTTATGAATAACATTATCAACATAATTTCATGTTCAATTATAAACTTATGGACATGCAATCAGGTCTATACAGAACGTTGTGAACATTTAATAAGGCTCCCTCAAAACATTGTGAACATGTAATCAGTTTCATGTATAAAATTATGCACCTGAATCCAATTACATGGATACCATTATGAAAATGTAATCATGTTCACACATAACATTTTGAATATAAATTAGGTTCACACATTACATATCAACTCTTGAGTCACACATTATTATCCAATACATTAGAGGGAGACATAGATCCAACCCAAGACATAACAAACTCATACATATGAGTTCCAAAATATTATAAAAAATAAGTGTATCAAAACCAATTAAATGATATAGGTATCAAAAGAAATCTTCATGACATTAGCTATGGAAAATTGGTAGGTATCAAAAACACCACCTGTGGAAAGTAGCGGGATTCAAAAAAATATAACATGTGAAAGACAACGGGGTTTCGTAAACATCATTCCATCAAAACATTAACTATTCATTTAAATAATATGAATTGAATAGTGGAAAAATTACCCCATAATGGCATTAATAACACCAATATATTTTATCATATATGGGAAATAATTTTGAAATATCTTTTAAAAACATATCTTATGGAAAATATCATTTCTTCATTGAAAATTATCTTTTTGAAAAAAAACCTTTTGAAACCATTTCTTTGAAATAAGGATGAATACATATAAATAACACATTAAAATATTTTTGGAAACCTTTTTCATTGAAAAAATATAAATAATTCTCTAAAATGATTAAAACATTTCTTTAAAAAAGCATTGTGGAAAACATTTTTATTCTAAAATAACATTGATTTATTTTAATGGAATCATCGAAAAAATAAAACATTTTTGAAAACATTTTTCTTTGAAAACAATATAAAAAATAAATAAATATCTAAAAAAATATGAAATATTTTTTCCTTTAAATTAAACATGTAAACATATAATAGAATCATCATATAAATTACGGTTTCCATGGTGGTAAGTCTGTATGTGTCGAAAATTCCATTTTTACCTGAAAAGTTCCAAAAAAGGTTCCTCTATAAGAATACTAAAATCATTTTCTTTCTATGACCGTAGATGGTAAATCGAGGTTAAAAACATCCTTTATCATCATATGATAAAAGTAAAACATTTTTGAAATTTGTTTTACCAATGATGGTTTTGAAAAAACATAGAGTTTTGAGAGAAGGAGAAATAAAATCGAATTTTAATTAAAACATTTTCTTAGTTATACTAAGTAAAAAATAGTTATAAAATTGATCAAATACAGGAATATATCATGTTAAAAATTGAGGAGAAGGTGAGTCGTGGTTTTTTTTAAAATAAATTATGATATGTCATAATCGTAAAAAATGTAGATAAAATATGATATTGTTTCAATAGACTCTTACCACTTGGTATATTTTAATCATACTCCCCATGTATGAAAATGAAATTTCATGAAGCTTATAATGACATGAAAAAAGAAAATTCATTATAAAAAATTTAATAGGGAAGTTTATAAACCACATAATAAAATTGAGTGTTGAATAAGCCATTTATCTGACAGTTATAAAATGGGAGATGAAATTTCCTTACCTTGGGTCTTTACTGTCTTTGTACTCATAAAAGATTACTATGTATCGAGTAAAAATTTTGGTTGGTTACAAAAGGCATCAATTGATTTCATTATTCTCATGGGGAGGATTCTAGGAGTAAATTAGTGTTTATAGAAAGTGTATTGAATAGATATTGGCTGAACCTAACTGGTATGTGAGGTGTGAAGAAGAGGGATAGGTGGTGGAATTTTATAGGGAATGGAAAGGAAACACATGACATTTTTTTGACCAATATAGGTGTACCAAAATTTTTACCGAAAAAATCATATGAAACCAAAAAACCATCAATAATTTATTTTGCATGGACCAAATTTTGACAGCCAATGGGATTTAGACAACATGCTAAGTCATTTTTGCCCTTATCTTTATGGTTTATTTCCTTGTTATGCTTAATTTTACCTTACTTGATGTGAGAAACTTTTAATAATTTCAATAATATTTTTGGTAATAAAATAATTTGAATATATTATACATTATATATTATTCTTATTCAAAATATGGAAACCATTTTTTCATATTTTAATCATAGAAGTGTATGAAATTAATTTAAATTTAATCCTATTTTGGGGTCAACAATGAAGGTTTTTAATGTAAAAAATGTTCAATGGTTTTCTATGTTTTTTCTATTCAATATAAAATTGAAATACCTTACAAATACCTAAATCCATTTAATTGATCAAAATATGATCTAATTAAACAGTTACAATATTTGAAATACAATTTAACATTTTAAATAATTAGATTAAATACAAGTTTTGAATTAAAATTCAGTATTTTAACTATTCATTGAAAAAATGAATCCTTTTATTAAAATACTCCATAATTATCAAAATATAATTTTAATTCTTCTATTTAAATTCGAATTTTTTTACATATAAAATATATAGAAGTATTAATTTTTTTTATTTAAAATTTCTTCTACATTAAAACGTGGTAGAACTATCTTAAAAAGGGTTTTAAGAATAAAATTTGCATTTTTATCTCTTATGTATATAAAATCTAATAAAAAATTATCAAAAATAGTTTAGAGAATATATAACACATATTTTAAATTAATATATATAACTAATTGTAATTAATTTAATTGATTATGGTACATCATCTTTGAGACCATAAAATTGTCAATTTTTTTTATATTCAATATTTTTTCATATTGATTTATAATTAATTGGTAACCTATGAATTCATACTATATTTTTTAATCCATATATTTTCATAAATTTGTAAATATTATTCATAACTGTTAATTCAATTTCATGTTTATATTTTATTATACTAAAAACTAATATTTTTATAATAATTATTGTTTTTCTAAACATTGTATTGAATGTTAAACAAGACATTGATGAAATTCATTATTTATTGTAACAAAAGAAAATAATGGTGTTATATGTTGACAAAGATAATCTTTATGATGTGTTTAGTTCCCAATTAACATAGTGTGGCATATAAATCATGACAAACATAGCACATTAATATAAAACAAACAATCTTCTATGTTGTGCGAAAACGAAAATATTAACATGGTTAAATTAAATCCAAAAAATTAATTCATAAATTATTTGGGAGTTACATTCTACCCCCCTTAAATAAATTTCTACAAAAAAATTCCACTCGGTTATCAAGGGTTTAATATATTATAGTGTCATTAATAGAAACACATATCTTAAAAATTAATATAAAAAAAATCTCTTAAAAAGGAATTTTTGAAGCATACAAGTCATCCAAAATGACCTATAACATGGTTTCCGCACAATAGAACATAGTTTTTAAGTGAAAACATGGATATAGAAGATAAATATTAATATAATGTTATGATGGAGAGTTATGGAGAAAAAATTCATGAAAAATTAACAATCTCAATGCCATAATTCTGCAATGACATAAAGGACCATATGATCTATAAATACTATGGTACTAGGATACCATTTTATTTATAGATCATTTTCCTAAAGATAAATAATTTTTCCTGAAATGATATACTTTCATGATTTTAGGTCAACTTCGCAATTTATTGTTACTTATTCAACAACACCATTTTCCCCAAAAAAGGTAATTGATTTTCTCATTCATGTAGTAGTTGAAAATACCGAGATCCATTATAAGTCATCCAATATCTCTTCAGTAACCATCAATACAAAAATATTAAAGTAGTTTATCCAATATGAAATAATCCTCATGTGTAAAGATAATACAATAATCTCAAAAACGTCATCTATTGTTTATCATAAATATCATGTAAATAGTTAAACTTATAACCCTTGTGAATAGTGAAAATTCAAAACATTGTAAGTAATGTCAAAAAAATAATCTTAATATAGATCCCCAATATATTATAATGTGCCTCTTGGTAGTAAAATTCCAATCATGTGAATACCCTCATCATATATTTTCTTGAAATAATTTAATAACTAAAATTACCATAAATACTCTTGGAAAATATTCATGATTCAATATTCTAAAGGATAATGGATATATTACATAAATCATAGGAGTTTTAAACACAATCCATGATGACATATACCACTTATTAAACAAAAATAATAATCATATCTAAGATAATCAATGCTATTTAATGTACATTATCCCAATCAATACTCACATTATCCAAACAAAAAATAATTTTTTCATCATCCAGATCATATTATGGGTTGTCATACCTTAATAAAAC
This sequence comes from Viscum album, assembly GCA_963277665.1. Lineage (NCBI taxonomy): Eukaryota > Viridiplantae > Streptophyta > Magnoliopsida > Santalales > Viscaceae > Viscum > Viscum album. The sequence goes on from OY728123.1 coordinate 825,551,970, forward strand.
ATAAAATTTATGTCTTAATCAACATTAAACACATAATTTTCAATCCATAATGAAATATTAAACAAATTATACTTTATATTTCATGATCCATATAACATAATCAAATAATGATAGAACATAACTACTCCATTAATCTAAAATTACTATTACACCATCACTCAAGCTGCATCATCTTATTCCTCAATTTCACTTTCCTATTGAATCATTTTTTATATATTCAAATTTAACTTTTAAAGGGGAAGTGTGAATCCAAAATATCCAAAAAGTTAAAAAATTATTATAGAAAAATCATTCCAGATAGATACTACAAGAACTTCCCCTCCCCAGCGACTACATCATTATAACAAGCCACCACCATCGCAAGACTGCTTGGATAGAAATCCCATTCTAGGTTTCACAAGCCTGGTATCAATTGAAAATGAAATTCCCTATCATTCATCCAAATCTAGATGGCCATGTGTTGGTTAAAACGTCCTTCTCGGACTCCTCATCTGGATTTTTTCCTCACAGAGTGTTTAGGTGCTTTCACATACCAAAATCAAAAGTCATTGTAGTGCATCACATCCTCGATGTAATCATCCTCCAAAATCCAATAGAGAAAGAACCTCCGTAAGACAACCGTAATAATTTTCCCTCACATCCCAAGTAACCATGATAACCACAACTCAGATGTGCCTTATAGATAGTAGTGGGGTCCTGGGGCCATTGTAGGGGAACGAGCTACCAATTCCCTCAATTTATCAAGCCTACATGGCCCCCAATTTCAAAAAACACCCCAAATAAAAAAGAAATATTAACAGAATACAACCTAAAAAACCAATCTGAACTCATCCAACTCATTATATCACTTAACCTATCATAGAATAAACCATAAGAACAACATTTCAACAATTATTGTGGTCTCTCAACCTCACATCCCAAAACACCATGAAAACAATATGCATACCACCTCCTTTATTACCATTATTTGATTTCTACTTGGGAAAATAATTTCATAATTTAGATATCTTCCATATTTGAAACATTTAATTGTAATCATTTTCCTTTTATTTCTGTCTATAGACTAAAACCAGAAAACATTGGGTGAGGGACACATATCATAGAATAAAACAAAATAATCATGAAAATAATTACTTATAGGATGTCTAGTTCATGAAACCTTCTTGAATATATGACATTCTAGGGTCATACATGTTTATTAATATCCATATTATATTTAAATCCTTCTTTATGGTTTGTGAATAGTTTTGTGAATTATAAAATCATATCCCCTAGGTGTGTCAAACAAGGTGTGCATTAAGGCCCATTTTCATGTTCCAAATTACCCTGAACTTGGCCCAAACCATCTTGATAGAGTTGTTATCTCGAGGTAGATCTATTCTAGATCCACATACACTTGTAATATACAAAGAGGGAAGTATTTATAGAAAAAAATCATTCCCACATTTACCAAAAATATATGAAATTTTCCTAATAATTAACTCATCCTTATACTAATCCTTAGAGACATCCATAGATATATCCACAGAAATATACCCTGGGAGATCACAAAATTATTCTCAAACTAGTTTCAAAATGATGACTAAAAAAATCCATTGATAAAAAATATAGAGACACATGCTTCACAAACCAGGATATTACATCATTTTAGATTAATTTTCCTAACATTACAAAAATACATGCTTAAGGACTATTGTAGATTAGTGTATTTAGAAACGTCTATAAAAAGTAATCTATCATGGAGAATGATCTTCAAAATATACCACTAATATCTCCAACTCATGTAATACTACCTAAAACCATTCATCATATCCTAGGGAAAGTAAATATAATAAAGGGGTGAGCTCAGATGCTCAGAAAGGGTAAATAAAGTAAAACTATAAGCATAACATGAACACAATAGTATTAAACATGAGCATAACATTTGTAGATCATACCCTATGCAATAGAGATCATTATAAATATTGAAATTTTAGAATTCATTGATTGTAATATTATTAAGAGCATATTTCATGAAATAATAATATAGAAAAAAGTCATATAATTTGAGGCATTCACATTGTTTTACAGCATTTTGATCTTGTATAAGTAGAAAAAGGTTCAGTCGCTATGTTAAAGATAAGAAATCAGGCCCCCACATCAACTTATGGACATGCAACCAGTTCCAGGAATTACATTGGGAACATGTTATCTAGATCATAATTACCATTATTTACCTAAAACTAGGTCTATACATAACATTGTGAACATTTTATCAGGTTCATGAATAACATTGGAAACAAGTAATCAGGTTCAAACATAAACATATGGACATGGAACAGGGTCTATTCATAACATTATGAACAACTAATAAGGGCCACATATAACATTGTGAACATATAATTAGGTGCACACATAATCTTATGAACATTTAACTAGGTCCATGCATATCATTTTGAACATGTAATCAGGTTCACACATAACATTATGGACATGAAATAAGGTTCATGAATAACATATTTATTGATGAGTCATCCATCATTACCCATTTCATTGGAGGGGGATATATATCCAACACCACACATAATAAAATCAAATAAATATGAGTTCCACATGATTATAAACAATAAACACATTGTAACCCATAAAATAAGACACAGATAATGAACATTTCATTATTTCATTACCTATAGAAAATTAGTAGTTCTCATAATCACCAACCATGAAAATAAGGGTGTTTCAAAATCATATTACCCATGAAAGAGAAATTTTGTGCATAAACATAATTACATCAAAACATTAACCGGCCATAGAAATAATAAAAATGTAAGGATTGAATAAATTCCCTAGAAAGGCATGAATAACACCAAAAAATTCCATATGATATGGGAAAATATTTGAAATGTTTTTTAAAATCAATTCATGAGGAAAATATCATTTTTCATTGAAATATTAATTTTTAAAACATAAAACCTTTTGAAAACAATTTGCATGAAAATAAACATGAAAACTCATAATGTAATTCTTGAAATCACATTGGAATCATCTTTCTTTGAAAATGTATAGTAAATTCTTTAAGATATTTAGAAAATTTCTCAAACATAAAATAAGATTGAAAACCTTTTTCATTGGAAGTTTCTTTAAAATATTTTAAATGAATCTTTGATGAACTATAAAACATTTTGGAAATCCTTTTTCACTGGAACCCAATTTAAAAATAAATAATGTTTAGAATATTTCAAAACATTTTGGATGAAAATTAATATCATAGAAATAAAATGTAATATTCAAGTAAATGATGGTCTCGATGGTTGTATGTATGTGCATGCTTGACATTACTTTTTTTACCTTAATTTTTCAAAATAGTTCCTTGATAATAAAAAGTAAAATAAGTTTCCTTCTAAAGAAATAGAAGGTAAAACATGGGAAGAAATATCCTTTCACATAATATGATAAAAGTAAAACATTTTTGATTTTTTTAGAAATTATGGTTTAAAAAAACAGATTTCTAACTGAATGAAGAAATATAGTAATATTTTCATTAAAATGTTTTTTAGTTATCCAAATTACCAGATAGTTTAAATGGTACTAATAAATTATTATATCATGGAAAACCATATGAGAATATACTTCATGTGTGTTACTGATATATGGATAATGTAAGTTTATAATTATAAATAATATCGATAAATGATGAGATTGTTTCAATAAAATCTCACCACTTTGTAAAAAAATCATACTCTCCATTTAAGAATATGATATTTCTTGAAGATTATAATATCATTAAAAATATTAAATGTAATGATATAACATTTCAATGGGAAGTGTATATACTACACAATAAATGTGATTTGGGAATATGGAATTTATATTAGGGTAATAAAAAGTGAGATGAATTTACCTAAGTATATTTACCCAACATTTTGTAAATTACATTTAAATCATTTTAGGGATAAAAACATAAAAAAATTACACCAAAAAAGGGTGATCTAAAATACCAATATGATTATAGATAAGAAAATGAGAAAAAATTACATGGGATGAGCATAGTCATTATCATCATAACTTGGGCATAGAATCAAAATCATCAGAGGAAATGTTAAGAAAATTTATTGAATTTTTCAATGCATAAAAAATTAAATGTCATGCCTCAATAGTTAATTACCACATATATTTGGGAAAAACTATCCTCATTTTCGCACATCATTTCACATTAACTCATTAGGTTCATAACTTTATCCAATGCATTGGAGCGCTATATAATTTTGAGTGCACCTCTCACATCATAACATTTTTATTAAAAGGCATTCCACATAAAAAATATATGAACATAAATAACCAATGTAAATGAATGGGTTTAGTCACCTAAAAAAATAATAATCATTGGGTTCCAAAATGATATAATGGATACCATAATTGATACAAGAACCATCCACCTTGAGTGAGAAGTAAAAGGTGTGTTTTTGAAAGTAGATTTATTTTGGAATACATTGTTTTTGACATAAAATCAAGGGGAAAACATTTATATCCCATTAAAGGTAATCTAATGATGAAAAAATTATTTTTAAGGGGTAAACATAACGAAATTGGAGTGAAAGAGGGATAACCCAAAGATTGAAAGTTGGGTTCGAGAATTTATCTTTACCTTGTATCTGAATGCTTTAATCACTTTAATATCCTATATATTGATATTAAATTCAGTATTTATAAATATAAAAACCTTTTATAAATTAGTATGGTTCATTATGGTTTCATTAATTTTTTTATTTCTATTTTTATTAGTAATAGTGTTAAAATCCATTGTTTGATTGTTCTTTTTATAAGTTTTCATGAACAGTTCACTCATACACATGAATGGACGTTCGTGTAGAACATGGATAAACAAAAATAACAGATAATACATGCTAGTAATGATATTAAATTTGTTGAAATGATCATATAATTTTTTGTGTTTTTTCCATGTTGATTAATTATTAGTTAATATTTAATAATGACCCTTTTTGGTTAATTTGGGTGATTTTTTGATCAGAAATAAAATAAGTTCTGTTTTACCAATTAGTGTGGTGAATAAAATTAGTTTCCAGAACATAAAAGGGGTTACAAAATATATTGAAAAATATGGTTTCAACAATTTAATGGTTTCATTGATATCCTTGATTATGTTAAATGAAAATGGAAGTGAATCACCCTTGATTTAAGAAAATAAACACATCACAGGAAATGATTTGATTTTTATAAAAAGGAGAGAGAGGGAGGAATGTAGTGAATTATAATCCGTTAACATGATATAATAATAGTATATCAATCATGCAATATTTATCATGAAATTTGGATAAGATATGTTGAGGATAAGAGAAAAAATCATATGAAATTTTAAAGGAAATTGAAAGAAAATAGAGAGAGGAATTGCCTTTGGAATCCTCCTCTTGAGATCCTCCTTAAGGAACCTATTATTTGTATTTTGATCAAACCAAGATCTCGTGAATGTGGGGGAGGGGATAGGGAAGATATTTGGGTAGAATGTGGATATGTAATTAAGATCTATAGGTGTGACGAAATGATGGTGAGAGGGGTGGTATTTATAGTAGAGGGGAGAAGGGTTTTCTAAATATTATATTCATTAATTTATTATTTCTTCAAAAGACATGAAATAGTGACGAGTTAATGAATACATACAGTAACATGAGCATATGTGTTCAAAAAAATTGTACTTACATCAGCAGAACATCATCTAGGACTCTATAATTAATTTATATTGCTTATTTTTTATATTATAGTATTTCACTATTCATAAAAAAATTCATGTATTTTAGAAAAATACAGAAAATTCACCATAACCCTTTGTTGATGTATAGAATCCAAAATTGAACACAATTTTTCAAAAAAAATTAAATTTGATTAACTTAATTTTTAATTAAAGTCATAATTTAATTGAAAAAGAATTTTAATATTAAAACTTATTTTATAATGCTTTTAAAAATTAAATAAGGTCCAAAAAAATTATCTTCCAACCAGAAGTCATAAAATTGTTAATTTATGAACAAATTTTAGTAAAATAAATTATTTTAGAATAATTAATTAATTATAATAGTTTAATTATGACTTAAAATATACCAATACTTTTACTATGATCATATTGTCAGTAATAAGATGCCTAAATTTTATTTATACATTCATGGGTGAGATTAATATTCTTTTGGAGGATTTAGTATTCATAAGGGTAATATTACTATTAATAAGGATATGTTACTATCCATATGGATTGGTTAATATTCCCCGAATATTATGAATATTTTATCAGACTACAAAAATCACCCGGAACACAACCATGTATGTCATGTTTTCAAAATTCAAAACATAGAAGTCAAAAAATCATATTTAATGGTCAAATATTATTAAATATCATGATATTTAATTATGATTCCAATTGTTAATATAATAATGAATAAATATAAGAAGATAATTCCATTGATAAAACATAGTGTCGTTACACTTACCCTATGTCTTAACTCTCATTGTAGTCGTACAATCTTACTCTTAATCGGGATACTAAATTTGGATTGAGCCAAAAGGCTTTGTGGGATTGACTTAATCACTAGGGGAGGATTCTAAAAGTAAGGGAGGTATTTATCTATGTTTATTAAGAATATATTTGCAGATCTTAAGTGGTTTGAGAGGTGTGGATACGCGGGAGAGATGGATTCCTTTTATAGGGATGGGAAGTGACACACATGGAATGTTTTAGAACATTTATGGCGTACCCAAATTTTTTCATAAAAACGTCTCACCAAACAAACCAAATGATATATTTGATTGTTTTTGGGCGAAATATGGCTATAAAATGGGTGTTAACAATGTGGATAGGTCATTTTGACCATTATGTTTAATGTTTATTCCATAGTGAAGCTTAATTTTTCCCATATTGATGTAATTAATATTAATTACATAACTAATCATTTTGGTCATAAATTAATAATAACATAGTAGAAAATATAGATTATTTTTATTCCAAATATGGAATCTATTTTTCAAAATTCATTTCATAGAAGTGGTATAAATTTATTTAAATTTAATCCCACAGTCTGGTCGACAATGTAATCTTTTTTTAATGTTAATATGTTCAAATGTTTCCAATGTTTTTATATTCAATTTCAATGTGAAATTGATTATAATGACATAAATTGGGTTAACTGATTAAAATATGATCTAATTAAATATTTAAAATAATTTAAAATATAATTTACCCTTATAAATAATTTATATAAAGATCTAGTTTTGTATAAAAATTCATTATTTATAACTATTCACTAAAAAATAAATGATTACTGAAAAATATAAAAATGAATCCAAACATAATTATTCAATTTTTATTTCAAAAATTAATTTTATTTAGAAATATTAAATATATAAATGTTCCAAATTTTTTATTTAATACAAATTCTCCATTAAAATGAGTTAAAATTGCCGATATAAAAATATTGGCGTTTAAGCATAAATTTTGATTTCATCTTATATTATATATATATAATATATTGAATGGATATAAAAAATATTTGATTTAATATATAACATTTATATTACATTAAAATAGAACATAAATTTTAGTTAATTTAATTTATTAGGGTAAAATATATTTTGACCAAAGAAATATTATCATTTTCCTTTATATTCAATCAGTTATCATATTCATTTCAAATTAAATTATAACGTATGAATTAATTTTATGTTTCCTTAAACCATATATTTTCATAAATTAGTTAATAATATTACTAAAAACTTATTTAATATATTGGTTATATATTATTGTTTTAAATAATAATATTTTAATAATAAAATATTGTTTTGTAGAACATTTTATTGCATGTTAAGCAAGACATTGAGAAATGCCAATGTTGCATGTAAGACAATCTGACCCTGGAGTTGTGTATAGAGAAAGATTATATTAATCTTTTGTTTATTGAATGAATAAATTGGTGTTTCATATAATTCATTAAAAACACAGTTCTTTAACATAAAATAAACAATCTTCAGTGTTGCGTGAAATGAAAAATATTAAAAAGGTTAAATTAATTAGAAAAAATGAATTCACAAAATATTGGTGTGTTACGTGGACCAAAAAACTACGTCTTGACTCATTCCCATAAAATAGTACACCTCCCAATTATAAATAATTTTTTTGTACATACCATAATATTTGAAACACCTCTTCTAGTAAAAATATGTGATTATATTAAATTTATTATTCCCTTAGTCTCAAATTTAAAGCTAAAAATTCCAATGAATCCCCCAACACTTTAAAAATGATAATGGGAGGGTGCCAAAAAATTTATTCATTTATATTAGATACCACTCAAATGAATCTCATTCTGAATAATAATAAAAAAATACCGTGAAAAAAAAAATTATCTAACAATAACCACCCCTTAAGATACCTCTCAGGGATATATATTTAATAACATCATAGAAAACCCATCACAATGAAGAGAAAAATATTAGAAAACCTAAAATGTAACATCATTAATATACCCTAGGTAATAAATGTAATCTATATATAAATTAATCATTGAATAGATAAGGATATTGAGAATATATATGTTAATCATGTTCCAGAGTTCACTCTTCTATGAAATTATTCCCCCATTTCAAACATATTGTACTAAAATAATGTTTAGGAAGTACATTCTCTAAAAAATCATGAACATCAATATGTCACTCATTGAAGGTCAAATTATTTTCAAAATACAACCCACCCAAGTCAATGACATGAAGATCATCATAATGATACTAAAAATTATTTTATATATAATTAAAATCATATATATAATAAAACATTGTTGGATTTAAAATCAATATACAACCTCATGAAAACAAAGTAACACCTCAAAAGGATCTACTAAACACAAAAAATGGTTTATCCCATAATAAAACTTTTTTTACCAAGATGATGATATTCATTTTTGAACACTTGAACTCCAACAACAACCTCAATATGTCTCATATTAATATTATCCAAGTCCTTAGGAAAATACTTCACTAAATGTATCCACTCTTGAATAATCTAAACATTCTCTATTTTGCAAAATATAAACATTTTTCTGAGAATCACAAACTCTCCATCCCGAATCCACAAAAAATATGGCCTATATATTTATCCATAAAGTGATTAAAATGAATAAATAGAAATGATATAGTGATATATTTTATTATAATAAAATCTAACCATAGATAGGTTCATCACCCAAAAACCTCCAAATCCCAGAACTAATGCACATAACATGCCTTATAATATCTAGATAGTTCATTATTTCTCACAATATAACTTCAGATAAATATCATGAAAAGGAATAACTGAGATCCCAATGAACTTCATATGTCATTTTTTTTCTTCTAGGTAAAATTGGAATCATGATTAGTGATGATCATATTTGGATCCACATAGAGTATCACAAATCCTCTAGATATTTCATTGATAAAATATCCAGCGATTATGATTCTGTAATATCCAAGATGTCTAACAACTTCGTCAAATGTTTTACAATCACCTAAATATAATTATATTCTCACTATTTTTTAGGAAATATGTGCATGAAATTCATAAATATGTCATCCCGTATCCATTAGGGAATATTAAGTGCCTTACGAAACCCACTAGTAATAGGATTCTAAATATTCACCATATAGAAAACTAGACATTGAGGTGCATAATATAAAATTGACCCGTATAACCCATACCACAAAATCAAGATATATAATGAATGAAAAATCATATCCACCCCAATTTGTACTATCAATGGTGATTTATAGTACTCACATTAAATCAACTCATGTATTTTTAAAGGACATAAGATAATTTACAATAATAACACCTCATATTCATCACCCTCAGAAAATACCTTAGGGAATTCATTTATAAAAAAAACTATCCTTCAAATCCCCCACATTAGAACAATCAAACAAATATTCCCCTACTAGATACTTCATGTATATATACCCCATTATCCGGTAGGTACACATTCTACCATCAAATACCTCTAATCCAAGGTGCATCACTGAAATCTCCCCCAACACTTTTCATTCAAACATAGGATCACAAAAAAATCATCATCTATATTTCTACATTGTGGGCCATCTAAAAAATTTTCATTCTATGGTGTATATAAAATATCGATGTAATAATCATACAAAAATTCAATATACTACCATTAGTGCAAGATAAATTTATGTTGGGGGAATATATACCTCATGGAATTGTTATCCGTGAAGTTCATAAGCCCAAAATAATGGGATAATTACACAATTGATTCTAATAAAACATAAATACATCAAGATCATGATCATGGGTAGTTTAGTAACATTCATGATATATTTACTACCAAGTCCTGTATAAGATGAATTCTCTATAACAAATCAGAATACAACCTAATCCAAGATGTGATTAATAAAGAACCTCCCAAAATCACCTCTTAATCCAAATTGATAATAAGATAAATGACCAGTTCCCCCACAACAAAAACACAAAACCATCCATGAATTTTATAGTCCATAAAAAATACAAGTATTTCTAGGAAAATCTTGTCATAGGTGACATGATCGATAATAAATTGGTAATAACCTTTCTGTAATATCTTATATGACTAAAGAAACTAAAGTCCCTAGAAATATTCTTTAGGAATATCTGAGTAACCAAAACCTCTTCATTCAAAGGATCCATAGATACTCATCACTAAGACATGGCATGTCAGAAGAAATGAACCTCATGGGTATATAAATTAATCTAATATGTATTAAAAAATTTCCAAAGATATCGAATAAACATAAAAATGGAATAAAGATATTAAATAATACCCCTCTAACTGAATATACATTAGGATTTAACTAATGAACACCACACCAATATTATCTTGAAATTTATGAATCATTGATTCCACCAATCCAATGAATATGGATGCGGAATTCATGATTTGAAATGAAATTAACACAAACTCGTAGTTTCTATAGAAACATATGAAGGAATACAAGACAATATTCTCATCCTTCATCTATATATGAGGATATCCTAACTGAAAATCAATATTAATAAACTAGTTACCTCCATTCATCTAATTAAATAAATCATTAGTCCATGGAAGAGGATCATGACTCTTCATAGTCATCTGGTTCAAGAGACGATAAATGGTAGATATTCATAAACATCTATTCAACTTCTTCATAATAAAATTAGATCACCCAAAGGTAAAATACTATGTTAAATAAAATATATCTACACATGGTAACCTATATAAATCTATAGAACCTATATCTCATTAGGTTGCATCCTCTATGGATACACAGATATTGGTGAGACACATTGGAAAAATCTATTCTAAACTCAATCTCTTGTAAATGGGGTAGCATCAAAAACACGTCTATAAACAAATCATAATAATATTCTAAAACACTCGGAAACAACATTAGTTGAAACACCATTAAACTCAACATTATTATGTTTAATAAATAATATATGGAATGAACACACATATCATCCATCATATGGACGCATTATCAATCATAGGATGTCTCCCGAAGAGAAATATTTCACTAACTTAACTTGAAATATCTATTAAAATAAAATAAGACAGCTAAATCTCTAACTAGAATAGTCAAAACCATGGGAATTTTGAGTCCTATCCACCTTTGTTTTTAAATAATGGACTAGGGGTGAATAAAAAAAAATTTATCTCCAAAATAAAACAAGTAATACTATGATGTATAATATTATAAATCAATTCTCACACAAAATCTTGGTCACCTAGCACTAGAAGCACTAGGGTATTAATTTGACTATGCCATTATATATATCTTTTCCATCACTAATATTAACAACATCCACTTCAATATTATTCTATATATCTATATAGACAAGCTCAATCACAAATATTTTAAATTACCTATCCATATCATCTTTTTCATTCATATCCACCAGAACAAGGTTATTCCAACTACCTCATAGGGTACTTATACAATGGATGATCTTGAAGAGGGATTTTATCTCTCCTAACTATCATGGAAGTTAAAATAGTTATGATTATTGTGCACAACATCACATTTATAAAAAAGAGATCAATATATTGAAATCGGCTGGAGAATGACCATCCCCGGTGAAATGCGGTGAAGAAGGTTGGAACTGACTACCCACTCTCTGAAACATTATCTGAAAAAACAATTGAGGACCACTTTTCGTAGTACTGATTCCCATAGAGTCTTAATTAAACTACATATATAACTATTTGGTCTAAGATATCATCCTAAAAATATCATTTTTCCATAATTAGAACCTCATGATATATTTAAATTATTAATGAGGTGACCTAATATTGGGTATCTTGGTAAAAAGCCTCCTAAAAATGACTCACTCAGGACTCCTCATCTAAAATATAGTCTGAATCATGATAGAGGAGGTTATTGAATCTTATAAAAGAATCTCACTTGATGTAAATACCTAGAAGAGAGTAATTAAATCATTCCAAGAATACTCCCTGTCAATTTAATAAATGAACCAAGCATGAAAATGATCATGAGACTAGTATCATGTAAAGAGTTACTTTTCATGATAATCATGGAACAAAATCCATCACAGATGAGTATATCAGTGAAATATTATGACATCCAATGGAATATAATTATACCACCTAGCATAGATCAATTATAAATTAATATCTATCAGATCCATTCATTCATTAGAATTTTAATTTGAAATAGAGCCCTCATACTTCTATAGTATCTTGTTATGAAATACTAAAGGAGTCATCATCCTAGAGTGTTTTCATCATTATCCACATTGTGGTGGTCTACTATTGAATCCTATGAACATCATCTAAATGTGTCTAATGAGGACACAATCCAAGATCCATACCTTCAAAGTGGGAAGTTTTAGGGACATCCTAAAAACATTAAAAGATAATAATTAGGGTTAATTAGTTATGATTTATCTTAATTTTTGTTATCTCACAAATTCAATAAAATAAACAAAAAATCATTATACATGGTTGATGCATTGGCCACTACCCAATAAATTTTTATCATCTCACATAGTAATTTTAGTAAATATAATTTCATTGTATTGGATTATTGGGGGGAAATATTTCATGTTCTCTCTAGTTTTCCTTTATTACATCATGTTCAATGTTCGACCAATATTTATTCATGAGAAAATCATGTTATCCTCATCAGTTCCTATACTCAACTTCCATCCTATCTCCAAATAAAATTTGATTCAACATTTTTGAAACCTACCTTACTATTACACCTCCTTGTCTAGAAAAGAATATATGAGTGACCAAAAATGTCCATCTAAAATTATCAATGATGTGGTGATTAATAACATGGTTATTGATCACCAAAATATGAGAGGTGTTAGCATCAATATATCCCATAAAATTATTAAAGTAGAAAAAATGTAAATCAAAATTAAAAATTGTCCCAAAACATTAAATATCATAAAATGTGGAAAAATGATATATATCAGGAATATTTCCTAGGAAGTGACCTTGAATACAAATATATCATGAATAACCTCTACAAGAAACAAATTACCAACTCATTCTTGTAGTCCAAAAAATAAATTTTTATATACAAGTATGAGAACATAGGTATACATACTAAGATACTCCACAAATCCTCTCATTAAAATGTAAAAGTATCACACTAAATACCCAATGATTATCAAAGGATACTTATAACACGACATCAAAAGAATAATTATAAGAACTATTCATTTCTACCACTTTACGACATAAATAATTTCCCTCTCTCCAATGCCATATATATTTTTCCCTATCCCCTCCATTATTCATAATACCTATACATGCAATAAAATAAATATAACTCATTTTCCTCATATTTCATATCTATGTGATCATATCACAACAACATCATTATATTCTCCATATAATCAAATAATAAGTTCGGGAACCATCAATCCCCATGTAAGTATATAGTATATCTTAATCCATTATAACCCATGTACAAATAAATATATCTTAACTATAATATATTATATAATTGATACATTTATATTCTGTTACCTTATTTTTTCATAGCATATATATATGAGTATATCAATACTGTGAGACATTATAGATCATATAATAACATTTCCTATATTGTAAGACATAAAATCCCAGATATGGCCTCATACAATTCTCACATCTAGAAAAAATAGTGGATTTGTTAATAGTTATCCATCCATACCTCTAACAACCTAGATCTTATGAATTTATCTAGAAAACAAGGATAAAATGGGAGTTGTCTATCCAGCTGGCCTGGGTAGTGGGGAATAAAAAAAAATTATCATATGAAATGTAGACCACAAAAACATTTTATTGTAAACTACCTATCCTATAATAAAACTATATATATAATCCCATATGATAACATAGATTCCAATTATATGGACTAAAAATACAATGTCATTATAAGTACACACACATCAATATTGATCATTATCCATTGTCATTTACTATATCTCATCTAACAATAATATTATATACACCAATATTTAATTCTAGTTCTCATTTACATGACCATATATATCCATGTTCATTTATATTCAACCTTTAAATTGTTGATTTCATTCCAATATCCTTTGATAATTTACCCTTACCGATCCATTATTTTCATTTAATGAATATTTATCATAATCAAAACTCATTCCCATTTATCTATTATAATTTTAGGTTCATTCCATTATTTTGGGTATTTTAGGACATAAACCTACCATTATTTATCAATAGATTCCCCTTGGGGAAATAACCAACCTTTAGTATATGGAAATTGATCATTGTATGTCTAAAAGAAAAACAACCACGAAAAACGGATCCAAGCTCAAAAAATTTATCTTGACATCATCCTCAATATATTTCCCTATCATCTACATTGTCCCTTTATAAACTGAATCCCAACACTACCATATCTCTATCAAGTCAACCAAATCCCACAAAAATAAAACAATTACATGTTTAAATCCAAATAATTTTGAGGTATCGAACATCCGAAGAGAAATATTCTTTAAAATAACATTCCAATATCAAGAAAACCCATGAAAATTCAATATCACATTAGAAAATGAATAAATCTTGTAGGATCTTGGTCCCAAACTGATTCATTCATTATTGATAATTATAAAAATAAACATCTTCCCTTACTATATTGATTAACCATTTAATTATTTGTGGGATTTAGAAATAATAAACCGCAAACAAGACTCTAGATGCATTAATTCAATATTCTCAATTCAACACATTCCTATGAAAAATTTTACAAGAAAAAATTTTAAAATTCCATGATTACCTCATTTTTACATTCTTTAACGTACCATCATTACATTAATTAATAAATTATAGTTCATTTAAATATTCAATGAATCAAAAAAAATATAATATTCATAAACATTCATAATGGCTAGAAAATGAAATGAGACAAATATCATGAATTAATTCTTGATCACATGTGAATCATAGTTCCCATTAAATATATTTCAAATTATTAAATTATAGATTAATATTTTATTTATGTTTATCTCAAGAAGATAATAATTGAAGATAAATCATAGTAATCCCATACATTCATATAATCGAAATAAATTCCATGAATCTCATTTCTCTATATCAGAGATTATTTTTATCCAAGAATGAATGGAATAAAGAACACCAACTCCAACCTCCCAAAAAAATATTAAAACTCAAGGGAATCATCCCATCTAGAATTATCCATCTAAAATTTTTATTAACCTACAAAAATAATAGGAAATGTATCATTCATGGATCGGAAAGAACAATGGGGGTGAATGGGAATGGTAAACAAGAGAATGAATGCCTCCAATAGAAGGTAGTCGTTGGACAAAGAAATGAAATAAGGAGATGGGTGTTCGATATGAGGAAAATGAAATAAGGAGAACTTGGGTGTAAAAAAATATTATATAAAAACCCTGATTCTATTGTGTTACTATATTACCAACCATGGTTACACCATTATAGGGATGTATTGAGAGAACCCTAAAATTCCACATCATGATCTACTCTTATTCTCCATATTTATGGCGTGGTAAAAAATATAATCTTATACAACCAAGGGATACTTAAATATGAAAAAGATGTTTTTGTTTCACATGAAATAATTTATTATTGATTCACTATATTGTATAGACACCACATTGTAGTAATCTATAGTATGAAAAAATCTATAAAACACGACCTTTAGGGAATTAGATATTAATAACGTTGTTAGTGTCATGATCAATTGAATAATAGTGAAATATATACCATTTTTTATAAAAAATTTAAGAATATTTTTTAAAAAAATATCTATAAATGCAAACATTAGAAACCTCCATGTCATCATGAATTATCATTATGCACTAAAAACACTTCTAATTCAAAATAGTATGATGATAGACAACCACGATCATTTATCCTAGGATGTGACTCATCCTTTCACTATGACTCAACCCCTAAAAATATTTCATAATATGACACATACCATAACATCATGACACATTTCTTCTAAAGTAATTATATAACAATACAAGCTCCTTCCATTCCTCTCCATCAAAGAAACCACAAAGTATTCGTTAGACTCTCTAAACACCAATGAAATAAAAAAGTAAGGGATTAGGGAAAATACAAGAAATATTATACTAGCTCAACAAGATATTGTTCGTAATATTAAAAAAATTTCCATCATTAATAATTTATCACAAGATTATCACACTAGTGGAAATAGATCATTGGAAGAACAAATACATTCTATGTACATGATGCAAAAAAGAAATATCCTTTCACCAAATTTACCACACCAAATTGATTAGTCAATAATGTTAACTCCTTGTTAACAAAATCGAAATTAATCATAAAATGAAATCAAAAACCAGAAAAATAATAAAACTATTTTACATGATTCATAATTTCTTCTAATGTCTATTGGTAGATGTATAAATTTTCATTATATGTTTAGTATAAAAGGATAAAATATCATATTACTAGTGTCCCATTTAGATCACTAACAAAAGTAAATCCAAGAAACATCATTAAAGTGTTCCCTTGACTTTAATAAAGACTTTCACACCTAGACAATGTGAAAAACTAAATTCATACATTCATGGGAGTCCGTATAATAAATTTCATAATAGACGATTCCTAGTAGCTTTCCTTGATCACGATTCATATCTCCAATAGAAACCAAATTATCCCAAAGCTATAATTTTTTCCCGAAAGGTACACATTAATAATTATTCAAATTTTTACTACATGTATTCAACAATAAAAATATATCATAAACATATTGTGATCACATCACCAGGAATCTCATCCAACGGAAAAACACCACTTTTGATCAACACATTTCCTATCCAATGAAGATTATTGATTCTAAACAAATATGGATTAGGGATATTAGAATTTACTATTTATGGTACATTTACTCAAACAATTATTGTGACATAATATAATACTAAAAATATACCACATAATTATTTCTATGGGAGTTTTATAGAATCCCAAAATATAATAAAAATTCATTATCCTCGGCACTTCCAAAGATTTTAATATTTATTCCTTCTCTGTCTTATTCACCCATGTCTGATAAAGTGATGGTGAAGCCTCATACTCTCATACAATAGTTCATTTATGAATATATTAATTATTTTCTATTATCCATCCATATTATATATATGGCTCTCTATATTCTATTATTTTAATAATGTAATTTAACTTTTTAAATATTGAGAGGTGTTCATATTTTGTTTTGATGTTTTTTTGAAGAATAATTTAGATTTTATTTATTTAATTATGTTCTATTTTGTTTTCAACAATTATATCTTAATAAAAATCATATTTATAGTCATTAATAAGTTATTTGATACTAATTTAGATTATTCAAATATCTTTTGTTATGATTACATATCATGAAAGGATTTCATGATGCAAGCTATTAAAGGAAGTAATATTATGCCACAGATTATATAACAATGTCATAGAAGTTAATTTAGGAAAGGGGTTATCAAAATAATAAAGATACCACCCCATAAAGATAATGACTTAGTTTTTGGGCGGTTCTATCAATTTAATGGACTCCATGATGGAAGTTGAAGACACTATATCAAATTCCAAGAATATTTTCCTTGTCTATTCATTTTTGATGACCTCTGCATTTTAAAGGACAAAATTGTTGCAATGAATATTTTGTGAGGATATCAAACTATGAAATTGGGACCATGTTTTAGAGTATAAGATCTAGTAAAATTTTTCCCATAGCTTTTTTAAGGATCATATTCCATTAAGGATATAAAAAATCGTATGTAGGAATATCAAATCATAGAAATCGACTCAAAACTGAATAGGAGTCTGGAGATTTTGTTTCTTATCATAGGAATTTAAAATACCTATAATTAATAGTATCATAACACACCATAATTTTTCTATTCAACTAAAAAATAAATATTTTGAACTAATATGTTATTCTATAAAGTGGAAATTATATAATGAAGATTGAAAACTGGGTAGTAAAAAAATATTTTATGAACTGGACATATCAAAGTGGTTTTATGGTTATTTTATCCAAAAATAACCACCAATTAAAATATTAATGGATCGTATTCATTGTAATATTTAATCAGGTGTATTTTTATTTAAATTTTAAATTCAAATATGATCTAGTAGAAAAACTGGTTTTTGTAACGATATAATAATTGTTCTTACAAATTTGGTTGAACTTGAAGAATTGTATGATAGATTATTATAATGTATTTATATTTGAAAAATAATGAATAGAATGTTACTAGAAATGGTAGTTGAAATAAATAATGATAGGTTTATCAAAGTGGTTATGTTCATGTATTGTAAATAAAAAGTATGTAAACAACTTACCCTTTCACACATATGAATACAAATTTATTCAATAATTATGTATTGCATGAAGATAATAAATTAAACGACACATCAAACAGAATGACATAGAGGATGTTAGTTTAATATAATACTCTTGATTTGTTACCAAAATTTTATTTTTTAATTTAAACAAGGAATTTTGTGTGGGATGCACCGATGAGAATTTAAGAGACATGTAAGATTTAATTTAATGTTTATAACCTAATTATTTGTTATATAAAGATTATTCTATTGGGAAAAATGATCCTTTAGGATTTCATATCACACCAAGTACAATAATGGTAATATAGAGAGGTGAAATTTGTAAATATTCTATATTACCAAATGTGGTTGTGAATGTGGAAATGAGGATTTCCCCCATGTATTTAATGTTACTCTTTAAGAATAGTATAAAAAGAATAAATATTGATATTGAAATTCATGATATAAATGTAATTTCATATTCCCTTTAAAAAATTTAATTTTTTATGGTTAATTAAATAAAAATATAAATTGAAATTTGGTAATAACTAGAGATTATCTATGAATAGAAAACCTATGTAAAGGGAGAAAAGTTATAGTTCATGAGTCTTAAACGTGGATATATAAAAATGATTGATTGGAAAGAATAATTCATATATACAATTTGTATTCAATACCTTATGCTTCATAAATTTTTAACAGTATTTTAATTTTATTTTTGGTTAGTTTTCCTGATAATCATAAATAAGGTTGAAAAATAGGATCTATTGTAAAATTACATTTTCAATACTTTTATGAAATAAAACACATTTAAAGATGTAAATCCATCACGATTGAAAAATGATTACTATTTTATAAAAAAAATTTAGGATTTAAAATCATTCATAAATAATATTGATTAAAACATAGTTTTAGATCTTACATTGTAAAATAATTAGGGTTTGATGATCCAGAAAATTTCATTCAATTAATTAATATGAGATTATTTAAATGCATTTGCGAGACGATTTTTTCATATAAAATGAAGTTTTATTGATTATTTAATAATACCACAATTCATAGAGAATTTCAAAAAACGTGCGACCTAAAACTCATTTACACTGTATGGTTACATGTTAGTTAAATATTTCCAGCGGATAAATTTTTTTAAGGGGGAATCATCATTCTTATTTTATTTTACGTCTTTCAGTTATTTTTTTCTTAAATTTTCAATTAACTGTTTATATTTAAATTATTATTTTTGATTCTTTTATATCAAATTTAAATCATTGTTTTTTTGAATAAATAATTCTCATTTAAATTTAATTTCAATATCCATTTGTTTCTACTAACATTATACTCTGACATTCATCTGAACGTCTTGATAATTTTTATTACAATTCCATTATATTTATTTTTATTTGAATTAGTTGACTTATTTCATTGATTTAGAATCTATTTCATGCTATCAAAAAAATATTGATTTAGATTATTTCAATTACATTAGTTTATTCCAGTATTTTTTTATCACTTCTCCATGGGCCTCTAGCATTCTTCTAGATAGGGGTTCAGTATAAAATTACTATGATCTTAATAAATTTCTAAATAGAACCCTACAAGATGTGTTGTATAATAGTTTAGGTTGAAAAGAAAATTCAATCACATTTTCTTGAAGGTCCAAGACCATTCAATTTCAAGGGATGGAAACAATCCTATGTTAAGTCAATAGGACTGTGATCAATAGTTTAGTCTCACTCCTAATTTTTTATTCGCTCCAAATGGATATGTATTTGTGACCATGTCTAGAATAAATAGTGGTTTACAATTTATTAGGTTACAATTTTATAGACCAAATCTAAATAGGTTTCTCTTGATCAACTACAAAATCTAATCCGTTATGTTTTCCCTTGAGAGATTTATGAATATCCATAGAACAGCATTCTTGATATTCAACCAGAACACTTTTTCATCATCCAAAGTCAATTCAATATTCTTTTATAGAAAACCTATTATTAATAATCTCATGGGGAATCCATCAACAACTCTCAATATCATGGTCATAAAATAATCATTTTTCCCTCTCATTTTTTCCGTAAACATCCCCTATATTGTGTATTTTTTTAGAAGTGTGGTGTTGGGTTTTCTAATTTCTTAATTCGATTATTCCCATATTAAGTTAGTGAAATTGTGTGATAAGGTAAAATTTTGCCACAGTTTTTATTGAAAACAACTGTTATTTGGAACTGTGATCCTCAATTTGAACTCAATATTTCTTCACACCTTATTTTTCCATGCACATTACATTCCCTTTTTTTCTACCCTTGATGAATAGACTAAAACCAACATCCACTTTCTCAACTATTTCATTTCACATGGCCCTATGAATCACACAAGGAGGATAGATATGTACGAAAATACCTTTTTTGAAATATGATTAGAAAGATATATTTATAAATAATGACATAAAATTATGACCAATAAAAAGAACCTTGTACTACTTAATCCCAAAAATGTTTAATATAAGACACCTAAAGATAAAGGAGAGTGACCACTAATGTATGATCATAAAATTATAAATTAAGTATTTCAATCCATTAGGGTTATTCCACCCAACATAGGTTTTCCCCTATCTATTAAAAGTCATTCAAGAAAAAACCAAGACACATTCAAATGATCCAAAAGGAGGGATAATTGAGTGTAATTCAATGAAAAGATGCACATGAGTGTATTTAAATTTTCATAGATGTTTGTAAATCCATAATAAGTCTATGTGTACCTTCTTATGCAATGATTCTTAGTGTTTCTTCCTTTCCATTACACAATAGAGAAAATGATTCATCAAAAATCGAAGGTCCTCAGTCTATCATGACTTGGGATGATTTAACGAACAAATTTCCAGATTATTACATTGAACCCTAAAAAACATATAAGACGATGAATTAAATTAAAAACATTTATCAATCATATTGAGAATTAGATTCAGAGTATTGGGATCACTTAAAGTAACTAACATAAAAGTTCTCACATTATAGACTCATAGCGTGATTATATTTACAAAAATTCTACTAGGGCCCACATCCCGTTAGTAGCACTATATCAAATGCCTCCAGGAATAGAAGACTCATTATCAATAACACATAACTAGCTTGATAAATTTTGGATTAAATATCCCCAATTTAAAATATTTTAAATAGTTTCTGAGTTATACCTCGATGTAGAATTCTCTAATTAGAATATAGTACCAACCTTGTAGTCCATGATAAGGTTGTCACAATGAATTTAGAGTCCATTTAGAAACCTTATCCAATTTTCTGACTTCTTACCCTTAAAATGAATGTTTAATATGCAGACATATGTGGAGGCCCACACCTATACAATGACATTAATACGTGATAGATTGTGATGAAAAACCATAACTTTAATTTGGTAAATTATAATCAATAACACCAATAGTATAATAAACAGCAATAATACAAGCGGTCATATTAACATTGAAAAAATATTTAAAAATAAACAAAGAAATTCATTAGAAGATATTATAAATCAATTATTGGAAATGTTCCAACATTAAATCCTATAATACATGGATACCAAACTTAGAATGTATCTCATAGACCTAAACAATAACTTTTTTTAAAAACCCTCCCACCTAGAGCTCATAATTTCAAAACTTCTCAAAATATTTTTTCTTACTCCGCTAAGGGATCCACAACAATCCCCACCTCCACAATCAAATATTAAAATATTTCTCAGTGCCTTGATTCATCGGGAATACCATATAATAAATAACCAAAAAATTGAGATGAAAAATCAATGATCTTATCTCTATAATCTCAGGCACCATGTAGAGTTGATCTTAAAGACATTATGAGACTCACTATCAAGAACATTAATTGATAATAATGTGAAACACCAAAGAGATGATGATAATTTTTTATTCCTTCATAGAGAAAAGGATTTGAGTATTATACATCCATAAATAAGTGTTGAAATGATGCTAGAATATCCTAGATAATGTAGACATTAATAAGAAAATATAGTGATGATGGAATAAATAAACCTAGTAAACAATCAAATCTGTAATATGAGATAACTGAAAAATATCCCATAGAAGATAGTATTGAAAAATAATTCAATGTGTGACTTCTAGAATTCTAGCTTCCCTTATATTCCCAGAGTAAATTAGATAAGGTATAATTGAGGGGAAATAAAAAAAATAGAGATGTTCAAAAAAATGTCAATACCCTCATTGCATAGGCCATTTCATAGATGCCAACTTACAAAAAATTATTAAAGGATTTTCTTTATAATAAATCAGAAAATGGAAGAAATTGTTTTAATTTAATTTAATGAATAATTCTCCATGGGTTTTCGTTCAAATCACCATCCATGAATGAGGGACCCCATATGTTTCTAATTTCACTACACTATTGGAACATGCAATTTTGAAAAAGCATTTTTAGATCATGGAGAGAATATAAATGAAATGCCAATAGGTCTATTATGATTGTAGGGGATAATTTATTGGAATCCAAAGCTAACATTACTTCAACTAGATAAGTTATTACTCAAGTCTTCTCATGGAATTCTTAAGGATGTTTTAGTTAATGTTATTTAATTCATTTTTTCCTGCTGAATTTGATATCATGGATATGGAGGATGAAAGAAATGTAATAATCATTCTAGGCATCCCATTTCATATCAAATAGAAGCGTTTGATTAATGTGGATCAAGAAAGGGTGTTTTTTATAGTTTTAAATAAACCACTATTGTTTGATTTTTTGAAACCTATTAGAAAAAGTTGTGATTCATCTGATTTTAATCCTAGATTTCTTACCAATGAAAAAAATGATAACATGACCATTAATGGTAAGAGAGAGACTCTGTATTATAAATAATATGGGTGTTTTAAATTCATGTTTGTGAATTAAATTTATCATATGATGATAGATACAATAACCCCATTTATACCCTTAGTCATCAATCCATCAACATTTTAATTTAAGGGTATACCGTGCGACGAGCCCGTCGCAAATAATGGTATTTGTGACAGTGTTTTCTGAATCTAGCTATTTGCGATGGGCCCCCGTCGCTAAATCTTATTTGAAATAGGATCCCATCACAAATAAGTCGTCGCAAATACCAAGAATTCCAGTAATGATAGATTAGTATCACTCCTAATTTTGTATTCGCTCCAAATGGATTTGTATTTGTGACCATATCTAGAATAAATAGACGTTCCCAATTTATCTGGTTACAATTTTATAGAAAAAAATCTAAATAATTTTCTCTTGATCAACTACAAAATCTAATCTAATATGTTTTCCCTTGATAGATTTAGGAATATCCATAGAACAACATTCTTGATATTCAACCTGAAAAAATTTTTATCATCAAAATTGAATTCAATCTTCTAGTATAGAAAACCTATTATTAATAATTGCATGGGGAATCCATCAACAGCTCTCAATTTCATATTCATAAAATAATCATTTTTTCCCTCTGATTTTGTCCCTAAATATCCTCTATATTGTTTATTTTTGTACTAGTGTGATGTTGGGTTTTATAATTTCTTAATTTGATTATGCCCATATTAAATTAATGAAATTGTGTGATAAGGTCATATTTTGGAACAATTTCTATGGAAAAACTATTATTTGGGACTGTGATCCACGGTGTGAACTCATTATTTCCTCACACCTTATATTTCCTTTCACTTTACATTCACTTTTTTTCTACCCTTCATGAACAGACTAAAACCTACATCCAATTTTTCAAGTACTTCATTTCAGAGGGCCCTATGAATCGCACAAGGAGAAATGAAAAGGACAAAAATACCTTTTTCAAACCTAATTAGAAATGTATATTTATAAATAATGACATAAGATTATGGCCAATAATAATAACCTTGTTCTACTTATTCCCAAAAATGATTAATATAAGACACCTGAAGATAAAGGGGAGTTACCACTAATGTATAAGCATAACATTATAAATTGATTATTTCTATCCATTAGGGTTATTCCACCCAACATAGGGTTTCCCCTATCTATAAAAGGACATTCAAGAAAAAACCAACACTCATTCACATGATCAAAAACCAAGGATAATTGAGTGAAATTCAAAGAAAAGATGCACATGAGTGTATTTAAATTTTCATATATGTTTGTAACTCCATAATAAGACTATGTGTATATTTTTATTCAATGATACATAGTGTTTTTTCTTCCCATTACACAATAGAGAAAATGATTCATTAAAAATTGAAGGTCCTGAGTCTATCACAACCTGGGATGATTTAACGAAAACATTCCTAGATTATTACGTTGAACCCTAAACAATATATAAGATGGTGAATTTATTTAAAAACATATATCAATCATATTAACAATTAGATTCAGAGTATTGGGATCACTTAAAGTAACTAACATAAAAGTTCTCACATCATAGACTTATAGCATGACTATAATTTCAAACATTCCACTAGGGCCCACATCTCATTAGTCACACTATATCAGATGCCTCCATGAATATAAAACAGAAATAGCTTAATAAATTTTGTTTTAAATATCCCAAAATTAAAATATTTGTAATATTGGCAGAGTTTTACCTCGATGGAGAATTCACTAAGTAGAAGATAATACCAAACTTGCAGTCCATGATAAGTTCTTCACAATGAATTTAGAGTCCATTTAGAAACCTTATCCAATTTTCTTACTTCCTACCCCTAAAATGAATGTTTAATATTATCAAATGTGTGGAGGCCCACACCTATATCATGGAACTAGTACATGATTGATTGAGATGAAAAACCATGATTTTAATTTGGTAAATTATAATAAATAAAATCAATATCTTAATAAACAACAATAATAAAAGCAGCCATACTAACAGTGAAAACACATTTAAAAATAAACAAAGAAAGCCAACAAAGGATATAATAAATCAATTTTTGTAAAAGATCCAACTTTAACTCCTGTAAGACATGGAAACCCAACATAGAATGTATCTCCTAGCCCTAAACAACCATTTCTGGAAAAAAACCTCCCCACCTAGAGCTCATAAGTTCTAACATACTCAGATTATTTTTTTTACTATAGTAAGGGATACACAACAATCCTCACCTCCACAATCAAATATTAAAATATTTCTGAGTGGCTTGGTTAAATGGGAATACAAGATAATAACTACTAAATAAATTGAGATGAAAAATCAATGATCTTATCTCTATAATCTCAGGAACCATGTAGAGTAGATATTCAAGACATTATGAGACTAACTATCAGGTACATTAATAGAAAATACTGTGAAACACCCTAGAGAGGAGGATAATGTTGTATTCCTTTATAGTGAAAAGTGTTTGATTTTTATGCATCCATAAATAAGTGTTGAAAATAAGCTAGAATATCCTAGATAATGTACGTCACTCATCAGGAAATATAATTATGATGGAACAAATAATCTTAGTAAACAATCAAACTATAATATTAGATGACTGAAAAATATCCCATAGAAGATCCTATTGAAAAAGAATTATATGTGTGACTACCGGCATTCTATCCTCCCTTATATTCCCTGAGTAAATCAGATAAGGTATAATTGAGGGGAAATACAAAAAATAGTGATGTTCAAAAAATATGTCAATACCGTCATTGCATAGGCCATTTCATAGATGCCTACTTACAAAAAATTATTAATGTATTTTCATTATAATAAAGCAAAAAATAGAAAAAAAATTAGTAATTTAGTTTAATGAATAATTCTCCATGGGTTTTCATCAAAATCGCCATCCATGAATGAGGGACCCCATATGTTTCTTATTTCACAACACTATTGGAACATGCAATTTAGAAAAATCCTTTTTAGATCTAAGTGAGAATATAAAACCTATTCCAATTTGTCTATTATGGTTGTAGGGGATAATTTATTAGAAACCAAAGACAGCTTTACTTCAACTAGATTACTTATTAGTCATGTCTTCTCATAGAATTATTAAGGATGTTTTAGTCAATGTTATTAAATTTATTTTTCCTACTGAATTTGTTATCATATATATGGAGGAAGAAAGAAATGTACTAATCATTCTAGGGATCCCATTTCATATCACATAGAAGGGTTTGATTAATGTGAATCCTGATAGGGTGATTTTTATAGTTTTAAATGAACCACTATTGTTTGATTTTTTGAAACCTACTTGAAAAAGTTGTGATTCATCTGATTTTAAAGCTATATTTCTTACCAATGAAAAAATGATGTTATGACCATTAAGGGTTAGATAGAGACCCTGTATCAGGAAAAATATGGGTGTTCAAAATTAATGTTTTGGAATTAAATTTATCATATGATGAGAGAAACCATTACCACATTTATACCCTCAATCATCAAGCCATCTACATTTTTATTTAAGGGTATACTGAGAATATTGATATATTAATTCCTATAAACTAAATCTTCACTGTATGTTATCATTAGTTTAGGGAGAATAAATTTAAACAAAAAAACTAATATAATTCAATAAAAGTAATATAAATCAATTTATTGTGTTTTGGTTAAAATTAAATGGATCCACCCCACAATTTTCACCTATAAAAGACTACTGGGTGATGGATATAAACCCAAAGGATAATCCCAGAGGAGACCCACCCCATTAATGAAATAAGTCCCCAAAAATTATGTTATGAATATTCTCAACAATAGTATCATATTTCAAATTTATAATAATGAATGGATGAGTTCAATGCAGGTCTTCGTAATTTAAGAATGCTTTAATTTTACAAAAAATAATGGAAGTCAATTAATTCCAACTCAAACCATTATGGGATAAAGTGTATGTTTTTATTACAAGAATATCAATGCAACAACATTAGAATAAAATATCCGCATCTCATTCATGAATAAGATGAGGCAGATTTTTTGTAGAAACAAATTTTATTACATTCAATATGGATATTTCGGATAAAAAATCATTATCTTTCCTATTGATTATTCGAAGAATATGTTACCATTGAAATTCAAGACCTTCACATATTAATGTGTTCCATTTAGAATGATTAATTCAAAATAAAAAATCTAATGGTATATTAAACATATCATTCGTGAGATAGTGTAGGAGTTTTAAAATATCTTCATTGATGAATTATCTATTTATGGGTGACACTTCAATGTTTGATAAAATAATTTGGAGATAGTATTATGGTGCTATAAAGAGATGTTCCTACTATATCACAATGAAAATTATCAATTAATGGTCCAAGGAAAAATATTTACCAAATATAAAATTTCAAAGAATGACATGTAAATCTATCCTGTTAGAATAAATCTCATCAGAGGCTTACCTAGTATAATAATAGTGACTGTTATAAGGATTTTTCATGGAAACATTGGATTTTATCATATATTCATTCAAGAATTTTCCAAAAGTTCCCACCCATTGATATATATTTTACCTATGTAAAATCAATTTAATTTTAGGGAATATTGTTCGCATGGATTCAATTCCCTGAAAAATTGCTAGGTGGCCACTATTGGGGGAAACCCCAATCCCACAATAGTTTTCACAATGGATAGTGGGTCGCATATAAGAATGGATGGGAAATTCCCCATATCACCCTTGGGTTTTAGAATGGAACCCTAGGAGGGACTATGTCTTGGGCCTGGGAGACATAGGGATAGAGGAAATTGATCCCAAAACATGGTATCAAATGAATGGTGAAGCCCACGTGTGATGCAAGGTGGAGTATTCCCCATAACCAATTTCACAATGATAGTGGTTTCTCATTTGAAGTATGTGAATCCATGGTTCCTTGTGTAGAAACACTTCATGATAAATAGTTGTTAGGTGATGAGTCAAGTTGATGAGAAAATTCAGGTGAGAGATGGTACAATCTGATGTAGTATCTTTAAAGGGGAGGCCCAATTGTGTGGTCCATAGTTTGAGGGGAAGATGATACCACTTTTTGGGGAGAATCCTGATTCTAGGCCGAAATGTTCTTATTAATAAATATCATGAGAAAACCATCAAAATATAGAAGGGATATAAGAAGCTAAATACATTAGAGTACGTGATTTTTTAAAATGGATAAACCCTCCCAAGAGAAGGATTAAAAAATAATAGGGCAATTACCAAAAAATACCCACTGTGAATCAGATAATACAAAGAATACAAGTAAATCCCAAACTCAAATCACAAATGACATAGTGTAGAAAACCTATGTGAAAACCACACCCCAATACACATCTGCCTTCTCTCTAACTATTAATCCCACCAAATATGTGTATTGAAAGATCAATATATGAGAAAACATCACCCTTCTGTCGACGAAATATCATTACCTTTGATATCTTCACCCAAACTTGCATCATCCACGCACTGGCTTGTGACACCTTGTTGATCTCTTTATCATGATGTACAATTAATATTCAACTGGGAAATTCCACCTAATCAATGCTATTAGGATTAATTTTGATACTTTTCCCCAATCATCAATTGTGTTTCCGCTCCTCCACACCTATTAGATGTTGACATGCCTCACATGCTACCACAGAGACAGTAGCCCCATTCTATCTCCTGATGGACATCATTTTGAACATCATTACATGAACCACTCCACATGTAAATGATAATTGTGTCATTGTCGTATTGTCACAAAAGACACCACAAACACAACAACCCCATCATGAGTCTCCTTTGTCAGTTACATCTTGCTGGCACATAACTTTTAAAATATGTTGATGCATCCTATTACATAGACACCACATCTATAATCCCCAATTAATGATGTAAACATCCATTATTCCAACCATTAATATTGTGAATTAAATATCGATTAATTTTGGGTGAAAATCCTCAATTAATGATGATATAAATATCCTTATTAATAATTTTCCTCTCTTATCAATATATTTGATGAATCCCAATAGCCACCCCTATAATTATATCAATTTAATAGAATAAGGACATCGAGTTGATGTGTGATTCATGTGACTTCAATGTGGTTGCTATTTTAGCATAGAGGTGTATGCAAATATTCCACAAAATGAATAATACCATCCACATTCCAAATGAGTCTCATATCAATTAAATAACCACATATAAGGTTATACTTGAAATTTTATGTTCTTTTAATAAATTTGGTCATATTTAATGGTCTCAAGAGTCATAGTTTAAACATATCATGTGGAAATTATGTACCTTATGAGTAAAATTAATGTCAAACTAATATTGATATGACAGATCCTACAATAGAAACAATTTTATATAGTCATCAATGAAACAAAATGGAAGCAAATTCATTGATGAAAACTTTTCCATGAATAATCTACTAATTATTGATGATGAAGATGATATAAAAGTTGTAGATTATTTTCATGATGAGACACTATTCAATGAGTACATTCAAGAATGACCATGTATTACAAGCATTGAAAACTATATCTCCATTTTATCTCTTTATCCACACTCTCCTATCAATAAAGAAAGAATTATTTTAGCCATTTTTCATTCTATTACTGAGATAAACCACTATTATTGAGGTGGTTTTTTGATTGTTTGATGAAACACTACATTCTAGTTGATAAACATGAAAGATTCCAAGAATGCCTTCACATTCCATCAGGTGATAGACACCATGGGATTGTTCGTACAATGGATATGATCAATGATGTAGTATTTTTTTGGCCCATAGTCCAGCATTATATAAGGTGTTTTATGAAAATATGTGATCAATTCAAAAAAATAGGTACCATTGGGAAAGAAAATGAGATGAACCAAAGTCCCATTATAAAAGTTGAATTATCTGATCTACGGGGAAATAATTTTATGGTCCCATTTACCAATTATAATTGAATATTTTAAAACATGGTTTTTGTTGACTATGATTCGAAGTGGGTTGAAGAAGAAGCCACCTCCCATGACATGTCCAAGACAGTCAAATACATTTTAAGGTAAAATATATTTTACCAATTTGTGTTTCAATTAATAACATTCTTGATTTGGGAACAAACATATATAATTCTTTTGTTAAGTAGATTATTTTAAAATCTGTGTTTTGATACAACACCAAATATCCCTACCACATGTAATCTGTTGGGAATGTAATATTATTCAATACATAGATAAATATCATTCTTGAAAATACACTCAATGCCAGCAATAAAGAGTAGACACAAGATCGATGATGTACTGTGGGAATGTCCAACAACTATTAAGACACCCACAGGTAGAACTCAAATCTAACTTTTTTACAGGAATCCTTGTAAGTAAGTGAGTAATTAATTCGCATCTCATTTTTGGAATAAAAATGTTAAACATGGTTTTCATAAAAACGGAAAATATTTATTTTTGTGAATGGATGATATGGAATAGATTATAAGGGAATATTTTGAAAAATAAAATATTTATAAGGAGAAGAAAAATAAATTCCAGGAATGACACATCATGCAATGGATTTTTTACACTAGGGGAAAAAATTTATTATTTAACTATTTTATGAATCTATTCCCAGATAAAATTAAATATTGATGGTCATGAACGTCTACTGTTTTCAATGTCATCCCCTTTGGAACTATCAAAATTAAAAAAATAAATTGACCACCTTTTAAAGACACTGTCATGAGACTAAATATTTACCATGATCCATTTATATAAGAGTGTGTCATCTATATAAAAATTAAATGAATTGTGGGATGATTATCTCTATACATAAAATAAATCACTAACTTAGTGGGAACACATGTTATTTTCTATAAAGAATATGTGAATTATAATAGTCATGGAATGAACACATAGATTCAATTTTGATTCAAAAAATATTATGGCATAATAAAATTCGTTTACACAATAAATTTTTCCTATATCAAACCACAAAATTTGATGATATTACACCATAAATATTTAGTTTATTCTGTAGATTTAATTTTTGTTATTATTAAACCTTGAGTCTAAGGTTTTTTAGAGAAACACCCCCCAACACCCCCTTATCCCTATAGTTCCCCAACCACCCTTTAGATGTTCCATCCTCACTACCTCTCCTCCTCTATTTTGAAAACATTTACTCTTTCATTCATCTGACAGAAGTTATTTTCCTCCTACTACCATGGTCCAAAGCTGAGATGATGCCTCCCATCCCTCGAAACAATTCACCCATAAAGATTTTCTTCTTGGACCCATGGGTCGAGCATATGCTCTAAATCCTCCTTCTTTATCTCCCTTTTTTTATCCCAACCCCCTCCCCTAAGAAACTCCAACATCATCTTTTTTTATTCCTCCTTATGCACCCACAAACTCATATGGTGTGGCTCCACCATCCCTTAACTACCTCTTCCCTTGATTCTAGGACTTATAGAAAAATATTTTCTAAGATCCTCTGTATTGAAAGTATATTTCATTGAACAAGACCATAGATTCTTTTTTCTTCACAACAACATCATTTATGAGGGAACTCTTGGAATCCCTCTACCATACTCACCATATGATTTTAGTTATGTTCATTAAGAGACTTTCCACGATCTCTTCAAGGTGTTCCTTTCCACTTTTGAGCATAATGGAATTCATATCATTTTCATATTGGGTGGAGTAAATTTTTAGATGACCTTGTGATTCTTTAGTTTCATCCTATGTGTGTACATTTTGGATTTCACCACCTCTAACACTTATAATGACCTCAATATTAAACTAAAAAAGGAGTATACTCTACGTTGATCAGAATGGATAGAGAATTCCTCACTACCGTATATTATCCAATAATGGTGAAAAGTACCTAAAAAAAGCGTTATTCTCATAGGTGTATTCCTCATGATTTAACCCACTCCAAGATAGAATTATGTGACTCCCACATAGAAATCAATCAGACATTGGGGTCCATACTCGGTACCTTAATAGGATCTCTTACACTCATCATGGATCAATAGTTCGTTCTCTACAATGAGATCCAAGACTCAAGATGGTGCAGTACAATGATGTGTGGATCCGTTATATCCCACATTTCAATACATTTCGGAGTTTTCAACAATGCCTATACTCTCTCCTCCATTTGACCATTGTATTCCATGGACCATACCATTTTTCTTAATATGGGGCAACATTTAAAGGTGTTTGACCATAATGTTTGTACTCATGTGTACATTGATTCCGCTAATAATGCCCTAGATTCAGATGATTCTTCTGCCACATACATGATATCTAATCGAACTGTTACTAACACATATGATACCTCTATCTCTTTTCACCCTCACACTTCTCATTTTGTTGATTGTGTTGTGCTTCACTACCATGAGTTCCTTCATCACAATATGTTATAAAAAGGATAGGCATATCATCCTCCACTTCTTTATTAATTTAATAGATCATTCCTCTTCTCCATGAACTCCCACTATCTGTTCACACCGCCTTGTCTACTTCCTCTACCCCTACCATGAACTCTATCCTCATCTCATAAACCTTATCCCAATCAAGAACTACAATCGAGAATCCTCTAATTACCATGACCATTTACTAAAAATAGGAATTCATTTTAGAGATCACTGGATGGGGAAAGGGACCTACTCCACCATCTTATTCATTGGATGTTTCCTTGGATTTAACAGCTATGCGCTCAGACTTATAAGGATCGACACATTACTAGATCATTATCAAACCAATCCAGCTTTAAGAACCATGTCACCATCCCCAATATATATTGAAGATATCGATAGGGTAGGGAATGTTCAGAAACCCCCTACTCTAGTGGGTACCCCTTATGGTGATAGAATAGAGTATTCCCATAATATTTAGTTTTTCTCAGAGTACCCCTCTATCATTTTTCTCTATTTTGTTGTATTTTTATATTCACCTAATTCCACATAGCAAGTTGTTTGATTTATGTTATCATATGGAATGTAAATGATTAATGAATGCATTGATTTTCATAATCTATTTATTAATTATGAATTCACGTAGATATGTCTCAATATTCTGCCTCTACTATGGCTATCAATGTGTATGTTAGGCTACCATATGGCCTCCCACATCAGTTATTTCTTAATGTAGTGGATCTATAGGGACAACTCCATGATCTCCATCAATGAATTCTATAGAATCCAACTCTATGATCTCCACATATTCATTACCTATCACATAATATTTTTTTCTACCCATTTCAAAGTTGGTAAACCCCAATAAGAGTCCATTAGATCCTAAGGTCATGACTTCCGGATCCTATAAGGGATAGAAGGGAGCAACGATGAGGTGTGAAATTGACTGATCTTTTTTCAATCCATCTAGATGATGATGTCATTATTAGTTTATTATGATTCGAAACCCATATTTTTTCCTAATTTTTTCAAATATTGTACGATCCTTTAACTTTTTTTATCATTTTTTATTTATTGTTTGTTTTATACATAGTTATAGCATGATACATGCAGATATTGGAGATTCATTCTAATTCTACTTAGTGTGAGCACTTAACCATTATTTTAAATAAATATTAATTATATCCTATATATGGATGGTTTATCTAGTTCTAGTATATTTTTATTCTAACATTTTTATAAGTTCTCAGTTTCATATCAAAATACAATATTTTCCCTCATGGAATTAACATCATTATAGGGAGTTCTAAATTCCATATATAAATTTGAAAATTTTATTTTACAATCTCGATAAACTGTTAGTGCTTTCCCTACCACATCACTTTTCAAAATGTTGTGGAAACTCTTTCTTTTTTATTATACATGGGACATTTGTTTTTTTTATTGAATTTACACATGGATAATTGTGTGTTCTCATTAAAATAGGATATATTTTCCATTTTAAGTTTGATTTACCTTGAAAAATCATTACAACGATGTAAATAAAATAAATCTGCAGGATAGAGGATGTTAAAATATTGTTTATATTCATTCTAATAAATTCGACATGATAATTGAGTTATGTAATTTATTTATAATACTTAAATTCAAGAAATTTCTTTTGATCAACTTATTATAGGTTACTATTTCTTGAGTGATTTCAATATTTTATATATGCCCATTACTGAGAGGATTGTGGACCAACATTTTCATTTTCATTAATTAGAAAATTTATTTAGAGATACTTCATCCATGTTAACCTATCAGAAGATACATTGTGTTCTTTTTTAGGGTATGACTAAAAAACACCCTTGAAATGATTGAGTTATTTTTCATGAGGTATTTTTCCTAAGACCATCCTATTAATTTTCCCTCTTAAGGAAATATAATCCTTGAATGTCCCTATTAGTATTGCAACATGTTACCAGAAAATATAATCTCATCCCACCCTATTCATTTTCTGATTTCATGATAGTTAAATGAATAAGTGTGGGAGATATTATCCATACGGTTCTACATCAAATATTTTTTATCGATGATATTTATAGTGATGTTTCCATATGATTTGTATGATATTGACCACTGTTCTTCTAATATACCATTCATTGATATCTTGTTCTAACAAAGAGAACGAATTGTGTATTGGGAAGGGAAAAATCTCCATCAATTAATGGATTAATCTTATAATTTATCACAAGTGTTTATCGACTGGATGTATGATCAATCATAGACATGAAATTAAAATATATATAAAATTATGTGGAAGATGGAACAATATACATTCATTTCACTCTTCTGACACATTCATGGTCCTTCACTAAGCTTCTGGGAGTGTGGAGATACATTTTTATAAAAGAGGTTATTCATTTCATTTTCCCTAGAGATCATGTATTATACCTAATTCCTTACCCTCATTGTTGAGCATGATTTTTTCATATACCCAACTAAACATAGCCTCAATGTCATTTTAACCTTATTATTAAATCCATCATAATTTATTTTTTATCGTATTTACATAGTGGGGATATCAAAACCAATAAAATATTATGGTTATGAACATTTATTCAAGTTATAAAAATAAAACCAATTTCATTTTACCTTGAGTGATTAGAAAAAATTCATAGTGTGGTAAATTTCAATATGGGTATAACTTATATGGAATAGTTGAAATTATTAATTGAAGGATGAATAAATTTTAATAAATTACATACTTATGAGCCATGGTTTTTTTCAATACATGAGTGATTTTGGAGGACTATCATTTTAATATGACTATTTCTATAATTTTTTTGGTTTCTATGCATGTTTCCTGTTAAATATTTATTCTTAAGGAATCATTATTTAAATTATTTTTTCATGTTGATAGGAAATTTTAAAATTGTGGGGGAATTTGTTAATAAAAATTTCCATATACAAGTAGAAATCAATTAATTATTCTTTATAAATGTTTCATAGTATTTTACTATGATTTTTTATGGATTTTTTAGAGTATTGGAATTTACTATTAAAAAGGTAACATGTGTAATAAAATAGAATTTCAGAAATTTTATTCTACAAACCCCATTTTATCGAACAAACGCATACAGATGGGAAAACATTTAACTCTACCATAAAATCTGGTCAATCTATAAAAATTATCCTGAATAGGAAGTATTATTGAATAATTTGTGATTTTACATCATAAAATCAATGGGGTTTAAAGACCCTACAAATCTCATTCAATCTATAAATCTCGAAATATATAAATGCATCAGAGGCCAAAATATGTCACTTAAGATGAAATTTTATGAATTATTGAGTAAATCCCTCTATGAGAAATAAATTAATAATTATTCAGAGTAAAGAACATTTTCATAGTTACGGTTATCTGTTCTATAAATATTTCTTACAGTTGGACTTTTTGAATGGGTATTCTTATTATTTTTATCAATTATGTACTCTTATTGATGTTTATCTATCCTATTTTCAATTACATTAATTAATTTTAGTTCCTTTTTTAGTTTAAATTACATTCTTGTTCTTGTACTATTTATTTTGATAAATAATTATCAATAACATTCTATTTCAATATACTTTTGATTTAACCACCATTCTTATCTATCATTTATCCGAACAACTTCATATTTTGTAGTCACAGTTCGATTATATTAATTATTCCAAACCATTGAAATAATTTATTTATTTCATTAATTTAACTGAAATTTCATGACTTTGTATAATATATTGATTCAATTTATTTCCCTTTTATTAGTTGTTTCTTGGATTCTTAACAGTTTCTTTATGTACAGATAACCCTCTTAAGGGTAGATATTGAGAGTAGGGGTAGTATAAACATAATATATTTTTAAAATGAATCACAAGAAATATATTTGATATGAACATAGGTTGAAAATAAAATATAATACCATTCCCTTACATGACATAGTCCAGGATTCTACAATTGAATGAAACAAATGTAAATGGAATAAATCAGACTATGACCAATAGATTAATTTGTTTTAGGATTTTATCTTTTGATTGAATGAATATAGAGTAGCAGCCACATTTGAACCAAATATAAACTTGTAAATTAGGTAGATCCAATTATATAGAACAAATATAAATTATTTACTATTTAAAAATAGTGTTGTCTAATACAATAGATCTTCCCTAGGTATGTTTATGAATATCGTTAACACAAGCTACCTTAAGTTCACCCCAAACCATTTTTATCAGCTAAAGTCAAATCATTCTTCTAGTAAAGAAACCCAAATATTTATAATATCATGATGAATACATCATTATGTAAAAATTTATAGGATTCTAAACTATTATCTTCTTCTTGTGGGTTAAATCATGAAATTACACTTTACTATGATTTTTTATAGTATAGTTAGGTTGGGTTTTATTAATTTATTATTTTATTAACACATAAGGAATTAGCGAGGTTATGTAGGTAGTTCAATTATGATGAGATAATTGTTGAATTATTTTTTAGTTTAAATTATGTTATAGCAAGGATTATAGGTAATGGTCAGAATATGGAATATTACACTATTATTGAGAACATATTTTTCATGTAACATGATATGATAGATTAAAATATATCTACAATTGAAGAAAATTATCCTGGTGAAATATATCATAATTATTTTTAATGTCAAATAATTCACATTATAATTATGGAAGATAAAGTTATTAATTAAAATGGAAGGTAGTAAATAAGTTTTTTAGCCTGAAATTATAAGAAATTTAAATGATTTTTTTTTATAATGCTAAAGACAGATATTTTGATTTAGTTTCATATTTGGTATATTATTTTCATAAAATAATATCTCTTATAATTATTTTTTTAGAATAGTTATGTTAAATTTCAATGTTATGTTTCCACTTAAAGGTCACAATTCTGTAGCAATTTTAATTTTTATCAAACTATCCAATATTGAAATAAGATAATGTATGGGAGGAAGAAATTGAAGGACCTGTTATATTTTTAAAGAAGAATTAAATTAGTCCAGAGTTCAGTTCTGCATGAAAAGGTGTGATTTTATTAAATAAAAACATAAATTTAAAATTTAAGTTTGAGGATGGTGAATGGTATACAGAATAATATAATGTTAATATTCAATGTCATGTTGGTAAACATTAATCACATTGCTAATGTGAATGATTAAAATTTCACCTTTCATATAGGATGGAACTCAATAAGTGGAGATAACTAATATTTTATGGATTTTATATTGAAGATATAATTAAGTTAATGCCTCTCAAAAATATTAATTATTATAAAATAAAATTTCTAAATTGGATATAGTTGAACAATAATCCCACAATTGAATATATCCACACTTATTTATCAAAACTCAATTCAAGTTTCTAGGGAGTGATCAATGAATAAAGGATCATATTAATACAAAAAAACATTCAGAATTATGTTGTTTTTGAAAAGTTTTCTATCTATTTAAAAAGAATAATCAAGTTTCAAGGATCGTGATTAATGATAAATCAACTGTCACAGAGAAATATGGGAATTATAGAAATTAAAACATTTATTTAATATATATTTCAATAGATAACTATTTAAATGTTTATAATAATTCAAATTTATTAATGTATATGTCGGAATTTTAAAAAAAATGTTTTGGAAATGATTTAAATTTATAGATCAAGATAAGGGTAGAAGTCAATGAAATAGTTCTATTCAGCATATAGTTATTAAATGTAAATATTTCAATAATGTATACTATTTATACTGTTAAAAACTTCTAAAATATAGAAAAATATAATTGGTGAACCAGAAATATCATATCATAACTATAATTTATTGGTGATAATATTTAAGTGAGATTCATTTTTATCAAATAAAAGATGTTCAGAAAAAGGTTATATATTGTAAAAAGAATTTAGGAAATGGGTTGATTTACTTGTATAATTTTATTTAAGGTGTTATCATCACTGTAATCATGGAAAAAAATTCCTCATACTTCAAAAATCCAAAAAAAAACTCTTTAATACTCATAATTCATAGAATATGATGAGAAAAGGGAAATATAAATCCTTATTTGTAAATGTGACTTAAAAAACAATGAAAAAGAGAATGTTTATAGATGTTGGATAAAGAATATTAATCCCATACAATAAGATTGTTAAAAAAATTAAAGGTGATAAGGAGTTTAAGGAATGATCGAATAATTTTGGAAATGATGGATCAAGAAAATATAGTGTATTTGGCTCATCTTTTATTGGGAATGAAAATAAATAAACAAAAAACACTATTTTTGATGATGGAATAAAACATAAAGTGTTTAGTATCTCATATAATTTTTATATCATAATTAACTAGTGCCAAAGAGATATATTTTATTCATTAAGATCCTATAATATAGAAGAAATGTGACAAGAGTATAGTGTACCAAAAGTAATTTCTTCCTAGTAGGTGATGCTGGAAATTCATGTTATCTTATTGTGAAAAAATGAATAAATTATGGTATTAAAGGCCTAACCATATTGGACAATAGATGATGAACTAGATTTCTTAAATAAATAATTTTCCTAATATTCTATTAATATAAATATAAGTATAATGGATGTGATCATGATTCCAAAAATGGAAATACAGTTAACCCCACTTATTGGAAGGTGTATATTAAATCTACACAACCATTGGATCTGATGAATTCTGATCTTCGTTTTCCTGTGATGATGAAAGAAACCAATAGAGAGAAGTACAATGTCAATTTAATTGATGACATCACAAATTTTACTTATGTTATTTTGTAGAGATAGATACATAAACCTTAAAACGGTTACAAGTTTTCATAGAGGTAAATAGGAGTGTGGTTTTTCACATATAAAAATCCTAATGGATTATGGAATTATTTTTAGGAATAGTAAATTTTATTCATACGTTGAGAATACTAGTATTTAACGTGTAATAGATTTACCATAATTCCCCCCAAATTTTTTTTGGATGAATAGATGATTATGTTTTTGGTGGCGATGGATCGAAAACTTTTGGGTGACCAAGATACTAATAATTGTTTTTTGGGACATGTTATTCAATGGTGGTTTATATCCAAAAAAATTATTTCATCCAAATTCATATAAGCCAATTATTATATGTATTATAAAAAATTATCATGTTAAAAGTATCTACATGTATTTGGAATCCATTATATTATCAAGGTAAAAATTTATAATATTGGAAAATTTGGAAATCAAGGAGTTGACATGACTATTCTTAGGTATCATCAAAATTGAAAATTAAATCAATATTTCAAAAATATATTTTATTCATTATCTATTTTTTTAAATAACTAAAAAAATAAAAGAATGATTTTTCACATGATAAAGTAGGACACATTATTGTCGATGATGTTGTTTTTATGAATTTATCTGATGAAATTTCATATAAAGGTGAAGGTGTTGACTATGTACAGCTTGGGGAAGATGTTTCATCCAATTCAAGTCATGAGAAATAATTATATTCATCCCATCCCAGGATATGAATATATTTACAAGTCCAAAACATCAATGAAAGTCATAGACTGTTTGTATTGATAAGGAGATCCATGATAACAAAATCTCATCTATCATTATTCTATCAATTTGAACAAGTAGATACTATAGAATCATTAAATAATCAATGGTGGATTAATGTTAGGAATAATTAATTGAACCAAATTGAAAATAATGATACATTTGTGTCACTTCCCAATCCCGGAGAAAACATTTTCAAAGGAAAAAATTGATTGTTCTTATGATCTTCTCTTGAAAAGATAAAATTAGTTGGAAAATTGAAATTATGGAATATAAATTATATTCAGAGGATACAAGTTCCACATATGATCCCCTGTAGCCAATGCCATGACTACCCCAAGGCCTCATTCCATAGGCTAGGGGATGTCGTCTTGAACCGGAAAGGTGTATCCCTATAACAGAATAGAATTACCTTTAAACCTGTAAAAAGAAACAACACAAGAGTACAAAAAGAAGAAACCAAGAAGTAAAATGCTATAGTAATAAGGGTTCTAAAATAAATGGGTCGTAATACAATCCCAACTAAAAGTACAAGTACAACTGAAAAGAGAAAACAACTCCTAGATCATCCACCGGGGATCCTACCTGAAGGGTTGGTATAGCTCAAGATATGTAGACACTACAGCAGGTCATAACAAATTTTCCACCTCTCAGCACCATCTAGTCCTGACTCTCTCATCCTCAATAAACGATGTTCGTTGTCTGCAGAAGACATAACAATGTGTGGGTGTATCCCATGTAAGGTTGGGAATAACAATGCTCTATAGGGACCCTGATGCCCTGGAAGGTCTCCCATAGTTCCAGGAAGGAAAATACAACAAATAAATACTTCGATCACATTGCATGAAGTAGTCATCATCTATACTTAGGTATAGTCCCATATATATACCTAAGTTATCATTATATATTCATCTCATACATGAGGAAACATAAGGATTCATCTTTTAATCCTTTAGCACAACTGATCCATGTAATAAGAATGCCACAAAGGTAACACCATGAAGGTAAAACCCTGAAGGTGACTCCACGAAGGTAAGAGTACCAAAAAGGTAACACCATGAAGGTAACACCGAGAAGGTATAATTCCCATAATGTTAACACAATGAATGTAACACCATGAAGGTAAAAGTACCAAAAAGCTAACACCACGAAGGTAAAAGACTCAACTCTCACTAGTTATATGTACAAAAGTATAGATGATTAGTCATAGACATAGATCATCATATTATGTCGAGATGATCTACTACTGACCATATGATCACTGACCCACATAGGATTGAAATTTACAAACCCCCGAAAAACCACACAGGATATGACCCACACAATATCACTTTGCGCTGACCCACAAAGGATCACTGATCACTAACCCACACAGGATTAGACCCTCATAAGATCGGTGCTGATCCACACAGGATATCTAGGTACTAACCTCTACAAGATCTATCTCCACCCAACGCCTCACTACGAGCCACTAGATTCCCACTCATAATATTCATGATTCTGGGAGGATCTGATCCAAAATCCATTGGTCTTACCACAAATACCACGAAGCTCCATGAAGAAGTATCTCAAAGGACAGCCATGTCGTAAGGGTTCCAACGTGATAGATGGAGCATCAATCAGACGCCCGGTCTGTGACAGAAGCATTTTAGCTTTGGGTCCATGGTAGGATTCCAGTCCGATCCAACCCAGTCATACTCCAACATTCCCCAAAACTCATTTGAAGTATTCAAAAAAGATCATATCACTCCAAGTGTCCCAGCTCTATATATGGTCTGTCAAACAGATTCACATATTTCATGTTATGGCTCCTTTAGTGAAACTTGGCAAAGAACGGTCCAGGATTGGTCCGACCCAGGCCGACCCAATCTTGGTCTCGCCTGGATGGGATGGGCCATGGTGGGCTTGGACCACTAGGTCGTGGTACGGCCCGACCTGTAGGGGTCACGACCCGGCATGAAAGGGGGAACGGTCTGGCCTACAGAGGGTGCGGCACCGCATGCTATGCTTGCGCAAACCTGATAGCGGAGTGGCACGGTCTGCTTCACTCCTACGGCCTGGCTCGTTGTGGGTGTTTCCCGCTAGTTGGGGTCCGCCCGAGCTGGAACGGGGTGGAATGGCTCCCCGGGTTCTCCCGAATAGCCATAGATGTTCGGGTTGTGATGCTGTAAAGCCACATGGTGCTGCCCGGTCACTTCGGGACCCGCTGGGGTGGGAACCTCCTCTACAGCCACAGCTTCGTACTGTGGCCATTTCCTGCGGTGCATGATTTTGAACCACTCGGCCTCCACCCGCGGCCGAGCTGTTTCAGTCGTCATTTCCTTCTCTCTGGTGTGGCACCATTTCATGATGCTCCACCTCCTCTGGCCGGCCCAAGCTGGCCAC
The DNA here is from genome assembly GCA_963277665.1 of Viscum album. Lineage (NCBI taxonomy): Eukaryota > Viridiplantae > Streptophyta > Magnoliopsida > Santalales > Viscaceae > Viscum > Viscum album. The sequence goes on from OY728123.1 coordinate 825,595,040, forward strand.
CATCTTCACTAACCATGGCCTTCTTCAACGTTTGTGCGTGAAGTCACACCACCATCCATTCTGCGGCCAGCCATTGCCAGTCGACACCATCACCCGACAGCACTGGTTGCCAATGTTGTCATGCCGGTGCCGAGCCAACAGTCTCTTGTATGTCACCGGGTGAGCTCCAGTGGCCCATTTTTCCGTCCATAGGTACCATCCCCCTCTTCAAGATTCCATCATTGCTGCTTTACCCCCCCATTCCGGGATCTTTCCATTCCTAATAAAAAGGACTGCAAAGAACGCATAGATTGACAAAGTAGAGGAGGTCTTGGGCCTTGTTCATTTGGCCCACACCCTTTCCATTAGGGTCTTAACAATGGGGGAAGAATCTGAGAAAACAAAAACATGAAATTAAAATACGATAAATCCTCACCCCAAGATCATTGGAGAAGATCCACATTTGGGTAATTGTTGGCGTTTTTTGTTCCCGCCACAAGCCTACAACGACGTCGCTCAATCGTCATTCTTATGTTCATCATTCGGTGGTGCTCATAAATGCTCATCAGAACTAGTCCTATCCTCAAATGGTTGGAATCATGAAACATTATTAGCACTTCACTGGTAAGTGAATTCGTGCCAGTACTCCTCCCCAAGCACCATATAAATAAGAGAGTGGGAAGGTGAGTAACTCACGTAGATTAATGGGGTCCAATTAATTAAGGAACCTTCCTAATTCCATTGGTTTTGTTACAAATAATTGAGGAGTTGAGTCGTCTAATGTCTTGACACATCGTTGGTCCCATCACAGTCGCTTGTCCATTGGAGGAAAAAACGAATGGAAGTAAAACAACATTGATATTTAATTATTGTTTTAATAGTCCCAAAATCGATGTTTTTTTCTCGACCTGCTATGGTTTAAGTGATTCCACCCTTGAAATAATTATGGTTCTATGGATTCAAATATGCCCTCATATTTTTAATACATTCACCAATTAAAATGTTAGAAAATGGTGCTCACGCATTTACTGAACGTACCCTAAATAACTTCAGAAATTCATTCCACGCACAACGGGCCTCGGAATCATGCGCCGTAAAATATCATAGACTCGTAATAATTCTATATAAATTAAAAAATATTACAAGTAAAATATGTGTCTTTACATTCCACCACATTTGGGCCTTTTGATCCCTGAGAGCCATAACATATGATAAGGAAACAAATAGGGTTACAAAGTTGGAATATGAGCCTCCTACTCCCATGTTCTCTTCAGGATCTTCTCGTGTAGCTAGAGAACATGCACTAGATGAATCAATCATCCACTGAGGACCCACTCTAATCGATCCTCAATCTCCCCTAGACCCGCCGAAAAAGTCTCCAAATCATCGATGTCCAGCTCGCCCCAGTCGATGGCGTGCAATGGATCAAGCACATACCTCCTCAGCTGCGACTTGTAGAAAACATCTTGCACCTATTAAATCAGTGGGGGAAGCGTTTTGTGATATTCCACCTCTCCAATATTGCTTAGAACCTAAAAATATCCAATAATACTCGTTGATAACTTGACGCCTCGGCCAAATCTCTACAAACCTCGTCGAGGTGAGACACATAGGGAGTCATGGTCTCGCTACTTGAAGTCCAAAGGTCTCTGTCTCTTTCCAGAATAAGTCTCATGCCTGCTCTGTGTAGGCTTCATCTTCTCCTAGATAATCTGCACCTTTTTAGTGGTAACCCACACTAACTCTAGACCCATAAGTGTTGACTCCCCGGGGTCTGTCCAACATATAGTTGATCTGCATGGTCGACTGTACAAGTCCTCAAATAGTTCCCTACTAAATGAAGAGTGGTAGTTGTTGTTGTATGTGAACTCCACCAAAGGTTAGTGGTCCTCCAAACAGTGGCCAAAATATAGGATGCAAGAATGAAGCATGTCTTCTAGTGTCTAAATGATCGGTTCTGTCTTACCATCTATTTGTGGATGAAAGGCGGTGCTGAAATGTAGTTGAGTCCTGAATGCCTCCTATAATCCCATCCAAAACGAGGATGTGAAACGTGTGTCACATATAGATATGATCATAAATGGAACCCCATGATTTCTCATAATCATCTGTAGGTAGAGGCATATCATGCCCTCTACTGATCCCTACTCACTTATAGGTAGGAAGTGGGTTGATTTGTGAGTTAGTCAAGGATCACCCAGATGGAATCATGTCCCATGGATGTACATGGAAGCCCTGTCACATAGTCCCTTTAGATACCATCCCACTTCCACTTCAAAACCTATAGTGGCTATGCTTAGCCTGATGGAACCTAATGCCCGATCATCAGTTGCTGACAAGTGATGCATCGTGAAAAAAGCTCTGCCACAACACTCATCATCCCTAGCCACCAGTGCTGAAGCTTGAGGTCTTGGTACATCTTTTCCATGGTAGGATGTACCGCCAGTGGGGACATATATTACTCCCTCAAAACCACCTCCTGTAGCATCACTATTACCATGGGATGTCATCATAGGAGGATGATGCTCCCCACGTTCAAAAAATACATCAGGTGTATGTCCTGAGAATATTTCAGAATGATGAGCCTCATAGTAAACATCATAAAGTTATGCCTCCCGAACTAGCTAAAGAAGTGGGGGAGCATCAGTCATAGATTGGAGGTAAGTTTCTCCATCATTGTCCACCAAGGATATCTGTAACTTGGCTAGATGCTATGTCACCTCACTAAACAGTTATACACCAGAACTCCTGCAGAGTGCTTCTGCCACTATGTTCCCCTTCCCAGGAGTGTAGACTATCTCAAAATCATAGTCTTGGTGGAACTCTTTCCATCATTGATGTCTCAATCTCAGGTCCTTTAATGATAATATATAGATGATACCCTTTGGATTTGAGTAGAATGTAAAAAGTTCTCCCATCATGTAATGTCCCCACATCTTCTAGGCAAATACCACTACTGCTTACTCTAGGTCTAGAGTGGAAAAGTTCTTCTAACACTCTCTCTGTAGTCATGAACCATAATCAATCACTGCTTGCTCCAACATCAGGATACATCCATGTCTGGTCCCCGATGGGTCGCAGTTGACTACATACCAAACGACCTCTTCTGGTAGCCTCAAGATGGGGGGCACTTTTCAGTCTCTTCATCATCTTCTGAAAAATATGCTGGTATCTATCCATCAACATGAAGGTTTTCCTCATAATTGTAAACTATTAAAAAGGATCTAAAACTCTAGAAAAGTCAGTTATGAATCTTTGGTAGTACCCTTCCCACCCCAGGAATCTTCACACCTTGATCACACTCCTATGTGGCTCCCAAGATAGAACGGCCTCAATTGATGAATTATCCACTGAAAATCCATCCTTCATGATAACATGTCCTAGAATGTTGACCTCTTGTATCCAAAACTGTCATTGTGAGATCTTACCATAATGCTGGTGCTCTCGGAGTGTATCAAGAAATATCTACAGAGGATAGGCCTGATCATCCTCTCTCGCTCAGTACACTAAGATGACATAAATGAAGACCACCATGAAGAGATGGATGAATGTCTGGATGATCCTGTTCATGATTCCCATGAACACTCATGGGGCATTGTTCTTGAAGAATTAAATGTCAAAGAACTCATAGTGGAAATAACGACATCTAAATGTCTTCTTCTGCACTAACACTGAGCAGATGATAGCCTGATCTAAGGTCTATCTTCAAAAACCAATGAGCTCCCTTCTGCTGATCGAAAAGATCATCAATACATTAAAGTGGATACCTTTCCTTCAAGTTCACCATGTTCACGTATTGATAGTCCACACAGAATCTCAAAATACCATATTCCTTCTTGGAGAACAAAATTGGGGCTACCCGTGTAGAATCACTAGGTTTTATGAACCCCTTATACTAAAAGTCCTCCAACTATACCCATAACCCACAAAGGTCCACAGGAGACTTATGATATGATGTAGTAGATATCAGTGTCATCCCGAGCTACAGGTCGATGCAGAATTCCACCTCTCTTCGAGGAGGTAGTCCTGGATTATCATTAGGGAAGACATCAGTGTACTGGTCCACCACTACATAATAGCTCAGAATCTCAACATCATCTACTCCGAGGGTAAGGCTAGCCAAATGATATGTTATTGGTGAAACCCTCATCAGGTTAATTCCATCATGTGCTTCAAAGGTTCCTGTCTTGCAGGTTAATGAAAAAACTGTCCCATACCCAAGGACACACTGTATATTGCATATAATATAGACAATCTGACCATGGATTGTGAATACCAATCCATACCCAAGATGACATCGTAATGCCTGGACCCCACTACTAAAAGTTCTCATCCAAATATCCTGCCTCCTAGAGTGAGCTCACACTGTCGGCACCAATGTGTAACTGTCGAATCTTTTCCCGTAGAGGTCTATAATCACAAGGATCGAGCCAAAGTCTCCATCAGAATCTCTGAGCTCTGAATGCGGTCCAAAAATTAAAATAGTGATTGGCACCTCTATCTATATGTACTACATCTAGGGTGGAGTAGATATATATCATACCTCTAATCATCTCTAGAGCACTATGGTCATAGGCCTCAGCTGCCTGGAGTGGTGCTTGTCTTTATCCACCTGCTCCTGTGGTTGGGGTGGACCACCTAAAGATGTTGGTGGTAGAACATTGAATCTCCGCCCACCACCTATTGCATTACTAGATCCCCTATCACATCAACAGCCCTATGGAACACCCCGCTCGGGCATCTTCCTCTTCCTCGGAGGTCCCTCGACCGTTAGATGGTAATCCATACAACGGGTCAAGAAATCACGAGACATGTGTCCCTTCCTTCCGAACAAGTAGCACAACATATTACTCATTTTCCCTCCTCTATCCAGTGAGCCCCTCATCACTGATCATGTATCCTGATATCATCCACCCAAAGGTCTGGCTTTCTTGGGGCCCTACCTCATCCGTCCACTGCCAGCTGCATATGACTCTGCTACCTAATGTGTGACAGTGTCTCTTGATGTCGGTGCCTACAAATCTAGGAATCTCTCTACCAAAAGTTCTTGTTATAGTGCCCCATCCTAAGTCAGAATGTTGAGAAATATCATTTATGCCCTGATCTCCCACTGAAGAACCTGCTGAAAGGTATAGAAAGTGAAGGAAGGGTCATGTACCATGTTAGAAAAGTAGATGGAGAGATCAGTGAACCTTTCCGAGTACTGGGCCATGATCATTCTACATTGCTGTAAGTGTAGGAGCTCTTTCATACGCAATAAGAATTGAGTCAATATGATGAAATCTGCCCTGAAAAGTCCCTGCAAATCCGCCCAGGTGGGGGTCGCCTCATCATGTAATTGGAGTGTCAGACTCCACCTTCTGCCAGCTACTCCCTCGAAGAGACTGGCAGTTAGGATCACCATCATATCAGCTCTTGTCCCAACAATCTCAAAACATCTGTCCACAACCTCCAGCCAGTCCTCAGCCGCCTGCGGATCCATCTCTCCTTGGAACCTCATAGGCCTCTGCCACTGGAACTCATGCAACACGCTTAGTCGGTGTGCACCCTCTGTTGGTGGGGTTGGTGGTAACGTATTCCCAATGGGTAGTTTTTATGCTAGTACACCACCCAAAGGTGCTAACACTGCAAGAGGGCCCTACACTGAGGCCTCATATCTCAGTGGGCCATCATAGTATACTCTCTCAGGAATCCTTGCTGGCTATCTATGTGGTGGAATCTTGAATGAAAACAGGAGTTCCACAGTTAATGAGTTATACCTGTTGAGATGACTCAAAGAGATCATAATAAAAACTTTTCAAAAACATGCACAATTAGTGTTCCCATTCACTAAGTTGTAAATTAGTATTCAGGGCCCTGTTGTATGGATACGTCGGCCTCCACACCAACACTGGATTCCCCAAATAGAAAACCACCCTCATAACACAAAAAACTATTTTGACATTGAAATGATCAGAGTCTAAGTTCTTTAGTAGAACTAACTCCTATGATACTACTTTGTCACGACCCATCCCCCGGGGCCCGTGCCCTGACTACCCAAAGCCCGACTTTCATAGGCCTGGGACTGGCAACTAGCACTAGAAAGGCGTATCACTATAACAGAAATGCATAGCTTTAAAAATGTACAAAAACACAATTAAATAGTAGATCAAGAAGCAACCCCAATTTAAACTGATGTAGTAAAAAGTTTACTTATTGTAACTATTCTGAAATACAAGTCAAAATGAAAAGTACAAGTACAACTAAAAAGAGAAAACTTCTCTTTGATCATCCCCTGAGGATCCTACCTGGAGGGTAGGTACAAATCATGATCTATAGACATTTTGGCATGTCATGTCAAAGGTTACACCTCTAAGAACCATCTTGTACTGACACCCTCACCCTCGATCAACATTGTTCGTCTTCTACACAAGAAACAACAAGGTGCTAGAGTAGCCCATGGAAGTGTTAGTATAATGATACTCAGAATGGTCCCCGAGACACCTGAAAGTGTCCTAGAGTTCAACATAGGAAAATACCAAAAAGAAAGACTTCAATAACAATGCATGAAGAATTCATAAAATCTACTTAGTTATATGCCCATACATATACCTATGTTATTAGGATATACTCATCTCATACAAAAGGAAACATAAAGCTCCAACATTTAATCCTTTAGCACAACTGATCCGTGAAGGAATAATACCACAAAGGTAACACCACACAGGTTAGAGTACCAAAAAGGTATGACAGTGAAGGTAAAATTACCACAAATGTAACACCATGAAGGTAACATCACAAATGTAAATGTACGAAAAAGGAAACACCAAAATGGTAAAAGACTCAGCTCACTCTAGGTATAAGTACTGAAGTACTGATGATTAGTTTTATTTCAAGATCATATTATTTTTTTGAGAGGCTCTATAGCTAACCATATAGAGTGTGAACCACTCATGATCAATAGGAAATAACCCCCACTGACCCACACTGTATCTGATCGACGCAGAAATGGTATGTGTTGACCCACACAAGATCAATGAGCACAGACCCACACAGGATCTGATGCACACATGATCGGTGCTGATTTACACAAGATCACTAGGTACTAACCTACGTATGATCTGTCTCCAGCATCTGCCTCCCTGCCAACCACTAGATTCCCACTCATCATATGCTTGATTCTGGTAGGATCCTCTCCTCAATACATTATTCGTACCTCAACCACCATGAAGCTCCATGATGAAGCATCCCAAAGTACTACCATGTCTTAAGGGTCCCAATGCGATAGACAATGTGTCAATTATACACCAAGTCTGTGTCTTGTATGTATTTTAGTTCTGAGTTCCATGTTAGGTTCAGGTCTGATCCAGCCATGGAATACTCCAAATATCTCCAAATCTCAAGTGGATTATAACAAAAGGACCATCTCTCTCTAATGAACCTAGTGCCATAGACTGTTTTTCCAATGGATGCTTGGATTTCATGTTATGTTTCCTTTATTGAAATTGGGCCTGGAAGGGTCTGACTCTGGCCAGGTTGGGCTGGGCCATGGTGGGCTCAGCCCGCTAGTCTGTGCTCCAGCCCGACCCCTACGGAGCAGGGCCCAACACACAAAGGGGTGGGGGCGTAGTCCGGCCAGTGGAGAGCGCAGGCTACTGGGCCTGTTCGTCCCAGCCCACAGAGGACGTGACCTGCTGGGTGGCCACGGCCCGCGCAGCCCATCATGCGAAGGGTGTGTCCCACCGAACGGGAATAGCTCGGCCCACTAAGGTTGTGTGGCCTGGCCCGTGGAGAGGGGTGCTCAACTGGGATCGCGCTTCTCGGCCCATGGATGGCGTGAACTACTGTCTGGGGTAGGCCCTAACAGGCACGGGGGGGAGCAGCTCCCCCTAGTTCTCCTGAACAACCATAGCTGTTCCGGTTGTAAAATAACGATTCCACGTGGCACAGCCTAGTTACTGCGGGACCTACTGGGGTGGGGCCATCTCCATTGGCGTGCGACATGGCACTGCTCCACCTCTTCCCACAACCGGCTGGTGCCGACTGTCGATGTCCACAGCAGCTTCGGCCATAACCTTATCTCCGACGACATGCTATTGCAATCCACTCTTCCCCCTACCGTTAGCCCGAGTTGTCCACTTTCTTCACCCGTCGCCGCAACGGCTTCAGGCCACTTCACCAGCAGTGCACAATGGAACAACGCCATACCTTCCATGGTCGGCCATTTTTGGCTACCAACATCACCCACTGGCGCCAGTCCCTAGTACTGCCTAGCTGGTGTGGTGCTGAAAATGTTATGTGGGTCACCGGGTGAGATCGGCTAGCCTGTTTTTCCGTCTGTAGGTACCATCGGCCTCCCTGGGATTCCCTCTTCACTTCGCATCCCTCCATTCAAGGTTCCATCTAATCTGAATACAAGGGACCACAAAGAATGCATAGATTTATAATGTAGTGGATGTTTTGTGCCTTGTTTGTTTTGTCTGCGCCCTCTGTGTTAGCATCTTAAAGAGGGGGAAGGATCAGATTCAACAAACTCTTGAAATTAAAATAAGATAAGTCCCTACCTCATGATCGTTGGATAATGTTCGTATTTGAGGAAGAGTCTGTGTTCATCATTCCTACAACAAGTATCTAATGACGCCGCTCAATCGTTGTTCTTCGGTTTGTGATTTGGTGGCACTCATCACCGCTCGCTGGAACCGGTCCTGTCCTCCAAGCATTTGGCATCGCAACACTTAAGTAGAACTTCGTCGCTTGGTGAATCCATGCCAAAACACCTCCCCAAGATCTATATAAATAGGAGAGGGGGAGGGTGAGTAATTCATGTCCAATTAATGGGGTTCAATTAATTATGGATCCTACCTAATTCCCACTGTGTTATTACAAACATTTGAGGAGTCAAACCATATAATGGCTTGACATGTCATTGGTCCTGCCACCACCACTTTTCGGTTGGAGGAAAAAAAGAAAGAAAATAAAATAACTTTATTATTTTATTATTCGTTTAATAGTCCCAAAATCATTTTTTTTAAACCGACCTATTGTGTTTTACGTGAATCCTTTATTATACAAGTCCTAGTGTTGTGGATTCAACGGTGCCCCAGATTGTTTATCTAATCACAGGTTCAAAAGATATAAAATACTGCTAATTCATTTATTGAACATTCCTTAAAAAATTTCATAAATTCATTCCGGGCACACTGGGACTTGTAATCCCATGCCATCAAATATTATCGACTCGTAATAATTCCATATAATTTAAAAACAATTACATGAAAAATACGGGTCTTTACAGCAAGAGTGGACGTTGATGGATAAGTTTCCAAAGGTTACATATCTTGAATCTATTTTAATATTTATTTCTATTACTATAGAATGGAAATACAAAAAATTACAAATTCATGTTTTGTCTTCCTTTTTCAATTGCAACTTATAAGAGGATAATCACATTGAAAAACCTCGTGGGTTCATTCTTGGAAAAAAAATAAGAGCTTCGTTTTTAGGTTATGAAGTTATTTTATAGGATAAAAGAACTACAAGGTCACAGTGTTAAAATCTTGAAATCTATTTAGAGATGTTTACATTCAGAAATAGAAGAGTGGATGGAAATATCTATAACAAAAAATACACAGATTTATAACTTCATGTTATTATTTATATACATGAAATTATATTTTATAGAAATGATTATGAAATGAGTAAATTTTTTCTAAGGTTAGGATGATTTTATTTTAAGATTCCATGATGGGAGCAATGAGGTACATTTTGGGCGTAAAATTATTTCAAATAAAATATAAAATTTTATTTCCCAGGATAATAATTAAAATGAAATATTGAAAATATTTGTAATTGAAGATTCAACTCCAACTTTCTCAACCATTTCAATAAGACCAGAGCTGTATTACCCCAACTATTTATGGATATGTCTAGATCTAGTTTTAGTCATTCTTTTTAATTTTTTTCAGAATATTTTTTTTGGTTTAATCAAGTGAACATTTGGGTAAATTTTGGATGTTTTTGGTTTTTTTTCGGTAGTGCAAGGTTGGCGCACAGTTTTCCCAAACCATGCACCCTACCCTAGAAAACCATGCAACCCCGGACTGAGAGTGATTTTATGATTGGCACAAGCTTTTTGAAACAGTGAACCCTATTTATAATAACCAAGAAGCACCCATGGAGGAGTATCATAGTTATGAACCTGCTTAGTGAAACTATACTCCATGAGAAGGAAATCATGGCCATGAGATTCCCCCCCCCCCAATTTATAAAGAATTTATTGATACCCAACCTTATATTAATAAACACTACTAGATGAATCTAATCCAATTTATCCTTTTTTAGTTTCCTAGATAGATTTGAAGGCATTACAACCACTTTTATTGAGGATTAAAATCCAATATTTAATATCTAATCTTCTCATAGTAATATATTCTCTTCTCGAATAGTTTCCTCTCTCTCTCCCACCATTAACTCATCCTTGGAAGGGATGATTTACTCTATTGTAAATGAATGTATATCTAGGTTTTGATAGATCTAATCTATTTGATCTTGTATCTAGTTTTGATATGTATATCTCATTCATCAGCATGCCATTGGTTTTTCTAATTAAATTACATATTTTCATTTGTGAGTGGTCATCATATAACTAGAGTTATGTGGTCTGAATTCAATTCCCCAATTCATGATTTCAATTTCTTGTATCAACTATTAGGTTTAAACTGGATCATTTGGAAATTAAATTTTTATTTGAATAAATATATTGATTAATTAATATATGGAAACATGTAATTAGATTTATTAATTGGTGAATTAATTAATGTAATTTTGTGGAAATTCAATTAGTTGAATTTGGTAAATTAATTGGTGATTAAATTAATAGAATGTGTGATTGTTGAATTAATGATATATTGGGGTTGGGTAATTATTCAGTTACTGTGTTTGTGAATTAATTGACAATAAACACTAAGGGGTGTTCATCTTTCCATAAAGGGTTAATTATTTATTGGATTAAATTTTGGTAAATGGTTTTTTAGTAAATTTATCATATTATTCCATGTGATTAAAGTATTGATCCATGATATATTTGATAGTTGAAATGGTGTATCATGATGGAAAATTTGATAAGATGGTTATTATTTATTATTCTTAATTAATGTAATATATTTGAAATATGAGTGATTGTTTGATAAATGAATTTCAGATAGAGACTGAGACCCAAAATAATGTGATAAATGAGTTTGATATAGGGAATGTGGCTCCAAAAAACCATATTATAAAGTGGGTGTGGGGTAGGGACTAATGCTCCAAATAAATATAAGAGATGGCATGTGTTTGATATGGACTAAGGATCCATATACCTTTGTATCATAGTGGTGTGGTACAAGGACAAATGATCAGAATACTCACAGAGTGTTTGACATGATGTTTAAAGATCTTTACATTGGAAATGGACTATGGTTCCAATTGGACATGATTTTAATTAAAAATAAACTATAATTGATAACCATGGTATTGTGATCGGTGATATCCCTTGGGGATAGTTAAGACACAAGCATAGGCCGATGTAGGTATTGATGGGTTGGGATCCAATGTGAACATAAGAAATTGATGTAGATAATTTAATAATAATGAAATGTGGTAACTATTTATTTTTTTCATTGTACAATATTAATTTTAAATTTTTATTGAATGGATATTCTTTTTGACACTATTTTTAGTGGCCTAGAGTGTTTGAATCGCACCCTACATAGGCTAGCTAATCTGTACCTGAATATACCTTATGATTTCAGAACATGATAAGGGAAAGAACCATATGTATGATGATTGATTGGGGATGGATCATAGATGAAGGAACATGACTTGTTTTTTGGACATTCATTGGTGTTTTAGTGTTTCTCATTTTAGTTGTTCATTAGACACTTCACAATTTTTAAGGAATGACATATCTACTATTTTTTTGGATATCATATTCATATTTTGGTCATAAATTGATTCTAGTATTATTCTAGTTATGTTTATTTTCATTTAGATGTTGAATATTTACTTACATTGTTGGGATAGTTTGATAAATATTTTATAGTGTCCGCATTATCAATAATAGACACTCATTGGTAGTTATTATCCTCTAGTGGATGGGTAGTCATGCCTGAGGTCATGTGGTCAACCGAATAATGGCACTGGTGTGTGAAACTATGTTAAGTACATTAAAAATTGGTATCAATGGTGGCTTTATTTTTGTTTATTTTATATTACTATTATTGAAATGTATGCATGAGAATATAATGATTCAGTTGTGGTTAAGAGGTTGGGAATCATAGTAGGCAACCCATATATGAGGGTAAAGACCATGTAACATGTGTGGTATTATCATTATTGATGTTTATTGTTACAGTTGGATGATATTTCACCTTGAGTGAATATCTTGTTGTGTTATGTTCTCATTGATTATTAAATTTTCTGATGTTTTACTAATGGATAGATATGGCATGAATTTTTTTTATGCATAAATCATACAAAATACTAAATAGTTATCCTGACATGAATCATTTTTTGGAATGCATAGGAAAAAGGTTTGGATATGTTTTTAAATTAAAATTTGTTTCATTGCTTCTGTGACATAATGAAAAAGGATAAAAATGTTAATTTAAAAGACATAAAATAATGAAAGTTGTGAATAAATATGTCCCTAATGAGAAACATGGTTAATGAAAATGAGTTTTCTATTATTAACATTGTCCTAGATGTAGAGTGGTTAATGTTTGTGATAGTTCTTTAGTATTGACCATGAGGTGGGGAAAAGGAAATTGACATGCAATGGATTATATTGAATTCGTCATACTCAGAGGTGTTAAATTTTTGGTTATTTTTCTTGAAAAATGTGTTTGGAATTATATTTACATGCCTACATTGTGAGATTTTTTGACTGAATGATATGAGGATATGGCTAGAAATTATCCTCATGTTGTGGAACCAAATGCACCAATATTGCTGACTGAAGGAGTGTGAGAGAATTTACATTACATCTTTTCATGCTTCATATAGTTTATGGAGAGAGACCTAGAGATGGTTTTGAAGAGTTTATCTGGACTTACTTGGAGTTTTATTTGTATCCTCTCACGGACCATCATCAGAGAGGGTGGGACTGAGGATACAATGTTTTGGACTGAGCTCATCTATACTATTCATGGAAATTTAGAGACTCTTGCTGGAAATAGGGTCATTGTTTATGATTATCTGTTCTGTGGTTTAGCAAAGCACAGATGGGATGTTCATGATTGTATAGAGTAGGTAGATGGTATGGCATGTAAGAAATTTTTAGAGAAGTTCCTAGAGCAATTTTATCAAGAGACAATGAGAAATTAAAGGAAGGCTGATTTCATGTGGTTGAATTGGAGGAGAAAGTCTGTGATGGAATATTTTGGTGTCTTAAATGACATGAAGTTATTCTATCCAGGTACACATATGGGATGATAAAACTATGGAAGTGACTTCTTAGCAGGGTTTTAACATTGATATAATGTCACAAATAAATATATATTGGATAAAACTTATTTCAGAAGTGGTGGATCAGGATCTCATATCTGAGGGGAACCTGATGGAGTCTTCTTGTGGAGGAAGGGTGGTTCATAAAAATGAGTATGGGGCATGTATTCAGATAGTAAGAAGCATAACTATGATAATTTTGAAAAAATAATAGGAAGGAAGACTGTCTAGGGGTAAGGATAATCAACCCAGGATCTTACCGGAGTGATTTTATACTAGTGGAGTAGACTAAGAATATTTTATTGAAAATTTCCCCAACCATAGATAAAGATAAAATGTTGAAGAAATATGGGACATATATAGATTTATTGTCTGATCCCATTATCAATGGGTGAATATAGAGCCTCCAATAAGAATAATAGTGTGTGAAGGGGGTCATCTACATCATATTAGACTGGAAGTTGGAGTTTTACTAATTGTGATAGTAGAGGTAGGGGACTATGCGCTTTTGAAAAATAGTGTCCATTTCAGCATGGTTGTATAGGTAAGTGGACTCATACTATATTACAAAAAATAGGGGAAGCATATTTTCTTGTCGCTCAGCTTACACTCGTGGATAGTGAGGCCTGACCATGAATAATTAATGGTGTAATTCCTATATCATTTATGCTTGTTAGTTCATTATTTGATTATGTTGCTTCTCATTCTTCTATATCAACACAACTTGTGAATTTGTTGGGATTGGTAGTGGATTTTTGAGTGGGGTGATGATGATATATAAACTTTTAGGGAGTATGAGGGACAGATAACTGTTTTCTCAAGGGGTGTTCTCCCAAGGTTTGGGAGTATTATTTACTTTGTGATCTTTAAATTATAGATATGTCAAGGATCAACATAATTATGGGTATACAATAGTTATTAGTATACTGAGTCCACATTTATTGTTACAATTGGATAATGACTTTTACATCTCTTGAGGGTAACAAATATATTCACCATGGATAATGAGATATCCATATGCATCATGTATGGCTATTTCATCCACAATTAGGGGATAACACTTATTTGGATGTAATTATTTTGATGGATGATGAGGGTGAGAAGCATGATTTATTTCCACCTATGGTGGAGTGGTTCTATTAAGTTTTTTTAAGGAATTCATAGGGCTAGAACCTAAGATATATGTGGAATTTAAAATTTATATCATGTCAAGAGATAAGATAGATTCAATCGCACCATACAAAGTGAAAACAGTAGAGCATCAAGAGCTCAATACATAGCTAGAAGAGTTGTTGGATAAATGGTTTCTCTATCTAGGTACCTCATCTTGTGGCGATCATGTATTTTTTTGTACAAAGTCTAACAGGACCCTAGACTAATTTGATGATTATCAAAAGTTAATCCAAATAAACATGATGAAATGGTATCTTATTCAATGTATCAATGTTATTTTTCACCAGCTGATGGGAGATTGTGGTTTTTACAATATTTAATTGACAATAGGGTATCATTAGTTGAGGGTTCAACATTATGATGTACCACAGACTACAATCAGAAATAGGTATTTTAATTATGTGTTCTTTGGGATGTTATTCGGGATAGGAAATGCACAAATAGTTTTTATGTACTTGATGATCAAAATCATCGATATACACCTATACTAGTTTTTTATTTATGGATGATGTCTTAGTGTCTTCAAAAAATCATGAAGATCGTTCCCATCATATTTGAATCATCCTGAGTACAACTATTTAGAATCATTGATACTCCAAGGTATCAATGTTTCAATTATAAACCGATCAGGTACATTTCCTAGTTGACATCATCTTGAGGATGGGGTGTTATTGGGCATAGAAAAGGTGTAGTTAGTTGTTTCTTAGGAGAACCCAATGATTTTTTTATATTTGTAGATATATGGTATTGTCAAGACACTATAATACGTTCGTCCAGAACTTTTCCCAACTTAGAAGCACCACTTCTATCTTGAATAATAAGATTGTAATGTTTTAATTTTTAGAATCATGTGAGAATTCCTTTTTTGGGATTAAGAATGTCTCTATTAAGGAAACAATCATGACCCTACCCGATCCATGGGAGGAGTATACAATGTTCATTAATGCCTATGGGCTAGGTATTGGACCAGTGTTGATGTAGGAAGATCGAGTTATGGAGTATGGGTCTTGAAATTTGTGGCCACATAAAAGGAAATACCATATGCAAGACCTAAAATTAGAAACAATGGTTTATAACCAAAAGTGTTATTGGAATTACCTTTTTTGAAAACAAATTACAATATACACTGATCAAAAGTGCATAATGTATTTATTTTCCCAATGATATTTGAATCATTGATAGTGGATTCTGGTTGATTATATCTAGTTATTGGTTTTTTAGCTGGCTTATAAGCCGAAGAAGGGAAAAAACTGTTGTCGAAGATTCATGTAGGAAAAATCAAACTCAGGTAGGTCAAGAGTCTCGTGATGAGTAGATATTGATGACAATATTATCTAAGATGCATGTTGTATTTCAAGATAGAAAGGATAATATTAATATCATATCAATTTCAATAGATCCTACACTTTTGATCCAGATTAGGGGGAGGTAGTAAGAGGATATGGATTATTTTTCCTTGAGGGAGAGACCAGAAGAGAGAGAGTAAAATTTAATATAGGGGCATTGATGAGGATTAGAACATCTTAGTCAATAATATTATTGTTTCTCCTATTAATATGAGGGATGAGGGGAAGTGATAATTTCATGCCTTAGTGTGGGCAGTGCATCTAGGTATGACCAAAATGTACCATGAATAAAGATGACAGTATTGGTGGATAGGCCTATGAAAGGAGATACCAGGGTTCATGACATGATGATATAACTATCAACATGTGAAAATTGATCATCAATGATAGGATGGTTTACTTTTGTCATTTCCCACTTTGGAATGGAAGTGGTATGATGTAACTGGGTCTTTAATGGTCTGTTTTTTGAGGAATCCATAGGATAATGACCTTATTTTTGTGTTTATGTTCGATTTGATGAATTTATCAAATTTCATTCCAATATGAGATACATTAAGAGGGTAGAAGTTGGTATATTTGTAAATTCTTGAGATTTTTCATATGCACATGGTTCCATAGATTATTATTTGTGTCTATGAATCACACTTTACTTTAAACTTTTGGAAGGGCTTACAGATGGTGCTTGGTACACTAGTTTTGTAACACCCGAGACTTTTATGAGAAATATTTTGTTTTTAGGTTGTATAAATCATCAAAGGAATCTTTCAATAGACACAACTCTAGCTTGGCTTTCTTTACACGCAAATGAGGCCTTCCTCAATAGCTTGCATCGTACGCAATACCGAGTTTCACTAAACAACGATATGCTATTAAAATATTATTAAAACTAGCAGTTATGAATAGTAATAACCACTTTTTGAAATTTTGAAATTTTTTATTTTTCAAAATGGACTTCAATTTTGGATTCGGAATATCGAAATTAGCTTAGGGTGAAATTTTGGTACTTTTCGGATAACTTTCATATTCTGATGAATAGTGAAAATTACTAAATTTTAATTAAAAACAACTTTTTTAATCGAAATAATTAATAGTGATAAATTATTAATTTTAGTGGTTTTAAAGTATATTTAGAATATATTTTTACAATTTAATACAATGTTGTTCATTGGATGAAATTTCACATTTAAACCAGACATAAACAAGTGCCAATCTTTTGATAGTTATTATCTTTTAAAAACACGCTATTTGTTTTGACGACGGGAATTTATTTTTAAATTATTTAATGTAATGGATATGTTTTGAATTTTATAAAATAAACATAATTTTTGAATTCATAATATCAAATATAGCTTAGGCCTAATTTTTGGTATTTTTCTGGAAACATTCATTTTTTGATGAATAGTGAAACCACTAAGTGGTAGTTAAAAAAACTGAATTTTTCATAAAACGTAATTTTACCGCTTTTGTGCGTAGAATTTAGAAAATCCTAGAGTCACGGTTAATATCAAGGACTAAAATGTGGTTCAATGAGATGAAAATAATTTTGGTGAATAGTAACTTTTTACTTTTTTTACCACGGTTAAAAGTAAATAGGGTAATTAAGGGTAAAAGTGTTATTATTATTACCCTAACACATGTCCTAATTCTATTGTATTAGTGTAATTCGACCAAATATAACCATAGGAATAAAATATGACCATTTAGGCCCACTTGGATTAGATTAGGACATTTATTATCAATTTATTTAAAGAAGGGTTAAAATAGATAAAATCAATGTTTAATAACTAAATCATTTTTAATATAGGGTTATACATAAGATAAATTCGACTATAAATATTATTTAGAAATCTAAAAATATTTCAAAGATAATGGTATTTTATTTATAATTTTTAAACATTAAATATTATAATTTATTTATGACACAATGATGATGTAGTAATTATCTTATTAATGAAATATTGACAAAATTGATGTTATAAATACTCAAATAAATGTAATTTGATACTTTTTATGAATTACAATAATTTTATATGTTAATATGACTTGTAGTATTGATTTAATTAAATTTCTTCGAACTAATCATTCTGTTATGATTTTCAAAAAAAATCAATTACCAAATAGTGTCAAAATTGACATAAAATTGTTTTAAAAACAAATACTATATTATTAATTGTTATTTTACTCCTTAAAATCTAAGGTTAGGACAAATGACTTATATAAAGTTATATATATTAATAATAAACAACTTGGGGTTAGTTTGGCTTGATATAGTAAGTTTGTTAACCTTATAGTGTAAGAAAACAAGAAGACAAGGTAAAAGTTAAATTATCTAACTTAAAGTTAAATCTAAATGATAAGGTTAAAATTGATACCTAAACTTGTCTAAATTATATTGGATGACAGGATTGCGACCGATCCCCACCTTATCTTTGAAATATATCAATTTTGAGCTATTAAAAACCGAATTTGACTTTATAATAAAATAATATTTTTAGTTATTCCAAAGGTGCCCCTCTCCTCCCTTATAAAAGAGAACCTCCTCCATCTCTTCCTCACACCACATTGAGCCTTGAAACTCGGCCAACCCCTGACAATATCTCCTCTCCACTTACTTAGAAACATCCTAGAGGTCCTGGTCATCTTAAAAGACGAATTTTAGTGCCCTAAGAGGAGATCTCAAAGAGGCGCTTCAAAGAAGAGGTAATGTCCGTTACCGATTCTTTCAAATTTATTTCTTCTTCAACTTCTTCTTCTTTAGTTGTTTCATTATGAATTAATAACATCAATATCACTCATATACTGATATGTTATTATAATTATGAAATAACCCTATTTCACCATTTATCCATCCTACGGAAAACGAAATCACTGCACATGCGTACGTACGGAATACCGTCTCCACGCCGTCGTGTAATGTATTTTACACCACCACCTTACATGGATGGGAATAATGGTGTAAATAATGACTATATATGATTATTTTAAAGTGATATTGATTGTTAGATAGTATATATACACTCAAATTCAATTCCACGATCATGGGAATGATATCATCGCTCGTGCGTACGTACGAAATACCGTCTCCACGATGTGATGTGACTCGTTCTACATGATCTTCATTGCATAATGATTATATAAATGAATTGAATGAATGAATATGATATATATTACACTAATACCATTCTGGAAATGAGGTGTCTATAACATAAAAAGAAAAATAATAATTTATTCGACAAAACACGCATAAGAACAAAAAGTAATAAACACCCGAATAACAAGTAGTAATAAAATATTACTAATAAGAAGCTAAGAATATTACCATATATGATATCATAAATATAATTATTATTCTATAATAAGTCAATAACATTATATAAATCATTATATAGGGGGTTCAGACACTTACGAAGTAAATCAGACCTAAGGTAAGGGAAAATATCACAATCTCATTTTATCCGAGATTGTTTATACGTTGGTATTTACTGGGGTGTATTTTATCATCCACATCTATGTTTCCTCAATATTTAATATTTTTTACATCCACCTATAATTGTTTAAATCCAATTTTACCCTTCGGTGAGTTTTTAGTAAAAGATATGAAAGGAATCTTTTGTCGTTTTTCGTACGAGGTACTTTTTGACTTTTCCGACAAAAGTATGAGAAGAATGTTTTTTTAACTTATACAGGATGAATGGATTTTTAAAACATTATTTCCAAGAAGCTTCCTTTACAAGTTTTCAAGTTTATTTTTAATCAACTTCTTTTATTTTAAAATTCTATGACATGTTTACAAAGGAAAATGTTTTTTCAAGTAGAAAGTATATTTTCCTCAAGAATAGAGTTCAAGTGTTTTATCAAAATTATTTTGCATCTAAGATAATACAGGGTTCTGTTTCTATCCCTATTATTACATTGATTTGATTATGTTGTGATGGAATTATTTTTATGAATTCCTTTATCTTATATGATTTGTTTTATGATGTCATGTTGTTTAAGAATCCCATTTTTATTACATGGGTTATGCAATGATGTATGATTTTTGATTTTGTGGCACACATAAGAATGGTATCCTTATGAGATGGGTGGGACCTATATCTCCCTCCAATGCATTGGTTAAATATTTTATATCTCATGATATAGACATGTCTAGAATGGTAGGTTAAACCGGTTCAGTAAAACAGGACTGAAACGAGGAGAGAACTCGGTTCAGAAATGGACTTTTTCCACTAAGATAATCTTGTCAATGAGTCTTGACTAATAAGAAATTATTCTCTATGATAATGTGTGCATGCCAAAAAGTTTCATGTTTTATGTTATGATTATTGGGATTACATTTCACTACCATGATTTATCCCATTTTATGAAATTATGATCTCTTTTGCAGGGTAAGATTTCCAAAATGTTATGTTTTTATTTTGATGTGATTGGTATTTCTTTTGTTTACCCTTACTGAGCATTTGAGCTCACCCTTTTGTATGTTTTCTTTCCCCAGGTCAGGAAGAAGGTTATTAAGTAAGATATGCCAAAACGGGACTACAGATATGATGAAATAAATGGGAGACAGTATAGATGATTTATGAACCAGGTGTTTATGTTTCCCAGTTTCTAAAGACACTATACCTATACGGTCCTTTCATGGCTTTGTTATATGTTGTAATAAGTATGCTTCAATTTTGATGTATTAACCATTTATGTAAAGTATGGGTTGTTATAGTTGGTATCAGAGGAAAGGTATAGTCAACCTATGGAAACTAGGATGTGAAAGCCTTAGTAAGAACCCTAAGGATAATTCTAAGAATAGAACACAATATTAGTGTTTTAGAAATGACCATGATTAACCTAGGATAAGACCTTAAGTGTGAAATTTTATTCTTGATTATGTGGGTTTCCTATTATAATTAGTGTTGTTCACACTATTCTTCTTGGTTTTAGTCAATGGCTGGAACCCGAAAGAATCGTGTTAATGCGGAATGCGACGGGAAATGAAATGATTGTCCCCCTGATCAACCAAACGTTATGGGAGCTGGAATGGAAAATCTTATAGCCATGCTCACACAACTTTCTCAAGCTATGAATCATGCAGGACTTCCAAACAAGCAAAGGAAGGAGCAACATTTTGTTGAATCCTTCATGAGGCAGCGTCCACCTTCTTTCTGTGGGTCTACTGATCCATTAGTTGCTGAACAATGGATTAGTACTACTGAAAAGATATTCTCAGTTCTTCAATGTTCTGAACATGATAAAGTCATCCTAGAAGTGTATCGTTTGGAATGAGATGCAGATGAATGGTGGAATCTTGTTAAGAATACGAGGCAAATGGATGAAATTCAGTCCGTGGAATGGGACGAGTTCAAGAACTTATTTTTCAATAATTACTTCCCTCGTATTCTCCAAAAAAAGATGGAGAAAGAGTTTCTTTATTTTAAGCAAAAGGATGATGAATCTGTTGGTACCTATAAAGAAAATTTTACAAGACTTGCAAGGTATGCTTCTGGTATTATTATCTAACCTCAGAGTAAGATCGATCGATTCTTTAGTGGCTTAAAACCAAGTCTTCGAAGGGCCTTAGCCATAAGGGACTTCAATAGCTACGAGGAAATCGTTCGATGTTATCTCTAGTTTGAGATGGAGATTGGTGTAACCCATCAGTCACATGGGTTTGATAAGAAGAGAAAAATGGAATTCAAAGGAAAATCTAAAGAGCACACTAAAAAGAAGATGAGCTTTCCCTTATGCTCAAAGTGTGGAAAGAAACATGGAGGGAGTTGTCTTAAAGGGACAAGTAAATGCTTAAAATGTAGAAAGGATGGTCATCGGGCATTTGAATACCGCAATGATGGGAAGAAGATGTCTAATGATGCAAACAAAGGAAGGGACACACAGAATGAACCTACTACACTTCAATGTTTCATGTGCAAGGAGATGGGGCATTATGCCAATCAATTCCCAAATCCAAGGGTTGATGATGATGGTTGACGTCAACAAACTCTTAAGGCTACAGACAAAGGAAAGTCACATGAAATTTCTATCAGCGATGTGGAGTACAATAATGATGTGGTGAAACGTACACTTACCATCCACTCTAAAGTAGCAAATGTTTTATTTGATTCTGGATCCACCCAGTCTTTTATTTCTGAATAATTTTCTAAGGGTATCACCGTATTACCTCAACAGTTAGATGTTGAGTTAGCTGTGACAACCCCTAATGGCACATCAGTAGCATAAAAAGTTTATAATTCTTCCCCGATTGAAGATTGTGGGAAAGTGCTTCCTGTAAATCTTGTGATCCTTCCTATAGTGGAATTTGATGTGATTCTTGGCATGGATTGAATTTCATTATATGGAGCTCATATCAATTTCCAAATAAGGGAAGTCACATTTCATATTCAAGATCAATATATGATCGTCTATCGATGCAAGGATGAACATAACCTTCCAGTGGAAATTTCTTCCATCTTATGGGTCTTGATTCCACTAAATGAAGGTTACTTATCTCAAATGGTTGGTGAGAATCTCACGATTAAGAATATACCCATTGTACGGGAGTTTGATGATGTCTTTCCAGAGGAATTGTCGGGCCTTCCACCAAATCCTGAAGTTGAGTTTTCAATAGAACTCGTACCAGGTGCTTTGCCTATTTCAAAGACACCTTATATAATAGCTCCAATTGAGTTGCAGGAATTAAAGAAGCAACTCCAAGAGAATCTTTATAAGGGATTCATACGCCCTAGTGCGTCACCTTGGGGAGCACCTGTTCTGTTTATTAAGAAGAAAGATGGATCAATGAGACTCTGCATTGATTATCGTGAACATAACAAGATCACTATCAAGAACAAATAACCTCTCCCGCGCATTTATAACTTATTTGAACAACTACGCGGAGCTCAATACTTTTCCAAGATTGATCTTCATTCGGGTTATCATCAATTTAGGGTCAAAAGGGAGGATATACCAAAGGCGACTTTCCGTACAAGGTATGGACACTATGAATTTATAGAGATGTCATTTGGTCTTACTAATGCCACTACTATCTTCATGGATCTGATTAATAGAGTATTTAGATACTATCTTGATCAGTTTGTGGTAGTCTTTATAGACGATATTCTTGTTTATTCAAAGAGCAAGGAAGAACATGAAGATCACTTGAGAATTATATTGAAGACCCTGAGAAAGAATAAGCTTTATGCCAAATTTACCAAGTGTGAATTTTGGCTTCAAAAAGTTGCATTTTTTGGGTCACATAATCTCAAAATAGGGGATATATATGGATCCAGCAAAAACAGAGGTTATCAAAAGATGGTCAAGACCAACAACAGTAACCAAGATCCGAAGTTTTCTTTGTTTGGCTGGATATTATAGATGTTTTTTGAAAGATTTTTCATGATTATCTAATCCACTCACTAGGTCGACTCAGAAAGGAGTTAAGTTTGTTTGGATGGAGGAATGTGAAGAGAATTTCAAGTAGTTGAAAAGAAGGTTATCCGGTGCACCTGTGCTCAAACTGCCTTGTAGTGGAGAAAGGTTTGTGATCTATAGTGATGCATCCAAGAAGGGCCTGGAGTGTGTTCTTATGCAAAATGATATGGTGATAGCTTATGCCTCACGAAAGTTGAAAATCCATGAGCAAGATTACACAACACGTGATTTGGAGTTAGCTGCGGTAATCTTTGTATTAATGATTTGGAGGCATTATCTTTATGGAGAAAGGTGTGAAATTTTTACTGATCATAAAAGTTTAAAGTATATTTTCACACAAAAGGAGCTGAATATGCGCCAAAGAAGATGTTTGGAACTGATTAAGGATTATGACTGCTCAATTCATTACCACCATGGGAATGCAACCAAGGTGGCAGATGCATTAAGTCGACAAGACCATGCTAGCTTATCCATTATGAGGATCACAAAAGATCCAATATTTATGGATTTACAAAGGATGGATCTTGGAATTTTAATGTAAGGGGAGAAATCTTATCTTTCTCAAATGAATGTTCAACCATCTATACATGTGAATATTCAAGAGGCATAGAAAGAAGATGTCGAGTTACAAAATAAGGTGATAAATGTTCCTGAATTCATCCTTGATTGTGATGGGATAATAAAGTTCAGGAATTGGGTTTGTGTTCCTCCCATTCCAGATTTAAAGAAGGAGCTGCTGGATGAGGCTCATAGTTCTTCATTCTCTATTCATCCTGGAAGCACGAAGATGTATAGGGACCTGAAAAATTACTTCTCGTGTGATGGCATGAAAAGAGATGTTGCTGAATATGTCTCTCGATTCTTGGTTTGTCAGCAAGTTAATGCTGAGAGATATAAGTCTAAGGGGATGTTACAATCATTACCCATACCCGAAAGGAAATTGGAAAACATCACTATGGACTTTGTCACAGGACTTCCTAAAACATCCAAAGGCATTAATGCTATCTGGGTCATATTTGATCCTCTTACAAAGTCTGCACACTTCATTCCTATTAGAGAGGATTTCTCTCTGGATCATCTTGCCAGGATATATGTAAAGAAAGTGGTAAGATTGCTTTGAGCACCACTTTCTATTATATCTGATCGGGATATGAGATTTACCATGAAGTTCTGGCGAAGTCTTTAGCATACTCTAGATACAGAGTTGAGTTTCAGCACTGCGTATCATCCTCAAAACAGATGGTCAGTCTGAGAGAACAATTCAAACTCTAGAAGATATGTTGAGAGCTTGCTCTATGGATTTCAAAGGTGGTTGGGATCAATGCCTACCTTTGGTGGAATTTTCTTATAACAATAGCTTTCACTCCAGTATTCAGATGGCTCCTTATGAAGCTCTCTATGGAAAGAAATGTAGGACTCCAACTTGCTGGGATGAAGTTGGGGAATGAAAGCTATTAGGACCTGATCTTGTTGATGGGATGGAAGAAAACGTCTAATCTATTCAACAACACATAAGAGCATCTCAGAGTCGATAGAAAAGTTATGCCGACAACCGAAGAAAAGACCTAGAGTTTGAAGTGGGTGATAAAGTGTTCTTACGAATATCTCCCTGGAAGAGGGTCATGAGATTTGGAAAAAAGGGGAAGTTGAGCCCTAGATATATCGGTCCTTTCGAAATACTAGATCATGTTGGAAAGGTAGCTTACCGATTGGTGCTTCCACCGAATCTCTCTCAAGTTCACGATGTGTTCCATGTATCTCTCTTGAGAAAGTACATACCTGATCCTTCACATGTACTCAGCTCAGAAGTTGTACCGCTGGAGCAAGATCTTTCTTATGAAGAACAGCCGATAGAGATTCTGGATCGTAGCGAAAAAGTCCTATGAAAAAAGACCACTCACTTGGTGAAAGTCTTATGGAGGAACCACCAATTAAAAGAAGCTACATGGGAGCTTGAGTATATGATGAGGGAGAAGGTATCCTCATCTTTTTGTAACAATGTGACGAATTTCGAGGGCGAAATTCATTTTAAGGGGGGTAGAATGTAACACACCAGAATTTTATGAGAAATTTTTGTTTTTATGTTATATAAATCATCAAAGGAATATTTCACTACACAAAACACTAGCTTAGCTTGCTTTACACGCAACTGCGGCCTTCCTCAATAGCTTGCGTCGTATGCAATACTGAGTTTCACTAAAGAACGATATGCTATTAAAATACTATTAAAACTAGCCGTTATGAATAGTAATAACCACTTTTTGAACTTTTTTAATTTTTATTTTTCAAAATGGACATCATTTTTGGATTCGGAATATTGAAATTAGCTTAGGGTGAAATTTTGGTTATTTTCAGATAACATTCATATTCTGATGAATAGTGAAAATTACTAAATTTTAATTAAAAACAACTTTTTTAATAAAAATAATTAATACTGATAAATTATTAATTTTAGTGGTTTTAAAGTATATTTATAATATATTTTTACAATTTAATACAATGTTGTTCATGTGATGTAATTTCACATTTAAACCAGACATAAACAAATGTCAATCTTTTGATAGTTATTATCTTTTAAAAACACGCTATTTGTTTTGACGACGGGAATTAATTTTTAAATTAGTTAATCTAACTGATATGGTTTGAATTTGGTAAAATAAACATCATTTTTGAATTCATAATTTCAAATATAGCTTCGGCCTAATTTTTGGTATTTTTCTGGAAACTTTCATTTTCTGATGAATAGTGAAACCACTAAGAGGTAGTTAAAAAAACTGAATTTTTCATAATACTTAATTTTACCTCTTTTGTGAGTAGAATTTCAAAAATCTGAGAGACACTGTTAATATCAAGGACTAAAATGTGGTTCAATGAGATGAAAATAATTTTTGGTGAATAGTAAATTTTTACTTTTTTTACCACGGTTAAAAGTAAATAGGGTAATTAAGGGTAAAATTGTTATTATTATTACCCTAACACATGTACTAATTCTGTTGGATAAGTGTAATTCGACCAAAAACAACCTTAGGAATAAAATATGACCATTTAGGCCCACTTGGATTAGATTAGGACATGTATTATCAATTTATTTAAAGAAGGGTTAAAATAGTTAAAATCAAAGTTTAATAACTAAATCATTTTTAATATAGGGTTATACATAAGATAAATTCGACTATAATTATTCATTAGAAATATATAAATATTTCCAACATAATGGTATTTTATTTATAATTTTTATACATTAAATAATTTAATTTATTTATGACACAATGATGATGGAGTGATTATCTTATTAATGAAATATTGACATAATTGATGTTATAAATACCCAAATAAATGTAATATGAGACTTTTTATGAATTAAAATAATTTTATATGTTATCATGACTTGTTATTATGGATTTAATTAAATGTTTTTGAACTTATCATTCTGTTATGAATTTCACAAAAATCAATTACCAAATAGTGTCAAAATTGACATAAAATTGTTTTTAAAAGAAATACTATATTATTATTTGTTATTTTATTCCTTAAAATCTAAGGATGGTCCGAATGACTTATATAAGGTTATATATATTAATAATAAACAACTTGGGGTTCTTTTGGCTTGATATTGTAAGTTTATTAACCTTATAGTGTAAGAAAACAAGAAGACACGGTAAAAGTTAAATTATATAACTTAAAGTTAAATCTAAATGATAAGGTTAAAATTGATAACTAAACTTGTATAAATTCTATTTTATGAGAGGATTTAGACCCATACCCAACTTATCATCTAAATATATCAATTTGGAGCTATTAAAAACCGAATTTGACTTTATAATAAAATAATATTTTTAGTTATTCCAAAGGTGCCCCTCTCCTCCCTTATAATAGGGCACCTCCTCCCTCTCTTCCTCACACCACTTTGAGCCTTCAAGCTCATCAAAACCCTGAAAATATCTCCTCTACACTTACATTGAAACATCCTAGAGGTCCTGGTCTTCTTCAAAGACTAATTTTAGTTCCCTAAGAGGAGATCTCAAAGAGGCGCTTCAAAGAAGAGGTAATGTCTGTTACCGATTCTTTAAACTTCATTTCAACTTCCACTTCTTCTTATTTAGTTGTTTCATTATGAATTATAAACATCAGTATCAATCGTATATGTATATGTTATTATAAGTATGAAACAACCCTATTTCACCATCTATCCATCCTACGAAAAACGGAATCACCGCGGGTGCGTACGTACAGAATACCGTCTCTACGCCGTGGTGTAATCTATTTCCCACCACCACCTTACTTGGATGAGTATAATGGTGTAAATAATGAATATATTTGATCATTGTAAAGTGATATTGATTCTGAAATAGTATATATACACTCCAATACAATTCCACGATCATGGGAACGATATCATCACTCGTGCGTACGTACGGAATATCGTCTCCACGATGTGATGCGACTCGTTCTACATGATATTCATTGCATAATAATTATATAAATGAATTGAATGAATTAATATGATATATATTACACTAATACCATTCTGGAAATGAGGTATCTATAACATAAAAAGAAAAATAAGAATTTATTCGACAAAACACGCATAAGAACAAAAAGTAATAAACACCCGAATAAAAAGTAGTAATAAAATATTACTAATAAGAAGCTAAGAATATGACCATATATGATATCATAAAAATAAGTATGATTCTGGAATAAGTCAATAACATTATTTAAATAATTATACAGGATGTTCGGACACTTACGACGCAAATCGGACCTAAGGTAAGGGAAAATATCACAATCTCATTTTATCCGAGATTGTTTTTACGTTGGTATTTACTAGGGTGTATTTTATCATCCACATCCATGTTTCCTCAATATGTAATATTTTTTCCATCCACCTATAATTTTTTAAATCCAATTTTACCCTTCGGTGAGTTTTTAGTAAATGATATGAAAGAAATATTTTGTCGTTTTTCGTACGAGGTACTTTTGGACTTTTCTGACAAAAGTACGAGAAAAATGTTTTTTTAGTTATACGACATGAATAGATTTTTAAAACGTTATTTCCAAGAAACTTCCTTTACATTTTTTCATGTTTATTTTTAATCAACTTATTTCAGTTTAAAATTGTATGACATGTTAAGAAAGGAAAATGTTTTTGAAGTAGAAAGGATATTTTCCTCAAGAACGGAGTTTGAGTGTTTTATCGAAATTATTTTCCATCTAAGATAATATAGGGCTCTATTTCTATCCCTATTATTACATTGATTTGATTATGTTGTGATGGAATTATTTTTATTAATTCCTTTATCTTATATGAATTGTTTTATGATGTCATGTTGTTTAAGAATCCCATTTTTATTACATGGGTTATGCAATGATGTATGATTTTTGATTTTGTGGCACACATAATGAATGGTATCATTATGAGATGGGTGGGACCTATATCTCCCTCCAATTCATTGGGTAATGATTTTATATCTCATGAGATAGACATGGATGGAACGGAAGGTTAAACCGGTTCAGTAAAACAGGACTGAAACGAGGAGTGAACTCAGTTCAGAAATGGACTTTGTCCACTAAGATAGTCTTGGAAATGAGTCTTGACTAATAATAAATTATTCTCTATGATTATGTGTGAATGCCACAAAGTTTCATGTTTTATGTTATGATTATTGGGATTACATTTCACTACCATGATTTATCCCATTTATGAAATTATGATCTCTTTTTTAGGGTAATATTTCCAAAATGTTATGTTTTTATTTTGATGTGATTGATATTTCTTTTTTTTATACTTACTGAGCATTTAAACTCACCCTTTTGTATGTTTTCTTTCCCCAGGTCCGGAAGAAGGGTATTAAGTAAGATATGCCAAAAAGGGACTATAGATATGATGAAATAAATGGGAGACAGTGTAGATGCTTTATGAACCAGTTGTTTATGATTCCCAGTTTCTAAAGACACTATACCTATACGGTCCTTTCATAGTTTTGTTATATGTTGTAATAAGTATGATTCAACTCTGAAGTATTTACCATGTATGTAAAGTATGGGTTGTTATAGTTGGTATCAGAGGAAAGGTATAGTCAACCATTGGAAACTAGGATGTGAAAGCCTTAGTAAGAAACCTAAGGATAATTCTAAGCATAGAACACAATCTTAGTGTTTTAGAAATGACCATGAATAACCTTGGATAAGACCTTAATTGTGAAATTTTATTCTTGATTATGTGGTTTTCCTATTATAATTAGTGTTGCTCAAACTATTCTTCTTGGTTTTAGTCAATGGCTGGAACCCAAAGGAACCGTGTTAATGCGGAATGCGATAGGCGATGCAATGATTGTCCCCCTGAGCAACCAAACGTTATGGGATATAGAATGCAAAATCTTGTAGCCATGCTCACAAAACATTCTCAAGCTATGAATCATGCAGAACTTACAAACGAGCAAAGGAAGGAGCACCATTCTGTTGAATCCTTCATGAGGCAGCGTCCACCTTCTTTCAGTGGCTCTACTGATCCATTAGTTGCTGAACAATGGATTAGTACTACTGAAAATATATTTTCAGTTATTCAATGTTCTGAACATGATAAATTCATCCTGGCAGTGTATCGTTTGGAAGGAGATGTAGATCAATGGTGGAATCTTATTAAGAATACGAGGAAAATGGATGAAATTGAGCCCATGGAATGGGACGAGTTAAAGAACTTCTTTTCCATTAATTACTTCCCTCGTATTCTCCGAACAATGATGGAGAAAGAGTTTCATGAACTGAAGCAAAAGGATGATGAATCTGTTGGTACATATGAATCAAATTTTACAAGACTTGCAAGGTACGCTTCTGGTATTATTATCCAACCTGAGAGTAAGATCGATCGATTCTTTAGTGTCTATAAACCAAGTCTTCGAAGGGCCTTAGCCATAAGGGACTTCAATAGCTATGAGGAAATCGTTTGATGTGCTCTCAAGGTTGAGATGGAGATTGGTGTGACTCATCAGTCACATGGGTTTGATAAGAAGAGGAAAATGGAATTCAAAGGAAAATCTAAAGAGCACACTGAAAAGAAGCTGAGCTTTCCCTTATGCTCAAAGTGTGGAAAGAAACATGGAGGGATTTTTCATAAAGTGAAAAGTAAATGTTTCAAATGTGGAAAGGAAGGTCATCGGGCATTTGAATGCCGCAACGATGGGAAGAAGATTTCTAATGATGCAAACAGAGGAAGGGACACACAGAATGAACCTACTACACTTCAATGTTTCAAGTGCAAGGAGATGGGGAATTATGCCAATCAATGCCCAAATACAAGGGTTGATGATGATGGTCGACGTCAACAAACTCTTAAGGCTAAAGACAAAGGAAAGTCACATGCAATTTCTATCAGCACTGTGTACTACAATAACGATGTGGTGAAAGGTACACTTACGATCCACTCTAAAGTAGCAAATGTTTTATTTGATTATGGATCCACCCACTCTTTTATTTCTGAAGTATTTTCTAAGGTTACCATTGTATTACCTCAACAGTTAGATGTTGAGTTAGCTGTGACAACCCCTAATGGCACTTCAGTCGCATCAAAAGTTTATAATTCTTCCCCGATTGATGTTTGTGGGAAAGTGCTATCTGAAAATCTTGTGATCCTTAATATAGTGTAATTTGATGTGATTCTTGGCATGGATTGTCTTTCTTTATATGGATATCATATCAATTTCCAAAGAAGGGAAGTCACATTTCATATTCCAGATCATTCTATGATCGTCTATCGATCAAGGATGAACATAACTTTCCAGTGGAAATTTCTTCCTTCAAATGGGTCTCGATTCCACTAAATGAAGCTTATTTATCTCAAATGGTTGGTGAGAAACTCACGATTAAGAATATTCCCATTATACGGGAGTTTGATGATGTCTTTCTGGAGTAATTTCCGGGTCTTCCACCAAATCATGAAGTTGAGTTTTCAATAGAACTCGTACCGGGTGCTTTGCCTATTTCAAAGACACCTTATAGAATGGCCCCAATTGAGTTGAAGGAATTGAAGAAGAAACTCCAAGAGAATCTTGATAAGGGATTCATACGCCATAGTGCTTCTCCTTGGGGAGCACCTGTTCTGTTTGTTAAGAAGAAAGATGGATCAATGAGACTCTGCATTGATTATCGAGAACTTAACAAGATCACTATCAAGAACAAATATCCTCTCCCGCGCATTGATGACTTATTTGACCTACTATGCGGAGCTCAATACATTTCCAAGATAGATCTTCGTTCGGAGTATCATCAATTAAGGGTCAAAAGGGAGGATATACCAAATATGGATTTCCGTACAAGGTATGGACACTATGAATTTATAGTGATTCCATTTTTTCTTACTAATGCCCCTTCTATCTATGTGGATCGGATGAATAGAGTCTTTAGGGACTATCTTGATCAGTTTTTGGTAGTCTTTATACACGATATTCTTGTCTATTCAAAGAGAAAGGAAGAACATTAATATCACTTGAGAATTATATTGAAGACCTTGAGAAAGGATAAGCCTTATGCCAAATTTACCAAGTGTGAATTTTGGCTACAAAAATTTGCATTTTTGGGTCACACAATCTCAAAAGAGGGGATATCTGTGGATCCAGGAAAAACAGAGGTTATCGAAAGATGGTCGAGACCAACAATAGTAACTGAGATCTAAAGTTTTCTTGGTTTGGCTTGATATTATCGACGTTTTGTGAAATATTTTTCACAATTATCTAATCCACTCACCAGGTTGACTCATAAAGGAATTAAGTTTGTTTGGACGGAGGAATGTGAAGAGAATTTCATGGAGTTGAAAATAAGGTTATCCAATGCACCTGTGCTCACACTGCCTTGTACTGGAGAAAGGTTTGTGATCTACAGTGATGCATCCAAGAAGGGTTTGGGGTGTGTTCTTATGAAAAATGATATGGTGATAGCTTATGCCTCACGACAGTTGAAAATCCATGAGCAAAATTACCCAACACATGATTTGGAGTTAGCTGTGGTAATCATTGCATTAAAGATTTGGAGGCATTTGCTTTATGGAGAATGGTGTGATATTTTTACTGATCATAAAAGTTAAAAGTATATTTTCACACAAAAGGAGCTGAATATGCGCCAAAGAAGATGGTTGGAACTGATTAACGATTATGACTACTCAATTCATTACCACCCTGGGAAAGCAAACAAGGTGGCAGATGCATTAAGTCGACAAGACCATGCTGGCTTATCCATGATGAGGATCACAAAAGATCCGATATTTATGGATTTACAAAGGATGGATCTTGGGATTTTAATGTAAGGGGAGAAATCATATCTTTCTAAAATGAATGTTCAACCATCTATACATGTGAAGATTCAAGAGGCACAGAAAGAAGATGTCGAGTTACAAAAGAAGGTGAGAAATGTTCCTGAATTCAACCTTGATTGTGATGGGATAATAAAGTTCAGGAATTGGGTTTGTGTTCCTCCCATTCCAGAATTAAAGAAGGAGCTTCTGGATGAGTCTCATAGTTCTTCATTCTCTATTCATCCTGGAAGCACGAAGATGTATAGGGACCTGAAAAATTACTTCTAGTGTGATGGCATGAAAAGAGATGTTGCTGAATATGTCTCTCGATTCTTGGTTTGTCAGCAAGTTAATGCTGAGAGATATAAGTCTAAGGGGATGTTACAATCATTACCCATACCCGAAAGGAAATTGGAAAACATCACTATGGACTTTGTCACAGGACTTCCTAAAACATCCAAAGGCAATAATGTTATCTGGGTCATAGTTGATGGTCTTACAAATTCTGCACACTTCATTGCTATTAGAGAGGATTTCTCTCTGGATCAGCTTGCCAGGATATATGTAAAGGAAGTGGTAAGATTTCATGGAGTACCACTTTCAATTATATCTGTTCGGGATCCTAGATTTACCTCGATGTTTTGGAGAAGTCTTCAGCATACTCTGGATATAGAGTTGAGTTTCAGCACTGCTTATCACCCTCAAACAAACGGTCAGTCTGAGAGAACAATTCAAACTCTATAAGATATGTTTAGAGCTTTCTATATGTATTTCAAAGGTGGTTGGGATCAACAAATACCTTTGGTGGAATTTTCTTATAACAATAGCTTTAACTCCAGTATTCAGATGGCCCCTTATGAAGCTCTCTATGGAAAGAAATGCAGGACTCCAACTTGCTGGGATGAGGTTTGGGAAAGAAAGCTATTAGGACCAGATCTTGTTGATGGGATGGCAGAAAAGGTCCGATCTATTCAACAACACATAAGAGCAGCTCAGAGTTGACAGAAAAGTAATTCCGACAACCGAAGAAAAGACCTAGAGTTTGAAGTGGGTGATAAAGTGTTCTTACGAATATCTCCCTGGAAGAGGGTCATGAGAGTTGGAAAAATGTGGAAGTTGAGCCCTAGATATATCGGTCCTTTCGAAATACTAGATCATGTTGGAAAGGTAGATTACCGATTGGCGCTTCCACCGAATCTCTCTCAAGTTCACAATGTGTTCCATGTATCTCTCCTGAGAAAGTACATATTGTATCCTTCACATGTACTCAGCTCAGAAGTTGTACTGCTGGAGCAAGATCTTTCTTATGAACAACAGCCGATAGAGATTCTGGATCGTACCGAAAAAGTCCTACGAAACAAGACCACTCTCTTGGTGAAAGTTTTATGGAGGAAACACTAATTATGAAGAAGCTACATGGGAGCTTGAGGATATGATTAGGGAGAGGTATCCTCATCTTTTTGTTACAAAGTGATGAATTTCGAGGGCGAAATTCATTTTAAGGGGGGTAGAATGTAACACCCGAGACTTTTATGAGAAATTTCTATTTTTATGTTATATAAATCATCAAAGGAATCTTTCACTACACACAACACTATCTTGGCTTTCTTTACATGAAACTGCGGCCTTCCTCAATAGTTTGCATCGTACGCAATACCAAGTTTCACTAAACAACGATATGCTATTAAAATATTATTAAAACTAGCCGTTATGAATAGTAATATCCAATTTTTGAAATTTTGTAATTTTTATTTTTCAAAATGGACATCATTTTTGGATTCGGAATATCGAAATTAGCTTGGGGTGAAATTTTGGTACTTTTCGGATAACTTTCATATTGTGATGAATAGTGAAAATTACTATATTTTTATTAAAAACAACTTTTTTAATCGAAATAATTAATTGTGATAAATTATTAATTTGAGTGGTTCTAAAGTATATTTAGAATATATTTTTACAATTTAATACAATGTTGTTAATTGGATGTAATTTCACATTTAAACCAGACCTAAACAAGTGTCAATCTTTTGATAGTTATTATATTTTAAAAACACGCTATTTGTTTTGACGACGGGAATTAATTTTTAAATTAGTTAATGTAACTAATATGTTTTGAAATTGGTAAAATAAACATCATTTTTGAATTCATAATATCAAATATAGCTTAGGCCTATTTTTTGGTATTTTTCTGGAAACTTTCATTTTTTGATGAATAGTGAAACCAATAAGTGGTAGTTAAAAAAACTGAATTTTTCATAAAACTAAATTTTACCACTTCTCTGTGTAGAATTTCGAAAATCCGAGAGACACGGATAATATCAAGGACTAAAATGTGGTTCAATGAGATGAAAATAATTTTTTGTGAATAGTAATTGTTTACTTTTTTTACCACGGTTAAAAGTAAATAGTGTAATTAAGGGTAAAAGTGTTATTATTATTACCCTAACACATGTCCTAATTCTATTGGATAAGTTTAATTCGACCAAAAACAACCTTAGGAATAAAATATGACCATTTCGGCCCACATGGATTAGATTAGGACATGTATTATCAATTTATTTAAAGAAGGGTTAAAATTGTTAAAATCAAAGTTTATTAATTAAATCATTTTTAATATAGGGTTATACATAAGATAAATTCGACTATAAATATATTAATTAGAAATCTAAAAATATTTCCATCATAATGGTATTATATTTATAATTTTTAGACATTAAATAATTTAATTTATTTTTGACATAATGATGATGTAGTAATTATCTTATTAATGAAATATTGACATAATTGATGTTATAAATACCCAAATAAATGTAATTTGAGACTTTTTATGAATTAAAATAATTTTATATGTTAGTATGACATGTTAGTATTGATTTTATTAAATTTTTTCGAACTAAGCATTCTGTTCTGATTTTCACAAAATTCAATTACCAAATACTGTCAAAATTGACATAAAATTGTTTTTAAAACAAATACTACATTATTAATTGTTATTTTATTCCTACAAATATAAGGTTCGGCCAAATGACTTATATAAGGTTATATATATTAATAATAGACAACTTGGGGTTCTTTTGTCTTGATATAGTAGGTTTATTAACCTTATATTGTAAGAAAACAAGAAGACACGGTAAAAGTTAAATTATCTAACTTAAAGTTAAATCTAAATGATAAGGTTAAAATTGATACCTAAACTTGTCTAAATTCTATTTTATGAGAGGATTTTTACCCCTCTCCACCTTATCTTTGAAATATATCAATTTGTAGCTATTGAAAACCGAATTTGTCTTTATAATAAAATAATATTTTTAGTTATTCCAAAGGTGCCCCTCTCCTCCGTTATAAAAGGGTACCTCCTCCCTCTCTTCCTCACACCACTTTGAGCCTTCAATCTCGACCAACCCCTGCCAATATCTCCTCTCCACTTCCCTAGAAACATCCTAGAGATCCTGGTCTTCTTCAAAGACCTATTTTAGTGCCCTAAGAGGAGATCCCAAAGAGGCGCTTCAAAGAAGAGGTAATGTCCGTTACCGATTCGTTCCACATTATTTCTTCATCCACTTCTTATTCTTTAGTTGTTTCATTATTAATTAATAACATCAGTATCACTAATATACTGATATGTTATTATAAATATTAAACAACCATATTTCACCATCTATCCATCCTATGGAAAATGGAATCGTCGCGCGTGCGTACGTACGGAATACCGTCTCCATGCCGTGGTGTAATCTATTTTCCACCACCACCGTACTTGGATGGGTATAATGGCCTAAATAATGACTATATATGATTATTGTAAAGTTATATTGATTCTGAAATAGTATATATACACTCCTATATAATTCAATGATCATGGGAACGATATCATCGCTCGTGCGTACGTACGGAATACCGTCTCCACGGTGTGATGCGACTCATTCTACATGATCTTCATTTCATAAGGATTATATAAATGAATTGAATGAATGAATATGATATATATTACACTAATACCATTCTTTAAATGAGGTATCTATATCCTAAAAATAAAAATAAGAATTTATTCGACAAAACACGCATAAAAACAAAAAGTAATAAACACCCGAATAACAAGTAATAATGAAATATTACTAATAATAAGCTAAGAATATGACCATATATGATATCATAAATATAAGTATATTTCTGGAATAATTCAATAACATTATTTAAATCATTATACATGAGGTTTGGACACTTACGAAGAAAATCAGACCTAAGGTAAGGGAAAATATCACAATCTCATTTTATCCAAGATTGTTTATACGTTGGTATTTACGGGGGTGTATTTTATCATCCACATACATGTTTCCTCAATATGTAATATTGTTTCCATCCACCTATAATTGTTTAAATCCAATTTTACCCTTCGGTGAGTTTTTATTAAAAGATATGAAATGAATCTTTTGTCGTTTTTCGTACGAGGTACTTTTTGACTTTTCTGGAAAAAGTACGAGAAAAATGTTTTTTTAACTTATATGGCATGAATGGATTTTTAAAACATTATTTCCCAGAAGATTCTTTTACAAGTTTTGAAGTTTATTTTTAATCAACTTCTTTTAGTTTAAAATTTAATGACATGTTAAGAAAGGAAAATGTTTTTGATGTAGAAAGGATATTTTCCTCAAGAATGGAGTTCAAGTGTTTTATCAAAATTACTTTCCATATAAGATAATATAGGGTTATGTTTCTATCCCTATTATTACATTGATTTTATTATGTTGTGATGGAATTATTTTTATGAATTCCGATATCTTATATGAATTGTTTTATGATTTCATTTTCTTTAAGAATCCCATTTTTATTACATGGGTTATGCAATAATATATGATTTATGATTTTGTGGCACACATAATAACGGTGTCATTATGTGATGGGTGGGACCTATATCTCCATCCAATGAATTTGGTAAAGATTTTATATCTCATGAGATAAACATGGTTGGAACGGCAGGTTAAACCGGTTCAGTAAAACAGGACTGAAACGAGGAGTGAACTCGGTTCAGAAATGGACTTTGTCCACTATGATAGTATTGGCAATGAGTCTTGACTAATAAGAAATGATTATCTATGATTATGTGTGCATGCCACAAAGTTTCATGTTTTATGTTATGATTATTGGGATTACATTTCACTACCATGATTTATCCCATGTTATGAAATTATGATCTCTTTTGCAGGGTAATATTTCCAAAATGTTATGTTTTTATTTTGATGTGATTGATATTTCTTTTGATTACCCTTTATGAGAATTTGAGCTCAACCTTTTGTATTTTTTCTTTCCCCAGGTCAGGAAGAAGGGTATTAAGTAAGATATGCCAAAAAGGGACTATAGGTATGATGAAAGAAATGGGAGATAGTGTAGATGCTTTTTGAACCTGTTGTTTATGTTTCCCAGTTTCTAAAGACACTATACCTATACGGTCCTTTCATGGTTTTGTTATATGTTGTAATAAGTATGCTTCAATTTTGAAGTATTAACCATGTATGTAAAGTATGGGTTGTTATAAGTTTTATTGAGTAAGGCATACCACCCATAGACATATGGGTAGCTATAGTTTACTATAGAGTTTCTTGAGGTTATTATTTGAGTGAGTGTTCTAGAATTCAGTGGGTATTAGGAGAATCACCTAAAATTATTGGATTTCACTTAAAAAATAGTTATAGGGAAACTATTCAGATGGAAACATACCAGGCTCTTTATGGTAATCCATGTTGTTCACCTCTATGTTGGATGGAGGAAGGGGAGTCAGGGATGTAAGGACTAAGTATCATACTAGAGACATCATAATAAGTTATAATGATTTGAAATCATATGGATATGGAATAGTGTAGGAACAAGTCATATACAAATAGATTTCGATGAACCCTATAGTTTCAAGAGGGTGTTTGTGTGTCCCTTCAAGTGGCACCTAGAATGTGTCACCATAGGATTCATTGAAAAGTAAATTTAGAATCCATTATTGTTGGACTATTTGAGTTTATGGAGAGAAAAGATCTGGTTTCATACAAATTGGTTCTTCCACAGAGGTGAAGTTCTAAGAATGACATTTTTTATATGTCACAACTTCCAATGTATCATCTCAACCCTTCTAATGTGATCAATGTCTAAGATATTGAACTTGAGACTGATGCATCCCTTGAGGGGTATCTGATATGTGTGTTTGATCACAATGTAAATGTTTTTGGGAAAACACTATTCTGATAGATTATGTGTTATGAAAAAATTAACATTTGTAGGAGGAATCATGGGAAAGTGAATTGGATATGCAGTCTCAACATTTTGATCATTACAACTCATAATCTTAAAGAATCATGGAAGTATAGATTGTGGAAAAGCTATTATAATGTGTGGATATTTTAATATACCACCCTTTTTAGAGGTGTATCTATAACGACCCATAATTACATACATTGTTATTACTTTAGAATTGAATCATACTTATTAAAACATATAACAAAACAATGATAGGACCGTATAGGTATAGCGTCTTTAGAAAATGGGAAACATAGACAACTGGTTCATAAAGCATCTACATTGTCTCCCATTTATTTCATCATATCTAAAGTCCCTTTCAGCATATCCTACTTAATACCCTTCTTCCTGACCTGGGTAAAATAAAACCTAAAAAATGGTGAGCTCAAATCTTCAGTAAGGGTAAATTAAGGCAATATCAATCATATCATATTCCTAAGAACATAATATTTTCAAAATATTAACCTGCAAAAGAGATCATAATATCAAAACATGGGATAAATCATAGTAGTGAAATGTAATCCAAATAATCATAACATAAAACATGAAACATTTTGGAATACACACATAATCATAGAAAATCATTTCATATCAGTTAAGACTCATTTCCTAGACTATCGAAGCGGAGAAAGTCCATTTTTGAACTGAGTTCACTCCGTGTTCCAGTCCTGTATCACTGAACAGGATTAACTTGTCATTCCATCCATGTCTATCTCATGAGATATAAATCATTACCCAATGAATTGAAGGGAAATATAGGTCCCAACCATCTCATAATGAAACCATTCTTATGTGTTACACAA
Organism: Viscum album; assembly: GCA_963277665.1. Lineage (NCBI taxonomy): Eukaryota > Viridiplantae > Streptophyta > Magnoliopsida > Santalales > Viscaceae > Viscum > Viscum album. The sequence continues at coordinate 825,634,780 of OY728123.1, forward strand.
AATCATATATCATATATCATAACATTTCCCATGTAATTAAAATGGGATTCCTAAATATCATGTCATCATAATATAATCCATATAAGATAAAAGGACTTCATAAAAATAAATCCATCATAACATAGTAAAATAAATGTAATAATAGGGATAGAAATTGAACCCTATATTATCTTAGATGGAAAATAACTTTGTTAAAATACATGAACTCCATTCTTGAGGAAAATATCCTTTCCACATCAAAAACATTTTTCCTTTCTTAACATGTCATACAATTTTAAAATTAAAGATGTTATTTAAAAATAAACTTGAAAACATGTAAATGAATCTTCCTGGAAATAATGTTCTATGATATCATAAAAATCCATTCTTGCCGTATAAGTTAAAAAAAATTATTCTCGTACATTTTCCAGAAAAGTCAAAAAGTATTTCATACTGAAAACGACAAAATATTAATTTCATATCATTTAATAAAATTCACCAATAGGTAAAATTTGATTATTTTTTTTAGGAGGATAGAAATAATATTACATATAGGGGAAACATGGATGTGGATGATAAATATTCCCCAGTAAATTTTGAAGTATAAACAATCTCGAATAAAAATGAGATTGGGAGATTTTCTATTACCTTAGGTCTGATATTCTTCATACATATCTGAACCTCATGTATAATGATTTAAATATTGTCATTGACATAGTACAGAATCATATTCATTGTTATTATTTCATATATGGTCATATTATTATCTTCTAATTAGTAATATTTCATTACTACTTGTTATTTGGGTGTTCATTGATGTATATTCTATTGTGTGTTTTGTAGAATAGATTCTTATTCATCTTTTTAGGTTATAGATATCTCATTTAAAGAATATTATTAGTGTAATATTTATAATATTTATTCATTAAATTTATTGATATAATCATTATTCAATGAATATAATGTAGCACGAGTCACATCACATCGTGGAGATGGTAGTCCGTACACACGCCCAAGCGATGATATCATTCCCATAATTATATGAATGGAATTGGAGTTGATGATATAACATTTTAGAATCAGTTTTAGGACCAATAGGGGCCTATATACCCTGAGAGGGGGGGTGAATCAGGGTATGGATATTCTTTTTCAAAGTTCTTTCTGCCCCACTGGATCTTGACCACTTTGTTACAAGGGTCACTTTGTTTTCACTTGTGTGGTTACTGTGATCACTTGTCTCCTTTACCTGATGATGATGCTTTGAATGCAATGAAGGGAAGTAAGCAGGCAGACACAAAGATTTTTACTTGGTTCACCGCTAAGGGCTACGTCCAAGGAGCATACGCCGACAAGTTGCCGGTTCGTACCAAATTCTACTAGACTTCACTAGCTGTGGATTACAATGTTCGGGCTAGATCACTTCTATGCCCAGGCTCACTGCCTTTACAATGTTTAGGGTCATCTAACTGCTTTCCCAAGGGTCACTCCCTATTTCACTCTCTCTAGCTCACTGTCGGTGGAGAGGATCACCTTCTTCCTCTTCCTAAGCTCACTGCTCTTGGAAGGGAATCCAATCACAGTTTTAAAAACATGTAGGTCTCTTCATTTCCATTAAGGAATGCATCTTTCTCTATATGTAGATGCTCTGTTGAAGTTCAACTTTCATCCACTGATGAATATCTCTTTTCCTCTGAACACTGGGCAATTCCTTTTGGAAAACACCTTCGCAAAGCACCCTACTTCGCAAAGCTCCCAATTTCGCGAAGCTTAAACAATCCATTGAGAAGCTCCTGCCTTTTCGCGAAGCTCTATCGCGAAGCTCTCTCGCGAAGCTCTCTCTCGAAGCTCTCTCGTGAAACTCTCTCACAAAGAACTCCCGCGAAGCTCAACTCGTTGCAAAGAAACTTCTCTCGCGAAGCTCACTGAGCCAACGCGGAGCACACAACTTTCGCTAAGCTACAATAGCCACCGCGAAGCTCCTCTTTCGCGAAGCACACTGCCTTCGCGAACCACCTCCGCGAACTGAGAGTAATGGATTTTCTCTGAAAATTCTCTCTGCTTCGCTCGAAGGGGTCGGCCTCTATTTATAGGGGATTCCACCGACCCTCGTCCCTTCCACGTGAAGTCAACGCCACGCCATCTCAAATCGCGAAGCTCCAATGTTTCTACCAGAATTCTGTCCAAATCGCGAAGCTCCACGGCAATTTTCCGTTCGCGGAGCTTGACGTAGTCTCGAAGAATCACTGTCAACATACCTTCGCGACTTTGCCTCGAAGCACCCTCACGAAGCCCAACATTCCTTCACGCCCTCTCCGCGAAGCTCCCTCGCAAAGCCCTTTACCGCCGCGATGCGCTTCTGCCTCTGCCGTTCGCAAAGCTTGACGTAATCGCGAAGCATCACCACCTCTATTATTTTGGTCTTCGCTATTTCCAAACCATGCATTATATCTTCGTGAAATTCATGCCTTTTCCATATGAAATTATTCTCTTCATGGAAATCCACTTTGTACTGCTCTTTTGTACCGCCTCCAGATCTTCCTTTACTTTGTCATAGTTCTTTGTCAACATGGAATGTCAACAAATTCTCAAGAACTCGACAATCTTCCATGGAAACCTGCTTTGTCAACAAACACAATCAACCCAAAAATACTGCAATGTTACCTTGAGGGATTTTTTCCCAACAATCTCCCCCTTTGGGTTTGTTGACAACTCTTCACAACTCTGCTCAGAAATATTTTTCTACACGTTGATACCTCACTGAGTCTTCTTCCAGTTGCTACCACCATTCGCCTCTTGCGATTCTGATAGCGTTCAAGGATTTACTTAACATGTACTCTAAGCCCACATGAGCAATGCTCGGTGTGAGAAACGAGAGTAGTATGAAAATTTCATCAATGAATCACTTCATGTCAGACCCCAGTTGTCGATTCCACCCTGATACCAATTCTTAAATTGATACCAATTGTTGAACCACTTGGATACCAATTGGTGAATTCTTAAGTTGATACCAATTGATGAACCACACTAATACCAATTGGTGATAGCTGGACACCGTCTCACACCATTCCAACACCGTTGTTCTGCTTTTATCACGATCCTAAGCTGTCGTGATTTCTATGCTTTGATCGATCACTTCTAGCATCGTCAGATTTAAAAAGCTCCCCCTTTCTCATTGCTCCCCCTTTTTGGCTGCTCCACCTATCAGCTTCTCCCCGTATCAATTATGATTTATCAAATCTCAGCACTGTCTCCCCCTTGAACAATCACTATTTTCTCCTCCTTTAAGAAACACTTTTCTCCCCCTTTGTCAACGAACCCAAAGGACACTCCTTTGTAGTCTGCAACATAGTAGAGAACACAGATCAGCATATTAGGGAAAAACACATCATACCTCGGGGAGAGGGGGGTGGGGGTCCCACATCCAAACTATTTAAGTTCGGGGAATCGACTGAACTCCTAGAGCCAGTTGATGCCTCTCAAAAGATTCCTTGGATAAGGCCTTTGTCAGAATGTCTGCAACCTGTAGCTCTGTAGGCACGTACTCCAACTTCACGATTCTCTGCTCAACCTTCTCCTTGAAAAAATGATACTTAATATCAATGTGTTTTGTCCTTGAATGATGGATGGGATTTTTGGTAAGATTTATAGCACTTGAGTTGTTGCACTGGATTTCGATCGGAGACTTCACTGCAACTCCCATATCTTTAAGCTGCTGCTTCATCCACAATAACTGCGTGCAGGCTTGAGTGGCCGCAATATACTCAGCTTCTGCGGTGCTCAATGAAATGCAATTTTGCTTTTTTCTTATCCAAGAAATACACAATCCACCAAGATAGAATGCACCACCTGACGTTGATTTTCTATCATCTACTGAACCGGCCCAGTCTGCATCAGTATATCCCAATAACTCCGTCTGAGATTTGTCAGTATATGTCAAGCCGAATTCCACTGTGCCCTTGACATACCGAAGTATTCATTTTACTGCAAGCATGTGGCTCTCCTTGGGATTACTCTAATATCTCGCTGCTTGGCATGTGACGAAAACAATATCAGGCCTTTTGCAGTCAAGTACAACAAACTGCTGATTATCTGCCTGTTTTCCGTAAAGTTAACTACCCTACCACTGTCGTCTTTTGATGATTTTATCTGGGTAGAAACTAGAGTCTTCATCTCCTTCGAACTTTCCATTCCAAATCATTTCAAACCCTCCTTGGCATACTTGGATTGAGAAATGAATGTGTCATTCCGGCCTTGTGTAACAATGCTTCATCTGATCTTCCAAAAATTATGTCTTCTTCCTTGACCAGCCTCACCATCCTTTGATTAATATTGTTGTTGAACATTGCACACCAGTCGTGCTTTGTTTCGAATCATTGTGCCATCTTCATTCATCTTATTGTGAAAGACCCATTTAGTCCCGATGATGTTCTTATCTACTAGCCTCGAAACAATCTTCCACTTCTGATTCTTCTCAATCTGATCTATCTTTTCATTCATGGAAGAACCCAGTTTTCATCATTAGCTGCATCAGCAATGCATTTCAGCTCAACCTAAGATAGAAAAGATGCATGCTGCGGTGATTTTATTTCCCTTTTCTGAACTGCAGCTATCTGATCACCAATGATATTATGTCTATCAATTTAAGCTCATCTCTTTGGAATCCTTGTAGACACACACTTGAATTTTCTCTTGCAGCTTCTTGGTATCCTGAAAGAAGTCAGTTGATACCACATTGTTAGAACAAAATAGATAATCATGAAAACCCGTGTGTTTCTGCTTTTACACCAATCATTCTTCATGAACATAAACATTCATCCTTCATATCATATTGAGATCATGCATCTGATTAGGATATAGAATGCTCCCCCTGTGTTATGTAACTCTTCCAGTTGTTAGGCCCAATAGTTTAGACCCATAACACGTCTTTTCCTCCTGCATCATTTGTTCTCATCTTCCAATCAGATTTGAGTCATTAACAAAATCTCTAAGCCTACTGAGTTGAAGCTCGGTGTAGGAAACAAGAGATAAAGTTAATAACACAATCACTTCCTATTGTGCCCTGTTTCTCCCTTTCTTCATCAACTCTAGTACCTGATTTGAATCAATTGAAATTCTAGAGAAAATCACTTCTCCACTTCGCATCCTTAGATGCCACTACCCCATGGATCGTATATCCCTAAAACCTGAAACACATGAATCATCAGTTAATAGAATTTAAATATATAGGGATAGGGGTTTGTTGTTTCTCAAATCCTCAAAACGAGGACAGTGGTTGATCCTGATGGGTCAACCCTTTGATTTTTTCTTGGAGGGCATCACACTCCTTTCTTGCTTCCTCCAGCTGCCTAGCCAACATCAACTGTTCTGGCCATATGACTAGGCATTCATTGCCTACATTCTAAACCTTTTTCTGATATGTAGATTCCGTAGGCTCAGCCTTTCTCACTGCTTGGGTTATAAACACACTAGTACCCATTTCCTTCTCTGAGGTTCTACCAAAATTCAATTTTCCTTGATTATTTCTCTGAGTAAGAACCTCTCTGTTTGGCATCTTCCCTTTCTTCTTCTCCCATCTTAGGGTTCTTCCTCTTTCCTTCACTTCTCGCTGAGAAACACTACTTGTGAATTTTTCAATGCATTCTTTATTTATCACAGCTGGAGTAGATCTCCCATTAATCTTCCAGGTTTGTTCACATTCTCTCCTTGAGAGCGGTTGTGAGTATGAAAGAGGAGGTGACTGATACACTTTTCGTTCAGATCCATGTGATTCTCCTGAGGCTTTAGGCCTATTTTTCATCTTACCACTTTGTCTCCCAGTGTATAATTTCTCATTATGTACCACTGGAGTTGGTAATCTCTTTCTCGGGTCTTTTTCCTTCCCCACTTTCTTCTTGCTGCACTGTCTGGCCAAATGACCCTGATCAGAACATATGAAACATTTTTTATTAAAGGCATACCTCATTTCATCACTTCTCTGATGAGATGTTGATGCAACATGTTTTATTCTTCTAGAATCGATCTCCTGAGCTTCCTGACACATACTCATGGTGTGTCCAATTCTTCCACAGTAATAGCATTTTATAAATGCTTTCCTTTGAGAGACTCTACTCTCTAATTTCTCCGGATGCTTCTTCTTATTCTGGGATTCAGCAAAGTTTCTATTTTCACAGCATGATATATATTCATGAGCCTCTAAACAGAAGCTTGATGTGTGGCCGTGAATCCCGTAGAAATAGCACATGTCATCACTTCTTTTTGTAATTGTCCTTTTTGGCCTATCTCCAGCACCTGCAGGAACTTTTCCATTTCTAGAACTATTTAGGGATCTCTTTCTGTCATGCACAGGGGGGGATTCATCGAATCCAATACCAGCTTTTCCGAAACTTGCTGGTCTTTGAGCGGAGAAAATATTATGTTGTTTCTCTTCAGAAATATCATACATATTCTTCATTTTATCATCACTTGTCGAAGGATGATCAAATAGAAAGTGTAAGGCATCCTTCATTTTTGGCATTCCTTTAGCATTGGTTTTCTCCACACCCTTCTTTACTGATTCTATATCCTCTTCCAGATTTTTAATCTTCATCTCCCTTGATTCAAGTTGGACATCCAGTTCTTTTTTGAGAAGCTTCCCGCTACTCACCTCATCTTCTAGTTCCTGTGTGAGATTTTCCACCATTGCACTTTGCTTCACTACTTTTAATTTTTCCTCAGAAACAGATTTAGAGACAGATTCATTCTCTTGTTGTAGGCTTCGATTCTTCTGAACTTCTTCAGACAACTGTGATGCTAGATCATCATTTCTAGCTTTCAGATTTTGTACTTCATCTGACTTTTGATTCTCTTCATAATCAATAGCCTTTTCTTTTCCTTTCATTTTAGCCATCTTTTGTAGTTCATTGGCATGAGAATCATTCTTCTCTGTTAGGTCAGTAACTATGTCAATAAGCCTTTTATTTAGGCCTCTAAACATTTTGACCTCAATATCCAATACTTTGATCCAGATATCTTTAGATTTGACTTCTTTGGTGTTTCCAACGTCAATTGGAATACCAGGTTCTTCGATGACTTTGACTTGATCTCTCAGTTTTCTATTCAAGACATTGATCTCCCTTTTCTGTTCTTCAATCATATGCTTATACTCACAATCTTATTCTGAGTTCTCTGGTGCTGATAACTTGAGTTTCTCAATTTTATCCATCAACTTAGACTTCTCTTCTTCCTGTTGCTGCATATAGACTTTGGCATCACGAACCACTTTGTTAGCTTTCTTGGTTTTGGCTCTCCAAATATCTATCTCTTCAAGAGCAGCCTCTAACTCAGCTTTCATATATATTCTTCCTTCAATTCTTTCTTGTTCATCATCACTTGTTTCAATATCACTTTGAAGTTCATGTACTTCACTCATTCCTGCATCATGCTTGAGTGAATCAATCTTTTCCCTGTCAGATTCATCCAAACCTTCCTTCAACAAACTGTTTGATTCATTTAATTGAATCAAACTTTTTCCATACACACTTCCACACTAAGGAATAACACCTAACTTCTGCTTCTTCTTGGATGTTTTTCCCTTTCCCATGGCTCACCAGGATAAGAGCAGACTGATTCTTTAAACACACTGATCGACTACACAAAGTCGGAGCAAAAAAGTCTGATAAAAGCAACCTATCCCTCTGATACCAATTGTTAGGACCAATAGGGGCCTATATACCCTGAGAGGGGGGGTGAATCAGGGTATGGATATTATTTTTCAAAGTTCTTTCTGCCCCACTGGATCTTGACCTCTTTGTTACAAGGGTCACTTTGTTTTCACTTGTGTGGTTACTTTGATCACTTGTCTCCTTTACCTGATGATGATGCTTTGAATGCAATGCAGGGAAGTAAGTAGGCAGACACAGAGATTTTTACTTGGTTCACCGCTAAGGGCTACGTCCAAGGAGCATACGCCGACAAGTTGTCGGTTCGTACCAAATTCCACTAGACTTCACTAGCTGTGGATTACAATGTTCGGGCTAGATCACTTCTATGCCCAGGCTCACTGCCTTTACAAAGTTTAGGGTCAGCTCACTGCTTTCCCAAGGGTCACTCCCTGTTTCTCTCTCTCTCTCTGGCTCACTACCGGTGGAGAGGATCACCTTCTTCCTCTTCCTAATCTCACTGCTCTTGGAAGGGAATCCAATCACAGTTTATAGACCTGTAGGTCTCATCATTTCCAGTAAGGAATGCATCTTTCTCTATATGTTGATGCTCTGTTGAAGATCAACTTTTATCCACTGATGAATATCTCTTTGCCTCTGAACACTGGGCAATTCCTTTTGGAAAACACCTTCGCAAAGCACCCTACTTCGCAAAGCTCCCAATTTCGTGAAGCTCAAACAAGCCTTTGCGAAGCTCCTGCCTTTTCGCGAAGCTCTCTCGTGAAGCTCTCTCGTGAAGCTCTCTCGCAATGAACTCCCGCGAAGCTCAACTCGTTTCAAAGAAACTTCTCTCGCGAAGCTCACTGAGCCAATGCGGAGCACACAACTTTCGCGGAGCTACAATAGCCGCCGCGAAGCTCCTCTTTCGCGAAGCACACTGCCTTCGCGAACCACCTCCGCGAACCGAGAGTAATGGATTTTCTCTGAAAATTCTCTATTCTTCGCTCGAAGGGGTCAGCCTCTATTTATAGGCGATTCCACCGACCCTTGTCCCTTCAACGCGAAGTCAACGCCACGTCATCTCAAATCGCGAAGCTCCAAAGTTTCTGCCGGAATTCTGTCCAAATCACGAAGCTCTACGGCAATTTTCCGTTCGCGGAGCTTGACGTAGTCGCGAAGAATCACCGTCAACATACCTTCGCGACTTCTCCGCGAAGATCCCTCACGAAGCCCAACATTCCTTCGCGCCTTCGCCACGAAGCTCCCTCACAAATCCCTTCACCGCCGCGATGCGCTTCAGCCTCTGCCGTTCGCGAAGCTTGACGTAATTGCGAAGCATCACCACTTCCATTCTTTTGGTCTTGGCGATTTCAAAACCATGAATTCTATCTTCGCAAAATTCATTCCTTTTCCATATGAAATTATGCTCTTCATGGAAATCCACTTTTCGCGATGCTCACCAAACTCCAAATTTTGGACCCCAAAAATTTGGAAAACACTAGGAAACAACGCAACTTTGTACTTCTCTTTTGTACCGCCTCCAGATCGTCCTTTACTTTGTCATAGTTCTTTGTCAACATGGAATGTCAACAAATTCTCAGGAACTCGACAATCTTCCATGGAAACCTGCTTTGTCATCAAACACAATCAACCCAAAAATACTGCAGTGTTACCTTGAGGGATTTTTTCCCAACAATCAGTATCATGTTATAATAATCATATATAGTTATTGTTTACACCATTATACCCATCCAAGTAAGGTGGTGGTGGAAAACAGAATACACCACGACATGGAGACGGTATTACGTACGTACGCACGCATGGTGATTTCATTTTACATAGGATGGATATGAGGTGAAATAGGGTTATTACATATTTATAATAACATATCAGTATATAAGTGATATTTATGTTTTTACTTTATAATGAAACATATGAATAAGAGGAAGTAGAAGAAGAAATAAACTTGAAAGAATTGGTCGAAGAGATTACCTCTTCCTTGACGTGTCTCTTTTAAACATCCTATTAGGGCACTATAGTTGGTCTTTTGAGAAGAAAATAACCTCTATGATATAACTAGAGATGATGAGAAGAGAAATTGGCAGGGTGTGGAAAATCTTGAATGCTCAATATTGTGTTAAGAGGAGAGGGAGAAGGTGACCTTTTATAAGAGGGGTGAGGGGCACCTTAGTAAAACCTTAAAATATTATGTTATAATAAATTCCTATTCGGTCTATAACAACTCCAATGTGACATACATTGAGGCTAGATTGGGGATGGGTCGAAACACTCTCATATAATAGGTTTTACAAAATTTTAGGTTACAATTTTAACCTTATCATTTAGATTTAACATTAAGTTAAATAATTTAACTTTTACCGTGTATTCTTGTATTCTTACACTATATGGTAAATAAACATGCAATAAACTGCCAATCAAACCCCAATTAGTTCATTAATGTCATTTATATTATTATATATGTCTTATTTTAGAACTTTATATTTTAACGAATATAATATCAATTAATAATTTAATATTTGTTTTAAAAGACTCTTTTATGTCATTTATGACACTATTTAGTATTGTGTTTTTTTTAATTCATAATAGCATTATTACATCGAAAAAAATTCATCAAACCAACCATAATATGTTACATGAACCTAGAAAATTATTTTCACACATAAAAAGTCTCAAATTAGATTTATTTGGTTATTTATAATATCAATTATGTTAATATTTTATTAATAAGGTAATTAATGCATCATCATTGTGTAATAACTAAATTAAATTATTTATTGTCTATAAATTGTAAATAAAATACCATTATGTATGAGGTCTTTTTGTCATTCAAATAAATATTTGTAGTCTAATTTATCTTATTTATAACCCAATATTAAAAAAACATACTTATTAAACATTGATTTTAACTCTTTTAATTCTTATTTAAATTAAATAATAATAAATGTCCTAATATAATCCATGTGGAAATAAAAGGTAATATTTTATTCCTATGGTTGGTTTTTGTCGAGTAACACTTATCAAATTGAATTAGGACATTTGTATGGTAATAATAATATCATTTTTACCCCTAATTACCCTATTACTTTTAACCATGGTAAATAAAAGTAAAAAGTTACTATTCACCAAAAATTATTTCTATCTGATTGAACCACATTTTAATTACTGATATCAACTGTGTCTCTAATATTTTTAAATTTCCACTCACAGAAGCGGTAAAATTACTATTTATGTAAATTTTTTCAATTCTCCTAGGAGGTGGGTAAAAGACGGTAAAAAGTTCAATAAAATTTTTATATATATAAAATTATTATAAAATGGCTCCAATGAGTTACAATGAACTTATATAGGTATTATTTATCTATAAATAAATTTAAATAAAATAAATGATTATTTAAATAAAAAGTTGGTTTTAACCAATAACATAGTGTTTTCACTATTCATCAAAAATTGAAAGTTTTCAGAAAAATAACAAAAATTCACCCTAGCATGATTTTGATATTCCAAATCCAAAAAATGAAGTCCATTTTGAAAGATAAAATTTATTAAATTTTATGAATTGGGTATTACTATTCATAACAGCTAGTTTATATAATATTTTAATAACATGTAGTTGTTTAGAGAAACCTGGTATTGTGTACTAGACACGCTATCGAGGAAGGTTGTGATTGCGTGTACTGAAAGCCAAGTCCAGGTTGCGTGTAGTGAAATATTTCTTAGGTGTTGCGTATAACATAATACATAAAAAGAAAATATTTCTCATAAAATCTCAGGGTGTTACATTCTACACCCCTTAAAATGAATTTCTCCCTCGAAACTCATCACTTCGTAACAAACAGTTGAGGATACATCTCCCTCATCATATCCTCAAGTTACCATGCAGCTTCTTGTAATTGGTGGTTACTCAATAAAAATTTAACCAAGCTAGTGGTCTTGTTTCATTGAACTTTTTCGCTACGATCCGAAATATCTATTGGTTGTTCTTTATAACAATGATCTTGCTCCAGCAGTAAAACTTCTGAGCTTAGTGCATGTGAAGGATCAGGTATATACTTATCTCAAGAGAGATACATGAAACACATCATGAACTTGAGAGAGATTTGGTGGAAGCGCCAATTGGTAAGAAACTTTCCCATTATGATCCAGTATTTCAAAAGGACCAATATACCTAGTGCTCAACTTTCCCTTCATTCCAAATCTCATTACTCTATTCCAAGGAGATATTCGTAAGAACACAATTTCACCCAAATCAAACTCTAGATCTTTTCTTCAGTTGTCGACATAACTTTTTTGCCGACTATGAGCTTCTCTTATGTGTTGCTGAATAGATCTTACATTTTCTGCCATCTCATCAACAAGATCATGACCTAATAGCTTTCATTCACCTACTTCATTCCAGCAAGTTAGTGTTCTGCATTTTTTTCCATAGAGAGAGCTTCATAAAAAGCCATATAAATACTGGAGTGAAAGCTATTATTATAAGAAAATTCCACCAAAGATAGGTGTTGATTCCAACCTCCTTTGAAATCCATAGAAAAATCTCTCAACATGTCCTCTAGAGTTTTAATTTTCCTCTCAGACTGACCATCTGTCTGAGGATGATAAGAAGAGCTGAAACACAACTCAGTATCTATAATATGCTGAAGAATTCACAAAAACATCAAGGTAAACCTCAGATCCTGATCAGATATAATGGAAAGTGGTACTCCATTCAATCTTACCACTTCCTTCACATATATCCTGGAAATATGATCAATAGATAAATATTCTCTAATAGCAATAAAGTATGTTGACTTCGTAAGACGGTCAACTATAACCTAGAGAGCATTATTGCCTTTGGATGTTTTTGGAAGTCTGGTGACAAAGTCCATAGTGTTGTTTTCCAATTTCCATTCTGGTGTGGGTAATGGTTGTAACATCCCCTTAGACTTCTTTCTGTCGTCTTTAACTTGCTGACAAACCAAGCATCGAGAGACATATTCAGCAGCATCTCTGTTCATGCCATCGCACCAGAAGTACTCTATTAAGTCCCTATACATCTTCGTGCTTCCATGGTGAATAGAAAATGAATAACTATGAGCTTCATCCAATATTTCCTTCATTAATCCTGGGATGGGAGGAATACAAACCTGATTCCTAAACCTTATTATTTCAACACAATCAATGTGGAATTCAGGAACATTTCTCACCTAATTTTGTTACTCTACATCTTCTTTTTGTTCCTCATTAATTTTCACATGTATAGATGGTTGAACATTCATTTGATAAAGATAAGATTCTTCCCCTTCCATTATAATTCCAAGATCCAACCTTTTTAAATCCATAAATATTGGATCTTTTTTATCCTCATCATGGATAATCTATCATGGTCTTGTCGACTTAATGGGTCTGCCACCTTGTTTTCTTTCTCAGGGTGGTAATGAATTGAGTAGTCATAATCCTTAATCAGCTCCAACCATATTCTTCGGCACATATTCATCTCCTTTTGTGTGAAAATATACTTTAAACTTTTATGATCATTATAAATATCACACCTTTCACCGGAATGATAATCCCTCCAAATATTTAATGCAATGATTACGACATCTAATTCCAAATCATGAGTTGGGTAATTTTTCTCATGGATTTTCAACTATCGTGAGGGTTAAGCTATCACTATATCATTTTTCATGAAAACACACCCCAATACCTTCTTGGATGCATCATTATAGATCACAAACCATTCTCCACTACAAGGCAGTGTGAGCACAGGTGCACTGGATAACCTTCTTTTTTAACTTCTTGAAATTCTCTTCAGACTACTCTGTCTAAATGAACATAACTCCTTTTCGAGTCAACATGGTGAGTGGATTAGATAATCGTGAAGAATGATTCAGAAAACATTGATAATATCTTTCCAAACCATGAAAACATTGGATCTTAGTTACAGTTGTTGGTTTGGAACATCTTTCAACAACCCTTGATTTTACAGTATCCACATAAATCCCCTCTTTTAAGATTATGTGACCTAAAAATGAAACATTTTGAAGCCAAAATACACACTTGGTAAATTTTCCATATATATTCTAATTTCTTAGGCTCCTTAATACAATTCTCAAGTGATCTTCAGGTTCTTCCTTGCTCTTTTAATATACAAGAATATCATCTAAAAATACAACCACAAACTGATCAAGATAGTCTCTAAAGACTCTATTCATTAGATCCATGAAGATAGAAGGGGAATTAGTAAGACCAAATGGATCACTATAAATTTATAGTGTACATACTTTTTACGGAATGTCGTATTTGGTATATCCTCCCTTTTGACCCTTATTTGATGATACCCTGAATGAAGATCAATCTAGGAAAAGTATTGAGCTCCTCGTAGTTGGTTAAATTGGTCATCAATGCATGGGAGAGGATATTTGTTCTTGATAGTGATCTTGTTAAGTTCTCGATAATCAATTCAGAGTCTCATTGATCCAACATTTTTCTTAACAAATAGAACAAGTGCTCCCCATGGTGATGCACTAGGGCATATGAATCCCAGATCAAGATTATCTTGGAGTTGCTTTTTCAATTCCTGCAACTCAATTAGGTCCATTCTATAAGGTGTATTTGAAATAGGTATAACACCCAGTATGAGTTTTATTGAAAACTCAACATCACGATTTGGTGGATGACCTGGCGATTCCTCCGAAAAAGACATCAGCAAACTCACGTACAATGGGTGTTTTCTTAATCGTCAGTTTCTCTCCAACCATTTGAGAAAAATAAATTTCATTTATTGGAATCAAGACCCATAAGATGGATGAAATTACCACAGGAAGGTTATATTCATCCTTGCATCAATAGATGATCGTTGATTAATCTGGAATATGAAAAGTGACTTCCCTTATTTGGAAATTGATATGAGATCCATATAAATAAAGCCAATCCATTCCAATAATCACATCAAATTCCACTATAGGAAGGATCACAAGATTTGCAGGAAGAAATTACCCATTAACATCAATCGGAGAAGAATTGTAATCTTTTGATGTGACTGTTGTGCCATTAGGGGTTGTCACAGCTAACTCAATATCTAATTGTTGAGGTAATATAGAGATACCCTTAGAAAATTCATTAGAAATAAACGAGTGGGTGGATCTAGAATCAAATAAAACATTTTCTACTTTATAGTGGATGGTATGTGTACCTTTAATCACTTTGTTATCATACTCCACATCACCGATAGAAATTTCTTGTGAATTTCCTTTGACTTTGTCCTTAAGAGTTTTTTGACGTCAATCATCATAAAAAACCCTTGGATTAGGTCAAAGATTAGCATAATGCCCTAATTCCTTACACTCTTAAAATTGATGTGTAGGAGGTGCATTCTATGTAGCCTTTTCTTTGTTTGCATCACTAGACATCTTTTTCCAATCATTGCGGAATTCAAATGCATGATGACCTTATTTTACACATTTGAATCATTTACTTGTTCCTTTTAGAAAATTCCCCCCATGTTTCATTCCACACTTTGAGCATAAGGGAAAACTCATATTCTATTCAGTGTGGTCTTTAGATTTCCCTTTGAATTCCATTTTCCTCTTCTTATCAAAACCATATGACTGATGGGTTAGTCCATTCTCCATCTCAACCATGAGAGATCATAGAAAAATTTCCCCATAGGTATTGAAGTCCCTTATGTCTAACACCCTTCAAAGACTTGGTTTTAATCCACTAAAGAATTGATCTATCTTACTGTCAGGTTGGATAATAATTCTGGAAGCATACCATGCATGTCTTGTAAAATTTTCTTCATAGGTACCAACAGATTCATCATTATTTTTCTTTAGTTCAAGAAACTCCTTCTCCATCTTTTTTCGAAGAATACGTGGGAAGTACTTATTGAAAAATAAGTTCTTGAACTCATCACATTCCAGGGACTAAATTTCATCTTTTTGCCTCGTATTCTTGATATGATTCCACCATTGATCAGATACACCTTCCAAAAAATATACTGCTAAGAAGACATTATCATGTTCAGAACATTGAAGAACTGAAAATAACTTTTCAGCAGTACTGATCCATTTTTCAGCCACTAATTGATCGGTAGACCCGCTGAATGAGGGTGGGCGCTGCCTCATGAAGGATTCAACAGAATGTTACTACTTCTTATGCTCGTTTGGAAGTCCTTGAAGATTCATATCTTGAGAATGTTTTGTGAGCATGTCTAAAAAATATCCATTCCAACTCCCATAACGTTTGGTTGCTCAGGGGGACAATCATTTCATTGCCCGTCGCATTCAGCATTAACACGATTCCATCGGGTTCCAGCCATTAACTAAAACCAATAAGCATAGTGTGAGAAACACAAATCATAATAGGAAAATCACATAATAAAGAATAAAATTTCATACTTTAGGTATTTTCATAGGTTATTCATGGCCATTTCTAAAACCCTAATATCGAGTTCTATTCATAGACATATCCTTAGGGTTCACACTATAGCTTTCACATCCTAGTTTCCAAAGGTTGACTATACCTTTCCTCTGATACTAACTATAACATCCCATACATTACACATGTTGTTATTAATTCATAATTGAATAATATTTATTACAACATATAACAAAACCATTATAAGACCGTATAGGTATAGTGTCTTTAGAAACTAGGAAACATAAACAACTATATTATAAAGCATCTACATTTTCTCC
This sequence comes from Viscum album, assembly GCA_963277665.1. Taxonomy (NCBI): domain Eukaryota; kingdom Viridiplantae; phylum Streptophyta; class Magnoliopsida; order Santalales; family Viscaceae; genus Viscum; species Viscum album. Next base: position 825,651,098 of record OY728123.1, read on the forward strand.
CATTTATTTCATCTTATCTAGAGTCCCTTTTGGCATATCCTACTTAATAACCTTCTTCCTGACCTTGGGAAAAACATACAAAAGGGTGACCTCAAATTCCCAGTAATGGTAAATAAAGGAAATATCAATCATATCATATTCACAAGAACATAACATTTTGAAAAAATTAACCTGAAAAAGATATCATAATATCAAAACATGGGATAAATCATAGTAGTTCAATGTAATTCCAATAATCATATCATAAAACAAGAAAATTATTTTCATACACACATAATCATAAAAAATCATTTCTTATTAGTCAAGACTCATTTCCAATACTATCATAGCGGACAAAGTCCATTTCTGAACCGAGTTCACTCTTTGTTCTAGTCCTGTATCACTAAACCAGATTAACTTGCCATTCCAGCCATGTCTATCTCATGAGATATAAAACATTACCCAATTCATTGGAGAGATATATAGGTCCCACCCATCTCATAATGAAACTATTCTTATGTGTGCCACAAAATCATATATCATATATCATATCATAACCCATGTACCAAAAATGGGATTCTTAAACATCATGTCATCATAATATAATCAATATAAGATAAAAGGACATCATAAATATAATTTCATTATATCATAATCAAATCAATTTAATAGCAGGGATATAAATAGAACCCTATATTATATTAGATGTAAAATAATTTTGATAAAATACTTGAACTCCATTCTTGAGGAAAATATCCTTTCCACTTCAAAAATAGTTTTCCTTTATTAACATGTCATAAAATTTTAAACTAAAAGAAGTTAATTAAAAATAAAATTGAAAACAAGTAAAGTAATATTCATCATTTTAATTTTCCTATGAAATCATAAAAATCCATTCATGCCGTATAAGTTAAAAAAACATTTTTATCGTACTTTGGCCGGAAAAGTCAAAAACGATCTTGTACTGAAAATGTCAAAAGATTCCTTTCATATCTTTTACTAAAATTCACCAATAGGTAAAATTGGATTTAAAAAATTTTAGGAGGATAGAAATAATATTACATATTGAGGAAACATGGATGTGGATGATAAATATTCCCCTGTAATTTTTAAAGTATAAACAATCTCGGATAAAAATGAGATTGTGAGATTTTCCTTTACCTTAGGTCTGATATGCTTCGTACATATCCGAACCTCCCGTATATTTTTTTAAATAATGTAATTGACTTATTACAGAATCCTAGTCCTTTTTGTGATATCATATATGGTCATATTCCTGTCTTCTTATTAGTAATATTTCATTACTACTTGTTATTCGGGTGTCCATTGCTTTATGTTCTAATGCGTGTTTCGTCCAATAGATTCTTATTCCTCTTTTTAGGATATAGATACCTCATTTACATAATGTTATTAGTGTAATATATATCAAACATAGTCTTTCAATTCATTTATATAATCATTATTCAATGAATATCATGTAGAATGAGTCATATCAAATCGTGGAGACGGTAGGTCGTACGTACGCACATGCGATGATACCATTACCATAATTATATGAATGGAATTTAAGTTGTTGATATAATTTTTCAGAATTACTATCATGTTATAATAATAATATATAGTTATTTTTTACACTATTATACTCATCCAAGTAAGGTGGTGGTGGAAAACAGAATACACCACAGCATGGAGACGGTATTTCGTACATATGCACGCGCGATGATTTCGTTTTCCATAGGAAGGATAGAAGGTGAAATAGGGTTGTATCATATTTATAATAAAATATAAGTATATGTTTGATACTTATTATATTACTTTATAATGAAACCAATAAAGAAGAGGAAGTTGAAGAAGAAAGAAACTTGCAAGAATTGGTAGAAGAGATTGCATCTTCCTTGACGTGTCTCTTCTTAACGTCCTCTTAGGGAACTAGAGTTGGTCTTTTGAGAAGACCATAACATATATGATATAACTAAAGATGTTTATAAGAGAAATGGGAAGGGTTTGGATGAGCATGAAGCCTCAAAATTGTGTGAAGCGGAGAGGGAGGAGGTTCCCTCTTATAAGAGGGGTGAGGGGAACCTTGGCAAAAACGTAAAATATTATTTTATAATAAATTATTATTCAGTTTATAATGGATAAAAAGTGACTTATATTGAGGATAGGGTGGTTATGGGTCAAAATAATCTCAACCAATAGGTTCTAGACATGTTTAGTATACCATTTTAACCTTATCATTTAGATTTAACTCTATGTTAAATAATTTAACTTTTATCGTGTCTTCTTGTATTCTTACACTATATGGTTAATAAACATACAATAAACTCCCAATAGAACCCCAATTGGTTCTTTAATGTAATATATATTATTATATAAGTATTTTGTCCGAACATTATATTTTTAGGAATAGAATATCAATTAATAATTTAATATTTTTAAAAAAAAACCCTTTTATATCAGTTTTGACGCTATTTGGTATTTTGTTTTTACTAAATTCATAACAGCATTATTACTTCGAAAAAAATTCATCTAACCAACCCTAATATGTTATATTAACCTATAAAATTAGTATAATTCATAAAAGGGATCAAATTACATTTATTTGGGTATTTATAATATCAATTATGTTAATATTTCATCAATAAGGTAATTACTGCATCATCATTGTGTCATAAATAAATTCACTTATTTATATTCTAAAAGTTATAAATAAAATACCATTAAGTAGGAAATTTTTTTATATTTCTAATGAATATTTATAGTCTAATTTATGGTATATATACCCCTATATTAAAAAAATGTTACTTATTAAACTTTGATTTTAACTCTTTTAACTCTTCTTTGAATTAAATTATAATAAATTTCCTAATCTAATCCAAGTGGACCTAAAGGGTAATATTTTATTCATAAGGTTGTTTTTGGTCGAATTAAAATTATCCAATAGTATTAGTACATGTGTTAGGGTAATAATAATATCATTTTTACCCTTATTTAACCTATTTACTTTTAATCGTGGTAAATAAAAGTAAAAACTTATTATTCACCAAAAATTATTTGTGTCTTATAAACCACATTTTACTTACTGATATCAACCATGTCTCTCAGATTTTTGAAATTCTACTCACAGAAGTGGTAAAATTATGTTTTATGTAAATTTTAAAATTCTCTTAGGAGGTGGGTAAAAGACGGTCCAAAGTTCAATAATATATATATATATAGTTATTATAAAATGACTCAAATTAATTACATTGAACTTATATGGGTATTATGTATCTATAAATAAATTTAAATAAGATAAATGATTATTTAAATAAAAATTCAATTTTAACCAATAACTCAGTGTTTTCACTATTCATCAAAAATTGATATTTTTCAGAAAAATTCCAAAAATTCACCCTAGGCTAATTTCGATATTCTGAATCCAAAAAATGAAGTCCGTTTTGAATGATAAAATTTATAAAATTTTAAAAAGTGGGTATTACTATTAATAATAGCTAGTTTATATAATATTTTAATAACATATTGTTGTTTAGTGTAACTCGGTATTGCGTACTACACAAGCTATAGAGGAAGGTCGCATTTGCGTGTAATGCAAGCCAAGTCGGGGCTGCGTTTATTGAAATATTCCTTTGATGTTGTGTATAACATAATACCTAAAATGAAAATATTTCTCACAAAATATCAGGTTGTTACAGTATCGATCTATTTTTAATGTTACATCTAAACTTCTCTTCAGTAATTTTCTTTCTTTTACCTTTCATGCATTTTGTTCAATCTTTGAAGCATTTGAAGGGGTTTTTAGAAGCTCACTGTTGGTGAACGATTTTCCTAAAGAATTCATCTTACGCTATCTAACTTGGAAACCCTAGATAGAGATGGTTTTCATGTTTGGAACATGATTTGGAAAAACAATGTGCCCTATTAGTTGAAATTGTGCAGCCCCCTGGGAGGAGGCACATAGTTAGGTGTATGGTTAGGGGAAATATTGTTCCCCAAGTAGGAAACATTGTGTTCTGTTGTCTAATCCCCAGAAAGATATTAAAAAAATTCTCTAACCCGCATATCATACTTATAATCACCCTATATCAACCGTAAAATAATTTATATCATTTTTGGAGATTCCTAGACAGATTCAGAGACCTTCCCACCATTGTTAATGTTGATTTGAAGCCAGGATTGAATATTTAATCCTATCACAATATGGTATTGTAATCTCGAATAGTGAACCCTATACCTAGAATTTTTCTCTGGTCCTTTGACAGGATTATTTCTTCCATTGTAGTTGGATATTGATATAGGTATGGAAAGATCTAACACATTTGATCTTGGATCGAGGTTTCAAATATATATATCAATCTTCGTCATATTCTTGGTTTTTGTACTTCAATATTGGATTTTTTTTTGATAATTCATTATAAAAAATGTTGTAGGTGGTGAAAATACAATTCCCATAGTCTTGGTTCCAATTTCACGTATGAATTTTCATATTTCAATTGGCACATTTAATAATTAAATCTCAATTAAAATAAACTTCACGATAAATTAATTTCAGGAAACATTGAATTCATTTAATTAAGTGGTGAATTAATTAATGGGGTGTATTGATTATAATGTTTGGGGAATTAGATTAATTAATTGGTGAATAAATTTATATAATTTGTGATTGTGGGATTTGATGAGAAATTGACGTTCTGTGATTAGTTAGTTAATGTGTTTCCTAATTAAATGACAATATAAATTAATGGGTGATTTTATATCCATAAATGTTAATAATTTATATGATAAAATGTTGATAAATTATTTTATAGTTAATTGTTACTATTATTCAATGTGATTAAATTAATGATTGATGATTGTTTTTAATGTTGAAATGGAATATCATGATGTCGAATGTGATAAGTGGGTTAATATTTATTATCCATTAATTATGTGATATATATGAAATATGTGTAATTGTTTGGTAAATGAGATTGAGACATGGACTGAGGCTCCATATACCCATATGTGATAAACAAGTTTGGGATATGAAGTGAGGATCCAAATAGCCAAATTGGATAGACCGGGTGGAACATGGACTAAGGCTCTAAATACCCATAAGAGATGGACTGTGTGGGGTATGGACTGAGGCTCCAAATACCCATGTGACATTTAGTTGTTGGATAGGGATGGAGGATCCTAATACCTACGGAGTGTTAGACATGATGTTCTATGCTCATGAGATTATAATTAGAGTATGGATCCAAGGGTATGTGATATGAATTTAAAATAAATAGTAATCGTTATCTATGGTATTTCTGTATGTGATTTATGTTGGGGACATTTTAGACAACAAAATGGGTCGAAGAAGGAATTTATGGGCTGGGTGTCATTCTGAACCTGAGAAATTGATGTGTTTAATTAGAGTATAATATAATGTGAACAATATTTACCTTATGCATTTAAATTTATTCATAATACAAATAAGTACATTATTATTGACTGGATATTGTTTTATACATATTTGGTTGTGGTCTTTTGGGTTGTACTAACATGCTACTTGGGCTACCAGATCGGTACCTAAAAAATCATGTTTACTCGACATGATAATCGAAGGAGTCTTATATTATATGGTTGTGTCAGGGTGGATCATGGATGAGGGAACCCGTGATGGTTTTGGGACTATCTCAAGTGCTTCAGGGTGTCATTAATTTAATTTTTCATTAGACACTTGACACATCTTTTGGTATGACTTATTATTTATTTTGGTTGAGATATTGTATTCTAGTTTTGGTCATATTGTGATTCTAGTGTTATTCCAGTTATTTTTATTTTCATTTTTAATTTTTTTATTTACTTATATTATTTTTCTATACTGATAAAGAGGTTATTGTCTCCCTATTATCGATAATATCCCCTCACTACTAGTTGGCAGCCATTGGCTTATGGGGAGGCATGACTAAGTTTATGTGACAAATCAACTTGGGAACTAGTGTGTGACACCCATGTTGGGAAGTTACGAAATCTGTTTTTGTATAATCAGTGAAATGTTATTTTTTCTAACATTTTCATAAAATTGATTGGAATATTTTACATCTCATATATTTAATACCATATTTAGTGTATTTTGTTGCACTATATGCTAGATATTTAGGTGAACCAAATGTGTGCCGTCTTGAAGATAAAATATAATTGTCATATATATTAATGGAAAAAGAATATTTTAGGTTGAAAAATGAAATTAAAATGAATTAAGATATGATTAGTAAAAAATATGATGATTAGGTAGGCAATTGTTCCACAGTCGCGGCTCTTTTCCTCTTTCTTACCATCCATTTCAGTTAGGTTTTCTTTATATTTGTTATTTAATTTCACTATTGAGGCCTTGTACATATCAATATCATCTATTTCACCCATATCAATTTCACTAGACATTATTTGGTCTTTATAATGTGGCTCTCGAGGGGGGGGGGGGTTTATGATGTGTTGGCTTTGAGATCATCGATTACCTAGGAGTCACAATTCATTTTGGTTCACTAAAACCATAGGGTTTTAATCTTCTCAATTGGTTTCTATTTGATCATTTCAATAATCTATTTTAAATTTATTCATGGTGGATTTATTTGAACTTGATTTACATTTTTACTCATGAAGTTTTGGATTTCTTCATCGTTCTCACCCCCAATGATTTTTTTTTGTTTGTGGTGTTCCTTCATAACGATATTGACTCACACAAAACTCTTTATCTAGTATTCTACCAATATCCTCCCATTTGGATTTGTGTGGTGGTTTTCAACATTTCATGGGAGGTGATTTTGGGTGGCCAACGGTGCTCCAGGAGGATGTAGTGCTCAGTGATATTGATTTTTTTTATTGCTGGTTATGTTTGGGACAACTGGTTTGTTTTCAATCTACTGTGGTTATCAGTGATAGTGAAGATGGTGTTTTTTTAATTTTTTTAAAAATCATTCATGATGGTTTTGATGATTAATCTTTTATTGGTTTTGGTGTATTTCATGTTGTGTTGTGTTCTATTAAGGGTTTCTTTGGTGGTGACATTGGATTTTTGGGGGGAGCTCTCACTGACAGTCTAGTGGGGATAAGGTGTATAGGTCAGTAAGGGTTCGCAATATGAGGTGAATAGTCAACTAAGGTAGTGATGATGGTTTTAGTTTTGTAATTTTAAATTTTTTATTGATACATTATCTTTTTTCTCAATTGGTGGTGATTTGGAGTTCGTTGGTGTATTGATTGGATGATTGGGATGTGGTGAGGATCCAGATGGGAATCCCTCGGCCTGAGGCCTCTGCGATTTAAAACTCATCCTTCTTATTTTTTTTCAGGTTTTATGATTTAATTTAGCATTGTGTTATATTTTTTTAAATTGTAAATATCTACATATCTATGTTGTTACCATACAACATAAATTTCTAATTTGAAAAAAAATGGTTTTAGATGTAAGGTGTGTGTTTCTATGTGTGTTTGTTGAATGACTAAGAAGTTGAGGTTTTTAAAATAAAGAATCTATATGCTATATTTTTTTGTAACTCATTCCATAAGTTATTTAATGTGGAAGAATAAATAGTTATAATATTTTAAGGTTAATATTAATTCACATCTTATTTTTCAACATGATAGTCAATGTACTATAAATGTTTCAATGAATAATAATAAATATAAAAGAATAATGAACATTGATATTTAATATCATAGTATCTAGAAGCTTATGGTGGGAAATTAATTAAATATACAATATATTCATTAAAAAGAATGTATTTTAGATGTGTTCCTTATCCCACAGTTTAAGGATGATTACCACAATAGGATGTTAATTTTATGATTTCAGCAACACACATCTAAATGTTATGTTATGGTGTATGAGTTACCCCTTTCATTGTATTTTTTGATATTTTTTTAAAGGGGAGGGGGAATGAGAATGTAAATATCTTCATATTTATCTACTGATATGTTTTTACCTATTCATGTGTAGTATATATGTACATGTTTTTTTTCAAAAGTTGATATTTTTGTTTTTATCATTTCCCATGGGTGTGAACTATTATAAATGTTTGTTACAGTTCATGTATGATTTTTTCAGAACTAATTTTCTCTGAATTTTCTTGTGATAATTAAGTATTGATTATGACTTGATGATATGATTGAACAGTTTTTTTCAAGTGGTTTCTCATCATTATTTTTTGGCATCTGATCAATAGAAAGGGTTTTAGATATTTAGTTTTGAATAAAAAATGAATATAGATCACTATATATTGACATTATAGTATAATTTGGTCAATGAAATTGTTTTCTACCCTGCGTTCACTGATACTAGGTTAGAACTATTAAATAGTGGTCCATTACTATGAATTTAATGTTTGGTAGTGATTTATGTTCCATGGGTGACAATAAAATACAAAGGGATAGATTGTTGAGAAAAAGAGGTGTTGAGATGAGTTCCTGAGGAGTTAGATTAATAATTATTTGAACTGGATATGATTAATTATGATTTATTTTGATATCAATACAAAAATCATATTCAATATCACATTTTTGGTGAGGTGGTGGTGTTTATAGACTATGATGGATTATTATTATGTCTGTTTATAGTGATTTTATATCATAAATGGAGTCCATGTTGCAAGCTATTTAAATTATGTCTAAAAACATTACTAAACCGCATTTTAAAAAATACATTTTCCAAGAAAAACTTCTATTTATTTCAAATGGTAAATATTTTATTTAATGATTGTAAATAATCATTGAAATTATTTTATACATGTTTGGACCATATAGGTTTTCTTAATTTAGGAATTTTTATTCATACCTACTAATGTAATGAATATATTATAATGTCTATTTCAAAATAATAATATTTTAATAGAGTATCATGTTTCATATATAATTTATTTTTCTATCATAAAAAGATTTTAAATTGATTGAATTTATTTTAAAAATTAATATTCCATAAGTTATCATTGAAATATATTACTTCATACATAAAATATTTCACTATCAAAATATCATATTAAAAACTATAGTGAAATCATGTTAAAATATTTCTACTTAATCACATCTTCCTGTTCACAAGTATCATCCTCAATCTTGTGGTTTCACCACAACACTTTACTGTGTGATTTTTTTATCCTTTGAACTTTCTCCTTAAAATAAAATATATTCCCCAGATTATCTGTATATGAAATAAATTTCTCCAACTCTACCACCTCTAGATTTAGTATATGTGAGGGATCTGTTACATCCTTCTGTAAGAGGGATACATGGAACATATCATGTAGATATGTTAGGTTGGGTGGGAGTTCTAGAAAATATGCCTTAGGTCTAATGAAATGAAGGATATTAAAGGGGACTTTGTATCCTGGACAAAGCATTCCCCTCTTCCTGGATCTCATGACTTTCTTCCATGATGAAATAAGGATGTACACTTTACCACTAGCCTCAAACTCAAAGACTCATCAAAAGTTGCCTAGATTTTTCTAAAATTTTCATGGATTTCATGTGATGAAAAATAGTATGGACCTTATCTACCATCTATTTTGTAAGATAAGGTCCCATTAATTTCTATTCCCCAACTCCATTCCAAAATGTCATAGTTTGACACCACTTGATATACAAATCCTTATAATGATCCCTTTGAATGATTGAATGGAAAGTATTATTACATGAGAAATCTACTAGGGGAAGGTTATGATCCAAACATCCATGGAAATTTATTTAATAAGACCTCAAAATATCCTCTAGAGTTTTGATGCTTCTCTTGGAGTATCCTTCCTTTGGAGAGTTATAATCATTACTAAATATGGTTTATGTATCCAAGGTTTCTGGAAGGCTTCTCTAGAACCTTGAGGTAAACCTTAGATATTAACTAGATATAATAATGAGTTAAAAAAAATAAGTAATATTAACACTAATCTTATGTATATCAAAGACAATTTTTCAAGAGATAAATATTACTTAATGGAAAGGAAATGTGATATCTTTATAATAATATTGACTACATCCCAAATAGTGTTATTGTGTATAGATTTCCTAGGGAGTCCTATGACAAAATACATCATTCTATATCCAGTCTTCCAACTATTATGGGTAGTCAATGTATCACTCCATCAGAAATTTTAGATTCAGACTTTACTTGTTATGATACCAAGTATCAAGATACAAATTCCTCAACAACCTTCTTCATGTTATCCCAATAGATTTTTTACTTTAGATATTTGTACAATTGTATCGATTCGTAGATGAAGAGAGTATGATGTGATATGAACAATATCCAAATCTATATCATTTGGAACAATTACATGGGAAACATATCTATGTTATAAAACATATATATTTTTCTTTAGTAAAGTTGAACTCTATAATATTCACTTCAATTTTTTTATTACCTCATATACATTCTAGGACTCCTTGATCATCCTACGATTATATGATTGAGAAATTATTTGAGAAAGGTATGACAAAGAATCTTTTATTATTCAAATATCTATCCTTTTCAAGTATTATAATAATAAATCATTCTAATTCCATGTCATTGATCAAATTTATATATCTCTTCTACTAATTGTATTTGCCACTTTTTTCATTACTAGTATCATAATGGTTTGAGAATTAATAGTAATTGAATAGGTGTAAAACTATTTAATGGGATATTTTTAGATCCTTTGGTGTTAATATATATTTTAGGAACTTTTGATTGGTATATATTTCAAAAAATTTCATATAGATATAATGTCACAAAATATTTAATTAAAAGATAACTACAACAAACTGTAGATTGTGGGTAGGATAGTTCTAAAAATGAACATTCATCCTCCTTAATGAAATGGATATCAATTTACAATTATTTAAAAGTAAACATCAAAAACCACTCATTGATTCCTCATATTATACCATAAAAAAATCCCCACATGACAGTAGTGTATGCATTGGTGTAGTGATACACCTCTTTTTCAACTCCTTAAATTTCTCTTCACCTACACTAGTCTAGAAAAACATCACTTGTTTCTATGTTAGATTGGTTATTTGGAATTATAATCATGAAATTTTTTCCATAAATCATCGTTAATAGAAATTTATTCCAAGAATACTATTGATCTATTATTTTTATGATGTTCTAGGCCAAACCTCAATTACCTTTTTCAAAGAAGTGTATAAATATATCTGTCTTTTGGTGATAATATACCCTAATAATGATAATTCATTCATACATAAATGAACTTTAATGTAATTAATATATAGTTTATGCAAATACCATTAGAACAATATTGAAATAATCATAATGTGCCTCCTTTATCTTGGAATATATTTGAATATTACATATATATATATAATACCAATTTGTTTTAATGATAATACATAAATACTCTATTCAATAATTCTATAATGATTTTTGGATCACTAGTGAGACTAAAATGAATATTTTAGAACTCATATTTTTCATACCTTTTTGGAATGAAATTTTTGGGATTATCTTCTTTATTCTCACTTTTTTGGGCATATCATGATGAAAGGTCATTATTAGAGAAATATTAATCCACACATAGTTGATTGGATATATTGTTTATCCAAGTAAAGGAATAAATTATCATTATCATGATTTTTTATGATCACTTGATAAAAAATGAAGAGTCACATTAACTCATTCTTCTTCTTGATGATGAGGATTGGTGTACCCCATATTAAATTACATGGGTGTATAAACCCCTTATCCATATTCTCGTATAGTTTATTCCTCAACTACTCACATTAAAAAATGTCCATTAAATATAGTATCTTGTATATTGGAAAATATCCATGTCTTATCATGAATGAAAATTAAACCTATCATCAATGAGGAAGGCCGTAAAACACTTAATGAAGTATATCAGTATAAACCCTCATAATTTAAATGCATTCAGGCTGGATGAATTCATTAGTATCAATAATTTTATAAAGTCATGCATGCTTATAATGAAAAATATACATTCTTTAGATGTTGATTCAAGATATGGAGGTTGATTTAAATCTCTCTATATTTTATATTGGATATATGTATGAAAAGGAAATCCATTTTTCAATTTTATAAAATTATAAAAGAGGAAGTTTTAAATGTATTATGGGGAATATAATCACATAAATATGGATTAGGGATGGTTTATATGCGCAGGGTGCTATAATTGACCCATTTTTCATCTTCACTAATAGCTTAACATCCTTGTTTTGAGTGGGTTCTTGAATATTTATACCAAACTTTTCTGATAGCATACAAAGTGTAGAATTGGAAAACAGTAAACTATATATTTATTAATAAAAAAATATATTACTTTTCCCTACGTCTATTTTAGAAACCACCTTAGCAATTTTGAAGGAATGAGCTCACCCATTATCTGTCGATCTTAATGGTTATTATTTTCAATTTTACTCAACAAACCTTATCTTAGTGCATTGCTTAGTATAACGTCTATTTTCCTAATGTTTAATAATATAAAAATGTTTCATTGGTGAATTATGTTCTTCCATTATGTATGAGTATTTATCCTATAATGATTCACCAGCATGATTTCCTTTATTCTTGCACACTAAATCAATTTTAGGTCCCCTTTAGAAAATTTAAAGGATGCTTATTCACAATTTGAACAAGTGGGATGTCATACTTTCTTCCTATAATAAGATTTTTCTATCATACAACTAGTTTTAAACACAATTTTCATCTTTTTTCCCAATAAGATCCTTCATATTAATTGATAATATTTACATCTTTGAGGGAACATCGATAAATATAATCATAGTTATAAAAGTATTGAATTACACAATCATTTCATTGGATTTGATTTATCCGAAAACAATATTCATCAATATTACATTCAGATGGATTTGAAAAATACGAAGGAATATTAGGCATATATTGAGGAGTTTTCTCTATATGAACCTATCTAATTTTTCATTCTTTTTCGTGAGGATATGGAAATACCTCTACATTTTACATAAATGTGTGAAAGGAAATATTTTTCTAAAAACATTTTATGGAACTCTTCCACTCCACCACTTTTATAACAGCCTTAGGCTACATAGTTCTAATCAATGTCCTTCATTTATCAGCTTCTCCATCCGTACAATAAAACTCAAGTACAACCTTCACTTTCTCAAATAATTAATGTTTAGAGAAGATATTTTCAATAATATTAGTCTGTTTTTACATAAATAAAGGATTAAAATATTCATTTAATTATTGAGTCCTTTTTCATATAAAGATTGCAGTCACACCGTTCATATTCTTGTGGGGATTCAGATATTCATCTTTACTCATATTTTGGATCAAAATGTGATTTAGCTAAAAATGTATTCTCATGAAAATCTGGACTACTACCTCCACTAGGGTTGGCATCTCATCATGGAAATCATCATATTTCTCCTCTCAATGGTTAGTGACTTATTTTCCCTATTTCCATTGAATTAATAGAAATAAAAGTATAATTAAGGTTTATTATTTTAAAAATATTAAATATATATATATATTAACATTAAATAGATAACTCATAAATGAGATATATTTCTTAAATTGTGAATTTCTATGTTTCAATCATATTTATTCATGATCTATTTCATAATATAATGTATTATGGATTTTTTTCCATTCTTGGTGGCCCATAAAGATTTTTCAAATTTCCAAATAATATCCCCCAATAGTGTCTAACTGGGTGTGTAGTATGGTTTCTTATTGTGTACTAGGTACTTATCTATTAAAAAATTATCCACATTTTTCAAAGTTATTATCCCTATGTATATCTATAACACAGACACATATAAATGTAGTATCCTACATGGATGTATTTTCTTCAAAATCACTCTCTATATACTTCAAAAAATTCTTTGATATTTTTTAAAATCTAGGATTATAATTAGGTTTATACATGGACATATATTTTGGTTTTAATTAAATCTTTATTACCATTTTTTATAGGTAAATTAAACTTTCATATAATGCCCAATATTTGGACCCAATCCTTTTAACACAAATTATGTCATGATTCATAAAATGATTATCCATTAATAAACCACAATGATCATAAATATTTTGTGTCTTTGGAAGACTTCATTCATAATAAATTATTTCAAACTAAACCATGGAATCATATATTTATTCTACAAAGTGATATTATATAGTTCATTTTAGATCATCAATCTTTATATGAAAACATTGGGAATACCCAAAGAAAATTGATTTAAAATTCCTATTAAGGGAATCAGAATAAAAATGAAGTATATCATATTTGTAAAATTTATAACATGATATCATAAATGATAAGGAATGTGATTACTATAGTGTGAGAATAAAATAAATAGAATAGTATAGTATGGTCATTTTAACATAGTTAATTAGAAATTATATAAACATGAATAAAATATAACTCCCAAAACAACTGCACATGGTGGACAATGTCTATAGTGACCCAACCCCAAAATCCTAGAGCCATTGTCTACTCCCTTTTCATTCAAATGATTACAATAAATCAAATCCCAAAAGACCAAAGAGTTTAGCAGTATTGGTAAACTAGATACATACATGAGTCTTTTATTATAAATTCATACACTAATAAAATCAATTTTTCATTTTTTTAAGATAATAACCCTATAACCCCTTATCATACCCTTATATGTCTTTTGAAGTGATATTCATATAATCATGAAAAATGAATCAAAACAAGGGTGAGATTAAATTCTTATTATTGGTATATTATTATGGATTAAATAATGAATCAATGAGAATAGTCGATATAGAATGGTAATAACTGAAAATAAATGCCATTTAAATAAAAAAAATAAGGAAAAATGAACATGGAATGGTCCAAAAATTAAAAAACATTTTGTTTGATCAATAAACTAAAAATAAAATGAATCCATATAATATTTCATATTGAAAATATTATGGATAATAAATACTAAATAAATTTTTTTGGTAATTTATAATTATTTGGTTCCATGTCTCATGCACATGAAAAACAATATTGTTAAGACCATTCAAAATATGGTTTAAAACTATTGATAGAAACAAATTTAATTTGTGCCACTAATTGGATTAATGAAAACCTATTGATGCATTGAGGGGATATAAAAATTATGTTTCCCACCCATTAAGGAAAGTCCCAAGCATTCCTCATATTGAATAACCAAAATAAATCATATGACTTATCAACAATTTATATTGAATAAAGAATATCGATTTCTCAGTATTTTCCCATTTAATCAAATTACTATAAAATTAAACACCATATGTAGAAATGCTATATTATTTATACAATTAAACATATCCTTTAAAAATGATATGTGTAATTATAAGAAATTCATTGTCTAATGATTGTATGAAACTGAATATTACTAGGGTACTAAAAATGAATTAATTAAGTGAATTTCAATGACATCCTTGGACAAATAAATCATAAACCATACCAACTAATAATGGGTATTATATCAACAGAATATATCTAAAGTGGGGTAAAAATAAATGGTTTTTTCCTAGATTAATGAAAATAATATAAAAATATATTTAAAAAAATCATGAGGAAAATATAATTTTAATTATGAAAAACTTTTTGTAAAATCTATTAATTTGAAAATAAAATATTAAATAAAATTATATTAAAACTAACCTATTAAAAATCTTAAGGGGTATTAAAATAAAATAAATAGGGTAAATACATAGTAATTATATAGAGTAAAAGGAGATTCATTTTATGTGGTAAAAATGATAGAAATATGATCTGGTGAAAAATTGAGTAGAATATTCCATTAAAAAAATTATAAAAGACATAAAGGGTAAAATGTAATTAATTAATCATTATTAATGGTTAAAAAAGTGAAAACATTTTTAGAAAACACTATTTTCAGAATAATATTGGTTTTCTGACAAAAAATAAAATTGATGTCAGGTTTTCATTAAAAAAACATTCAAAATTATTTTGAGTATCAATGGGGAGTAAAATTATAATATTACATGGGAAAATTAATTAATAACCATAGCAGAATTTAATTAATGTTTTCATTATAAAATGATCAAATACTTTCTTCTAATGGAATTTCAATTGTAAACATACCCGAAAAAAATGATATTTTGAGGTTAACCCTTGAAAAGACTATAACATTGATGCAAGATTCTATCAATAAATAGATTATGTGTTTAAATGTAAATACAGATAAAAAAAATTTAAATAAAAAATATATAGTAAAAATTTACCTGACACATAATATTATAAAATTAACAGTGATGAGGAAATAATATATCAAATGGAAATAAAGTGTGTTATGAAATTAATTTCCCATTGGTAACATTTAACAAAAATCCCCTTAGAAGAAATAATTAAAATTTATAATCGGTATTCCATTATTATAAATAAATAAGTGATATTATATATCAAAATGGTTATTAGTTATACAACACAAAATAAGTAAGTGTTAAATAAGTTATTTTATATCCTGGGGGTAAAAATTCAGAAGAAAATATTTTAACCTGCTTTTCCTTTATAGATAAACACTGTTTAAATTCATGAATAATAGTTTTAAACATGTTAATAAAAGCTTATAAGACCATTTTAATATTTATTATGTCATGTATGATCTTATTATAATATATTATTAAAAATTGTTTAGTAATATTTTATTATTTTCTATATTTCGGTAGTCAATTTCCTTGTTTCTCAAGTATATTTTTGACTTATTACTTGTTATTGCAGTTTTATTTTAATCATATATAGTATGAAAACCATTATTTGAATTTCATATATATTCATCATATATTTATTCATAATAATATATAATATTTGGAGAGAAGAAATTTAGTGCACTATTCACTGATACGATAGGTCTTATGTTTGCAATAACAATATATTAAGTTATTTTTCATATTAAAAGAATTAAAATTAAATTATATATATACATATATCTATATATTATAATTAATGTATCATATTTATGTCATATATTTCATATAGTTTAATAAAACCATCCATTATGAATTCTATCTATTGCGTGAATGAAATACATCAGTATGAGGACACGGTTGTCCACACTTTCATAAACGATGTTATCATAGTTACATAAAATGGGAAGAATATGGTTATGTCTAATATAAAAAAGTAAATAAGAATATAGACATTTAAAAATAACATATATCATATTTAAACTATGATTCCATTATAATTCCTAACCATGATACTTTCTAAACGAAAAAAATTAAAATTCATCATTTGGTTAAATGGTAGTTTGTTATAAACACAAGTGGGAAGTTTGTTCCCCATTAAATAAAAATGTTTATATATTTATGTAAAAACCATATAATAACAATAAATTAGATTTTTTAGGATATTATTGTATTTATATAAGAATTTTATATGAAGATTTTATGGGGTGGAGAAATAACTTAAAACAAAATATATTAAGAAACGATGTTACATGTTTTTTGGGTAAGCCATTTTATATTTCAACAGAGGAAGTTTTTGGATGAATTTATACCAAAAAAAATTATTCTACGATGATGTTATTTATTTTTAGGATCTATTTTGTTATATATTTGTTGATCCAAATGGAATGAGATGTGTGAATATGTAGGAGGTGTGAGAGCCTTTTTATAGTGAAGGAGGAGTGACAATCTTGTAAATTTTTTAAAATGGATTTATACCCATGTTTTTTCAATTACAACTAGATCGAATAATTTTAAAAGTTTTATAAAATTGATTATATGGTCGATATATTTCCACCTTCTAGATTTTGTACAATTTTATATGACATTTTTGTCCTTACGTTTTAGGTTTAGTCCCTTGTTAAACAATTTTTACTCAAAGTCGCTATAATTAAATTTATTCAGATTCACTAATATTTTTTGTTAAAAACAAATTAGAACATATTATAATATATAAAATATTCTTATTGTTAATATAGAATCCATTTTCCACGTTATAATGAATGAATTATGAGAAATTAATTTATATTTCATCTCATAAATAGGATGACAAATTGTGTTTTTCAAGTAGAAATGTTCAAAAGTATGCTATGTTTTTATATTCCATTTCAAGGTTAAATTTGTAAAAATAAAATAGATTATATTTAATTGTTTATAATTTATGTAAGTTTACTTTAACAAATTAAAATATATTATAACTATATAAATAAATATGACAAAAACCGTTTTGAATTAAAATTCAGCATTTTTGACAATTCATCGAAAAAAGAAACTTCAATAAAAAATACTAAATAATAACCATAACCTAATGGTTTTCTTTAAATTTAGAATTGGACTCAATTTTTACATTTAAATTTTATTAACTTTCAGAATATAGAATTTAAAATTGGTTCTCCATTAATGGGAGGTAAAAATGCCTTTAGAAAAATAATGATTTATCTGTGAAATATTTGGTTTAATTTTATATAATGACTATGAAATATTTTATATGAATATAGAAAATATTTATTTGAATATACAATATTTTTATATTTCATTAATATAACTCTTTAATTGAAATTAATTTAATTTATTTGGATAAATCATCTTAGTGGGCATAAAAATTGTTTTAAATAAAAACATTCTCATTATATTCAATTGGTTCTTATATTAATTTCCCATTAATTTAAACCAATTAATTCATTTTATAATTTTTTAAACCATGGATTTTTATAATTAATTTAAAAATTTTCATAAATGATAATTTAAGGGCAATGTTATATATTGTTATAAATTTTATTATTTTTATTAATATATTGTTTCTCAGTAAAACTCGGTCATTCGTTTAATAGAAGATATAGAACATATTATATGTTTCATGTAACACAAGATAAATATTAATTGAGTTAATTTTAAGAAATAAATTTAATTTATTTAAAATAATAAATATATTTTAAAGTCTCATTATATTGAATTCCCTTACGAGCTGGTTGTTTCGTGTCATACATGCTATCGAAAAAATTACTTATTTTGGAATTTTTGGTTGTTACATTCTCCCTACAATAAGTAAATTTATTCCTCAAAATTTAAATTTAAACATGGAAATAATTTTTTTGATATATCATATTTTTATGTCCCACAATGTGAGAATGTTTTCTAAAATCTTCTTCTAGAAAATAGGGAATGGGAAGTATAATGTTCCCACAGACAAACATATAATTGTGTATCGAAGTATGAGAACATCTGTGGAAAGTGGAGATGGATAAAAGACTAAATATTTATAGGGAGTGACTTATGTATTAAATAAAAAAATTGAAGTATCAATGGAAATTTGAGGTCCTCAAATACATAAATCCAGGATGATTCAAAAATACCATCTGTAAAATAAAATTACGATATTCATGTAATACTATTTTGACCATGTTTCTAATTTTGAGTAACTACTTCTCTGCATATGAAGATAAATAAATAAATTTACATAACATATTTATATTAAAAAAATACCATCATTTTTTTGATTTGATCTATTTATTATTCATCCATTAATTCATGGAATGGATATCCGAAAATTAACATTTATTCATGATGCACTAAAAAAATATGTTAATGGATCATAGGGAACATAAAATATAGAATTGACTAAATATTTGACTTTAACTACTATCTAAATCCAAAATGGCTAACACATTGATCTCTATAAATACAATGTGATACAAATAGTTCATCATTAAAATTTATTCATTAAATTGTTCAACTAGAAACAATAACATATTAACCAGAAAATTGCCTATGAAAATGGTTCGCATTAAACACATATTGTCCTTCAGCCATGGGTTCAAGTCCCATAGCCTTTCCAGATTTGATGGGTTTTCACCAGGAATATAGTTTGTCCTTTTCAATAATAATTTTAATAAATATGATATAAATCCATGAAATTTATTCATTAAATAAACTTTTAACTAATTTATCACTAATAACTCAATAAATAAATAAATCAACCATTTATTTTTACATGGTTCCTTCTTTGGTATAGAGTTTATCCTATAAAGGTGGGAATTTCCTAAAATCAAAAACCATAGTGTGAGAACCATTTATCATTTTTAAAAAATGATATAATCCTTTTACAGATGTTTAATATTACCCCATTAATTTCAATCTATGAAATGATAATTTAAACCAAGGTAATTAATTTTAATTCCCCATTAAAATCCATCATAATGGAATGAAAAGAAAATGTGAATTATCCTAAGAATACCCCTAGTAAGGACAAACCAATTGCATTGTAGGGACCATTATTGTGTACCTGGTTATACTCGAGTGAGGCCTGAAGCACCATGTTATATTTTTTACCCCTTAGTGCATAAGTTCCAGAAACATGTCCAATTGTAGTATCCAGACAAGTATTTATTTCTAAAAAATACCACATTAACTCTACCATAGAAATATTCTATGATGTTCTTATATAATTATCCTCAATGTCTACCTTTGGGATATGTTATCTAATTTATTTTAACCTAAAGATATTTTACATGTTCACTAATAAACTTCCTATGATAGAAAATATAGGGAACTGTCCCTAAAATTACAAAGCCAATGTTTGCTATGAAAAAATTGGCATGATTACAATGAATAAAACCTCGAATGGCATAAGAATATAGTAGTATTGGTAAACTTGATACATAATTGATACTTTTATTACAAATGAATAAATTAATATAACTTTATATTTTTATATCTTTTGAGGACAATAAGTTTATTCCCACATAACATACCATTTCATATATTTCATATTACACTTCATAGAGTCCTGCGGAAGAAACAAACTAACGGTGATATTGAAGGATTAGTTAGGGTAAAGTACAATAGAATCAATATTGAATTAATGAAAATAGTTTATTTGGAAAGTTATTGATAGGAAACACATTCCAAATAGTCGTAGAAAATGAAAAATAAATACGAGAATATTAGAAACTCAAAACACATGCTATTTAATCAATAAACTAAGAATAAAATGCATCCATAGACATTGTCATAGTGAAAATATCAAGGATTATAAATAGTAAATCAAAAATAAGGGAATTAATAATTATTGGACATCATGTCTCTAGAATATGAAAACATATATCATCAAGTCCATTCAAAAAGTTTTTTCTAAACAATATGTTGAAACTTTTAATTTTCT
Organism: Viscum album; assembly: GCA_963277665.1. Lineage (NCBI taxonomy): Eukaryota > Viridiplantae > Streptophyta > Magnoliopsida > Santalales > Viscaceae > Viscum > Viscum album. The sequence continues at coordinate 825,672,160 of OY728123.1, forward strand.
CAATATATTTTTATCATGAAAAACTGTCGATGCATGGAGGGTTAATAAAAATTATGGCCCTCCGCTGTCATTACCCTTCCATAGAATTACTCATATCAAATAATCAAAACAAATAATATTCCTTATCAAATATCAATATTGAATAAATAATATGTATTTTTACATATCTTCCTAGTAAATAAAATAACTATCAAATTAAATAACATATGTATAAATGGTATATGGTTTAGTAAATGAACATATCCATGATATATTAATTTTATAATTAGGGTAAATTCAATGTCTAATTGTCATAAGAAACTGAATAGTTCAAGATGACTAACAAAGTAATGATGTAAATTAATTTAAATAATGTCCTTGAAAAGAATTCACCATAAACTATGAATAAAAATAATAAGGATGGATTTAATAAATCAAATCCTAGATGGAGTAAATTTAAAGGGTTGTAGTCATTTATTAATGAATATATTATAAAAAATATTTTAAAAACATTCATGAGGAAAAAAAATTAGGCTACGAAACTATTTTTAAATACTTATCTAATAAAATCACTTTTTACAGAACATAAATAAATTATTAACCTTTTAAACATTCAAAGTAATATTTAAATAAATAATAGTAATGAAATCTGTAATTGTCATACAAGGTAAAAAAACGTTCCTTTTCCATGTTAAAAACGATATAAAATATCCTTTTTTAAGAAAGAGATAATAATAATACTTTAAAAACAATAAAAAATAAAAAATGATAAAAATATATTTAGTAAATCATTTTTAAATATTTATAACATTTTTGAAAACCATATTCAAAAATATTTTTTTAAAAGGAAATAAGTTCTCTAACTAATAAGAGAAATGATATTGAGTTTTATTAAAAAAAGATTTATAAAAAACATTTGTACCAAAGTGGAATAAAGTAGACGTATGGAATGGAAACTATCATGAATAACAATCGGAGAATGAAATTTAATAGTTTAATAGAAAATTACCAAATAATTTCTTGTAATATAAATTCTAATGTAAACAGTGAAAAACAAAATTAATCTTTGAAGTAAACTATGGAAACGACCATAACGTTGAATTGAAAAAAAATTAATTAATATATCAGGTGTTTCAAATGTAAATTCAAAAAAACAAGTGAAAATACAACATATATAGTAAAAATATATCATATGCATAAAAAAGAATATTAATGGAAATAATGAAGTAATATAATTTAAGGAAAAGAAATTTGGTTATGAAATTCTTTTCCACTTAGTACCTTTTAACCAAAAAACATCATACAAGAAAAAATTAAATTGAAACTCATAATACCATGAATATAAAAAAATTTATGATATAATATACCTAAATTGTCATTAGATACACTACACAAAATAATTATGTGGGAAATATTGCATTTTTTCTCACAAATATAAAAATTGAGATGAAATTCCCTAACCTTATGTTTACTTTAGGTGAATTTCCTATAAATTATGGTATAATGGTTTTAAACATTTTAATAATTAATATATTAACCATATTAATATTTATGATATCCTATATGGTCTTTTTAAAGTATCTTATTACTCATTTTGAAGTAATCATTCATTATTTTCAATATTTTTTCTAATTTCCTAGATTGTCAAGTATGTTTTGAAAAGTTACATGTTTTTCATATCATGGTTTAATCATCTATAAAAATTTAAACCATTGTTTAAATATAACTACTATTCATTATATATTTATTTATAATGATCATTAATATTTTGAGATATTAAATGTAATGTAGTGTTCATAGATATGGTAGGCTGTACATATGCATGAATGATACTTTCATTTATTTTTTATATTAAAATAATTAAAATTAAATTATATATATATATATATATATGTATATTATAATTATCATGTAATATTTTTATCATATATGTCATATATTTTTATTAAAAACATTCTTTTTTATATTCCATGTAGCTTGAAATAATCATATCGCTTTGAGGAGGTGATAGCCCAGACATCCATAAACGATATTATCATATTTATACAAAATATAAATCATAATGTTATTTTTTAAATGAAAATTAAATAATAATAAGGAAATTTAAAATATAATATATATCATATATAAACATTTATTCCTTCCTAAATCATAACATGACAGGTGGTAAAAAAATAAACTATCATCATTTTGTGAGGTGGTATATCTTTATAGAAATAAATTATATATTCATTACCCATTATATGGAATTTTTTTTGTGTGTAGGTAAAACCATTAGAATAAAAATATATTTCTATATTGAGGATAATTTTGTATATAATCATTTAATAATATTTTATCAGGGGGAGGAGAATGAAAATAAAACCAAACAACGTCAGGAATGATGTTACATCTCATTTACGTGACTCCTTTTGGTTTTCAAAAAAAAGGATTTCATATGTGGATTTATTCACAAAATTGAGGCTTATTAGATGAGGTGAGGGATTTTGAGGAGATATTTGGGAAGATATTGGTCGAGCTAAAGGGATTTAGAAGTATGAAAAAGTTGAAGGGTGATTGTCTTTTTATAGTGGAGGAGGAGTGGAATTCTTATAAAATTTCTAAAAGGTAATTCTACCAATGTGTTTCATTTGAAATATGTCTCTAATAATGAACAAAATTATACAAAAGGGATTATATGGTATACCTATTTCTATAAAATTATTTTTTAACATGTTTATATATCATTTTCCCACATAATTTTATGGTTTACTCCCCTGTTAAGTTAAATTTTCCCATTATCATTGTAATTATTTTTAATAACATTTACTAATATATTGTTTTCAAAAACTATGTAGAACATATTAAAAAATAATTGTTATTATTTTAAATATTTAATTCATTTTTAAAAATTCAAATCACATAAGTGGAAAAAATAATTTAAATTTAATCCCAAAAATAAGACAATAAAGAATGTTTTTAAAGTAAAAATGTTCTAAAGATTGTTATGTTTTAATATTAAATTTCAAAGTGAAATAGAATCAAATTATTTAAATTGTATTAATTGGATTATAAAGGATCTAATGTGATTTTAAATTAAAAATTTAATATAATTTATCTTTATAAATAAATTAGACAAAAAAGCTGTTTGGAATTAAAATTCTATATTTTCCATTATCCGTAAAAAAATGAAACTTTGAAAAAAATAACAAAAATCAAGACTAAGAAAATTTTGATATTTCTCATAAATAATAATTTAATTTTAAAATATAATTTTTTTAAAATTTCAAAAAAAAAAAAAAAATAGGTTATCCATTAAAAGGCATTAAAATTGATTTTATAAAATAGTTTATTTCTATGTGAAAGTTTTGGTTTTCTCTTATCATAGGACTATAAAATATATTTTAGGGATTTAAAACATATTTTAATGAATAGTATATATATATATATATATTTCATTTATATCACTCAAAAAGTTAATTAATTTAATTAATTATGATAATGTATCTTTGTGGGAATAAAAACTGTTTTCAATAAAATCATTCCCTTTATATCCAATTTGTGATAAAATTCATTTCTAATTAAATTGTATCCAATGAATTTATTTTATATTTTTAAAAACCATATATTTTCATAATTTAGTTAAGGATATTCCTAATTTCTAATTTAATGAATAGGTTTTATCCTGTTGTAAATAATAATGTCATTAAACATATAATGTTGGTCGTTAAAACATAGTCTTTCATAGAACGCAAGGTATCAGAGGAAGTATTTGTTGCATGTAATGAATGCTAACTCATAATTTCATTCATTTCAGTATATAGTCTAAATATTTTTAAAATATTATTTATATTTTAATGTCACTAGAGATTATATTTCCTTACATGTTTGGTTTTAAGTGTCATACATTCTATCAAATACAATGTTCTTATTTTACAATATCATAGCATTACAGAGTCCCATTTTAGTTTATGTTCACTACCTAATCGTGTACATGACATCACATGAGACTAAAAGATTAACCATTTTTTATAGGGATATATAATTATATACCCACCCATCACATTTATTTCATTTACATTCATATGAGTTCCACATAATGATACTAATCATATGTCTTAAACATAAGAATTACCCATGGAAAGTAATGAGTTGCATAATCTTATCTCACAATATAATAATATGCGATTTAGCAAGGAATGAATATGATAGATGGTCATAATGTGGGTATTACCCATTAAATGAAATGGATAATAACCTAGGTAAGCATATGAGATATATATATATATAATTTAGAATCATTCCATAACATTAAATAGACCAAAATTGGGTTTGATAGATAATGGTCAATACCTAAAGAAAATGTTAGTAAGAAAGACCCCTTATCTCGAGTGTGATTTTTCATGTGTGTTATTCATGTTTATGAATAATAAACTTAAAATAATTATTTTTTCTTATTAGGAAAGTTTTATAGTTTTATTTTTCCATTTATTTTAAATTTTACCGTGTCATATTAAATTATTTAACAAATTAATTTCACATCAGATGTTTTAATGGTAAAAACAATGTCCAAAATCACCTTATTAAGTTGACTGAGGTCCAATAAATTATAAATTAATATTCTCTAGAATGATAAATATTACATAATTATAATTTATATATATATATATTAGTTTTATAACAACCATAAAATATGGTTATTAAAAATTAACTATGTTACAATCTTTGAAACGATAAGTCGTATATACACATGAGTAATGTTTTAATTTTTAAAATTTCTCTATGTAAAAATGGTTAGTGTAATTTTTTTTATTTATAAGATTATAATTATATAATAAATATTATATTATATTTTTAAATTACCTTAAACATATCATCCATGTAAAGTGGTAAAAATAAAAATCACATCGCTTCGTGAAGCGGTATTCCAATATACACATGAATGACATTATAAATTATTTAATGAAATATGTTATAAGAAATAATATGATATATTTATTTTTCATAATTTCTATTTTTCAATTAATATAATAAATTAAAATAAAATTAATTATTATTATCTCTTATATAAACCATAATTCAAAATCATATTATATAACATTATGAGACGATATTATATCATATACAAGAACGATGTTATTGTATTATATACAAAATGAAAATAAATAATGTATATGTGACATTATAGTTAGATATGTATAATTATATTATAAATATAACACATTTAAATTAAATACGACATCATATCTATATGTGGGAAGGGATATGGAAAATGAATTACATCAGCTTGTGAGGCCGTAGTCTATTGTACAAACGATCAGAATGATCATTTCCTTGTTTAGGGATAAACTGGCCTTTTTATGTTTAAGAAAATAACATAAAGAATATTTATATTTAATATAATTATTTTTTTGCACCAGAATGGTTAAATATTATTTGATGGATGTAGATGAAGAAATAAAATAAAACGTTGGGTCAAAGATGTTACCTCTTAGTTAGAAAATGTTTTCGGGTTCCACCAAAAGGCATACGAGGTTTCTTATTAGAAAAAATTCTTCTAGGATAAGGGGATATATTTTTGGGTTTTATTTGGGTAGGTCTTGGAAAAATATTTATTCTCTAAGTGTCAAAAATAGGGGAGATGGGTGGAATTTTATATGTTGGGTGAAATAATACACCCGTAATTTTTGTAAAGAATTAATTCCATTAATAGTTTTCTTATTTCACAAGGATAGAAATAAACCAGAATAGAACATTAGAATATATAATTTCAGAATTAGACCATAAAATTTTAATTATACACGTTTTCGATCATTTTTAACCGTTCTATTTTTTGTCAAAAATATCGATAAACACTTTTTTACATTAACCATGGAAAATAATGTTTATAGTATTCACAACTCATTATTACAGAAAATTAAATTTACCTTATTAAACCATAAAACTTATTCTAATTCCAAATATGAAATCCAATTTTTCAAATTCACTTATATAAGTGGAATAATTAAATCTAAAATTAAATTCAGTTATTTTTAAAAAATATTCTTCCCACATAAAAATATTCAATAGTTTTTAATTATTTTATATAAAAATTCAATATGAAATTTATTCCAATGATGTAATTTAAAAAAATAAGTATATAATTTAAATAATTTATTTTCTAAAACCATATAAAAATAAAATTTAATTTTTAATAACTTTTAAAAAATTGATAGTTTTCAATAAAAATAGTATTTTAATTATTCGTCAAAAGATAATACATTTTATAAAAAACACAAAAATTATTTCTAAGATGAATTTAATTTCATGATTTAAAAAACATTATGTTCATATTAATTTTTTTAAAATAGGTTTAAATTAATTTTAATTAATGTGTATAAATCTCTACTAAACCTCATTTTAGAAAAATATTGTTTGACATTAAACATTTATGTTTTATTCTAATGGTACATATTTTAATTGTAAAATTAGAAAACCATTGAATTTTTTTAATACTGTGTAAAAATAATAATTTCTCATAAATTAGCAAGTCTTATTTATACCCATAAATAAAATAGCTATGTTATAATGTAAATGATTAAATAATAATATTTTACTAGATTGTCACATTACATTAAATCCGGGTGTTACATGTATTGTGTGGTATTGAAAATATTGTGTTTATTTAAAAAATATATTTTTTATATTCTATTGTTGTTACACTACCACCATGGTTGGCCATGTTTTCTCCTTGATCAAAAAGATATAATGGGATACTAGTTGGCCTTTCCTTGGATTCGTCCTTAGAACTCATTTACTAGTCCTGGTCTCCCTTATAGATTTTTATCATATTTATGAAACTAATTCATAATTTCATCACAATGCAGGTGAAGGATAATTAATCTTCTTTTTTTTCTCGACGGGGGAAGAAACATTTATTCATAGATGATGGTGTTTTTGGCATATCTAGATAATAGTGTATGTTGGGTTTATTGGGAACAAATAACGTCTTCCTCATTAAAAGTCAAGGGAATATCATATTTGAGGCATCTAAGGTATATAAACCAATGAATCCCATGACTATAACTTGGTAATTTTTACTAATGGAATAATATATCAATTTATTTTATCCTCAGAAATCTCATGTTCATTTCATGAGGTAGATATTCTAAAGAATTTGGAGGGGGTAATAGAATTAGTGTCTTCTAGGGGCATGGCCACAAATGTATCATCTTGTGGAGATTAATTTGTCATATATTTAACATATTATAGATAAATTATTTTAGAAAAATTAATATCTAGTGGAAGAAGGTTAGTCATATATTTTTCAAATTTTGGAGACATGTTGGACACTGATTTAATGTCTTATGGAAATAGATTGGTCAAAGGATTAGCATCTTCTGCAGATAGGTTCATCCAAGATATAACACCTTGAATAGATAGGTTAGTGGAGTTATAGTGTATTACCTTGGGGAATATCGTGACACATTGGTTTCATCACCTACATATTGGAATATAGATGTATTATTGGTGGTGGGAGAGTGTTTCCCCTCATGGGGAGGTGTATAGTAACACTATGGAGTTTTAGTGTTCTAAGTGGAGGAGCGGGGAGATGTAGATTTGATAGATGTATTAGTGTACAATAGCTGAAACTCATGTAGATATCCCAGTTGTGTCGATATTTCAGTATTAAACCTCGTGGATGCATCATATGTAACCTATTAAGAGACAATGATCAAAAACCATGTAGTTTGATTCCATAGTCAATGGTTCTTTTTTGGGACTAGTTCACATAGTTTAACATCATGTGGTAAAAATGCTCCAATCACTAATGCTGAAAAAATAAGGGATCGTGTGGGATTATGTATATGAATGACCTATGTTTGGGAGATTTGTATTAGGTGTAGAGTTTCATCTTCAGTGGGTAATTTTATCCCACGATGGTGTAGATATTATGCATTCGGGATGCCCGATTTATGAGGATCATTTCATGGTGGGACTGAAGGTTTTACACCACGATGATCATATATGGGGATTCCTGTGTCCATCTCATAAGGTTGGTTTTAATCTACTATCACATTATTGTAATACATGAGGAATCATGTGTTCACCATATATGGTATGTCTATAGTATAACATCATATATTTAGAAAATTATCATGCAGTTTAATTTCATATGACTAAAATATTAGGATATGATGTGTTATATCATATTTCATTGAAGTGGTATGGGTCAATTTCAATGGAGATAATTTCCAATGTGTATAAGATTATATGATTCTAGGACTCCATACCATGAAAGTTGGTTCGTTTCCCTTGATTATTCCACCTTAGGTCTGATGCAACTATAGAACATGAACGTCTAGGTGGTCCATGGCATAAACGGTTCCTTGGTGAAGTGTAAAATGGGATCTATATGTTTTTGTGATTATTTTTAATATCATGAGGTATTAGGGTTTTCATTATTAGGTGAAAAGGGGGATGAAATCATCCAGGATGTATAAAGAGTTCAGACATAAAGGTTGGTCACATGGGTTGAATAAGTGAACGTGGAATTTTGGTCCCTATTGGAGTAATTATATTTCACCAGAGTAATGAACTAGAGAAAATTTAGTTTGTTAGAATGAGGATTTGTGTCAAGTACCTGATGGTTTTTGTTTTCAAACCTAACATTTCAAATTAATGTTTCTTTTCATGAACCATTGGTTCTAGCATAGGGACTATGCATAAACCTTAGGGAAATATGTTAGCACAACATCTAGTGTTGCTTAATTCTTAGGATTATGCTATGGAATCCTCTCTTTCATGAACCAACGTGTCCTTTAGAAGATGTTTCATGATAAAATAAAAAACACAATCTAGGAAATGTTTGGGCTCATGTGGGGTAAGTTGTGTGAGTTCTCTACAATTTGGGTATAATAGAGATCTAGAGTTTCATGTTTTCATGGAATAAGGGGTTTCTCAAGTTAGAGTTGATTCTTATAATTACATGATTAGTAAAAAAAATTGGGTAATTTTCTTTTTATTTCTAAAATGGGAGGATTTGGGCACACAACTCTCCTTGGGTTAGGCAAAATTGTTTCACTCATAATATAAATTTTTCATAAACAATGGGAAATGAAAGTCTATTAAACAATGAAACCATTTTTATTAAAATATTTTACATGCTAGCATTCAAGGTTATGATCAATGGGAAAATATTTCACACCAAGAAAATTCATGGGTCTAGGTCCCTCAAATGGGCTTGAGAATCAAATTTTGATCAACATTTCCTTTCACAGTCAAGTGAGTTGTGTTATAAAATAGAGAGTTGTGTGTTATATCCATAAGTTTCATGCCTTTTCATCTTTGGAACCAAAATGATATCTTATATTGGGTTGTGTCTTTATTTTTGAGAAAACCCTGATCCTATATTTATGATATTTTCTGGAACCTAAAAACCCCCCTTATGTAATTGGAGTTTTTGGGGAACCATAATGATGAATTCCATGGAAAACAATGAGTCCAGGATAGTTTTCCTACTGTAGCACACAACATTTGGTCAAGGTCAAAAAAACTATTTTTTCATGCACACAACCTATGGGGTCGTTCTAATCAATATTAGAATAAGGGCCTTGTATTTTCACCTAAATTCCATGCGTTATAATATATATCTAGTGTGTTGGACCAAATCCTTTTATGTTAAATCCCTATCATCAATCAATGATTCTCATGAAATTCCTACTTATGATACAAACATAAACACATAAAATGATATTTTTCATGAAAGATTCTATATTTTCATGAAGTAATATATTTTTCAAGAAACCATTGTCAATTGTATGAGACCACCATTATCAAAACTATATATACTCAGAAACTTTCAAAATAGTTGATCAACATTAAAAATTCACTTCTATTTCTTATAGTGTGGGTGAAATGATCGAAAATCCTAATATTCCATAGGCTATGAGACTTATTTCCGAGAAAATAGAGCTAATGGATCTTCTAACATAATCCTATGTGGTGTATTTTCTATTTAATTAGTGTCCAATGTAAAAATTTATGTTAATGTATTTTGGGTTTATCATGGAAATGGAACAGTTTAGGTCAGGGTAGAAGTTCTCTCAAAATGGTTATCTTAAAAAATAGAGTATTATTGTTTCTGACCATTGGTAAAATGAGGGAAACATTTTTTTATCTACACCTGGAGAAGAAGGACATGAATAGTGATAAAGGAACATCAAGAATAAAAATAATTTCTTAGCCACTATATGAGCATCATCCAGGGAAATATTCCAAAAAACAAAAGGGTCTGGTATAAGTATTTGGATCTAGAAATAATAGAGAACCTCCCTAATGATTGGGCATAGTTGTACAAGGTACACTTCAATTCTTACGAGTATGTGGACCAACTAAAAAATATATAATTTTATGAAGAAGTGTTTTAATCCTAATTTAATGTTTAAAAATAACGAAATTTGTTTCCAAAGCTCCTCAGTCGGTGGTCCCCATACAGCAACACTTTCTAACTCTATAAAGGGGTGGTGGGGATCAAAATTTGGGATCATTATCACAATAGTTGAATCTTCGTGATGTATTTCTAGTATGATTCATTTCTCCCAAAACCTAGTTATTGGAGAATAGAGATTAAATCCCCCATGGTAGTGAAGAACCTTTAGAACAAGTGTAGTTGGGTTATTAGGCCCCAATACCCCCTTCTACAAAGATATACCATTAAATACATGGTTTGAAATTTTATTTAGTGCCCATGTTCTAATGATTCCTAGATGGCTAAATCAATTTCTAGTGGCATGGAAGAGGATATGTTCATTTCAGACTCTTGGATCCTATAGGACGTTCACTACTAGGAATTGGGTTACACAGTGAAGGGTTGGAAACCAGTGGTCTGATATACATCATTCCTAAAATCATTACTATGTGGTTGGTTGATGTTAGTCATGGACTCCATGATGGGATTATTCCCTAGGATTATAGGGATAATAGAAATCCTATAATCTAGAAATTGGGTAACCTTAGGGGTCCCTTCCCTAGAAAATATTTATATTCAAATAGGGTATGATTTAATTGGAGAAATATATAGGCACATCTAATGTCCATTTTAGTTCCTTCATGGGTAGATCATTGAAAAAAATAAGGGGTATGAGTTCCCAATTTTTTTCCTCCCATGAATTTCGAGTAATAACATTTTCTCTTCAATGTTTCTGCTTTCTACTAGTAACACACACTGAGGATAGAGTGATATTGAATATTAATAACTATAAGAGTTTTTAATTTAATCTATCCCCTCCCTGCTGTTGATATTGATAAATATTTAGAGGGGATGATAGAGCACATGTTATTTTTCTAGGCTCCACATGTTTTTCTATTAGTCATGAGGATTGAAATAAACACATATTATGAACTATAAAATCCATCCCAATTTTATCATAAATTTATATGCATCTAGTAGATGAAGAAATAGATATATATGGTGGAATGTGAGGAAATTCATAATTATGTTCGTCATGATATATGGTGGAATTATTTTCTTAAGTAACCACAGATATTATTATAATTCCACACATGTGTTTGAAAACATAAGCATCAAATAGTTATTCACATCATATGGTGGATTTATACCCATGGATGATATAGAACCAGTAGGTAATGAAGGTGAAACCATCAAGTGAGCTTCATGAGAAACATTATAGTAGACATACTGCTCTTCAGAGTGCATTGTATGAATTATGGGATCATTCCAGAGCCTCTGTGGCATTTCAACCTTTAGTTGTACCTTCACCTCATGGTGGGGTAGGGCTCCCTCAAAATCAACCTCACGAAGAAAGAGGTGATCTCTTATGTGGGGTCAATTTGGATTGGGGAGGCCCAGGGGAAGGATGTTTTACTATTTGGTTTAATATACTCATACTTCCAACTTCCTCAGAAAATATAATACTTATAGAATTTTCGGTATTTCCGACATGATAAGAAATCTATGAAGGATGTTTATACATGAGTGGATCAATCTTCTGGAGGGTGGCCTTTCATGGATTATGGAACAGTTGAGCTTCCCATGTAGGTTACACTATCTAGAAGACATAGATTCCTTCACACACTTGTCCGGCAATGGTGAACCCCCTAGTATAACGGATGATAAGTATGGGACCTAAGGATTCAATCTCTACCAATATGCTTTCTCAATATATTCTAGACCCGGATTTCAACAAACATGGATCTAGGGATGAGGAGTCCAAGGGCTCTGACGTAGACATGGAATGTTTCCAAAAAAGTAGAGTGGTCACTCATCAGGATGATGGATTGACCGAGATCTTATTTGGTGAAGTGATTATTTGTAATTTTGAATTATAGATTTGTTTTTTATAACATATAACCTATATTATTGAATAAAAATTGATATATACATGTATAATCAAGTGAATTCTGATGATGGTGATGATATAGCCTTAACAGACACTGATGAGTCTATATCGGGGTCTTCTCCCAATACACCAATGGAAGAAGAATCAATGGTGAAATATAGAGGTGAATATAATGATTCATAGTTAATCCCTGTCATTAACTGGGTACCTCATATGAAAATTCCAATTGTTTCTCCACATGTTGGTGGGTGAGGCCTCATGGGACGACTGATCATTGAGATACTCATGTATTTACGATGTGTTTTTTTTTGAATCCCATATATCTTGTTCCTCCTAGAGATTGGATATGTGACCACATATGCCATATTTACCCCATTTCCCTTCTATATAATTAATAAATGTGTTTTTTAAGGTTCGTTAGGAAGTTTTTTTGGTTCGGACTAGCACCAAAAGTAATCCAAAGGTCTAATTCTTGTTCTAGGCCTTTGATGTGGAAATCCATCAATACCTCTCCTCATATAAATATATTTTTTCCCAAGTTAAATTTACCTCACTTTTTGATATAGGAAAAACTATTCAAGAAACCTTTTTCGAGATCATTCTCATGGTAATGAATCCTCAAAAACTGAGCATGGATGAAGGGAATAATAAAATTAATACAAAAACTGATCCAAGTCTCTAGGATCCATTCATTACGGGTGGGACAACACTTATCATAAAATTTTATCCCATTTTATATGTGGATATGGTTGCGAGAGAGGTGGATCATGATGAGGGTGGAGATGCTTCTATAAATGAAGAGTCGAATAAATATATCCCTCAACTAAATGTGGATACTAACACATATGAGAAGATACCCTAGGAGGACATTGATCTCGTGGTTCTCAAATATTTCCCATAATTTGATATTACACTTTCAAATGATCTAGAAGCCTTTATGTTGATGGTTGTTGAATAAAATCATATTTTTCGATGAAGGGAATGGATATTCATTCCTAATTTCATCACACACATCTCAAAGGTGGAGCTAGTGAATTGTATAGGGTCCCTCATCAACTACGTGATGAACTTGAGCACTAGAGGGGTGGATTATAATGATCTCTATGAATATTTCCCTGATTACCTCACTAATAATCTATTTATGGAGAATTAATAGTTCGATGCCTCTAGGAACAAAGAGAAGTATTAAGTTACTAAGGCACTACAGGAAGGTTAATAGGAACATGCACAACCAGATGAGAAACCGTTGAATAATAAAGACAACATTATTTCTAAAATGGATATTATTTTATAATTAAGGGCCTAGTTGGTGGTGGCTGAGGCTTTGGCTTCATGGGTGGAATATCCAGATGATGAGTACCGATTTGAAAATTATAGGTTTTATATCAAGATCCATGTAGTCTACCCTATAGTTGAGGAGGAAGAAGAATATATTTTTATGTAGGAAGAATCCCAAGATGAAACTCACCATAGTCTGGGTCTGCTAGTGTTCTTGATTTATGATGTCAAGCGCTAGGGAGCGCTTCCCCTCTTCCCTTCCTGTTTATAATAAATAATGGAGAGGCTCTAATATTTTGTTGAACCACCTTTCTATTACCCATGTTTTTATTAATTAATAAAATTTTTGGTTACCATACCTTTACGAGCCTCCACTATATAAATGATATAATGAAACATAATCCTGTAAGTCTATACGAGTCTGGATTGGTGAGAAAAACACAAGGATAATAGAAGACTGGTCGTGTAGATTAGATTGTCAGCTAGAGAATGAATGTTATGGGTTAGAATTGTTCACTAACAATTAAGGGTGTCCTTATAATGAAATTATTTGATTGAGGGTGGATCTCTACAAAACAAAATTCACTTCCCAACATTCATAGTTAAATGAGTGGGTAATTCCTTTGGTGTTTGATTCTATAATAATTAATGGGAAGGATGATGGATGTGGGATTAGACACCCAAAACCTAGAACACAAAAGGGGGTGACCGGATGATAGATGATGATAGATGACCGTATTTGAGAAAAATATTTAGTTAGTGTACAATCATATACGGGGGAAAATAATTTAGGGTTATTCATTGGCCATGTTCAAATCATATGACCTATCAAATGTCATTGGATGTCTCCTAGAGAATTCTCCAATGATAGTAGGTGATCTAGTGATGCCATACAACATTGAGGATGGGGGAATGTTTAGACATTTAAGATGATGGGGATCCAAATACCAGAATATATGAAGCATTAAAATGAACTAAGTAAATATTAAAATGGATTTCAACACTCTTGAGATTATGCCACTATGGTTATGAGAAAATTGGGTGAGCGTATATGTCTAATAATGTGCCAAACTCCTCAAAATAATGGAATGTCATATTCATGATTAAAAATGGTCGAAGGATTCAAATGGTGTGGTAAGTAACTAGAACAAAATGTGGAAAAGGTTCCCTTTGTTGACATACTAAGATACTTCATAGTTTCACATTGTACAATACAGATAGGAGGCATGGAGTTTTATTTATTTTATTAAGGATGTTTAACATAAATTATAACATCATACATTATGTTTATGATTTCAATAGTTTATGGTTATGTAACATTAACCCTGATTCCAGATATTTTATCTTCATATGTTCCATAAATTCATATTAATGTTTAATTCCTTTTGAAGAGGACATCTGAACCGATGTGAATGGAGGAAGGATTTGTTCTTTGGACCTAACTTTTTACAAATCTAGTGCTTATAGAGATCATATTCTAGAATTTTTTGGGATTTTGGTGGGTCTCTCTTTTTTTAACTCTTTATTTACACTATCATTTTACCCAATTCATATGGGTGAAATGATGGTAGGTAGTTATACATTTACTCAAGGTTCCTCCTAATGGGGTGTTCTGATTGATTGAGGTATGATCCTCTTTCCAAGGGTAGATTATGTTCATTCTAGTCATGCAATATATGTTTATATTTAGGACCATATGGATAAGATTATGTATGCATAAGTGGACTTGAATCCTATATTAAATACATAGAGTCTGGAGGAAGATCTCATGTGGTAAGGAAATCACTATAGACATGATGAGAATAAATGGATAAGGGGATTTGATACCACAATATTTTTTATATTGTTTATGGCCATATTGTGTGGACTATCTCTACATGAGTGTCACACTATCTATGTCCTTCCATAAGGAAATTTCGAAAAGAACCTGAAAAAGAAAGAGAAAAATTTTCTAGTTGGGCCTAGGATATGTGATATATGAATCACTACATATCGGATGACATTCATAATGAAGACACATATAGTTCTAACAAGTAGAATGATAACTGACCATTGTTGGAGGTGGGAAGTCCTCTCAGGTGAGGATGTGAAACAAATATTAGGTATTAGATTCTAAATCACCAAATTGGTGGAATACTAAATATGAATTGAGGGCCATAGGGAGTTAGTTTCTCATGGAATAAGGTCATAATTCATAGAAAATAGATATAATAGAAAGATTTATGAGAAACTTGGGAGTTTGAATCCCAATGTGAATTAGGTCCTAGAAGGACCTAGAGACAAAACAAAAGTCATAAATTTTAGACCATGGATATTGTGGAAGGATTGATGCAGAACTCTTGAGTTTGATGCCAAATGTGAAATATGTAAATAAAGTCCCATGACCAAGAAAACTATTCCAAGGTTGGTTTTACACAATTTAAGGTTTTGGTGTCGCAATCGAGGATTTACAAATTCTTTGCATTTAGGATTATTTAGTTGAGGGAAATCAAAGTCCGGGGATGTTCTCCTATCAAAAAAGTAAAACAAAACCCAACATGAAGAGGGTTCCACAGATACATAGTGTATTTGAAACATCAATGAGGTGATTAAAAAATCTATTAAGATCATAATTATTGGACTAAGGAAATGGGTTTCTTAAGGAGGCTTCGATGGAATGAAAGAGTGATAACAAGACATGATAAGGTGAGAAGGAGGTCTAGTTCAATGCCAACATTCATGAAAATGCATACACAGTTTGAGGTCATGATTCATGGAATAATAAATTCATGATTAAGGATGTATTTTTCAGACTGAATAGGAGGTTAAATTCCATTCTTTGAACACCAATGTATCTAAATGTTATTTTGAGAAATATCCATGATGATTCTTATTCCCATGTGAGCTGTGATTGATGTGTGAATTAATGTGTAGTAGGGAGTTACCATGTCACAAGGGAAAAAACAAGAAAAAAAGGAATCCAATTTAGCAGTTTTATAGAAACTCCAATAAAATTTGGCCATCATTCTTGAATGCACAGGTGAACGACACCAAGGGTTTCAAAACTCTACTAAAACAAAGGAAGGTGGAAAGGAAGGGAAATAACAGGTTCTATGATCTATACTATGATATGGGTTGACGTAGTGGAAATGAATCACTATTTACTATTTTAGAAACACATTTCCCACAATACTCCAGTTATCAATGGTAATAATATTCACATGATCAACCATTTAACATGTTCAAAATAAGGGAGTCACCAAATGCCATCTAAGATCCATCAAGGTATATGCCAAATATGGTTGATGAGCTAGTTTTGCTTGGAATAATTATCATTAGGGAGACATATTCTTAGCAGCAAGATGATGAAGATACAAATTGAAGCAATCACAATGTGGGAATGTAGAAGTGGGGGATGCCATAAATACTTTGGGAGCTATTATTTTGTGAGAATGTATTTTATATATGGGTGAATTGGAAAAAAAGGATAGATCATGTCTCTAGGGGGGATAACTTGTCATTAGTTGGTGGTGGTTTTTTAGCTAGGATATGATATTTAGATAACAATACATATGGAATTGAACTTGAAACTAGAAAATATGTAGTTTTGGAATACAGTGCGGGAAGAGACTAATGTTAAAAAGGAGTCATCCTCTCTGGAAAGAATAGTTAATAATCTCATTGTTATCATATGTGGCATATCATGTTTGTCATACAAGGTTATTATATATTTTAACATCACATGAATGGACATGAGGCACAAGGCTTATATATTGAGATACCGCTATATTCCCTTATGATGTTTTTTTGGAAATCGCAACTCAATGGTGGGTCAATGAATGAGATATTAAGGTACACCACAATGGTGGTTTGAGGTTATTGGAGACATATATCAGATTTTGAAATATGTAGTCCTTTTTTTACAATGAGGGGATTTTATATTTATGATATACTAGGCGTGTATATCCATGTATTATACCTCAGGGGAGGCCGATAGAATTTTTCGGTGTTTGTCGGGGAATGTAGGGTCTTCCCAACACTTAGGTGGGATGATGAAAATTAATGACATCATTAGGTGTTATTAAAATTATTATTATATGAGGAATATTATGATTGATACATGAGGTATCTCATGTTTACATCGGAAAAAATCCTATTATTATCACATAGGGTTTGTGAATTTATATATGGACCAAAATATATGGGGTCTATGAATCTCTATGTATCACATGGGGCTAGGGATCAAGACAGAAGTTGTTCTAAACTGATCACATAGCATTTATTATATGAGGAATCCCATAATTTCAACATAGGGTTAGTATATAGTTTAATTTCAAATCATAGAGTACATTGGTTTTAAAAATCCTTCATTTTTCATTTGAGGCATATTTTTTTATCATAAATGGTAAGGATGCAGTTTAAATTCCCATGATAAGAACATTAGTTAAATGTAGCACATTTTCCATATGATTCCACTAATTTTTTTTCATATTGGGTAACATTAAAGTTTAAAATCATGTGCTAAGGATGTTTTTTTCATTGACCCACATTTTTCACATGATGAAACCCATGTTTTTTAAACAAGGTAAGTCTATAATTTAGAATCATGTGTTAAGAACATTGGTTTTGGTCATCCCTCGTTTTTCATATGAGGCATATCGTGTTTTCTACATAGGGTTAGGATATAGTTTAACATCATGCACTGAGAATTTTTTTTAGTAATGTCATGTTTTTCATTTGAGGAATCCTGTATTTTCCATAATAGGTAATGGTAAAGTTTACCATCATGTTATGAGGAAGTAAGTCATGGTATTTTAAATATATACGGCTCAGAATTGGGAGCCGCTACTAGATTATGTTCGTTGAGCTTAGACCAAATGATATATAATTTGAGTTTATTATTCTTAGATAAATATATAGCTACTAGTTTAACATCATAGATGAAGGTAAAATAAGATTATTCATAGAACTCTTTGAGGGACCTGACATTAGTGGGGGTGTAATACACTACACTCCCTTGGTGATTACTGATTACACTGAATTATAATAGACATTGGGATTATTGTAAGGCCCTTTCCTTTTGGGAACCTGTTTTTGATGATTCTTCCTAGAAATCATGGGCATCCAAAGGGCCAACACCATATGAAATTGAAAGGAGCAGAGGTGAACCTTTTTATTGAATTCTCTCAATAACCATTTATGATACCTCTCTAGGTTATATAACGCAAGTATATTGTTTTCATCTGTAGATTCTAACTATAAAAAAGTTACCTTAACTCTCGATACATATATTTTTTACCAACAAAGAAAATCCATAGAGTTGGAATATCGACCTCTATAGGAAGAACTACTTTCATTTTTTACACTAGGGAGTTGTGTGTCTCTGGATGGAATTTCAAGAGGTTTTCTGATAAAACCTAAGGTAATTGGGTATATTATTATTATAAATCTTACTATTCTAGTAAACCATCTTATATATGATGTTAGATAGGGTCATGTTGAATGACTCAACCTACCATTTCTCCTAAACATGGTAGAATGAAGTGTGGATATACAAGGTATAGTACTGGGTGTATAGATTCATTCTCTCGGTGGATCAATTTATTTTACCATTTCCTATGAGAATTTTGTGAGGAATATAAAATAGTTAGATTGTGTGGGACTTCATGAATTGTATCACTGACTTGGGCATGACCACGTTGAGGGAGGTGGACTATACAATGAACAAAAATAAGTATGTTGTAGTTGGAAATGACCTTCACTGTTGAGTTTCCACTGAGTATAGGGACCCATGAACTTAAGTCCCCATACTATAAAGGTCCACGAGTACATGGTTTTTTAGAGAAGAATTAGTGGTAGATTCATGAATATGGAACTGATTTTGAATTCATGAAACCTCATAGTGAATTAAATTTATTTTCGAACCATGGTGGGATAATAGTAATCCATCCATAATATCTATTCAGAAATCATTAACATCGGTTGATGGGTATGAGATGACCGAACATGTACATATTTCATGAATTGAGGGACCTCCCTTCAATTAATTCAACATATGTGGAATTGGTCAAATCTGTTCTTTTATAGTGTCTTCTTATGGTTGAGTCCAACTCTAATGGTTGATTACACTACATGCTATGTTAATGATACTCGACAAAAGTGGTCATCCAATTGAGTTCTTCCTTGACTTCCAAAGTATCTCAGGGATCTATTGTAGAGTCTCTAACTACTATCGGATTTACATGAAAGTCATTGGTTCCATAAAAAAGTGTGAAATGACTCTTATATTTTCAACATGAATGAATAAATTATCTTAGTCATATTTTTCCTGAAATATGGCTAGGACTACCAATGAATCATCTTAGTCATTCTATGAATGAGGAATATTATTCACTTCTATATAATCTTTTAACTGGGCCATAAGATCACATATATTATATAGAAAGGTAAACCAATTCCTATTTCTTGAAGGAATAATCTCTATTAATCTATTTTATGAACAAGATAGACTCTCCCATTACATATTGGTGGGGGAAATCAATCTATAAAGGCCACTGAATACTACTGTTGAGTCCCTGATGCTAAACCATATTGTTATTTTTTCTTTCTAACAACATGAATGTGTACAAAAATGTGCCCTACTTAGTAGTGATGAAAGTAATTATAAGGCCTACTCTTATGAGCAAGGGTTTTCTGAGTTTTATTTAGTTGGAAAATGGGAGTCACAATATTTTTTAACTTATAACGTGATGTGTTCTGATCGACAGAGAGGATGGATTCATCTAGGAAATCAACATCATGGGGAAACCCTATTGGGTTCGGATGTACAACCAAGAAATATTCCAAAGACTAGAACATGATAGCTTATTAGGGGGATATATATGATTCCAAATCGATGTATAATTACTTCCCAATGTTCTATGAACCATTTAAACATTATCAGATTGAGTATTTATAGTATTTTGTTGACTTAGGAAACCATCTATATTTTGTTGTGATGAAATTTGTGTCATAATTTCTAATTCAAAATGAACAGGGATAAAAAAATATGTTATCAATTATTGTATATATTGTGTAATTGTTAATAAATATGTATTTGAGGTAATAAATGGATTCTTATATTCCCTAATTATTATTTTGAGATAGTAGAGCACCAAGATATTATTTGAGGGTGGTTAAATAAAGCACCAAAGGCCTCCCAAGAATGAGAATAATTAATAATAGATGATTTAATTGGTACTACATAATTTCATATAATGGATTTCAAAAATATTAATCCTAATGGATGGTGAATCCTTTCATAATGGGACATGAGATGAGAATAAAATTTTCTTCCAGATTCATGATTAATCAGTGAATATAGGAAAAGTGGCATTGATGGCCTCACCATTCCTATAGGTCTTGTAGAGGTTTCATATTTCTAATAGCATTGATCTTCTTTAGAAAAATTGTAATTCCTATTTACATGAAAAGGAGAAAAGGAACGTTCTAGAAGTAACAATGAATGCCCACATTATATGGTTCATTTTTTATGAAGTGTCATCAGAGGAAGACAATCCCTTTTCTAGGATCCTTAAAATAGTCTCCCCACTGGTGAGATTTAACCAATATGTCATCCACATAGAACTCCACCATGTTCCTAATGCTTACTTTAAAAATATGATGCATAACATGGTGGTAAGTAGCTCCATGATTATTCAAAGAGAATGGAATCACTCATACGAAAATTGCTTCATATGGAGCTCTAAAATTAGTTTCTTCCTCATCATCTGGTGACATATAGATATGGTTATACCCATAATATCTATACACTAATGAGAAAAATTGGTATCTAGGTCTGGGATAAAACAAAAACTCCAATACAAGAAAGAAAAATAGTCATTTGGGTATTGGGGTATGATGTCATGGACGTTTATAGAGACACTAATTTTCTTTTTTTAGTTATTAATTGGGATAATTTTGGATATACACTTGTGGTACTAAACATCTCTAATAATGTTTGACTTGATTATCTTTTCACCTTTCTCCTTGACCATTGTAAATTGGGAGGGGTTAATCTTCATGGGACGCTATTTAATCCCATAATGTCTTGTTAGAAAGAAAATGAAATGAATGGACACATGGAGATCATGTGATATAAATTATTTATAGAGCATGTTGAAATTATATTACATTAAATCCATTTTATGTAGTTACTATTACAGAGAAATAATTGTACTGATCAGTGTCCTCCTTGGATCTTCCATTGTGCCGAAATAAACCAGTGTCCGTTTATAAACAATTTTAGGGACAAAATGTTCAAAAAATAAAGATGTGTGAAACAAATACTCTTCATCGCCTATGTCATGAGGGTGATATGTAGTGGGATACTCTACAGAATCTATTGATGTGTAAAATGTTCTAAAAATAGCTCTGATGGAAATAAGCTCCTCGATGAGGGGCTCCTATTCCGTGGAGAATTTTGTAGAAATAGATTCCGATACTATTACATGTGGTTTTTTACCATGAATCTCATATTTTATATAAAATCAATGGTATTGAGTGGATATTAACTAAGTCTATCCAAACATTCGGAATAATAAATGATTTCATGGATCATTCTCCACAGGGAGGATCCCCTGGTATTATATAGGAGTGGTGAATTCTGGTTCTTGAAAATTCTGTCTTGTGTAGGAATATGATGTATTCTATGAGAATTAATTATTTTTCATGATGATTAAAATGAATCTGTGGTCTGTGGTCTTGGGATACAACTGGTGAATTCACAGAATTAAGTTGTCTTTTAAATAGTCCTAATTATTTATGGAATTTGATGTCAAATTGTTATGGGAATTGATATGCTCAAAAAATTCAGTATTGAATTATTCTCCCTCTCTTTTATAATACTATACATTCTGGTAATGGGTCTCACAATATTTTAAGGGTTAATCATCTCCTTTGTGTACCCTACTTGACGATTGAGGGATTTTCTGAGGTATCGATGATACGAAAGGGCGGCCACCAAATGCTAATGGATCGATGTCCTTCCAAATAATTAATTGAATGTCAAATCCTAAGAAACATCTGTAAAATCAATTCCTGTTAACAACACATTAAACTAGTTCTCAAAACAAATCTTATCCTTCAACTTATTGTCAAATTTTCATACCTATACACTATCATGTTAGAGGTAATCATGTTCGATTCTATTATCCAATGCTGGTGGAGTGTGCATGTTGGGATGATATTGATCCCAAATTAAGTATCCAAAACGAAATAGTGGATTTCAATTCCATTTAATTGGACTCTTATATATAGTGGGTTTATTTTCTATAGATAGTTTTACCCTCATCCTCTCAGTAAATAAATGACGGAAGTACATTCATCTCGTTGGGATACAAAATTATGGTTGGACATAGCAGTAAATAGTTTAGTTTCAAATTGTAGTGGGATACTCCAAGACTCAATAAAGGCCTCATGTACATATTTCTATATATAATTTGCATCAATGATTGGGATCCAACTTAGAATACTAGAGATTTTTTTCAGCACTTCATATTTCAGTGCATGTGGTATATTTCTTATTGTTATGGGTCTATCCTATATAGGGAATACAGTGGGAATAGTAAATTTAGATGTTGGTGTCTATATATTTCCAACCATATTTTTTCCCTTACTAGACAACACCGGCTGAGAAATAAGTGGATGAGTTAAGGAATTTTTTAGTCAACGTTAAGAATTATGATGTTGTGATTGAGTTTCATAATCAACAAAACTTGTTTGATACATAAGTGGACCTAATGGCGCATGTTGAGATGGTTGTGACAACTGATCCCTTCGCATGGCTTGTTGTATTGTATCAATGGAATGATTAATATATTATATTGCACTATAATAATTTCCTACCAATCGGCATGGTTCCTCCCACTTCTCCTAAGGCATCATATTGTGGTACTAGTGGATAGAATATAATTTTCCACATCTACGAGCATTGTAAAATGGTCTACTCGATTGACAACATTCATGGAAGTATTTTCCCAGTATTCACAAGTGGAAAATCCCATGTCTAAATGAAATCTATGTGTCTCTCCCAATCCTTGATTCATGATGTCACCAATGGTGAGGAATAGCTTCGTCACTGATGGGGGGCTCTGATTTACAAATAATCTTTGATGCATATTCTTTTGATAATTGGATATTGGGATACGTATGGGGTAGAAATAGTGGATGTAGTGATCTACAAGTTTTCAACATGCTCAAATAGACCCATAAAATACTATGTTCACGAGTAACACCATTATGATCTAGGCAATTGTTGTATTTATATGTACCATATTCTGTATACTTTATCCATTCTTCAGAGTCCTCATCACTACTATCAAGATTAAAGGATATCAAAAATAATTGTGTGGGGAAATCACCCTTTGTGAGAAGACCCTTATCAACTTGGTCCTGCAGGTAATCTTGAAGTTGATACACTCTTGATAGTGTGTCTGAGGATCCTATGATATTGGAAAAGGTTAGTGTGATCTTTTAGGTTTGGTTTTATAAGCCTCAAATATCCAGTCATCATTTGTATGTTCTTTTCCAAGCATCATGTGAAATAATTAGGGACCATCACATCAATGAAGGAGTATGTATTATTTTAAATACACAATTGTTATACTAGGTTCTGGGCCGTATCAAAGATCTTGGGAATAATTTTCAGGAAGGTGATGTGGCTAATGAGGATTAAATTAGTGAAGCATGTCCAGATTAGGAGGAATAACTAGTTGATGGGGCCTTTCTGATATTAGTACATGAATGTGGAATGATTGTGGGGACTCAATATAGACAAAAATTGATGCTTATTCATTTATATGACTTTTCATTGACACTATAAGAGGTAATAGTGATGTCCATATATTTGTCCACTACATGTTTTCTTACAAGAACTAAGATGGTTTGGTGAATTTCTAAAATCCAATGGGTTATGTTTGAGAGATGATGGAAGAGGCCAGATAATCAATGATATTCCCCCATGAACATTTTTGTAACTTATTTTGTGAAATATTCATATCAAGAGAGTACATGAGCCCCTTACAATTACAAATGAAGTCTGTAACCCACTCATCGGTCCATGTTTTTCAATTATAGAGGTAAATTATGTTGTCCTTGTTCATTATAGAGCTGAGATGGTAGAGGAAATTCCAATTAATACCTTCTTAACAAGAAATGAACCATTGGGAAGTCGAATGTACTAGAAAAATTACGTATCTTAAAATGTTGGGATGAAGCAATAATGATTACATCCTCATATTTCAATAGATATTTATGATTTAGAACATACATTCAGGTGAAATGGGCTATGTGTTGTAGTGGATCACTTGTACCACTTAATGAGGGGAAGATTGGATTTACAAATTCTATTTTGGGCACATCTGATCTACATTTGACAGATATCGCTCCCCATAGGGTGGTATTTCAACTTACCTGATTTCGAATGCTTTAATAAGTGTAGAAAGAGTAGAAATTATTTCTTTATGGTAAGGTTTAGTTGAAACCAATGACATGAATTTTCAGGTGGATTGTGAGGCATAATGGTCATAGTGACATGTAAGGAATTGATGCTACACAACTGGGGTAGTTAGGTCATATCTTGGGAAATTTATAATTTCACTAACCTCAACCATGAATGGATGTGAATGACCACCTAATTTAACTTTGGGTTCTCAACCAAGGAGAACTAGTTACTCAGCCTAAGGGGAGATGAGGTATTCTTGGATATTGGCATACCCAAGGTGCTACTCAAAAATAAGCACATATGTGAGTATCATTAGGACCTTGAGTTCTAGGAGAAATGTCGCCACCCAAGAATTAGTCTTCGGTTCGAGTGAAACCTCATATGGGCTGATAGGATCAGTCGGTCCCCTGGAAATTTTCAATATATCAGGTCGTACATGGAAAATCTAATTGGGGGTACACCCGAGCCTCAGTTCCTATCTCTGTTAGAAAGTGTAAGGGGCCATCCGAGGATCTTCTAAATACCACATTTGAGTTCAAGGAGCATTTTTTTCCTTTAATTCCGTATTTTGGGCTGTATTATTCTTCTCATGCATTGGGAAAATCAGGAATATGTTGATGGTAGTAGTGTTTTCCTGAAAAACATCACAATCAACGACATATCTATCCTGATGGTCTTAGTATATATTAATTAGTTAACTAGTAAATGTCCAAATATATTCAAACATTCGGGTAAGAAAATCCAGACATGTCAGGAAGTCAATCAAAACCTATCAGGTAGATCCTCGGGGACATGATAACCCTACTCAGTTAATATATTTGATCATACCCACAAATGAAACTATGATAACTCTACTTCTTATTAAAACCAATATACATAAAATTAATTCTTAAGGCCAGATATCATATGGGAATCTACATTGGTGTATGTCCCCCTGTTTCTATTTCATTCTAAACATCATTACCCAATCAATACGATGGAATTATCATTCATCCTCATTCACTAGGGAATTGGGAAGTAAATTGAACTATGAGGACATAGATTCCCATTATAACCTAGATACATATTATTCCTTCCAATGTCTTTAGATCAAACTACCACATACCTAACTATAAGTCCCCTAATATTTCAAACATCCTAACCCTTTGAAAACCATGTCTCTCATGGTCATATCATTCATCGACTTCCATCAGTTGATCAAGTATTCAATTGAACTATCAGAAAAAAAATACATCTATAACAAAAATACATAGGATTCCATCATATGTCATGAGATTCATATTAAGCCCTCCGT
Source organism: Viscum album (assembly GCA_963277665.1). NCBI lineage: Eukaryota > Viridiplantae > Streptophyta > Magnoliopsida > Santalales > Viscaceae > Viscum > Viscum album. The sequence continues at coordinate 825,698,492 of OY728123.1, forward strand.
CAGGCTTAAACCAATACATCAGTTCTACATCTATAAGTAGTGAGATAAATAACTTGATACCCATTGTTTATCACAACAAGAATGGATCACGTGGGAATCGGTATTTACAATGTTCATATCACAAGAATCTGGAGCCTAAAATATTTAGCGATACCATAGTGTGTAATTACCATTCAGTGGCCCAATATGAAAACCCTTATATAAGGTAATTAACCTTGAGGTATGTCATGGTGGCATGATCAAACATCATTGACTATGATTCCTTCCATAACCAAGATACATTGTATTACTTCTATAGGAACTATCTCAACATTCAATGCCTCTATAAACTCATTTGCATCCATTACAAATTATTTTTAACTACACAGTTCTAAAAATAAAAGTGTGTTTTGAATCTAGTAATTTAATTTATAAAATGGATTCCTCATAAAGGATAAATCCCATAAATGAGATATTAATAATGTCTCCATATGGAAGTAAACTCTAATGTTCCTGGTTATTTGGCATAAAAATATAAGCATCTACATATTAATGGGAAAATGAAGGAGAGACTCAGATACATTTAAACTGACTAATTAATATACACCCATTTTTACCTAGAAGGCTTCAACACTTCATCGTTTTATTAGGTTTACCTATCATGTATCATTATTAGGAAGAGTTCCATGAACATATAATAAATCTATAAGAGTGACCAATTTTTAGAATCAAATCCCTCCAAAAGGGTGTGATGTGCTCAGCCTTCCATCCTCTTGACCAATGTGAGTTATTCAGTGTTATTAGGTCTGAAACCCCAATTAACATCCTTCCTTTAGAAATTAAGACAATAATTTTCTATGGATGTGGAAATTGTTAGAAGTTTCTATGAAAGGAAAACATGCTTAGACCATGATAAATAATTTTTCAGCACATTTATTCCACTACCAATTACTTTTGGGTATCTCCAAAACCATGTTTTCCAAATAAGAAAAACTGTTGAATCATTCATGAATATATCAAATAATAAAAATGATTAGTTGACTAAATGTAATGGGGGATATCATGAAATTAGACTATCCCTTATATAAAAATTCTGCATGACCAAAATGGTTATAGTAGGAATGCGAAAGGATGATCATGTAACCTGTTCATATCTAATGGAGTAAGTATCATGCTCTTGGTGGTGAATTGATCAGCGACCTTATTACTCTTTTTCGTCATTATTATAGATATTTCCCTTAAAAACAACACCCTGAATGAAGATCATGTCTTAATCTAGTCACAATTATAGAAAATACGTTATGGATACAACCCGTGTGTGTTACATAATGACCTCACTCAACCAACACCTTCAGCATAATGTGATGACTAAATTGGTCTTGGAATACCATCAACACAATATAATTCCAACCCATGACTCTATATACAAGTGTCTATCGATATTGAATCCTATGAGTCTATATCATTTAAAGAAAACTACATTAAAACCAGTAGTGATCAGTAACACCATTAATACATTCAAAAGATTATCCCTAGAACATGGAAATCACCACCATTAGTATCTAATGAAGGTGTATCAAAGAGATAACTATGGATCCATTCTAGTTCTGGGGACATCTAGGAGGGATCCTATCAACTATCGTCACCAAAATTATCCCACTATTTCCACTCAGCCTCCTACTGAAGACACTACTTGACACATTTCAACCTATATATCCCCATAATGGGAACCAAGGAAGACACATAAGGTGTACAAGGTTTTAGATAACAGGAAGTGAGCTCATAAACTCTGTCCTATTGAAAATACCCTCTAGAATATTCCAACAGTATCCAGCTAAAAGTATCATATTCCTTCTCACTCTGAACAAGACTACAGGCATATTCATGCAGCATGCAAGGGGGAGTCACATATCCCTACCTCCACACATAAAGTGAATCTGTATATTATTTTGGAACAAGGAAGTAAGAAGTGGGATCATATACCCACTTTAATTTAATATATCTTTTGATACATATTTTAGATAGAAAATTATTAGGCTTATATTTATTCACAAAATTTTCAAAAAAGTTAATATATTATAGAATAATGTGAAAAACTATATCTCCATTTTTCAACACTTGTATAGATATAGAGATAGGGAAATATTTTTAACCATATAGAAAGTGCTTCACAACACTCTGATCAATATAAAAATTCTGATCCACGAGAGGTTGTGCCCAATATTTATTCAATATCTGTGGATTATCAGTGTATTCTTTTAAAGGAAGAGGCTCATGAACGGGATGGTATTATCATTCCAATCAAGGATCAAAAAGTGAGAGAGAATAATTCCTTGGGAGAAGTGTACAATACTATAAAAATATGTTAGTGGAATTCTCAAAAGGCATTAGATCATGCCCATATTATCATCCAAAATGGGGATCATGAAGTGAGAGTGGAACTTGCCTCGGGATAGGCTCACATTCCTGTCAAAAAAATCCAGAGGCATACTCCAAAGGCATCAGACTAGGATCCTATTCCTATTATGAAAAGGGATCACCATGTGATTGAAGAACCAGATGTGGGGAAGGATTATATTCTTTTCTATAATGTTACTTGGTATATTCAAGCACCTCACGAAATCTAGGATCATATTCAAACTTCTTCTAAATAATGACAGTTCCATCATTATTCAGAGGATATACAAGGGGGGCTCATATACCTTCTCCCATATTAGAGGTCCATCAGTATATTCCAATAGGTAATTCATATTTTGATTAGGATCATATCCCCAGTTCATTTAATGTTGACTGACATGTTCTGGAAACCACTCACATAAAGGCTTGTATTCTGGCCAATAATATGGAAGCCCAAAGTATACTCTAGTTTATAAATATTGATAACATATTCTTTTAGAACCCATTGTTTATCTACATGTTATAAAAAACATTATAAAATAGGCTCATATCCATTCTCAATTATAAAAGGAATGTCATCATATTATGGATATACACAGAATGATGATCATATCTACAATATTCTAAATTCTATTGCCATTAAGACTATTTAATACACAATATCAACACATAAATGGTCTATAAAAACTTCATGTGATATTAAATGAGATCAATGGATAAATTTTCTACCTCATGGAACATTGGATAAGGATCATAGGGACTCTACTGTTGACATCTTTTTTGATCAACCTACTCATTCTGATATCTCCTTATGAAACATAAATACACTCCTTTCCACTAAACATCTTTTTAGGGGATTTAAAAAGTTTAATCCCGAATATTGAAAGGTTATAAAAACACTAGTGTTAATAGAATATAGTTTCCCCATAAAAAACAAGAAAAACATAATCATTTTCATCATGTGACCCCAATAAGTAACATATGTTATCTTACTATGTGGAGGTTTCTAATTTCGATTAAGAGGAAGGTAAAATTGACATATATAATTATTTATATACAAGTAGACTACAATATAGGGTTTCCCCTTCATTAATTATTACTATAAGATCCCAAACAAACTAGACAAGGAGTACATGCCTTACATACTATGAAATATGTAAGCGATTGAAGGCAATACAACTCCTTTATCTAAGATAAGGGTATCCCCTTGAGATAGTAATTACACAGTAATGTAATTTGGATATGGATGGCTTTTTTGTAGCCTAGATCCAATGAATGGAAGATCATAACAAATTCATATGTAGCTCTTTTCTCTGTATCACAAAAATTATTCATTACTAATTTTCAAATCCACGTTAGACATACATATCTATGTATGGGGGAAATATGGATAACATCACATTATTAGGATTTCGAAAAATTAAATCTTCCTGGATATGGAATCTTATAATATTATATCCACTATAAGGATTAGGGTAAAAGGTAATGTGCAATCCAGTGGGCCACTATAATATAATTCCCCCAATTTAACGATTCTAATAAATCTTGAATAGATGGAGGGATCTACTAGTAGATATTTGAACTTGGACCCTTGAAAAAATGGAATGCATTTCAGACTGGGAAGTCTATGATGAGGTTATACCAAGAAATTCCCATTAAAAATTACTCACTTAATGGGATTGCATTTCACCCAGATCATTATCAAGAGAACCATTTTCAAATAAAATGTGTTTCAATATAATTTTTTATTACATCTGTCTAGGATAGAAACTAGCCCACCAAACTAAGGGAATATCTACCACATCATACACCCTTGAAAACTTAAATCCCAAAGAAAATTTTAGAAATAATTAAATTAGCTACAAACCAACCCCGTCTGACTATGGGAGATGAATTTATATCTGATGCTTTATCACTAATTTTATCACACATTGAGATGTACATTATGAAATTAGAGGTGGATACATATCAACCCCATTCCACCAGTGTGGGAGAATTTATATCTCAATTTCCATCCCATGAATAAAATATTTCTCAATAAGAATCATAATATCCTTAAATGGATCGAAAAATACCCAAGGTGTCCCCAAACAGTCCCTCTCTTATAATGATAGGTGAATTTTTATCATCATCATAACCACAGAGAAAATTAGTGTTCTCCGGGATGGGTGGAAAATATCCATGGTCGATATGAAATCCATTCCTTCCATCATAAGAAAATCCTTTGATATTCAAGGCCCATTTGGAAAACATGACCATAAACTCTATCATGGTCATTGTTTACATACCAAGACATGAGAACTGCATGGAAAAATTAAATAAAATTCCATAGTGGGTGTAATAATAAAAGTTCAAATATGTATAGGGTTAGAAGAATGTTCCTGATAAGAGCAGTGTAGAATCACCCTTTGCTTCTGAGAGTAATGGGAGAAATTTAATTTCCTGATACAGGTTAATAAATTTCACCACCTTCAAGGAAACAAATAATGTGAATCAAGATGAAAATAAATTGGTACACAATACAAAAAACATAGCATAGAGGGAAGGTGATCTGGATGTAGATAAAAAGGTTGTATATATGAGGAATAAAATTATAATCCTAAACCATAGTAATAAAAATATATGGTTTCCCCCTCTAAAATGTAGAACTACAAAAGATTAAGGTAAATGTGTGGCTACATCCCAATCACCACCCAGAAGAGTAGAAATCACTTCTATGGATTAATGAATTGCACAACATGAGAAGGAGATTCACAATATTATACAACTCAGGGAGGAGATAATCATTGGAAATATTCCCACAGGGAATCGTCTTTTGGTTGAGAACAATATCCCATATCATATACATCACACATGACCTGATCCACCTACAATATTAGAATCTGAGCATCAGAAGTCTTCTTATTTCTATCATTTGATCTATATAAATGAGGGATTTTAAGTTGTTTGTGAATTACCTATATTTTCATCTCCCCTTCTTGGTTGATTATTCCATCATAACATACATTGAAAATTAGAGGGATATGCGAATAGGGCCACCTCATCAAACCCCACCTACTCCCTATAGACAAGAATAATCGTTGAATTTAGTACCAATGAAACTACTCAATAAAATCAAATCCTTATCTACTTGAATATAATGCAGGGAAGGGAAACAAACACCTATAAAAACTAAGACGAATCGATTTCTAAAGTGGGTGGATTAAACTTAACTCCCACTCAATGTTCACAACCCAGTCATCTAAACATTTCATGGGATGAGATATCTAGAATAGAATCTCACATAATTCGTGCCATGATATAGCCTAATGACATACCCTTGATATAAATAGAAGGATACAAATTTGAGGTGTTTTTACAGACACTTACAGTGATATCATTCATATTTAATAGAATCCTTCTAGTGGGTTCTATTGCATGATGTGAAGAACTCCATCATTAAATAAATTATAATGTCACCATCAAACTACAGGAAATGAAAATCATAGACCTCATATGGGCTGATAGGATCAGTAGGTCCCCTGTAAATTTTCAATATATCAGAATGTACATGGAAAATCACATTGGGGGTACACCCGAGGCTCAGTTACTATCTCTGTTAGCAAGTGTGAGGGGCCATCAGAGGATCTTCTGAATACCACATGTGAGTTCAAGGAGCATTTTTTTCCTTTAATTCCTTAGTTCTGGCTATATTATTCTTCTCACCCAATGGAAAAATCATGAATATGTTAATGGTAGTAGTGTTTTCATGAAAAACTTCACCATCAACGACATATATATCCTCATTGTCATAGTATATATTAATTATTTAACTATTAAATGTCCAAATATATTAAAACATTTGGGGAAGACAATCCAGACATGTCAGGAAGTCAATAAAAACCTATCAGGTAGACCCTCGGGGACATGATAAACCTACCGAGTTGATATATTTTATCATACCTACAAATGAAACTATGATAACTCTGCTTCCTATTAAAACTAATATACATAATATGCATTCTTAAGGTTGGATCTCATATGGGAATCTGCATTGGTGTATGTCCCCCTATATCTATTGCATTTTAAACATCATGACCCAATCAATATGATGGAATTATCATTCTTCCTCATTCGCTAGGGAATTGTGAAGTAAATTGAACAATGAGGACATAGATTCCCATTATAACCTGGATACAAATGATTCCTTCCAATGTCTTTAGATCAAATGACCATCTACCTCAATGTAAGTCCCCTAATATTTCAAACATCCTAACCCTTTGAACACCATGTCTCTCAAGGTCTTATAATTCATCGACTTCCATCAGTTGATCAAGAATTCAATTGAACAATGAGAGAAAAAATTACATCTCTATCAAAAATACATAGGATTCCATCATATGTCATGATATTCATATTAAGCCCTCCCTCAGGCTTAAACCAATACATCAGTGCCACATCTATATGTACTGAGACAAATAACATGATACCCATTTTTTATCACAACAAGAATGGATCACATGGGAATTGTGATTTACAATGTTCATATCACATGAATTTGGAGCCTAAAATATTTAGCGATACCATATTGTGTAATTACCATTCAGTGGCCCAATATGAAAACCCCTATATAAGGGAATTAACCTTGAGGTATGACATGGTGGCGTGATCAAACATCATTGACTATGATTCCTTCCATAACCAAGACACATTGTATTACTTCTATAGGAACTATCTCAACATCCAATGCCTCTATAAACTCATTTTCATCCATTACAAATTATTTTTAACTACACAGGTCTAAAAATAAAAGTGGGTTTTGAATCCAGTAATTTAATTTATACAATGGATTCCTCATAAAGGATCAATCCCATAAATGAGATATGAAGCATGTCTCTAGATGGAAGTAAACTCTAACGTTCCTGATTATTTGGCATAAAAATATAAGCATCTACAAATTAATGGGAAAATGAAGGAGAGACTCATTTACATTTAAACTGACTAATTAATATACCCCCATTTACACCTAGAAGGCTTCAACACTTCATCGTTTTATTCGGTTTACCTGTTATGTATAATTATTAGGAAGAGTTTCATGAACATATCATAAATCTATAAGAGTGACCAAGTGTTGGAATCAAATCCCTCCAAAAGGGTGTGATGTGCTCAGCCTTCCATCCTCTTGACCAATGTGAGTTACTCTGTGTGATTAGGTCTGAAACCCCAATTGACAACCTTCCTTTAGAAATTAAGACAATAATTTTCTATGGATGTGGAAATTGTTTGGAGTTTCTATGAAAGTAAAACATGCTTAGACCGTGATAAATAATTGTGCAACACATTTATTCCACTACCAATTACTTATTGGGTATCTCCAAAATAGTGTTTTCCAAAGAAGCAAAACTGTTGAATCGTTCATGAATATATCAAATAATAAAAATGATTAGTTGACTAAATGTAATAGGGGATATCATGAAATTAGACTATCCCTTATATAAAAATTCGACATGACCAAAATGGTTACAGTAGGAATACGAAAGGATGATCATGTAACATGTTCATATCTAATGGAGTAAGTATCATGCTCTTGGTGGTAAATTGATCAGTGGACTGTTTCCTCTTTGTGATCATTATTATAGATATTTCCCTTAAAAACAACACCCTGAAAGAAGATCATGTCTTAATCTAGTCACAATTATAGAAATTACGTTATGGATACTACCCATGTGTGTTACGTAATGACCTCACTCAACCAACACCTTCAGCATAAAGTGGTGACTAAATTGGTCTTTGAATACCATCGACACAATATAATTCCAACCCATGACTCTATATACAAGTGTCTATAGATATTGAAACCTATGAGTCTATATCATTTAATGAAATATACATTGAAACCAGTAGTGATTAGTATCAACATTAATACATTCAAAAGATTGTCCCTAGAACATGGAAATCACCACCATTAGTATCTAATGAAGGTGTATCAAATATATAACTATGGATCCATTCCAGTTCTGGGGACATCTAGGAGGGATCCTATCAACTATCATCACCAACACTATCCCACTATTTCAACTCAGCCTCCTACTGAAGACACTACCTGACACATTTCAACCTATATATCCCAAGAATGGGAACCAAGGAAGACAGATAAGGTGCAAAAGGTTTTAGATAACTAGGAGTGAGCTCATAACCTCTGTCCTGCTGAAAATACCCTCCAGAATATTCCAAAAATATCCAGTTAAAAGGATCATATTCATTCTCACTCTGAGCAAGAATATAAGCATATTCATGCTGCATGTAAGGGGTAGGCACATATCCCTACCTCAGCACATAAAGTACATCTGTATATTCTTTTGGAACTAGGAAGAGAGAAGTAGGATCATATACCCACTTTAATTTAATATATCTTTCGATACATATTTTAGATTGAAAATTTTTAGGCTTATATTTATTCACAAAATTTTCTAAAAAGTTAATATATTATAGAATAATGTGAAAAACTCTATCACCATTTTTCAACACTGGTATAAATATTGAGATAGGGAAATATTTTTAACCATATAAAAAGGGCTTCACAACACGTTGATCAATATGAAAAATCTGATACACGAGAGACTGTTCCCAATATTTATTCAATATACATGGATTATCTGTGTATTCTTGTAATGGAAGTAGATCTTGAACGAGATTGTATTCTCATTCCAATCATGGATCAAAAAGTTATAGAGACTCATTCCTTGGGAGAAGTGTACATTACTATAAAAATATATCAGTTGTAAAGACCCGTAAATTTCAAGGAAATTTTTTTTCTTAATTTTCTTTGAAATTTTACAAGAATGCAGTTTCTGACGGCACCTGATTCTGAGGCCCGGTGTGCCCGGAATCATTTTCTGAAGTTTTGCTCGGGTACGTTCAGTGAACGGACGAGCAAGTTTTTCTAACTTTTGAACTGGTGCTCGGAATCGAATTCTGAGGGCACCGATGGAATCGCAGCGCCAGTAATTTCTTAGAAACGCCTCTTCCGGAGTTGCGTTTGCTCGGGTGTGGTTTTTAATATTTGGGCTTAAAGTTAAGAAATAAAATAATTAGTTCGGCAAACCTTATTTTATTTCACTTAAAGACACTTGAAATCCACTTAAAGCTGCCTAAGCTGAGTTGATGTGGATAGGGTGCTATCCAAAAATATCCTACCCTCTTGGTATGATATTTGTGAGATGGGGCCCGCACGATCCCAACCGTTTCTTTTCCGCTAAGTAACGTACCCGCGAAAACCCATCATTATGAAAGTCAACTGACGTGTTTTCATAAATTCTTAACGCACCATTTAATTGGGCGGTTTTATTCATTGAATTAATTATAAGAATTAATGGGTCCTTACTTATCTCTTTTTCGTTTGTTGTCATGTTAATAAAATAAGACCAACGCTCTTTCTCCTTAAGTGTTTTTCGTTGAGCTGATTGGCAGAAACCTCAAGTTCTTCATCGTCCTTCGCGAAGAACGCGAAGAACGCAGAGCCCTCGGAGATCGACGACGCGATGCCAAGTACCGCGACACTGACGATTCTTCTTCCGCGACGTTCTTCTGCGACAATCCAACCCCGCAACAACCTTCGATCGACAACGACAAGGTAGGGGGTTGCGCTTCTTTTAAATCTCTTTGTGAGTTATAACAACCTTATGGATTTAATAATTATTAATTAAATCTGTTGTTTCTCGGTCCTAGGAGTTCGTCGACGCAACGCCGGATACCGCGACGACGTGACGATCCCCTCCTTCTGTGACGATCAATTCGGCGAAAAACACGCGTGCGACGACTTGACGAGGTAGGGGTTTGTTGGGAATGATTTTACTCCATGGATGTTTCCGTTCAAAACAAAGAACCCAGTTTCATAAGAAAAATTTTAATTGATTAAAATTGTAATTTGTTATGTTTTGATTATTTCTCCCGACTATTATCATCTAACGCGGAGGGTGCGGGCCAAACAAACACGGTCCGAAAACCCTCCGTAGTTCTTCGTTGATGCACGGATTGGCGGGCGATGATGAAACATGCCGCAGGGACGATTCGTTGTTTCCGCAGTGAAGAACGGGACCCAGGAGGAGCTTCGGCACAGACGGGGAGGAAATCGGACCAGCAGAGCAACTCCGGGGGCCCGCGGAAGCCACCGGCGGCACGGGTCGCTGGTGCGGTGGCCCCGGCGGCCGGAGGCGGTGGCGCCCCGGCGCGCCGCCGGACAGGGCCGCAGCGGCTGAAGCCGCGACGGCGGCGGCCAGCGGACCCGCGGCCGCGTGGGTCTGGCTCACACCCACGGGACGCGGTAAAAGCCGCGTCCGCTGACTCCAACGTGGCCCCACGCGAGGCCGCAGCACCATCTTCCCGCGGGGGCAGCGCCCCACGACTCCTTCGCTCGGCCACTCGGCCGAGCCGAGCCGGGCCGGCCCGACCGGATGGGTCGCGCCCTGGCCGAACCGGGCCGCGCCGAACCAGGTCCGACCCAGACCCAAGTTGGGTCGACCCGGTTCGGGCTGACCCAGGGGGGGCTGGGCCGGGTCGGTCCGGGCCGACCCCCCGTCTTCGGACCGTTTTCGTTCTTTTGCCCGTAACGTGAGCTACGGGCCTCTGAACGACGCGTTGTCAGCGGCAATGCGATCCTTTGATCGAGATAGTCGTTTCGGTATATCACACTCAAGGTTTCAGAAAACTTTGGGTTTAGCCGGGTTGGTTCGTTCACAAAACCAACCGGGCCCTCGGAGCGGAAACGCTCATATCTTGAGCTACGGACGTCCGATTGACGTGTCGTCGACTTCGTTGAATTCCTCTAAGTGATATGGATCTTTTGGCATACTCCGCCCAAGGTTTGGACGTAGGTGGAGTACGGTCAGGTTGGTTTTGCCTTAAAAACCAACCGGGCCCCTGGGACGAAAAATCCAATAACTCTCAGACCGGGCGTCCGATTAATGCGTCGTCTACGACGTTGAGTTCCAGTTGACGATACGGAACTTTTGGATACATCAACTCTGGACTAGGTGTCAGTTGAGGTATCAGCCTCTCGGCTCGTGGAGTGGACCCTCCCGAGCGAGCTTGCTGTGTGCGGGAACCCTAGAGCTGGCTGTGACTACTACTTCGATGATGAAGACAATCGTACTGGAATCCTATGTGGGTTCAACGATGAAGAAAATCATACTAGAATCCTATGTGGGTTCGACGATGAAGACAATCGTACTGGAATCCTATGTGGGTTCGACGATGAAGACAATCGTACTGGAATCCTATGTGGGTTCGACGATGAAGACAATCGTACTGGAATCCTATGTGGGTTCGACGATGAAGACAATCGTACTGGAATCCTATGTGGGTTCGACGATGAAGACAATCGTACTGGAATCCTATGTGGGTTCGACGATGAAGACAATCGTACTGGAATCCTATGTGGGTTCGATGATGAAGACAGTCGTACTAGAATCCTATGTGGGTTCGACGATGATGAAAATAGTATCAGAATCGTCTGTGGGTTCGATGGCGATGTCAACAGTTCTTGTATCCTACGTGGGTCCCAGTAAGATGAATCAGTGACTACATCTAATCATCTCTCTTGCTTTGCAAATGATGTGTACCTATGTGAGCTGAAACCCTGTTTTACTTTCCTTTGTGGATTGTGTTGAGCTATCCTGTGTGGATTTAGGTTTTACTTTCCTTTTTGGATTGTGTTGAGCTATCCTGTGTGGATTTACGTTTTACTTTCCTTTGTGGATTGTGTTGAGTTATCCTGTGTGGATTTATGTTTTACATTCCTTTGTGGATTGTGTTGAGCTATCCTGTGTGGATTTACGTTTTACTTTCCTTTGTGGATTGTGTTGAGCTATCCTGTGTGGATTTACGTTTTACTTTCCTTTGTGGATTGCATTGAGCTATCCTGTGTGGATTTTACGTTTTTCTTTCTTGTATGGTCTGGGTTGTACTTGAGCTCGGATGTTGGAGCCGAGCAGAATTGATGACTTAGGTATATGTATGGGCATATACCTAAGAAGTGTCGGATGTTACTTCATGATTATATATTTCCTTTGTGGTTTATCCTTTGTGGATTTTCGGATACCTTCGGGGGTCTCGGGGTCCCTACTGAGTAGCTTATACTCACCCATGCATGGGTTATGCCCGCACTACGTTGTGTTGGTTGCAGACGACGGACAACACTGATCGTGGTGGAGGCTTGCGGAGTAGGACGGTACCTGGAGGTGGACCACTGGGCAGGACGTACTCGGAGCGGTCGGCTGGACCCAAGGAGCAGTAGAGGCTTTCTGTACCCACACTTCAGGTGGGACTTCCAGAAGACGGCTCGACGCTGCAGATTTTCTTTTCAGTTGTTGTTTTCCCCTTTCAGTTGTACTTTACAGTTGGGCTTGTATTTCCGGCCCCTTTTACTTTCAGCACAGCTTGTTACAGTTTTTACTTAGTGTTTACTCTTTCCGGTTGCTTACTCTATGGTTCTTGTTTACTTTACAATGGTAATGCCTTCCCTTTTTATCGGGATTTACGCCTTGGTGCTAGTCACCTACCCCTGGCCTTTGGAAGGCGGGCTTGGGTTAGTCACGACACGGGCCCCGAGGACGGGTTGTGACAAAATGGTATCAGAGGTGGTCGGTTCTACCGTAGAATCTGATCTTTTTTCTAGATGAAGCAATAGTGTTTAGCGTATTGGGTGTGGTTATCAGTCCAGGGAGTCCAGTGTTGGTGCGGTGGCTGACGTATCCGTACACCAGGACCCGGACTTCTGATTTCCGACTTAATTCACGAAAACATTGATTGCATGTGTGTTTCAAGTTTTCTTTGTGATTACTTGTATAAGCTCACCAGGTATACTGTTTTGACCGTGGCGCACCTGTTTCTTTTCAGGATGGCCCCATGACGGCAGCCAGCTAGGGTTCCGACAGTTGTACATGACGACAACCCGCCAAGCGACGAGGACTCGGTACAGGGCCCTTTGACAGCTAACGCACCGGCATTACCTATACCCGCCAAGCCACCGATGCTACCAGCCCCAGCCGCTGACGATGCACGTCCCCTTAGTGCACTGCATGAGTTCCAGCGCCAGTAACCGCCCAGGTTCCGTGGGAAGACGGACCCTCAGGCCGCCGAGGACTGGATGGAGGTAGTTTTACGGGTTTTCAGATTAGTGAGGACACCAGTAGACCTCATGGTGATCCTCGCGGTGAGCCTACTGCACGCAGCGGCTGGTAGATGGTCGAGCTTGATGCTCCAGGTGCATGATGAGGCATCTCTCCTCTGGACGGACTTTGAGAGCACCTTCCGCTCGGAGTTCGTCCCAGCCACCCTCCGTGCGGTGCGCATCCAGGAGCTACTACAGCTACGGCAGGGCAGCATGACGGTTGCCCAGTACTCGGCGGGATTTACTGATCTCTCGCGCTACTCCACTGATATGGTACGGGATTCGTTCTTCCAGGCCCGGACCTTCGAGTAGGGACTGAGGCATGAGATCAGGGCCTCGATGATCTCCCTTAACATTCTGACACAGGCAGAGGTGTTGGAGAGAGACCTTTTAGTAGAGAGTTTCCTCTCCGAGCAGGCACCAGCGGCAGGACCCTCCGCAGGACGACCCATAGTGGAGTCTTCTGCAGCTGGCAGTCGACAGGTGACGTAGAGGTCCAAGCAGGCTAGACCTTCTGATGGGCAATATCGGGGTAATGATTCGGTTGTGCGGGGCACACGAAGGAGAGCCAGCTACTCGAGGAGCAGGAAATGCTACGCATGCGGCGGGCAAGGTCACATGGCTCGAGACTGCCCGACTCATCCTGCTGATGAACAACAGGCGGTAGAGGGACCTCCCAGGCAGAGGTTCGACCATGACGGTCCGCAGGGAGTAGGCGGGCGAGGTATAGGAGCTGGCCGTGCAGCTGGAGGTGGATGACGCTTCAGGGTGTTGCCACCACCACCACCAGGAGGTCCACCCCGACCGCAGGGGATAGGAGGACATGGGAGAGCTCAGCTTCAGGCAGTTGAGGCCTATGATCATGGAGCTCTGGGAGAAGGTGGACAGGAGCGGGAGTAGTGGATACGTCTTTTGTACTTCTAGTTCCTTGTTGCTGTTGTGTAGTGTCTTTGTATTATGAGCTGCAATAATAAAAGACGCATAGCCTTGTGATGTTTACTTTCCTGTCCTCTCCTGGGTTGTTACTAAGAGGTTCCAGTTTAGACTATTGACTTGACACTCACTTGATAGATACCTACTGGAGGAGACCCAGTTACCACACACTGATGCCGACAGTGTGACTCAACCCTTGGAGGCGAGAGTAATGGTTGGATCTCTTGGTAGTAGCGTTGAGGCCTTACGACTTCATCCTTGCTATGGGTTTGTATCATCCATGATGGGATTGACTGTATTAGGAGAAGTACGTGGTTCATCCAAGGGATGAGACCGGATTTCTCTTATCGGAAAAGAAGAAATCGCAGCAGCTTTTGTAGAACCAGAGATGGTCCAGATCATCCAGGAGCGGATGAGGACAGCTCAGAGCCGGCAAAAGTTTTATGCTGACAGGAGGCGGAGGCCACTAGAGTTCGAGGATGATGACCACGTCTTCTTGCATGTCTCACCTCGACATGGTTTACGGAGATTTGGCCGAGGTGTCAAGTTGTCTCCACGCTTCATCGGACCATTCCATGTCCTCAGCAGGGTTGGCGAGGTGGCTTATCGCCTGGCTCTACAACCTCAGTTACACCGGGTGCATGACGTCTTCCACGTATCTCAACTGAGAAGATACGTGCACGACCCGACACACATCATTGACCATGGGGAGCTGGACGTTGATGATGGGGCGACTTTTTGAGGAGGTCCCAGTGGAGATCGAGGATCGACAGGAGCGGGTCCTTCGTGGACGATCGATTCCTCTAGTGCAAATCAGATGGCAGCACGAGAACCTCCAGGAGAGCACTTGGGAGCGGGAGGCTCAGATGAGTGCTCAGTACCGCCTATGTATCCCTAAGTTTGTGGTGAAGCTTTACGGGGATGTAAAGCCCTGTGGTGGGAGTAGTATAAAGACCCATAAATTTCAAGGAATTTTTTTTTTCTTAATTTTCTTTGAATTTTACAAGAACGTAGTTTCTGACGGCACCTGATTCTGAGGCCCGGTGTGCCCGGAATCATTTTCCGAAGTTTGGCTTGGGTACGTTCAGTGAACGGACATGCGGGTTTTTCTAACTTTTGAACAGGTGCTCGGAATCGAATTCTGAGGGCACCGATGGAATCACAGCGCCGATAATTGCTTAGAAACGCCTCTTCCGAAGTTGTGTTTGCTCGGGTGTGGTTTTTAATTTTTGGGCTTAATGTTAAGAAATTAAATAATTGGTTCAGCAAACATTATTTTATTTCACTTAAAGCCATTTGAAAACCACTTAAAGATGCTTAAGCTGAGTTGATGTGGATAGGGTGCTATCCAAAAATATCCTACCCTCTTGGTATGATATTTGTGAGGTGGGGCCCGCACGAGCCCCACCGTTTCTTTTCCGCTAAGTAACGCACCCGCGAAAACCCATCATTATGAATGTCAACTGACACGTTTTCTTAAATTCTTAAGGCACCATTTAATTGGGCGGTTTTATTCGTTGAATTATTTCTAAGAATTAATGGGTCGTTACTTATCTCTTTCTCGTTTGTTGGCATGTTAATAAAATAAGACCAACACACTTTCTCCTTAAGTGTTGTTCGTTGAGAGGATTGGCAGAAACATCAAGTTCTTCATCGTCCTTCGTGAAGAACGCGAAGAACACGAAGAACGCCGAGCCCTCGGAGATCGACGATGCGACGCCATGTACCACGATGCCGACGATGCTTCTTCCGCGACGTTCTTCTGCGACAATCCAACCCCGTGACAACCTTCGATCGACAACGACAAGGTAGGGGGTTTCGCTTCTTTTAAATATCTTTGTGAGTTATAACAACCTTATGAATTTAATTATTAATAATTAAATTTGTTGTTTCTTGGTCCTCGGAGTTCGTCGACGCAACGCCGGATACCGCGACGACGCGACGATCCCCTCCTTCTGCGACGATCAATTCCGCGAAGAACGCGCGTGTGACGACTTGACGAGGTAGGGGTTTTGTTGGGAATGATTTTACTCCGTGGATGTTTCCGTTCAAAAAAAAGAACCCGGTTTCATAAGAACAATTTTAATTAATTAAAATTGTTTTTTGTTATGTTTTGATCATATCTCCCGACTGTTATCATCTAACGCGGAGGGTGCGGTCCAAACAAACATGGCCCGACAACCCTCCGCAGTTCTTCGTTGATGCGCGGATTGGAGGGAGACGATGAAACATGCCGCAGGGACGATCTGTTGTTTCCGTAGTGAAGAACGGGACCCGGGAGGAGCTTCGGCGCAGACGGCAAGGAAATCAGACCACCGGAGCAACTCCGGTGGCCCGCGGCCACGCAGGTCCGGCTCACATGCATGGGACGCGAAAAAAGCCGCGTCCGCTGACTCCAGCGCGGCCCCACGCGGGGCCGCGGCACCATCTTCCCGCGGGGGCAGCGCCCCGCGGCTCCTTCGCTCGGCCACTCGGCCGAGCCGAGCCGGGCCGGCCTGACCAGTCGAGTCGCGCCCTAGCCAGATCGGGCCGCGCCGAACCGGGTCCGACTCGGACCCGGGTCGGTCCGGGCCCAGACCCCCCGTCTTCGGACCTTCTTCAGACCATTTTCGGTATTTTTCCCGTAACTTGAGCTACGGGCCTCCGAACGACGCGCCGTCTATGGCGATGCGATCCTTGGATCGAGACGGGCGTTTCAGTATATCGCACTCAAGGTTTCGGAAAACTTTGGGTTTGACCGGGTTGGTTCGTTCACGAAACCAACCGGGCCATCGGAGCGGAAACACTTGTATATTGAGCTACGGACGTCTGATTGACGTGTCGTCGACTTCGTTGAACTCCTATAAGTGAGACGGATCTTTTGGCATACTCCGCCCGAGGTTTGGACGCAGGTGGAGTACGGTCGGGTTGGTTTTGCCTTAAAAACCATCCGGGCCCCTGGGACGAAAAAGCCAATAACTCTCAGACCGGGCGTCCGATTGACGCACCGTCTGGGACGTTGAGTTCTTGTTGTCGATACGGAACTTTTGGATACATCAACTCTGGACTAGGTGTCAGTTGAGGTATCAGCCTCTCGGCTCGTGGAGTGGACCCTCCCGAGCGAGCTTGCTGTGTGCGGGAACCCTAGAGCTGGTTGCGACTGCTACTTCGACGATGAAAACAATCGTACTGGAATCCTATGTGGGTTCGACGATGAAGACAATCGTACTGGAATCCTATGTGGGTTCGACAATGAAGACAATCTTACTGGAATCCTATGTGGGTTCGACGATGAAGACAATCGTTTTGGAATCCTATGTGGGTTTGACGATGAAGTCAATCGTACTGGAATCCTATGTGGGTTCGACGATGAAGACAATCGTACTAGAATCCTATGTTGGTTCGACGATGAAGACAATCGTACTGGAATCCTATGTGGGTTCGACGATGAAGACAATCGTACTAGAATCCTATGTGGGTTCGACGATGAAGACAATCGTACTGGAATCCTATGTGGGTTCGACGATGAAGACAATCGTACTGGAATCCTATGTGGGTTCGACGATGAAGACAATTGTACAGGAATCCTATGTGGGTTCGACGATGAAGACAATCGTACTCGAATCCTATGTGGGTTCGACGATGAAGAGAATAGTATCAGAATCCTCTGTGGGTTCGACGGCGATGTCAACAGTGCTTGTATCCTACGTGGGTCCCAGTAAGATGAATCAGTGACTACATCTGATCATCTCTCTTGCTTTTAAAATGATGTGTACATGTGTGAGATGAAACCCTGTTTTACTTTCCTTTGTGGATTATGTTGAGCTATCCTGTGTGGATTTGGGTTTTACTTTCCTTTGTGGATTGTGTTGAGCTATCCTGTGTGTATTTACATTTTACATTCCTTTGTGGATTGTGTTGAGCTATCCTGTGTAGATTTATGTTTTACTTTCCTTTGTGGATTGTGTTGAGCTATCCTATGTGGATTTACGTTTTACTTTCCTTTGTGGATTGCGTTGAGCTATCCTGTGTGGATTTACTTTTTACATTCCTTTTTGGATTGTGTTGAGCTATCCGATGTGGATTTTACGTTTTGCTTTCCTGTATGGTCTAGGTTGTACTTGAGCTCGGATGTTGGATCCGAGCGAGAATTGATGACTTAGGTATATGTATGGGCATATATCTAAGCAGTGTCGGATGTTACTTCGTGATTGTATCTTTCCTTTGTGGTTTATCCTTTGTGGATTTTAAAAGACCTTCGGGGGTCTCGGGGTCCCTACTGAGTAGCTTATACTCACCCCTGCACGGGCTATGCCCGTACTACGTTGTGTTGGTTGCAGACGACGGACAACGTTGATCATGGTGGAGGCTTGCGGAGCAGGACGGTACCTGGAGGTGGACCACTGGGCAAGACGTACTCGGAGCAGTCGGCTGGACCCGAGGAGCAGCAGAGGCTTTCTGTACTCACCCTTCTGGTGGGACTTCCAGAAGACGGCTCGACGCTGCGGCTTTTCTTTTCAGTTGCAGTTTTCCCCTTTCAGTTGTACTTTACAGTTGGGCTTGTATTTCCGGCCCCTTTTACTTTCATCACGGCTTGTTATAGTTTTTACTTAGTGTTTACTCTTTCCGCTTGCTTACTCTGTGGTGCTTATTTACTTTACAAAGGCAACGCCTTCCCTTTTTACCGGGATTTACGCCTTGGTGCTAGTCGCCATCCCCTGGCCTATGGAAGGTGGGCTTGGGGTAGTCACGACACGGGCCCCGAGGACGGGTCGTGACATTAGTGGAATTCTCAAAAGGCATTAGATCATGCCCATATTATCATCCAAAATGGGGATCATGAAGTGAGAGTGGAACTTGCCTCTGGATAAGCTCACATTCCTGTCAAAAAAATCCAGAGGCATATTACAAAGGAATCAGACTAGGGTCCTATTCCTATTATGAAAAGGGATCACTAGGTGATTGAAGAACCAGATGTGGGGAAGGATTATATTCTTTTCTGTAATGTTACTTGGTATATTCAAGCAACTCATGAAATCAAGGATCATATTCCAACATCATCTAAAGAAAGACTGTTCCATCATTAATCAAAGGATATACAAGGGGGGCTCATATACCTTATCCCATATTAGAGGTCCATCTATATATTCTAATAGGTATTTCATATTTGGATTGGGATCATATCCCTACTTTTTCTCATGTTGACTGACATGTTCTGGAAACCACTCACATAAAGGCTTGTATTCTTGCCAATAATATGGATGATCAAAAGTATACTCTAGTTGTTTATCAATATTGATAACATATTCTCATAGAACCCATTGTTTATCTACATGTTATAGAAACCTTTATAAAATAGGCTCGTATCTATTCTCGATTCTAAAAGGAATGTCATCATATTATGGATATACACAAAATGAGGATCATATCCATAATATTCTAAATTATACTGCCATTAAGGCTATTTAATACACAATATCAACAAATAAAAGGTCTATAAATGCTTCATGTTATATTTAAGGAGATCATTGGATAAATTTTATACCTCATGGTACATTGGAGAAGGATCAAAGGGACTCTACAGTTGACATCTGTTTTGATCAACCTACTCATTCTGATATCTCCCTATGACACGTGTATACGCTCTTTTCCTCTAAACATCTTTTTGGGGGATTTAAAAAAGTTTAATCCTTAATATTGAGAGGTTCTCAAAACCCTAGTGTTAATAGAAAATAGTTTCCCCATAGAATACAAGAAAAACTACATCATATTCATCATGTGACCCCAATATGTAACATATGTTATCTAACTATGTGGAGTTTTGTAATTTCGATTAAGAGGAAGGTAAAATTGATATATATAATGATTTATTTACAAGTAAACTACAATCTAGGGTTTTACCTTCATTAATTCTTACTATAAGATCCCAAAAAACTAGATAAAGAGTTGATGCCTTGTATACTATGAAATATGTAGGAAACTCATCAGCTATTAAAGACAATACAAATCACTTATCTAAGATAAGGGTATCCCCTTGAGACTGTAATTACACAGTAGTGTAATTTGGATATGGATGGATTTTTTATAGCCTAGATCCCAAGAATGGAAGATCATAACAAATTCATATGTAGCTCTTTTATCTGTATCACAAAAACTATTCATTACTAATTTTCAAATCCATGTTAGACATACATATCTATGTATTGGGGAAATATGGATAATATCACATCATTAGGGTTTTGAAACATTAATTCTTCCTTGATATGGAATCCTATAATATTATATCCACTATAAGGATTAAGTTATAAGGTAAAGTGAAAGCCAGTGGGACACTATAATATAATTCCCCAAATTGAACGATTCTAATAAATTTTGAATAGATGGAGGGATCTACTAGTAGATATTTGACTTGGAACCTTGAAAAAAATGGAATGCATTTCAGACAGGGAAGTTGAATTTGAGGTTATACCAAAAAATTCCCATTAAAAATTACTCACTTCATGGGATTACATTTCACCCAGATCATTCTCAGGAGAAACATTTTCTAATAAAATGTGTTTCAATGTAATTTTTTATAGCATCTCTCTAGGATAGAAACTAGAACACCAAACTAGGGGAATATCTACCACATCATACACCCTTGAAAACATAAATCCCAAAGAAAATTCTAGAAATAATGACTGTAGCTACAAACCAACCCCATCCCACTAGGGGAGAGGAATTTATATCTGATGCTTTATCACTAATATTATCACAAATTGAGATAGACCTTAATAAATCATAGGTGGCTACCTATCAACCCCATTCTACCAGTATGGGAGAATTTATATCTTAATATTCATCCCAAGAATAAAATATTTCTCAATAAAAATCATAATATCCTTAAAAGGATCAAAAAATACAAAAGGTGTCCCCAAACAGTCCCCCTCTTACAGGGTTAGGTGGATTTTTATCATCATCATCACCACTGAGAAAATTAGTGTTCTCCAGGATGGGTTGTAAATATCCATGGTCGATATCAAATCTATTCCTTCCATCATAAGAAAAACCTTTGATATTTAATTCCAATTTGGAAAACATGACCATAAACTCCATCATGGTCATTGTTTACATACCAAGACATGAGAAGTGCATGGATAAATGAAATAAAATGCCATAGTGGGTGTAATACTAAATGTTCAAATATGTATAGGGTTAGAAGAAAGTCCATGATAAGATCAGTGTAGAATAACCCTTTGGTTCTGATATTAATGGAAGAAATTACATTTCATGATACACGTTAATAAATTTCACCACCTTCAAGGAAAAAAAAGTTTATCAAGATGAAAATAAATTGTTACACAAAATTGATAAAATAGTATGGAGGGAGGGTGATCTTGATGTAGAAAATAAGTTTTTACATATGAGGAATAAAATTGTAATCCTAAACCATACTAATAAAAATATAGGGTTTCCCCCTATAAAATGTATAAATACCAAATATTAATGTACATGTGTGGCTACATCCCAATCACCACCCATAATAGTAGAAATTACTTATATGGATGAATGAATTACATAATATGAGAAGGAGATTCAAAATATTATACAACTCATGGAGGAGATAATCATTGGAAACATTCCCACCGGTTTTCATATTTTGGTTGAGACCAATATCCCTTATCCCATACATCACACAAGACCTGATCCACCTACAATAGTAGAATCTGAGCATCACGAGTTTTCTTATTTCTATCATTTGATCTATATAAATGAGGTATTTTAAGTTGTTTGTTAATTTCCTATATTTTCCTCTCCCCTTCTTGGTTGATTATTCCATCATAACATACATTGAAAATTAGTGGGATATGAAAATAGGGCCACCTAATCAAACCCCACCTACTCCCTATAGACAGGAATAATCCTTGAATTTAGTACCACTAAAACTACTCAATAATATCAAATCCTTATCTAATTGAATATAATGCATGGAAGTGAAAAAAGATCCTATAAAAAATAAGAAGAATCCATTTCTAAATGGGTGGATTAAACTTAAGTCCCACTCTATTTTCACAACCGAGCCATCTAAACCTTTCATGGAATGAGATATCTATAATAGAATCTCACATAATTTGTGTCAGGATACAACATAATGAAATACCCTCGATATAAATATGAGGCTACAAATTTGAGGTCTTTTTTACAGACACTTATAAGGATATCATTCATATTTAATAACATCCTTCTAGTGGGTTCTATTGCATGATGTGAAGAACTACATGATTAACTAAATTATAATTTCATCATCACACTACAGGAAATGAAAATCGTCGACCCTAAAAACAAAATGAAATAAAAAAACAAGAGGGTGCCTAAATTCATCATCAGAGATAAAGGATTAACCTGTTCACTTAGGATACATCTCTCACATGATAAATTATTGGAAATAAATTCTATAAATCTTCAGTATGATTTGTGGACACTTATAATCCTAATGATGTATGTATTTGGGTTTTATTAATTTTAAAAAATGTCACAGTTCCTAGATGACTCCTTTCAGTGAACATGAGCTAAATCTCAACTCATTTCATTATAACATAGGAGAAGTATTATTATAGAGGATTCTACTATTGTTATCATCAATATAGTAGTAGTTCACATCTAAGAATGTATATAGGTCCCAAAACACTGAGTACCTCATATCGAGTGATAAGAAAATAACCCTTGGCCAGAATAAAAAAGATATTTGGGTTTCACGAGATTTTTTAAATTGAAGAATAAATAATACTACTTAAAAATGGAAAGTTTTCCAATTATTTCCATATAGCCAAGGAAAATAACTTACTGAATCTACCATATACTAGAAACCCAACGAGTTAAACCCCACAAATTATCCCAACTTCTACCCTTTTCATAGGAGATTGGGTTATACCATCCAAGATTACATCATCTACAATCATGAACCCATTGCATGGTGAATTCTAGATATGTGATTTTTTCTAAAATTCCTTATCACATGTGACTTGTGAAACCATTTCAAAATTAAGACAAGATGATGATTTATAAAAATATCCTAGGTATTGGGATAAGTTCAACGACTGGATGAATCAAAAGAGAGTTTACTGAGAACATGCCACCATGAGTACAAATATTTGAAAACACGTTATTATCCCTTCACCTAGGTAGGGGACATCAAAAATTAATCCCAAAGGTGGATTTAATTTTAAGAAATAGTAAGCGAAAGAAAAGGTATACTCATACTCATCCTCTACATGAGCTATAACTCTTGAATGTTTCATTCCTACAACATATTGAGAATACAAAACACCTAAAAAATTAAACCATCATCTTATGAAGAGATCATCTTGGTTCATTTTAATATGATACACATCAAAGACTCTTTCTCTGATGATTAAAAAACCTATGAATATTATTTCTATATACCTGGTAGGGGAGCTAAATGACAAAGGTGTAGGATCTGAGAATATATTGGAATAATTGGCATGGTCAAAACCAATATCATGGTAACATAACCATATAGAACATATATGTATATGAGACTAATGGTATAACACTATAGAAGTGACAATAGAAACACATATGATCCTTAAATCCCTCCAGTAGTCATCCTACATGAGTCATCTTACATGACTGCCTAGAAATGGTGTAATTTTATGATCAAGCCAAGAAAAGAGTAAGAATGATGTGACCCATTCAACTAGATATAGTTGATCCTTTAATCCCTTCTCAGCCATATGGATCATCCACCATAGACACCTTGACACTTGGTCAATAAAATATGGAGTATCCTAACATTTGGGACCACTGGATATATATATAGTAAACGAAAATATTTTCAATTGCGTTGTATGAAAATGTAGGCGGGATTTTAAAAAGTTAAACGCGCGTTGTGAAAAAAATTGAAATTCTGATCCCGCGTTACTCTTTGGCGTCGGTTTTGTTTGAAACCGACGCAAAATAGTATTTACATTGGTCTTTTGGCGTCGGTTTTTTAGAAAACCGATGCAAAAAATGTCAATCAATATTCTTTTTGGCGTCGGTTCATAAAAAAACCGACGCAAAAAATGAAAAAAACAATTTGGCGTCGGTTTTTATGAAAACCGACACCATAAAAGTGTTAAAAAAAATCTTTGGCGTCAGGTTTTTAACAAACCAATGCTAAAAATTTAAAAAAATCTACATTTCGCGTCGGTTTTTTTTAAAAACCGACGCCAAAAACAAAAAATAATTTTTTAGGCGTCGGTTTTTAAAAAAACCGACGCGAAAAGTTAAATTATATTTTTGGCGTCGGTTTTTATGAAAACCGACGCCAAAAATTAAAAACAAAAATTACAGTGTTTTAGATAATTCTCTAATCTTTGATTTGACTGGTCGTGGAGCAAAAACGGAGTTACGGATTAAAAGTTATGGATGTCGGAAGTTGACCTTCTCTAAAAGAAGTCTTAAAGAAGTTCAACTTTCAAAGGCCATAACTTTTAATCCGTAACTCCGTTTTTTCTCCACGACCAGTCAAATCAAAGATTAGAGAATTATCTAAAACAATATAATTTTTTTATTAAGTTTTTGGCGTCGGATTTCATAAAAACCGAAGCCAAAAATATATTTTAACTTTTCGCGTCGGTTTTTAAAAAAACCGACACGAAAAGTAGTTTTTTTTTTAATTTTTAGAGTCGGTTTGTTAAAAAACCGATGCCAAAGAATTTTCTGTAAAACATTTATGGCGTCGGTTTTCATAAAAACCGACGCCAAAATATATATTTTTTAGTTTTTTGCGTCGGTTTTTTGGGAACCGACGCCAAAACAATTTTTTTCCCTTTTTGGCGTCGGTTTTTAAAAAAACCGACGCCAAAAAATCACCGTAAAAATTATTTACGTCGGTTTATAAGAAACCGACATCAAACTGGCGACGTTAAAAATCATTTTTCTACTAGTGACATCAAGGATCAAAACATGAGTTGAATCATGTGAATACTTTACTAATAGTGAATATTTAAATATGTTGTGTTCCTGGGATAAACTCAGGGTAAAATTCACTTAGAAGAAAACTACTCTACCTTTCTCTAGGATTTAATATGGTACAACAAACTGTGGACTAGGCTTCACCATCTTGCAAAAAACATAACAGTTTTTTTCCGGTGAATCTTTTCAAAAGGAATGATCACCTACCTCAATGGAAAGAATGTTTCCCTATTTTTTCACATAACTCTTCTAACCACTATTGTATTTTCTCATGTGTCTCTAGATCAACTAAACTTTCATTTTCATTTCCTCTAATATCTATACTCTCATTAACTTCCTTTCTCCTACATCATTCCCAAAATCCAGTGTCTAACATTATTTTCCATATAATTCCTTGAAATGATCCATATGTATACGAGAATGAAAAATGATATTATTAGAAAGATAAAAAAAAGATTTCAATACATACATCCCTAGTAATCTATTGAGGAATAATAAATCATATATTCCAAGTCTAAATAATCTTCTAAGAATATCCATCTGATTCCGGAAGAAAATTTGTACTTAATTTTAATTCATCACCCAATATCTTCGAAATCCCTTTCTAAGACATAGATGTGAACCAAGGATCATAGTCTAATATTATGGATATAGGTACTCCATGTATCCTAAAAAACCCCCTTTAAATAATTTTAAAAATACTGATATATAAATATTGTATCTCGAATGAGAATTAAATGTGTAGATTTTGTTAAAAAATCAACAATAACCCAAATCAAATTATTACCCCAACAAGACCTTCGAAATCCCGCCAATAAATTTATTTATATATTATCCCATTTCCACTCCACCAATGTGTAGGGTTGAATCATAACAATTCATAAATATTGATTTACATTAAACTATATAAAATTCAAACACATCATGGTAACGAGAGCGTTGTCTCTTTTCATTCCATCCCTCCAGTAGTATTCTGAATGGTCTCTTTACATATTACTACTACTATGATGAATGGAGAATAAAGAACAATGTTCTTCAGTAAAGAACTATTTCATCAAAATTGAATCGCAATAACAAATAATATTTTTCCATATTTTAAAACACCTTAAAAATCAGTATTATAATCAGGAAACGAAACATTCTTATCAGATTCTACATTTTCTTGAAAATATTGATCCACCATTGATTTATCATAATTCTTTCTGACATAGAAGATAAACTAAAACCATGGAAAAAATTGCGGATGTCCCTACATCCATAACATTGATTTTATATTTCATCAAATCCTTAACCATAGAGTCCCATTACAAACAAAACAAGGTTAATATAGCATTACTTTTTCAACTCAAATCTTAAACCAATTTTTTCTTTTCCAGGTTGATAATGAATCTTGTAGGAATAATCTGTTATCAGTTATATCCATAATATTCCCCTCATGTTCAACTCTTTTTTACTGATTATATTTTAATAAATTTTATGATAAATATATTTTTCACATTTTCCTCCTAAAAAATACCCTCAAAAGTTTTAAAGAAAAAATACAAGCTGATAATTGTAAATAATGTGTAGGGTAATTTTACAAATGGGTTTTCATTTGAAATTATGCATAAGCAATTACCTTTTCATTATTTATAAATAAACAACCAATTAATTTTAATGAAGCACTACTGTAGAAGATAAAATGATTATTTCTAGATAGGAGGAATGAAACAAGGGAATTGACCATTTTTTAGATCCAGAAAACATACATTATATTCTATTTTCTAGATAAACCAAACTCCATTTTGTGTTATCATATTTAGTGGACTCGACAACCATAAAAAGTTTTAAGAAAACATTGGGTGATAACCCACTAAAACAAATAAAACTATGAATCATGTTTACCTTGGTAGTACTTTTCCACACTTAAAAAACTTTTTTAGAATGTTCAATAGGTATTACAAATTGAAAAACAATTTACCCAATGAATGAAATTTTGGAAAAGATAATTCACTCTAACTAAAAATTTCATATATTTTCTTTTCTTCTATGGATTGAAAAATAATCCTTAAGTGCCTTTTATATTCCCCATGGATTTTAGAATATACATAAATATCATCTATAAACATAACCACAAACTAGTGCCAAAATTTATTTTCCATCCAACGTCGAACATTCTTTGGAATATATTTATTAGAGAAAATATTATTAAATTCATCCCATTGAATGGATTCAATATATTTTAATTTCAATAACATTCTCAACCATTTACCACCACTAACATGTTTCACCTTCAAAACAAATATTGAAATTGTTACCTTTTGGTGACCCAATCAACCTAAGACATCAATTTTATTTTATATATATTTAATCAATCATTTAACTATCATGGGGTTTGATGATCCTATAAAAGGAATGCGATGTTGTCACATAAAATTCTCAGGTTTCATCATGTTCCTCTATGGTATATATAGTTGGTCTCTTTCATGGACACCACCACTATTTATAGAGAGTTTCAAAAGAGCCTTCACTATAAAAAAATATCTTAGTCCCAATTCCATCCATCCCAATATACTAACTCGGAAGGATATTTTCCTCTTGGTACCTTCACACTACATCTTCCTTGTTTCCAATATGGAAAACCACAATCAACAATAATTATTTACAAAAAGAAACATGCGTATATTTAAATTGTATATCATTATAAATTTTCAATAATGTAAAATATTTTAAGGACATGAAATTAACTGTACCCTAACCTCTATGGAATTATAAAATATTTATAAATACCAAGAATAAGGACCCGACCATAAACATAACATAATTTTTGTTTTATGTCAACAATTTTACTTTTTTCACATTTATGATATTTTCATGTTTATAGTTTTAGATAATTAGACCATAACTCTTATATAACAAAACCATAAAATAAAATGTGGACAGTTCAGAATAGTGTCTATTTTTCTCATAATTTAAACATTAAAAAATCATGATCCATTTTATGAAAATCTTCATGAAATTAATATTTAATTCTTTAAATCCCTTACTCATACTTAACTCCAATGAAAAACATAATAAAAATATCATATGAGTAAAAAAATTAGTAAAGGTTACATAATAATGTAAAATATTAGTACATTGAAAAACATTAACAACCCATACAAACATTATCATAAATTAATATTTTTCATCCTTAATAAGTGTTTAATATTTTCCTTTGAAAATAAGTTCACTTGATACCTTTTTAAATCACAATATTACTATAATACTCATAGAAATAATAGAAAATACATAATGTTATCTTGGGACACGATTATAGCATTCACTCTTATAAATGGAATAATTTTGTGTTTTCAAATCAATATGTGTCACTCATAGAAATGGAATTCTCATAAACACAACTTGCATTCCAAATCAGGGTTATCATGGACCCACACACCATTGGTTTATCATGGAACCACTAGTTATTGGTTTATCATGGAATAACCCGTAAAATGTTCTTGTACTATTATAAAATTATAACTCATAAAGGATTGAAATTTTCAAAATTTGACTCATAGTATTTAATTTTAAATCACAATGAATCATTTCATGATATTAAAACAATAAATAAATTTTTAAAACCCACTTGCAATGAGAAAATACCTGGAAAATAAAAAATTGAAAGAGGGGTTTGTTTTTTCATTAAATACATGAAGTATTGTCGAGGAAACCAAATAAAAAAATTATAAATAAAGATTTCCAATACAAAATTTTTATATACCAATAAATAAATATTTAAATTAATATCATTAATATTGAAATGATCGAAATCATTAAATTATTAAACATTCAATGTGTCACATACCAAATTTAATATTTAAATTATAGGCCCCATAAAATAATAACTTTAAAAAACATTAAAATTTAAATACAGATAAAAAAAATTTAAATAAAACATATATAGTAAAAATTTACCTAACACATAATATTATAAAACTAACAACTATGACGAAAAATATATCAAATGAAAATAAATTATGTTATGAAATTCATTTCCCATTGGTAACATTTAACACAAGTACCCTTAGAATAAATAATACAAATTTATAATCAATATACCATTAATATAAATAAATAAGTGATATTATATATCAAAATGGAAATTAGTTACACCACACAAAATAAGTAAGTGGTGAATTATATATATTATATACTGGGGGTAAAATGGAGTTGAAAATCATTTAAACTACTTTTCCTTTTTAGATATACACTATTTAAATTTGTGAATAATAGTTTTCAACATGTTAATAAAAGCTTATATAACCATTTTAATATTTATTATGTAATATATTATCTTATTATAATATCTTATTAAACATTTTTCAGTAGTATGTTTTTATTTTTAGTATCTCGGGAGTTAATTTCCATGTTTCTCATGTATATTTTTGACTTATTACTATTTATTCCAATTATGGTTTCATCATATATAGTATGAAAACCATTATTTGAATATCATATATATTAATCATATATTTATTTATAATAATCTATAATATTTGGAGATATGAAATTTAATGCACTATTTATGGATATGGTTGGTCTTATGTATGCAATAACTATATATTAAGTTATTTTTCATATTAAAAGAGTGCAAATTAAATTTTATATATATATATATTATAATTAAATTATCATATTTATTTCATATAATTAATATATTTTTATTAAAACCATCATTTATGCATTTTATCTATTTTGTGAATGAATTACATCACTTTGAGGAGGCTGTAGTCCAGACTTTCATAAACAATGCTTTCATAGTTACAAAAAATGGGAAGCATAAGGTTATGTGTAATATAAAATGTAAACAAGAATATAGACATTAAAAATATAATATATATCATATTTAAACGGTGATCCCATTATAATTCCCAACCATGATAGTTTCTAAACGAAAAAATGAAAATTCATCATTTTGTTATATGGTAGTTCGTCATAAACACAAATGTGAAGTTTGTTACCCATTAGATAAAAATGTGTGTGTATTTAGGTAAAAACCATATAATAATACTAAATAAAAAAATTTAGGATATTTTTGTTCTTATATAATAATTTTATAAGAATATTATATGGGGTGGAGAAATAATGTAAAACAAAAGATATTAAGAAAGGATGTTACATGTTATTTGGGTTAGCCATTTTGTATTTCTCCAGAGGGATTTTTTGGATGAATTTATACCAAAATGAATGATTATATTTTGAGGTTATGTATTTTTGGGATCTATTTTGTAATATATTGTTGGATCCAAAGGGCATGAGATGTGTGAATAAGTGGGAGGGGTGAGAGACTTTTTATATTGGAGGAGGAATGACATTCTTGTAAATTATATAAAATTGATTTATACCCATGTTTTTTCGATTCAAACCGGATCCAATAATTAAAAAAATTTGATAAAATTTATTATATGGTCAATATATTTCCACCCGCTAGATTTGGCACAATTTTCTATGTCATTTTTGTCGTTACGTTTTAGGTTTAGTCCCATGTTAAGCAATTTCTACTCAAAATCACTATAATTAAATTTATTCACATTCACTAATACTTTTTGATAAAAAATAGAAAAAATTATAATATATAAAATATTATTATTATCAATATATAAACCATTTTAAACATTATAAAGAATTAATTGTGAGAAATCAATTTAAATTTAATCTCTTAAATATGACGACAAAGTCTGTTTTTAAAGTAGATTTGTTCAAAAGTATGCTATGTTTTTATATTCAATTTCAAATAGAAATTTATTAAAATAAATTATATTATATTAAATTATTTATAATTTATCTAATTTTACATTAACAAATTAATAAATAATTTAACTATATAAATAAATATGAAAAAATAGTTTTGAATTAAAATTAAGCATTTTTGACAACTCATCAAAAAATGAAACTTCAACGAAAAATAAAAAATATTAACCATAACCTAATGGTTATGTTTTAATTTAAAAAATGGACTTAATTTTTACATTTAAATTTTATTAATGTTCAGAAAGTATAATTTAAAATTGGTTCTCCATTAAAGGGAGGGAAAAGTGCCTTTAAAAAAATAAAGATTTCTCTACGAAATATTGGGTTTAATTTTATATTACGACTATGAAATATTTTATATGAATATAGAAAATATTTAATTGAATATAAAATAATTTTATATTTCATTAATATCACTCTTTAATTGTAATAACTTTAATATATTTGGATAAAACATCTTTGTGGGCCTAAAAATTGTTTTAAATAAAAACATTCTCTTTATATTCAATTGGTTCTTATATTCAATATTCATTCATTTGAAACGAATTAATAAATTTTATAATTTTTTATACCAAGTATTTTTATAATTAATTTATAAATTTTCATAGCCGCTAATTTAAGGCTAAAGTTATATATTGTTATAAATTTAATTATTTTTTTAATATCTTATTTCTCAGTAAAACATGGTCATTCATGTAACACAAGATATCAAACAAATTATATGTTACATATAACACAAGATAACTAGGAATTATATTAATTTTAATAAATCAATTTAATTTATTTAAAATAATAAAAAAAATTAATGTCTCAGTATATTAAATTCTCTTATGAGCAGGATGTTTCATGTCATACAAGCTATCGAATAAAATGACTTATTTTAGAATTTCAGGTTGCTACATTATCCCTACCATAAGTAAATTTCTTCCTCAAAATTTAAAATTATACATTGTAATAAATTGTTTGATATATCATATTTTTATATCCCACAACGTGAGAATGATTTGTAAAACTTTTTCTAGAAAATAGGTAATGGGGAGTATAAAGTTCCCATGGAAAAACATTTAAGTGGGTATCTAAGTAAGAGAACATTAGTGGAAAGTGGAGATGGATGAAAAGAATAAATATTTATAAGTAGTGATTTATGTATTAAATAAAAAAGTAAATTATCAATGTATATTTGAGGACCTCAAATACATAAATCTAGGATGATTCAAAAAGACCATCGGTTAAAAAAATTTATGGTATTCAGATAACATTTTTTGGTTATTTTTCTAATTTTGAATAACTATTTCCCTACATATGAATGTAAATAAATAAATTTAAACAAAATATTCACATTAAAAACATTCCATCCTTTTTTTATGATTTTATCAATTTCTTATTCATCCATTAATTCTTGGAATGGATATCCAAAAATTAACATTGATTCTTGATGCACTAAAAGAATATTTTAATGGATCAAAGGGTACATAAAATATTGAATAGACAAACTATTAGTCTTTAACTACTGTCCAAATCCAAAATGGTTAACACATTGATCTCTACAAACAAAACGTGATAAAAATAGTTAAACATTAATATTTATTCATTAAATTGTTCAACTAGAAAAAATAACATTTTAACCTAAACATTGTGTAGGACAATGGTTCTTATTAAACACATATTGTCCTTCAGCCATGGGTTCAAGTCCCGTAGACATTCTAGATTTGATGGGTTTTCACCAGGAATATAGGTTGTCCTTTTCAGTAATCATATTAATAAATATGATAGACATCCATGAAATTTATTCATTAAATAAACTTTTAAATAATTTGTCACTAAAAACTCTATAAATAAATATATCAACCCTTTATTTTAACATGTTTCCTTCCCTGGTATATATTTTATCATATAAAGAAGGGAATTTCCAAAAATTAAACACCATAGTGTGAGTATCATTTATCATTTTGAAAAAATGATATCGTACTTTTACATATTTATAAATATTACAACATTAATTTCAATCTATAAAATGACAATTTAAACCAAGGTAATTAATTTTAATTTCCCTTTAAAATCCATCATAATTGTATGAAAAGAAAATTTGAGTTATCCTAATAATACCCCCAAGGAAGGACAAACCAGTTGCGTAGTATGGCCCATTATCATGTACCTAGTTATGCATGAGTGAGGCCCAATGCACCTTGTTATATTTGTTACCCCTTAGTGCATATGTTCCTGAAACATGTCTAATTGTTGAATCCAGATAAAGATTTATTTCTAAAAAATACCACATAACCTCTACCTTAGAAAAATTCTATGATGTTCTTCTATAATTATCATCAAAGTCTACCTTTTCGATCTATTATCTAATTTATTTTAACCGAAATATATTTCACATTATCTCTACTAAACTTCCCATGATACCAACTATAGAGAACTGTCGAAAAAATCACAAAGCTAATGTTTTCTACGAAAAAATTGGAATGATTACAATGAAGAAAACCTCAAATGATGGAAGAGTATAGTAGTATTGGTAAACACGATACATAAGTGATACTTTTATTACAAATGATTAAAATAATTAAACATACTTTTTTTATTTTTTTTGAGGATAATAAATGTATTCCCATATAGGATACGATTTCATATATTTCGTATTACACTTCACAAAGTCCTGGGGATGAAACAAACTAATGATGAGATTGAAGGCGTAGTTAGGGTAATGTACATCAGAATCAATAATGAATTAATGAAAATAGTTTATATTGAATGTTATTAATAGGAAACACATTACAATAAAATTGTAGACAATGACAAATAAATATGACAAGCATAGAAACTCAAAACAAATGCTATTTAATAAAAAAAATTAGAATAAAATGCATCCATAAACATTGACATAGTGAAAATATCAAGGATAATAAATACTGAATCAAAATTAAGGAACTTCATATTTATGGGACATCATGTTTCTTGAAAATGAAAACCTATATCATCAAGTCCATTCAAAATATTTTTTTAAAACAATTGGTAGAAACTCTTAATTTTTTCAGTATATTTTTCTCATGAGAAAGTGTCGATGCATATAGGGTTAATAAAAATTATGGCCCTTAGCAGTAATTTCCCTTACATATAATTACTCATATCAAATAACAAAAGCAACTAATATTCCTTATGAAATATCTCTATCGAATAAATAATATGAATTTTTAAAAATTTCCCATTAATTAAAATAAAAATCAAATTAAATAACATGTGTATAAATGTTATATTGTTTAGTAAATTAACATATCCATGATAAATGACTTTTATAATTATGGTAAATTCAATGTCTAATTGTCATAAGAAACTAAATATTTCAAGAGTACTAACAAACGAATAATGTAAATTAATGTAAATACTATCCATGAAAAAATTCACCATAAAATCTAAATAAAAATAATAAGTATGGATTTAATAAAACATATCCTAGGTTGATTAAAATTAAAGGGTTTTAATAATTTATGAATGAAGATATTATAAAAAAATATTTTAGAAACATTCTTGAGGGAAAAAAATTTATACTGGGAAACATTTTTTAAAAACTAATATAATAAAATAACTTTTGAAAAAATGTACATAAAATATTAACCTTTTAAATATTCAAAGGAAAATTTAAATAAATAATAGTAAAAAAATCTATAATTGTCATACAAGTAAAAATAATGATCCTTTTCCTTGTTAAAAGGTTATAAAATATTCTTTTTTAGGAAAGAAATAATTCGAAAAATTTTAAAAAATAGAAAAAAAATGATTAAAATATATTTAGTAAATCATTTTTAATTGTTTATAAAAATTTTGTAAACCATTTTTGAAAATCGGTTTTTTAGAAGGAAATAAGTTCTCTAACTAATGGGATAAATGAAGTTGAGTATTATTAAAAAATTCTTTATAAAAACATTTCGTACCAAATATGGGTAAAATAGACTTATGGAATGGAAAATTTCATGAATAACAATAATAGATTTAAATTTAATATTTTACTATAAAATTACCAAATAATTTCTCTTAATATAAATTATAATGTAAATAATGACAAACAAAATTAATCTTTGAAGTAAACTATAGGAATGACCCTAATGTTGAAGTGAGAATAAATGAATAAATATATTATGTGTTTCAAATTTAAATTCACAAGAAACAAGTGTACATAAAAAATATATTGTAAAAATATATCATATGCATAAAAAAGAATATTAACAGAAATAATGAAGTAATATAACCTAAGGAAAATAAATTTGGTTATGAAATTATTTTCCACTCAGTACCTTTTAACCAAGAAAGATCATAGAATAACAAATTAAATTGAAACTCATAATACCATGAATATAAAACAATTCATGATATAATATACCTAAATTTTAATTAGATACCCCACACAAAATAATTAAGTGGGGAATATGAAATTTTATCTCAGAAGTTTAAAAAGTGAGATGAAAATCCCTTACATTATGCTTACAATAGGTGAATGTACTATAAATTATGGTAAAATGGTTTTAAAAAATTTAATAAATAATATAATAACCATATTAATTTATATGATATCATATATGATCTTTTTATAGTATCTTATTACACATTTGGTAGTAATCATTCATTATTTTCACTATTTTGTGTTTAAATTGCCCTGTTTTTCAAGAATGTTTTGAAAAGTTATATGTTGTTCATATCATGGATTAATCATCTATAAAAATTGAAACCATTTTTTATATATAATAACTATTCCTTATATATTTGTTTATAATGATCAATAATATTTTGAGATATTAAATATAATGCACTATTCATAGAGACTGTAGGCAGTACATATGCATGAATGATACTTTCCTTTATTTTTCATATTAATATAATTAAAAGTAAATATTATATCTATATTATAATTATCATGTAATATTTTTATTATATTTTTCATATATGTTTATTAAAAACATTCTTTTTCTATTCCATGTAGCGTGAAATAATCATATCTCTTTGAGGAGGTGATAACCCAGACATCCACAAACTATATTATCATATTCATACAAAATAAAAACCATAATGGTGTGTTTCATATGAAAATTAAATAATTATCAAGAAATTTAAAATATAAAATATATCATATATAAACATTTTTTCCTTCCTAAATCATAACTTGAGAGGTGGTAAATAAAAAATAAACTATCATCATTTGGTGAGGTGGAAGCACTTTGTATAAATAAATTGTATGTTCATTACCCATTATAAAGAAGTTTGTGTGTGTGTAGTTAAAACCGTTAGAATAAAAATATAATTCTATAGTGAGGGTAATTTTTGTATATAATAGTTTAATAATATTTTTTCATGGGGAGGAGAATGAATATAAAACCAAACAACCTGAGGAATGACGTTACATATTATTTACGTGACTCCTTTTGGATTTCAACAACGAGATTTCATATGTGAATTTATTGACAAAATTGATGCTTATTGGATGAGGGGAGGGATTTTGAGGAGATATTTGGGAAGATAATGGGTGAGCTAAAGGGATTTAGAAGTGTGAAAAAGTTGAAGGGTGACTGTCATTTTATAGTGGAGAAGGAGTGGCATTTTTATACATTTTTAAAAAGATAATTCTACCAACATGTTTCTTTTGAAATGTGGCTCCAATAATGAACCCAGCTACACAAAATGGATGATGTGGTCTACTTATTTACATAAAATTAATTTTTAACATGACCATAGCTCATTATCCCAGTTAAGTTTATGGTTTAGTCCCATGTTATGTTAAATTTTCTCAAAATCGTTGTAATTAATTTTAATAACATTTGTTAATATATATTTTTTCAAAAACTATGTAGAACCTATTAAAAAATAATTGTTATTATTTTAAATATTTAATTCATTTCTACAAATTCAAATCACATATGTGGGAAAAATAATTTAAATTTAACCCCACACATAAGATGATAGAGAAAGTTCTTAAAGTAAAAATGTTCTAAAGATTGTTATGTTTTTATATTAAATTTCGATTTGAAATAGATTCCAATTATGTACACTAGATTAATTGAGTTATAAATAATCTAATGTGACTTTATAACAAATTTTTTATATAATGTACCTATATAATTAAATTAGACAAAAATGGTGTTTTGAATTAAAATTCCATATTTTTCATTATTCATCAAAAAATGAAACATAGAAAAAAAATTACAAAAAGTAATCCTTAGATAATTTTGATATTTATCATAAATAATAATTTTATTTTGAAATATAATTTTTTTTAAAGTTCAAAAAAAAATTATTTAAAATAGGTTCTCCATTAAAAGGCAGTAAAAGTGCTTTTAGAAAATATTTTATTTTTATGCGAAATATTGGATTTTCTCTTATCTTTGGACAATAAAATCTATTTGATAGATTTAAACCATATTTTATTTAATAGTATATATATATATATATCATTAATATCAGTAAAAAATTTAATTAATTTAATTTATTAGGATAATTTATCTTTTTGGGAATAAAAACAATTTTCAATAAAATCATTCCCTTTAAATTCAATTTGTGATAAAATAAATTTCTAATGAATTTTTATCTAATGAATTTATTTTATATTTTTGTAAAAAATATATTTTCATAATTCTATTAATGTTGGTCCTAATTTCTAATTTAATGCATAGGTTATACCCTGTTGTAAATAATAATGACTTTAAACATATAATGTTTGTTATTAAAACACAGTCATTCATGGAATGCAAGGTATCAGAGAAAGTATTTGTTGCATGTAATGAAAACTAACTCAGAATTTCATTAATTTCACTCTATAGACTGAATATTTTTAAAATATTAATTATATTTTAATGCCACTAGATATTATATTTTCTTACATGCTTGGTTTTTAGTGTCATACTTTCTATCAAATATAATGTTCTTATTTTACAATGTCTGGGAATTAGAGAGTCCCATATTAGATTAGTTTCACTACATAATCACGTAGATGATATCATATGAGACTAAAGGATTAACCATTTTGTAAGAGGGATATATAATTATAGACCCACCAGTCACATTTATTTCATTTACATTCATATGTGTTTAACATAATGATACCAATTGTAAGGCTTAAACATACCCATGGAATGTATTGAGTCAAATAACCTTATCTCACAACATAATCACATGCTATTCAGTAAGGAATGAATTTGAGAGATGGTCATGATGTTGGTATTACCCATAAAATGAAATGGACAATAATATAGGAACACATATGATATATATATATATAATTTAGAAGAATTCCATAACATTAAATAGACAAAAATTTGGTTTGAGAGATAATGGTAATAACCTAAATGAAATTGTTCGTAAGAAAGAACCCTTATCTCAAAAGTGATTTTTCACGTGTGTTCTTAATGTTTATGAATAATAAACTTAAATTATTATTTTTTATGAAAATAGTATAGTTTTATTTTTCTTTTTATTTTAAATTTTACCGTGCCATATTAAAATTTTTATCAAATTAATTTCACATCAGATGTTCTAGAGGTAAAAAACAAATAAGTTCAAAATCACATGATTAATTAGACTGAGGTAAAATAAATTATTAATTAATATTATCTAGAATGATAAATATTACATAATTATAATTTATATATATATATATTATTGTTTTGTAACAACCATAAAATATGGTTATTAGAAATTAAATACATTACAATCATGGAAATGATAGGTCGTGCACACGCATGAGTAATGTTTTAAATTTTCAAAGATCTAAATGTAAAGATGGTAAGTGTTATTTTTTATTTAAAAGATTATAATTCTATAATAAATATAAAATTATATATTTAAATTACCGTAAATATATCATCAATGTAAAGTGGAAATAAAAACAAATCACATTTCTTAGTGAGGTGGTAGTCCACTATACACACAAATGACATTATCAATTATTTAATGAAATATATTTTATGATATAATATGATATATTTATTTCTCATAATTACTAAATTTAAATTAATATAATATATTAAAATAAAATTAATTATTATTTCCTTTTATATAAATTATAATTCAAAATCATATTATATAACATTATGAGGTGATATTATATCATATACAAGAATGATGTTATCATATTATGTTCAAAAAGAAAATAAAGATAGTACAACAATGTAGATAAATATGTATAATTATATAATAAAAATAACACATTTAAATTAAATACGAAAATATATATATCTGTGGGAAGGGATATGGAAAATGAATTACATCAGTTTGTGAGGCTGTAGTATGTTGTACTAACGATTGGAATGATCATTTGCTTATTTAGTGAGATGGTGACCATTTATATTCATGAACATAACATAAAAAATATTTCTATTTTAGATTATTTTTTTTACACAAGAATGGTTAAATAATATTTGATGGATGAAGATAATGAAATAAAATAAAATGTTGGGTAAATGTTGTTACCTCTTATTTAGAAAAAGTTTTTGCTTTGCACCAAAAGGCTTACAAGGATTTTTATTAGGAAAAATTATTATACGATAAGGGGATAGAATTTTGGATTTTATTTGGGTAGGTCTTGGAAAAAATTGATTATTTTTCTCTGAAAAGGATGATAGTGGGGTGGAATTTTATATGTTGG
This sequence comes from Viscum album, assembly GCA_963277665.1. Lineage (NCBI taxonomy): Eukaryota > Viridiplantae > Streptophyta > Magnoliopsida > Santalales > Viscaceae > Viscum > Viscum album. The sequence continues at coordinate 825,738,289 of OY728123.1, forward strand.
GGGAAATAATACACATGTAATTTTTGAAAAGAATTAATTCCATCAATAGTTTTCTCATTCCACAAGGCTACAAATGAACCAGATTTGAACATTAGAATATATAATTTCAGAATTAGACCATAAAACTTTAATTATACATGTTTTGGATCATTTTTAACTCTTCTATTTTATGTTAAAACCACAGATAAACAATTTTTTACATTAACCCTGAAAAATAATTTTTATAGTTTTCACAATTAATTATTAGAACAAAATAAAGTGATTGTATTAAACAATATAACTTATTATAATTCCAAATATGGATAAAATTTTCCAAATTCACTTATAGAAGTGGAATAATTCAATCTCTAATTAAATTAGATTATTTGTAAAAAATAGTTTTCCGAAAGAAAAACATTCAATGGTTTTCAATGTTTTTATATCAAAAATCAATATGATATTTATTCCAATGCTGTAATTTAAAAAAATAAATATAGACTTTAAATAATTTATGTTCTAAAGCCACATTAAAATAAAATTTATTTTTAGTAACTTTTAAATAATTGATAGTTTTCAATAAAAATAGTATTTTATTTACTCATCAAAAGATTATACATTTTAGAAAAAACACAAAAATTATATCTAAGATGAATTTAATTTGATGATTTAAAAAATTAAGCGAAATTTAATTTGTTTTAAAATACATTTAAATTAATTTTTATTTATGTGTATAAATCTCAACTATGCCTCATTTTAGAAAAATACTGTTTAACATAAAACATTTATTTTTTATTCCAATGGTTCATATTTTATTTATAAAATTAGAAAACAATTGAATTTATTTAGAAATGTGTAAAAAAATATAATTTTTCATAAATTAATAAGTTTTATTTATACCCTTCAATAAAATATCTATGTTATAATGTCAATGTTTAAATAATAATATTTTACTAGAGTTTCACATTACATTAAATCCTGGTGTTACATGTATTCTGTGGTATTGAAAATATTGTTTTTATTTAAAGAAAATATTTTTTATATTATATGTTTGTTACAATACCACCATGGTTGGTCCTTTTGTCTCCTAAATCAAAAAGATATAAAGGGATATCAGTTGGTCTTTCCATGGATTGTTCCTTGGAAATCATTTACTTGTCCTGGTCTCCCTCATATATTTGTAACATGTTTAGGAAACTATTTCATAATTTCATCTCAATGAGGGTGTAGGATAATTAATCTTATTTTTTCTCGATGGGGGAAGAAACATTTAATTATATATGATGGTATTTTTTGACACATCTAGATAACAATGTACATTGAGTGTGTTGGGAACCAATAATGTCTTCCTCATTAAAAGTCTTGGGAATATCATATTAGAGGCATCTAAGGTATTTAACCCAAGAAATCCCATTACTATCACTTGGAAATTTTAACTAAGGTAATAATATATCATTGTATTTTTTCCTTAGAAATATCATGTTCATTTCATGAGGTAGATATTCTAAATAATTTGTAGGGTGTAATAGAATTAGTGTCTTATGGGGGCATGACCACAAATTTATCATCTTGTGGAGATTAATTTGTCATATATTTAACGTATTATAAATGAATTATTTTATAAATATTAATATCTAGTGGAGGAGGGTTAGTCATATATTTTTCATATTTTGGAGACATGTTGGACACTGATTTAAAGTCTTTTGGAAATAGATTTTTCAAAGGCTTAGCATATTTTTTAGATAGGTCCATCCATGATATAAGACCTTGAATAGATAGGATGTTGGGGTTATAGTTTGTTACCTTGGATAATATTGTGACACGTTCGTTTCTTCACTTACTTAGTGGAAGACTGATGTATTTTTTGTGTTGGGAGACTGTTTACCCTCATTGGGGGAGGGGTATGGTAACATTATGGAGTTTTAGTGTTCTGAGGGGGGAGGGGGGACATTTAGATTTGATATAAATATTAGTGTTAAATAGTTCAAACTCATGGAGATATACCATATGTGTCGATATTTTGGTCTTAAACCTCATGGATGCATCGTATGTAACCTATTAGGAGACAATAATCAAAAACCATGTAGTTTGATTCCATAGTCAATGGTTCTTTTTATTGTCTAGTTCATTTTGTTTAACATCATGTGGTAAGAATGCTCACATCACTGATGGGGAAAAAATAATGGATAGTGAGGGATTATATATAGGAATGACCTATGTATGGGAGATTTGTATTAGGTTTATAGTTTCATCCTTCGTGGGTAATTTTTTCCAATTATGGTGTAAAGATTACGCATCTGGGATGCCCGATTTATGAGGAGCATCCCATGGTGGGAATGAAGTTTTTACCCCACGATGATCATATAAGGGGATTCATGTGTCCATCTCATAAGGTAGGATGTAATCTATTATCACATTGATGTAATACATGAGGCATCATGTTTTCAAAATTCATGGTATGGAAATAGTATAACATCATATATTGAAAAAAGTATCATGCAGTTTAATTTCATGTGACTAAAATATTAGCCTATAATGTGTTATATCATACGTCATGGAAGTGGTATGGGTAAATTTTCAACGAGATAATTTCTAATGTGGATAGGAATATATGACTCTAGGACTCCATACCATGAAAGGTGGTTGGTTTCCCTTGATGATTCCACCTCAGGTCTGATGTATCTATTGATCAGGAACCTCTGTGTGGTCCACGACATAAACACTTCCCTGGTGAAGTGTAAAATGGGGATCCATATGTTTGGATGATTATTTTTAATATCATGAGGCATTAGGGTTATCATTATTAGGTGAAAACAGGGATGAAATCATCCAGGATGTACAAAGAGGTCAGACAAAAAGGTTGTCATATGGGTTGAATAAGTGAATGTGGAATTTTGGTCCCTATTGGAGTAAGTATATTTCATCAGAGTAATCAACTATAGCACAAATGTGTTTGTTAGAATGAGGATTTGTGTTAAGTACCTGATGGTTTTTGTGTTAAAATCTAACGTTTAAAATTAATGTTTCTTTTCATGAACCATTGGATCTAGCATATGGCCTATGCATAAACCTTGGAGGAATATGTATGCACAAAATCTAGTGTTTCACAATTCTCGGGATTATTCTATGGAATCCTCTCTTCCATGCACCATCATGTCTTTTAGGAGATGTTTCATGAGAAAATATCAAATACAATCTAGGAAATGATTGGGATCATGTGAGGTTAGTTGTGTGAGTTCTCTACAATTTGGGTATAATTGAGATCTAGAGTTTCATGTTTTCTTCGAATATGTGGTTTCTCAAGTTAGAGTTGATTATTATAATTCCATGATATGTAATAAAATTTGGGTAAATAACTATTTATTTCCCAAATGGGTGGAATTGGGCACAAAACTCTCCTTGGGTCAGGAAAAGTTGTTTCACTCATAATATGAATTTTTCACAAGGAATGTGTAATGAAAGTCTATCAAAAAATGAAACCATTTTTTCGAAAATATATTACATGCTAGAATTCAAGGTTGTGATCATCAGGAAAATATTTCACACCAATAAAATTCATGAGTCTAGTTCCCTCAAATGGGAATGAGAATCAAATTTTGTTCAACGTTTCCTTTCATAGTTAAATAAGTTGTTTTCTGAAATAGAGATTTGTGTGTTATACAAATAAGTTTCATGCCTTTTCACATTTGGAACCAAAATAATATCTTATATTGGGTTGTGTCTTTATTTCATAAAAAACCATGATCTTATAGTTATGATATTTTATGGAACCTATAAATTCCCTTAGGTAATTATAGTTTTTGGGGAACCATAAAGATGATTTCCAAGGAAAAAAGTGAAGTCCAGGATAGGTTTCCTACTATAGAACCCAACATTTGATCAAGGTCACGAGAACTAGTAGTGCATGCACACAACCTATGGGGTCGTGCTAATCAGTTTTAGAATAGGGGCCTTTTATAGTCACCTAAATTCCATGCTTGATAATAAATATCTAGTTTGTTGGACCTAATTCTTTTACATGAACTCCCATTCAGTAATCAATGATTCTAATGATATTCCTACTTACGATACAAACATAGAAACAAAAAATTATTTTTTTCATGAATGATTCTAAATTTTCATAAAACAATATATTATTAGGAAACCATTTTCAATTGTATGGGACCACCATAAAAAACCATAGATAACATAAAAATTCAATATAGCTGATCATCATTAAAAATTCACTTCTGTTTCTTCTACTGTGGGTGAAATGATCATAAATCCTTATATTCCACAGGCTAGGAGACTTATTTCAGAGAAAACAGAGCTACTAAATCTTCTAAAATAAGCCTATATGGGTTATTTTATATTTAATTGGTGGCCACTGTAAAAATTTATGGTATTGTATTTCGGGTTTATCTTAGAAATAGAAGGTTTTAGGTCAGGGTAGAAGTTCTCTAATAATGGTGATCTTAAAAAATATATTATTATAGTTTCTGATCATAGAGTAAATGATGGAAAAGTGTTTTTTATCTACACCTAGAGACGAAGGACATTAATATTGATAAGGGAACATCAAGAAGACAAATAATTTCTTAGCCACTATATGAGCATCATCTAGGGAAATATTCTGAAAAACAACAAGGTATGGTATAACGAATTGGATCTAGAAATCATAGGGAACCTCCCTGATTATTGGGCATAGTTGTACATAGTACACTTCAATTTTTAGGAGTATATGTCCCAAATATGAAATATATAGTTTTATAAAGAAGTGTTTTCATCCTAATTTCATGTTTATGGCTAAAGAGAGTTGTTTCCAAAGCTCCTCAGTCGGTGGTCCAAATACAGAAACACCATCTAACCATATCAAGGGGAGGTGGGGATCAAGATTTGGGATCATTATCACAATAGTTGAATCTTCCTAATGTATTTATAGTATGATTCATTTCTCCCAAAACCTAGTTCTTCTAGAATAGAGAGTATAACCCCCATCATAGATAATAACCATTAGAACAGGTGTAGTTGGGTTATTAGGACACAATACCCTCTTCCACAAAGATATATCATTCAATACATGGTCTGAAATTTTATTGAGTGCCCATGTTGGGATGATTCCCAAGTGGCTGAATCTATTTCTGGTGGCATGGAAGGGGATATGTTCATGTCCGACTCTTGGATCCTCTAGGATGGTCTCTACCAGGAATTGGGATACACTATGAAGGATTGGAAACCATTGATCTGATATAAATCATCCCAAAAAGCTTTACAATGTTGTTGGTTGATTTCATTCATGGACTCCATGATAGAATTATTCCCTAGGATGATGGAGAAGATATAAATCCTGGAATCTAGAAATTGGGGGACCTTAGGGGTCCCTTCCCTGGAAAATATCATTTTTCAACTTTTGTGTGATTTAAGGGTAAACATATATAGGCACATCTAATGTCCATTATAGTTCTTTCATGGGTATATCATAGAAAAAACAGGGATTATGAGTTCCCAAATTCTTTTCATCCCATGAATTTCGAGTAATTAACTTTCTTTTCAATATTTCAGCTTTCGACTTGTAACACAGACTAAGGCTGGAGTGATAGTGATTATCAAAAATTATAAGAGTTTTTAATTTAATCTATTCCCATTCCCTTTTGTAGATATTTATGAATATTTGGAGGGGATGATAGAGAACATGTGATATTTATAGGCTCCACGTGGTTTACTATTATTCATGAGGATTGATAGAAACACATATTATGAAATATAAACTCCATCCCAATTTTATCATAAATTTTGATGCATCCAGTAGATGAAGAAATTGATATTTATGGTTGAATATGAGGAAATTCATACCTATGTTTTTCATGATATATGGTGGAATTATTTTCTGAAGTAACCATGGATATCATTATAATTCCACACATGAGTTTCTAAACTTAAGAATCCCATAGTTATTCATGTCATAGGGTGGATTCATACCCATGGGTGATATAGAACCAGTAGGTAATGAAGGTTAAACCATCATGTGAGATTCATGAGAAACATTTTAGTAGACATACGACTCTTTAGAGTGAATTATATGAATTAAGAGATCATTCCAGAGCCTCGGTGTCATGTCAACCTTCAGTTGTACATTCACCCCCTGGCGGGGTAGGGTTCCCTCAAAATCATCCACATGAGTAATATGTGATCTCTTGTGTGGGGTCAATTTGGATTGGTGAGGCCCAGGGGAAGGATGTTTCACTTTTTGGTTTAATAGACTGATAGTTCCTACTTCCTCAAAAATTATAATACATATGGAATTTTTGGTATTTCTGGTATGATAAGAAATCTATGAAGGGTGTTTACACATGAGGGGATCAATCTTCATGAGGGTGGACATGCGATGATTATGGAACAGTTGAGCTTCCCTTGTAGGTTAAACTATCTAGAACACATGGATTCCTTTACACACTTGTGAGGAAAGGGTGAACCCCCTGGTATAAGGGATGATTGGTGTGGGACCTATGGATTCAATCTCCACCAAGATTCTTTCTCAATATGTTCCAGACCCGGATTTCAACAATCATGGATCTAGTGATGAGGAGTCCAAGGGCTCTGACATAGGAATGTAAAGTTTCCAACAAAGTGTAGCAGTCACTCATGAGGATGATGGATTAAACGAGATCTTATTTGGTGAAGTAATTATTTGTAATTGTGAATTATAGATTTCTTTTTTAGTACATATAACCCATATTAGTGAATAAAAACTGATATATTCTTGTAGAATCAAGAGACCTCTGATGATGGTGATGATATAGCCTTGACGGACACCAAGGAGTCTATATCGGGTTCTTCTCCCAATACTCCAATGGAAGAAGAATCAATGGTGAAATATAGAGGTGAATTTAATGATGCATAGTTACTCCTAGTCATAAACCGGGTACCTTGTATGAAAATTCTAATTGTTGCCCCCCATGTTAGTGGGTGAGGCCTCATGGGACGACTAATCATTGAGATACTCGTGTATTTACAATGTGTTGTTTTAAATCTCATATATCTCATATATCTCATTCCTACTAGAGATTAGATATATGCCCACATATGCCATATTGACCCCTTTTTCCCTTCTATATCTTTAATAAATGTGTTTTTTAGGGATCATAGGGAAATTATTTTTGGTTCGTACTGGCACCAAAAGAAATCCAATGGTCTAATTCTTGTTCAAGGTCTCAAACAAGGAAATCCATCAATACCTTTCCTCATATAAATATATTTTTTCACAAGTTACATTGACCACATTATTTGATATAGGAATAACAATACATGAAACCTTTTTTGATACCATGCTCATGGTAATGCATCCCCAAGAAATGAGCATGGTTGAAGGGGATAAGAAAATTAATTCATCAATTGATCCAACTCTCTAGGATACATTAATTGGGGGTTGGACAACACTTATATCAAAATATTATCTGATTTTATATGTGGATATGGTTGCGATAGAGGTGGATCATGAGGAGGGTAGAGATTATTCCATAAACTAAGATTTGAATGAAGATATCCCTCATCTAAATGTCGATAATAACACATATTATAGGATACCCTTGGAGTAAAATAAACTCGTGGTTCTCAAATCTTTCCTATAATTTTATATTACACTTTCAAATGTTCTAGAAGCCTCTAGGTCGAAGGTTGTTGAATAAAATCATGTTTTTCGATGAAGGGAATGGATATTCATTCCTAATTTCATCACACACACCTCATAGGTGGAGCAAGTGAGTTGTATAGGGTCCCTCATTAACTAAATTATGAATGTGATCACTAGAGGGTTGATTCTAATGATATCCATGAATTTTTCCATGATTACCTCAACAAAAATCTATTTATAGGGAATGAATAGTTTGATGCCTCTAGGAACAAAGAGAAGTATTAAGTTACTAAGGCACTCGAGGAAGGTGAATAGGAACATGCACAACTAGATGAGAAACCATAGATTAATACAGAAAACATTATTTCTAAAATGGATATTATTTTATAATTAAGGGCCTAGTTGGTGGTGGTTGAGGCTTTGGCTACATGGGTGGAATATCCAGATGATGAGTACTGATTTGAAAATTATACGTTGTATATCTCAATCCATGTAGTCTACCCTATATTTGAGGAGGAAGAAGATTATATTTTATGTAGGAAGAATCCCAAGATGACACTCATCATAGTTTGGGTCTGCTAGCATTCCTGATTTCTGATGTCAAGCCCTAGGGAGCACTTCCCCTCTTCCCTTCCTTTTTAGATTAAATAATGAAGAGGCTCTTATATTTGGTTGAACCACCTTTCTATTACCCATTTTCTTATTAGGTAATAAAATTTTCAGTTTTCCTACATTTACGATCGTTTAATATATAAATAATACAATGAAATATAAGCCTCTAAGTCTATGTGAGTCAGGATTGTAGAGACAAACACAAGGATAATAGAATGTTGGTCGTGTAGAAGAGATTGTTAGCTAGAGAATGAATTTTATGGGTCGGAATGAATCACTAACCCTTAAGGGTGTCCTCATAAGGAAATATTTTTATTGAGGGTGGAACTCTACAAAACCAAATTCTCTTCCCAACATTCATAGTTAAATGAGTGGGTAATTCCTTTGGTGTTTGATTCAGTAAGAATTAATTGGAAGGATGAATGATGTGGACCGAGACACCCAGAACATGGAACACAAAAGGGGGTGACTAGATGATAGATGATGATAGATGACCATATTTGACAAAAATATTTAGTTAGTGTAAAATCATATAAGGGGGGATAGTTGAGGGTTATTCATTGGCCATGTTCAAAACATTGAACCAATCAAATTTCATTGGATGTCTACATGAGAATGCTCCAATGATAGTAGGTGATCTAGTGATGCCAAACAACATTGAGGATGGGGGCATGTTTAAAAATTTAAGATGATGGGGATCCAAATAAAAGAATATATGAAGCATGAAATTGAACATTGTAAATATTAAAATGGATTTTAACACTCTTGGGATTATTCCACTACGGTTATGAGAAAATTGGGTGATCATATAAGTCTAATAAAGTTCCAAACTCATCAGAATAGTGGAATGTAATATTAATGATTAAAAATGGTCAAAGGATTCAAATTGTGTGGTAAATAACTTGAACCAAATGTCGAAAAGGCTCCCTTGGTTGACGTACTGAGATACTTCATAGTTCTACGTTGTACAATACAGATGGAAGGCATGATGTTTAATGTATTTAATTAAGGAGGTTTAACATATATTATAACATCAACCATTATGTTCATGATTTAAATAGTTTGTGGTTACATAACATTAACCTTGATTACACATATTTTATTATCATATATTCTGTATATTCATAGTAATGTTTAATTCCTTTTGAAGAGGACATATGAACTAATGTGAATGGAGGAAGGATTTGTGGTTTGGACCTAACTTTTTAAAAATATAGTTGGTATAGAGAGCATATTATGGATTTTTTTGAGATTTTGGTGGGTCTCTCTTTTTTGACCTCATTATTTACACTAGAATTTTACCCAACTCATATGGATGAAATGATGGTATAATGTTTTACATTTACTTAGGGTTCCCCCTAAGGGGGAGTTCTGAATGATTGAAGTTCTTGCCTCTTTTCTAGGGTAGAATAATTTCATTATAGTTAGACAAGATATGTTTATATTTAGGACCATATGGATCAGTGGATGTAGGAATATTTGGAATTGAATCCTTTAGTAAAGTCATAGAGTCTGGAAGAAGATCTCATGTGGTAAGGAAATCACTATAGGCATGATGTAAAGAAATGGATAAGGGGATTTGATACCACACAATTTTTTTATAAAGTTTAAGGCCATAATGTGTAAACTATATCTACATGAGTTTCACGCTATCTATGGCCTTCCATAATGAAAGGTCGAAAAAAACATGATGAAGTAAGACGGAAAATTTCTATTTGGGCCTAGGATATGTGATATATGAATCAATACATATCTCATGACATTGGGAATGAAAAAACATATAGTTCTGACCAGGTGAATGATAACAAACCATTTCTAAAAGTAGGAAGTCCTCTCAGGTAAGGATGTGAAACATATATAGGGTATCAGATTCTAAATAACCAAAGTGGAAGAATAAAAAATATGAATTGAGGGCCATAGGGAGCTAGTTGCTCATGGATTAAGGTCATAATTCAAAGAAAATTGATATTATAGAAATATTTATGTGGAACCTGGGAGTTTAAATCCAAATGTGAATTAGGTCCTAAAAGAACCTAGAGATAAAACAAAAGTCATAATTCTTAGACCAAGGATATTGTGGAAGGATTCATGCAGAACTATTGATTTTAAAGAAAAATTCTAATTATGTCCATGAAGTACAAAGACCCAGAAAACTATTCAAAGGTGGGTTTTAAACAATTTAAGGTTTTGGTGTCGCAATGGAGGATTTAAAAATTCTTTACATTTAGGAATCTTCAGTTAAGTTAAAACCAAGATGGGGGATGTTATCCTATCACAAATGTAAAATGATACCCAACATAAAGAGGTTTCCATGGATACAAAGTTTGGGTGAAACATCCATGAGGTGATTAAAAAATCTATTAAGATCGTAATTATTGGACTAAGGAAAAGGGTTTCTTATGGAGGCTTGTGTTGAATGAAAGAGTGATAACCTAACAGTAAAAGGGGATAAGGAGGTGTAGTTCAATGCCAAAATTCAAGGGAATGCTTACATAGTTTAAGTTCATGATTCATGGACTAATAAATTCAAGATTAAGGTCATATTTTTTAGACTAAATAGGAGGTGAAATTCCATTCTTATAAAACACATGAATTTTGATGATGTTTTGAGAAATATCCATGACGATTCCTATTACCATGTGATCTGTGGTCGATGTGCGAAACAAGGTGTAGTATGGAGTTACCCTATAAAAAGGGAACAAATAAGGAAAAAATGAATCCGATTTGAAAATTCTCTAGAAACACCAAAAAATTGGCCATCGTTCTCAATTTCACTGGTGAACGATACCAAGGGTTTCGAAATTCTACTAAAACAAAGGAAGGTGAAAAGGAAGGGAAATAACAAGTTCAATGATCCATATTATGAAAGGGGTTGGATTAATTGAAGGGAATGACAATTTACTAGTTTTGAAAAAAAATTCCCACAACTACACCAGTTATGTATGGTGATAATAGTCACGGGATCAACCATTTACCTTGTTCAAAATAAGGGAGTCACCAAATGCCATATAAGATCTTTCAAGGAATATGCCAAATATGGTTGATGAGCTATTGTGTCTTGGAATTATTATCATTAGGGATAAATATTCATATTATCATGATGATGAACATCAAAACTGAAGCAATCACAAAGTGGGAAATTAGAAGTGGAGGATGCCATAAATGATTTGGGAGCTATTATTTTGTGAGAATCTATTTGATATATGGATTTATTGGAAAAAAAGGATTGATCATATCCCTAGGGGGATACCTTGTAATTATTTGGTGGTGGTTTTGTTCCTAGGATATGTGATTTAGAAAACAATACATATGTCATAGAACTTGAAATTAGAAAATATGTTGTTTTTGAATACAGTGTGGCAGGAGACTAATGTTAAAAAGGTGTCTTCCTCTCTGGAAGGCATATTTTATAATCTTATAGTTATCATATGTGGCATATCATTTTTGTCACACAATGTTATTATATATTTTAACATCACGTGAATAGACATGAGGCACAAGGCTTATATTTTGAGCTACCCATATTTTCCCTTATGTTGGTTTGTGGGGAAATGTTGACTCAATGGTGGGTCAATGAAGGAGATTGTAATGTAGACCCTATAGTTATTTGAGGTTATGGGAGACATATATCAGATTTTGAACTATTCTTTCCTTTTTTTCTTTATTATGAGGGGATTTTATCTTTATGATAGACTAGGGGTGTATATCCATGGATTATACCTCATGGGAGCCCCATATAATTTTTTCAGTGTTTTTCAGGGAATGTAGGGGCTTCCAGACACTTAGGTGAGATGATGAAAATGAATGACATCGTTTTGTGTTCTTCAAATTATTGTTACATGAGGCATATTATGATTGATACATGAGGTATCTCATTCTTACATCAGGAATAATACTATTCTAATCACATAGAGTTTGTGAATTTATGGATAGACCAAAATATATGGGGTCTATGAATCTTTATGTATCCCATGGGGCTAGGGATCAAGACACAAGTCTTTCTACACTAATCACATCACATTTATTATATGAGGCATCCCAAGATATCAAAATACGGTTAGTATATAGTTTAATTTCAAATCATGGGTACATTGGTTTTAAAAATCCTTCATTTTTCATATGAGGCATATTTTTTTATCATTAATGGTTAGGATAGAGATTAAATTACCTTGATAACAACATTGGTTAAATGTAACACATTTTTCATATGATTCCTTAAATTTTTTTTCATATTGGATAACATTACATTTTAAAATAATGTGCTAAGGTTGTTTTTTGTTGTTGTCCCACATTTTTCACATGATAAAACCCATGTTTTTAATCAGAGTAATCTATTATTTAGCATCATGTGTTAAGAACATTGGTTTTGTTCATCCCATATTTTTCATATGAGGCATATCATGTTTTCTATATAGGGTTAAGATATATTGTAACATCATTTACTGAGAATAATTTTTTAGTCATGCCGTGTTTTTCATTTGAAGAATCCGGTATTTTCCATAATATGGAATGATACAGTTTACCATCATGTTATGAGGAAGTACATCATGGTAGTTTTGATATATACGGATCAGAATTGGGAGCTCCTTCTAGATTATGGTCTTCGAGCATAGACCAACAGATATATAGTTTCAGGCCGTTATTCTTAGACAAATATATAGCTACTAGATTATGGTCATATATCATGGTAAAATAAGCTTATTCATAGAACTGTTTGAGGAACCTTTCATTAGTGGGGGTGTAATACACTCCACTCCCATGGTGATTAGGTATTACACAGTATTAGAATAGGCATTGGGTGTAATGTAAGTTTTTTCCCATTTGGGATCCATTTTTTGTGGATTCATCCCAGATATCATGGGCATCCAAAGGGCCAACACCATACAAAATTGGTAGGAGCATAGGTGAACCTTTTTACTGAATTCTATCACTAAACATTTATGATACCTCTCTAGGTTATATAACTCATGTATATTGTCTTCTTCTAGAAGTTCTAACTATACCAAAGGGAACTTAACTCTCGATTCATACATTCTTTATCATCAGGAATTACTGTGTCTCTTGGTGTAATTTCAAGAGTTTTTCTGATACAACCTAAGGTAATTGGGGATATTATTATTACAACTCTTCTTATTCTAGTATACCATCTTCTATATGATGTTAGATAGGGTCATGTTGATTGAATCAATCTACCATTTCTCCTAAACATGGTTGAATGAGTTGTGGATATACAAGGTATAGTACCTGGTGCATATATTCATTATCACGATGGATAAATTTATTTTACCATTTGTTGTGAGAATTTTGTGTGGAATCCCAACTAGTTAGTTGGTGTGGGACTTCATGAATTGTATCACTGACTTGGGAGTCACCACTTTGAGGGAGGTGGACCCTTAAAAAAACAAATAAAGTATGTTTTAGTTAGAAAGAACATTCATTTTGGAGTTGTTACTTGAGTATAGGGACCCCTGAAATCATGTCGGCATACAATAAAAGGACGCAATTACTTTTTTTTAGAGATTCATCCATGGTGGATTCATGAATATGGAACTGATTTTGAATGCATGGAACCTCATAGTGAATTAAATTTATTTTCAAACCATGGTGGACCAATAGTAATTTATAAATAAGATCTACTGATAAATACTTATCCTTGTTTGATGGGCATGATATGACCCAACTAGTACATATTTCAGTAATTGAGGGACCTCCCATCATTTAATTCAAAATATGATGATTTTTTCAAATTTGTTCTTTTATAGTGTCTTCTTAAGGTTGAGTCCAAATCTAACGGTAGATTACACTAAATGTTATTTTAAAGAGACTAGATAAAAGGGGTCATCCAATTGAGTTCTTCCTTGACTTCCAAAGTATCTCACGGATCTATCATAGAGTCTCCAACTACCATCGGATTTAAATAACAGTCATTTGTTCCATAAAAAGTGTGAAATGACCCTCATATTTTCATGATGAATGAATAAATTATCTTAGTCATATTTTTTATGATATATGGCTAGGACTACCAATTAATCATCCCAGTCATTCTATGAATGAGGAATATTATTCACCTATATAATCTTTTAATTGGGCCATAAGGTCAGATATATTATATAGAAAGGTAAAAAATTATGATTTCTTGAAGGAATAATAAATATTAATCTATTTGATGAACAATATATACTCACCCATTACATGTTGGAAGGTAAAACCAATCTCGAAGGATAACTGAAGACTGATGTTGAGGCCCTGATGCTAAACCATAATGTTAGTGTAGCCTTCTATGAACAAGAATGTGTACAAAAATGTGGCCTAAATGAGAGTTATGAACATAATTACAAGGCCTACTCTAATGAGGTTTGTTTTGTTGAGTCTCATTACAGTTGGAAAATGGGAGTCACAATAAATTGTAACTTCCAACATGATGTGGTCTGATCGACAGAGATGATGGATTCATCTAGGAAATAAATATCATGGGGAAACCCCATGGGGTTTGGATGTACCACCAAGTGATATTCCAAATACTAGAACATGATATCTTTTTAAGGGGATATATATATGATTCCAAATTGATTTATAATTACTACCCAATGTTCTAACAACCATTTAAACATTTAGTGATTGAGTATTTACATTATTTTATTGACTTAGGACACCATCTATATTTTATTGTGATGAATGTTGTGCCACAATTTCTAATTTGAAATGAACAAGGCTAAAAATATATTATCAATTACAGAATATATGGTTTATGTGTTAAGAAATATGTATTTTAGGTAAGAAATGGTTTTTTATATTCTCTAATTATTAATTTGAGATAGTAGAGCACCAAGAGATTATTTGAGGGTGGTAAAATAAAGCACCAGAGGACTCCTAAGAAAGAGAATAATTAATAATAGATGATTTAATCGGTACTAAATAATTTCATATAATCCAGTTCAAAATTATTAACGCAATTGGTTGGTGAATCCTTTCATAATGGGACATGAGATGAGAAAAAAAATTTCGTCCAGATTCATGATTAATCAGTGAATATAGTAAAATTTTCCTTGATGGCCTCACCATTCCAATAGGTTATGTAGAGGTTTCTTATTTCTAATAGAATTGATCTTATTTAGAACAATTTTAATTCCTATTTACTTGAAAAGTAGAAAAGGAACATTCTAGAAGTAAAAATGAATGGCCACATTATATGGTTTATTTTTTAGGATTTGTGATAAGAGGAAGCCAATCCCTTTTCCAGGATCCTTAAAATAGTCTTCCCACTAGTGAGATTTAACCAATAATCCATCCCCATATATCATTACCATGTTCCTAATGAGTTCTTTGAAAATATGATTCATAACATGGTGGTAATTTGCTCCACGATTCTTCAAAGAGAATGGAATCACTCGTAAGAAAAGTATTTCATATGGAGCTCTAAAATTAGTTTCTTCCTCATCGTCTGGGGACATATATATACGGTTTTACCCATAATATCTATCCCCTAAAGAGGAAAATTAGAATCTAGATCTGGCATAAAACAAAAACAGCATTACCATAAAGAAAAATAATCAGTTGGGTATTGCTGTCTGAGTTCATGGAAGTTCATAAAGACATTAATGTTATTGTTTTAGTTCTTAATTGGGATAATTTTGGATATCCACATGTGGTAATAAACCTCTCTAATAATGTTTTACTTGATTATCTTGTTTACTTTTTCCTTCACCATGGTAATTTGGGAGGGTTGATTCTTCTTGGGAGGCTATTTAATCCCATGATGTCTTGTTGGAATGATAATGAAATGAATGGACACTTTGGGATCATGTTATAGAAATTATTTATATCCTCCAAAGATCATGTTGAAATTATATTACATTAAATCCATTTTAGGTAGTTACTATTACAGAGGAATAATTGCACCGATCAGTGTCCACATTGGATCTTCCTTTGTGCCAAAATAAACCTATGTCCAATTATAAACTATTAGAGAAAATATATTCAAAAAATAGAGAGGTGTGATAAAAATCCTCTCCATCACCTATGTCACGAGGGTGATATATAGTGGGATACTCTACATAAGCTATTGATATGTAAAACATTCTAAATATAGCACTGATGGAAATGGGCTCCTCAACGAGGGGCTCCTATTCCATGGAGAATATAGTAAAAATTGCTTCTGATACTATTACATGATGTTTTAGACCATAAAACTCATATTTTATATAAAATCAATTGTACTGAGTGGATTTAAACTATGTTTATCATAACATTCGGAACAAGTAATGATTTCATGGATCATTCTCCATGGGGAGGATCCCCTAGTATTCCATAGGAGTGTTGAATTCTAGTAATAGAAAAGTCTATCTCGTGTAGGAATATGATGTATTTGAGGAGAATTCAGTATTTTTCAAGATGATATAAATGACTCCATGGTCTGATGTCTTGGGATACAACTAGTGAATTCGCAAAATTAAGTTGTCTTTTAAAAATTACTAATTATTTACTGAATTGGATGTCAAATTGTAATGGGAATTTATATGCTCAAAAAATTAAGTCTGGAATCATTCTACCTCTCTTTTATAATAATATTGATTCTGGTAATGGGCCTCACAATATTTGAATGTAGAATAAACTCCTTTGAGTACCCCTACTTTACCACTAATGGAGTTTTTGAGGTATCGATGATACGAAGAGGGGACCACCACATGCTGATGGATCGAAGTCCTTACCAAATATTAATTGTATGTTGAATCCTAGTAAACATCTATAAACTCAATTCATGTTAACAAAACATTAAACTAGGTCTCCAAACAAATCTTATCATTCAAATTATTGTATAATTTTAATACCTGTAGACTATCATGTTAGAGGTAATCATGTTAGATTCTATTATCCAATGCTGGTGGAGTGTGCAAGTTGGGATGAGATTGATAAAAAATAAAGTATCCAAACCAAATAGTGGATTTAAATTCCATTTAATTGGACTCTTATATATAATGGGTTTATTTTCTATAGATATTTTTACCCTCATTATCTAGGTAAAAGAAATGACAGATGTACATTAGTATCGTTGGGATACCTAATTATGGTTAGCCTTAGTAGTAAATACATCAGTTTCAAATTGTAGTTGTGTAATCCAAGCCTCAGAAAAGGCCTCATTTACCAATTTTTATATATAATGTGCTTCAATGATTGGGATCCTCCTTGGAATACTGGTGATTTGTTTCAGTACTTCATATTTCAGGGCATGAGGTATATTTCTAGTTGTTATGGGTCTATCCGGTATAGGGAATACAGTGGGAATAATAAACTGAGATTTTGGTGTCTATATATTTCAACCATATTGTTTTCCTTACTGAAAAACATAGGCTGAGAACTAAGTGGATGAGTTAAGGAATTTTGTAGTCAAAATTAAGAATGAAGTTGTTGTGATTGAGTTTCATTATCAAAAAACCTTGTTGGATACATAAGTGGGACTAATGACGCTTGTTGAGATGGTTGTGACAAATGATCCCTTCGCATGGCTTGTTGTATTGTATCAATGTAATGATCAATCTCTTCTAGAGCACTATATTAGATTCCTTCCTATTAGTAGGGTTCCTACCACTTCTCCTAGGGCATTATATAGTGGTACTAGAGGATCGAATATGATATTCCACATCTATAAGCATTTTAAAATGGTCTACTCAGTTGACAACATTCATGGAAGTATGTTCTTTGTCTTCACAAGTGGAAAATCCCTTATCTAAATGAAATCTATGTGTCTCTTCCAATCCTTGGTTCATGATGTCACCAATAGTGAGGAATAGATTCGTCACTGATGGGGGATCTAATTTCCGGGGACTCGTTGATGCATATTCTTTTGATAACGTGATATTGGGATACCAATGAGGTGGAAATAGTGGACAACGTGATCTCCATGGATTCAATTTGCTCAAATAGACCCATATAATACTATGTTCACGAGTAACACCATTATGAGATATCTAATTGTTGTATTTATATGTACCATATCCTAGATACTTTATCCATTCTTCAGAGTCCTCTTCACTAATATCATTATTAGAGGATACCTAAAATACTTGTGTTGGGAAATCACCCACTGTGACTAGCCCCTTATCAACTTGGTCCTGGAGGTAATCTTGAAGTTAATACACTCTAGATAGTGTGACTGAGGATCCTATGATATTGGAAAAGGTTAGTGTGATTAGTGAGGTTGGATTTTTAGGCCCCCAATATTCATTCATCATTTGGATGTTCTTATCCAAGAAGCATGTGAAATAATTTTGGACCATCACATCAATGAAGGAGTCGGTATTATTTTTTCACTATGTAATGGTTATACTTGGTTCTAGACCATATCGGAGATCTTGGGGATAATTTTTAGGATGAGGATGTGGCTAATAAGGATTAAATTGGTTCGGAATGTCCATATTAAGACTAATACCTAGTTGATGAGGCCTTTCTGACATAGGTACATAAAAGTGGATAGATTGTGGGGACTCAATATAGACAAAAATTGATGCTTATTCCTTTATAGTACGTTTAATTTACACTAGAAGATGTAATAGGCATTTCCATATATTGGTCAACTATAAGGATTCTTACATTAACGAAGACGGTTTAGAGAATTCCCAAAATCCACTAGGGTATGTTAGGGAGATGATGGTAGAGACTAGATCATCATTAATATTCTCTATGAACATTTTTGGTAGCATGTTTTGTGAAATATTCATGTTTAGAGAGTACTTGAGCCCCTTCTAATGATAAATGAAGTATGTAACCCACTCATTGGTCCAATCTTTTTAATTATAGAGGTCAATGATATAGTCCTAGTGTATTAGAGAGTGGAGCTGGTAGAGGAACTTCTAATTAATACCTCCCTAACAAGAAATGTACCATTGGGAAGACAAATGTACTAGAAAAAATATAGTCCTTACAATGTCCAGAGGAAGAAACAATGATTACATGGTCAAATTTCAATAGACTTTTATGATTAAAATATACATTGAGGCGAAATGGGCTACGTGTTGTAGTGGATCACTTGTACCATTGAATGAGGGGAGGATTTGATTAACAAATTCTATTGGGGGCACATCTCATCTACATTTGACATATATCGCTCCCCATATGGTTGTATTTCAACATACCATATTTCAAATGCTTTAATATGGGTAGAAATAGTAGAAATTATGTCTTTATGGTAAGGTTTAGTCATAACCAATGACATGAATTTTCAGGTGGATCGTAAGGCATAATTGTAATAGAAACATGTAGGGAATTGATGCTACACAAGTGAGGTAGTTAGGTCATATCTTGGAAAATTAATTATTTCACCATCCTCAACCCGGAATGAATTTGAATGACAAACCACTTTATGTTTGGGTTCTCAGCCAAGGAGAACTAGTTGATCAGCCTAAGGGGAGATGAGGTATTCCATGATATTTTCATACCAAAGGTGATTCTCAAAAATCATCTCATATGTGAGTATCTTTAAGACCTTGAGTTCTAGGAGCAATGTAGCCTCCCTAGAATTTGTCTCAGGTTACTGTGAAAACTCATATGGGTTGATAGGATCAATATGTCCCCTTTAAATTTCCAATATATTAGGGTGCACACTGAAAAATATCATTGGGGGTACACCCGAGGCCCAGTTCCTGTCTCTATTAGCAAGTGTGAGGGGCCATCAGAGGATCTTGCGGATACCACATTTGAGTTCGAGGAGCATTTTTTTCATTTAATTCCTTATTTTCCGTCGTATTACTCTGCTCACCAATGGGGTTAATCATGAATATGTTTATGGTACTAGTGTTTGCATGAAAAACCTCACCATCAATGAGATATCTATCCTGATGGTCTTAGTATATATTAATTAGTTAACTATTACATGTCAAATTATATTCAAACATGTGGGGAAGACAATCTAGACATGTCAAGAAGTCAATCAAAACCTATGAGGTAGAACCCTCGAGACATGACAACCCTACTCGGTTGATATATTTGAGCATACCCCTAAATGAATCTATTAGAACTCCGCTCCTATTAAAACCAAGCTACATAAAATCCATTCCTAATGCTGGATCTCAAATGAGAATCTACATTGGTGTATGTCCCTCTATTTCTATTGCATTCCAACCATCATGACCTAATAAATATGATGGAATTATCATTCTTCCCCATTCACTAGGGAATTGAGAAGTAAATTGAACTAAGAGGACATAGATTCCCATTATAACCAAGATACATAGGATTCCTTCCAATTTCTTTAGATCAAATGACCATCTACCTTAGTGTAAGTCCCCCAATATTTCAAACTTCCTAATCCTTTGAACACCATCTCTCCCATGGTCTTATCATTCATAGACTACCATCAGTGGATCAAGAATTCAATTAAACTATGAGAGAAAAAATTACATCTATATCAAAAATACACAGGATTCCATAAAATGTTGTGAGATTCACATTAAGCACTTTGTCAGGCTTAAACCAATATATCAGTGCCACATCTGTATGCAGTGTGACAAATAACATGATACCCCTTGTTTATCACAACAAGAATAGATCATGCGGGCATAGGGATTTACAATGTTCATATCACATGAATCATGAGCCTAAAATATTCAGGGACACCATAGTGTGTAATCCCCATTTAGTGTCCCGATATGAAAACCCTTATATAAGGGAATTAACCTTGAGGTATGTCCTAGGGGCATGATCAAACATCGTTGACTAGGATTTATTCTATAATCAAGATACATAGTATTCCTTCAATTGGATCTATCTCAACATTGAATGCCTTTGTACCCTCATTTACATCCATTAGAAATTATGTTTAACTACACAAGTCTAAAAATAAAAGTGGGTTTTGAATATATTAATTAAATTTAAACATTGGATTCTTCATAAAGGATCAATTCCATCAATGATATATTAATCATGTCTCTAGATGGAAGTAAACTCTGATGTTCCAGGTTATTTGGCATAAAAATATAACCATCTACAAATTAACAGGAAACAGAAGGAGAGAGTCTAATACATTTAAACTGGATAATTAATATACCCCCCTTTACACCTAGAAGTATTTAACACTTCATAGTTTTTTTAGTTTTACCAGTCATGAGTCATTATTAGGAAGAGTTTCATGAACATATCATAAATCTATAGGAGTGACCAAGTGTTGGAATCAAATCCCCCCAAAAGAGTGTGATGTGCTTATCCTTCCATCCTCTTGACCAATGTGAGTTACTCAATGTCATTATGTCTAAAACCCCAATTAACAACCTACCTTTAGAAATTATGACTATAATTTGTTATGCGTGTGGTAATTGTTGGGAGTTTATATGAAAGAAAAACATGCTGAGACCGTTATAAATAATTGTGCAGTACATTTATTCCCCTCCCAATTACTTGTTGGGTATATGAAAACCCATGTTTTCCAATGAAGAAAAACTGTTGAACCGGCCATGAATATATCAAATAATAAAAATGATTATTTGACCAAATGTAATATGGGTTTTAATGAAATTAGAATATATGTTATATGAAAATTCCACTTGACCAAAATGGATATAGTAGGAATATGAAAGGATGATCATGTTAGTTGTTCATATCTAATAGAGTATGTATCATGATCATGGTGGTTAATTAATCAGTGACCTTGTTTTTATTTGTAATCATGATTATAGATATTTTCCTTAAAAACTCCGTAAATAAAGATAATGTCTTAATCTAGTCACAATTATAGAAAATCCATTATGGATACAACCCCTGTGTTTTACATAATGAACTCACTCAACCAACACCTTCAATGTAATGTGGTTACTAAATTTGTCTTGGAATACCATCGACACAATATAATTCCAACCCATGACTCTATACACAAGTGTCTTTAGATATTGAAACCTATGAGTCTATATCACCTAAAGAAAACTTCAATGAATCCAATAGTGATCATTATCACCAATAATAAATTCAAAAGATTATCCCAAGAATGTGGAAATCACCACCATTAGTATCTAATTATGGTATTTCAAAGAGATAACTATGGATCCATTCAATTTCTTTGGCCATCTAGGAGGGATCCAATCAACTATCATCACCATCATTATCCCACTATTTCCACTCATTCTCCTACTGAAGACACTAACTGACACATTTCAACCTATATATCCCAAGAATGGGAACCAAGGAAGACACATCAAGTGTAGAAGGTTTTGGATAACTGGTAATGAGCTCATAACCTCTATTCTATTGAAAATACCATATAGAATATTCCAACAGTATCCAGTTAAAAGTATTATTTTCCTTCTCACTCTGAGAAAGACCACAGGAATATTCATGAAGCATGCAAGGGGGAGGCACATATCCCAACCTCCAGGCATAAAGTATATCAGTATATTCTTGTGGAACAAGGAACAGAGAAGTGGGATCATATACCCACTTCAATTTAATATATCTTTCGATACATATTTTAGAGAGAAAATGTTTAGTCTTACCTTCTTTCAAAAAAAATTCTAAAAAGTTACTATATTATAGAAAAATGTGAAAAACTCTATTTCCATTTTTTTAACACAGGTAAAGATATAGAGATAGGGAAATATTTTAAACCATATATAAAGGGCTTCACAACACTGTGATATATATGAAAATTCTTATCCTTGAGAGACTATTCACAATATTTATTCAATAAATGAGGATTATCAGTATATTATGGTAAAGTAAGAGGCACATGAACGAGATCGTATTATCATTCCAATAAAGGATCAAAAAGTGAGAGAGACTCATTCCTTGGGAGAAGTGCACATTACTATCAAAATATATCAGTGGAATTCTCAAAAGGCATTATATCATGCCCGTATTCTCATCCAAAATGGGGATCATGAAGTGAGAGTGGAACATGCCTCAGGATAGGCTCATAATCCTGTCAGAAAATCCAGATGCATACTCCAAAGGCATCAGACTTGGGTCATATTCCTATTATGACTAGGGATCACCAGGTGATTGAATAACCAGATGTGTGGAAGGATTATATTCCTTTCTGTAAATTTACTTGGTATATTCCAGCAACTCACGAAATCCAAGATCATATTCCTACTTCTTCTAAAGAATGACTGTGCCATCATTATTCAGAGGCTATAAAAGGGGGGGCTCATATAACTTCTCCCAAATTAGTTGTCCATCAGTATATTCTAATAGATAATTCATATTGGTATTGGGATCATATCCTCACTTTATCACATGTTGACTGACATGTTCTGGAAACCACTCACATAAAGTCTTTTGTTCTTGCCAATAATATATAAGCACATAAGTATACTATAGTTGTTTATCAATAGTTAGAATGTATTCTCATAGCACCCATTGGTTATCAACATGTTCTAGAAACCATCATAAAACTGGCTCATATCCTTTCTCAATTCTAAACGGAATATCATCATATTATGGATATACACAGAATGAAGATCATATCCATAATATTCTAAATTATAGTGATATTGAGGCTATTAATGACACAATATCAACACATAAAAGGAACATAAAAACTTCATGTGATATTTAAGGAGATAATTGCCTAAATTTTCCATCTCATGGTACATTGGATAAGGATCATAGGGACTCTACTCTTAACATCTATTTTGGTCAACTTGGTCAATCTGATATATCCCTATAAAAAGTAAATACACTCCTTTCCTATAAATATCTTTTTAGGGGATTTAAAAAAGTTGAATACATCATATAGAGAGGTGATAAAAACACTAGGGTTAATATTATATATATTCCCCATTAAAACAAGAAAAACTTCATCGTTTTCGTCATGTGTGACCAATAAGTAACATATGTTGTCTAACTAGGTGGATGTTTGTAATTTATATTAATAGGAAGGTAAAATTGACATATATTATGATTTATATACAAATATCCTACCATATAGGGTTTTCCCTTTTCTAATTCATACTATGAGATCCCAAACAAATTGGATATGGAGTGCACGCCCTACATACTATGAAATATGTTGGAAACTCATCAGCGATTGAAGGAAATACAACTCCCTTCTCTAGGATAAGAGTATCCCCTCGAGACCTTAATTATACGGTAATGTTATTTGGATATGGATGATTTTTCTGTAGCCTAGATCCCATGAATGGAAGAGAATAACAAATTCATATGTATTTTTTCTCTTTATCACCAAAACTATTCGTTACTGATATTCAAATCCATGTTATACATACAAATCAATGTATGGGGGAAATATGGATAACATCACTTCACTAGGTCCCTGAAACATGAAATCTTCCTTGATATGGAATCCTATAATATTATATCCTATATAACGATTAGGGTATAAGTTAAAGTGCAAGCCAGTGGGCCACTATAATGGGATTCCTCAAATTTATTGATTGTAATAAATCCTGAATAGAGGGAGGGATATACTAGTAGATATTTGAACTGGGACCCTTGACAAAAAGGGAATACATTTCAGACATGGATGTCAAAGTTGAGGTCATACCAACAACTTCCTGTAAAAAATAACTCGCTTCACGGGATTCCATTTCACCTAGATCATTCTCAAGAGAAACATTTTCAATTAAAATGTCTATCAATATAATTTTTTATTACATCTGTCTAAGAGAAAAACTAGCCCACCAAACATGGGGAATATATATCACTGCCACCACCCTTGAGAACCTCAATCCCAAATAAAATTATATAAATAATTAAAGTAGATAAAAACCTACCCCATCCCACTAGGGGATAGGAATTTATATCTGATTCTTTATCACTACGTTTATCACACGTTGAGAGGGACATTAAGAAATTAGAGGTGGCTTTATATCAACCACATCCTACTATGATATGAGAATTTATATCTCAATTTCCATCACGAGAATAAAAAATTTCTGAATAAGAATCATAATATCCTTAAAAGGATCAAAAAATACCAAAGGTGGCCCCAAATAGTCCCCCTCTCACAGGGTTAGGTGAATTTTTATCATTATCATCACCACAAACAAAATGAGTGTCTTCTAGGATGGGTATCAAATATCCATGGTCGATATCCAATCCATTCCTTCCATTATAAGAAAAATCCTTGATATTAAAGGCCTATATAGAAAACAATACCATAAACTCCCTCATGGTCAGCGTATACATTCTAAGCCCTAAAAAGTGCATGGAAAAAGGAAATCAAATGCCATAATGGGTTTAATACTAAAAGTTTAAATATGTCTAGGGTTAGAAGAAAGTCCCTAATAAGAGAAGTGCAGAATAAACCTTTGGTTCTAAAAGTGTAATGGGAAAAAATTACATTTCCTGATACACCACATTAAATTTCATCACCTTCAAGGAAACAAATAATGTGTATCAAGATGAAAATAAATAGGTACACAATAATGAAAATATACTGTGAAGGGAGGGTGATCTGGATATCGAAAATAAGGTTTTACATATGAGGAATAAAATTATCATCCTAAACCATCGTCCTAAAAATATATGGTTTCCCCCTCCAAAATGTAGAACTACACAAGATTAAGTTAAATGTGTGGCTACATCCCAATCACCACCCAGAAGAGCGGAAATTACTTGAATGGATGAATGAATTCCACAGTACGAGAAGGAGATTAAAAATATTATACAACTCATGGAGGATATAATTATAGGAAACATTCCCAAAAGGAATCATCTTTGGGTTGAGACCAATATACCATATCCCATACATCACGCAAGACCTGATCCACCTGCAATAGGGGAATCTTAGCATCAATACTCTTCCTATTTCGATAATTTGATCTATATAAATGAAGGATTTTAAGATGTTTGTGAATTAACTATATTTTTCTCTCCCCTTCCTGGTTGATTATTCCATCAAAATGTCCATTGAAAATTAGTGGGATATGAAAACAGAACCACCTCATCAAACCACACTTACTCCCTATAGACTGAAAAAATCATTGAAAGTAGTACCACCGAAACTACCCATTTATCTAAAATCCTTATCTACTCGAATATAATGCATGGAAGGGAAACATGAACCTATAAAACCTAAGAAGAATCCATTTCCTAAATGGTTGGATTAAACTTAACTCACACTCAATTTTCACAACCCAGCCATCCAAACCATTCATGGGATGGGATATCTAGAATAGAATCTCACATAATTCATGTCATGATACATCATAATGACATAACCTTGATATAAATAGGAGGCTACAAATTTGAGTTTTATTTTACCGACACATATAGGGATATCATTCATATTTAATAGCATCCTTCCAACCGGATCCATTACATGATGTGAAGAACTCTATCATTAACTAATTTATAATTTCAGTTTCACATAATGGGAAATGAAAATCATCTACCTCTAAAACAAAATGCAATGAAAAAACCATGGGGTGCCTAAATTTATCATTAGATATAAAGGATTAACCTGTTCACATAGGATACCTCTCTCACACGATAAATGACTGGAAATCAATCCTATAAATCTTCAGTATGATTTATAAACAACTCTAATCATGATGATGTATGTATTTGGGTTTTATTAATTTTAAAAAATTTCATAGTTCCTATAATACTCCTTTCAGTAAACATGAGATAAATCTCAAATCATTTCATTATAACATGGTAGAAGTATTATTATTGGGGATTCTATTATTTTTACTATCAAAATAGTAGCAGTTCCCATCTAAGAAAGTATGTAGATCCCAAACCACTTAGTACCTCATATCCAGTGATAAAAAAACAAAATAACCCTTGTCCAGAATAAAAAAGAGATTTTAGTTTCACGAGATTTATGTAATTGATGAAGAAATAATACTACTTCCAAAATGAGAAGTTTGCCAATTATTTTCTTATAGCTATAAAAAATAACTTACTCAATCTACCATAGACTAGAAACCCATTGATTTAGACCCCAAAAATTATCCCAAATTCTACCCTTTTCATAGGTGATTGGGTTATACCATCAATGATTACTTCATCTACAAACATGAACCCATTTCATGGTAGATTCTAGATATGTGATTTTTAAAAAAAAGTAATTATCACATGTGACTTGTGAAACTGTTTCCTTGTTAGGATAAGAAGATGATTTAAAAAATATCCTTGGTATGGGGATAAGTTCAACGACTGGATGAATCAAAAGAGAGTTTACTAAGAACATCCCACCATGAGTGAATTTATTTGAAAACACATTATGATCCCTTCACATAGGGAGGGGAAATCAAAAATTACTCCCATGAGAGGATGTAATTGTCATAAATAGTAAGCAAAATAAAAGATATAATCATACTCATCTTCTACATGAGCTATAAGTCATGAAAATTTCATTCCTACAAGATCTTGAGAATGGGAAACACCCAAAAAAACTAAACCTTTATCTTATGAAGAGATCAACTTGGTTCATTTTAAAATGATACACGTAGATGTCCCTTTCTTTGATGATTAAAAAACATATGAATATTATTTTCATATACCTAGTAGGGGAGCTAAATGCCAATGGTGCAGGGGCTTAGAATAAATGGGAATAATGGGCATGGTCAAAAACAATATCATGGTAACATAACCCTAGAGGAGTTATATGTAGATGATACCCATGGGATAACACTATATAAATCCCAATAGAAAAACATATGATCCTCAAATACCTCCAGCAGTCATCCTACTAGAGTCATCTTACATGACTGCCTGGAAATGGTGTGATTTTATGATCAACCCAGGAAAATGGTAAGAATGACGTAACCCATTAAAATAGATGTAGTTGATACTTTAACCACATCTCAACCAAATGGATCATCCACCATAGAAACCTTGACTCTTGTTCCTGAGAATATAGAGTATCCTAACATTTGGGACCACTGACCTTTTACAAAAATGTTAAAAATACTAAAATAGTTGGAAGTTGTCCCTACCAATCCCACAATAATGTGTGATCTTCATTTTTAAAAATACCATAGATATGAACTCTTTAGGGGCATTAAAATCCTGGAAGATTTTGTGATAGAAGATTTTGTAAACTAGGTTCGTTGAGAGGAGACTATTCCACGAGAATTCATTGTCCCTATCTCATTAATAGATCATGATTTGGAGGTAGCCATTCATGGTAACCTCACAAATCTATATCTTTAAGGAAAATGAAATGATATCAACATAGTAGGATCACTAATTTACAATGTATCTTGGATCAACCTATTACTAATTTGAACCTTTTGACATTTTTGATATAATAAAGGAGGAAAATATTTAACAGACTAACCATTCAAGGATTCACTAAGAGCTTTCAAGGTCCTATTAGGAAGATGAAACTCAATGATAAATTTATGGATATCACATATAACAGTGAATTCATGGTTTCTAGTATGATTCCAAATATAACTTTATGCTTGGATGTCCTTTGGTTCCTAGCCATATAGAAGTGCCTTCGATATTTCCTCAATTCTGGAAATACCCCACTGATGGGAAGGTTGGAATAAAACCTAGTGATAATTATCGCTTTATATAATATGAATACATATATACTAAAGAATCATTTTAATGAAGGGAGGGAAAACATCCAATGGTGGATGAAAATATTCTCTTCTAAATAAAATACATCAAGGATCAAAAAATGAGTTAAATATAGTGTATAATTTATTAATAGTGAATCTAGACATATGTTGTGTTAATGGGATAAACACAGGGTTTCAATCAGAAGGATATAACACTACCTTTCTCTAGGATTTCATATGGTATAATGAACAGCGTACTAGGATTCACCATCTTACAAAAAACATAACAAATTTTCAGGGTGAAACTTTTTTAAAGGAATGATCACCTACCTCAAAAGAAATATCATTTCACCAGTTATGCACATAAATATTCTAACCACTATTGGATTCCCTCACGTGTCGCTGGATCAGATGATATTTTTCTGTCATTTCCTATAACATATCTACTACCATTTACTTACATTATCCTACATAATACCAAAAATCCAGTGTCTAACATTGTTTTCAATATTATTCCTTTAAAGGATCCATATGTATAATAGAATAAAAAATGATATTATAAGAAAGATCAAAAAAATAATGATTTAAATCCAAACATCCCTAGTAATCTATTGAAGAAGAATCAATAATATATTCCAAGTCTAAATCATCTACTCATATTATCCATCTGATTGAGGAAGAAAAGATATACTTAATTTTAATTCATCACCCGAAAACTTCTAAATCCCTTTTAATGAATTAGATGTGAACCAAGGATCACTGTCTAATATAATGGATAAAGGTACTCCATGTATCCTAAAACCCCCTTTAAATAATTTTGAAAATTTTGATCTATAGATATTGTATCATGAATGAGAATGAAACGTCTTGATTTGGTTAATCGATCAACAATAACCCAAATCAAATTATTACCCCAATAAGACCTCTGAAATCCCACCAAAAAATCTATTTATATATTCTCCCATTTCCACACCACCAATATGTAGGTTTGATGCATACCCATTGGTAAATATTGATTTACATTAAACTATATACAATTAAAACAAATCCTAGTAAAGAAATCATTGTATCTTTTCATTATATCCAACTAGTAGTACTCTAAATAGTCTCTTTACATATTACTACTTCTAGGATGAATGGAGAATAGAGAAAAATGAGCTTCAGTGATGAACTATTTCATCAACTATGAATCGCAGGAATAAATAATCATTTTACATATTTTTAAACAACTTAAGAATCATTATTATCATCAGGAAACTAAACATTATTTTCATATTTGACATTTACTTGAAAATATTGATCCACCTTTGATTTATCATAATTCTTTATAACATAGAGGCTACACTAAAACCATAGAAAAAATTGAGGATGTCCTTGCATCCATAACATTGATTTTATATTTCATCAAATCATTAACCATAGAGTCCCATCCCAAACATAACATGGTTAATATAGCATTACTTTTTCAACTCAAATCATCGACCAATTTTTTCTTTTCCAGGTTGATAATGAATCATGTAATAATGATCATTTATCAGTTATATCCATCACTGTTATCTCTTTTTCAACTCTTTTTTACTGAATATATACTGATAAATCTTATGATAATTATATTTTTCACAGTTTCCTCCCAAACAAGACCATAATAATTTTTAAATAAAAAATAGAAGCAGGTAATTGTATATAATGTGTAGGGTAATTTTACAAATGGGTTTTCGTCTGAAATGATGTATAAGAAATTACCTTTTCATTCTGTATAAGTAAAAAACCAATTCATTTTAATGAAGCACTAATGTAGAATATAAAATCATTATTTCTAGATGGGAGGAATGAAACAAGGGAATTGACCATTTTTTTAATTCCAAAAAACATACATTATATTCTCTTATCCAGATAAACCAAACTCCATTGTGTGTTAACATATTTAGTAGGATCAACAACTGTGAAACATTTTATGAAAACATTTGTTAATAACCCACTAAAACTAATAAAAATATGAATCAAGTTTACCTTGGTAGTACATTTCCACTCTTAAAAAAATAAGCATGTTCAATAGTTATTCCATATTTAGAAACAATTTACCCAATGAATGAAATTTTGGAAACCATAATTCACTATAACTAAAAAATTCATATAGTTTCTTTTCTATTATTATTTGAAAAATAATCCTTTAGTGCCTTTTATATTCCCCATGGATTTTATAATATACATAAATATCATCTATAAACATAACCACAAACTAATGTAAAAATTTATTATTCATCCAAAGTCGAACATGATTTGGAATATATTTAGTAGGGAAAATATTATTAAATTCCTCCCATTTCATGGAGTCAAACTTTTCAGTTTCAATAATTTGGTCAACCATTTACCACCACTAACTAGTTTCACCTTCAAAAATATATATTTAAATTGTTTCCTTTTGGTGACTCAAGACACCCAAGACATAAATTATATTTTCTATAGATTTAATCCATCATTTAACTATCATGAGGTTTTATGATCCTATAAAAGGCATGTGATGTTGTAGCATATAATTCTAAACTTTCATCATGTTCCTCTATGGTAGCAAAAGTTTTCCTCTTGCATGGACACCACCACTATTTATAGAGAGTCTCAACCGAACCTTTACTATAAAAAATAACTTAGTCACAATTCCAACCATACCAATACACTGATTCAGAAGGATATTTTCCTCTTGGTACCTTCACACTACATATTCCTTGTTTCATTTATGGAAAACCAAATTGAACAATCATTATTTAGATAAAGCAACATGGTAATATTTAAATTATATATCATTCTAATTTTTCAATATTGTAAAATATTTTAAGGACGTGAAATTAACACTACCCTAACCTCTATGGTTTTATAAACTATTTCTATAACCCCAAAAAAAAGGACCCGACAATAAAAATTACATAATGTTGATTTATGTCAAGAATTATAATTTGTTTCAAATTTAGGATATTTTCATGTTTAGAGTTTTAGATAATTAGACCATAACTCTTATATAACAAAACCATAAAATAAAATGTGTACAGTTCTGAATAGTTTCTATTTTTCTCATAATTTAAACTTTAAAAAATCATGATCAATTTTATGAAACTCTTAATGAAATTAAAGATTAATTATATCAATCCCTTACACATCCTTAAGTCCAATTAAAGACATTATAAAAATTTGGTATGAGTAAATTTTTTTAGTAAAGGTTACATAATGAAGGAAAATATTAGTACATTGAAAAACATTAACAACCCATAAAAACATTATCATAAATTAATATTTTTCTTACTTAAGAAGTGTTAAATATTTTCCTTTGAAAATAATTTCACTTGATACCTTTTTTAATCACAAGATTACTATAATACTCATATAAAGCATAGAAAATACATAATTTTATCTTTGGACACCATTATACCTTTCACTCTTAAAAATGGAATAATTTTTTGTTTTCAAATCCATACATGTCAATCTGAGAAATGGAATAGTCATAAACACAACTTATATACCAAATGAGGGTTTTCATGGACCAACCCACCATTGGTTTATCTTGGAACCACTAGTTATTGGCTTATCATGGAATAACCTGTAAAATGTAGATGTACCGTATGAAATTATAATTCACAAAAGATTGAAATTTTCTACATTTTTCTCTTAATATTAAATTTTAAATCACAGGGAATAATTTCATGATATTAAAAAAATAAATACATTTTTAAAACACAATTTAAATAACAAAATACCTAGAAAATAAAAACTAGAAAGAGGGGTTTCTTTTTCCACTAAATACTTGACGTCTTATAGAGGAATCCAAATAAAAAAAATATAAATATAAATTTCCATTACAATAATTTTACATACATATAAATAAATACATAAATTAATATCATTAATATTGAAATGATGGAAATCATTAAAACATTAAACATTCAAAGTATCACATACCAAATTTAAAATTTAAATTATAAGCCCCTCAAAATGATAACATTATAAAACATTTAATAAAATGATAAAAGATAAAATATTGGTCTATAATTTCAAGGGGTTTTTATATATACCTTATGAAATTATAATAGTGCATATAATCAAGAATTGATTCAATTAATGTAGATTTTGGTGAAATCCCTTTCATAGAGTCTGACATGTGACTTGTGTCTTTATATTACTAAATAATAAATAAGTGTTAATTTTATACATTATTCAGAAATTTTCTAATTTTGGTCATTAAATTTATTTAACATTGTAAACTTGTTTTTTGAAAAACTCTAAACAAATAATTCTATGTAATGTTTTTCACGATGTTTGATTTATGTGTCAAAATAGATAATTTTTGTTGACTATAGTGAAGGAGGTAATTCTAAAAACATCTAAAGAATAAAAATAATTAAATAAATATCATATTTATATATAAATTTAAATTTTTAAACCAATCATGAAATATTATTATGAAAAATTAACCAACACTATACTAATAGAGAATGTAGGTTGTATGTACGCACATATAGCATTATTATTTTTCAATGATCATTAGGGATAAATGTTAAGTAATAGTTTCCTTTAAAGAGTAATAATTTTACCATATATAAAGAATTATTTCATTATAAACTTATATATATAATTATTTTGATGTCAAAGGAATCACATCGCATTGCGGAGGTGGTATTCCACACCTCTACGATTGACGTAATAACTTTTACAATGTATGAAAATGTAATAATTAAAATGATATGTTATATTTAAAAAAATTTAAATTAGGACATTAATATCATAAATATTTTATTTTTTTCACATTTTTTTAATTAATCCCTCCTTTAATACATTCCATGTAATTTTTTAATGAATCATATTACTTTGAGGAGGTGGTAGTTCATATATACACAAACGAAGTTCTCATATTTCCAAAAAATGGAAATCATGAAGGTATGTGTTACATAAAAATTAAAGATGAATAAATAAAACGTAAATATCATATATATATTTATATCATTTAAAAGTTTTTTTCAATAACAATTTTCAATAATGATAGGTGGTAATATAAAAACGAACGACATCATTTCGCGAGGCGGTAGTTCACCAATAACAAACAATAATTTCATTAACCATTTGATGGATGTATGTGTTGGTGCAGGTTTAACACTTAACATAAAAAAATATCAGTATGTTAAGGATAATTATTTTATTATATAATGATTGAGTAATAATAATTTAATAGGTTAAGAATATAAAAAATCTTAAATTCACGTTGAAGAATGTTAAGTCTTTTTCTAGTAACTCCGTTTGGTTTTCACCAAAGGGATTACTTGGTTGGATTTATTACTAATCTTAAGAAAATATATGGAATGGAAGGATATTGGGATATTATTTGGGTAGGGTTTGTATATGGAAAAGGGATTTATAGGTGTGAATAAGTGTGTTGGAGATAATTCCTTTAATAAGTGGGGGAAATGACTCATTGGGTATTCTTGAAGTGATATGAGTCCTCCACACGTTTTAATTATCCCCCAATGGTTAAAAATTTTCCATTATAGATATTTTGAGGTTTAATTATCTAAATACGTCGATAAAATATTTTTCGGAATGTTTAGTTTCATTTTTGTGCATTATTGTCCATGACATCTCATTAATTAAGTTCATTTTTTCATAATCACTCTAATAAATTTTAATTAAACTAACTAATAATGTTGATAAATTTTTATTTGAATATTTTAGGAATTATAAATTAGTGTTATTATTAATATTGAATCCATTTTTCCAAATCCCAATCAATAATGTGGAAAAAACTAATTTAAAATTAATCTCATAGATGGGATGATAATGTTTTTTTGTACAAATGTTCAAACATTTTCTATGATTTTATATCTAAATTAAATGATAAAATGACTCCATCTAAATAACAATGAATTAATTATTATTAAAAAATAATCAAAAATAAAACATAAATATGTAATAAATTTTACAAAAATGTAGTTTTAAACAAAAATTCAGTATTATTCATGTTACATCCAAAAATGAATGTTCTCATAAATATCCCAAAACTTCACCCAAAGTAAATTTTGATATTTACCATTAAAAATGCATGTTTATTTTTCTACTAAAAATATAATAATTTTGAAATTTAATGTTAAAATAGTTCTTCCATTAAAAGGTAGTAAAACTACATTTTAAAAATATAAAGACTTCTATGAATAAAATTTGATTTATTCTTATTTTAATACAATAAGATGTATTGGATGAATGTAAAAACATTTTTTAAACATGGTTAAACATAATATAGTAAGATAAATTCATTCCCATTTATAAAATTCATAAAAAATAACTACCATGTTAAAGAATAATATTAAAAGTATATTATTGTTCAGTATAACTCTATCCTGCGTGCAACATAAGATTTCAGAGAAACACATTGTTTCATTTAACGTATGCTATTGGAAATAACATCCCTTCTAAGTTAAAATTATTAATAAAGTAATAAATATTAATAAATATGAAAAGTATTTATTCAATAAATGCATTAGATGTTATATTGGTAGTGTAAAATATATGTAAATGTTCACTCATGGGAAATTAAGAATGAGTATAGTAAGTTGTGTGATGTATTTCATTTTATTTTATGGTATTTTTCAAACTCCTATATACAAATTTAATTTATTTAGAAACACTATGTGTGGTCTAATACTGAGTTAAAAATCATTCCCTACATGGGTCCTCTACGACATGTCAAAACATTATGATTCATTGAATAAGTAAAGGCAAGGTATCACATTTAGGAGCCTAGTGGAGAAGGATATATTGATTGTTCATGGACATTTTTTTTTGAATTTATACATAGTATGGGTTGTTACTCATTTTCAACTCGGTCTTTTATTTTGGTACATTTATGCATGTGAATATATGATCAGCCTATGGGTGATCTTTTTTGTTTTGTATAAATGAAGTTTCACTATATAAGTTCATTTTGAACGATCATATGTGTATAATTTCTTATTGTTACATTTTTTTATTTTATTTTTATACATTTTTTGTTATTATTATTATTTACATTCAATGTGTATAATCATCGCACTATGAAAACATTGACCCATACTATAAGTTCGGAGCCCTTTACATTCATGGGGGAATTCCTAAGTTCTATTTTATATTTGATTTGGTTAATGTATAGTGAAATAATTCAAAAAATATAAATTTTTATTATGGAGAGGTTTTTATTATGTAATAAAAGAGTGTTCTTGTAGTTATTTGGGATGTGATATATTAGAGACTTAGGAAAATTATTCTGACATGTTTGTAAATGGTTCTTGGTATGGATGTCATTTTGTGTGCATAAGAAGAATATATATGGACTAAAGTGAATGTTACTAGGGAAATGGGATTGATATTTTGGTTTATGTAGTTACAATTGAGTTATTTTGTTTGTTTATATTTTTATTTTATGTTATTAAGTTATGTTTTAAACTCTTTTCCAACAAATTAAAGAGGTCGTATTCAAGCATCATATATGGGATGTAAGGATCATATTAACTATGATTGAATCTTTTATTTGTCATTGTTCTTTTGAAAATGAATATGGATTTGGGTTATTAAATTTTTAACGTTAATAACCTATATAGAATTATCTCATATTTCATCTTACTGTAATTCTACTCACCAATCAAAGGAATTCAATTTTGTGTGTGGAAGGATATTTGGATCTATTGAGTGTATGGTGTGTATGCTACCAAACCCTGAAATTGGAATGTGGGAAATTTTAGATTTATGGTATGGGAAAGGGTATGGTAGGTAAGTGTAAGGTCTAGTTACATACATTTTATGTTACTTATTTTCTTATGTGAAATATTTAAACTATTGTATAATTATTAGTCATGGAATTTCATTAATAGATTAGTTCCTCATAGCAAACCCCTATTAAAAAATTTTGATGGTTGATATATAATGAAACAATGGAATTCATTGGATGAGTCTCTAGGTAGGAGTGGAGTGTGATACATAGACAAAGGTTCAATGATAGGATAGAAATGAAAAAAAGTAAGATGTGATAAGATAGTAGTTGGATACAAATATCTGGGAGATCCTACTATGGGTTAATTCAAGCATAGACTAGCTGGATCCGAGAGATGAGTTGTATATAACATATATGAAATGGGTGTTTCAATCATATTATACTTATTTTGGATAGAGGGTACTCCTGGGGTAGTAGAAAATCATATTGAGTTGGTATATATTTTTCATTTTGTGATCATGATACTCATTAGGAATAGATTAATGTTGGATATATATATATATATTCATAGAGGACCATTTATATTAAAGCGAATTATATTTTCAGACCTATTATTATGGTTTCATTTGTCAATTCCTCA
The DNA here is from genome assembly GCA_963277665.1 of Viscum album. Taxonomy (NCBI): domain Eukaryota; kingdom Viridiplantae; phylum Streptophyta; class Magnoliopsida; order Santalales; family Viscaceae; genus Viscum; species Viscum album. The sequence goes on from OY728123.1 coordinate 825,775,311, forward strand.
CAATATTTTTCAAATTAATATTCAGAAATATAATTTTTAAAATAAAATTTATATTATATAATACACACTATAAAATACTAATCATACAATAATGTTCTTGTTGGATTTTTGATAAATAATCATGCATAGTGAATTTTAGTAATTTTAAAATGATTGATCACAAAATTTATTGAATCTGAAATATTATTATGCATTGTCTATGGAATTTCTATTATAATTCTACTAATTGATTTTGGATTTGTGGTTACCATATAAATATTTTTCTAATTTAAGAAATTATGACTCATATTATTGTGTTAAAAAGTGATTATTCTCATTTCATAAAGGAATAACTATTTATTATTAGTTTTATAGGGTTATTGAATTCATCAGTTTTCGATGTGCTAGCCAAAATGAAATTTTGTGAGTTTTATTTTTCTGAATCATAATGACATGATATATTGAATAAGTTTCAACCTGATATTGTATATGTTTTATGAAAATTTTAAACAAATTCCCCAAGAATTATTTGATTCATTAGAAAATTTAATATTTCAAATACCATATGAATAAAAATATGAATGGCTAGTATAGTTATGATTTTTATACCCATTTTAGATATGTATACATAAATTTGAAAAGTTGTTATGTAATAAATCATTATTTGAATGATAAATTAAAAAATAATACATACAAGAGGAAATATAAAATTTATTCTCTTATTAATTTAAATAATATTATTCCTCAAAATACAATAAAATATGTAATAAAGAGATAAATATTTTGGATGGAATAGAAAATTGATTAACTATTTTTAATAAAACTGGTATTTATATTGGTGGGGACCCTGAATGATGGAACTTATATAAATAAAAATTTAGATCACATAGATATTTTTTCAGTTGAGATCAAATGAGACAATTTACATTGTCAGTGTCATTTCTTCTCAATATTATACAACATTTATTGAGAAAGAAATATTTTATTTTTTATTATATATATATATATTATATTATGATAATATCAAAAAAATATACCTTAATTTCCTGTTATACTTTTCTATAATATAAATCACATTATTTTGTGTTTGGGGTTCAATAAAAAGTTAGTGTAATTTGGTTATGAAAATATATTTTAAATTAATGGTTTTTAGGATAAAAATAATTCATTTAAATTTTATCTAGTATATCATAATAAGGAAATATGATTGATTTTCCATTATTTGGACTTTGTATTCCACCATAAAAATTGGTAAAATATTATAATGTGAATGTGTTTAATGGATTTAATTTTCATACAAAAAAATATGTTGAGTCCAAAAAATAAATGAATTAGAAAGTTTTTATGAGAAATATATCATAGAGAAAGTGAAATTGAAATTTTTATATTATTGGATGACATAATTGTGGTAAATTTAATTGGAAAACATTATATAATGTTATTTAATTATCACTAACTTTATACTAATCGAGGGTTCTTTATTCATCTACATCATGTAATTATTCAAACTAAATATAAAAAACATCTTTCAAATAATGACTCATTTATATTGGAACATCAAGGATATGATGTTTACTATGATTATATTTATGCTCAAATTTGATATTTGAATTATTAGTGGATAGAGATAAAGTGAAATCTCAACAATATCATTATATGAAAATGAAAATGGTTCTATAAACTTGTTATTTTTTAAAAAAAATTAAGATACATATCTAGGTACATATTTTAATCAAAGATATGTAGATATAGACGTTTAAAATTTTCCAATAAGTGATGATAGTGTTGATATGGTGGATTATGTAAGTATCAATGAATTTGAAAAGTGGGAGATGATGAAATTAAATATTTTATGAAAATTGATGATGATACGAAATAAGTTAAATAAAAAGATGCTAAAAATATAGAGATGAAAATTATGATTGAAATGCTATATTAAACTCTAAATAATGATGATAATATATTAATTATTTTAAATGATTTTTTATTATACATTAGAATTTTTTATTTTCTAATGTTAATTTCATTTAATATCAACTATATATTTCCGATGTCTCAAGGATATTCTTCACATGAGTTTGATTACGTGATGGATTATGCCTCTGGGATTGCAGTTCATATACTAGGCCTTGTGCCATTGGGACTACGGTTCTTCTAAGGGTTCCCACTAAGCCCATTTAAAAATTGGATTATAAAATATTAAAAAATCATGGCCATCAAGTCATTTAGGATTAGGTGAGGATTATCTACTAGGTGATGTTCCACTTATTTAATCAGGTTAGGGTGTTGTTATTTCACCAATAACAAGGATAGTTTGAGGTCTTGAATATTTTCTCATTATAGATACTTGCACATTGTAGAATATCGCTCATGATTTCAATCCCCATCAAAGGCTATTTAAATATTTATATAATTTATTTTTTATTGATTTGTTATTTTTTATTAAATATTTTAATAATTAACATTAATTTCATGATTTTGCTCAAATAAAATTTAGTTAGTCCACTATTTTATAAATAACTATTTTTTTCATTCATGTGTGTAATGGGATTCGGTTCCTAGCTATATGCATCATCATATGTTTGATCATTGTATGGTATAAAAAATAATTTATTATATTCAAAGATTATTTAATCAATATTTTACTATATTATTAAATATATTTTTGGTTAATGGTATATTGTTTATAATAGAGTGTGATCCTCTATTTGGGAGGCATATGAGTCATGCATGTGTCACTAAATCGGGTATCATTTACAAAAAAAATTGAGATCTATGGAGAGATAATCTATTAAAGGAAATGATAAATACTCTTCATATCATTACCCTAAATACCCCTTATCCATGTTTGGAAGGGGTTTTCAAAATTACTAGTTAAGGAAGAAATGTAAGAGGCTATCATTCACAGTGGATATGTCTTGTTCACATCAGCTCTAACACATGAATTTCAAAGTTCATGAGAAAGTAAGGGATATGATAACATTTTTAGAGTCTAAAAAACTAAAATTTGAGATTCATATTTATACTTAATATCAAAAGAAATTCATAAGGAACTCTAGAGTAAAAATTCCTAATTACTTTTATACAGCTCAACGTTACTAATTACCACAATGATTCCACATTCTATAAGGGGTCATCTAATAAAAAATGAATAATTATTATAATCCAATGGAGTATCAACCCCTCTATAAAATCAACACCATACCAACAATCATGATTAAAATCTATAAATGAAATGAAACCCGTGTATTCTTCTTGTAAATGTAGTTTAGAATCACATCCTCTCTATAAAACACATTAGTTGAGGGGAATAATGACTCTTATAGTAGATATATTCATGGTATGAGCAATTAGATGGATGGAATACCAAATTCAATGATATGTTATCTAGACCTATGTGTATAGGGGGAATACTAACCCTATATGGTCCACATGTATTGTATCTCAACCTCACAAAAAACACCTCAACTAAGGTAAATAACCAAGCATACCTGTGGATGGATGGAAAATCTATAACCTATCACAACGACACCTCCATGATAGATTAAAAAAATCTTATGTTCTATAACCTCCCTTCCCTATGAAGCTAAATATACAATTCATCAAACCACATAGAATATATAAAGCCCCTCAAAAAATAATCCCATCTGTCTATAAGTAATCTCATTACTCCCATCATCCATATAAGCGCCATCTCACAACTCAAGAAAAATTATTTTGAAGAAATAAATCAGTATCCTCATTTAAATATGAAATAAAATGTGGTAGTATGTTAAACCCTATATAAAATGCACACAAAATAATAAGATTTATAAACCTATTCGACTATACCCAAGAAACAATGTCATAATAATTCTAGATAGTAAACATATTATCCAAAACCCTATATATAAATGTGCCAACTACCATATCATTGTTGGGTTGACTAGACTGTCAACCAATCAAAAGAAAATTCAATTATTTTCTACCCACATTTCCCAAACTAATCTTCTGATACAACTATCTCTGATTTCCATCCCTATAACCATAAGAATAGATACAAATAAGACATGGGCTAACCGATATGGTCACTACCTAGTCCCGAGATGAGATATGTGTGACACCCTTGGATCACCTTTAATATGAAGGGGTCGGTGACTAGAATGATGATGTTTTAAATCATAAATGGTAGGCCTTATCTAAATAAACTTTTGAGTACATATATCACCATCCTACTACAATAAACAAAGCAATTAAAGATAAAACATCTAAAATAATTTCTATACATGTATATAAAATTTAAAAGACCCCATACTCTCAAAATAAAGTATCTTTTGTGATTGGGAATAAAAGAATCCCAATGTTTCCCAAAATCCATCTGAAATACCATTACACTAAATTTATTGTCTATAAGTGGGTTCTTTTGTGGTGGTGTACGAAACTGTAGCTAAAAAAGTGCATGATTTTAGCGAAGATCTTTTTAAAATCACCACTAAATATTAAGAATTTATTAATAAAAACACTCTTTCTCCGAAATCCCCCACAATATCTCCCCTGAGAACCCCCCTTCCAAGAACCCCTACCCCAAACCCTATCCACCACCCCCTCATCATTAGGCATGTGTTCCAACAATCGCTACTGCTCCTCTTTACCATGAGCCCCCATGTGCTATCGTTACCCGATTTCCCTCACACATACTTAAGCTCGATCTCCACCCCTTTCCATCACTCGATCCCTATATACACTCTCCCTCACTAGTTCTCTAGCCCCCATATCTCTAAGATATATGATTTACCCTGATCCCATCATTCCCTCGGCCTAGACATCACTGCATGAATATATTTTTTCATCCTATTGTGTAATTTTATCAATTTTTCATTATATAAATCCTTAACATTAATGTAAGATTAACTGATGGTGGGATTGTGTTGTTATAGACCATGAGGTCGTATATATTTTCATTTGTTTTTTCATAATTTTTTTTCCATTATAATTCTCAAGTTCTTCACTTCAATTAATGTCTATTTCATTATTTTCTACTTGGTTCATTTTAAAAAAAATTGTTTTATTTGTATAAATAATTTATTTTTTTCATGTTTGTTAAATATTATTTTTTATTTACTTCTTATTAGTACATTTTAGTGGGTTTAAACTCCTTTTCAATAAAATGGGTTTAATTTATATTGATATAATTTGATTTTATTTATTTTAGAAAGTATTTTTTTTGTGAAATTATATTTATTCTCTTTGGTGTGATTCATGTGGAGTAGTGGTTTCCCCGTTCATTTAAAAGTTTGTTGAATTTTTTTTGATTCAATTATATATTGTTAGACATTGATTTTTCTAGTATATGGTAGGGTAATTTAGTTGTTTTGGTTTTATTATATCTAGTCTCTATTCATTTAAGTTCTAGTTTTATTTATTTTATTCTTCTATATTTATTATAATTCTATTAGGTTTTTGTTGGTTCATCTAACCTAATAATATATCTATGTGTATAATATTTTAATTCCATTTTAGTAAATTTTATATATTTTTTATAGATGCATTCAATTAAGTCAAATTAAATTTTTTTATATATTATGTCTTTTAAAAACATCTAAAATGTTTTTGAACCATATATAAGTGTATATAACTTTTGATAACCTTGATTTGATATCATTAAGAGAGTAAATGGATACCTGAAAATGATTGTATGTATATGAGATGTCTAATTCAAATTCTCAATTTATTTTTAGGTTTACTAACAAAACTAGGCTTCCAATTTTCCATTATGATATATTTTTTTATCTATGGTATTTTAAAACATAAATGAATAATGTACACCATTTGAAAACTATACAACCAACCATGAAATGTTACTACCCCATTCTTAAAAACCAATAGTTAGTGTTCTTAGTTATACTACATCATTATCTTTTCCTATGTTCAATGAATTTAAAATATGTTTTTTAGATAAGTAATGTTAATATAATGTATCTATGATTACATTATTATTGAAATTCATAATTTTATTTTTTTTCCTTTTTAAAAAAAATTGGAATTTCATAATTTAATTACATTTATACTTCAAAAATAAATTGTCACACATAATGTGTTTTATAATATTTTTGTGGATTTTTCTCTAAAAAAAATTACTTGTACAAAAAAATGACTAAACATTATTTATATGGTTGGGATTCCTATATTTTATCTTTTTTCCTTCCATGCATAAGATTTTTCTTGGTGTATTTCATCATAATATATATATTATTTCTTAATTATGATTACAATTTTATGTCAATGATATGTTCATTATATTTTATGTTGTGTTAAATATTTATATTAGTAACGTTACAGTTTTATACATATCAAGAAAATAAATTTTTATAAACTAAACTCGTTTTATAAATCCAAAATCACATTTTAAAAACAAATATGATGTTTTCATCATGTAAATGAATAAAAATGTGGTGGTTTCCCATTTGGTTCTATTTTTTTATTTTTATTTTGTTTTTTTATACAAATTATTTAATATTATATATCATTTATTCAATGGGATATACTGTAATAGGAAAATAGAAGTGTGATGTGTGATTTTCATGGTGTGTTTATTTGAAATTATATCATGAATTTGTTATTTTTTCCACAGCTTCATTATAAACGCTCATTTGAAATTTTGGGTAACAAAGTGGGAAATTGAGAGATGGATGTGATACCATTTACGATATTCATTGGACAGTTTCCCCTATTGTCCCAAGGATAAACGAAATTTATACAACAAGTAGAGGATAAATTTTTCAATGTTAATTCCATTTGATTAAATGATAGGAAATCCAAGGTGGAAGCATTTCACTGATCCCAGTCGACATCCAGTCAACATTCCCTTGACCACATAGATAGATAATGACACATCGGTCTGCCTCCCTACAACATATGAGATACCATTTGTATACCCCATTTACCTTCTCTCACACCATCCATTATTTCAGTGTCCAACACACCCTCTGTTTTCATCCCATCGGCATTTGAGATAGTGTCTCCCTATTCAGCAACATTAGAAGCATGGGAACAGTTCCTCTCGTGAGGATATTAGATGGTTACTATTATAGGTACAAAATCTTATGTGAATAAATTTATTGATCTTTTTTATACTACTAACCATTTTTTCATAAAAGAGAGAACTCTGATACAATAGAGGTAATTATAAACAGTTCGCATGCCTTGAATTTGAACAGATTAAAGATAGTTTCCCATGTGACTTCTATGGGGTCCCCACTCATGATGCTCTAGGTTTACTTGGCTGTATTCTAGGCCGACATGGGGAGGATCTTTTTACCCTTCAAATTACATAAAATTATTACATTCCTGATCTTAAAACATTTAAAAATGATGTCCCTTATTCAAATATAATGTCCATTTTCATACACTATGGTGTAATTGAATGTCATTATGTTATTAAATTCATATATTTTAGAAATTAGTCTCTTTGTACAGATTATTTTTCCAATTTATTGTTCTTGATCTGATTTCATGAAGTGTACATTCAATGTTTTGGCTGAAATGGACAGATTTTAAAAGGAGAATAAAGAATGAATTCACCAATACTTCATTACACGGTCAGGATCTATATGATAAGGTACATAAAGGGGTACCTAGAGAGGAATGGAATTTTTTGTTGATATCCATCATCATTTGAAGCACATGGTATTGAAATCACAACAACAAAACATGCATATAATAGAGTTTTCATTTATCAGCGCTAAAAAAATCCCCAAATTAAGTTCATTATTATCAGTGCTGAAATAATCAATGATAAATGAACCCCATTATCAGTGCTAAAAATAGTTAATAAAGAGAACCCATTATCAAATATAAATTTAGCAGAGATAAAAGCTAACCTTTATCATCACTTAATTTTAGCATTGATAAACGAAGCCTTTATCAGAGCTATATTTTTAACTCTGATAAAAGATTCACTTTATCAAAGTTTTTTTGTAGATGATGATTTTTTTTATTTTTTAGCGCTGATAATGGTCTATAATAAAATGAAAAATTGAACAAAAATAATAATATGAATAAATAAAGAAAAATATGAAACATTTTATTAATTAAATAATTATTCATAAAAATGAATAACTCTAATATACATATATATATATATATTATAAATTTTAATAAAAAGTATATATTAAATATAGATATATAAAATGAATAAGAATAATATATATGAAATTTTATTTAAAACATATTAATGTCTTATTCATTTGTAATTTTCACTAATTTTTCAATTTAACCTATATCAAATGTCATGTGTTTCATTTACTTCATTTACAAATATATATGTATATATATATGATAATGTATTTGAATTCAAAAATGCACAGAAAAATATATTTACACAAAATATAGAAACAGATACACATAATATAGAAACAGATACACATAATATTAATGTAATTTTTTATAATTTTATTATATTATTTAATTTCATTATAACATAATACATTTAATATATATTATGTTTTTAATCGATCAATTTTTTATACTATAGTAAGGGTATTCATTCTTAAGGTTGTGTATTCTTTATTATATTTCTAAAATTTTTAATTAATTAATTTATTTATTTATTTTTATTTACTATTTTTAGTATTTTCAATACTTATTAATCCACTTCAATATATATATATATATTCATATTTTATAATAATCTTTTTAATTAATTAAACTTATCCATTTTTTCAATATTCTCAATGTGTACTCGTTTTAAATTATTCAATTTCAATAATTTTTAAAATGAATTTATTTAATATTATATATCTATTAATAATGTCATAAATATATTTGTAAATATATATTTATAAATACATAAATAAATATTTTTTAAAATTATTACTTATATGATTATAAATAAATAATTATATATATATAAATAATTATAAAATTTGGATAAACTCATTTGAATAATTTTATAAATTATAATAATGGTATTTAAACAATGATAATTATGAAACATGTATCAATTCTTTTTTAGCGCTGATAATGATCAGTCATTATCAGTGATAAAAAGAACTGATAAATATTAATTTTATCTTTACTTATAAATTTATCATTGAGAAAAGGGATCTTTATTAGTGCTTTTCTAAAATCATTGTTCAAAGTGTCCCCTATTTATTTACAATTTCCTCAACCACCAATTAGTAACTTTTGATTCTCAAGCTCTCGTAGAACTATGGTGCCATCTTGACAACTCTACGTTCACTAAGATTAATCAAGGCTAGAATCTATGGTATTATATTTTATACTCTTCATCTATCATTTTTGATGTTTTGGGTTTCACTTTTCTTATTTTTACGATGTTCTCAAACATGATGAACCCTATATATCATCATGTTGCTACTGAAATACAATGAGTGTGGTTCTATTTCATTATTTTTCTCCTAATTTATGAATTTGAGTGTGTAGTCCATTTTCACTTGATACACACAAATATGTTTTACTCATCTTTATTCATTAACAAGGAAACCTCTCAACCCTCCACATATTTATATTCATTTCAATAATATAGGGTCGAAAAATCCAGTTACGTTCTCAAATTTAATTAATCTTATAAATGACATCAAAGATTATTAAGGTTTATTTATGACGTGTTTTAAGGATTAGGGGATACCTTGTAATGGGGCTCATTTATGGGTTATCATCATATAGTGAGCCAGGTATGTGTAAAAATCATCAAAACATATTTTTTGTATTTTGGTTACTCCTATAAATTGTTTAACTTGGAAATGAGTTTTTTATATTTCTGATTTTGTTAAATAATATTTTTGTTGAATTGAAAAAAAAAATTAATTAATTAATCATGTTCAAAAAATAATTTTAGTGAACCATGCTGTGAGAGTTTTGTTTTCTTAATTAATTTAATTTTATTATTAAACATTAACCAAGTGTAACAAAGAGTAATGGGGAAATTATTCGGTGAGAAAAATTTTCTCACCATTTTTTTTTACAATTTTTGAGATTGGATATAGTTATGAAATTATTAGGTAAGTGGACTTATAAATATAGAAAAACATATTAATAGTATATTTTCCAAAAGTAATTGACTTATCCATTGTTGGATAGTTGATCATGGAAACTACGATATTTAATTTATTAATATATTTACTAATGAAAATAAAGAGATAATTAATTCATATGATAAAATAATAATTTGAAATGTCATCTAACTTGGTGTATAACCATATAGAGATAATAAATATATTAGAATATAATTTTTATGGTTTTTATCTTTATATCCTATAAGTCGAACAATTTGTTTTACGTGTCCAAAATGAAAAAATAGATATATCATATTTACTTTTTTCATTAAAAATATGGAAATTTAAGATTATATATAATTTTATCAGAGGCTATGATATATGAAAAATATTGATTTTAGCATTGCATTAAATATATAATATTTTATGAATGAATTTTTCCACTTCTCTCAAATTGTTTCTCATCAAATATAAATCATAAAGATCATCATCAATGGCTTGAAACATTTATTAAAATAAACAAGGAAATAAGTACTCTGATGTGATGAATTATTAATTTCCATGAGATGACATTCAATTCTCAAGACAATATTTATTAAATATAGAGTCCCTATAAATGGATATGATCCCCATATTGTAATTAACCCATTTTCCATTCCATAGCCAAACCTCTCTTCATATTTGATCACTATTTATCACTAGTTTAATGTGCTAGCACTCCTTTGGTGATTGAGGGACCTCAAGAATATTTCTATCATTTAAGTATAATGTAATCTCCTCAATGTATAGATACATTTTTTATTTATTTAGTTTTATAAATAAAATATATTCTATTGAATCTTAAATATGGATTCCACTGATTGTATATTAAATGTATGTGATATGTTTTTTTCAGTGTTTAGAATCACATTTATCCTTGATATAAATAGACCATTGATTTGGTTTTTATCCCACTAATGATCATATGATGATACCCTAAAACTCATTAGTGATATTACAAACATGTTCTCCTAGGACACAACGTATTAATCTCTTATATATTTTAATAAATAAATGTCATATTTAATTATGTTAATATATTATATTATGATATAAAGGATTTCTTTGTTCACCCATAAAATATAGATAGTATATATTGTAATGTCCCGGATTTTTCAATGTATTATTTTAATATTATATGGGAATTAATTCGAGACCAGGCATTAAGACGACGTGCAGTTTTGAGGCTCGGTGATCCCGCAACAAATGTTTGAGTTTAATTTAATAATTAAATAACACGCGCATGCGGTTTTCCTGAAAATGTGGAATAACTCCCGAACAAGTGCTCGGATCAAAACTATGATGGAACCATTGTGTTCAGAGCAGCAGGTTTACCCTAGAAGAGACCAAACATCGGTCGGTGCAGTTTAGTGGTGAAATCTAGTTTTTGGACGCAACCGTAATAAAATATTTAATTAAAATCTTTTACTTAAATCTTTTTTGTGGAGAAATATCTCTTTTACTTTTTAAAAAGAGATTTCACAGGGGGTCAGTGTTACTTTTCTCATAACCCTGAATCTCTCTAGAGAGCTCTGGAGAAAACCTCCCAATGCGGCGACGGTGTTCTTCATGAGCTTCGTCGGCGACGACGACCCGACGACCAGATCTTAGCCCACAAACACCATGGAATCTAGGTAGGATGTTTGTTTGATGATTTCTTCCCTGTTTTTGATTTCCACGATAAACGTGGACTAATCCACGAACAGATTATCCTGTGGATCGATCGTTTTTTCGGGATGGGATTTTGTGGGAAGCGTGGGAATTAGATTCTTGAAATTATTTTGGTTTCGTTCAACCTCTTAATGGCGACGGACCAAGATTGAAACGAACATCAATTGAGGTTCATCCCTCTCGATTTCTTGTGTTCTTCTTCCCCAAATTCTCGCGTTCTTCGCTATGTTCTACTTGTTCTTCGCGGGTATATGAACGACAAATAATTGCGCACCAGTTGTGCGATGCAACGATCCCAAATTGAAGATCCGGCATCGGTACAACCCTATAGAGGTGCAGCTACGGTGGCGACAGACGGATCGAAGCAGATTTGAAGATATCGTTCTTCGAATGATTTCTACATGGGTGACCGGAATCTGATTTCGGAGCCGATCGAAGGCCCAAAACCCACGTATTCGGCATTACGATGATGAAGCAACCCATTATCTTGAGTTTTTTGGAAAACGGACCAGAGAAACATGATCTGAAGAATCAGCCGAGGCACAAGGGAGAAGATGACATTTATGGAAATTTCCAGACTACACGCCATGTAGTATGGGATACACGGCGTGTGTTCATTGGTAGGATTATATGGCATGTACTCCGGGAGTACACACGCACGACTGGGTACATGGCCAAGGAAATGCCATGTATACCCCTCTCTGGCCAGACCCGACCAGATACACGGGATACCCCGTGTATGGGTACACGAGCAGGCGACACAGACATGGATAGAGGTCGTGTACGGGCACATGGCCAGCGTACAAAGAGCAAGCCCCAGGTGCTCAAATATGGCGTGTGATTCTTCTACACTCTGTGTAGTTACTTTCTATCCGTCAAGCCAAATGACATGGGCCGTTTACACGGGCAGTACCCGGAGTTAGGAACACGGCGTGTACTTTTCTACACGCCGTGTAGTTGAGTTTTACACAACTTGAACGGATTACACGGGGTGTTTACACGGGCAGTACTCGAAGTCAAGAAACACATAGTGTAACCATACTAAACTCTATGTAATAATTTCTTCAAGGCTTTAGCAAGTTGCATTTTGTGAATTGGGCTAGTTTCCTTAGGGTTCGTCCCCTTAGTCTTTCTCTTGAAGGTTTTCGGTATCATTTACTGCCTATAGAAGTATGATCCCTTTAGCAGGACTTCCTGAATAGAGTTGTTGGAATCCCCTATGTTAGAATTAGATTCAGATCCTCTATTCATTCCTAGAACCCTAGGTAGAGTTCTTGGTATCGACGTGACCAACTTTACCCGTGTGTTGATCCTCTTCTTAGTGAATTAGCTCAGTATGAGTTGTCGGAATCACCCCATGACTTGGCTGTGATCCTCATCATAGCATTATGTTCTCAGAGTACTTGTGGGGTGTGTTCTCCTAGAACAAGTACTTCATATCTCTCTCTCCTCAGACCTAGGAGTGTGTTCTCCTTGTTACATGCTTAGTGGAATCTTCGACCTGGATCCTAGTGGCGGTATCGCGATGGTCGTTTGTGTGTGAATATATCTGGATTTTCTTGTTATATGTTCTGTAGACATATATTGTGTGGAGCCAATTGTATCTTTCCTTTGTGGTATTTACCTTGTTGTATTTCATTTGTGGTTTCGGGGTGTCCTATTGGGTATTGTTATACTGACCCTTGCACGGGCTTTGCCCGCATGTGTCGTGTCTTATGCAGACGCGCGAGCCTTTGATAGGATTCATGGCAGACTAGGACCGGATGATACTCAGTGAGATTTGGCGGGCCGAGGTGTGTTCCTACGGCAACAGATTACAGTCCCAGTACCTTTCTTTACAGTCTGGACTTTGATACGGACTCTCTTTTGGTGGGATTGTACTTTGGCCTAGGGTTTTACATTCTTGTACTTTACTTTCCTGTCGTACTATGTTGGTTGGGATTTAGTGTATGCATGCATCTTTTCCTTTTAATAGTTTTTACTTTTCATCTTTGTGGTCTTGGAGATGTTTGTGCGTGTGTACAGGTTTATAGGGAATGCCTCCCAAGTTAGTAGCATGCATACTCAGTTCTAGTCACCAGCCCCTGGCCTATTGGAGGCGGGCTTGGGGATTTGATGCTTGGGCCCCACTGGGACGGTTCATGAAAGAGTGGTATCAGAGGTGGTTAGTTATACCTTAGGACTGAGAATCTGTGAGTTGGTTTAGGGCAACAGTGTTAAGTGTTTCGAGTTCGGCTTTCAGGACAGGGATCCTAGTGTCGGTGCGGGCGGCCGACGTATCAATACACCAGGACTCTGATAACCTACTTTTTGACTCGGAGCATGAGAACACTAGTTACAGGGGAAAAAAATGGTACATGCATCATATAGGATTGGGTTGTGGTTTCCAAGTCCTTCTTGAGTCCGATCTCCAGATATACTCACTAACTGAGATACATCTTGTTTCTTTACATGATGCCTCTATGACGTACACTTTCTAGGATCCAGTAGCTCGATCATGAGGATGAACCCCTTAGTGATGAAGCTTCGATACAGGGACCAGATCCCCCAGTATTACCATCGGGTGGTGTGCTAGTTATCCTACCACCTTTGGAGTAGTGTTTAGTGTCTATTGTACCAGTGGAGGAGGAGCGCAGACTTAGTGCGATCCATGAGTTTCAGAGATAGACACCCCTCAGGTTTCGAGGTGAGCCTGACCCTCAGGCAGTAGAGGATTGGCTTGAGGCAGTGTTTGAGTCTTCCATTTGTTCAGGACACCTACAGACCAGATGGTGATCCTGGCAGCGAGCCTTCTGTAGGGCTCGGCAGGACGATGGTGGAGTTTGGTTATCCAGACCCACGACAATACGATACTCGCATGGTTGGAGTTTGAGAGTCTCTTTAGAGAGGAGTTTTCACTGGTTACCCTAAGAGCAGTACGTATACAGGAGCTTCTTCAGCTCCAGCATAGAACCATGATGGTGGCTGACTATTCATCGAGGTTTACCAACCACTCGCGGTACTTGATGGATATGGTCAGAGATCAGTACTTCTGAGGTCGGACTTTCGAACAGTGCTTGCGCAGAGATATCTATGCTTGAATCATCCCTATGAGAATTCCTACTTATGCTGGGGTGATCGAGTGGGCTTCGGTGGTTGAGAGCTTCTTGGAAGAGTAAAGACAGCCGGCAGTTGTCAGTAGTGGGAGAGCTGGAGCAGAGACCTCGGTAGCAAGGAGCCGACGTCCGGGACCCAGGCATGGGAGATGTTTCCAGAGGAGATCCCAGGATAGGGGATCTGCCATACAGGGTTCACAGGGTGCATCCAACCAGCCTCTAGAGAGGTGATGCTACTCATGTGATGGTAGGGGACATCTCGCTCGAGATTGTCCGACCTTCTGTACTACTGACACGGGAGCAGTGCATGGACCACCGAGGCAGAGGCAATGTGTGGAGCAGACAGATCTGTGGGGTGGCAGATGTGGCAGGGGATCTGAGAGAGCAGCTAGAGGTGGTCTGAATTTTGACCTTTTACCACCACCACCCCCAGGAGGTCCACCCCAGGCTCAGGGAGCTGGTGGACAGAGGCAGGGACAGCTACAGGCAGCAGAGGCTTATGACCTAGGTACACCCAGAATGATTAGAGGTACTATCTGTGTCATTTCTACTTTGGCTTCCATATTGATAGACACAGGTGGTAGTCATTCCTTTCTGGCTGCTTATCTTGTTCGAGACATTGAGATTCCAGTCGAGTAGTTGACTCGACCCTTAACTTAGAAACACTGACTGGAGAAGATTCATAGATCAAACACTTCTATAGACAGTGTGACCTGACCCTTGGAGGCTAGAGTTTCGGTTGGAGCCGCTTTGTGGTAGCGTCAAGGCCTTACGATGTCATTCTTGGTATGGATTGGCAATCCACAGTTTATGCCCAGATTGACTGTTTTATGCGAAGGGTGCGGTGTGTCCGCAGTGATGGAATGAGGTTATCTTTTGTTGGTGAAAGAGAAACCCAGGCAGCGTAAGATGGACTCATTCATAGGAGGGAACAAGCAATTTCATATCAGCTGGCTAGCCGAGAACTTGGGGCAGTAGATGTTATGAGTTTCCAGTTCCCAGTAGTAGTGGCTGAGTACGAGGGCGTCATTCCGGAGGATGTCCTCGGACTACCTCTCTGGCGGGAGATAGATTTCAGCATTGAGTTGCAACCCGGGACGACAACGATATCAGCATTAGCATATCGGATGGCTCCTTTAGAGCTTCGTGAGCTGAGGGTGTAGATGGATGACTTGTATAAGAAGGGCTTTGTGAGACCCAGAATTTCACCCAGGGCGGCCCCAGTGCTGTTTTCCAAGAAGGCAGACAGGAGCTTGAGACAATGTGTGGATTACCGGCGCATGAATCAAGTGACCGTGAAGAACCGGTATCCACTACCAAGGATCGATGAACTCTTCGACTAGTTGAGAGGGGGATGATGGTTCTCGAAGGTTGGTCTATGATTAGGCTATCACCAGTTGCGAGTACGGGATGAGGATATACCAAATACGGCTTTCCGATGTCGCTACGGTCACAATGAGTACTTGGTGATGCCCTTCGGCGTGATGAATTCCCCAGCGGTGTTTATGAGACTCATGAACCGGATCATTCAACCCTATCTAGACCGGTTTGTAGTGGTCTTCATCGACGATATCCTTATGTACTCTTCGTCCGAGGAGAAGCACGTGAGACACCTAAGGACAGTTCTGGACACACTCTGATAGCACCAGTTGTACGGGAAACTCTCGAAGTGCCAGTTCTAGATATAGGAGGTCCACATTCTGGGACACGTTATCTCAGCAAATGGTGTAGCAGTGGACCCAGCAAAGGTGTAGGCTGTACTAGCATGGGATCCACCCCGGAGCGTGATGGATGTGCGAAGTTTCCTTGGGTTGGTAGGCTACTATTGGATATTCATCCCTGCTTTCTCCAGGATTGCAGCACCGATGACAGCTTTGACCCAAAAGGGGATGTCGTTCATGTGGACCGAGAGATGCCAGCAGGCTTTCCAGCAGTTGAGACAAAGTCTGACGAGCGCCCCGATCTTGAGATTACCAAAGGAGGGTGTCGAGTACGTAGTGTTCTGTGATGCATCAGGAACCGGACGTGGTTGTGTCCTAATGTAGAGGCAAGTAGTGATTACATATGGCTCATGTTAGTTGAGGCCACTCAAGAAGAACTACACTAACCATGATCTTGGGTTGGTAGTTGTAGTCTTCTTTTTGAAGATGTGGCGGCACTACCTGATGGGTAAGCGGTTTACAATCTACTCTGATCACAAGAGTCTCAGATATATCATTTATTAGAAAGATCTGAATTTGTGGCAGAGGAGGTGGGTTTATTTCTTCCAAGATTACGACTTTGAGATCGTTTATACTCCTGGGAAGGGAAACGTAGTGGTGAATTCTCTCAGCAGGAAATCCAGTTCACATTTGTTGGATGAGGTGATGAGTAAGTTGGACTCTTTGCATTTATCCTCCGTGAATGGAGATGAGGGAGCTTACCTTCAGTCGATGGTTGTTACCCATACACTCTTACAGTGAGTCCGGGAAGTACAGTGCGATGATGCTATCTATGAGACTCTATGTGCTAACATATCCACAGGTGATGCGACTGATGGATATTCAGAAGGTGCGGAGCACATTGTTCTTTTTAGAGGGCGCACAGTAGTGCCTACGACGTTGCGGGAGGATATTCTAAGGGAGTTCCATAAATCTACTTTGGTGGTGCATCCAAGCATAGAAAAGATGTATCAGGACCTCTGACGTCAGTTCTAGTGGCCAGGAATAAAGAAGTGTGTGGCAGAGTCTGTTTCTCGGTGCTTTAATTGTCAGCAAATAAAGTCTGACCACCAGGTGTCATCAGGCTTGACTCAGCCCCTTGAGGTTCTAGAGTGGATGTGGGATGGGATATCCATGGACATCGTGATGGGTTTACCATGTACGTACAGGGGACACGATGCCATCTGGGTGATCATTAATCGGATCACCAAGTCGGCCCACATCCTAGCCATATGAGAGCAGAGTTTTGTAGGGAGCTTGGGATGCCTCTACGTGCAGGACATAGTTCGACTTCATGGAGTGTCATCCATGATCGTCTCAGATCGTGATGATCGTTTCACATCCCGTTTGCGGAAGGTATTGTAGGATGCTTTTGGGACTCAGTTATGCTTGAGCACATCATTCCATCCTCAGACCGATGGTCAGACGGAGCGGACCATCTATGTTCTGGAGGATATGCTTCGATCTTATATACTTGACTTCAGTCGTAATTGGGTGGATCACCTACCATTGGTGGAATTTTCTTACAACAATAGTTATCCTTCCACTATTTGTATGGCACCATTCGAGGCTCTATATGGGTGACCATGCAGGTCACCACATTGCTGGACTGACCCAGGAGAGTCAGCACTCATGGGCCCAGAGAGGGTGAGAGGAACTACAAAGAAGGTGCAGGTCATCCAGGAACAGATGAAGACTGCGCAGAGTTAGAAAAAACCTTATGCGGATAGGTGGGGGAGGTCCTTGGAGTTCGAGGAAGGAGACCATGTGTTCCTTCGGGTCTGACCTCGACAGGGATTGCAGAGATTTGGCCAAGGCGGAAAGCTATCTCCGAGGTTCGTTGGCCCTTTTCAGATTCTGAGTAGAGTTGGCGAGGTGGCGTATCGCTTGGATCTACCTCCTAAGATAGACCGGGTACAAAATTTCCTCCATGTGTCACAGCTACGGAGGTATGTGCATGATCCATCACACTTTATCGACTGGGGTGAGCTGGACATTGATAATGGAAGGACCTTTGCAGAGTACCCAGTGGAGATCAAGGATGGGAAGGAGAATATCCTTCGTGGGTATGCTATTCCCTTAGTTCATGTCTGGTGGCCGCATGGGAATCTTTAGAAGATCATGTGGGAGCGAGAGGCTCAGATTCGTGTGCAGTGCACACATATTTTTGAGTATCTTTTTTTTTTGGAATTTTTGGGGACGTAAAATCCCTAAGGTGGGTGTGATGTAATGTCCTGGATTTTTTCATGTATTATTTTAATATTATATGTGAATTAATTCGAGACCAGGCTCTAAGACGGCGTGCATCTCTGAGGCCCGGTGAGCCCGGAACAAATATTTGAGTTTAATTTAATAATTAAATAACGTGCGCATGTGGTTTTCCTGAAAAAGTGGAATAACTACCGAACGGGTGCTCAGATCAAAAATCTGATGGCACCGTTGAGTTCAGAGCCGCATGTTTACCCTATAAGAGACCTAACATTGGCCAACGTAGGTCGATGGTGAAATCTAGATTTTGGACGCAACCGTACTAAAATATTTTATTAAAATATTTTATTTGAATCCTTGTTGCAGTAAAATATATCATTTCCTTTTTAAATAGAGATATCACAGGGGATCAAGGTTACTTTTCTCATAACTCTGAATCTCCCTAGAGAGTTATAGAGAAAACCTCCCAATGCAGCAATAGTGTTCTTAACGAGCTTCGCCGGTGACGACAACGCAGCGACCAGATCTTTGCCAACGAACGCCGCAGAATCCAGGTAGGATGATTGTTTGATGATTTCTTCCCCGTTTTTGATTTCCTTGATGAACGCGGTCTAATCCACGAATAGATTAGACCACATATAGATCATTCTAGCAGGATGCGATTTTCTGGGAATTGTGGAGATTTTATTTTTGAAATTATTTTGGTTTCGCTCAACCTCCTAACAGTGAAGGACCAAGATCGACACGAACATCGATCGAGGTTCATCCCTCTTGATTTGTTGTGTTCTTCTTCCCCAAATTCTATCATTCTTTGCTCTTCTCTGCGCGTTCTTCGTGGGGATATGAACAACGGATCGTTGCGCACCCATTGTGTGATGCAATGATCCCAAATTGAAGATCTGGCGTTGGTACAACCCTGCGGAGGTGCGGCTTCTGTGGCAACGGACGGATCGAAGCGGATTGGAAGATATCGTTCTTCAAATGATTTCTCCATGTGTGACTGGAATTGTATTTCAGAGCCAATCAAAGGCACAAAACCCATGGATTCGGCATCACGACAACGAAGTTACCCATGATCTGGAGTTTCGTGGCAAATGGACTAGAGAAACGCGATCCGGAGAATCGGCCGAGGCGTGAGGGAGAAGACGGTGTTTCGGGAAATTTCCCAACTACACGCCGTCTAGTTTGGGATACATGGTGTGTGTTCATCGGAAGGATTAATAGGCGTGTACTCTGGGAGTACATGGGCATGGGCAGGGTACAGAGCCAAGGACACGCTGTGTATACCCCTCCCAGGCCAGACCCGGCCGGATACACGGGATATCCCGTGTACGGGTACACGGGCAGGCGACACATACACGGACAGACACCGTGTACGGGCACATGGCCATCATACACGGAGTGAGCCCTAGGTGTTTAGACATAGTGTGTGATTCTTCTACACTGCATGTAGTTACTTTCTATCTGACAAGACAAATGACCCAGGCCATTTACACGGGCAGTACCTGGAGTCAGGAACACACCATGTACTTTTATACATTCCCTGTAGTTGAGTTTTACACAGCTTTAACGGATGACACGGGCCTTTTACACGGGCAGTACCTAGGGTCAAGGAACACAGCGGGTAACCATACTACACACCGTGTAATAATTTATTCAAGTCTTGAGCCAGTTGCCTTCTGTGGCTTGGGTTAGTTTCCTTAGGGTTCATCCCCTTAGTCTTTCTCCTAAAGGTTTGCAATATCATTTCTAACCTATAGGAGTATGATCCCTTCAACAGGACTTCTTGAATAGAGTTTTTTGAATCCCCTCTATTAGACTTGTAGCCAAATCCTCTATTAATTCATAGAACCCTAAGTATAGTTCTTGGTATCGACGTGACCAACATTACCCGGGCGTCGATCCTCAGCTTAGCGGATTAGCTCAAACTGAGTTGTCAGAATCAACCCAAGACTTGGTTGTGATCCTCATCTAAACAACATGTTCTCAGAGTAATTGTGCGGTGTGTTTTCCTGAAACGAGTAATTCGCATCTCTCTCTCCTCAGACCTAGGAGTGTGTTCTCCTTGTTACACGCTTAGTAGAATCTTCGACCTGGATCCTAGTGGCAGTATCGTGATGGTCGTTTGTGTATGAGTATATCTAGATTTTCTTATTATATGTTCTGTAGACATATACTGTGTGGAGATGACTGTATCATTACTTTGTTGTATTTCCCTTTTTGTATTTCCTTTTTGGTTTCGGAGTGTCTTTCTGGGTATAGTTATACTCACCCCTGCACGGGCTCTTCCCGCGCATGTTGTGTCTTGTGAAAACGAGTAAGCCTTTGACAGGATTATTGGCGAACCAGGACCGGACGATACTCAATGAGATTGGGCGGGCCGAGGTGTGTTCCTACAGCTACAGATTGTAGTCCCATTACTTTTCTTTATAGGTTGGACTTTTTTACGGACTCTCTTTTGGCGGGCTTGTACTTTTGGCCCAGGGTTTTACATTCGTGTACGTTACATTCCTGTCGTACTCTGTTGGTTGGTATTTAGTGTATGCATGAATCTTTTACTTTTAGTAGTTTTTACTTTTCAGCTTTGTGGGCTTGGAGATGTGTGTGTGTGTGTGTGTGTGTAGGTTTATATGCAATGCCTCCCATGTTAGTAGCATGCCTACTCGGTGCTAGTCACCATCCCATGGCCTATTGGAGGCGGGCTTGGGGAGTTACGGCTCTGGCCCCACTGGGACAGGTCGTGACATATATAATATGGTATGACATGTAGAAAATCTATTGATTTGAACTTCATTTTGTTATAAAATTTAAGATATCATAAAATATGTCCCTATCCATTGTTTGTGTGAAAATATAGGATCAATGAACAAATACAATATCACCTCAATTGTTAAATATGATAAATGTAATAAGATATCTCCTATCACATTTTGTGAGACTAGACATGGTTTATGATTAAGGTTTCATCATATAATATGATTGAGTATTGGAGATACCTCTCGAAAATATTATATTTTACAACCGTTATTATCATTATCAGTCGTAATGTAGAACATTCTAAGAAGTAATTGTATTTTTACATCATGCTATGTGGTATAAATTTCATTTATTGGAGGTATCTATGGTTCCTATAAGAATTTATGGTAATATATCATAATAATAGATTGAGGATTGCTTCGAATAAATTCATATCATTTATAACAGTAAAAATATTCAAGATCAATATTGAGCTTGAGTTGAAAAATTCACTATTTAAAAGAAGGTATGTTATTTGAGGGTTCATATAGTATATTAAAAAAAATTAAAAAATTTGAAGGTGTGGAATCCTTGAGTATATAGAAGTGATTTCCCATGTATGTGGGGTCAAATTTGTTTCTTTAATACCATTAAAGTGGATGTATTCTAATTTCTCTTCAATTGAGGAGACTTATTGAGTGATTCCATTAGTGTAGGTTCTCAGGAAACATTAATTAGTAGACACTTGATTTTCTTCCTTATCTAGATGATAGATTGGATACCCCTTTTTCAGTCTAGGTTTCCTACTGTCACTATGGTTAGAATGTTCATTGATGAAAAACCTCTGGAAATGTGATAGTTGGAAGGATTGTTTAAAATAGTGAATGAGTATACTCGAATCCTTCATCAAGAGATGGAAGTTATTCCGGAATATGAGGATGGATTAAATAAATTTAGTGAAGATTATTTGTACTTTAATTTTGAAGTATTATATCAATGTTCAAGATAGTATAAATTTGAAGAATGATGAATGCAATTTTGGAGTTTTCTTCAGGGAGTGTATTTCATTGTTGTTATTCAATAAAAATTAAATGATTGACTAATCAGGAATAAAACATCTTATGAACATGATGATGTTTCCAATCATGAGAATGAACATACTTTTTATGATATAAATATGGAATTATTTGGTGATGAACAACATGTTGATTAAAAAAACAAGAAGGACACAACATCATAGTTTTGAATAAAATTATCTAGGGATGAATTAAAGGTATAAAATTTGAGGTTGGTTGGAATAAATGCAGAAAACCTATTGAAACAAAAAATTCAACATTTCTTAGTTATCTTGGGGTCACAATGAGGATGAATATGGTGATTGATAGTGACTCATGGTGTCATGTCCAACCTATTTCTAAGGAAATCCTATGGAAAAATACAGTGGTATTTTTACTATATACATTCTCTATTTTACAAATAAACTATATAATGAAATGTTTATTTGTATTTCATTAGTCCTTGTAGGCATTGTTTATTTTAGAATATTTCAATAGGAAATTTTCTTAATGGCCCATTTAAAATCCCATAGTGTCTTTTTGTCTCTTCCAACAAAGTTACAACTTTGGGATGCTTAGGGGAAAATAAATCCCCACCCACCACATAGTTAAGAATACATTATAAAGAAATAACCATGGACATATCTCTGCAATAGACATAATGAGAAATATTTTTACATACATTATGGTTGATAGTATATATTATTTTGAATTATCTATTTTATCTAATTAGATTCAAAATTGTTAATTTTTGAAATAATAAAGAAGTTCTGAAAATAAAGATTGTGCATAAAAACTAGTCTACCCCTCTAATAGTGGAAGGATGTGGTCCCCTTAATTATAGATGAAATGGGTATGTATTTTAAATAAAAAATAGAAGTATTATTTTGTGATATGAAAAAACACATGTTCCATTTTTCAATGCATATTGATTAGTCAATAAATAAAGACAATTCTATCCCACATCATGTGCTATAAAAGGTGGATTGTGTAAATAATGATTGTATATTAGTTCATGAAAACACAAAAGAAGAATGGGAATCTAGTGTAAGTATGAAATAATTATAATTCATTATTATTTATAACAAAATTACATAAAAATTAACTTTTTTGGTTTTTTATATGTTTTATTCATAAGAATCAACAATTGTCGTACTAGAAGAAAATCAACTTTCATTAGCTTTGATGCAGCCTGAAAATATAGTCATGTTAGAGGATTCGGTTCTGGAGTCTCTCCTTAAACATATTTTGAGTAGACAAAACCACATGAAGATACATAATATATATTGAGATGAATAAAGACACAAATTGATTCATTTCCAGATATTATTTTGTTGTTTGATTTTGTAGACATATGTATATGAAATGATCAAAGAGAACTGACGGTGGAGAAATGATCTTCACATAAACCAAATGATCCCACTAGCATGGAGGCTAGTCACCCCCCAATATCATACATTACCTGAGATAATAAATTTTTTCTTTACTAATTCTCTTAAATTTGAATCAAAAAACTTTTAATAACATTATATTACTAAAATTATGTAGGGTAAATTTGTTAGTGATTTTTATCTGGAAGCACCCATGAAAAACTATGCTCTGATGGGTATATTATCTAATATCTTGGGGGAGTAGCTACATAATAAGCGATTCCCAAAAAATCACATGAGAGTGGGAATTGAGGTAGCTTATGAGCCTACTTCTATGATTCATATCCCATATGATGTTCCAAATATTACAATGGCTGAAGCTACTATTTTTTCTTTCATTTCATGGCTATATAATCTTATAATGATTCATGAGGCACATAATTAAAATTATTCATATGAAAAACATGTAACAGTTGATGATAAAATTTCGAAAGTGAGGTATGATATTAATTATGGATAAATTGGTAGAGAAACAAAAGATCAAATCAATAAAAGATGGTGAATCAACCAAGAAAACAAAATGACCTTACAAGAGTAAGATTTCTCTACCAGTCCCAGAACAATATTTCTTATCATTAAAACATCATGAAGATATCACATTTAACGATTAAAATATATCTTACATTGAATATGAAGATGAACTATATAGAGTTTTCTTCACAGACATAATTATTCTTGAGACACTAACTATGATTATCATGATTGAATAGTTAGGGGTCTTAGTTGTGAATAAATACATAAGATACATTTTCATAATACATCTGTCCAAATAGTGAGCTAAATATTTTTATTAAAGTTAATAATTATTCTTATTTTCTCTAGGTGTTTATTTTAAAACTATATTAGTGGAAGATTTTGTGAAGGAAAATTTGGATTCATTAATCCCGAAGTTATTTTTCTGATATGAATTACATTGAATGTGGAAGAAATTAATAAGAAAAAAATACGAGTTACTCAAAGAGTTTAACAAAAATTCCTTATACAACAGTGCATTTCTTATGCCTACTTTTCTCAGGTAAAACTCTACTATTTAATCACATAATATAATTTTTTAATATTTTCATTATTAATTGTGTATATTTATTAGGAAGCACTAGATGCAGATAGTAATCAATATAGACACACAAAATATTTATTTTTGTAATAAATTAATGGATTTCTGACCAACTGACCACACATGATGTTTATTACTAATATTTAATGCACTAAAATCAACAATTTGTGGGTAAAAATTGAATTGTATGTTCAGTCCGTCTTTTAATGAGAATATTTTCATAATGGGGAAGTCACTAAATACAGGCCATATTGTGCAATGAAGTCAGTGTATGAAAAGATAAATCTTTAAGATTACTAAAAATGGAAAGAATTATGGTATATATGGAAATATTTAACAATCAAAACATTTCTAAATTAATATACTTATTTTGGTAAATGTGTCTTCATTGTATGAAAAAATATAATACAATCGATTATGGATATTATGTTTGAAAATTTATGGGAGAAATCATATAGCATGAAGAGACAAGCATCATCTAATATGAACTTTTTGAAGGTAATTAAAATTTTAAAAAATCTTTTTCATGATCATTTGCTTGTCTATATATTCTATGTATTATCAATATTATTGAAAACAGTGTCACTCAAAAGAATAAATAAATTTTTTAGAGATTAGTGGTCATTTATGTTTTTGTCATAATGTATGAAAACAATGAATTTAAGTTATTACCAACTATATGTGTGATCTAGTTTGAGTTATGAACATAAAATTATATTTGGGGTATGAAAATTAGTGTTAAAATCCTTATATATTATTTTTTATCTCATTCTCAAGGAGAAGAGTAATAGACAAAATAAATTTGTTTTAAATCTATGACCTCAAAATAATCAAATTGTTGGATAATCATGGAGGAGGAGGTGGAGGTGGATGAAAATTCAGAGGTTGGTGAAATGTGGAGGTACATGCAAAGGTAGAGGTAGAGTCGGATTCAATGACCAATGTAGGGGAGGTGTCATTGGCGATGATCGAGGTGGGGACCAAGGTGGAGGACCGCAAAAAGCGCTAGCTTAAAAGAAATAAAATTTTTGGGCACTGAAGTAGAATAAGGATCATACTATGATTCTGTTTGATAAAATGTATTTATAGTGCACAAAACACTTGTCACATAAGATAAGATTTGTTGAGAATCACTCGAGTTTAAAATGATATTTTTGTAAAAAACACCCATGGTGTACTAAACACCAAGAAAACTCATTCATAATGTTTTGGTACTTTTTGAAAAGGATCCATATGTCATTTGTGACATGTAGGGATCAACATCAACTCAATCGTAGCCATGGTGTGATAGATATGACTCCAAGTGTTCATTATTAGTTTAAAGATTATATTTTAATTCAAAAAAGTACCACTCATGGAATTATGAGAAACATACATGGATTTTATTGATAATTTGGGTGAAATATTAATAATTCATTGGTTACATGTATGCATTAGTCTCATTTTAATCCTACACATGATGCCACATATATGAATCTAAGTGCATGTTTACAGTTTTAAAATAAATTTTAGTTAAAATCACACATTGAATATTCAATATCAATTAAAAGTATTCTTATAGTTTTGATACTTCATGAAAATAACCCATGAGTCATTTCGGACATTTATTATTCTATTTCACCTCAATCTGTTGGATGATGTGACCATCATGACTCCATATGTGTCTTTTTTAATCAAAATTGACATTAATTTTTGGGAAAAAACTACTAACATACTAAAAACCAAGAAAAAACTTTTGGATTGTTTTGTTCCTTATATAAATCATCCAAAAAAAACTTTTTATTTATAGTTATTGGCCACACCTCAATCTAACGAATAGTATGAACGGTATGACTCCATGTTCTCTTTAATAGTTTAAAATTGACATTTTAAAAGAAAAAATATTCACTAACATAAAACCATGAAAACATGCTTTAATTTTCTTAATAATTTTGTTAAATTATTCATAATTAATTCGTGATGTGTATGAATCAGTCTCATGTGATATCCACATATTATGACACATGTATGGCTCAAAGTGTGTGTTTCTAGTTTAAATTAACATTTTAGTAAAAACACACATGTGGCATACTCAAAACATATAAAACGCATTTTTATTGTTTTTATTCATTAAAAATACTATCAGTGAGTCATTTGGGATGTGTATAATTCATACTCACCACAATATGACACATAATGTGACCGGTATGACTTTAGGGGCATTTTATCCAAAATTGACAATAATTTTACTAAAAATCAACAGAAAGACTCAAAACCAAGGAAAAACATTCTTATTGTTTTGGTAAATTAATAAAATGATAAAAGAATAATTCTTTCTATATAGGGATAAATTTAAACTCAATGTAATGTATGATTTGACTGGTATGAATCTAAATTCTTATTATCAGTTTAAAATTGACATTTTAATAAAAAAATGTGACACTCACTGAAATCAAAGTAAAAATAATAATCTTATTGTCATGATAATTTGTGAAAATTGTTCATCCATAATTTTAAACGTTTTTAAATCAGGATCATGTAAAACCCACACACGATGACACCTTTATGGCTCAATATTCTTGTTTCCATTTTAAAATTAAATTTTAGTAAAAAACACATGTGGCATACTAAAAACTGAGGAAATACATTCTAAATGGTTTTATACTATTCTAAAACGTTCCATGAATCATTTAGTATGTGTATAATTAATTCATGCACCAATGGGATGTACAATGTGATTGGTATGACTCTAAGTTTGTCTTTTTTATTCAAAATTGACAATAATGGTAGAAAAAAACAACTAAAATTCTCAAAACCAATAAAATGCATTGGGATTATTTTTTTAATTTTGGGAATATTATCCATATGTAATTTTAAATTTTTATGGATCAGTTTCACCTCAAACCGATGGACGGTGCAACCGGTATGGCTCTAAGTGTCTATAATCAGTTTAAAAATGACATTTTAATACAAAAAAAAATTGCCACTCACTAAAAACCAAGAAAACACGGGCATGTTGTCTTTATAACTTGGGGAAAAATTAATAATTCGCTTATGATTTTTATAGATCCGTACCATGTAAAACCCACAAATGATTCCACTTCAATGGATCAATGTGTGTTTTCCATTTTAAAATCACATTTAAGTAAAAAAAGAATGCGGCATACAAATAACCAATGAAAAAAATTATGATTGTTTTGATAAATTAATTAAATTATCCATGAGTCATTTGGGACCTGAAAATCATATATTCCTCAATATAACACACAGTGTGATCATAATGACTCAAATTTTTTCTTTTGTTTTTGAAAATTGACATTAATTTTAGTGAAAAAATAACTAGAATACTCAAAACCAAGAAAATTAATTTGGATTTCTTTAGTACATTAGGAGAAGAATAAATATATCATTTTTGATCTGTCGGTATTATACCACCACAATTTGATGCATTTTGTGACTGATATGACTCTAATTGTCCTTAATCATGTTAAAATTTTCACTTTAATACAAAATATTCTCACTCACGGAAAACCAAGAAAATATGCTTGAATTGTATTTTTTATTATATAAAACTATTAATTTTTAATTTTATACCTGTATGAATCAGTTTCACATAAAAGTCACATGTGATTCCACCTGAATACCTCAAATTATGTTTTTCAGTTTTTAATTACATTTTTGTTATAAAAATGTGGAATACTCAAAACAAAGGAAGAACATTTTTTTATACACCACTAAAATGATCCATGAGTCATTTGGGACATGTGGCAGTCATCAGTAAAATAATCTAATGCATGGTGTGACAATTATATCTCTATGTGTGCATTTTTTATTCAAAATTTACATTAATTTTAGTAAAAAAACGAATGACATACTCAAAATGGATAAAACATATTTGGAATGTTTTGGAACATTAGGAAAATTATTCTTACATCATTTTTGACATGTAGGATTCAATAAAACCAAAATTTGATGAACTATGTGACCGGTGTGACTCTAAGTACATCTTTTTATTCAAAAATTAAAATTAATTATAAAAAGAAAAACAAATAACATAGTGAAAGCATAGAAAATAGGTTTTGGTTGTTTTGTAACATTTGGAAAATGATCTGTATGTCATTTGGGATGTGTTGGAATTATTCACCCCTCAATTCGACTTATGGTGTGACAAGTATGACTCTATGTGTTCCTTTTTATTCAATGTTTACATTAATTTTGGTAAAAAAATAATTTATACTCTATGATTATGTTTTATTTTTCTTTTATTTTATATAGAAATTTTTTTTCATTTAAATTCTCAATTTCTATCTTATCTTGGTAAACTCAATTCTGTTTCGACTAATGAAGTGTGTTGTTGTAGAACACTACACCTTTTTATGTTGTTGTAGTGTGTGGTCGCATCCCATTGTAGTTTTCACAATTATCAGCACTACAAAATTCATTGATAATGTTACCCTCTTTTCAGAACTGATAAATAATATCTATATGATTTCATTCAAAATTATTGATAAATAATACTCTTATCTAACCAAATAAAATCACTGATAAATGGCATCGTTTATGTATGCTATTTAATGCGGTGATAGAGTGTTTATTTCTCAACGCTAAAGGAAATCTCTGTTAAATGTGGTCTGTTATATGTGATTTTAAAAGTGCTAATAAAAGTGTGATTTATGAGTGATTTTATTTATGCTAATGAATATTCCCATTATCATTATTTTTTATTGATGATAATAGCCATGTACTTTTAACATTACTAAGGTAGTCAGTGCTTTTTTATCGCTGATAAGGACCGATTGTAGCTCTCTTAAAAATAATATATTGTATTAGGGAAGATATACTATAATATTATTGATATTTTACTATTATACATTTATATGAAATGGAGATGAAATTATACACATTACTATTAACTTAAATGTTATTTATTTCAGGATGCTTCAAGGAAAAATTCATCAAGTAGAGCTAACAAAATCAACCCCCACACTACCGGGAAAAGAAGTTTTTCTAGTAATAGATGGAATCTGATAATATTTTTATTAGTTTAAATATTTTTAAGTCAAAATTTTATGTTTCATATATTAAATTGTTGATTTATTTTTTTAATGCATTCAAAGAATTTAAGGCACAAAATATCTTGAACAGAACTTTGGTTGGATGTTCATTCAAGATTTGATAGGAGTTATATGAATGATCCTACCAAATAATTAAAGGTATATATTAATTTTTCATTAAATACACGTTAATTCCCCATGGCTCTATGTTAATATGTATTTTTTAGAAAATTAATTATATATTAATTTATAGGTAAAAATTAAATAACTATGGGTTTCTAAACCTACATGATCTTTCTCATACTCCTAATATGACCTAATAAGTCATGTCATTGGAATGTATTATCCTGGTCGAGTGTGCAGGATGTGTTTTGGTCAATTACAATATGAGGTCCTTCAAATTCCATTTGGGGTTTCAATAGCATTTACTCCAAGTTTTATTGAATTCCAATATAGATATGGATAGAGGGAGCATTTTATAATTAAAAACGCATTTCAGGAATATGGGTCTCATATAATGATTCAAGATGCAAAGGCCAATTTTCTTGAGGAATCGTTGATTGAATTATATATGATGATGAATGGATCTATCCCAGCTGATATTTCATTTATGTCTGGTAGTGAGGAGGTAAATTAAAGAAATTCCTTATAATTTAGTACACAAAAATTTAGCGGTTTCAAGTTTAAATTACAATATTTAACACTATTTAATTTTCAAAATAATTTTCATGTAGGTGATGGTTGGAGGAAGATGATATGGAGATGGGGAGGATATCGATGAATGTTCATCTGGTAGTGATTTGGGTTCATTATGGATTTATAGAGGATGTTTTTCTAAACATATGATGGTGTCTGGACACATCTCCCAGATAATCCTATTTATTTTAGCTTAAATTATTATTTTATTTCTTAGTGACACCCAATGACCCCTTGGAGAATCTTGAGTATTTGACATCTTTGTTATATCCCAATTATATCCACATGGATTCTTTAATCCCTGAGTTATTCAATTTTTTCAGTTATATTTTTCATCTCAGTTAACATATTACCTTTTTTAACCGCATGTTTCTAAGATTTATAAATATGATCCTAAACCCTCTCATGTTAAAAATGGGAAGACATAGTTTTTTAATTGGATATATTAGTGATCATGTGACAGGTTCAGGTTGTTAATTCTTCAGATATGATCTAGTATAAGGAATATCATTGATCGGTCTGTTTGTTTTGGTGAAATTTAGTAGACCCTCATAAGACGTGGGAATAAGAATAGATGATGTGGGAGTAGTGGGATCATATTTCATTTGGTACTTCTTATTGATCTAGAATATATTGTTCAAAATGTGATATAATTAGGATAATTTCAAAATAATGATTTCATGATGATGTACTTAACTATTTTACCAATTGTTTTTATCATCTCTCATTTTATGGTTAATTTTTTATCATTTTTTACTTTTCTAGGCATGTTCACAGTCAGCTCAAAGTTAGGAAAAACCATGTTCCATTCCTTGATAACATTTATCGAGTGATTCATTAGGGATGCACAATTTTAAATGGTTTATAAACAGTTATAAATATAATTTGACTTAACAATGCAGCTTCCAATGTAGATAGAAATAAGAACACGATCGTAAAATAGGATTCCAAAATGTTCTACCTACCATGATATGGAAATTCAATTATAAGAAAAGTTATTTTTTTGAACATGATATGCCTCTCACTAGCCAAATTATTCCTCTGAATGATTAGTCTCTTGGTCCGATGCATTCCTCTTGGAAATAGTGGATATCCAAACTCTTTTAGATATCCATTGTAATGGTTATGGAGGTGTTAGATCTTAGAAACCAAGTATTCTATAATTCATTATCATTATTCATAATTTTTCAAGATCCCCTCTATTACAATTGAAAACAATGATAGATCTCAAATGCTATTTCTAGGTGTATTTATTTGTTCAAGGTCCAATTGGTTTTCATATATATCAATTTTGGGGGTTGAATGAAGAGACCTAAAAAGGGTCTTTATGTGGATTTTGATTTTTTAATCTGTGTTTTGGATTTTTACCTGATCTTATTCGATAGTATTAAGCTCATCAGTTGTTTTTTCACTTGTTTTACAATTTCTTGTGGAATTTTGGTGATTTATTTTATTGAGTCCTTGGTTTTGACAAGGATATTAATAAAAATTATAGATTATTATCTATAGCACTACCAAAGAGTGTTGATATATATATATATATACATGTAAATTCAATTGAATTTGTTTTAGTTTAGAGATTTAAATCTGGTTTTTATTCTATTTTAGCAATTTTTGGGAAGTGGATTCCTTAGTAGTATTGTTTTTTGGAATAGTGATATATTGTGTTGGTTTAAAAGTTCTCTATATATTTCAAATTAGTATTTAGTGGTGGTTTAAACGTCAAATATGTCTTGTCAAGAAATTGTAGTCTTTTATGCTCGCCAAAATGGGTAGAATATAGTGGCATTTTAAACTAATATTATACTCGTGATATTTTTTTGGAGCATAACCCATAGCTAAATATCTAAGAACCAGCTCTAAAAAAAAATTTCATGACGACTTCTAGAAATCTCCACCAAATTGATTGAAGAAACATGAGTTTAATTCCAATGCAAAAATTAGTAATGGTTTTTTGGAAACTATTGTGAAAACATATGGTTATGGTTTAACACTATTCCATTAAAAAAGTCCCTATTATCAGTTGATTTTGTTATAATGCACAATCATCAACTAATCCCAGTCACTCTATAAAGATATTCACTATCTAGATCCACTAACATTGTGCCCACTAATATCATTATCTACCTATGTAAATATTATTAAAACACACCATATATGAGATCAAGGACCATTTAAAAGTGAGAATAAAAGTAACTAATATTAAACCATGAGAAAGAAAATAAGGACACAAGTTAATATTAAACCAAGTATCAAATAATACAAAGGCCTATCTCAATCAAGTTGAAAACACCAACTACCGAAGAATCATCAATGTTCTTCCCAATGTGCCCTGGAGAAGATCTCAAGGGAATATAAATCTGGATAAACTAATTGTAAATTTTTTCAATGTAATGGTGACTCTTAATAAACATGCATGTTTTAATGGAAAACAGATAGATGATCATAAAACCTTGGGGAAATCACTTCACTTCCCATCTATAGAAGATGCACCATATTATTTTGGGGTAAAAACATCTATATTCATTCAAGACATGGAATATTTAACTACATTGATCTATATGATGTGACCATAACCAAAATAACAATATTAAAACCTTGGGATCTAGTCAATAAGATCTCAAAAAATGTTTGAAACAACAATAATCCAACCCTAAAATTCTCACATCATTACTCATGAGTCTCCTAGTTCCAATAAAATTCCTCACTATAGAAATTGTACTTTTGATATTGCCTTATCTAAAAAGGATCACATAAACACCTCATGATCATTGTCCAGAAATAATAGTTTGATCAATGTGGAAAATTCATACCCTTAAGACTGATAAAGCATTTAATGGGTCAGTGACTCCAAAAATAGGATGCTCACTCTCTATTCCACCTATATAAGATAGAAACAATTCCTACACAACCATAGTAGGACCCATTCATGTTTCTAACCTAAGAAACATTAATGGGGAACACCAATAAACCTATAGATGGTTCCCAAACTACTTGTCCCATCTTGATAGGAGTAGAATACCAAAGGGGAACATGAAGAACTTTTACACAATGGATCCCAAGAACCTAATCTTATCCACATCCAATATATTCCACCCCCATCATGTCACCAATTATGTACCCCAAAATTGGGACCCATGCTTTTTAGGCGATGACCGCAAATTGGGAGGGGAATTTACTGACCCCAAACATCGAACATATATCTTCCATGTGCTTTTTGTAATCATCATATTACATCTCCCAATCACAATGAGAATTTCATCAGTCATTTTTTCACATAATACAACTTCAATAGTATACAGATCCCATCTCTATTCAAATATTCCAACAGAAAAATTTATATAAGTGGTCTTATGAATGGTCTGTATATTATATTTTTTTGTGTTTATTCCCCATCTCCCACGACTATAACGATGAGTTAATGAGGGAGAGGGATGAAGAATACCATTATTAATAAAAACAACCCAGTAAGTCTAATATGAATGTGCAGTAAACCAAACACTATTAATACAACAATCCAAACTAAATTCCTAAATTCTAATGAAATTTTACAATGGAATGAGATAATCTCTTAGAGTTTAACACATATTAATAATTACTTTCAAGATACTGTTATGTATAGGGAACTACTAGAGACCATACAAAACTCTATTTTGTGTTATACATAGTTAATTTCAAATAAAAATATCCCACCATGAAAATGTCCTATAATTACCTAATTTAATACATAATCATGTTCTACTTGTAAAATACTTATGATTGACTATTTATATGCCCCAAATAGAAATTGGTTGAAAGTGGCCCAAAAAACTCCCTACAAGAGAGTCTTTGGGAGAGATGTTGGTCTGGGGCATGCCACACTGAGAAATGATAATTGAGAGGCATGCCTAGAGCTGGAGTGTGGTTCATAAGTTTATTAGGCTTGTGTGCACATGGTTTTTGTATGTCACTCAGTTAATGAGGGGTTCAAGCGTGAGTTTTCCCCTCTCCCGCCACATGGTAGGAACTATAAAATAGCTATGAGAAATCATAAAACCATTCTATATTTATATCCCATGCTAAATAGGTTATTACCCCACCCTATGTTCTCATCAGTCACCACGCAGATGGATCCGTCTTGATTATCACTAGGGATGGAGAGAAAACTACTAAAACTAAATGAAAATAATTATCAAACCAACGAAACCAATATAACATATTTTTTCATATGGTGAAAGTTTTAATATATATTAAATAGAACCTTGTAATTTTTTATTTGTTTCATGTTCTAAACCAAACTACACCCATTAAAAAAAGAAACACATTTTTAAAAAACATATTATTCTATTTTATGTCATCCAATCCAAGGAACCCATTTCATAACCCTAATGTAAACCCTCATTCAATTTTATTGAGTCACCATTAACAAATATAATATTTATTTAGATACTATGTCAAAGAAGAAATTATGACTCCAAAATAATGAATAGGTATTCCATTTCAACTATCATTAAAAAGTTATAAAATATCAAGAATCGGTATCGAATATGTTAGAAAAAAATATTTCAATAAAAAATACATAACTAAATAATCAATAAATTAATGGTTTATCAATTTTATAATCCAAAAAAACCAATATAAAATTGTTCAGTTTTTTTATTAAAACATGAACCAAAAAATGTTATTTGGTTTGGTTTTTTGTCAAAACAAAACAAAACCAATATTTTCACACCCCAAGATTACACGCTTCACTAGGAACAAATGATATAATTCACCCCTATTAGCCACCACCAAATCCCATGTATGTCCCCACAACACTCCATGTTCATTTATTGAAACTTTACATCACCGACAAATTGATTAAAGTCTTAGCCCTCATGGATTATATAGCACTGATGGTCTACATACGGTGCGTAATATTCCCCTAATATTTTCTGAATTACTGATCACCATGAAGAATCAAAAAAGATAATGAGTAAATAAAAAATGTATTTTTGAATCAATGGTGGAAGTTAATCACTTCTATTGTTCTTCATCTCCATTGTTTTACTATCATTATCAATGTAGATTTATTTCAAAACCATAATCAATCATTGATCAACATCCATCACTGGACCTCTACCTCCCCTTTCATCTCCTCTCTATAATAAGGAATTATGTGCAACCTAATTAGATTATAGAAGGAAATTAAATATTAGATATTATAGTGTTTCACTTATTATCAAATTAGTTATGTAATTTAACAAGTTATATGACCAAGACCATTAATATCAATGTTTACTTTGCTAACTCAATTTATAGCACTCCTAGGGTAAAACAAATCTCTCATAACTTATATTTACAATTTTGGGATTCATTTTAATGTAAAATAATAATTTTGTATATATCACTCATGGATTGAAATATATTTTAATGTAATTTAAATGTTTTTATAATTTTCTTTTCGTGACCGCCTTTCTGCACTAGATCGGAATGAGAATAAAAAACCTTAAACTTATTCAATCGAATAATAAGATATTATATTCCGAGACTGATTCTAAGGGTAAATTAAATTTTTAAAGGCTCGAGGATCCAAAATTCATGGAAAATATAACTCTTTGATGTGGGAAAACTGAGGTCACTTCATAAATAATCTTGTTATAAAAGGTTAGACCCTATGATTAATAGTTATGTACTATCAAACATATAAATAAATATGATATGGTTTTTAATGAAGGTTTATTTACGATGGATTACATTCATAAATGGCCTATTAGAAAAATAAATTAATTTTTTTAAAGAATTATAACCAATAATTTGGATTAAAATTTGGAAAATAATTGATCTTTAATTTACCAATATAAATTTCATTCTTTTAATACGCGACCTATGTTAATTTCATCCATTTTTTTGGATTTGACCATATATCCTGAATGGCCCGAAGGCCTTCATTTTTTATTGATTTTTGATAACCCCTCTTTCAAGGGATGAGAGGGAACCCATACAAGGCCTGTATACTCAGATATTACATGGCTCATAGGATTAGGAGATTACCTAACCCGAAGGTCTTAGAGAGTTCAACCAGACTATCTACAAGGAACTGCCCCTCCCCAACATCTACATCTTGAAGACATTTTTTTGAAATACCATCCTTTAAAATAAACTTCTTATTTATTATATAATTCCTAGTTTTCATTTATCTATTAAAATTGAACTATTGTATATTTAATTATGATATCAACAATATTCATATATGGGTACTAATCATCCTATAAGAAATTTTTTTTGGAAAAAAATTTCCACATGGGAATAATCTCGAGCTTGGAATATACAAGGAATATGTATTTTTTGTTTTAGGGATGGGTTTTTTAAAATCAAAATTTTGATGATTGTTTGGAATTAATGATTCCAACAACCGAATCAGTTATTCCCTCAGAAAAAATAACTATTATATTCCATTTATCTCATATTAACAAATTTACAACATATCACATTGGTATTTAACAGATAATAATGTTAAAATATATATTCAAATTAATATATTTAGTCACATTAAATAAAATATTAAATTCTTTTAATATATATGTATTCTAATTCCACATATTCCATCAAACCTATAGTAAAAATGCACAAATGCATTATTAAATTACTTAGAAACTACCAATTGAAATCTAGAAGGTTCTCAATATCACCTATCCTCTAATTCAATTCTTTCCTTGATCATAGTAAATAAAATAAATCACCAAACAATAAGAAAAAAATATAAATTTTAAGAAGTAGTAAAAAATAAAATGCAACAAAAAAACATATAATATTTTCATTCATATTTCCTCCATTATCACAATTAATTTCACAAGCCATAATTCTCCCAAGAAAAAAAAATCATGGAAAAAATAAGTTATTAAGGATATTTACTATCAATGGAAATATGGAGGTTTAAAATCAATGTAATGTCAAAATACTACATGAAAAAGGATCAATGTTATTGTATTTAAAATGTGGTGATACCAACCCCTGGTATCTATGTGTCCAACATTGATTCTTGATGGCTCTTTAGTTTTTCATTGACCCATAACTAGCTTCCTGATAGTGTTGAAAGGCACACCATAATTGGTAATGGACCCCGAGAGAGTTTTACCATGTAACGACCTATAAATTTATATATATAATTTCCATTCTGTATATATATGTATGTGACATATTTATTAATTTTTTATTATATAAAACAAATTGATAAAACATTACTTCAATAATTTAGAACATTAAATTTATTCAATAATTGATAACAGTAAGATTCAGGATATTATAGAGCGAAAATAAATAGAAAAAAATTAAATGACAAGAATATGAAATTTTAGATAATTTCAATCTCCTTGGATTATTATACTTGTGAAAAATAAACTAAAAGTGAAACAAATTGTCTAATGTAATACTCATTTTGATAATGAAGAATATTGAACCTTGATTAAAATTTATTTCACAGATAAATTAATAAAATTAGAGGTACATATTGGGAGTATAAAACTAATATTGTCATTTGAGTATAAATGTTAGGAAGAGTAACCGGTCCATTAGAATAGTAACTAGACCACTAGAATAGTAAAATAATTGGTGGAAATTATATGTAGTAAACATATATGAAATTTATATAAAAAGAAAAATATTTTAAACGGTTAACATGATAAAATAAATGATTTAAACAAAGAAAACACAATTATAATTTTATGTAAAATATAAATGTTTTGTTCCCAATAAATAAATTTATCATGTTAAATATGTAATTGTAAAATAAACTTTATTTTAATAAAATGGTCATATAAAATAATAGATAGTGTTACATGGATGACAATATATTTTTGTTATGTCCATTATAATATTTCAATGGATCTAAAGATAGTTTTTTCAGATAAAATACTATTTTTTAAAAAATTAAACTTTTACTAAAATGTTAAATTTCGCAAATTCATAAACAAAATTTGATAAAAGGGTATCAATTTTGGAAGAAAAATTCAGAAATTATCTTTTGGTGGTTTCATATATACTTAAAATTGTTCAATTTTTTGTAAATAGTGAAATATGAAAAAATAAATGACAATACATTATAAGTAAATACATTATTAATTAAATTTGGGATGATGTAAGACACCATTATATTGAAATCACATGAATAATTTGGTATAAATAATAAAAATAATCACCATTATTTGTTTTCTTATGAAAAAAATAATAAACTAGTTGGTATTATATTTAAAACCCCCTCTCAGCCTTATAAATACCCCATTTTCTCCCCACACACTAAGATCATTAACTTGTCAAATATATTCCCTAATATCTCTCCAAAAATCCATATAACATCCAATGTGTTCTTCTATAAACAAAATACTATTTTAAGGATCCTTATGTGGTATCTAATGATTCAACATCCAAAGTAATAGGTAACACTCGTAATTGAATTCTATTAAATTATTTTATTCTTATACCTCATAAAATTCCAGAATTCCATGTTATTATAAAATCATAAATTAAATTTATATATAGAATTTATATTACATTAATGAATATCCATAATCTAACCACATTTCATCTTTTATAAAATGAAACGGTCACCCATTTTTGTGCTTGTTCACCTCTTTAATAGACAACATGTCTTGTTTTCACCACCACATTCATGGATTCTCAAATAAATATTATTAAAGATAAATATGATTATAATAAGTATATATTATCTTATTTCATGTAATTTAATGTATTAGTAATAATTATAATAAAGTAATATAATATAGTTCATGGTGGTTGGTAAGGCCTCCCAATTGAACAAACCATGTAATGATAAAACTTATACACAATGGATGATCTATATTCCAAACACATATGGTTATTTGCTACTACTTAAAATTTTGAAATAAAATTAAAATTATTTCAATTTTAGGTTTTTAGTTACATTTTACAATAACTTCACTAATTATCCCCAAACCAAAGTGGAGTGGGAACCATGAAAATAACACCCTTGAGAGTTGTAATAAACATGATGTCTTAATAATGGGATTTTAAATGAACATAAAATAATATTAACAGATAAAATATATTTTCAAAAGGTTCTTAATAAGATATTTAATCATTTTAATTTGATTATATAGAAAATTAAGTGATCATACTTAATGATTCAAGGGCAAGATGTAAGATAAATTTCAAACCCCTCCTTTCAATTTCTGGTTGAGCCTACTATCTCTAAAGTTCATATTATCACTATATTAGTATCATGTAATTATATTATATTTTTTATATTTTTTATCATAAAATAAATACATGGTTTATATTAAATTTTCTTATCGGGGATATACATTATTTTAACCATCCCTTTTCAAATTCATTTACAAAAATACTAGATTAAAGGGAACTTGTCTATTTATTACCTCATTTAATTTACCACTACATTAAATTATTTAATCCATGAATTGTTTCTAAAAAACATTAGTAAAATATTATAATATTTTCCATCATTTCTAGTTCTATGGGAATATTATGCTATTCCCTTATTGGATGTTTATGCCCTCTTCATTAAACCCATTCTAAGAGAATAATTTCCAAACACAGATCTCAACATTTCATCATGATTTCAATCCAATGGAATTTATTTTTCAGGACCTGAAATTATTTTTTATGTTATAGATGTTCAGAAATTATTTAATTTATTATTTTATGGGAATATTAATTTTATTTCATTTTACTGTTCTCTAAGAAAACTATATGTAACATATTCCCTTTTTCTCAGACTTTTTTTTATAGTTATACCGTATACAAGATTTCTTTATGTGTCCCACATATGCTTCTAAATATCTTT
Source organism: Viscum album (assembly GCA_963277665.1). Classification (NCBI taxonomy): domain Eukaryota; kingdom Viridiplantae; phylum Streptophyta; class Magnoliopsida; order Santalales; family Viscaceae; genus Viscum; species Viscum album. Next base: position 825,815,801 of record OY728123.1, read on the forward strand.
AATACGAAGGATAACACTGATAGTACTCCAAATAATAGGGTAATATATTTATCTCAATGGATACAAAGTATATTTCATTGAATGTTATACTGAACAATTATGTTATGTTGTATTGGCAGTGATAATTGACATATTATTTTATTGTAATGTTTTATTTTGTTTCAAAATCCTTCTTATTAAATGATATTATGATATAATAATTATCATTCCATGATTCCATGTTATTATTATAGTTTATTTTACCTTTGTATTACTTTTTCAACATATATATAATGCTTATATTCATTGTTCAATTACTGGGATTTATACCTAAACTCTTTCATTATGTATATCACATGGACATCCTTTATATTAATGCAAGATTATTGGGGTTTAATTGACCCTTTAGGAGATATAAATAATGAATTTGTCTTCTATAGTCAATTTTTTATAATTATTCTTCTAATTTTATAATTTATTGGACCTTCTTATTATTAGTTTAAATTTTAGGAAATATTATACAAGAAATAATGAAATAAAATCATTATAATCATTTAGTTTATATTGTTCATATTATAGAAATTTCAAGTTATTTTTGAAGATTATGATTGGAAATCCCTTTTGAAAATCCTGAGGAAATGTTTAAATATTCGAGAAAAAACTATATATTGATAAACTCACGAGTGTGTTGTATCTAAGAAATGAAATAACTATTTTTTATGTTATTAGTGTTTGTGGTTCTAGAATAATATAACTAGGGGTAATATCATAAAAATGGATTATTGGGTATTAACCTGATCATCTCCCTTGGTATGAGTAGTAGACCATACTTCACACCTGGTTTGACACTCCTTGGGGATATGATTTGGTAGATTTACATAAACCTTATAAACTGTTATGAATGATTTAAATTCATGGTTAATGAAACATAATAATAAAATGATTATGAATAATTTAGATGGAAATATAGAGATTTGTATGTTAGGGTATAAATTTTATTCCTTCTACGTTTAGTATATTCCATTTTATATTATTATTGCATCATCATCCTCATCAAAAACTGTGATTTTTTAGAAAGTGGTTGAAAATAGAATGAACCATATAAAAAATATCTGTGATGTGAACTATGTTGATTAAACTAAAAAAATTCCAAATATTATGGGAGGATGGGTTGATAATTTCATGACAATACGAGCCAAAATTACTCAAATTATGATAAATAAGATGAATCGTGTCAAATTCACTCCTCTTAATAAAGAACATTTCAAGGTTTAGTCCTTTATGTGAAAAGTTCCTTCAACATCTAGTCTATTTTTATCCACTAATCTCATAAAAATGGATAAATTTCATTGACATGATATTTTAAGTCATCCATTTCATTGAATAATAGAATAACATATTGGTTCTATATCATTATTATGGAGAAGTAGATTAGTGGAATAAACTACTAAAGAATAAATATCCTATGAAAGAAATTGAATCTATAGAATGGAACTGATTATTGAAGATATTTTTCCTTTAATATTTTCTCCACACTCTCTATTTGAAAAAATATAGGGATTTCTTTTTACTCAAAAGAATAATATAACTCTATTAGGTCTTATGAGGAAAAATTTATAATCCCTACATGATATACCATTATTTAATTTTTGAACCTGAAAGTAATGTTTATTATTTCTTATGTGGGGAAGATTTAAGTCTTTTAAAATATATGTAAATTCAATAAATTGATATCTATGAGTAAATTATTTTAGATGCATTAGGATTGATATGGACATTGGTGATTCTTAGTTTCCCCGATACATTAGAGATTAGAAGTATATAATAGAGTCAAACATTGTTGGAGAATTGAATATTCCACATATTTGAAAGATAATACATTGTCTAATATTTAATTTTTGTGGGCAAAAGAATACAAGAAATTTTCTAATGGAGAGAAGTGTTTTATGTTTTTATGGGAATTCAATCAAGCTAATGAATTTAGAAGCGGCATGTAGAATCCCACTAATGTGGTGGAAGGATAGAAAGTTACAATAAATACTCATCTTATTTTATAATGATGAAACTACAGTGAATATGGAAAATATGAAATCATTTACCAAAACCAAGGGTTTTAAATGATATCTGACGACAATAATCTCCTCGGTTTAGAGTATAGGGATGAGCTTTTGTTATCACTACAACTGAAGTAGATCCTGACAACGATGTTGGGAACGGTAAACTGTATACTCATTCAAGAATATTGAATGTACTATTTTATTGTATATCCATAAACTCATTAATATCAAAAATGCTATGTTCAACTATTTAAATTCCATGTCCAAACATTTTGTTTTAGTCATTGGTGAAAACCAAAAAATGGGGAATTTATTATATCTCAATTATATAAATCCTCCATAGTGAATATTGTTTTTTAAAAATATCCTATTAAAACAAATTCATAATCCCATTTTTCAAATTTTAGGCGATATTGATCATGGGTTGGTTATCTTTATATAGATACAACATGAATTTTCATGAGAAAAACATTACTTTCCATAACCCAATTATACTAAGATCCTATATAATATAATGGAGGAGGAATAATATACATTTGAAAATTCATCGTAAACATGGATAATATTATCATTTTAGAATGAAAATTTTTCGTAAATGATTGAGGCAAATGAGGGGACCACCCTTTAATACATTCCCATTTTATGAGAATATATTTACATATTCCACTGAATAATTTTATGGTCTTCCTGTAAGTCATGCACTTGATTATTCAATTTAAGTTTTTCATGGATCTATGATGATATCCAATACTCCATAAATAATGGACCCAATTATTCAGGATGAATTGAATAAGAATATTCAAGATGATCTTCAAAAGGGATTCATGTTCCCATGTTCTTTATGTTGAGGTGTTCCCATCCTATTTTCCGAGAAGAAGGATGGGTCAATGATTTAATGAATTAGTTATCATGAGCTCAATAAAATGATGATAATGAAAATGTATCATCCTCCATGGATAGATTACATAGTTGATTAGTTATGGGGATCCTGATATATCTCTTATGTAGAACCCGGAATGGGGTATTAATAAATAAGGTGGGGAAGGACGATATAGACAAGACTTCCATTTGTTCAAGGTTGAAACAATAAGGGTTCATATTAATTAACTTAGACTCTACAATCGTCTAGAAGTATTTATGGACATGATGAATATAGTGTTTATAGATTATATTTTATAATTTTTTGTATTTTATATAGATAATATTATCGTATAGTTTAAATAATTTAGGAACATGAGGAACATTTGATTACTATTCTAAATACATTTAGAAAAAATAAATTGTATTCTATGTTCCAAATGTGTTCATTTTGGATATCAAAAAGTATCCTACTTGGGTAATCTAATCATTAGTGAGGTTATATCTAAGGATCCATAAAAGATAAATGTTATTGATGAATGGTGTAGATAAAAATCTATAATAAAGATCGATAGTTTCTCCATATTATTTAGGTATTATTGGTGATTTTTGATAATATTTTCATGATTGGGAAACCCACTAACAAAGATAACTAAAAAGGGTACAATGATTGTTTGAACTATTGAATATGAGGAGATATTCATTGAATTAAAGAATAAGTTAATGATTGATTTTATACTCAGAATTCCCACATTTTGGAAATGATTTTATATATATAGTGATGTTTGAAGTAATGTCTTATTTTGTGTCATCATGAAAAATGATTATGTGATAGCCTATGGATCATTTATATTGAAGATTCATGAGTATAATTCCCCAATGAATGATACAGACTTGATGAAAATAATCATCAAATTGTATAATTATAATATTTATCTCTATATAGTAAACTGTGACATATATTCAAATCATAAGATTCTCATGTATGAATTTACAATTTAATGATCTCAATAAGCACCAATCAAGGTTGTCAGATCTAATTAGGATTATTATTATTCAATCCATTACTATCCTTGGAATGTAAATAATGTGGTAGATGATATATGTATAAAGGATCTTACAACCATATCCATGAAGAGGATTAGTGTGGATCTAATATTCTTAGATATTTTATGAATGTTCATGAGGATCATAATGGGAGTAATTTCATCAAACCAGTCTCAAATACTTACATAACCATCCATCCCCATGAATATCAATTAGAATAATATAGATGATGTGGAGCCATAGAGAAAAGTATAAAATATTTTGGAGTAAAAATTTGATAAAATGTTATTATAAGGTTGGGAACATAGAGTTTCATCCTCCTAAAAAAAATTAATATGAATATTTTAGATGATGCACATTGATCATCATTTTCTATTAACACTTGTATTTGTATGATTTATAGTTACATGAAGAAAAACATTTTGTGGTACAACTCAAAGAGTGATTATGAAGAGTTTGTATCCAATTTCATGATTTGAAAATAAGTTTAATTTTAATCATACAATTCATTGTATTTGAAGAATCAATTACCCACACATACATAGAAATTGAAAAATAGCACTTTGGATTCTATCATGGGACCTCCATGGATATATAAATTCCATAACACCATTTGGGTTCTTGTATATCACAATACAAGTTCAAAAAAATTCATTTCTTACAAGTAGTCTTTCTATCTTTACCAAATCTCTATAATATATATAAGTGATGTTTTAAGGCTACATGAATTACAACTCTCCATTATATCTATTCGATATTTGATATTTACCTTCATCTTTTTAATGATGTATTTAGGAATCAATTGATATAGAAATGAGTCTTAGTTTAATTTATCATCTATAGAAAAATGGTCAATCTAAAAGTACCATTCCAACATTGGGTAATATGATGATATTATGACCGCTGTACTTCTCTGTTTTTTGGGATAATCACCTGCCCCTTGTAGATTTCTCATTCAATAATAGTTTCCATTCTGTAAATGTAATGGAAGATTTTGAGTCACATTATAGAAGAGGTTTATAACTACCACAATATAGGTAGTAGTTGGAGAAATAAAGCTAATAAGAACTGATATATTCCAAGTGATGAAGGTGGAGGATGGAACTATTCATAATTATATAAAATTTGGACAATGTTGAAATAAAATCTATTTTGTGAATTTTCGACAATTCTTTTTGATTTATGTCAGAGATATCATGCTCCTTTTCATATAACCATGGATGAATTTCATTAGGTAAGCGAAGATGGGAATGTTATTTCCTAGATACAACCCACCTTGGATATTCTTAATCACATCAGTGTTCTAGAATTTCTGATAGCACTCCCACATAAACATTCATAATTATATGATATATTCAATGTACCCCTCTTAGTAATTTTCATGGTAATTCCTTCCCATTTACTACATTTAGAGGTTCTTTCATTGGATAATGACCGATCATAAGAGGAGTGGTCAGTGAATATCTTGAAGTAGAGAGAAAAGGTTCTACTAAACAATATAACTAACTAAGTAAATTTATTTTTGATAAACTATTTATTTTAATAGGCAACATGGAAACCAAAAGAAGTGATGAAAAATAAGTAACATCTTCTATTTTAGGGAATGAAATAAAATTTTGATGTTGAAATTTGTGAAGGGTGAATAATGTAGCAAGAAATTAATTTATATATATATATATATATATATTAGAACTTTAATATAAGTATTTGTGAAGTATCTAGTAATGTAGTAAAGTTTCAAACACAATTATAACACTTCATTTCATTATTTGAGAGAATTCTTTTAGTCAATAATTAAACCTAGTAAAATGAACATTATTATAGTGGGAAAAAAAGAAAAAATAGATTAATAAGATTATGAAAATATAGATCATCTCGATCTCCTATGATTATCTTACTCAGGAACAAAACTATAAAAATGAAAAAAATGATATTAATGTAATATTCATTTTTTGAATGAATAATATAGAACCTTGACATATATTGACGTTATGGATTAATGAAGTAAATTTGAGGTATTTATAGGGAGTATAAAACAAATATGACCATAGTAATGTGACAATTATGAATAATAACAAAATTATAGGAATAGTAAGATGACCATTAGAATAGATAAATAATTGTTCGATGTTTTATGAAATAAGAATATAAGAGATTTATATAAGACGAATGTTAAATTAAAGTGTTAACATTGTAGAATAAATTTCTTACACAAAATAATCATAATAGTAATTATTATTAAAATATAATTTTTTTTTATCAAGATAAATTTATATTATATATTATTATTTTTTAAATAGAATTTATTTTTATATAACTTCCTTATAAAAAAGTATTTTTTATATAAATAAAAATATAATTTTATGAATCCCTCATGTGTTTTTAATGGGCCTAAATATTTTTGTCATAAAAAATAGTTTTTTTAATAAATAATATTATTATTAAAAATAAAAAAATCATAAATTGAGAAAATTAATTTAAAATTTTGAAAGAATGTTTGGAGTCAACATAAATAAATTATCTTATAGAAATTTTTTTATATTTTTCTAAAATAGTTACTTTTTTGTAGATAGTGAAATATAAACAAATGTGAGATTTTTCATTATAAGTAAATACAATATTAATGACTTACAAAATGTTATAAAGAACAATTTTCATGAACTCACATGAATAAATTATTTTATATTGTCACAAGAATAATTATTGTTCGTTTTCTTGTGTAAAAAGAATAAACTATTGAGTATTATATTTAAAAGCACCCATATCCTCCATGTATAAATACCACCATTCTCCAGCCCTATTATCCTCTCACTAAATGTTCTTTTCAATTTTTAATATTATCCTAAATACTTACCAACCATAATATCGTGTCTATATTGTTATATTCAAACCCTAATATCATTATAACGAGCCTTAAGTACTAGCCTATGTGTCACCATACAATGGAAGAGATTATAATCTCAACCAAAGTATCTTAAATTTTATACTTATTATTACTCCTAAAATATATTTGTTCCATGTTTTTATAATAACATTATATTAATTTATATAATGGTTTTTTATTAATTGAATATTAAACATGTATCCTCCCTTAATATTTTCAAAAAAATCAAATTAGAAAAATGTTTTTATCAGTTCACTACAACCATGGATATCTTGTCTCTTTTCCCCACCACATTCATGTATTTTTATAGAAATGTTATATTGGAAATATGTGATTATAATAGTTAATGTTTAACTTATTTCATGTTTTTTAATGTATATAAAATCATTAAATTAAATAAAAATAATATATCCTCAGTGGTCGGAAAAATCCTCATAAATTGACTAACCATGTAACAATAACATTTATTCTAAATGAATCATCCCTATATTAGAAAGAAATAAGAATTTGGGAATATTTAATCTCATTTAAGGAAATTATTATCAATTTTTTAAAAAAAATTAGATTTATAGTCCCATTTTAATGGAAATATTAAAATTTTCCACAAACTGATCTAGTGTTGGAACCATAAAACAAACACCCTCAAAGGAATGAATAAACATGTTCTATCCGAAAAGATATTTTATGTTAACATAAAATTTTAGTAATAAATCAAATATATTTGAAAAATGGTTCTTTTGAATGTATTTATTTAATTTAATATTGTTATTAAAAAATTATATGGTCATACTAAATGAGTCACAGACCCGAGGTAAGGGACAATCACTAAAAAAATGTTGAGTTTAGATAAGGTTGTTTTTGACATTAGAAGGGGTTATAACCACTGATAAAGGCATTAATGGAAGTTGTGGGGAACCACCACTAATGTGGCCACCTACTATTAGTATGGGCAGTTTTGAGGAACCACTAGTAAAATAATGATGAATTTTGTGGCAGTGACATTAGAGGGGGTTTTCACCCCTATAATGTAGACATAAATTCACAAGAAATAGTTGTACTAGTGGCAGTTTGAATGGAATTGGGACTTGTTCAGGGTTGTAGGAGAGGTTTAAACTGCCCCTAATGTGGTTACATTGGGGTCAGTTATGGAAATCCCCCTAAATCCTATATTTTGTTTAATTGGACCTATGTCTACCCAACACTCCCAATCACCCCCAGCTCTTCCATGTATCTCCCCATAACACTCCCCCTATATCACTCCCAACTAATCCATCTCTATCACCATAATTTTCCCCAATATCACCCTCAGTTGCTCAGTCTCTCCCCTCGTCCCCATCCCCTATGCCCCTGATACCCGACACCCACCTCCCACCTGTCCCCCTTACACCCGCCTCTTTCTATCCCTCCCGTCACCCCCATGTCTCCCCACCACTCCATGTCTCCCATCTCCTACCTCATGTTCCCCACTTGGCTTCCCCAATGGCCCCATCACCCACCTCCAGTTTTCCTTTAGTTCAACGTTCTTTCTGGTTATTTTTATAAAAATGAGGCGATGTAAGGATTCGAACCACAGACTGCATGAAATCACCAAAAAATCAACCAATGATTTTACCACCAAAACCTTTGATTTTTTATGTATACTAAAAAATATAATCCTATATTTATATATATTTGATTAATTATTTTAAAAAATTCTATTTATATCAAATATTTTAACACATTTTAACATATAAACTATTTTTACATTTATATAAACTAAATGTATGTATCTATGCATGAATGTGTTTATATATATATAAATATATTCATTTAAATTATTTTAAAACTTAAATACATATTTATATATTATATACATGTTTATTTATATAATATATATAAATAATTATACTTACATATGTCTATATATTTACTTATATAAACAATTTAAATGAATAAAATTATAAATTCATTTATATGTCTTTGCATTTGGGTATTTATATGATATTTATATAATCGATGCACAACTCTGTTGACTTCCTTTTTCCATCTTTGTAATTTGAATCGAATATATTTTCTGTATTTTCCCTTGTATCTTCCCAAATTGTTTAAATTTTAAAAATCAATGAATAGAATGTAGATATAATATTATTATAATATATATTTACTTAATTATTTTTATATACTTATATATATATATATATCTATGTGTGTCTGATGACAATAATATTATTATTTATTATTATTTTTCTTACCCTTATTTTTTAAATTATAAAAATTATCTGTTAGTTTTAGAAATACAATACATTTATTTTATGATTTATATAATTCATATATAATATTAAATACAATTATATTATATATTTATGTATATATTTATATACTGAAATACATATTTATATATTATATACATGTTTATTTAAATAATATATATATGTATGTATGTGTTTTCTTAATATATTTATAAAATGTATCTAAAAGATATTTATATAATTTATTTCAATACATATATTTATTATTAAGTACATTATTTGGTATTTAGTTGTATAAATTGTAAAATATTCTATATAATTAATATATATTTAATATAATATGAAATAAAAATATATGAAATACAATTTATAAAAATATTTATATTATATATAATGAATATTAAATGAAATAATATTTATACAAATATTATATATGAAGTAAAATTTATAAAATTATTTATTTAATGTTATATGAAATATAATTTCTGAAAATATTTATATATTGTATTTCAATACAAATACTTATTATTATGCACATTAATATATATATTTCAATAAATATAATTGTATAATATTATGTACATAAATATATATGTATTTAAATAAATATTATTTTGTAATAACATGTACATTAATATAATCATATTTGTATAAATTTTATATCATATAATATTGATTACATATAATATTAATGTAGGAACATATTATTTGATAGCTTATTTGTTATTTCTATTTTATAAAATATAAAAACTACAATCATGGGTTTTTATATGATATTTTTTATATATATATTAAATTTATATATTTACATATATAATATGTTTATACTTTTATATTCAATATAATTAATATTATATTAATTTCTATTTATTTGAATAAATTATTATTAATGTACATAAAATTATAAAATTATATTTATGTATACATATAAATACAATTAAATATAATCATATAAATATTATATATTATATTCACATATATAATGTATTTAAATATATATATATATATATATTATTGATGTTTTCATAAAAAATAATAGTGGTTCACAACCCCCTATAATTTAAAGACATTAGAGGGGGGTTTTAAACCCCCTCTAATTTAAATATATTAGAGTGGGTTTTGGACCCCCTCTAATTTAACGAAATTAGATGGGGTTTTGAATCCCCTCTAATTTAAAGACATTAAATTGGGTTTTTGAACCCCCTCTATTTTAATACATTACATGGGTTGTTCTACCCCCCTCTAATTTAAAGACTTTAGAGGTGGTTCTCAACCCTCCTAAAATTCAACTAGATAATAAAAAAATATTGTTTTAAAATTTATAGGGGTCAATAACCCCCTCAAAATTCGATGATTAACTGGGGTCCTACCTAATCTCTCTATTATTTTTATTTAATATGAATTTAGAGAGGGTTTATAAACCCCTCTAGTTTTGAAAATTATAGGGTGTTGTACAAGACCCCCTATAATTATATAGAAGTTTAATTTATAGGTGGCTATGAATAGCCCCTCAAATTAACCCCCTTTAATAAACTATTTTTCGGTAGTGAATTATAAACCACCCTCTTATATTTTGATTTTTGCCTTATCTATATAAAACTCAATTTATCACTATATTATCTCATCATGTATTTAATTTAAATTATTTATATATGTTTTCCTCACATATATACCTACTTTTTCGTACCCTACCAAGATTGGGATATACAATATTTTAAGGTACCCTTCTCAAATTCATTCATTAAAAAATATAATTAAATGTAACCTATATATTTATAATATCATTTAATTTAACACTATATTAAATGAATTAAAACTTATATGGTTTTTAAGAACAATAATTTGTTAAATGTATAAACTAATTTGTATTTTTTGTCCTACGGTAATATTATTCTCTTACACTATTGAACTATTTTTTACCATTTTCGTATGACCACTCTAAAGATATACATTTCTAAAATTACTTCCACGATATTTATCATGACTTAATTGAAATGAATTTAATTTTTATCTTCAATTATTCTCATTTCAATTATGAACATACAAGAATTCATTAATTCCTTCATTCTTGGGAATATTCATTTTAGGCCATTTTGTTATGATCTACAACAATATAACATAACTCATTCGTTTTGGCGTTTATTATAATTTACATTATGTTTAAATTACTTATATGGAACACATAAGAATGTACATGTTATGAAATGTAAGGAGAATACCAGATAGTAAAAAAATTAAATGAGTAAATTTTTTATCAGATTAGATGCAATGTACAGTTCATGATAAATTAACATTAAACATTATGTTATGTTGTATTGGTAGTGAGTCTTTACTTGTACTTATATTATAGTATTTTATGTTTTTCCACATTAATTTATTCAATGATCTTATGATATCGTATTTTTCATTCCATGATTCTTGGTTATTATCCTAGTTTAAAATATTTTAATATTACTTTAGTATAATATATATGATCCTTACATTGATTATTCATTTTGTTAGTTTTTGAACATGGAAATTATTTTTATAATTTATTTTTATATTAAAAAAACATCAAATTTTTTATATTTAAAATTTATTGACATTTATACTTGTATTAATTTTATCTTTTATTAATTTTGGTTAGAATTTTTTATTTATATGATGTTGTTTATCATGAGTGTTATTATAATTTTCATTATCTTTGTAATAAAATTTAATAACACCATTTTTTTCATGTTTATTTGTTTTAATATATATTTTGAATATTATATATATATATATACACAATACAAGTGTTATTATCTATATATAATGTTTTATTGTAAATTTAGATATAGAAATATTTGTTGTGAACCTATTTTGTGGAAAACTCTTTGAGGGAACAATCATTTTATTTTCAACCTACTATGTGTATATGTGTTTTAAAAAAAATTGATGAAGCGGCCATGTTTCTATCCCCATTTACCACATGCCATGTATGAACTCATGTTATATAATACATCGAGGTACATCCTTCAACTATGTGAATACATTACTATGACAGCACAAACTATGCAATTTGACCTATCCTATCTGAGTTGACCATTTAGCCTCCATCTTGAGCATGATTCATTTCATGTAAACACAAAAGCAAGACATACTGAGCATGAATGTATTCATCTATTTGAAGTTCCATTGATTGAGCTTCATGCACACCATTAGGTTCATCACTGTAATAGTACAACTCATATCCGCATCACACTAAATATGAAAGTATATAAGTTCTTAATATTTGACTTTACATAGTCAAACTACTTCATTGTGTCTACATCTCTTGGTAGGATGATTATATTATTTGGTTTACGGGTAGTAGGTTTGACTTAGAGGTTCATGCATATATCATCTCTCTCATTGAATAAATTTCATGCTCATTGTGTATTATTCATCCAGCCATGCATCAATCAAGGTAGTTAAAATCATAATCCAAATCATAGACTAATAGGTGTTCATGGTTTTACTCATCCCCACCGATTCATCTGACGATAGTAATCACACTTCATTAAAATAATCTATAAAAATATAGACTCATAATATATTTTTTAATGCGCATAGACTCACCTCATCCAATGAGTTAAGAAAAATATCATTTTAAAAAAAAACAGGAGGATAAATTTTGTAAACTGATGCGCTTTACATCGCACACCTACATAGGGTTTGATTTATGATTTATTCATCCTCTACTTCACGGTACCCTCCTCTATTACTATTTAAATCTAATAGTTTATCAGAAAAAAATGCTTCTCACCCACCTTACATTGCATCATTACACACTCATCATGATCATCCACACATCTCATCACACACATAGGAGGGATTCCCCTCGACCATACATCAAACATTGGAGTGGTACATAGTGCCTGAGGCTTCTTATTTATTCCCCTTCACTCCATCGCCTTATCCTCCTTCAATTCCAAAAACAATGAAAGTGAGGTTTTCCATAAGTGTGTTTTGGGGGACATGGTCATGATTTTTTCCATAAACTCTCAATTTCCATTTCAGTATGATTTTTTTCCAGGTTTTAAAATTTAGTTAAAGTGAACTACTACTTGATTTTTTTATTTATTGATAATTATTTAATATGAATTGTTAGACTATGTTTTAATTTATAATAGTTTTTTTTCAATAATGATTTGAATTTTTTTATTGTAAATGTAATTAGTGTGATGTTATTTCATTGCATGATGTGAATTTCTATAATTTTTTTAATTTCTTCCTTTTGTGAATTTTTTAATGTTTAATTTGGTTTTGGAAATACCAATTTGACGTCATTTTTCATTTTTAGATTTTTGGTTTCGTTTCCATTTTTTGTAAATACCAATTTTCTATAATATTTTCAGGTTTGTTTCATTTTTGACATGATTTCTACAAAATTGGAGATGGATGAGGACTATTTTTTTATTCAATCGTTTTGTTTTTTTTATTCTCTCAATTTTAATGGTATCCAATTTTTATACTACAACATGGGTTGATAACTTCCTTGTTTCTAGGTAGTTTCAAATGATGGTGATGGATTGGGTTGAATTAAACTCTTACATGTCAACAAGTTGAGTATACTATTCTAATTTACTAGTCTTGAATGAGTCTGAGTGGAATTGGGTGTTTGAAAAACAATCCATTAGTTAAGGATCACTCATAGAGGTACCCTATTTTATTTAAGGTTCATTATATTCTTTCATGAGAAACATATTTCTCAAATTGATTCAAACCCTATTGACCTAACAATATTTTATTGGATTTTATTCTATTGAATCAAATGTGTGTTATTTTTCCAAACAACAATGAAGTTCAACCACATGTACAACATATTGACCACACATTATGGTAATGGACAACACAATGAAAGCAATTATTGTAAAAATCAACAATAACTATTAAATGAAAACTTAAATGAAATAAAATATTATACAGATTGACCATATGTTCAAACATATCAACTACAGAATGTAGTTTTCTATCACATAGATATTCTATTGGACACATTTCATGGACCTCATATTAGGTGGATCGACCTAAAACCCCATAATATCTTCTTCACTTTTTCAATTTTCTATTATTTTAAAATATGCTCTCTTTATTAATATTTTTTATAAATTGTTCATCAACACGTTTTATCTTATTATTTTTATGAATTTTATTTGTCAAAAATACTTATCAATCTTATACATGATATTATTTAATGAATATTAAAAATTTTCTCATTAATATGTTGTCAAATTGGGAATATAAATATACTCTGTCTAACTATGGATTTTATATTTCATATTTACAGCAAGTATGTCTCAATTTCTATTGGTGATTTTATCATTTATATAATACACATATCTAAAAAAATAAACTATTAGAATTATTTTTAATATTTTTAATTGAAAAACATCATGAAAAGTTTTATGTAAATAATATATTTCATCACATTTGTTTCATACTCTACTTTTATAAATTTCAATCATTGAATTACTAAAATATATTCATAATTGTTTTTTTAAGATTTATTTATTTTAAAAACTATAATCTACTAAAAAAATGTGAATGGGTTTTACTGAATTCAATGTTGAAATTAGGGCATGAAAAAATTATTCTTACATGTGGTTGGTATTGATGAGTTTAGAAAAATCATACACAATAAGAAATTAAGGAGTTAGATAGAAGGACATTGGAAATTAGACTATGAATATAGACCAAGAAATATAGGCTGACTCAATTTACTACATATCTTATACATGACACTAAATTTATGAAATCTTATAAGACTAATATTTTATTAGTGCAGTTGTGAAGGATCTTTAATGTTCATTTATTTGGTGATAGTGAAATCAATGTTCCACGAGCTACATCTACTACCACAACTTCTTCTCACTTTTGATCAACATTGTTTTCTAGGTTGCACCATGTCAGATTTTATTTCATATGTTTGTGATTATATACAATGGTCTATAATTTTCCAAACCAAAATCAATTGTTGTATCAGTTACTCCTCTTAAATAAAAGAAATGTCATTGAGTTGTGACTCCTAAAAGCCAACAAATATTAGAATGTTAATCCAATAAAAGGACACATTATGTTTTCCTCCATGTATTTTAAAAGGTAGGGTTTTTAAATAGTTTTTAAGACCTTTAAAAGTGTTGTTTCATAGTGGGAATAGATCTTATCATGAAGTAGATAACATGGAAGAGTATATTTGGAACTTTGTGTTGTAAATGAGTACAAAAATATTGTGTTAATATTTTATTTAAATGGAATTATTCAATAAACACTATGCTACGTTGTGGATTAATATAATAATAAACAATGATTAATAATTTTTTAAAAAGGTTTAATAGGAATACTCACCCATGGTCCATTTTTTCTATAAATGAATGAATAACAATTGGAATCAGGGAATGTTATTATTGATGTCTGTTTTAATATTTTTATTTTTTATAATAACTATATCCTATACCTAAAAATATATAGAATAATATTATTTTTGAATGATGTAATGTATTAATTAAAATTATGTTTGGATACCTCAAATTCCAACCCATTATTTCAATGCATGTTATTATAGGTATTGGAAATACTAAATGGAAATATTCATGAAGATGTTTATTATGGATTATTGAGAAATCATGGTGGCATTATATAAACTAATTTATGCTGATCTAGAAGAACTTTTAGTTATTGATATGGAAAAGTAAGTTTTCTATTATAATTTGTATAATAATTTCTATTATTATATAAGTAAAACACTGTACAGAAATGTTTCATCATGTGATAAATCCAGTGAAATATGGAGATATATATAAGTTTCACATTATGAGATAGAAAAACAATAGTGAATATATATTTTAATAATATGTGCATGATTTTAGGATTTCATGATGGTAGATAATGAGTCATTGGAACTGATATTTCATTATTTAGTTAGAATTAAAAATGGAATGAGTTCAATTCATGAGAACTATACATCACAGATATAGTTTAAAGGTTTCACAGATAATTACTGAAAAATATGGTATGTAATAAATTTAGTCATCAATGAATGTAATAATTTTAAAGAGTATAATTTGGATAAACTAACCGGTTCATTGTTTCAGTATGAACATGAATTAAAATATATTTTTTATGAAGAGTTTATAAATAATAAAGGTATTAATTTTTTAAAAAAATTTAGTAAACCATATAACTCATATCAATATATGTTCTAGAAAATTGATAAAGAGATGGACGATTTTAGAAAGTACATTTACAAATTAATGATAACCATTTGAGATAAGAGGTCGTTCAATATAATAATAAAAATGAGTACAAGAATGGTAATAATATATATATTAATTATTTTTCATAATTAATCTATTATTACTACATGATGAAATTACACATCATTTGTCATTGTCCCAAACTAAAACATTCAATGAAATACAAAGAAAAAAGGATAAAGCAAAAAATCACTCTTTGGTGAATGAGATTATTCAGATAGATCAAATTTGATTAGGTACATAGAAATTGAATATGAAATAGCGAACCTTGATTTGATGGCCACCCATTATGAGGTAACTGACTCATTCATTACTCAAATAATAACTCCATATAATGTTGATCATAATGCAATAACTTAATATGAAAATGAAACAAAATAAGAATCTAGTTCTCTGAATTATAAATTTAAACAACTATATAAATAGAATGAATAATTATGTAATGATTATGTCAAGATTATTTGAAAAATATACCAACATAAAAAAATAAATTGGTCAATGAAAATGATAATCTAAAAAAGTAAGATAAAATATTGATATAAGTATTTCCCAAAATATTGAATTTAAAATACATTATTAATCTATGGAATTCAAAATTGAATAAGAAAATGACACCAGAATTATTTTTAGGAAGTAAAATATAAATATCATCAAAAAGGTTTATTTAAAACTTTCAAAAAATGAAAACCCTTGATATTTATGGTATGAATATTAAGAACAAAAATAGAATGAAGAGAAATAAAGAATCTATTTTTAATTAATTATTCGTTTTTGATATAAAAGCAACTCAAAAAGATTGTGTGGACTTAAATAATGGATGTTTCTAATGTTAAAGAAACATAATATAATATTTTTCAAGTTAAATTAAAATTTGATAAAATTATTTCTATGATAAATCCAAACTATAACAATAATGGATTTGGTTGAAATATCATTTCTCCAAGGATAAATAAGACTCCTTTTACAGAAATATCAAAATGAATTATTTTAATTTTAACATTGTTTAAATGTATAATGTAGTGGAATCCTTTCAATGAATTCACTTCGTGATTTCCATAAAAATTTAGCCACACAAAGACTTTTATTAATTAGTATTTTTTTCTAAACAACAGATAAATAGATGTTGTAAATCTGTTTGGGTTCAAAAATGATCTCATACTAATATTATTAGTCCCAAATTAGAATGAGCCACTATGGGAGACCTAGGCTATACCAATGGTTCAAATAAACATTTATAGCTTGGAGAACTATTGATATAGCCTATACCACTAGTTCTCCAAACTTTTGGTTATGATTCCATAGGTATAGGATTATATTAATGGTTTATAGTTATCATTTAGTATAAGACTTCTGAAATTTTCCACTAAAAAAGTTCTGATGGATTTGTTGGTATAATAATATATACCACTTTATGTGATAAAAATTGGTATAGATCTATTATTTGGTCTTGAAAACATTGGTATATACCTCCCTTAAATATCTAGATAGTGGCACCACAACCCTTCCCAAATACCCAAAAAACAAAAAAAACACAACAACCTTGGTCAATCACCTTTAGAAATCACCAAACACATATACCAAACATTAAAAACCATTATTCAAAAAATGATTACAAAAAAACGAATTAATTAATTCAATAATTGATATCCCAAAATCAAAACCACACACATATTCATTCACAACTATTAATGAAATAATAAATTTCATAAATATAATTTAAAAATGGGAAGAATAAATCTCTCCATAATCTCCATAACCATCTCTATCGGCATCATCGTCCTTGTTATTATCCTCACCTTTATCATCAATGAGATCCTCACTGTCATCCTATCCATAATCATCACCATCATTCTCACCATCATTATCTCAATCACCATTACTATCTTTGGGAATTTCATTTTCCTAACCACCGCTAGGGCCACCACTCAGTACACTATATAATATATGCATTTATGACATATATGTATCACAAGACAGGGTGGTATCTATAAGATTTTATATATATTAGACTACTATTAATTTTATAAATTCATCAATGGAAGTAGATTTTGTTCACAATCTTGTATTACCATTTTTTGTCTCTTCTAACATGGACTAAGCCTATGCTACCCCTATATTTTATTTTTCCAACTTAGGGCTACCTGAACTTGAACCATATGTGGTTTAATATCTAGTCATGACAATTCTATTCCCTTGCAGACAACATACTCTAACATTAAATTCATATTTGAAAAACCAATATAAATGATCGTTTGGCCCAATGATATAATATTTATTCCCATCGTGGGTTCCCAAAGCACTCTATCACACATATAAATGGACTATTTAGATACAAATATATATATTAATAATTATAATCAAAAATAAATAAATTTTACAATCTATTGTTGTGTTTCTTTGTTTACCACTCTTCCATATTGATACTTTCTTCTCATGAAAATTAATTTTTATCCTGGTACACGTCCTAGAATATTAAAAGTATCCCTAAAAAATTACATTGAATGTAGAAAACCATAATTCTATATAGGATATTAATAATGAAAATTATAACTAAACTAAAATGGATATACTCGATGATGAAATATAAAACATTATAATGATTTATTACTTTGTCAAGTATTAAATGAGTTTGTTTACAAAATAAATTCTTTATAATAAATGGGTAAAATAGAAAATATGATTAAATAATTATTTTATAAAATTACATAAAGATGAATTTAGGTATTATTATTTCTATATATTATTTCCAGGAATATAATGGAAATTTAATTATTGAATAATGGAAATGAATTCTATTTATTAGAAAACAATAATCAAGATTAAATACATGTATAATATGGTAAAATATAAAGGTGAAATATATGCTAGTGGTGTTTTTATTTAGTTGTTTCTATTAATATGTGATTTAATTTAAAGGTTGTTAAAATAAGGAATATCATGTTAAATGTTTAATATATGGATACTAATGAAATAATATAGTCAATATTTAGTGTTTTTTATTGTAAAAAACACACATGAAAGAATTGGATTTAATTATTATTTGGTTAAATAATTTTAATGTTTAGATGTCATGAGAGCATTGAAAATTAAAATTTTAGGTTTTAAGAAGATTTAAAATCTATTGCTTTTGTTTAAATTATTTTCATATTGTTTTCAATATTGTTTAGGCAAAGGGAAAATACTTTTATTTTCATTTATGTTTCAATTCCAGTTTTTGATTTTGTTCATAGTGGAATATTGATATTTGAAAATTATAGTGGGAATTATGATTCTATTCCTTGTAAGGAATGGTATGATACCTTGAGTTATGTTGTTCTAAACAACTTGGAGCTTATAATCACTACTCTAGTGTATTATTGTTAATTTGGTAGTTGAATTTAGTTTTCTAATTAATTTTTTATATGAAATCAGCTAATAGTTCAGGGAGGGAAGTGCTAACATGATTTTTTATATTGTGTAATTTCTTATCTGGGTTAAATAACATTTGACCATGATGTACATTTTATCTTGGATTTAGAAAATTATCTCATTAATTTTTTTATTGTGATTATTTTTTATGAACATTGAGTCTCATAAACTGTATATTACTCTCATAATATTTGTTTTTTTTATTAAATATGAATTCTATTGATATCATTAGTTATTTTTTAGTGATGGATTCAATAAACTTATTATTTTATAAATATATGAAGTCCTTTGGTCCCTTTCAAATTCTAATGTTCTATATTCTAATTCTAGTTTAGTGGATTATTGATTATTTGTGATCAAATAACATATACAACCTCCTTAACTTGGTATATTTGGTTTATTGTTCGATGTTGGTAACATATTTATTTTATTTATTTTTTAACATTTAAATATATATTATATGTAGAGTATTTAATGATTAAATAATTTCATTTTAGTTTTTTTCAAGGAAATCTATTTCCCTTGTTAATGATTAATATTATATATATTTTTGTGACAATCCCCATCTAATGTTGTTTTTGAGTGATGAACATAGGGATAACCATGTCAAAAGTGATGAATTAAAGGGTAAAATGGTGAAATAAAATGTGTAAATTATGTAATCATTGATGAAATTATTAAGGATAATAAATGATGAGTATAATGGAGGTTCAAATGAAGAATTACATGTAATAATTGTGAAAAAAATAATATTATTTGTTTATGGATTTTAGAATATTATCGCCATTAAATTTTTTTGTTTGAGTTTTTTTAAAAAAAATTCCACTATAATGACTATATTATTATTTGAAATTAATGGTTTAAGATCAGACAGACATAATATTTTAGATGAATTCATCATGTGTTTTTGTGAAGTACACTGTGATTTTGGTGTGACTTTATATGATGTGTTTTTTGTTTGAAATTGTGATTAAATTGGGTAAATTGAATATAAGAAGGGTAAATTGTGGAATAATATGGACTACATTGAAATGTGTGATAAAGAAATAAAAAACTGAATTTCATTTCAAAACACATGATTATTTTTATTATTTTCTACTATAAATGTAAAAGGTAAATCGTGACTTTTCTTATATTTTTCCATGAGTTTACACTATTCAAATATAATTAATTAGGCTAAATATTTTATGTTATTCTAGAAACTAATGTAATGTTTGATTTTTTTTGAGTAACTCATTGGTATTATGGACATTTCCCTAAATTTTCTCACATTTTGCCTCCTTGGGCTATGATGGGACGTGACATATTAACATCAAAGTTATGTGCTTCGATAATCCTTGAGTAGGGACCAATAAATATGTGATTCCATGTATTTGGTGTTATTTTATATTATATGAGTTTTTATTTAATGTATAATAAAATAGGGTAAAGTGAATATGAAAAGCGGAAATAGCTGAAATGAATAATCTTTTTGTGCCACATGATCTCCCTCTTTGGAATTCACTTTCAATGTCATTCATTTTTTAAATTTTTTTTAAGTATTTATTATTATTTTTGGGTCAATATTACATGGTTAGGGTTTGATTATGGAATTAATGTTGTTGAAGTGAGTTTTTTATTTTCAATAAATTTGTCAATTTTTTTTCTAATTTTTACGATTATTTAAAAATAATAATAATAATATAATATTTATTTATTTTGTAATATATATATATATATATTGTATTATATATATTAATATAAATATTATATTATATTTTTTAGTATATATTTTGATAATAATAATATAAGTGGTTATTTAATTATTTTTTTGTTTAATTGTTTGTGTGTATTACATTGTATTATTTGTCGTACATTGCAACCACTTCTTATAAAATTCATATATTTAAAAAAATTTGGGATCTATCGATGACATCTATCATTTTCCAACATAAATAAGGAAATTTAATGTATTTATTCATTTCCTTTTGAACATTTTTCATAATGTTTTTCGAAAAACATCATTTTGAATATTTTTTCATTTTCTTATCAATATCAATTTGATTATATAAATCTATAAGTCATATTCACACAAATTAAATCATATAGATTAGTATACATGACCCCTAAAACCTATTAAAAATAATAATTATTTTATATGTATGTGTATATATATGATTTTGGAAATGGAAAAACATTATCAAACACTTTATCAATGTATCAATATTTTTTGAAAAAAAATCTATGTATATTGAAATTAATAACATAATTAATCCACTATAGGTTAAATTATTTCTATCCATTATGGTGAAAGATTTTCTTAGGGTGCCTATATGGTTTGTGCTAAAATGGAAACTTTCTAGGGTTTCAGAGTGCAAAAAAATTTCATGATAAAATTTATAGGTCCTATTGCTACAAAGAGGGAATACCATCCAAGGTGGAATAATTTTTGGATTAAGTGATGATGTGGTTTTTCAATGATGCTACATTGATAATTACAAGAAATAGAAACAAAACGAGTACCCCGACTATATATATTTTCATAAATAAGTAATATATTCCCCTTTTTGGGATGAAAAATATTTGTAATATAATATAATTTTAGGATAAACCAATATGGATTTTACTTATTAATCCTATGGGTAAATCTTAATAAAATTATTTATGGATGAGATTTTTGGGAGTTTGATACGTTATTAAATTATTGGTTAATGTAAAAATAAGGATCTTTGAGACAATGTAATATATTTTTTTGACTTATTAATGATGCAATCTATAATGGCATTAATTATTCTAGAGCCTTAGTTTTTATTCCTTGAGTGTTGGGAATGTTGGGAGGATGTTTGGAGGTGAGTTTTTGACGAAGAGGGAATTTTTAGCTTATATTTCATCTAGAAGCTCAAATCACATAGTGATTAATAATATTTTGTATGATCAGTTTGTTAGGGGATGGATGGTGTTACAGTCTGGTGTTTTCACCCTAACTAGGGTGATTTTGGAATGGGGTGATATGTTGTAGCACAAGGCTAGTGTTGTGAGATTTATGTGGAATTATTTTTTCCTATGGAAAACCATTCACAACATATTGTTTTATGATGTCATATAGAGCTTACAGATTGCAGTATGGGAGGATTCATTATGCTATAGGAGTCTTGGATATGTTATTTCGAGATCCGTCATTTTATAATTTATGAGAGAATGTTAAATTATCATGAATATTTTTTCATTTGGTAGATGGTTAGAAGTAACATAGTAAAGTTTATGAATTAGATTAAATAATCTGAATGGGAATAAGATATGCCATTTGTTTTATGAATTTCCATGTCCTTACCTATGTATTGTTTCCTTATAAATTGTGGATTATTTATATAAAACCTTTTTTGTTGTTTTCTAATTTCATTATCTCTTTTCTAATTGGATAATCACTTAAATGATTCAACGAAATTGGACATGAGGAATTCTAGAATTAATATAATTTTTTATACATGATGTGTCTTGTAAATGTGAAATTATAATTAATGGGGGTTGTTTAATTATGGGTTTTTTAATTCGATTATTATTGTTTTATTTTGTGTTTTTGTATTTGTCCTTGTCATAGTAGTAGTGGTTTTAGTTATGAGATTTTTTAGTATGAATTGGGGTGATGGTTCAGTGTTTCTATTGTAGTAGAGGTTATGTAGATGTTTTGTTGTGTGGTCGATTTAGAAAGGGTGATGTGGGGATGTGGTTGTTGATGTTGTGGAAGAGGTAATGGTGATATATTTACTATGGGTATTGGATTTTATTATAGATTTTATAATATTTTCCTTTTACATTCCATTGATTATAAAATAGAAAAATTTCAAATAGGGTAAAATTTCACTAAAAAAAAAGTGGGAATTCAATTAAAATCATTATATTCTTACCTACTTCCTCTCATGTTTTAGCATCGTTGTATTCCTCAAAGTGTAGTGGTATTTTTAATCATATTTTTTCTATTCTACTGCTTCCAAAATAATAATTTTGAACAAAAAACTAATTATTAATGAAAATCATGAAAATTTTCAACAAAACCATAAATTTTAATAATACCTTAATATTGTTACACATAAAATAAGAAATAATTTCTAGATAACGTTCTACTGGAAACTAATTCATGTTATGTTTGGAATCCAAATAGATAATGACTCTAGCATGCCATCCACTATAGATCTCGTGCTTATATGCTCTCCAAAGATCACCTAATTCCCTAAGTAGTGTTATCCTCACATTACCACCATCAGGAAAATTATAATGATGAGAGGAAAAAAATATTAATTCATAAAAATAAAATAAAAATATAACATTAAATCCATTGAATTTTCTAACCCAAACCTGTTCCCATGAATTATCCTTTACTTCATTTTGAACGTGTCTCCAAGAGAGTGTCCTGACAAGAGTAATCTGAGTTTGTATAGAAATAATCTCCATAAAATGACCTCATTATCATCCTATTTCACAAAAAGTTTATTTCCCTCATTATAATCAACCATTAGTTGTTTTTGGAGGTTATACACAACATGCATGCATGTACACCAACACCACCTAGTGGATGACCTAGCTATGAAATTAAAAAATATCAATACATCAAACAAAGAAAATTAATATGGTTAATAATAATTTACTAGACTTCTAGAAATATACCTAATCCATCCATATTAGTGGGTGCTTCTAGATTTATAGGCTCTAAAGGCTCATCAACAAGTACAAGAGGAGTCGGGCCTAATTTATACTTCAGTGTCTCAAAATGTGTTGGCATAGAAGTTTAAGGAGCATAAACATAGAATATCATGGAAATGGAACCAAAAAATGAAGAAGATATAATATATGTCTTTGAACAAGTATAATATGCATGGGGATTATAAGTTGTGTTCATATAATGGAAATAAAGGTGATGTGTATTTCATGCATATGGTGGTGAAAACATTGGTGGTCGAAAAGTCCTTCTACCTATAATTTAACAATGGGACAAAAAGATGTGCTAGATGGTGTTTGAAGGGAAGGGATTTGGTGTGATCGGGTACACCAAGTGGTGCATGTAGCTTTAGTAACCTCACCCTCATATCAAAAAGTTGAGAAGTACTACAATGAGGATCAATATAGAATAATTGTATCTCGGGTTTTAGATCATGATTAAATGTTTAAAATTAAGTTAATCACATGAAATTAACTATTATTTATATATTAATTTGAAATAAAATAAAAAAAACTAGAACCAGAGGAGGGACACCCATCTCTCTTATGTGGTGATCATTGTGTTTCATCTTTCTTCATTCATATCAGTTCATTTTTTTCATTTCCTACATTTGATAAAAAAATATGTAATTAATTATAAAATCATAAATAATGTGAAATGAAAACAATAAACAATACAGTACCTAACTAAATCAATTAATAAATTTTTTTAAAACCAAATAAATGATTCATAGTGATATAATAAATCATTTTTATTTAGTGGGAAGAATATAAAATCATAAAAGATTCATCCTAGAAAAAAAATTATGTTCAAATTATTATCCTTAGCAAGGGTGTGATACAGTTATATTGTATTTGAAATTTGAACCAATAAAATTTTTATTAGGTCATTTGGTTATTTTTTGGTCAATTAATTATCTAATTTTTCTATTTTTGTGTGTCAAGTAATTTGGTTCAAATTTTTGTGTTCAGTAATTTTTTCATTTTTTAAGATCATTCATTTTATTGGTTTTTATTTTCATTCTAATTAGTTTAATATTTTTCAATTCAATTCATTGTGTTTTTATCAAATTTAATTTTTTTCATTTTTTTAAATTTTAGGGTTCTAGTGTAGATAAATTCAATATTAAAAAATAAAAATCAATGAAAATTAAACCAGTATATATTGAAAACGTATAATAAGGTTTTTTTGGATAGAAAATATTTATAATAAACCGTAATGAAATTTTAAATAGTACCAACTTGAACAACCCAAGTCGATCTAAAATAAAAGAACTGATAACATAAAGGGTTGATTTTATATAATTCTCACTATAGAATTAGGTTAACAATCAACCCTGAAAATTGAAATATTAGAGTCATCTTAAGTAATAAATTTACTAAGGCCCATGGGAGTAGTTATGGTGTCAATTAAATCATCACCATTATAAAAAATTTGTCATGGGATTACATCAAAAATGGAACCAAATTTAGGGCATAGATGGTATTTCACTTAAAAAGTCTTTTTCCATTAATGTCAATATATATGGCTTATCATTAACAAGTGTGTGAGTAATTTCAATAACAGAAAATTGAAAATCATTAATAAATGTTCCATGCCTCTTAATTGAATAAAACCACATTCAATCTATTATAGTGACTCTACGATGAAATTAATAATCCAATATTAGAATTTTTTCAATAAACCCATAATAAGATAAATTTTAAAATAACGGAATAATATATAATGCATTGGCATAATATTCTATTATGGGTGTTACCATAACACCATCATGTTGTGTTCACATGTTTATTGATTGTCTAGTAAAAGTAAATTTTTACCCATTACTCACAATTTATTTCCATTCAAAATACATAGAATTATTACCAAGAGACAAATCAAATTACATCCTCATAGATACAGTCACCATGAAAACTCAATACCGAAAATATAAATAAATATAAAAAATTAATTTAAATTTTTTTAATTAATTAATTATAGTAATACTTTTACATTCAATTTCAACCAAAGAATAAAACTATTTGCTATAAAATGTATCTCTCCTTGTCCAAGATAATGAAAATTTCTTTTTTTTAATTTTTTTAGTTCAATACTATTAAAATAGAAAATAGTTTAATATATATATATAATTTAATGAGGTGGGATAACATGTACATGTTCAATTTACTTACATGATGTAGTCATAAAACAAATCAATGTTAAATAAAACTGTAAAATGTCCCTTATCCTACTCCTCAAGGCTTAATGTTTTCAATATATATGATCTAGGGTCTTCTCCTATTTAACAATGTGATGGAAAATTGTGTCCAATTTTTTCATACGACTATTCTTCATTTCTAATTGGTATGTTCCTTATCATAGTCACATCTAGAAAATACCTTGAATAGAAATCCATCCATTCTTGAGCCACGTAAGAAATCACAAAAGAACATTCAGAATGATTCTTTCTGTGGATAAAATAATTATATGTTTATATATTTCATTCATTTGGATACGTCAAATGAACTGAAATTGTTATTCCAATAAGTTTTTTCAGTTGAAAGGTGTACAGTAAGACACATCATGCACGTGAAATTTAGTGGAACTAATTTTTTCTCTAACTCGCACAAAATTAAATGTTCATATTCAAACATTTTTTTCTACAAAATCTTAGATGACCTTTCAGGAATAATATCTCAATAAAAATTGAACAATTGAATATCTTAAACCCTATTGTTATTTGATTGTAGATGATGTATTTCAATTAGAATCAACTCATGTAAAAGGAAGTCATAACCATAATTCTTCATAGATTTCAACTTCAAATATCTTATATTGTATCATTTAGATGTGATTATTGAATGGCCATCAGGAATATTAATAGTCTCTAGTACATATAGAAATTGATTTTTTTCTACAAGTTTAATTACAAAAGTATCACATAGAACATTCCATTTATTTTCACTGGTAAACATAGGATAAAATTATGGTTTGACGCCAAAATTCAACAAGCCACATTGAGATTGGAAATAATCTTTTTTTAATCCATAAACATTTATATGAAGTTAATGAAAATATTCAAATATTGTTTTTATAATTTTCATTATGTATATGATATGATATAAAAAATTGGTTGACTCATAAGAAAACCTGAAGAATACACTATTATTATTCCAACTATAATTGGATTCAATGGAAATATTCATTATCATACTAGATTTCATCTGACCCTCAATGAATGTTTTGATTGAATATTTTCATTAATTATAAAAATCAGCTCCTAACATATACTGATGCATATTTTCAATCTCCAATATAGTATTAGATATTTAGTGAGTATTACTATATGGATGATCCATTATAATGAATCATCGATGGCCCATGAAACTAAAACTATGATGATATTTAAGTCTATTGAATTTTTTATTCTTCATAAAAATAGGACATGATAGTTTACCCTTCATTATCCATGCAAAAATCATTACATAAGAACGAATATCTTTAATATTTCACATAAGTGTGACATGAATCTAAAATATTCCTTTCGATCATGAATTTAATGTTTTCACACCCACATTCCAAAGATGTTTCAACCATTTTTGTAAAGATTTAATATATAAAACTATGTTATTTCTAGTATCATAAGGCTGCTATATGAGTAAAATCATGAATTTTAAAGGGTTTTCAAACACATCGATGGAAAAAGTTTAAAAATATGTATGAAAAAAACAAGGGAAATGAAAAGTTATCATCTTCCCAAATGGAATAAAACTGTCACATGATAGAACCAACCCCAAATTACACACATCTGATGAAAAACCTGGATATCATACATCAAATTTGTTCCATGTAAATTAATTTACTAGATGAACAAACTCATTAGTATCCTCCATTTGGTAGGTCTCATTCCATCACATATTTATTATTTATTTTAGCAGACATGAAAATATTTTACAGTCTATGAATCAATGTAAAGTTGTAAATTTATTTTTTTCACTTGGATGGTGTTCATTTAAAATTTGGCTTTTATAGAAATGTTCCAAATTTCATAAAATAATTTTTATCAATACATTCCTCCAAGAAAAAGATGTAATCTATTGGGAAATAATGAATTGGTTTTTTAGAAAATCCATGTTCATCGACTAACTTCCATTCAATATTATTTTTTGATGGAATATCTACATCATATATACATAATTACCTCAAAATGACCTGAATATAATCTATGGAATTATTAAAAATATCAAACATAGATTTCCCATTATATAATGAGATGAATAGTTAAATCTTTTTTATTTTACAACATTATTGATATACTGGAGTTGTGTTTATATCATTCAATTTTTTCAAGTTGTTAGAATAAAATTTACTTTAGATGTATCATGGGTTCTCAGATCATAGTCATCATTATCATTTATTTATCATGATGATGAATAATTGGAAACTATTCATCAATTAAATTCTCTAATTCAGTCCTCTTATTCCAATCATGAACTTTTTGAGATTTCAGTTTTTCACAACTATTACATAAAACACACTAGTTTATTTGAAAACCATTTTTTAAAATGTTAATTAACTTCTTAACATCCTATCCAAGTAATTTAAATACAATTACAACATGGGAAGTGTATATGACCACTATCTGAATCGTTTCTAATTGAAAAAAATTAAGAATACATCCTATGTGTTTTGAATATCTCCTAAGATCCAATCAGTATCATATATTCAAATTATATCCCTTAAATTAAAAAATTATATGTAATGTTTTAAAATAAATTAAATAATATTAAAGTTAAGTCGAAAATATATTTAAGGAAATGAGATTTGTTTATTTTATATGAAACTAGAACTGCCACAATATTCTATATAAGAATAATATTATATAATACAAAATATTATATATATATATATATATATAACACAAAAACATTAAATAAATGATATTAAATTCAATTACATCAATCATTTTAACTATACATAATACTGCACAAAATTTTGTTTATAATTAATGTTTTTTATTTTCTTTATTTTCTTTTATTCTGATTTTAGGTACTGTTATTCTAATTAAATAAATTCATGTATAAAATATTACTATTTCTAGGTTACTATCTTATGTATCACACATTAATTAGGATTTTAGGATGAATAAATCCATAATTTTTGGTTTCTCAATATAAGGGATGTTATAGTGAATCCTCCCTCGCTTTGAAATCAATGAAAATAGGTTCTTATATTGTATGAGTTTTAATTTCATCTTCACAGAGGATGAATTAAGTGATGTGTTGAGTATTATTAAAGGAAAAATCTAGTATGTATTCATAATAATCTATTCATAGGGCATTAGTCTTGGCTCAGTAGCTATTACACACGATGTATGCTGAAACTATTTTAGTCTCAACTCATGGAGTAGTATTAGGAGAACCAAATTATGGGAAGCACATAATTGTCTATTTGAGGATATAACCATCATTAAGAATTTTTTTTGGTAGATTCCAAGGATTTTTTCCCAGTTGGTGAGGACACCACCAGTGTATCCAAGAGACCCAGGATAAAATCCATGTCGGGGATAATTTCCGGGTACGGTAGCAGGTACTGTAGGAAGTACTGTAGCAGGAATTGTGAAGAACTGTAGCAGGCACTGTAGTGGGAATTGTTTGGCACTTTAGCAGCTAGGAATATTCCCCCATTTGAGCCTTCAGGCCACAAATTTGGTCCCCATGACTTTTAAGGCCTTCGGGACACCCAGGTATTTGGGTCAGTAAGGCCTTCGGGCCACCTCAAGGCCTTCAGGCCACCTTAAAGTGCAGAATCAAACCACACAACCTACAAGGAACAACCATCAGGAGGATGAGGAGCAAGGAGATTTCACCATAGAAGAAGCTAAAATAGATTGCAAGAATGAGAGGGTATGGCACCTACCATCGGGACAAGCCTCTGTATGCACGGGAAAAGCCTAGTTGAACAGCCAGGCGAAGGTGGAGAGCTGATTTCACGATGAAGATGCTGGGTAAGAGCAGTTCCAAGTAGTTAATATGTGTTGTATGTAATGTTTGAAGCCTACAGGAAATAAATTCATCTATAGTCTACAAGACATGTAATGCTTACGCCTACGGGCCTTGTAAGGGTTCCACCTCACCCCTTGAAAGATGGATTATCATAAATCAATAAAAAATTGAAGGCCTTCGGGCCGTTGGAGTATTTAGATGACACTCAGTTATGAGAGGAATGATCATGTGACTAATCAGCGGAGGGTTATTTCTTAGGGGGAGACCATGATATTTATTATAGATGCAATTGATCCTACCATGGAGATTATACATCAAGTAGGATCGAAAATTAATTTTTATTTTGGGAAATTTTAGGAATCCATCTAGATTTAGGGAATCAAAAATTAGTTTTTTACTTGTGAGTCAGTGGAATACACTAAATTTTTAGATGAAGGTAAGAAAGATGATTCCTAAATAGTTCCTTTATGTATACTTTTATGTTTTAATCCATAAATTTTTTAGGGATCATGGGATTTAATGTTATAGTTTTTTTACGATTTTGATTTTTAATTTTGATAAATACATAGTTAGCATGTGTGGGTGTAATTCTTGTGCAGTAGACAGTTTTCAAATTCAGTATTAAATTAATATGTGGTATAATATTTACTTTTGACCATTTTTATTTCTAGTGATTTGATATAGGGAGATGTTAAGTGTACCAAGAATATCATTAGACCTATAGAAATAAGATTCATATAGAAATTCTGATGTCAATGAGTGTTTGGATTTGAATTGAACAATGTTTGTAGAGACCTATTCTGGGGTGTTTCATGAGCTAGGTAAATATATGAAATATTTGACAAAATAATCCAGTAACAATCTAAAATTTTATAGATCATGTAGAAAAAATGAAAATAAAGAATGAACAACTAGAAAATTTAAAGATTCTCCTTAAAAATAAGTATGAAGAATTTGTGTTCCAATAGCCATGTCAAGATTTATATATATATAAAAATAAATTAAATGTAAAAAAGAATCTATGGTGGTTTTTTTGACCTAGAAAAAAAATTAAATTAATGGTTGATAAAATTCATGAATGATTTGTAAGTCACCAATTTCCTATTGAATATGAATGATATTAAATCAACCACAGATGATATATCAATAGTGGTTGGGAGGAAATTTGAATATTGGATGCTATGTAAGATTTAAAAAAAAACCATATTTATAAAAATTCAAAGAGATCATTCAACAATTATTTATAACATTTCAAAGTGATTATTTATTATTTTAACATCATCATATTTAAAATGAATCATCTAACCATTATTTATAACTATTCACATAAAAACAATGGGTACACAAAATGGAAGATGATGTTATCAAACTCTAATTGAAATTATTGAATTATTTAAATATTATGGTACGGTATTTTCCACACTAAAATATTGATTTTTTAATCATACCCTTCATTTTTATCATATTTTGGGTAATTTTCTGCTCTTCTTTATAATTAATGAAATGTTAACAATGTTAATGAAAAATTCGTCCAATTAAAAATAACATATGTACAATTAGTAAAAATGTTATATTACAATTTCATACCATAGAATGTCCACATTTATTTTCATAATAACATTTAATAAATAGTAAAACAAATTCAACATATGTTCATATTATATTTATATATAATTAGAGTGTACCATAATTTTAAAAAAACATCACTGAAAATCAGATTTATTATGAAATTTGTTAAAAAATATAATTAAAACTAACCTTAGATCAATGAATCTGGTATCTAAAAAAAGTATCATGGTTTTTCATTAAAATCAAGAAAACAAATGATAATAATGTTAGATAGAATATATTGGATGATTGAAGAGATGAAGTATTTTTGATTAACTAATTACATATTCAACAAGAATCAAATGAAACATCAATGGGATGAGATATTTTTTAGATTGAGAAGAAAACTGAAGATCACAGCATTCAGATCTAGATGGGAGTGAAATGAGAGGTGGGGATTCTTCATGCTGGGGAAATGGTTTTTGTAATACCCATTTCCCTAAATAACCATTAGTATATAACATTTATAAAAATGTTTTTATAAAACCATTGGATGAACCATAATGTTACGAGAGTATACTAATAGTTTATTGAAACCATTGGTATAAGCCTAGAAATTCAGGATATCCATGTACTTTTTTCAAACCAAAGATATAGACCTATTGGTATAGGTATTATTTCATTTTGTGGATATCAGAACATTCTATTTGAGGTATTTTTTTAGTAAATCTTCAATAAAAGTCTCAAAGATTCATGGTATGTAAATAGTGGGTGATTTAGACACATAATAGGTGATATTTTAGTTTTTCTATAATTCAATTCATGTGATTTATTCCTAGATAAATTTAGATACATCACTAAAGGACATATTTAACATATTAGAGATGTTGGATTTTATAACATTTTTATTATTTCAAAAGTATTATTTATATATGGTTTAAATGACAATTTAATATGAATATTAAAGATGATTGGTGATGCATTAAATTTAATATTTGAAAATGGTAAACATAATGTTTAAAAAATGAAATATGTTCTATTCTCTCTAAAAAAAGATAATGTTTACAATATTTATTTTTTTGGTCTAACCAAAAAATACAATTAAGTGTTTGAATGTTTGTAGAAACATATTTTTTATTATAATATAGGAGACATGTAAATGAAAACATAAGACTATCTCATAGGTTTTCAAATCATTAATGGGTTCTATAAATACCAATGTTAAATACATGTAAGTATTTTAACAATGATTCATGTTTATAGGGTAAGAATCATAATGAATTTTTTTAAAAATATGAATTTTGTTAGTACTATAAGATGAATTTAGTGGAAACATCTTGACATACTTGTTCTTATACAAACAATGAGTTTTTGATGAAAGAGTTATGAGATTTCTATAGTTCATGATTATATCATATTCCTTGGGCTTTATTTTAGACCTCATAAAAGTGAAACACTAAAAAGTTTTGTACGTTCTAAAAAATATAACAAAATTTCAAAAATAATTCAATTGTTTATCTCATAAGGGATAGGGTTGGGGAATTTTTTATTTTTAATTTTTTAAATTTTTTTGAAGACACTGGATATGTACATTTTTTCTACGCCTAGGACACCATAACTAAATGGTGTGCTTGCAAAAATGAATTGGTCAATTTAATAAATTGGTAGATCAATTCTTAATGAGACTAATGTACCACTTTATTTTTGTAACAAATCTATTAACACATCTTATCATGTTTTGAAAAGATTTTTTAATAGATCATTTTAGAATAAAAAACAATATTACCTATTGAAAGAGTGTAA
Organism: Viscum album; assembly: GCA_963277665.1. Taxonomy (NCBI): domain Eukaryota; kingdom Viridiplantae; phylum Streptophyta; class Magnoliopsida; order Santalales; family Viscaceae; genus Viscum; species Viscum album. The sequence continues at coordinate 825,849,546 of OY728123.1, forward strand.
ACACAAAAATGGATATTTTAGTCTGATTGGTTGTATTTTTTTATTTTAAATAGAAAAGTTAATTTTGACATGTTTGATTATAAATGTGATGATGAAATATTTTAAGGTAATTTTAATTATACTATATCATATATAGTTTTCTATAAAATAAATTTAATTTTTGAATAGTCGGTGTATATTAAATTTCATGAAAATAAGAATATCAATAAGAATTCATATTTAGCTAAATATGTTGAATAATTTAGGGAATAACATATTGGAGAAAAAAATGTTCAAGGAAATAATAAATCCTAGGGGAAGTAAATATCTTCTCAATATGACCTTAAATATTGAAAAACCAATTAATAAAATCCTCTTGAAAAACTCAATGGTAATGTTGATTCTATAAAACAAACCATAAAATATGTTTTAAATTATTATAAAAAATTTTCATTAGTTAAAAATTTAGTTCCAGTTTTTATTGATGTTTCATTTAATGATTCAAAATAGATTATCAATATCCAAAAATAATTAAATCAATTTGAATGAAAGAAAGTGTGTAATTTGGTTGAATTACAAAATGGTAAACAAATAACAGTAACCATGTGGATATTTCATAATACACTGGATGAAATCGGAAACATAATTTAAAATAAAGAAAGACTGAATTATCAAGATTTCTCTGAGGAAGTGGGAATTTAATTTAATGATCGTTTTTCTCATATTTCTCTGATGGAGTCAATTATACATTTATTAAAAATTGATTTTTTTCAAAATATCAAATAATTTTAAATGGTTGTAAGGAGTTCATTTTTTAAATAATAATTTCTAAAGATGTGTTTGTTTAACAAGAACTATATTTGAAAATTAAAAATTTAAAAGTTATCTATTTAATATTATTAAAGATATATATGGTCAAAATAGTGGTCCTAGAGATTAGCATGACAAACTAAACAATTTTTTATTAAAAATGAATTTACTAAATGAATGTTTTATCCTACCATGTGTATAATGAACATTTCAAATGATATTTTGATTTAACATATGTATGTTAATGATATAATATTTGGTTCAAAAAATTATTTACATTTTAGTCACTTTTCTAAATTAATAACCATTGAGTTTAACATGATTATTTACGGAGAACATAATTTTTTTGTTGGTTAAGAATTAAAAAAAAATATTGTAGTATAATAAATAAATCTATGAATGAAGAAGAAAAAATTAAAGTTTAGGCCCTGTTATGCATGTTTGTTAAGAAATTAATGAGTAAGAGTTTAAAAATGTATTTCTATAATTATGAAAAGTGTTTTAATGTTAAGTTGTATAGAGGTATGATAGGAATCCTATAATTTTTGAATAAATATAAACATGATATAATAATTTTAGTCTGATTATATGATAGATTTTAGATGAATCTTATGAAAATTCATTTCAATGATGTTAATAATGTTATTATATATATCAATGGAACTATTTTCACTAGTTTTTTTTCCTAATAGTGTTGTTTTGATATATTATCTTATTCTAATAATTAATTTCTACGTTATTGGTTTGATAGAAAAGGCATAACATGTATGTGTCATTTTATTAGAAAAAAATTATGGAGTTATAAAAAGAAAATAAGTTAAATTATCTACTGTTGAGGATTATTATGTTATTACTACAAGATTTTTCCCTCAATGTATTTGAATTTAAAAGAATTCATGTGATTATAATGTTATTTTTAATGAAATTGAATTTTTTTGTGAAAATTATAGTTTTATTTATATTTCTAAAAATACTATGCAACACTCTCATATAAATCATATAAATGTTACATTTCATTTTTTTAGGGATCATGTTAATAAAAGATACATTTTTATAGTTTTTTCCTAATTGAAAAATACTAGTGGACATATTCACTAAAGCATTAGATTTAGTAGGATTTGTGAGAATGAAATTTGAACATGGTATATTAAAAGAAAAATATTTTATTTATAATTGTTACTACATGGTAAAACTTGAATGATTTTTTTATTCAAATAATTTATTTCATGAGTACAATCATTAATTTTTAACTTTTCAGGAAAACATATCTTAATTATTTTAATATAATATATTCATTTATAAAGTGGATATTTATACATTATAAATTATTTCCACATAGTTTGTTTTTTAGATTGATTAAATTTTTTATTGTTTATGAGGGAGAATATCTACTTAATAATATTTTATGACTTTGATAAATTACCAAAAGGTGTATAATGTATTGAATATAAATAAATGTTTATATTTTACATTAGAAAATGGGATGATTTTTAGTATATTAACATGGAAAATTAATTTTTTTATTTTTTTATTTTTTTTAAATTTCACATTTATCACATTTATTATATTTAAAATTATATAAAATTTATAAATGTGTTAATTTTTTAGTGTTTTAATGTTGGTTAGAAAGTTTTAACAAATATGATGTGTTTTACCATGTGTTTTGTTTTTATTTTGTTTAACATGGTATTAAAATTTAATAACCTATATTTTTTATCATGTTTATTTGTTTTAATATATATTTTTAGAATATATATATATATATATATATATATATGAGTGTGTTTTTTGTGTTTTTAGAAATTTAGATATAGAAAAAAAATATGGTGAAGCACTTTTATCATGTCTTTTTATATAATCTACCTTTTTCAATTATAATAAAACACATATCTTTATCAGTTCGAAGTGATATTAGTTAAGCATCGTCCATATATGAATCTTTTTCACTCTTATTGTAAAAATAATCTCCATAGAAATATGATCCTATAATCTTAGTAGTTCATCATCTCCTACCATGTGATCATCGTACAACATCAATATGTCGGCTTCTTACCGTTTCATGAACGTATCAATTGGTTTATCAATAGAAGGTTTTACTTAGGGGTTCCAACAGTAATTGTATTTTTGAATATTGTTTATTGAAAAACATTAAAATGATATTTATGTAAATAATATATTTATTATGTGTTATTTTATAGTATATTTTTTATATTTCTAAAATTTAATTACTATCATATCCCCATGATATATTTTTTGTTATACTTATTTTGAAAACACTTGTTTATTCTAACAAACTTTATTGAAACTGTTTTAATGAGTTCAACTGAGGAACTAAAGAACACCAAAATTATTCTTTGAATACGTGTAATGTATTAACATGTAATGGAATAATTCAATATTTTAATATTTCTATCCATCCAATGATGATGATGAATTTTGGAAAATATTTTAAAATGAGAAATGAATGATTGAGTCAGATGAATATTGGTGGATACATTATAAATAGAGACTGAGGAATGTTGTGTGAATCATTTTAAAACATGTATAATATATGATAATATTGTATGTGATCTTCTATGGATACTATTTAATCAGTGTGATCACAAATGAACATCATCAATACTTTCATTTATACTGAAGAGATAAAAGGTCCATGAGCTACATCGACTTTCACCTATCACTTTATCTACTGATCAACATTAATTTATATTTTTCACTCAATTAGATTTTGTTTCATCTATTTGTAATTGAATAGAATCGGGTTATGAATTTATCAATCAAATGTAGGTCTGGTATCAATAATTAATCCAATAAATATGGAAGGTCCTTAAGATTTGACTCTAAAAAGATCTACGACATATTGAGATGTGACACCTGTAAAAATTCAGTTTCATTCTGTCTCTAAGAATTGTTAAATGCATGGCATGTAAACTGATTATCTTGACATTAAGATTGAGATATATTTGTGGGTTTTGATTATATCACCGAGTAGAAACTATTGTATTTTATAGTATTATAGTGATAATCTAAAATACTATAATTTTTTCAAATATTTTATTTTTGTAGCATTATTCTATAACTACCACTCAAAATTATTGATTCTTATATTAATAAAATATGAATGAATATTTGTTTTAAAATTTTAAAAGGACTATTCAAACCCCTCTAGTCTATTATTGAAAACATTCTAGGACTAATACCCTTACAGGGATTGGTATACCACCCTTTATTTATATATATACTTTTAATATCCCATATAGTACTAGAATATTATGGGAATTTAAGATCCCCTTTTAGAGATATAAATGATACAGATGTAGTTTAGGTTCATGTTTTTGAATTTATGTGCCTAATCATCGAGTTAAATTTTAATGCATTATTTTTTATTGTATTCAATCAAATTGAATTAATTTTTATCCTTGAAAATTTATTTTCTTATTATGATCATTTGAATACAGATGTTTCTCATACAATTTAGAAGATTCCAATATAAACAATGTGCAACCTAATGGTGATACCCATCTTGCATAAAATAATATATCATTTTGCTTAAGGGTAATCATGTATTTATTAGGGTAACCCCCTAAATCACATAAGGTAAACCAATGTAACAACCAAAATATTTATAAATTAAATTCCATTTTGAACTAATAAATTACTTATTATGTTATAGAAATCAAACACACTACCTTGTAGTTGGTCAAATTTAAATGATCATTAGTAATCGTTAATTTTTATAATATATTCATTTTATATTGACCGATGATATTATTATATATTAAGGGTATTTATATGGATAATTAAGAGAGACAAAATAAGCTATGACCTCATCCAGTATGATCAAAAACTATGACGCTCATTTATCAATCTATATGAAGGAGATGACATCAATGAGATTTGGAATAGGCCAAGCCAAATCATAAATTCAATAACTAAAACATGAAATAAATTGATTATTTAATTGGTTCAAACTTATTTAGATCATAACCAAAACTATGTTTTCTGAACCACCCCAAGATAGTTCCTTCATCATACACCTTATCATTAAGGTGTATAATGGTCTGATATGTGGTTGTGTATCTAGAACATTGGACTAGAAATTTTTATATTTTTTTGTAATAAAATAATTATTATGTATATCCCTTTCAATTATTACTTTATTTATACAATAATATATGTGTTTATGAAACTTATGTTTTTATGAAACCAGGATTGAATTTTTAGAGAACAATTTCTTTTAACATTCTTTTTGAAAAATCTATGAATTTTAAAAAAATATAAATTTTATATAATAATATTATTAGCTAATATTTATTTATATAGAAATGATAAAATTATTTTTCGAATTCCAATGTAATCATTATAAGGGCTATATAATAGTTATTATCATAAAAACAAGTATTTTTAAGTAAAATTTTTTTTTATTTGAAAGTGTAAATTATCAAATTTATAGAATAATTTTGATAAAATAATTATTATTTTTGAAATCTTCATGTAAAAGTTATCCAGTGCAAAATTTTTCTAAATTTTTTGATATAAGTGGATTTTTTTGTTAAAATATAAATATGTTATAAATATATGGTTTTTATTATGACATTATAATGAACCAAAAGTGATCTAATAAATGTCATAAAAATTATACCCAAACAAATATATATTTAAACATTAAAATAATATATATATGAAGTTATTTTATTAGTTTTATAAACCTCAAATGAGTCTTAAAAAACTATATTATACTTTAAGGTATTAAAATCAATTAATTTTGAATATAAATCACTTCCACATCAACCATGGGATTGTTTTCATATGTTCTGTTCTTTGACATATAAAATATTCAAAACCAGTCTTATTTGGAAGGAAAAATTTGAGAACACTATTGGATGGATTTTGGTTTTAATTAGTTTAGTATATGAAGTCCAAAATCTATGTTAGGAAATTTGTAAATAATTCCCCTCTCTTTTTCTATAAATACCCACCAAAATACCTTTCCTCTTCAATAAAATGATATTTAGTATGAATTTAATCTCCATATACCTCTCTAAAACCCTCAAATTGTGTACCAAATATCTTAATAATATCCTTATAAACTTTTAGAATCACCCTCTCAAGGTAATGGATTCTCTCCCCCTCATTACTATTAAAGATCTTTATTTGAATTGTGCCATTTTATTTCCAATTTTTCAAATTTTATCATGTTTTTACACATGACTTTTATTCATATTATGATTTAGAACAAATGAGATTCCACCTTTCGCTCTCATTAATCCCTTATATGAATATTTTTGTACACCCATTATGTCACTGAAATGACCTTGGGATTTTCCATGCCAGACATTTGTGTAGTGAATAACTATACACATTTCCAATAATTTATTTTCACCAAAATTTATCAATCCATCATTTATTTGGGACCTAAAATTATGCTATATGTAATCCTAAGCCAATGTTATTGAAAACAATACTATATTGTATGATCTTTTTGGCACATTTATGCATGTACGTGATATGAATGTGGCAAGTGGGCCAAGACTTTTATAGCCCTCCAAAGCATTGGGTAATTTTTTTATCTCATTAGATACCATGTATTATTCACATGAGGTTATCCTATGTACACTATAGTATGAATAATCGATGGTTATTCATGATTTATGGTTATGCTATCATGTTTTATATTGTTGAAACATTCCTATTTTACCATAATATTACCGTCTTATATCACGTTTTGAGGATTAAGTTTATGCTTCTCACCCTTTCAGTGTGATATTAATATACATGTTGAATAACATGTATTACTTTAATTAGGTTATTATTTTATTATTCCATTTCCAAGATTTATAGCTCACCACTTTCTTGTCTATGTACCTTTGTTATCACATGTAGTATTCGGAGATCAATGGAACATAAGGACGTGTTATGGCAGTTTGAAATACTATTTTTGTATCCCTACTTGTAGTTATCATGAGATGTATCAAATTACACACAGTAATTTGGAATTTAGATCTTTTTGGATTGTATTATGTGTATCTTCATTTAATAAATCTATAACTAATGTGTATTGAAGATATGTGGTTTCATAGTTCTTATCAGATAATGATTTAGTTATTTTTGGGAATAGGATTAGAAAACCATAGTGAAAGACAATGAGATTAAATTAAACATAGTAAAACATCTCCAAATTTTGTTATTGTATATAGTAAGTGGTTTCAATTAAAAAAATACATCTATGGATACTATATGTGGATGTGGATATAGCCTAGTAGTACCATTGGTTAATAACCCTCAAATTGGCATATTGGGTACTAACTCGAGTGTCACCTAGTGCATGATAAAGATTCATTGCAGCACACCTATTTTGACACTCCCAAAGGATATTGTTTAGTTAAATAATAAGATACTTATAAAATATCATGGATGAAAAAAATTCCAATAAACATTTATGTCAGAAAATATACCATGAGTAAATTATATTGAAACCTAGAAATTCATAGGTTACAGAATATATGTCATTAATTTGTTATCCATTGAATATTTATAGTTTCCCCTATTATGTGTTAATAGTGTGACACTCATCCCTATGATGATTGTTTATATATTAAATGATTATAAATAGAATAAAATATAAAATGGGAGGATTATCATGCATTCACGAACATAAAATTTCTTATATGATTATATTTCTATGCATTCTTTAATATCATTGATGTCGAGTAGGGCTATTCAAACACTAACTAAAATCATTGAAGTGAAGTTATCAATGAATATTTATATTTGGTAAATTATTTCATCCCATGTATAAAGCATCTCTCATATCCATACATGTAGGATTAACTTCTTATGACAATATTTGATACTCTTTTAAACAGAATTCAGTCAATTTCATTACGGATTAGTTTTTAATATATAGATCTGACATAAATTTCCAAGAGAATGAAATCACCATATACATCTTTAATCACCCATTGATTCTATATAATGGAAAATATGAGGATGATTCTACAATGGAATCATCATATAAATTATATATATTATTGCATTATGAGAAATCATATCTTTTTCAAATGACTATGAAAAAGGAAAGTATCATCTTTGATGAAATTACCATTTTAAGGGTATAGGCTGATGTGTTTCCCAATGAATTTTCTATCCTTCCTTATAGCTGAGAGGATGAGTTATCAATTGATCATATATCCATATTTTTTCCAGTATCCAAGAATCCAGGTAGAATTAATATTTCTAAATGTGAAGATATGAAGCCAAAACTACAATGGAATCTAGATAAAGGGTTTATATTGTCAAGATCATCACCATGTGGTGCACCATGTATCATCAAAGCAAATATGGTTGGGTCAAGTTTCCTCTTTATTTAGTATCTTTAGATCAACAAGATCATTATAAATATCATGTTCCCTCTATCGTAAATAGATTACTTGTTAAATTAGCTATGTGGATCCCAATACTTCTCTATGGTGTATATTTATATGGTAAGTTATCCAGTAATTTTGAAGAATGAGGATATCCATAAGTCTAATATCGATACAAGGTAAAGGAACTATGATTTCATAATTATTCCATTTTGACTGAACAAAACACAAACCATGTTCATGGACAAATTGAATAGAGTTTTTATGGATTAACATAGAATATTTATCACAGTTTTTATAGATGATACTTATATTACATCCAAAATCAAGGACATACATGTGGATTATTTTAATGATGAACATAAGACTATATAAAATAAAGATATATTTTATAATTATAGTAATTGTGAATTTGGGATGGTTGTTAGCACCAGAAAAGGGATGCATATGGATCCTTAAAAAATTGATGAAATTAGAGGATATCATACAAAAACATATATCACTGGGATATGTATATTCATTTTATTATATGGGAAATATAATATATTTTCACAAACTTGTAATGCTTTTAAATAATAATAACCATTCTAAATTGTAATGTATTAAAATATTTCTAGAATGATAAATTTGAGGAGAGATTTGAAGAGTTAAATATTTGGGTAATCACTAATCATGGGATCATATTACCCAATATTAGGAAATGATTTTTGATCTACAGTGATGAGTCCAAATTTTATTTGGGTTGTGTACTCAGGAAAGATTAAAATGTGATAGTGTATGTCTCTACCTAGTTAAATATCAATGAGAAGAACTAACTAACATGTGATCTAGAGTTGTCTCCAATGATATTAACAATTAATATTTGGTGAAATTATGTCTTTGGGGAAATGTGAGACATGTATACGGATCATAAAATCATCAAGTATACATTCACACAAAAGTATCATAGTATACACCAATGATGGTGGTTATATCTAATAATGTATTATGAATGATTGATCCATTACCATGATGGGAAGTAAAATAATTTAGTAGTTTATTTGAGTATAAAGGATACTACAACCCAATCTATGATAATTTGTAAATGAGACCAAATATAATTAGACATATAAAAGGATATTTATCCTTCCTTTTTCAAATTACTATTCCACCATCCATTTTCAATTGTATCAAAGAGGCCAAAAAATTTAATAAGGAGATACAATGAAAGGTACAAGATATTTCAATGATAAAATTTGATTATGATAGATTTATATGGTGTGAAAGTTGGATATGTACCCCATCAAAATAAAAAAGGAATATGGAACTTATGGATGATGTGTATAGTTCATCAATATTTATTCATCTTGGAAGTACTATGATTTATAAGGACATGAAGAAAAAATTTTGATTGGGTAACATGAAGAGGGAGGTTGAATATTTTTTATCTCGATGCATCATCATCCAATATGTTAAGTCAAAAAGAATATGTTTATGATGAAACCATTTCTTATACCTGTATAGAAATGTAAAAACATATCCATCTATTTCATTATAGGTCTCCCCATGAAATATAATTGAAATAACTCCATCTGGGTGGCATTAAATCACCTTTAAAAATCAATGCATTTCATTTCTATCAATGGAGATTTATCCCTTAATAAAATTTCAAATATATATGTGGGATGTGGTAAGACTTCATGGAGTTCCACTCTGTATTGTATCTTATCATGATATGAGCTTTATCACGAGTTTTTAGAGAACCATTTGAAAACCATTAGATATAAACTTGAGTTTTAGTACTAATTATCAACCCCAAAAGGAAGTTCATTATGAGAGAACTATAAGAACTGTATAGGATAGGTTTAGATAATGTTCAATAGATTTAAATGGTTATATGGATCAATGCCTTCCCTAGTGGGGTTATCATATAAAAACAGTTTCCATTCTAGCATTAATATGTATCCTTTTAAATCTCTATATGGGAAAGGTGACAGAATCAATCATGTTGGGAAAACGTTGGAGGTAGGAGAGTAATGTGACTTTATCTTATCTGTGAGATGATGGAGAGGGTTCAAATAATTAAACATCACATGAAATCTATATAATGATGATAGAAAATCTATGAAGACAATCATCGATGGGACAAAGAGTTTGAGATGGAGATAAGGTGTTCATTTATAAATCAATGTAGATGAAATTTAGGATATTTCATATGAATATAAATACTAGTCCCAGATAGATCATCCTGGTCATGACCTAACGCATTGGGGTCTGACTCATGACAACCATATGCCCGCCTCTAGAAGGCCAGGGGCTGGAGACCATCATCGAGTAGGAATATCAAAAAATAGTTGGCATTAGCCTACTGTTCTTGTACACATGACCACATCTCTGATGATATATAATGCTAATATTCATAACAATTGGAAAAAATAAAATCATACATCTATAATCCCAAATCAAGAGGATGATATTAAAGTACAAAATTTTTAAAAAATTGTTCCTAATAAAATCCCCACCAAAACTATAATGAGTCTATCCTACTCCAAAGGTGAGGTTTACTGTTAAATGACAACTACTATGAAACACCTTAGTGAGATAATGTCAATGTTTTCTCCACCATATGAACATCCTCCCGAGACATTATCAAAAGTTTTTTTGTCTATAGAAGACATGTCACATGTGGTCAAAGCCCATGGATGGCTAAGTATAACAATACCTGGTATAACAGCCCAAAAATATGATACACAATTATCCAAGTATAGTTATTTAAATAAAATTATATTTCAATCCATATATATCATAAACACTGATATATACTCTATAACGACACCAAACCACTAGTAATTCATAACCAACATCCATCCGTTATATTTTTCTAAAAGAAAATATTATCTAGGTAGAATAAACTCCATGATCCATGCCATCATTAGATACAATCATCCAAGAGGTCAATATCATTGGGTCTAACTAGTGAAAGATCATTGGTCAATGAACACCCTGAAACTCAGATCGGGAGTCATGCCTAGAACCATGGGTGGACACCAAGGACCCAATCTGGATCAACCCAATATGTAGTGGATCATTTTCTAATCATACCAGGAACCCTAATGATACATCCTTTTTATATGGAAAATTGAATCCTAGATCAATGATTTTATGCCGATTCAACAAACCCCGCCTAAGGTATAAAGATGATAGAGTATCACACATCAGTCCTATAGAGGTAAACCATTAACCCTTTATAAGTCTCATCCTATAGTGGGGATCGCAATCCTGTGATTTGGTTGAAATACTTCATTACACCCTTCAGGGAAGGGACCATGGGGACACACTCCACCAAGATAGTTCTAGAATGAATATATGAAAATATTCAAACACTCATTAAGGGGTTACAAGGTGTGTATTTGGGGTATACGGCATGTCTGACTATTGTATAGTCTTCCCATGTGGTAAATCCTCCCAATACAACTAAATCTCTGAATAAATAGTGTTTAGGTAATATACATGGCATGTAGAGTTCACCAAGAATATTTTTGTCTATCATTGGCCATGTCCATGAACTGATGTCTTTGTCCATGAACCATCCCATGTACACCTTGTTGTGTCTGTGCCTAGGTACTCAATGTGCCATTGGTCATATTCATTTTTTCTCTGTATATGTACATTGTAAATTACATGCTGAGAAATCATAAATGGGTCACAAACCATTTGTTATAGGTTACACATAGTGTGATAGGGGCACATGTTGTTTGATACAAAACTTCATCCTATAACCCTATCAACTGCTGAGGGGGGGGGGAGGGCACATGGTGTTTAACACCGGATTAACCACTGTGTAACCTGAGATTCTCTAGATACCATGAATTCCCCTCTATGATTATTCCACATTGATAGAATTACCACTATTACCATAAAAACATTAATCTGGGGTCATCTAAGCCCCTCTGCAATTGGTAGTCGACGTCTAGGTTCAGTTATGATTGGAAAAATAAAATATCAAGGAAATAGTTGTTGAACAATGTGTTTGTTAGGAAGAACGAAGTACTCTCGATTCAGTCTCATTCTTCCTTGATCAAGGTATCATTGTGGTTGATTCTCAAACCACAACCATCGTCATGTGTTTTAGCCATGGTTTCAATCAATTTCAATGAATACCAATCAAACAATGATAAGATATCATGAAATAGTCCAACCATTAGGAAAATAAAATAAAAATGATGATCAAATGAATAGATAGTGGAGGAAACTATAATCTATAAAATGTGAGAAATAAGCCTCAACATTTTTTCATTCATCCTACATTATTTATCAGGGAATAAGTTGAACAACGAGGAGTAAATCATAATGAAAAATTGAAAAATTCCATAAATTTAAATCTATCATCACTACACATATCAATTTTGTTCATGGAATTGATCCACATTCTTCTGGGAATAAAGAGTGGGATGGAAAATACAAATCAAAATGCTACATGGAGTTTGGATCGATTGTTAATAAATAGTGGTGTTTTATTTCCATCATTGAGGAGATCCATGATCTTGTTTGGCATAATGATCCATGATATAGTCTATATTCATCATCTATTTCCATGAAGTCACACCTCTAATAGTCTCTAGATCTCCATGTGTTTGGGTTCAACCCTGTTCCAAAATCAATTACTATAAATTTATTTTAAAAAATATTTTCAAAATCAAATAATATATACTAATACCTTTAATAAAATTATTTTATTATTTATGGGCCTCTGAATAATTTTACTCAAAATAACCACTATGAAAACATTTATGTCCTACATAGGGTAAAATTAGCATTCTATACTAAATGGTTCACTATGATTTCAAATACAAGCTCTTATTTGGGTGTTTTTCAACATTTTATGGAAAAATGTACATTCTATCCAATTTATATATTTCAAACATTTATTCTAGGCACACCAATCATTAAATTCACATGATCTATCATTCCTTATATTTTAAATAATAATTATAATATTCAAAAATAATTCATGGAAAACTGGGTGATTACATTCTCTCCGCATTAGGGATTTTACTTCCAAAAAGTGAAAAAACACTAAACAGATGAGGGTAATAGGCTCAAATATAAGTATCCACCTCCCATGTGATATTATAACGATTATCATGATGACATCAGGAAATAACTAGGGGAATCAATCAACCATGAATGATCCCCTCATGATAATCCTCGATCTCTATTGATTACCCTACAATGGTGACCCATCAATGATTTACAAAACTGACCAATCGATATCATGTGATGGGAAATACATGTACCTCCTCAGCTGTGAAATGTGGAAGACATCATGTACCCAATCCAACTGCGGTAGTAGATCTAAGTGGTACACCACCTAACCAACTCTACATAGTATCTGGAAAGAAACAATGAATCTTATATATGACGTTCCATCGAAGAAGAAACTCCTTAATCCATGTCATGAAGAGACCCCCAGGAACACATGGTCTCACAAATAAAACTCTAGAGGTCTCCATTGTAGTTTCAAATATGAATTTTAACAAACTCTTTATAGTATTCATCCACTCCTAGATGATCTGCACCTTCTTTGTAGAAACTCAAACAAACTTATATACCTATGATTACTGACTGGTCTAGACTAGTCCAAAATTGTAATGAATTAGAGGGTTACATGTATAAAGCCTCCAATTGTGCAATAATAATAATGGAATAATATCAATTGTTTTATGTGAAATCCACCAAGGTTATATTCTCCTACAAACTATTACAAAAGTCAATCTTGCAATATCACATCACGTTCTCTATGAACTGAATATCCCAATATGTCTGATCAATAGTTTAGGGGTGAAATGTTGTGATCAGGAGTAACTAAGTCCCCATGCCTCATATAATAATGTTCAAAATCATGATGTGAAGTGAGTGTTAAGGTTTAAAATGTTCACTAAGGGAACTGCATGGAGTCAGACTCTCTCTTGCACATAGTGGCATTACAATGTCACTAATGAACTCCACTATTGGATAACTAAAATTTGGGATGACATGGTGATTTAGTCTCCGATCACCTAGACAGAATTATTTCACCATTATTTATTTTGTATCCCCATAAAAAATTATTTATATCCAATATCACTGCTACTCTATAACCTCAAGGGGTTATGATTAACCTTGTGAAACTAGATGCTCAGATGTCACCTACTGACAAGTGAGGCATTAAGAGATGAAATATAAAACTCCCCTCTTCATGGATGGAAAGGAAAAATGAAATTTATGGTATTGATGCATATTTTCCTCTCCTAGAAGTACTGAAAATGGTTATGTATGATAATATCACATCACCTCCTCCCGTGACATCAAAGGAACAATCTCTCATCCTCTGAATATGATATTGTTCTCCCGAACTTCTTAATATCCATTAGGAGCATGTCTAGATGATATATGAGTACATAAGGTCTCATAGTTGACATATATTTACGGATCATCTCTAACATGTTGTAAAATTAGTTCAGTGATTACCATAAACCGAATATATGATATATTATCCATTCCTACAAAGAGAAATTAAAAATTTTCCAACTGCTCTGACTCCTCGGTTAATAAGTGATAACAAGATATCCAACAGAGAGAATATTCCACAATGTGACCTTTACCAAAATTATAAACAATATGAAATTAATATTCTTGGATGAACACTATCAATATATTATTTCTCATGTTAAGATCCTTCTAGGGGACGAAATACTTGAGAAAATTCTGGTCAGAGTAGATGATAAACTACTCACTACTCAGGTAGTGTCAGTACATATTCAATATGAAGACTACCAGTGCTACCAAAATATCATGCATGGTATATTTATTCTCATGTGGTCTCAACTAACATGAAACATAGGAAGTCTCTACCTGACTCTACATAATAACACAATCTAGTTCGGTCCCTGATGAATTGTAGAACACTACGTACTTAACACCCTCCTCGGTAAATATCAATATGGTTGGGGTTTTCAACCTCTGCCAACTCTTTAAGTATCTTCTATCTAGTTTTCATCCACAAGAATGGTTTCCCCTTTTAATTCAAATCTTCAATGGGTGATTCGAATCTAGAGAAATCATGTATAATCCTCTCATACTTCCCAGCCAACCCAAGGGAACATCATACCTTGGTAGTATTCTTGAGTGGTTCCAAAACAAGAATTGCCTCAAACATATCCAGATCGACTTTTAAACCAACCCCATAGATGACATGTCCAAAACAGTGAACCTCAATAATCTATAAATAACACATAATGGGAATCCCATAAATCTGGTTTTCTCATTGTGTGTTCAAGACCACTCTTAAGGGTCTCACATTCTCCTCCTTGAATGTCAACTACACATGGATGTAATTGAAGAAAACCAATATGAACTAGTCTAAAAAGGGTTGGAAGATCCGGTTTATGAGTATCATGAACACTACTAGGAATTTATCACACCAGATAGCCTCACCAAGTAAACATAGTGACCATAGTGACATCTGAATGCCATCTTCTATATATCCTCTTCTCGTACTCAGAATTGATGATAGCTTAATATGGGGTAATCCTTCGAATGCCATAATTTTCCTATCAAATTATCAATAAGGAAATAGATCCCTAGTTTTGGATACTAGTTATTCATAGTCACCTTGTTTAAAAATTGGTAGTTCACACAAAACCTCATGCTTCCATATGAATCCTTGGAGAACCACATTGGGGCTACACATGGGAAAACACAAGGTCATACAAAGACCTTCTCATGAATGTCCTTCAACTACAACCTCTCAACACAATGATCTGAGGGAGACATATGATACATTAGTGATGATATCATAGTCATCTCTGGGTTTATGTCAATGGAAATTTATATATTTTGATGGAGTGGTAGACCTTGTATGTCTTCAAGAAATACATCCTCATACTCTTCCAACATGCCTAGGAACTAAAACATCATAGCATACACTAATCCAAGTGTCATAACAGAACAGTGATGGGTAATTGGATTCACTCTCATATTTATGAGCTCATCCTACTCTGTTAAGGTATCCTTTTCACCAACAAAGAAAAAACGCATCCCATCATAGTGGGCACACCACATCCTCCTCCTAAAATAGTATATTGAGGCATCAAGTATAGATATCCATTACATAAAAAAGATAATGTTATAAGACCTCATCATTAATACAAATAGATTCCATAAAAATCCCTCGCCTACATGTGATAGATAACACTATTGATAGAAGTGTGCAATTACTGATTCACCACCTGTTAGAGTATCCAATTATAAGGTTCAAGCCAATTGCTCAATGAGAATCACTGAGTCTCAAACTAGAGAAATGTAAAGGATGTAATGAATCAAACCTTTGTCAATTAGTACTCAAGAAAAAATAGAAATGGCATAGATCGTACCTTGTATCATCCTTAGATCCTTGGGATCTATTCCTCCATAATCTACATTTAATCTTGTTCCTAAAAACTAACTCACTATGCCTAGATGGACCACCGTGGGGTGGTGGTGGTAATAGGTCATACCTTCAACCACCTCTTACTAGTCTTCCATCTCCTATGCGGCGTTGTTTCTATACAGATCACCCTTCTCATGCCTCTATCTCTATTTTGGTGTTCCCACGACTATTTATAGATCAGATGTATGAAGAGTCAGAAAATTCCAATCAAGATGTCCCCAACAACCACATGGAAAACATCACCTCTCCCTTGGTTTATTTGAGACATATTGAGAACCCTATGTCATAAAATCATCTCCTAATGTGTATGAAATTCTTGGACACCTATGACTACAATCAGATGCTAGTTTCTAAGGTCTCAGCTCCAGGGTTCCCATTAACAGTACTTGTTGTCGGTGTCTACTATTATAGGAAGCTCTCCACCACCAAGGCTCACTCACGCACTCTCTCATTGGTGGGAATTCAATGATATATCACTAATTATATGATATCTAAATTAAATAACAAATAAAAGGTATTTAATCTAAATCATTGATCTCACACCATATCTATGGATTAATGCAACAGATTAGTAAACCTCACTAAGTACTCCACCCTTATCAAAAAGGCCACTTATAGATGTATAAGATCATGTTTGTGTAGAGATCACAACATAGATGGACTGAATTCCTCCCCAAATAGGAACTTAATGACTAACTATAATATAGAAATATCTTCAGGTGACTAGATCACTATGCTTCATGATCACCCTAGAAGTCCTTGAAGAAAAAGCACCTTGAGGACCGTCATATGATATAAAGTAATCCTTATATGGTGAAAACATGGTTAACTTCCTCAGTATTTTTCTCAACTACCTAGGACATTGAATTGCCCCAAAACCTAGAAGGGAACTACATGTGTAACTAGTGAAACACACTCTTCCTCTGTAAATACCTTATTGGGACTACCAATGATAACTTCTCCCCAATGGGTGTTGGTATATCTGGTAAAACACCATGATTTTTTATCAGTAGTACATGCCTATGTTATAAAGACTCAACACTTGTAGGATAATCATCATGATAATGTAGTGTAATCCTGAAATGATGTTTCTTGTGGAGGCATCTTGAAATAAAAAATGATGTACGCTTGTCAAAATAGTATATCTATGGAGATAACTTAAGAAGGAACTGAAAAAAATCAAACCATTCTAATAGGATCCATGTACCAAAATTATCATTGAAGCCAATGTCAATATGTATCGAGTTCAAAGGTAGGTGATTAGAGTCATGGTTGTAGGTATTTGCAAGTTGTGACACTAATATAGGATTCCATGGCTTGAATTCCTAAATCGCTACACTAAAATTTGATTTCCCAAACCAATCTCATAGACTCCCGTACAAATGTAGAACTAACTGATTTTCTACCACTCTCTCATGATCCAACCTGTTGAGGTCTGACACAGGACTACCCTATTCCCTCACCCAACATGTCATGGGCTTTCCACTAGCACCGAGTAGGAATATCATACATATGGGAGGCTTTATTCTGATGTACCTTTACACATGCACACATATCCAAGCATACACAATGCTAAAATGTAAAACAACTAAAACAAATGAATTCATATATCTATAATCTGACAAGAAAGAGAAATTAGGGGGCCAAATACAGGCCCAAACAAAACTATAAGGTGTCCAACCTACTCCGAGGGTGAGGAATGAAGTGAAATGAAATATCCTAAGAAACACCTCGATATGAAAATCTCATGATATACTCCACTAGCTCCATGTCCTTCAGGGAAACCATAAAAAGGGTTGTTGTCTGCATAATAAATGACATGTCAGGGAAATCCCAGAAATGGGTGTGTATAATAATACCCATTATGATACCAATAAAAGAATAAATCCAGATAAAAAAATTATATTTATCATAATAGTGTAATAAATCAATCAATTTATCATAGAAACACCTAGATATAATCTGGAAATACACCACGCCACCTAGAGGTCATTACAATCTTCTAACCACTTTATTATTCTCTATGAAATGATTTTTATAGGAAAATATACACCATTAGACATGATATCTCCAAATAAACTCATCCAACATGTTATAAAAACTAGGTCCTACACAAAAATTCATAGTAGTCCAAGAATACCAACATACACATATATGGGGTCATTCCCATAAATAATAGGGGTCGTAAGAACCCAATCAAGATTTACCAATAATATAGGGGGTCATAATATAATGATACCATGAACTCTACTCATATAGCCTGATAAATGGAGGATTAAATACTACCCAAGGAGCTCACAACAATTCCACAAACCCCACATATTTTATAAATGTGTTGAGGATCACACAACAGTCTCACGGAGGGACACTACAAACACTATCTGGGATTTGTTCTCAAGAGGGGATCATAATAATGTTATGTATATGAAATGTTTCATTGAATCCTCATGGTAATGGAACAATGGAACATACTAAACCAGTATTTCTCTAGACTAAATAAACAAATTGTTAAAAACACTCTTTAAGGGGGTAAATGAAGATCATTGGGGGTACATAATGATTCCAGCTATCCCCAATTATTCCCTTGTTGTAAATCCTTACAAGACAAGTAAATAACAAAATATAAGGTGTTTATGGGAGGTGAATATCATGTATATATATCATGAATCATTCCCATGATCCACTAGACATGTCCTTGTATCGGTTTTTTTGTCCATGTACTGTCCAATGCACCCCTTGTTGTGTCCATGACTAGGTACCCCATGTGCCATGGGTAGTGTACATTTTGGATATGTATTTGTACATTACAAATTACACACTAAGCCACCCAGAATGGTCCCAGTACATGTGATAGTGGTTATAAACCATGTGGTCTTTAACATCATATTGTAACCCTATCCACCACTAAGAGGGTCTCAAACTGTATATAATTCTAGATTACATATCGTGTAACCCTAGATTTTCTAGTCCCTATGGATTATCCTCCACTATAATCTCCACATTAATGGAAGAAACAATCTCACTGGGAAAAATAGATATGTGGTCTGATGAGCCTTTCTATATTCACAAGATGGTATCTCTATTTAGATCTACTTGAAAAATCCTTCTTTGATCCATCTATCACCACAACGTGTGTCACTCTGGAAGAATTAATAACACTTTATTAAATATTTTTCTCCCTCAATCTATCCACATTCTTCGTTGATTCTGGATCCAAAACATCCATCACATTTTGTACTCATAGTATTGATTGGTTTTTCAGAATAATTTTCAAACAATGATCGGATACTCGGTAATGATTGATCTATTTCCCAATGAAAACACAAAAAATGATTGAATGAATAAACATGCTAGGAAACTGTAAGCAAAAAAATGTGAGGAAAGAACCCTTACCTTTATTCAGTTTTCCTACATTCACTATCATAGAAGAATATGAATAAATAGGAATAAATCATAATGAATAATTACAAAATTCCATCAATTTAAATTTACCGACGATGTGCGTATCAACTTATTTCAGGGAATTGATCTGCATTTATATGGGATTAAAAAATATTAAATAAAACAATAATCAACATCCTACATATATTTTGGTTCAATTTTTTTAAGAATAAATTTTTTTTGTAATCTTCATTGACGAGATACACAAACTCCATTGGTGTAAAGATCCCTGATTCAATCCAGATCTATCATCGATTTCTAAGAAAGTTCACATTTAGTGGTCTCTAGGTCTCTATTGTTTAGTGCGCATAAATGGGAAAAAACCTATAAGAATGTATTTATAAACAAATAGCTAATATAAATCAAATAAATTAACACTTTTAATTAACTTATTTTATTATTTACACGTTCTTAATTAATTTTTCACAAATGGAAAGTGTTGAATATGTTTATGTGTTGCCTTTCTTAAAACCTACATTATAAACTCAATATTTCTCTTATATATCTAATTTGGGACCATGTTCTATATTTATTCCACTTTTTTAGGAAAATTGGGCACCCTATTCTGTTTAATATATTTAATATATTTCAAAAATTTATTCTCCGCACACTGAGCCTTAGAATCACACAACGTCTCAGTGCCTGGTCTAGAAAATAATCCATATAATATCCAAAAATAATAAATGGAAAATATATTTCCATTGAGATCCTTGATCGGTCAATGTTGTGTTATATCAACAAGCACTCCCAGTAAAACAATCCCAGGTACATGGTTTGTTAGTTATATCCCTATTGAGGAAGTATATATCGGACCCCTCACGTATAATGAATACGGATGTGGTACTCTTTAACAATGATTTTCATACATGGATCAGTTTATTAAGATAATAGATCATAGAGACAAATGTCTACTAGAATTGGGAACTAATCTGGTCAATGTGATTTCATAGATCCACATGTTTGAGAATGAACATGGGAACTAGAAGAGGAGATGAAACCAAAGCACCTTCATAAGTCTTAGCGTAGAAAATGAAATATTAAGGGAAATTTTATTGAAGGTGGTATGAATTTAATGTCCCAAACTTTTATAAATGAATTTTTTTTAATAAATAAACACATTTTAATGGTATAGAAAACACATGCACTAGTTTTGTTATTTTGGACTACTATAAAATATATTCATTATAATTTAGAATACCACTAATAATCATAACCATTAATAATACAGCTTTAGTATAGGGACCATTAATATTAGAATATATTAAGGGTTGTGATAAAGTATAATTGAATAAGATGAAAAATGAGATGGCCTTAACCAGTAAGATTATACACCATAAAGCCAATTAATCAGTGCTTCCAAGTGATATATAATCACTAATATTTTACCTTGACAAATACCTACCTGAAATTCAACAAGTAAAATAAGGAAAAACCAATATATGGGGGAATATTTAGTATAATGTGCAGTTTTCCCAAATCAAGTTCCCCAAACCACCCCAAGATAGTTCCACAGCCGCACACATTATCCTTATAAAGTACATTGGTATAATTGGGGGTAATGTATTTAGACACAATGTAGTATATATTTTTATATTTTATTTTAAATAAAATAATGATTAATTTATTATATTTTAATTATTAATTTAAATATAAAATTATATGTAATTATTTGAAAATTTTATCTTGAAGAAAGAAAAATTGCATTTTTCAGAAAATATATGATTAAAACAATATTTTTAAAAATTTATGATTTTTTAAATAAATATTTCTTCCATTAAATATTATTATTAAATAATGTTTATTAGCTTAAAATTATAATATAATTTTATTAATTCTAATGTTTTGACAACCCAAAATTTTAAAATATGAATATCATATTTGATATCTTATATGGCACACAACCTCCATCACAGAAAGGAAAATAACAACCCATGATATTATGATATATTGAAAATTTAAAAAATCAATATATTATATAAATTTAAAATAATGCCACAAAATTTTTTAGCATGATCAATTTTTAATATCATTTTTATCTTGTGTTACATGAAACAATGAGTTTCTTCGATAGCTTATATTACACATAAGACTGAGTTTTACTGAATACAAATAATATTTTTATTTAAAAGGAAATTATATCCTAGAAATTAATTTGATGGTTATGAATAGAATTTTATAAATTATAAAAATATATTCTTCAATTAATTGGTTAAAAATTAATTATAAATAAATATAATAACCAATTGAATATAAATGAATTGTTTTTATAATAATCTATTTTTATACACCAAAGGCATTTTGTACAGTTAAATTAAATTAATTAAAATTTGTTCAATATCTTAATGAAATTTATATATTATATACTCAAAAAATTTATTTGACATTCAACCAATATATTTCATAGGAATTGGTTAATAAGAAATCCAACTTTACGCATAAAAAGATATATTTTTGTAAAAATAGGTTTCCAACCTTTTAATGAGGAACATTTATTTAAACTAAGCATTCATACTTTTATAATTTTTTTGACAAAACATCATGTTTTAAATGATAATTTCAAATTTATATTTGACTAAATTTTCTGTATTATTATTTGTTGTTTCATTTTTTCAATTATTATTTAAAAATATTCATTTTTAATTGAAATCTATCATTTTGTCAAATTTAATTATATAGATAAATTATATTTTAAATTGGTTTTAAAGTAAAATTAGGCCAATATTAAAATTATTAATTAAATTTAGGTAATTTTAATCATTTATAAATTGAATATAGATATAAAAAATTCATAACATTGTAATAGTTTCACTTTAAAAACTCTCTTTCTCATTTTGTCTGCTAGATTTATTTTTAATTAAATTCTGAATCATAAATATATTGAATTAGGAGAAATGGATTAAATATATTAAATAATAATAATTTATATTATCTAATAATTAAAAATAATTTTTTTACCAATATGGTTAGTGAATATAGTTAAAATTGATTAACGTGATGAAGGTTAATATATGAATTTGTGCATTACATGTATTTGTATTAAGATTTATTTTACTCACACGCTGGATTTTTATTTAATGAAAAATAATTTATATTTAGAATTAGTGTGTCTAAATTATCTAATAAGTCTATTGATAATTGTATTGTTAGTGGATAAATTACATAGATAAATAAAAAGATACAAGTTGCCTTGGTAAAAATATTAAGATAAAATTGAGTAAACTTAATGTCTAAGTAATAACATGATAAAAATGTCTTAATTTGGTACAATGGAGGTATTTTACAACCAATTAATCAATATACAACATTATTGTTCAATTAGAGCGGTGCATAAGTTAAGGGCGACCTCCCAATAGTGAATACTTTTTCATATATACAAGAATTTTACTCCTAATCCATTATAAAAGGATGTTCACTATCCTCAATTCTTCACACCCATCAAGACATTTGGCACAAACATACCATAGAAAAATCACTTCTCATCCACCATGTTCTCATTTTATAAGACAAGATTTTTTTCATAAATCCCACATAGGAAGGAATTTGGTGAAAACCAAAAATAGATACAAAAACGAAGGATAAATCACATATGACCAAAAGGAAAGCGTAAGGTAAGGATTTCCCATATCAGTTTTACTTCAGTCATAAAGATGTTATATTCACCACTTATTTATTTTTCTAGTATATATAATGTCATTTATTTTTGATATATCACGAATTCATTTATTATCTTGATATTTAATGTTTAATTTTATTTTATTTCTTTTAAGGGACTCTCAATATAAAATTTTCAAGAGTAGTAAGAGTTTAGTTTAAAATATTGTCATTATTCAAGATGGATTATGTCAATATATCCCTTGGAAATATTATATGATATTTCTATCGTTAAATAATATTATTTTCTTCTCTTGTGGCTATTCATTACAATATCAATAAATATATCTATTTCTTTTACTCTTTGGTACATCAAATGTTTTATAAAATGTTTTCAAGAAAATAAAACTTCACATCTCTTTTTAGTTTGGAAATAAATTTTCTCCAATATAATATTTTCTAAATATTTTTTCAGAAATGTTTTATCTTTTTCAAAAATATTTTTGAAATTCAATTTCAACAAATTTTACTCTTAAAAAAATTATAATGGATTTTTAATGAAATGGATTTACATTATGTTTCTCAAAATGAAATGGTTTTCTTCCTCGAACAATATTTTCAATGTTCTTTTTCTGGAATTTATATTCATTATCGATAAAAAACATTTATTATTACTCTAATGGGTATATATTGTATTGATACAATGCATTGCCTTCATATGGATGGATTATGATAAGTTTGATTGTGGTTGTTTTATTTTGATACCATTTTACATATTACTCTAAGTGGATTATGGTCATGTTTACTAATTAGGGAAGTATTCAAATTTCATATACTATAATTTCAATATGAATTCTTATTTTGTAAATGTTTTACAAATTTCATTTGTATAATACAATGAAAATTTAATGTTTAGGATGGGGTCCTTTATATCCCATTGATGCATCGATAGGTTTAATGAGAAAAATAGATATCCTTTTGGATAAGGCATTGCCCATTTATTAGATTCATGGTATGAAACATTGAAAATATTATTTTATTGGTGTGAACCACTGACAGTATTTGCTTATTGGAATAAATAATTGAAAATTTTTGATTCTTCTCATGAATCCTTTACTATATTTGATATTTAGAAACAATTTCATGAGGTTATGTTGTAGATATACATTGTTATTCATTCCATCATTACAAATTAAGTTATCGGCATTCCAAGTGATTATTAAATTATTTAGAATATACATGATTGTGTTTCATACATATGGAAATATTTATATGCAATTATTTGAACAAAAATCACCCCTTCTATATTATCCTCAAGATATTGATTAAATAGAATAATTTTTATTAGCTTACCTTTCTATATTGATAATTCTTTTATCCACATAAACATTAAAAAAATTTATTACCATATCACATTTAAGGAATAAGTGGGAAAACAAACATGAAATATCTTAATACAGTAAACATGTAAGAAACTCACAAAATCTGTACAAATAAAATTAAGGATAATCTAATTAATCATCCTATATAATCCCCATTTGAGTGAGGTTATATGTATCCCCGTGTTTTTCTTAATTACAACATAAAAGTGTATCTACATGTGGTTTTTAAGTCTTGATATATTCACCTAAGTTAATTTTTCACTCATTGATCTTGTTTCCTAATATCATATCTTGTTTGTTGATCTATTAAAATTGATCTACATTAAGAAAAACTCAGATTGATCTCTCATTTATTGTATCTACATCAGACATTGAAACATTGACATTGAAATATTCATCTAATATATCTTCCTTTTTGTTGAGAAAAAGAAAATGACCTACATTCAAATCACTTTGAGGTGTTAATAAACCCCCTAAATTACCACATTTATGAACCTCATCTCGGTCTTCTATAGTCTCCCCCAATTTTATCTTTAATTTTATAGATGAAATGGTTACCATAAGCTTCATAATATTAGACTATTATTTGAATATCCTTTTTTGTTTATTTTTATTTACCATAATGTTTCTAGGAACAATGACTTGTTTTCCATTCCTCAAGTCACTCCTGAATGTCATCATTATGTGGTGATATTGTTCCCAATCCAATGCATATTTGGAGTCTGAATCATTATTGGTAAACGGGTGTTGAAAATCATATACCAAAACATTGAGGGAACTTTTTCTCCCTTTAATGGAGAATCCATATAGATCCTTTTGTAATAAATTAATTCCCATACTTATTTATCTATCATTCCCTTGATTTAATCTCCTAACATATAGAATCTATTATAAACATCTACTCTAAATATCACCTTATTATTGGAACCAAAAATTATCAATATTTCCATGTTTTCTAAGGACATACAACTAACACTCCACAAAGAATTAGAAGTATAATTCAGACATAAGACTTTAGATAACTCTTCTTGTGGGTCTCCAGTAATATAGGAATCCACAATGACGGATCGTGTCTTATTTCTTGGAGTCTGAAACAATACCACTACCATGGAGGATGCACAAGCCTCATATTCCCTTAGGTTGTGATCATATATCTCAATACCTTTCTGGCCAATTCCCTACACCATTTGAGCATTAGAGGTGGCCACGTCAAAAATATGGAAATCCAACCATTCCCCATTTACATTGTTTTCATCCTTAAATGTTCCATTATGATCTAGTATATAATTGATCTTAGCAGGGATATCATCCCTTGATGACTTGTTGTCCACATGTGAACCAACGGACATGGCCTCTAGACAACTAGAAAGATTAAATTGGGTATTTTGCTTCAAATCAACATTGGGAATATGTAGAAAATGATTTACTCTACAATCTAGTCCTATGTCCATATATTGGTAATTTGGACATACATTCATGCATAAAAGTCATGAAATCATGCCCCACCACCTACATAATTAACATAAGGACACCAAGGATTCATAGAAGACCTCCTACTTCCAACATAGTTAACTTTATACATCAATACATATGAACACCAATGGATCCGTTGATACATGAACATTAACACAAATTTGAGGAGAGATGGGGTGTCATTGTGATTAAGTGAGAATATTTGAACATAGGAATCGACCCACCATGTAACTAATCATCTTTATAATTTCTATATTTTGAAATGGAAGAGAAATCCTTGGTTTAGATCTCCATATCACAGTGGATGGGGTCTTTCTTTATGTGAATGTCAAACATTTAACAAAATAGAGAGAACTAGACACCAAAAAAAGTATTTTTTTTATTCATATGTGTTGATATGCCATGTGGGATAGTGTAATTATCAATGAAAATTATCAGTGTATTTTATGTTTGAAAAGTTAATTTAAATTACATTTTTTATCTAATTTACCTAGAAAAAAAATATATGGTCATTTAAGGTGAGATTCCTTGTATGTTATGACAATGTAAGTATTTATGGAACTAACTCTAGGGTACTAGGGTTTCTGTCTCAATAGTTTATATCACATCTAGTTTAATATAATCCATGATAACGAGATTTATGAAAACATATAGTATGTAACATAACCCTATGATAGAATTTGTGGATAAGTATAGAAAAACATCTTAATGTTTTGGTCAGGAAGATATCATTTGTGTTCCTTGTAATACATCCCTTTATAGATACTACATGTGGGTGTGGTTATAGTACCAATGTACCTAGGGGTAATAACTCTGAGAATGCATTGTCATGCAAGACTACAACATAACTTCATAAAAACATAATGGGCCTTACTATGCACCTATTTTGACACTCCTAATGGATATGCTTAGAATAATTAACATTTTCAATTCAACCTATAATGAAGGATTCAAATATAAAATGAAAACTATTGTCCTAAGATAATACCTATACCAAGGAATAACAAATGTTTCAATAAATCAAATAATGGTATTGGATTCAAAAAATATATTGTATAACTATTTTGAAAAATGAAATTTAGGTTATATGAATAATGAAATATATTAATATTATGTAGAACATATGTATTAATTCACATAATAGTTATTAATTGTCTAATGAGATTATTTTATTATGATTGATCATTAGTTTTAGGTCCTAAACATCTCTTTTTGGGTTTTATGTCATGGGAGTCTACCAATATAATGGACATTTTTGAGAAATTTATGGAAAGTGTATATTTTTTTGGAAAAGATATTTTATAGAATACTTCCTTTATATTTTATAGACATATGTTTAATGGTGTTTATATTGAATATCATTGATATGATCAATAATTATATTAGTCAAATGGGGTTATTAGACATTGCAAAAAATAATAATTTGTATTGAAAAAACTTGTAAAAAAAGTTATTTAATTAATAACATTATATTAAGTATGTCCATCAATTTTTTGGGATATTTATAAAAATTATATAGTTTTAAAAAAAAGCACACATTAATGGTGACACCCATCACATCTTGAATGGAACTGTGGCCTGAACACATGACCAATAGACTATAAGGGTTTCATAGCCCCCACTGGCCTACACGAAGTCCTATTTAATGTGTAATAATTTTTTTCTAAATTTTTTCACGAATGAATATTAATGATGAACCATTAGCATTTCTTTTTAGTTTTTTAGATTAATTTAATAAATACTTTTTTTTGTAAAATATTTAGAGATAGATGGAAATACATTTCACTCTTTTATAGATCTTAAGATCCCTTTAAAAATAATTTTTAGTGCTTTAGCCATGAAAAAAATCATTTTGGCATATTAATTTCATAGAATAAGAGATGAATTTGATCGAAGAAAGATCAAAGAGGGGAGTTTTTCTTATAAAATAGAAACATATTATGTATTTTTATATACTTATACTCATAGATAATAAAAAAATTCTTCATCTTTAGAAAAATGATATGGAAATAAAATTTTATCCTATTATAACCTTTCACTCTCATTAAACTCTTCTAGTAATTTTTATGTACAACCACAAAATTGGAGAAATTACCTAGTGACTCTGGATTCCAAAAAATTTTATATTGAATAAAGATCCCCATTTCCACTCAAGGATTTTCACATATATTTACCAATCCATCATTGAATATGGAATTTCATTTATGTAACCTATGCTCTTTAGTCATAGTGATTGAATACATTATATGGTTGTGTGATCTTTGTGGCCCACTTTTTAATATCAATTATATAAATTTGATGAGTGGTAAATGAATTTTACAGCCCTCCAATGAATTGGTTTTTTATCCCATGAGAAGTCATGTATGACGCATGTGATGTTATGCTAAGCACACTATGTATTGATGTCTCGATTTTTAGTCTTGACTTATGCTTATGATTTCCTGTTTTATTTTGTTTTCAAATTCTTATAATACCATAATATTTTCATCCTACATCATGTTTTTAGGATAAATTTTATTATTCTCTCCCCTTTTATGTCACCTTGATATTCCACTCTAGTAACATTTATTAATATAATTATATTATTCTATGATTATTCATTTACCAGGATATATAGATCACCCCTTTCTTGGGTATATCCCAAGGATATCCCATGTAGTATTAAAAGATCATGGGAACTTAAGGACATGTAAGGGATATTTTTAATAATTTCATTATATCCCTACTTTAATTTATTAAGTTGTGTATCTAATTACTCAAGGAAATTTTGAATTTTGATCTTTTGGGATTTTATTATGTGTATCATCATGTAAAAAATCATGAATTAAGTTCTATTCAAGATGATAGATTACATAGTCAAAATCAGATCAATGTCTTTTTATTTTTTGTAATTAGGATTAGAAAACCTAAGTGAATGACATTGGGATGAAACTAACATAGTAAAACAGCCCTTAATTTTGTTAATGTATGGGGAAAGTGAATTTAAGATAAAAAATCCATGTTTGGATACTATATGTTTATGTGACACCATAACAGTTGAACCTTTTGTTAATAACTCACAAATGGGTGAATTGGGTGTTAAATCGAGCACCACCTAGTGCATGATAAAGAATCCTTGTTGTAGACCCAGTTTGACACTAATAGGGGATATTCATTGGTAAATTCATAAATTCCTTATGAAACATCATGATGGGAAAACACGTATAAAATTTTATGTTAGGAAATATAACATGGATAAATTATATTAAATCCTAGAAATTCAGATATTATGGATTGTATGTCATTTATTTGTTGTCCAATAAATGTTTATTGTTTCCACTTTTATGTTTTTACATGTTTTAAAATCCTCACATAAAAGTTTAATTTGAATCTAGTATATTATTAAAATCAAAATAAAATAGAAAAACAGAGGCCTATCATCCATTCCAGAACATCAAATGTCATATATTATTTTGGTTATACATATTCATTCATAACATAGGGGTTTAGTATGACTATTCAATCACTAGCTAGAAAATATAATTTGTGATATTAATTAAAATAACCAATGGGGAAATTATTTATTCCCAAGTACATAACTTCTCCACAATCCATATTTATGGGATGAATTTCATAACAAATTATGTGATACATTCTATAGAAAAAATATATATTAAATTTTAGATGTGGATTGTATTTTAATATATAAAGTCCGCATTATTTAACAAGAGAAGGAAATCACACTTTTTATCATGAATCTCAATTTGATTCTATAAAATTACAAGGATAAAAAGGAATCTCCTTTGAAATCATAATCTCAAGCATATATATTATTTCTTTATGGGAAAGCGTATCATTCTCAAATGACTGAGACTAAGGAAAATATTATCCTTGATGACATTACCATTATAAGGGAATATGATGATGTGTTTCCCAATAATATTCCTAGTCTTCCTTCTAACCATGTGGTTGAGTTATGATCGATGATTATACCCAAATTTTTTCCAATATCCAATACTCCATGTATATTTCAAATTGTTGATCTGGAAGATCAAAAGGAGAAAATACAATAAAATTTTGATAAAGGGTTTATATTACCATGTGCTTCACCATGGGGTTCAGCAATTATTTTTGTAAAAAATAGAGATAGTTCAATGCTCTTCAATATTAATTATCCAGATCTCAAAACGATCCTGATAAATTACAAGTGCCCTTTGTCGCAGATAGAAGACTTGTTCAATCATCTATGTGGATCTTAATACTTCTCTAAGGTGGATCTATGTCTAGGATATAGCCCATTAATGGTGAAGAATGAGTTTATCCAATAGAATAATTTTCATAAATGGTAAAGTGACCATGACTTCATAATAATTCTATCTTGACTCACTAATATAAAACAATATGCATAAACATAATGAAAATATTCTTTAAGGAATTCCCTAAAAGTTTTATAAATTTTTTTATAGAAGATAATCTTATTTAAAACAAAACAATGGAAAAACATTAGGAGTATTTTAATGATGTCCATATGACCATACGGAAGGAAAATTTATATGTGAATTATAGTAAATTTTAATTTTTGATGGTGAATGTTACATTTGGGGGGAATTTTCTCACTTGAAAAGGGAGTTCTATAGATCCTTAAAAAATACAAGTGATTAAAGGATATCACCTGACAATATATGTGAACAATATATGTATATTACATGGATTTTTTTGGTACTATAATTATATTTTGAAAAACATCAACATATTTAAATACCACTAAAAAATTTATATTCAAATGTAGTTTACTTTTTCGAGACTTATAAGTCCAAGGAGATATTTAAATAGATAAATAAGAGGCTAATCAATATAGTTGGTCTCACATTACCCACTATAGAGAAGGCAGTTTTTATCTATAAGAATGAGTGAAAAATGTTTTCGGATTATGTACTCATGAAATATTAATAAGTGATATCCTATGTATCTTGATAGTTAAATATTCATGGGCAGAACAAAATAATTCAGGATAAATTATTGGCTCCAGTGATATTTACATTGATTATTTGGTTACAATATTTATATGGTGAAATGTGATACAGTTATAAGGATAATAAAATCATCACTTATATATAATAACAAAGGAGATCATTATGTGCCAATGTAGGTGGTCAGATGTGATCATGGATTATGAAGGCTCAATCCATTATAATATAGGGAAGTCAAACAAAGTAGCAGATGATTTGAGTCAAAAGGATCCTGTAACCCTATCCGTGATATAGATTTGAAGAGATCCAATCTTTCTAGATGTAATGACCCAAAAAATCCTGAATACAATTACCTTTATTTTTTTTAATTAAATGTATTATGGATATAGAAAACATATGCACTATTTTTTTATTATCTAGTTTAAATAACTGTAATGTATCATTACCATTGAAAATATAGTCATTAAACAGTGATGACATAGATTATAAAAATTTATGGTTTTTGAAAATAATTATTTAGACACAGACAAAGGAGAGGATGACCTCATCCAGTAGACTCAGGTCATACAAAACTCATTTGTCGGTGACTAGAAAGTATGTAGTGTTACTGGTCTTATCTCTTGACTAAGCCCAAGCCACATTTCCAAAAATTAAGCTTTAATGATATCACTAATGAGATAAGTTCAAGTCAAAAGAGATTACCACTTGAGTAATGTTATCGGGGCCGCACTAAGAGTCTGTCACCATCGCACACCAAACCCTTTTGTCTTATGTGGGTGTTATAATGGGTTATGTAATAAGGCATTAATTACTTATTGTGTTATCCAATTTTATAACTAAAAGTCTATGTCTATCAATTCCTTTATGTGAATAGTTTTCCTGAAAAATATAATGAATTAGATAAATTTATTTTTTTGGTAAAATGGTACTTTTTAGAAATATATCAATTATTATAGTAAACTAAGAGTTCATAAATATTGTTATTATACTAGTGATATAATAACACTAATTTTAATTATATGTGATGATTATATTTATTCCTTATCATTTTTATTATATAAATGATTAAGTATTCAGTTTGATAAGAATTATATTTTTGTACAATAAAATTGAGATTCTATTTTTAATTAATGAATTTATTTTGATAAATTAACATTTTTTTGAATTAATTAAATTTTAATAAAATATTATTATTATAAAATTTTAATTAAATTCAAATGAACATATAATTTTTATGAAGTAAAATATAACTTTTATAAAGGTTTGGAAACTATTTTTCTCAAAACCCATAAATATTCAATAAAAAAATATTTTTATATTAAGAGTGAAAATTTGAATATTTGGAAAATTATTTAGATAAAATAAATATTATTTTTGGAATCAGGACATCGAAATTATCCAACAGGGAATTTTTCATAATTTTCAGAGCCAACTGAATTTTTGGGTAAAAATTAAATGACATATAAATATATAATATGATTTATGAAATCAAAATGAATAAATAGTGATGTAATAAAATACAATAAAATGTATATTATTCCAATATATGTTTTACCTTTAAAATAATGTAATTTTAGATTTGTTTGATTAATTTTATAATGACTTAGTGGACCCTCCAAGACTTACAAAGTATTTAAACATTTTAAAATTATTTATTTGAGTGTGACTCACATCCACAAAGTAAATCCTAATATTTTAATAAGTTCATAATTTATATTTATAAAATAACTTTTCTACACTCCCCTTTGGAAAAAAAACCACTACAAAAAACCATGGTATGGTTTGTGGTTTTGAATATTTAATTCTAATGATTCCAGAACCTGTGTTTGTTAAATATTAGAGCATTCCCCTCTCATTTCCTATATAAACCCTCCAAATATATACATATATTTTCTAAAAATACTTGTAACACGTCCCTATTCTTCCCTCCTCTATCTAGATGCCTCTAAAGGCTCCCCAATCTCTCAAAAATCCCATCCTCAAGCTCTTGAAGTCACCCACTCAAGTAAGGGATTCATTCATATCATATTTCATTTGAAAAACTTTTATGTTGTTATACACATTTATTTTTTATTGAAAATGTTGGTGTATGATTTAAAACATCCCCCATAATTCCATTTTTAATGTTTTAATGATGAGATACATGTTTCTCTCTCTTTAATCCCACCCATTTACACCCATTCCCCACCCAAAATTTCATAAGTGTTATTACATTTATCATCTTTCTTCATGTTTCGTAATTATGTTATGATTTCTATGTACAACTTCCATGTGTCGGAACATGTATCTATATGATCCTCTTACATTAAATTTCATTTACATATGATCAGATACCCCTTTACCTTTCATCAACCATTTTTATGAATCTTACCTCACGTCGCTAGGCTGCCGAAATTGTACTTTAATTTTCCATGCCAAAATCATCGTGTAGGGAATACAATGCTCATTTATTTTTCAATGGTATTCACCTTTATACACATATAAATATTGATTATATAATTTAATTTATGTATTCAACATTTCTTTATCATTGAATAAATTATGATGTTTAATGATTTCATGTTATATGATACATGTGGAAAACATATGCATGAAATTAAATGTTTATAAAGGGTGTTCCCTAATAGTTCACTAATGCACTGGGTAATGTTTAGTATCATGATACACCATGAGAAATGAGGGTTTAATCATGATAATTTATGTGAAATAGAGTTTTAATCATTCTAATTCATGTGAAATGTGGGATTACTCATGCTAATACTTGTGCAATTAGCCTTGCCTTATGTTAATATCATGTTGTATGTTGTTACGATATTTACATGTTGTGATAATCATTCTATATCCTTCCTTTATGTTCATTTTTTCCTTTTGGTCCATTGATATGCTTATTGCCTAGATGTAATGTATTCTTCATGTTAGGCCTTGTTTACTCCCTTAACGCGCTTTATAGCTCACCCTTTTCTAATGAATATCCTCAGGTTATCCCATGTAATGGAAAGTATAAATGGATGTTATTGTCTTGTAAAAGGATTTTTTTAATAAAGTTTTTTTTGTGACTAATGTTTTCATGTAATGTTTTTAAGCCCCAAATACAGTAGACCTATTGATCGTATGGGTCATATTAAGTGAATGTTTATTTAATAATTCATGTTTATGTGTGTAATAAAAATCAGTGTTGTTATATTTGGTATCAGAGGATACGTTTATTTATTTATTAGATTATGATTATAAAACCCTAGTAAAATCAATAGGTATAAGACAATTTATAATAAAAACATCCCTACTGTTTGGTGAGTATAGAGTAGGTGGTTTATCAATTAAATGCATCCCAATCTAGATATGAACAAGTAGAGGTGGGTCTAGAAAATTTTTATTGTAAAGACCCGGAAATTTCAAGGAAATTTTTTTTCTTAAATACTTTGGAATTTTACGAGTCTGCGGTTTCTGACGGTACTTGATTATAAGTCCCGTTGTGCCTGAAATCAATTTCTGATGTTTTTTCGGGTACGTTCAGTAAACGTACATGCGATTTTTTCTATCTTTTGAACCGGTGCTCGGAATTGAAATCTGAGGGCACCGATGAACTCACAGTTTCGGTATTCTTTTAAGGGGACCTTTACCGTAATTGTGTTTTCTCGGGGGGAGAATTTAACTTTTGGGGTTTAATAAAAAAGTTAAATAAAATTGTTGTGAACAATTTTATTTATCTTGGGTAGTTATATCCTACAATGGGAAGTTATTTATGGGGCATACATCCACATAACCTCTAATGACAGGATATTTTTGAGGTGGGTCCCACATGATCCCTAACTTATCACCTCCCCTCAACTCCCCATTAACACCCCCATTAATTAATTTGACATATCCCCCTTAATGAATGAAATCTCTTCACCTCCCTCTCTCTCTCATTAATATTTCCCAACACTTTTTAATTAATGAATTGAAATCTTCAATTAATTAATTAATGTGTTTGAATTTTGAATTACATGTGTGAATAAATTAATAGCCTTGGCTATTATTTTAGTTTAGCACTCGTTGTGTTGGGAGAGTTTTGGGGAGAGCTCAAGAAAAGAATAGTATTCTTCTTTCGACAAAGAACACCATTATTCAATGACAAACAACTCCGAAGAAGAATGTGAGGGACATGATCACCATCATCCACTACTTCAACCAGGGAAAGGAAGAAGGTGACACCACAAGAACTCTACCTACCTCTCTCTTCCTTCATTGTGGATGGAACGACACCATCATCCGTGACTCCCGAACACCGCGACGCTCGTCTTCTGTGCCTCATCGATGAACGAACCTTAATCAAGGTAGGGGTTTTTTTCAATTTTAATTGAATAAAATTGTTCTTCGTCCCTCGTTGAAACCATGTTTTACCTTCGGCCTTTTGATACCACCTAATACGGAGGGTCTCGGCCGAACAAACTCGACCAGATGACCCTCCATTAATCCTCGTTTTATTTCAATAGAGACGGTGATGGGAAAGGTGGTAGCGAACGAGGCGGACCACGGCACCGGGAGCCATGTGAAGAGGGAAAGACCACGACCCACTCAGCCGACAAAGAACCGGCCAGCTAAAGCTGGCCGGACCGAAGAGACTGCGGCGCCACAAGGGGTGCCTAGCTATGGAGGACCATTGCCCGCACTCTGTGGGCCTCTTCAGCGGGTGAACCGTCTGGTTCATCAGCTGGCTGGTTCGATGGTTGCCACTTGGCGCCGCAATGTCGGAAAGTCAAGGGGCTGCACCCCCCCCCCCCCC
The DNA here is from genome assembly GCA_963277665.1 of Viscum album. Classification (NCBI taxonomy): domain Eukaryota; kingdom Viridiplantae; phylum Streptophyta; class Magnoliopsida; order Santalales; family Viscaceae; genus Viscum; species Viscum album. The sequence goes on from OY728123.1 coordinate 825,885,749, forward strand.
CCCCCGCATCGCTCGGCCACCCGGGCCGAGCTGCGGCCAGCCAGGCCACGCCGTGCCATGCCAGGCTGGGCCGTGCCCTTCAAGTCAGGTCGTGACCCTTCAGGCCAGGCCACACCCTTCACCGGGCCGGTCCGACACCAACCGTGTCGGACCCGCCAAAACTAGGTCAACCCGACCCGTCAACCACTGGGCTTAACAGGTCGGGCCCGTTACGCTTAAGTCCGAATAACTTCACGATTGTGCGACCGATCGATGTGTCGTCTGAAGGACTGAGACCCTTACAACGAAATGGTCCTTTTGCAATACTCTAAGTGAGTTTTGGATGACTTTGGAAAATGGTTGGGTTTGGAACAAGTGTAATTCCAACCAGACCCCTGGAACGGAAAAGCCAATATCTCTCAGAACGGGCATCCGATTGACGCACTGTCTGTAGAGTTGGGTTCCTTATGACGAGACAGAACTTCGGGATACATAAACTCAATGCTTCATGATAGTTGATGTATCAACACCTTGGCTTGAGGAGTGGACCCTCCCAGAATCGAGCGTGCTGTGTGTGGGAACCCTAGAGCTTGCTGCGACTACAACCACTACCGTACTGGAATCCTCCATGGGTTCGATGACAACAAAAATTGTACTGGAATCCTCCAAGGGTTTGACGATGATGACAATCGTTCAGGAATCCTCTGTGGGTTTGACGACGATTACATCTGTACTGGAATCCTCTGTGGGTACGACAGCGATGACTACTGTTCTTGTATCCTAAGTGGGTCCGACAGTTTGACTTCGGTTCTAGTTTCCTACATGGGTCTGACAAAGTAGCTGGTCTAGTATCCTACGTGGGTATGATAGCTTAGCTAGTCTAGTATCCTATATGGGTCTGACAGCTTAGATGAATCAGTGACTACATCTAATCATCTCTATCGCTATACGAAATATGTATACCTATGTGAGCTTAGTCTTTACTTTCAATCATTATCATCGATGTGATTGACTTCTATCCTGTGTGGACGGGGTTTTTCTTGAGCTCGAGAGTTGGAGCTGAACTGGATTGATAAATTAGGTATATGTATGGGCATGTACTTAAGTAGAGTTGGTTGATACTTCATTTTATAACCTTCTTTTTTGGATAATCCTTCGTGGATTCTGGGAGACCTTAGAGGGTCTCGGGGTCCCTACTGAGTATCGTATACTCACCCCTACATAGGCTATGCCCGCACTACATTGTGTTGGATGTAGACGACAGACAACACTGATCGAGGTGGAGGCCTGTGGAGATGGATGGTATCTGAAGGTGGACCACTTGACTAGACGTACATAGAGAAAAAGGACGGAACCAAGGTGTTGAGAAGACCATTTGTACCCACCCTTCAGGTGGGTTTACTGGAGTATGACTCAGTAGTTTCTGTTTTACTTTACTACAGTTGTACTAGCTTTTCACTTGTACTATACTATACAGATGGGTTTGTATACTGGCCCATTTACTTTTCAACACTTACTTTTGTATTCATTATTACGTAGTTTTTACTTCTGTTGGGTACACTGTTGTGTTTATTTACTTCTATAAAGGAAATGCCTTCCCATTTATTAGGATTTATGCCTTTGGTGCTAGTTTCTAGCCCCTGGCCTACGGAAGGCGGGCTTGGGGTAGTCACGGCATGGTCCCCGAGGATGGGTCATGACAAATTGGTATTAGAGGAGTCAGTTCTACAATAGAATTCAGGACAAGGATTATTTCTTTTTGGTGAAGCATTAGTGTTAAGAGTATTGAGTGTGGTTTTCAGTATAGGGAGTCCATTGTTGGTATGGCAGCCGACGTATCAATACACCAGGACCCTGACCTCTGATTTATGACTCAGTGCATGAAAATGTAGATTGCATTTGTGTTTCAAGTGTTTTTTTGGGATTAAATTGTTTCATCTCACCAAGTATACTGTTTAACCGTGGAACACCTGTTTCTTTTCAGGATATCCCCACGAAGTCAGACATCTACGGTTCCAAGTTACGTATGAGATGGTAGCCCACTGAGTGGTAAGGCCTCGGTGTAGGGCCCCATCATAGTGGAGGCAACAGCGGTACCACTACCCACTGGGCCACCGATACCACCAGCTCCAGTAGCTGAGAGTGCATGCCACCTGAGTTCGCTTCATGTGTTTTGCCGATAGAGGCCACCAAGGTTCTACTGAGAGATGGACCCACATGTAGTTGAGGATTGGCTGGAGGCTGTCGTCAGATTTCTAAGATTGTTGGGGACACCAGCCGACCTTATGGTGATCCTTGATTCAAGTCTTTTTCCCACAGTAGTAGGTAGATGGTGGAGTCTGATGCCCCAGGTGCATGACGAGGCATTGTTACTTTGGATAGACTTCGAGAGTCTCTTCCGCTCTGAGTTTTTTCTATCCACCCTTCGTGCAGTGCGGATTCAGGAGTTACTTCATCTGCGGCAGGGTAGTATGATATCAGCTTAGTACTCAGCGAGGTTCACTGACCTCTCACGCTACTCCATAGAAATGGTATGGGACCCATTTTTCAGGGCCCGGACCTTTGAGTAGGGACTCAGACATGAGATCATGGCTTCGATGATCTCCCTCAGCATTCCGATGTAGGAAGGAGTGCTGGAGCGAGCCCTTCTGGTGGAGACCTTTCTCACTGAGCCGACACCAGCAGCGAGACCCAATGCAGGGTGACACATAGCGGATTCTTCTACATCCGACAGTAGACAATTGATGCAGAGGTCCAAGCAGACTAGGCCATTAGGTGGGTGACCCCAGGATACAGGTTCGGTTGTGCAGGGCACACAAAACCAATATAGTTATATGAGGAGTAGGAAGTGCTATGTATGCAGCGGTCAGGGTCACATGGCTTGAGACTATCTGACCCGCTAGACGGACGTGCAGTAGATATTAGAGGGACCTTCTAGGTAGAGGCAGAGGTTCAACTGTGGCGGTCTACAGGGGGCAGGAATACGAGGTAGAGGATCTGGCCGAGCAGCGGGTGGTGGACGACGCTTTGAGGCTCTACCACCACCACCACCTGGAGGACCACCCCGACCACAGGGATCTGGTAGACAGGGTCAGGCACAGCTCCAGGCAGTCGAGGCCTATGACCACGGTGCACTTGAGATCATTCGATGTACTATCTTTGTCTACTCCACCCTTTCATCAGTACATATAGACACATGTGCGAGTCATTATTTTATGGTCTCTTCCCTTGATCAGAGCTCGGAAATTCCTATGGAGACATTGGCTCGATCCTTACGGCTAGAGACTCCTACGGGAGCAGACTCAACAATTACGCACTGGTTTCGGTAGTGTGAGCATACTCTAGGAAGCGAGAGCATCGAATGGGATCTTCTTGTAGCGGCGTTGAGGCCTTACGACGTCATCTTGGGTATGGACTGGTTGTCTACAGCCCATGCTCAGATCTAATGCATTAGGCTTAAACTGTGGTGTGTCCGCATGGATGGGACTAGGTTTACCTTCACCGGCGAGAAGGGAGCCTTTGTGGCAAAGGATGGACTTTTGCGGAGGAGAGGACAATCGATCACACATCAGTTGGAAAGTCTCATCCTTTGAGCGGTTGATGTGTGGAGTCTGAGTTTTCCTATTGTGGTGGATCAATATGTGGATGTTTTTCCTAATGAAATTCCAGGACTACCTCCTCACAGAGATGTAGACTTCTATATAGACCTATACCTTGAGACATCACCGATATCTAGTCCAGCTTATCGGATGGCTCCCGCTGAGCATTGTGAGTTGTGGGTACAGCTGGAGGACTTGTAGGGGAAGGGATTTATCTGACCCAGTGTTTCACCCTGGGCTTCTCCAATTTTGTTTTCCTAGAAGGTGGATAGGAGCTTGAGACTGTGTGTTGACTACCAACGCCTGAATCAGGTGATCGTGAAGAATAAGTACCCACTCTTGAGGATTTCTGACCTCTATGATCATCTCGTGGGAGAACGATGGTTCTCAATGATATACCTCAGGTCAGGCTATCACCAGCTTAGAGTTCGAGATGAGGATGTGCAGAAGACGGCCTTCCAGTGTCGGTATGGCCACTACGAGTTCTTGGTTATACCCTTCGGTGTAACCAACGCACCAGAATTGTTCATGAGTTTCATGAACAAGATCTTCCACCCTTACCTCAATCTATTTTTCATAATTTTCATTGACAACATACTGATTTACTTGACTATTGAGGAGGAGAAAGCCTATCACTTATGAGTTGTATTTGATACACTCCAAGAGCACTAGATTTATGGTAAGCTCTCGAAGTGCCAGTTCTAGATTCGAGAGGTTCACCTATTAGGACGCATCATCTCAGAGGCTAGAGTTGTAGTGGATGCAGCAAAGATCAAGGCAGTACTTTCTTGGGAGCCACCCAAGAGCGTGATAGAGGTACAGAGTTTCTTGGGTCTGGCGAGATACTATCGGATATTTGTGTCATATTTCTCCAGAGTTGCAGCACCACTTTCATCCTTGAAGAATATGGGGAAACACTTCGTGTGGTCAGAGAGATTCAAGCAGAGATATTAGGAGCTAAGTTATATATTGACCAGTGCACCCATCTTGAGGCTACCAGAGGAGGGCATAGAGTACGTAGTTACTATGATGCATCAGGGACCGGACTCGGGTGTGTCTTGATGCATGAGCAAGAAACGATCGTGTATGGTTCACGACAGTTGAGATAGCAGGAGCAGAACTACACTACCCATGACCTGGAGTAATCAGTAGTGGTATTCTCCTTGAAGATGTGGAGACACTATCTGATGGACGAGCACTTTACAGTCTATTCTGACCACCATAGTCTCTGGTACATCTTCTCGCAGAAGGACCTGAACCTGAGACAGTGGTGATGGCTCGAGTTTCACCCGGACTATGACTTTGAGATAGTCTGTACTCCTGGTAAGGGGAACGTTGTAGTTGATGCTCTTAGCAAAAGATCGAGCATTCAGATACTAGGACAACCGAAGGAGCAGCTGACCACATTTCAGATATCCTTCGTGGATAGAGATGGAGCAACTTTTCTACAGTCTCTAATAGTCACACCTCCACTCCTTCAGCGAGTCAGAGAGGCGCAGCATGGGGACGTTGACTGTGATATGCGACGTGCTCAGATATCCACAGGGCAGGTGCCTGATAGATTTTCTGAAGGAGGGGAGCAGGTCATCCTCTTTAGGGGACGTACTATGGTACCATTTTCACTATATGAAGAAGTGCTGAGGGAGTTTCACACATCCCCTCTAGCGGTAAATACAGGAGTGGAAAAGAGTTATCTGGACCTCATACAATAGCACTGGTGTCTGGGTATGAAGAAGGCTGTAGCAAAGTTCGTTTCACTATTCCTCACTTTTTCAGTAAGTGAAGGCATGTCACCAGGTACCAGCAGGATTTGTACAACCCTTAGAGGTCACAGAGTGGAAGTGCGATAGGATATCCATGGATTTCATGTTGGGGCTTCCACGTACATCCAGAGGACACGACTCTATCTGGGTGTTCTTCGACCGACTCACCATGTCGGCCCACTTCCTACCAATCAGATAGCAGGGCTCAGTAGAGAGCTTGGGATGACTCTACATTCAGGAGATCGTACGGCTTTATGGTGTGCCATCGACTATCGTCTACGATCGAGATTATCGTTTCACTTCCCTACTTTGGAAGGGGTTACAGGAGGCTTTTGGGATGCAGCTACATCTGAGCACCACCTTCCATCCTCAGAAAGACGGTCATACTAAGAGGACCATTCAGACTCTCGAGTACATGCTCCATACATGTGTCCTTGACATTGGTCGCAGCTAGGAGGATCAACAACCCTTGAAGGAGTTTGCATACAACAATAGCTACCACTCCACCATCAGGATGGCCCCTTACGAGGCACTGTATGGCTGACCATACAGATCACCTCTGTGTTGGACTGACCCAGGGGAGCCAGCACTTGTAAGACCAGAGATGTTTCAGGCTATGATGGAGAAGGTGTAGATCATCCAGGAGTAGATGAAGACTGCATAGAGTACACAGAATTCCTATGCTGATAAGAGATGAAGACCTCTGGAGTTCGCGGATGGTGACCACGTTTTCTTACGGGTCTCACCTCGATGAGGTCTAAAGAGATTTGGTTGTGCTGGAAAGTTATCTCCACGTTTCATCAGACCTTTCCAGGTCCTGAATAGAGTAGGTGATGTAGCTTACCGTCTGGCCCTTCCACCTCAGTTTCACCGAGTGCATGACATCTTCCATGTATCTCAGCTGAGTAGATACGTGCAAGACCCATCCCACATCATCGACCATGGGGAGCTGGACCTTGTGGATGGGGTGACATTCACGGAGGTCCTGGTGGAGATCGAGGATCGACAGGATCGGGTCCTACATGGATGTTCGATTCCTCTTGTGTGTATTCACTAACAGCACGGGAACCTCCAGGAGAGAAGTTGGGAGCGGGAGGTTCAGATGAGAGCTCAGTACCCCCATTTGTTTCCCTAGTGTGTGTTCTAGCTTTATGGGGATGAAAAGATCGGAGGTGGGATTAATGTTAAGTCTTGGTAATTTCATGGAATTTTTTTTTAAATACTTTTAAATTTTTCGAGTCTGCATTTTCTGTAGGCACTTGATTCAGAGACCTAGTGTGCCCGTAATCAATTTATGAAGTTTTGTTCAGGTACATTCAGTAAACGTATGTTCTTGTTTTTCGATCTTTTGAACTGGTACTCGGAATCGAAATCGGAGGGCACCGATGAACTCACAGCACCGGTATTCACTTAAGGGGACCTTTACCATAGTTGCATTTTATTGGGGGGAGAAGTTAATTTTTTGGGTTTAAAAAAAATTTAAATAAAACGGTTGTGAACAACTTTATTTATCTTGGGTAGTTATATCCTACAAGGGGAAGTTATTGGTGGGGCCCACATCCACATAACCTCTCATGAGAGGATATTTTTGAGGTGGGGACCAAATGAGCCCTAACTTATCACCTCCCCTTACCTCCCCATTAACACCCACCTTTAATTAATTTGACAACTCCCCCTTAATGAATGAGATCTCTTCACCTCCCTCTCTCTCTCTCTTTAATATTTTCCAACACTTTTTAATTAATGAATTGAACTCTTAAATTAATTAATTAAAGTGTTTGAATTTTGAATTATATGTGTGAATAAAATAATAGCCTTATCTATTATTTTAGTTTGGCACTCGTTGTGTTGGGAGAATTTTTGGGAGATCTCAATAGAAGAATAGTGTTCTTCTTTCGACGAAGAACACCGTTCTTCAATGACGAACAACTACGATGAAGAACGCGAGGGACATGATCACCTTCCCCCACTACTTCAACTGGGGAAAGGAAGGAGGTGACTCCACAAGAATGATACCCACCTCCCTCTTCCTCCAAAGTTGATGGAACGACACCTTCATCTGTGACACCCGACCACCGTGATGCTCGTCTTCTACGGCACATCAACAAACAAACCTTAATCATTGTAGGGGGTTTGTTTCAATTTTAATTGAATAAAATTGTTCTGATTCCCTCATTGAAACCAAGTTTTACCTTCGGCCTTTTGATACCGCATAACGTGGAGGGCACAGGCCGAACGAACATGGCGCAACGACCCTCCGTAGATCCTCGTTTTATTTTGATGGAGACAGTGATGGAAAAGGTGGTGGAAACCGAAGAGGACCGCGACACCAAGTGCTGCACGAAGAGGGAAAGACCACGACCCGTAACTGCAGGCCACTCAGCCGACGAAGAACCAACCGGCTAAAGACGGACGAACGGAAGAGACCGCGATGCCACAAGGGGCTCCGTGCTATGGTGGACCGCGGCCTACGCTCTGCGAGCCGCTTCGGCGAGTGAACCGGCCAGCTCATCGGCCAGCCGGGTTGGAGGAGGCCGCGGCGCTGCCTGGCACTACATGCGGTGGACAGAGGGTCACCCAAGAGGGCCACTCATACTGGAGAAGCTAGCTGTCTGGGATGGAGGGTGGTACTTCCCTTTCGGAAATTCAGTGGGCCGCACCCCCCCCCCTGTATTGCTCGGCCAGCCGGGCGCAGCCGTGGCCAGCCAGGCCGGGCGGTGCCGCACTAGGCCGGGTCGCGCCCTTCGGGTCCGGTCAGGCTATGCGCTTAACCGGGCCGATCCAACACCAGTTGGGTCAGACCCGCCAAAACTGGCTCGACCCGACCCGTCAGCCACTGGGCTTAACCGGCTGAGTCTGTTACGCTTATGTGTGAATAACATCAACACCGTGCGTTCGATCGAAACATTATCTGCAGCACTGGGTCCCTTATGACGAAATTGTCCTTTTTCGATACTCTAAGTGAGTTTTGGAAGACTTTTAAAAATGGCTGGGTTTGGAACGAGCGTAATTCCAACCAGGCCCCTAGAACAGAAAATCTAATATCTCTCAGACCGGGCATTCGATTGACGTGTCGTCTTCCGCGTTGGGTTCCTTTTAACAAGACATAAATTTTGGATACATCAACTCTAGACTTTACAATAGTTGATGTATCGACCCCTTGGCTTGAGAATAGAACCCTCCCCAAATCGAGCGTGCTGTGTGCGGGAACCCTAGAGGTGGCTACGACTACAACGACTACCATACTGGGATCCTCCATGGGTTCGAGGACAACAACAATCATACTAGAATCCTACGTGGTTTTGACGACAAAAAAATCGTACTGGAATCCTTCATGGGTTTGACGATGACGACATATGTACTGGAATAATCCATGGGTTTGACAGTAATGACTGTTTTTCTTGTATCCTAAGTGGGTCCGATAGTTTGTCTTCTGTTCTAGTATCCTATGTGGGTCCGACAGAGTAGCTGGTCTAGTATCCTATGTGTGTCCGACAACTTAGCTGGTCCAGTATCCTACGTGGGTCCGATAGCTCAGATGAATTAGTGACTACATCTAATCATCTCTATCGCTATATGAATGATGTATACCTATGTGAGCTGAGTCTTGGCTTTTAATTATTATCATTGATGTTATTGACTTTTATCCATTGTGGACTGGGTTGTGCTTGAGATAGATATTTGGAGCCAAACTGGATTGATAACTTAGGTATATGTATGGGCATATACCTAAGTAGAGTTTGTTGATACTTCGTGTTTGTGTCCTTCTTTTGTGGTTTATCCTTCATGGATTCAGGAGACCTTCGGGGGTCTCGGGGTCCCTACTGAGTATCGTACAATCAACCCTACACAAGATATGCCCGCACTACATTATGTTGGATGAAGACGATGGACAACACTGATCAAGGTGGAGACTCGTTGAGCTGGACGGTACCCGGAGCTGGAAAAATTGACGAGACGTACACGGAGCAGACGGACAGACCTGAGGTTCTGAGGAGACCATTTGTACACACCCTTCTGGTGGGATTCCCAGAGGACGACTCAGTAGTTTCTATTTTACATTAATGTAGTTGTACTAGATTTTCACTTGTACTGTAATTTACAGCTGGGTTTGTATACTGGCCCATTTACATTTCAGCACTTAATTTTGTATTCAGTATTACTTAGTGTTTACTTCTGTTGCGTACACTATTGTGTTTGTTTACTTCTATAAAGGCAATGTCTTCCCTTTTATCGGGATTTACGCCTTTGGTGCTAGTCGCCAAACCCTGGGCTATGGAAGCCGGGAATGGGGTAGTCATGGCACGGGCCCCGAGGATGGGTCGTGACATGTAACTTGGGGTAAAACCCAAAAACACTACTTTGAGGTAAAATTGAACAGGAACTAGTGCTTGACAATGGGAGTTAATGCAATCTTAGATTGACACTCACAGAGGATATGCTTTCTTAAATTCATAATCTTAGTATGATATATTATTAAGGGATTAAAAAAATTCCCATAGGTATATTTTTGGGGATGTAAATCATGGATAACATAGATTGATGCAAATAAATTCATACGTTAAAGAGAAAATTGTAATCTATAAGTTATCCTTTTATGTCATTGGATTCCCCTTTATGTGTTTAATATATTAAAATACATATGGATAACATTCCTTTTATTCTATCCCATGGACAGTAATTGGAGGAATCAGGCTAACAACATATGTGGAGATCAATGTGATGACTGTCCTAATGAGATGACCAGTCCGATGGGAGCGGGAAACAAAATATTTGTCATGATAATATCTAAGTTAACTAATGTTTGGAATGGAATCATGGGTCAATAGGAACGTCCTACGCCCTCTAAGAATGAACAAGCCACAATCTAGAGCATCATGAGACAAATGCCTCATACATTCAATGGATCACTTGATCCCTCAATCGGCGAACAATAGATCAAATCCATTAAAAAGATATTATTCATCCTTAAATGTACCGAACAAGAAAATGTTCTTCTAGATTCTTATTATATAGAGGGTAAAGCTTATCAATGGTGGAAATTGACCCAAAATGTGAGAACTGAGGAAGATATAGAAGAAATGGAATTGAAAGATTTATAGAAAATTATTTTTGATAAATATTATCCTTGCACCCTCCAACATAATAGGGGAAGGTAATTCTTTTCCCTCAAGAAAAAAGATGACTAATACATCAGATTGTACAAGGAAAACATCCCAGGGCTTTCACAATATGAATCTAGATTTTTCATTACCCCTAAATGTTATGTTGACTACTTTTTTGGTGGGATAAAACCAAGCCAAGGGTAATCCCTAGAGATTCGTGACTACGGTAGATATGAGGAAATTGTCTGATGTTCCCTCAATGGTGAAATGGAGATCTACGAATCATAAAGGTGTCATGGGGATATATAGCGGAATGTGGACTTCAATTATGGTTGTCAGATGGATAAATCAAATGGTGCTATGAAATTCCAACACCTCACTTTCAAAGAGTGTAGAATGAAGAAACACATAAATATCCTGAAGGGGATGAGGAAATTATTTAGGTGTGGATGTGAAAAGAACCTAGACATTAATTGCCGACAAGAAAAACCCGATGCTCTGAAAGAGGAGAGGAACACTCTGTTCGACCCTCAACTCATTGTTCATCACTACAACTAGAAAGAACAAAATCAATTTGCAAACCAGTTCCTTATGCCAAGTGTTTTTTTTGGAAACCAACAACCTCCAAGATATAAAGGGTAGTCTTTTTCCATCAAAACTGCAAAAGTAACTCCAAAAAACAATGTGGTGACATGTAATATTGTTATTCACTCAATAATAGAGAAAGTGATTTTTAATTATATTTCAATATATTAGTTTATATCCTAGAAGATTAGTATAAAGATCCCTTCACCACCAGAAATCATGGAAGTAGAGATGACAGTGAGAAAAACAAATGGGGAAATTATTGCATCCCATGAATTTAAGTCCTCCCACATCACCATTTGTGGATTGAACTTCTTAAAGGCCATCGTATTACTCCCTATGGTGGAATTTTATGCAATTATTGAAATTGATTGGATTTTCCTATATATAGCCAACATAAATTAGTGTGATATGGGAATGACATTGCATATGGAGAATCAACCACTAATTCTATAAAATTTTCGAGGAGGAGGATAAATATTCTTTATCGCCATCTTCTCAACATTGCATATTACCACCCTATGATCATGCATATCTTACTCAGATGATTGACTATAAGGAAGGAACTATCCTCGAATACATCTCTATTTTGAGGGAATATTCTGATGTGTTTCCTTAGGAATTGACAGGTCTTCCTCCTCAAAGAGATGTTGAATTCTAAATTGATCTCATACATGGAGAGTTGCCAATATACAAGAATCATTATAGAATGGCTATTGTGGATCGTGAGGAGATAAAGAAACTAATACTGTAGAATATAGATAATGTGTTTATATTCCATAGTGCTTCACCATGGGGTCCACTAGTCCTCTTCATCAAGAAGAAGGATTGGTGAATACGCCTTTTAATTGATTATTATGAGCTCAACAAAATCACAATAATGAACAAGTACCATATTCAACGGATTGAAAACATGTTCAATAAACTACGTGGAGAACAATACTTCACCAAGGTGGATATGCAGTTTGAATATTATCCATTATGTGTGAACAAGGAGGATATCCCCAAGACTACTTTTCATAAAGGTTGCAGCACCAAAAATTCATAGCAATGACTTTTGGACTCACTAATGATTCATAAATCTCTATGGAATTGATGAATAGATTCTTTGAAATTATCTCAACAAATTTGTGGTAATATTTATAGAATTTATTCTAATATAATATGAAACCAAGTAGGAACATCTAAACAGTGTCTTAGGGACCTTGTAAAAGGGTAATATCTATGAAAAGTATAGAAATTGTGACTTCTAGTTGGAGGAAGTCTGATTCTTATGGAATATCATCACAAGAAATGAGATATTTGTGAATCCCTCAAAGAAAAATAAAGTTTAGGGTTGGATGAGGTTGACATATATAACAAATATATGTAGATTCCTTGGGTTAGCTGGATATTATATCCAATTTGTGGGAACTTTCTCACGATTTTCAATCCCTATTACGAAGATAACTTTGAAAAGAGTCATGTTTTGTTGGAGTGATGAATACGAAGAGGGCTTCCAAAAGTTAAAAAGAAGGATTATCGTTGTGCTAGTTCTCACACTACCCCCAAGTGGAGAACTTTTTGTGGTATTCAGTGATGTTTCAAAGATGGTCTTACACTATGTGTTGATGAAAAATGACAAAGTCATTTCCTATGCTTCAATGGAATTGAATGTTAATGATAAAAACTATCCAACTAATGATTTAGAGTTGGATGAAGAAATCATTTCTTTAAAAAAAATTGACATTACCACTTTGGGGAGAAGTGTGAAATATATGTGGATCACAAAACCCCCAACTTTATATTCTCCCAGAATGTGTTGTACACATGCCAATGAAGATGGATAGATCTAATAAAAGACAATGAATGATCAATTCACTACAATATAAGGAAAGAAAATAATGTGGATAAATCTTTAAATAGAAGGGTTCTAGTAGCCCTTTCATTAATTTGAATTTAAAAGGATCCAATATTGATAGGTTTGATGAAGATAAACATGGAAATCATAAAAAATGGAACATCATCAATCCTTTCACATATGATTACTCAACCATATCTTTGGAAAAGGAGGAAGGATGCACAAAAAATGATGTGGGGATTCATAAGAAAGTGGAAAATCTAAGAATCTGGAAATCCCCATAAGTCAATGTTAATAAAGAAGGAATTATAAGATTTGGGTAAATATTATGTGTTCCATTAAATATGGAGATAAACAATTAACTTTTGGATGATTAAAATAGTTTGAATTTTTCCATTCACTAAGGAAACACAATGATGTATTGAGATATCTAAGAGAATTATTGGTGGGATAACATAAAGAAGGGGATTGCATGGTATACATCAATGTGTATGGTGTGTCAATATGTGCAAAATGATAGGCAGATGTCTAAGGGGATGAGGCAACGATTACCCATACCAACATGGAAATAGGAGAACATCACCATGGACATTGTCTCTGGACTACAGATGACATCCATTGGAAACAATTCTATCTGGGTTGTTGTGGATCATCTTACAAATATTGCACACTTCATTTAATTCGAGAGGATTTATCATCGGTTCAACTAGAATGGATATAATTTAGAGAAGTGATAAGGCTACATGGAGTACCACTATCGATTGTATCCGATTGAGATCAAAGAAAAACCTATATATTTTTGAAGAATCTGCACCATACTCTGAATACTGAGTAGAACTTCTGTACAACTTATCACCCTCAAACGGATGTCCAATCTCAGTGGACCATCCAAAAACATGAAGACCCATTGATAGAATGCTTAAGGGGCCTCAAAGGATGATATTATCAACATCTTTATCTTGTTGAGTTATCATACAATAACAGTTTCCACTCAAGATTCCAAATGGATCCTTATGAAGCCCATTATGGTAAGAGGTGCAGAATATCAACATGTTGGTATGATGTTGGGGAGGGAAAACTCTTAGGTCCCTAAATGGTCAAAGAAATCGTGGATAAGGTTAAGACCATCCAGAAGCACATTAAATCTACTCATAGTCAACAAAAGAGATATGTTAATAATCATCGATGAGACCAAGAGATTGATGTTAGAGATATGGTATTCCTTGTAATATCTTCATAGAAGAGAGTAATGATATTTGGGAATAATGTAAAGCTAAGTTCAAGGTATATTGGCCCTTTTAAGATCCTTTATCACGTTAGAGCAGTGGGAAATCATTTAGAACTCCCACTGAACCTATCTTCAGTGCGCGATGTATTTCGTGTATCACTATTGAGGATGTACATACATAACCCATTTCATGTACTCAATCCATAGGTGGTACAATTGGAAAATGACCCCTCCTATACAGATTAGCTGGTTAAGGTCTTAGATCATGGGGAAAACATTATATGAAACCAGAAAATGCCCCTCGTCAAAGTGTTGTGGAGATATCACATGTTTGAAGAAGTTACATGGGAACTAGAGGATTTGATGACGTAGAGTTACCCTCATCTATTTTAGTGTGGGAACTGGAAATTTCGAAGGTGAAATTTCTTATTGGGGGAATGTTGTAATGACCTAAGAATTCATTAAAAAGTCACCTTTCATTTATTTATTAAAATGTATTGTGGATATAGAAAACACATGAACTATTATTATTATTATTATTATTGGGTTTAATTGACCATTAAGTATCATTACCATTGATAAAATAGATGTTTAATAGTAATCAGGTGACTAATATAAATTTATATTTTTAAAAAATTATTCATTCAACACAAACAAAGGATTGGATTGCCTCATAATTTTGACTCAGGTTGTACGAAGCTCATTTTTTGGAGCTCATAAAGGATGTTTCATCACTAGGCTTCTCTATTAAAAAATCCCAATCCAAGTTTCAATACATTATTCTTGAATGTAATTTCGTAGCAGAGAAGTTCATGTTAAAGGAGATTACACCCTGGGTGATGTTATCTGAGCCACCTTAAGAGTCTGTCACTATCGCACACCTTACCATTAGGTCTTATGAGCGACTTATAAGGGTTTATTTAACAATGCATTAGTTATTTATTTTTTATCCATTTTTATAAATAAAAGTATTATTCTATCAATTCCTTTATGAGAATAGTTTTTGAAAAATAATGAATTAAATAAATCAATTTTCTGGGTAAATTTATACTTTTAGAAATATATAAATTTTTATTAAACTAAGGATTTATGAATATTGTTATTATAATAGTGTTATAAGAACACTCTTTTTAATTATAACTTTTGATTATATTTATTCAGTATTTATTTTACTGTACAAATGATTATGTATTCTGTTTGATAGGAATTATATTTTCATATGATAATTTTTTTGATATTTTCATTAATTAATATATTTTGAAAAATTAATGAATTTTTTGAATAAATAATAATTTAATATGATATTATTATTAAATAATTCTTTTAAAATATAAATTATCATATAATTTTTATGATGTCAAAGGTATATTTTTTTATGGTTTGGAAACTATTTTTTTCAAAACCTACATATTTTCAGTAAATGACTATTAATTATTTTAAATGTGAAAATTCAAATATTTAGTAAATTATTTAGATAAAACTAATATTATTTTTGGAATCTAGATTTTAAAATTATCCAATTCTGAATTTTCATTATTTTCTGATGCAAAAGAATGTTTGGGTAAAAATTAAATACTATATCAATATAAAATGTGTTTTATGACATCATAATGACCAAATAGTGATTTAATAAAATACTATATAAGGGAACATTGTCCAAAATATTTTTTTACTATAAATTAAGTTTATTTTATATTTTTTTGATTTATTTTTTAATGCCTTAGTGGACCCTCCAAGTCATAAAATGTATTTTACCATTTTAAAATGATATCCTTGAAAGTCTGACTCACCTCCATATAAGAAATCCATATATTTTAATATGTTCGGACTTGGATTTATAAAATAATATTTTCTAATACCCTTTGGAAAAACCCACAGGAAAAAACTATGGGAAGGTTTGGGGTTTTAAATATTTAATTATATTGATTCCAAAACCTATGTTTGTGAAATACTAAAGACTCCCCCTCTCATTTCCTATATAAACACACCCATGATCCCACTTCTATTCACTCAAAATCTTAGAAGGACGTCCCTACTATAACCTCCTCTCTCCATAATCCTCCCAAGGCACCCCAAGATCTCAAGAAACCCCTCCTCAAGCTCTTGAAGTCACACACTCAAGTAAGGGATTACTACCTTTCTCATTTGTATCCATGTTTCTTTACATTATTATACCATTTTATTTTAAACTAAATTTTTTTGGTATGATTTAGAATCTTCCCCATACTTCCATAATTATGAATGAATTATTAATGACTTCCTTCTCTCTCATTAATCTCTCTGATGTATACATGTTACCATGCTGAAATTTTGTAAGAGCTATTCGATTTCTCCTATTTCTTCATGTTTCTTTATCATGTTACACATTAAAATTATGAATTACATATGTTGGGGCATGTATCTATATGACCCCCATAATTTATATTTCATTTAAATTTTATGATAGAACCCTTTCTATCTCATCAACCATTTTTATGAATTTTAGCTCACGCCTTTAAGCTGCCAAAATTGCACCACAATTTTCCTTGCCAAAATCATCATGTAGTGAATACCATGAAAATTTCACCATCAATGGTATTCTCATTTATGAACATATACTTATTTATTATATAATTTAATTTATTTATTCCACATTCCATTATCGTGGAATAAATGATGATATAGAATGATTCCATGTTATATGATCCATTGTCAAACTTTTGCAAGAAATGAAATGTTTATAAAGGGTGCGTCTTGATAGCGCTCTAATTCATTGGATAATGTTTAGAATCATGATAAATCTTGTGAAATAAGGGTTTAAAAATTCTAATTCATTTTTAGTTAGGGTTCAATCATTCTAATTCATGTGAAATGAGAGTTCACTCATGCTAACCCACATGCAACGAGCCTTAGCTCATGCTAATATCATGTTGTATGTTGTTTCCACATTTCCGTGTTATGATAATCATGACATATCATGACTTTTTGTCAATGTTTTTCTTGTGTTCCATTGATATTCCGAATTCTTAACATGTACTTTATTCTCCAGGTTATACCTTGTTTACTCCTATACTGGGCTTTATAGATGACCATTTTATTATGTATATCTTTAGTAAATCCCATGAAATACTAAGTAAGATGGAATATTTTGATCTTTTAAAATTATTTTTCAATAAATATGTTGTTTTTTAATATCTTTTGTTTTCATATATGGTTCCTATGCCCTAAATAAACAAGACCTTTCAATCTTATGGGTCGTATTAAGTGAATGTTTATGTAATAAATCATGTTCAAATGTGTAACAAATAGAAGGGTTTTTGTATTGTACATGTAAATGATGGACATCTGAATAATAAAGTGATCTTTATCATACATTTCTCAAATAAAAACACATAAATCCATTCTTAATAGAATCATAGTGGAACATAAATTCGATAAAAAACTACAACAAAATTTAGAAGGTATTTTGAAGTTCAACATTGATAAAGATGGATTTATAAGGCTCGGAACCAGGATATGTATCCCATGAAAACAACATATGAATAGGTATATTATGGATGATGTATGTAGTTCATCAATATTGATTCATCCATGAAGCAAAAAGATGTATAGGGGCCATACATAAAACTTCTGTAATGATAACATGAATATAGAGATTGCAATTTATCTCTTGATGCTTGGTTTTCCAACCAAGCAAGGATAAACATAAAAAACATTTATGGGTATGATGAAAAAATTTCCTATACTAGTATGGAATTGAGATAAAATAATCATGTATTTCATTATAGGACTTCCCATGACATCATAATAAAATAACTCCATTTGGGGGTCAGTCGATCACCTTAAAAATTTAGTGTATTTATTTTCTATGATTGAAGATTCCTCTATTGAACAACTCTACATGATATACATAAGGGGAGTGGTACTAGTACATGGAGTGCCAATATTCATTGTATCTGATCAAGATATGTGGTCTGCTATGTGGTTTTGGATAATCCATTGAAACCATTGGAAACAAACTTGATTTTTAGGACTAATTATCACCCCCAGAGGGAAGGCCAATATGAGGGAACCAATCAAACACTATAGGATAATTTGATTTCAAATTTAATGGATTTAAAAGGATATTTTGATCAAAACAGTCCCCTAGTGGGGTTATCATATAATATTAGTTTCTATTCTAGTATTCAAATGGATCCTTATGCGGCTCTATATGGGATGAGGTGTCAAAATTCAACATGTTGGGATAATATTGGAGATAGAAAAGTGACGAGACTTGATCTTATCCAAGAGATTATGGGGTAGGATCAAACCATTAAACATCATATGAAATCTAAACAATGTTGATAGAAAATCAATGTAGAAAATCATTGATGGGACCTAGAGTTTTAGGTGAGATATTAGCTGTTACATTATATAACAATGTTGAATAAATTTACAAGGTTTTAGATGAAGGAGATACTACTCTTAGATACATCATCATAGTGACAACCTGACCCAGTAGGGGCTGACCCTTTATTAGTCCAAGCTCACCTCCAATAGGTTAAGGGATGGCGACCAGCACTAAGTATGCATATCCAAAAAAATTGAGAGGAATTATCCTAATGTAATTTTACACCTTCACACATCTCTAATCCCACATAACAATGAAATGTTTAACCACTGAAAAAAATGCATGTATACATTGATAATACCAGTACAACAGTATAATAGTAAACTATTTAATGCAGAAAAAGGGGTCCATATAAAATCCCAACCAAAACATTAAAGAGTCTATCCATCCAAAATGGAAATGTCTAAATTCAATGGAATGTTTATGGAAAATAGAATGGTTTGATAAGAACAAAATATTATATACAAGCTAAACTTCCTCCAGGGACCCCATCAAAAGTTTCATTGTCGGTATAAGGCATGTTATGTGTAGTCAAATCCCATATAGGGGTGAGTATAATGATACTGATTAATACATTGTGAAACACAAAACACAAGGATCCAATTTTAGTCATCTAAATAAAATGATATAAAAATAAATGTTTTATATAAACACCCTAATATAATCTAAAAACGTCACACCACTAGGAGGTTATAACCAACTGCCAGTCGTATGATTATTTAAAATGAAATGATTTTTTGGGTAGAATTATCTCACCAAACCATGATATTACCGGAGACACTCATCCAAGAGGTCAAGATAATTGGGTCCAACCCAATAAATAACACTAGTCCAAGAATACCATGACACACATATAGCGGGTCATGCCCAAAACTGCTAGGGGCTCCACTAACCTGATATTGACCAATCTGTTGTGTAAAAAACCATTTGACAATGATAACACAATCCCAAATGATATTACCTATTATATATAAACTCAAAACCCTAAATAAGGAGTTAATTCTAATTACACAAACCCCAACTACTGGATAAATATAATATAGGATCACACTCCGGTCTAATGGAGGTACAACACAAATTAAATCTAAGACTCCGCCTCTAGGGGGGATAACAATCATATGTTATGGATGCAATACTGCACTATACCCCTGAGGGAATAGAATAATAGAACACACTCAACTATGACTAGTCTAGAGTAAATAAATGTTGAGATAAAAATACTCTTTTAGGGGATACATGGGTTATACTTGGGGTACACGACATGTCCATCTTTTGGCACGTATTCTCATGTGGTAAAGCCTCACATAACATGTAAATATATGAGTAAACAGTTTGTAGGTAAGGTGTGCGGTGTGTATATTTCTCTTCATACATGTTCATGTGTTGTAGGTTCTATCTATGCACCAATGGCCAAGTTGGTGTACAAGCCCATATACACCTAGTTGTGTCTGTTTCTTGGTACACAACGTGCCATTGGAAATGTACTTTTTTCCATGTTCGTGTCCTATCAGAATTACACATCAATACAATAGGTAAGGGTCAGAGACCATGTGATATGGGTTACACATCATGTGTATGGGGTCAGATGTTGTCTGATCCTTAACGAAATTATGTAACCCTCGACACTACAGAGAGGCCCACACACATTGTGTAATTTCAGATTACACATTATGTAACCTAAGATTTTCCCAATCCCATGAAATCTTCTCTTTGTAAATATCAACATCATCAGAACCACCACCCTCACCGAAAAATATAGATTCTGGTTCAGTCAATCCCATCTATTATTACTAGTGGGGAAATGGGTTCAGATCTGCTCATAAAACACCTCTATCTAGACATCTTCCACTACACAGTGTGTTTCTTAGGAAGAATGAAGAAATATTGACTCAGTCTCATTATCTATGAATCTATGCATCGTCATTATTGATTATCTAACCATGACCACCATCATGTGTTATACCAATGATTTTGAATCAATTCATTGAATATGAATTGTGCAATGATCGAATACTAATTAATGGTCAAACTGTTGGCCAAAAAATACACAAGATGATAAAATGAATAATATTGGGAAGAAAACATCATCCATAAAATGTGACTAAATAACCATGGACCTTGTTCGTTCATCATTGATTCATTGTCATAGAAGAAGACAAATGGAGGGGAATAAATCCCAAAACCAATTATGATATTCGATCAATTTAAATATATCAATGATCCACATATCAATTCTATTAATGGAATTTATTTTCATTTAACCAGGATTAATGAGTGGGATGGGAAACACATATCGAAATCCAACCAGGCGTTTTCATTGATTTTTAATTAACGAAGGTGTTGTATTGGTATCATTGATGGGAACCACGATCTCTATTAGTGTAATGATTCACGATCCAGTCTAGATCCTTCATCGATTTCTATGAATAATCAACTCTAGTGGTCTCTAAGTCTCCATGGTTTTGTATCCAACCATATTCCAACACCTATAGCCACATGTGTATAGAAAAAATGAGTTTTTGCATCAAATAAAATAAATTAACACTTTTTATGAATGAATTTTATTATCTATGTGTATGTGATGATTTTTTCCCAAATATCCTATGCTGACAAATATTATACTACACCTAGGTTAAAGACACATTATTATTTGAATAGTTCCCTCATAGTTTGGATCTAGGCCCCCCATTAGGAATTTATTCTAGTTTTTGAGGAAAATTGGGAATTTGTGTTGTTTCATATATTTAATATATTTCAAACAACTATTCTAGGAACACATGAACCAGGACTCAGATGTCATCTTAGTTCCTCATCTTGATAATGATAAATATAATATAAAAATATAATACATGATATATCCATGTGATTAAATTATCTCCACATTATAGGTTTTAGTATTAAAAATATAAAACACTACTAAAAATAAGAGGGTATAAGGCTCTCATATGGGTCACCAACTCCTAGGTTCTCTCCTGAGGATTATCTAGCTTCAATTAGGAACACAATTGAAGAATCGATATCGCATGATAGATCCTATAATGATGATCATGAATATCCATCAGTAACTCAGAAAAGGTGTCTCCAATCATGATGTCCAGCATTCCCTAGGTCATGACCATACCTCCTCAGCTACAACACATAGAAGACATCATGTACCCAATCCAACTGTCGAAGTAGAGATCGGTGGTACACCCCCTCACAAAATCTACACAGTATTGGGAAATGAATAACGAATATCATATATGACTTGATTCAGCATCCAAGTCTCATCAATCCATGTCTAGGTGAGACCATTAAGAACACATGGTATCCCCCCTAAAAAATCCATAGGTACCCATAATTGGTCCATATAAGTATTCTTAGGGATTTGTGCAGTCTCTATCCACTGTTGGATGATCATTATGCTCTGTGTAGCAGTTCACTCAATCTCTGGGATCTGGAGTACTGAATCACCAAGATTAGTCCAAAAATGTGTTGATCGACAGGTTCTCCAATACAAATCCATGAATGGTTCCATACCAATGGTATAATGTTATCTTTTATTTCTACCAATACCCCACTTAGGTTATATGATCATCCCAACTATGGTCGATGTATAACCTGTATTCTCATAGAATTTCCTCCATGAGTAGAATTTTCCAATCATTCAAGTCTTTATTATGGGGGTGAAACATCAATCTCAAGAGAAACTAATTCTGAAATTCCTTATATAATCCTCTCCAAAATCGTGATGTGAAGTGAGAATCACGGTCTAAAATTATTTCCATGGGAACTCTATGGAGTCTAGAAATCACTATACTATAGAGGCATATGAATCTCTCTACTAAACTCGACTCTTAAATATCAATGAATTGGGCTTATGTAGGTAGCTCGTCTCTAGTCACCCAGATTGAATTTTTTCCCCTTGATATATATGGTATACCCATCAGAAAATACATTTATATCTTATCCCAATTTCACTCTAGAACCTTGAGGGGTTGATCTAAACCCACTGGAACATCATGCTTGGTCATCACATGTTGAAAAGTGAGGCATCAAAAGATAATCTCTTCAACTCCCTTATTTAATTATGGAAACCCAAATGGATTCCAGTGGTCTTAGTACATATTTCCGACTTCTAGATGTACTACTAAATGTGATATATGAAACTCCCACATCACCTCCTCCTAAAACATCAAAGGTAGAATCACTCATCCTTTTAAAAGAATAGCATGATTCATTCCATCAAAATATCCATAATGAGTATGTACAGTGGATATCTAAGTAATTATGGTATCACAATCAGAATCTCCTGATGGTTCATCGGTAACATGCTCTCAAGCTATTGGCGTGACAACCATTGACTACAGATATGTAGTATCATCCATGTCCACAATGGGAATTTTACACCACATTACCCTACCTAGATATATAAACAATATCAAATTCATTGTCCTAGAGAAACTCAGGCCATCAACTCTATCTTATGTTATGATCATTCTTAGAGTAGATATACATGACATTGTTGTGGTCATAGTTTACGATAAGAAACTCTCCCATCAGGTTGTGTCACCACATCATCAATACAAAGACTACCACAACTAAATCATTTTCATGGGCCGTGTAATTATTCTCATGTGGTCTCAACTGATATGAACAATAGGAAATCACCACCTACCTATGCATCAGAGCACAAATTTTTTTTGTCCCTGATGCATTATAGAACACTATGTACTCGATTCCCTCATTCGAAAATATAAATATGGGAGTTCTCTTCAACCTCTACCTCAACTCCTAAATTAATTTCTAAAACCTTTTTTACATAAGAAATGATTCACCTTTCGAGTCAAAGATATCAATGGTGCAGAACATATAGAGAAAAATGTTACACACATCTCTTAGTTCTTAACCAACCCAAGGAAACACAAATCCTTAGTAGCACAATTGAATGTCTCCCAAGAAAGAAATGCATCAACCATTGTAGACCCTCTACTACTCCTACCCAAACAATGATGTTTCTCATAAGTTGTATCGTAGAAATCTAGAATAAATAGTTCAATATATTCCTATAATTCCATTGCTCTCGATGTATTTTGAGGGAAATCCTCAAGTATCATGCATTCTCCGCCTTGGATACTATGTACATTAAGATATCATCAAAGAGAAAAACATAAACTATTCTAAAAAGGGATGGAAGATGTGGTTCATGAGTCCCATGAATACTGATGGGGAATTCATAACATCAAACAGCATCACCAAGTAATCATAGTTACCATAATAACATATGGATTCCATCATTGGTATATCCTCATCCCTAACTCATAGTTCGTGAAACCCTAATATGAGATCAATCATCGAGAACCACAGTTCCCCTATCAACTGAAGAAATATGGCATTGATCGTTGTTAGTTGATAACTATTATTCATGGTCACCTAGTTCAAGCACTGGTTGTTCACCCATAACTTCAATCTTCAATCTACATTCCTGACAAATAACATAGTTGTTTCCCATGGGGAACCATTAGGTCATACAAATCCCTTCCCGTTCAAGTAAATTAACTGCATCCTTGGATCACAAAACCCTATGTGATCCATATGATATATTGGTGATGATATCAGGGTTGTATTTGGATACATGTAAAGGTAACATTTATTATCTCAATGGAGATGTAGACCTAGTATGTCTTTAATAAATACATCCTCATACTCTTCCACCGATCCACGAAAATAAAAGTTCATTGCATATACTAATCCCAGAGTCATTCCTTCTATGTGATGGGTAATCGGTTTCACTCTCCAATGTGTGAGGCCATCATACACTATCAAGGATTCCTTTTAGCCCACAAAGGAAAAACTCATCCCATAACTATGGACACACTGAATCCTCAGACAATAAGAGTCAATCTGTTAATGAACTATAGATACCCAATACATACCTAAGATGATGTCTCAAGGCCGTATCACTATTAAAAAAAGTTCCCATAAAAAACTCTCACCTCAAAGTGTCAGATTACACTATCAGCACAATTTTTCAACCACTCAGTCACCACCCATAGGAGTCTTCATTCGTAAGGGTCAAGACAATGGCTCAACCATTATTTCTGAGTCTCACTCTCGAGAAGTGTAAAGGAAGGAATGACTCACACTTTTGTTAATTATATAGGAATATAAAGTAGAAAATATACATATTGTACCTCGTATCATCCCTAGATACTTGAGGTCATTGGCCTCTATATTCTACTGTTGGCCTCAACAATGAAAACCAGTTCCCAAAGCCTAGTGTGGACCACCTGGGGGTGGTGGTTGTAATAATTCTAACCATCGACAACCACTTTAAGCTCTACCATACCCTATTCCATGTTATCCACCCTTGGTACAAACTTGATAATACCTATATATATGTATCAGTGGTCCTACAACCATCTATCGATCTGTTGTACGATGGGTCAGAATCATCCATGGTAGATGTCCCCACCTATTGCCTCAGCAATACCACATCTCCCTCAACTGATTTGGGTGAACCTAAGATCCTGGTTGTGATGAACCTCTATCCTTTGCTAACCACCTGAACCACCAGACATTTTTTGATCCCTATGATTTCCTTCTGATCCCTACTCTTGATGTCTCAACTCATGGGTGCCCATTACCAGCACCCATTGTTGGAGCCTTCTCTTCTTAGAATCTCTCCACCACCAAGGCTTGAACAAGAACCCCATATTAAGTGGGATTAAATGGGATATCACTGAAAACCTAATATCCCAATGTAATCTCTTATTATGGTTTTTTACTCATAAGAACTAATCTCCCACCATTCCCAAAGAGTAACACAAGAGATCAGTAAATATCACTGATTACTTTGTCATAGTCAAACTGTCCAACTACAGATGTCGATGTTCATTTATGTGTACTGATCCCAATATAGTTGTATAGAACTCATCCAAAAAGAGATGATCAGTTCTTGACTAGGAGATAGAGGTCTTGTTGTGAGACTTTTTCACTAACATCCACGATCTCCCCACAAATCCCAAAAGACGATTCACCACGAGAATACTCATCTGATCTGTATGTATCATAACAACGAGGATGACAAGAGTAACTGTCTCTTTCTGGTGCTTCTCCACCTGGGTCTATAGATCACCCTAAGACATCGGAGGTCACTTCCTCTGTAACTCATGCATCACACTCTACTAATATACATCATATGTTTGCATTTCCAACACTATCTTCTCATCAACAGTTGGTGGTATAGCTGGAAAATCAATAAATGGTGTTATCTCCATACATTTACATATACCAAATCCTCATCGCGAGTAGGGTCATCCACATGATCACATACTATAATCCTATCTATATTTCTAAGTGGAGTCATCCTGAAATAAAACATGATGTAACACTGTCAAAATCTTATATCTGTGGTGGAGACTCATGAATGAAATGAAAACAACAACCCTTACTTATATTATTAATGCATGAATATTATATTTTAAACCAATTTATAAATGTATGTAGTTGAAAATAAGGTGATCGGAGTCCTCAAGTGTGGATACGTTGGCCTCCACACCAATACTAGATTCCCTAGCCCGAAAGTTAAACTCAAAACACTAAACATTGTTTCTTGAAACCAATATCACTTACTCCAGTCCTAAAGTAGTACTGATGTTTTGATTAACACTCTATCACATCCCAACCCTTTGACATCTGACTCGTGACTACCCCAATCCCACCCCCAATAGGCCATGGGATGGCATCCTGCAGTAAGTAGGCATATCCCAAAAATGGGAGGTGTTATCGTAATATAACTCTACACATACACACATACATATGCCCACACAATGCTAAAATGAATTTTTTTTTGAAGAAAATGCATGCATACTTCTATAATCCCACAACCATAGTATGATAGTAATATAGTGAAAGTAAAAAATGGGGGCCAAATACAAACACAACCAAACGATAAAGAGTCAAACCTGCTCTGAGGATGATGTATAATTTTAAATGAAAGCCCTTAGGAAAAAAACATGGTCTGATAAGGTCATGAAATTCTCCACTATCACCACATCCTTGAGGTACATCAACAAAAGTTCTGTTGACTACATAATATACGAAAAGTGCGAGGAAATCTCATCCATGGGAGAGTATAAAGTTACCCAGTAGAACACCCCAAAAACACAAAATAAAGATAAAAAATTATATTTAGAAAATAATAGGATATGAAAATCTATTTATAATATAAACAACAAGATATACTCAGGAAATACACAACGCCACCAGAAATTCATAACGAAAAACCATCCATCGGATTATGCTCAATGAAATGCTTCGTCTGGAGTGGCCTACTCCCCGAGCCATGCTATCAAAAGTGAAAGTCACCCAAGAGGTTTTGATCATAGGGCTCATCCCAAGAATTATCACTTTTCTAAGAATACCCTGATACACAGATAGAGGGTCACACCCAGAATTGATGTGGGACCCCCTGAACCCAATTTGGATCAACACCCTACATCTGGAATTATATTATTATGATACAATGAAATCTAATGATACATTATTATACACATAGGATCAAATCAATTATCAAGGAGTTCATTTTGATTCTTCAAAACCCGCCTATGGTGTAAAGATGGTAGATGATCACACTCCAATCTCACGAAAGCAAAAAAATAATGTATATCTGAAACATAGAATCTAGAGGGGATCAGAATACAATGATGTGGATGAAATATAGAACATTAGCCTCAAGAGAAATGACAATGTGAAAACACTAAACAATGAATAAAAAGGCTAAGGAAATGAAGAGATACAAACACTCTTTAAGGGGGTACACAACATATACTTGGGGTACACAACATTTTCAACTATACCAAAGTTGTCATGTGTGGTATATCTACACTAGACAAGTAAATATCCAAATGTATGACCTACATGTAAGGTACAAAAATGTAGTGATTTCCCGACACCTTCCTATGATCCACTGGCCATGTTCGTGTATCAGTGTCCATGTCATTGTACCAGCTCATGTATTCCTTTCCATGTTTGTTTTTAAGTATAGAGTGTTCCACTGGTAGTGTACGTTTTGGATGTGTCTATGTACTTTCAAAATTACATGTTGAGCTTACCGGGAAGGGTCACACCCCATGTGAGGGGTCACACATAATTTGATCCTTAACATCATCATGTGACTGTAGCCTCCACGGAGTGGGCCCACATGATGTGTAATGTTGAATTGCATTCCATGTAACCTGATGTATTCCAGATCCAATGGATTATCTTCTGCTCTTCTCTCTACATTGACGGATCCACCACCCTCACTAGAAATCAATGAAATGGTTTTGATCGAGCCCTTCTATCATCACTAGCTGATATCTAGGATTACATCTCTTAAAAAAACCTTCACCGAGCCATCTGTCAATAAACCATGTGTCACTTTGTAAGGGTGAAGAAATACAAAATCTCTCTCCTTATCCCTCGATCTATCCTCCATGGTCGTCAATTCTTTATCCAAAATTTCCATCGCATGTCATACTCACGGTTTTGATCAGTTTTTCTAAAGATTAGTAATATAATTATCAGATACAAGGTATTGGTCGATTCATTGGCCAAAGAAAACAAAAATAATTTTTGAAATAAGAAACACTGGAAGAAACCAAAAGCCATAAAATATGAGGAATGAAACTATACCTTTATTAATTTTTTCTTAGATTATTTTTCATATAAGAAGATTAATGAAGAGGAATAAAACATAATAAACAATTAAAAAATTCCATTAATTTAAATATACCAATGATGAGGGTATCAATTCATTTCATGGAATTGATCGATGTACATATATGAAATATAATGGGATAAGAAAAAACAAATAAACATCTAAACTAGAGTCTTGGTTATTTTTTTATGAATATCAATTTTATTTAGTCATCTTTGATGATATCCATGAAAACCATTGTCAATACAATCAATGATTTTGCCCAGATCCATAGTTTATTTCTATGAACGCTCTCGTCTAGTTGTCTCTAGGTCATTAGGGTTGAGCACCCAAACCTAGGAGAGAACCCATAATGAGGTATTTATAAACAAAACCAATATATAAATTAAATAAATTAAATTAAAACATTTAATGAACTTATTTAATTACTTTATCATCCGGAATGACTTTTTGAGAAATGGATCTTGCCAACCAATTTTATGTCATCCCAAAAGAAAACACCGCATCTTAAACTAAATTGTACCCTCATATTTCTAATATGTCCCCTCATTTTATATTTATTCATCTATTTTTAGGATAAATGTTCTTCTATATTGTATAATATATTAAACTTAGTTAAAACATTTATTCCTGGAATATTGTTCCTCGGAATCACATGTCTTCTCTACACTTGGTCTCGAAAATAATCCATATAATACCCAAAAATAATACGTGTAAAATATAAGTTGTTATATTATCCTTCATGATCCATAATTGATTAGAATTTTGGAATATCAGCATGCATTCCCACCAAACTAATCTCAAGTACATGATGTGTTCATTTTATCCCTAATTAGGAAGTTCATACTATACGCCTCACGTATAATGAATATAGACATGGTACCCTTTAAGAATGATATTAAATTTATGGACCAGTCAATGAAGATCTTAGATTATAGAGAAAAAGTTATTCTGGACATGAAAACTCACTTAGTCGGAGTGAATCTTTAGAATTGGATATTTGATAAAGAATCATAAATGCAAGATGAGGCGATGACATTAAAGTACCCTCAAATGTGCTAGAGTAGGAAATGAATTTTTTTGGGAAAATTTTCTGAAGGTGGTATGATTGTGAACACACAAAATTTTATAAAGGAAATTTTATTTTCAATGAATAAATTCATTTTTATGTTATAGAAAAAAATACACTACATTTGATATTTTGGACCCTTATAAAATATATTCATTCGAATTTAAAATTCCATTAGGAATCATAATCCAAGATAAAAAACTATTCGTATATGTACCATTAATATTAGAATGTATTAAGTTTTATGATGAATTCTAATTGATAGAGGTAGAATATGTGATGGCCTCAACCAATAAGATCATACCCCATGAATCCAATATATCAAAGATTATGAGGGAGATGGCATCACTACAATTTTTCCTTAACAAAACCCTTGCTGAAATTCTACAAAGAAAACATGAACAAAATTATTTATGGGAGAAGTTCACATTTATCGAGATCTCAGGCCAAGCCATGTTCACCAAACCACCCCATGATAGTTTCACCATCGCACACCATATCTATAGAATGAAAAATGGTGTAATTAGGGGTTATGGATCCAGACAGTAGTATTATAAATAATTTTATTATATTTTTAATAAAATATTTATTATTTTAATCAATTTTCAATATTATATAAATGTATAATTATATATATGTTTATTAAAATTATATTTTGAAGAAACCAAAATCGTATTTGTTTTAAAAAATATCATTATATAAATCTTTTTGATAAATTAAAAAATATTAAATAAATATTACATTTATAAAATATTAATTTTAAATAATAATTTATTTATATAAAAATTATAATATAATTTTATGAATTCAAATGTTGTAACACCATGAAATTTTAAAATATGAACAACATATTTGATAATATGTATGACACACAACCCCATGCGTAGAAAGGAATATAACATCCTGTGAATTTTTGATGTGTATACTGTTTAAAAAAAATTAATCTGTTATATATAATTCAATGAATCAATCACTATGTTAATCATTCTAAACACAAAACACATATTTCAGCTTTCTTTACATGCAATAAAATTATTCTTCGATAGCTTATGTTACACGAAAGACCGAGTTTTACTAAATACTATTAATATTATTATATTAAATTATAATTATCTCCTAGACATTAAATTGTAGGTTTGGAACTAGATTAACTAAATTATAAAAATATATTGTAGAATTCATTGGTGACAAACTAATTAGAAATGAATATAATAACCAATTGAATATAAAATAAATGTTTTTATAAAAAAATTATACACCAAAGGAGTTTTATCTTATTAAATTTAACTAATTAAAATTAGTGGATGATCATAATGAAATTTATATATTATATATCTAATTATTTTTAAATTATTCCAATATATTTGGTAGAAATATGATAATAAAAAATCAAATTTTACACATAACAGCTATAATTTTCTTAAGAGAGTTTTACCAACATTTAATGGAGAACTGGTTTTTAAAATAATATTTGATCATTTTAAAAAAATTATTTGAAAAAATAATTTTAATTTTTAAAATTTGAATTTCAAAATAATGTTAGGGTGATTTTTTTGGTAATTTTATGAGATGATTCTTTTATTGATATATAGTGAAAAATACAGATTTTTAATTTAATATTGGCTTTCGATATAATTTATTTATACAGATAAATTACATTTTAAATTGGAATTAAATTAACATTAGATCAATTAAAAATTTAATAATACCTTTTAGGCCACATGAATCATATATAAATTGAATATAGATAAAAAAACATAGCATTCTTTTTAACATTTTCATTTTAAAAAATTGCTTTCTTGTTCCGTCGGTGGGATAAATATTAAATGAAATTAAAAAACATCTATGTGTTGAATTTTGAAGAATTTCATAAATATTTGGAATAATAATATTTTATATTATCTTATAATTTTCACTTAATTTTTTCCATAATTTTTATTTATGATAATTGAAATTAATTAATGTGATTAAGGATAAAATTGGATTTCAGCATTACATGCATTTTTTTTAAATTAATTTCACACGAGCATTGGATTTTTATTTAATGAATTTGAATTAATATTTAGAATTAGTGGGTATAAATTATCTTATAAATATAATTTTATTTATTTTATTAATGGAAAAATTACCTAGTTAGAAAATGATACAACCATTCATTGTAAAAACTATTTTAATAAAATTGAGAAAACGTATTACAATACGAAATAACATGATAAAAATGTATTTATTTTGTGTGGTGGATGTATGTAAAGGTCATTTCATCTACCCAATTCATTATTGTTCATTTATGGAGGAACACGTGGTGTGGGTGACCTTCCTATAGTGAATAAAATTGGGTATTTATAAGAAATTCACTACTCCTCCATTATAAAAGGGAATTCACTCTCTACACTTATTCTCACCTCTCTAGCCATTTGGATCAACCAAAACCTACCATGATATCTTCTAAAATTCCCTAATCTCATCCTAGAAGCCTAAATTTGGTCAAAAATACAACCAAGGAAATCATTTGGTGAAAACTAATAGGTTATACACAACTTGGAGGAGGTTAAAGAAAGTACAAGCAAAGGGAAAGCATGGGGTAAATATTTCTCATATCACATATACATCCATGAGAAATAAATCTTGTTAACCATATATTTTTTTGTGTGGTGTATAAAATTCCCTTTGTATATTATATATCTTCAATTAATTTCCCACCAGGATATTTAATGTTTCGTTTTATATTATTTCATTCATAGGGCTTTCAATACAATATTTACAAAGGTGGTATGAGTTTCTGTCACAATCACATTGTTATTCGAGATGGTTAATGTTTGAATCTCCCATGGAAATGTTATTCAGTATTTCTATTATTAAATCAATTTATATTCTTCTCTTATGGTTATTAATTATAATCTCAAGTAATAGTACCATTTTTCACTCTTTATAACATCAAATGTTTTATAAAATTTTTTCTTGAAAATACATCTTCATTTATCTCTGAAGTCAGAAATATGTTTTCTTACAAAACAATGTTTTTCAAATAAAAAATTAAAATATGATAAAACCATTACAAAATTATTATTAAAACTCATTTAAACCAATTTTTACTATTTATTTTCTAAAAGTGATATTCAATAAAATTATTTTAAAAATTGTTTCCAGATAAAAAAAATATTTTATTAAATAATGTTTGTAATGATATTTTAATGGAATTTCTATTATTCTGCTAAAAATGTTATTATTACTCAAATGCATATATTTTGTATTGATACCATCCTTATACATTCTATGGATGTTTTGTGATCAGTTGGACCATGAATGTTTTATTTTTAAACCATAATACAGATTTTACTAAATTTTTTATGGTCATGTTTACTAATTTGGGAAGTATTCACATTTACTATGCTAGAATTTCAATATGAATGTTTATGTTTGTAATATTTTACCCATTTACTATGAATAATGAAACCAAATTAGTATTTCAAGGTCAGGGTCCTTTATATCCCCTCGATGCATCAATAATATTCATGAGACAAACTAGATATGATTTTCTCTAAGGCCTTACCAATTAATTAGATTCTTATAATTAAGCCCTGAAAATATTAGATTCTTAGTATAAAGCCATAAAAACATTAGTTTCTTGGAATGAATCCATGACAATATAAGATTACTTTCATGATTCTATGAGTATATTATAGTTTTGGAAATGATTTATAGATGGTATATTTTTTATATCCATCATTATTCATTCTATCATTATGGATTCATTTATTTACATTCCATGTGATTATTTGATTAGTTAGAATATCCACTGTTAAGATTCATGGTCATTAAATTATTTATATAGAATTATTATATTAAAATTTATTACATTTATATTATTATTGTTTTATTTATTGAATTTCATGTGTTTTAGTTATTTACCTTTCCATAAGGATTATTACTTTTTCACCTTCAAGGTTATTCTTTTTAAATTATCACATCACATTGAAAGAATTCGTGTAAAACCAAACACGCTAGAACTATATATGGAAAACAATGAGAATATAAAAAATATAATTACAAAAAAAACAAAAATTATTGCAATTACTCACCCTATAAAGTCAAATTAGAGTGACGTTCCCCAAATCTCTAGATTATTTTTGATAAGATATTCCAAATGGTTAGAAATCTTGTCCAAATTCTGGATATATTCATCTAGGTTAAAATTTTCTTTGTTGATTTCAGGTTCCAATATATATATTGTTCATGGATCCATTAAAATTACACAATATTAAGATAAGCTAAAATATATCTATCATATATTCTATCAGAATACACCTTTGAAACATTGCTATTGAAATATTATCCGAACATATATTTCTTAGATTTTAGAGCAATAACCATAACTACAATATCAACCCTGGCAGATGTTAATGAACGCCCCAAGGTAAAACATTTTTAAACCTCCCCTTTTTATGATCTATCATCCACCTTTGTTATCATTAATTTTCTATCAGATCTGGTGACCATAGTATTTAGAAAATTGGAGTTTACTTTGCAGTGCGATGATTTTTTATTTTTATTGACCAGTTATTTTCCAGGAACATTGCCGCACTTTTCATTCCACGAGCCGCTCAAAGAATAAATTTTTATGTGTTGTTATTTTTTCCCACTCTAAAGAATATTTTGTGTCAAAATCTTTTTCATTCAATGTTTTTAGAAAATTAGGTACCAAAACAACGGGATCCACTATTTTCCCCTTCATTGAAGTGACCTTCTTGTTCATTTTGGAATTAATTTATAACCATCCTTCTATATATATCCTTCTTGAGATTTTAAAACATATCATCTTGATCATGTTATAATCATATACACTTTATGTCACCTACTTCTTTGATCCAACTACTCTCTTTTTCTCTAATATTTCTATTGACACACCATTATCACTCTACACGTGACCAAATGTAGAATTCAAACACAGGACATAAAATCACCCATTCTGTGGGTCTCCCAAAATATAGGAATATGGCATGACATGCAGGGTATTATTGTATGGATTCTATAATATTCCTACTAACATGGAGTATTCACAAGCCAACTATTCACTCAGGTTATGACTATACAACACATTACCTTAACTACCAATTCCCTACACCATTTGAGTATAGGAGGAACCATTTTAGAAACTTGTAGATCAATCCATGTCTACATCAGGATGTCTGTATCCTTGAATTTTCCATCAGGATCCAACATATTAGTGAGAACAGTTGGAAGATCAGCCCTCAACGACTCCTTATCCTCATGTTGACCAGTGAACACTAAATCCATATCACTACATTGATCTAATAGGGTCTATCTCTTCATTTAATCATTAGAAAAATGAATCAATTGAATTCCATTTTAATACATCCAAATATTCATTTAATGGTAATTGGACATACTCTCAGACCTATAATTTAAGGATTAATTCAACAACTACATAATATATAGATGTCTATCTGGGATTCCTATAAGACCTTATGCTTCCAAAAGCGTTCATTTTATGCCCTGATACATAGGAAGTCTAGAAGAGCCTTCGAGACGTCAACTTCAACACAAATACTACAAGATATGGGATAACATGGAGCTTGCGTATGAATAAATGAACATATGAATCGACCCACTTTGTTACTAATTAGCTTTAGAAATGATGGATTTTGTAATGCAAGAGGATATAGGGGTAGAAAAATCTAGATCGCGTTGGGGGGTGGGAGGGTCATCCCTCATGAATAATTTTAATGTTCAATGAAATATAGAGAACCAAAAAATGGAAAAGTATATTTCAAATAATATATAAGGATATACTATGGTCAATATGGTAATTATCGTAAAAAATTATCTGTGCATTTTATGTTTTATAATGTAAGTTAAATTTCAATTTTATATCATGTTTACCAATACTAATAAAGTATTCTGTATTTTGGGATGTGATTCCTTGTATTTGATTCCAATTAAATGTAGCAGGGCCCACTCCGGGATACTGGGGTTTGGGTCACTACAGTTGGTATTGGAGATAGTTTGCAAGAAACCAAGGAAACTAGATTTATGGAAACCTAGATTGCTAAATGCAACCCAATGATATTAACTGAGTATTTGTATAGAGGAACATAATAATGTTTTGGTAGGTAAGAGATCAGGTAGTTTTTTCTTGTAATAAATCTATTTCAGGAATCTACAAGTGGGAGAGGATCTAGATCAAATATACCTAGGGGTAATAACATTGAAAAGGGTTAGTCAAGCTAGACTCAAGCATAAACTGGTACAAA
Organism: Viscum album; assembly: GCA_963277665.1. Lineage (NCBI taxonomy): Eukaryota > Viridiplantae > Streptophyta > Magnoliopsida > Santalales > Viscaceae > Viscum > Viscum album. The sequence continues at coordinate 825,921,243 of OY728123.1, forward strand.
AAAATGGGTCATACTATGCACCTGGTTTGACACTCCTGAGGGATATTCTTGGGATAATTCAAATTATATTTACAAACTATAATGAAGTGTTCAAATATACAATTAAAGTTAATGACCTACGATAAAACCTAAACCAAGGAAGAAATTAGGTAACATCTTAGGTAAATAAAGAAATAATAAATTTTCCTTTCAAATAATATTTTGTGAATTAAATATTAAATTTACCTTAAAGGGGTTTCTATGTTCGATTGTGTACTTGATACACAACATCGAGTTTCTTCAAAATCTTACGTTGCACAATAATAATATATAATTATTATTTTAAATGGTAGTTAACGCCTAGTCATTATATTCGCGGGAATGAACAGATCTAAATAAAATATGATTATACATGTTTCTTAAATTTTTTTACATTTATCCAATAAATTTTATAGGCTTAAAATGTGAATGAATCCAATTTTAAACACAAATACTCTAATATTATTTAAAAGGTTGATTTACAGCCTTTTGATGGGAAACCCTTTTTAAATCCCATTTTTTCACTTTTATATGTTATATTTGACAAAAAAATATGATTCTTTATAATTGAGACATAAAAATATAATTTGGATGATATTTTGGTATTTTTATGATAAAGAAAATTTTTTAATTAATAGTGAAAATACTGTATTTCAATTAAAAAATTCCTTCTAATCCAATTTATTTATATGTTTTGATTATCTTTTTAATTGGTTTTAAAGTGTAATTAGATTATATTTATAATATTTATTCTATTGTTGGTTATTATAATTAATTTCACATTGAAATTGAACAGAAAGAATTTTCAATCATTTGATAGTTATTATTTCATAAAAACACGCCTTTTGTTTTGACACCAGGAATTAATTTTAAATTAATTTCATCCACTTTTGTGTTTTGAATTTGGAAAAATGGATTCCATATGTGGAATCAGGAGGTCTAAATTGTGTAAATGGGTAAATTTTATTTTTACACAATAGGAATGTTTACTTTAGCAAATATTTTGTTTACTATTGTTAAATGGTAAATCTTGTAAATAATGGTAATAAAATTTTATTATAATAATATAAAATTACCCTAACATATTTCCTAATCCAATTTTTTGATATTCTTCCGACCATGGGCATCTTTGGGTCGATTTTTGGAACTCATGGGGAAACATGGTAGTGATAATGACACTTTATTTTAAATAACTTAAAGTAAAGACAAAAATGACATAAACAAATATCTTTTTGTAAATTAATTTTTACATCAGTTTATAAAATGTATACTTTTTACTATAAATATTATTTAGAAATATAAAAATATTTACAAAATCATTTAATTTTTTTATAATTTTTACACAATAAATAATTTAAATTATTTATGACATAATAATGATAGAGTGTTTACCTCATTAATAAAAGATTAAAATCAATATGATTATAAAGATTAAAATAACATCCAAAACCAATCCAATTATAATTGGATGATTTTATTTCGACCATGAGTCATATTATATTTGACTTTAATATGTTTTAGAGATTTAGAAACCGAAAATAATTATGTAATAAAAATAATATTTTCACACATTCCTAAAGAGCCCCTCCTCCCCCTTATAAAAAGCCCTCAACTCTTACTCTTTGTTCACACCTCGCAAACCCATTTTCTCATCCAAACTCTTCCCAGTTATGTTCCCTACATCCCTATAAATCTCCTATAAGTCTTAACTTAGGCATAAGTCACTTCAACAAACCCTTTTTCTTCAATCCAAAGCGAGTTATCTGATTTAAAGGTAACATATTGTCTTAAGTTATTTTGTTTTATTTTACTTCTCATACCCCATAAACTCTATTTATTCCTTTCTTTTATAAAAACAATGGTATCCTAGAAATACTAGGATATTGTTTGAGAATTATTCTCACTACACTTACACACGCCTTTATCTAATGGGTAAAAACATACTTTTTCTGCTGATGACAAACTAACGCCCCATTAAACGATGATTGTTAAATTTTATATTACCCCCTCTCATGGTGGCCATTATGGTGGAAATTTACTTATTTATGATATATACTACGTTTATGTTTTATTTATTATTATATATTTTACATTTATAGCATACCATTATGGGTAAATGTGATAATTTCATTTGAAGAAGTGCGGACTACAGCCCCCTCAAAGTCATATGACGCGTCAATGGAATATGTGGGAAATATAAAGGATGGATTTAATGATATTATATGTGATATTATACTGGAATTATAATATAACTTTTTATCATTATGTTTTAATTCCATTAAAATAAGAAATAGAAGTGAAAGTATCATTCATTTGTTCGAACGACTTACCATCTCCATGAACGGAGCATTTCATTTCTTATCTCTAAATGTTACATACTATTATAAATATATACATACCTATACAAGATATATATGATATATATGATATCTACATCATGAATATCATTCTGGATATAAAGGATATTTGACCACATGATCAAATTGTAATTATAAGAAGTTCATTTTTGACACAAGTATCAAATATCGTCACAACGACCGTTATTAACATAAATGATTACATAATATTTATAACATTGTAATAAGTGATATAAGATGAATAATACACTTCAAAAATGATCATAATCATGTATAAATTAACATTAGTTTATTATTTTGGTGATTAAAGAACAAACGGGTCAAATAAAAAATGAGGAATGGGACTTCATCTCAATATCCTTTCATTGAGGCATATTTTCTTTTAATGCATGAATTTCTATTATATGTTGTATGAACACCTTTGAATTTTTATTTCATTAAAATATAATATTTTCTACCAAGAGTTTCACTAAATTACAAAAAATAATGTTTTTTAATGTACGCGGTGACAACGACCATTTCGCCACCCTGTGTATTATTGGATCCTTGGCTTCCTTAACAACCTGTAATGTTTTGAAAATAAAAATAATACCATATACTCTTTAACGTATGTTGGTATTGAAAATGGTTTTTATAATGGATTTGTTATGTCAATATATTTAAATGATATATTAGGAGTGAAATTTTCACGACCCGTCCTTGGGGCTCATGCCTGACTACCCCAAGCCCGCCTTCCATAGGATAGGGGCTGGCGACTGGCACCAAGGCGTAATTTCTAGTAAAAAGGGAAGTCATTGCCTTTGTAAAGTAAACAAACACCATAGAGCATGCAAGAAGTAGAAGTAAACACTAAGTAAAAACTGGGTACAACAGTAAGTGCGGAAAATTAAGGGGGCCAGAATACAAACCCAAACTGAAAGTAAAGTACAACTGGAAAGGGAAAACAGAAATAGAAAGTAAAGCCGCAACGTCGAGCCGTCTACTGGAAGTCCCACCTGAAGGGTGAGTACAAATAGCCTCCACAGCACCTCGGGTCCAACCGTCCACTCCGAGTACATCCCGCCCAGTGGACCACCTCCGGGTACTGTCCTGCTCCGCAAGCCTCAACCACGATCAGCGATGTCCATCGTCTGCAACCAACACAACATAGTGCGGGCATAGCCCGTGAAGGGGTGAGTATAAGCTACTCAGTAGGGACCCCGAGACCCTCGAAGGTCTCCCAGAATCCACAAAGGATAAACCACAAATGAAATATACAATCACGAAGTAACATCCGACATTGCTTAGGTATATGCCCATACATATACCTAAGTCATCAATTCCAGTTCATCTCCAACATCTGAGACCAAGTACAACCCAGTCCACACAAAAAAACATAACCTGTTTCACATAGGAAATCAAAACCCAATACACACAGGAAAGCATAACGTAATCCACACAGGAGATCAAGTCAAGATTTAGCTCACACAGGTATACTTCTTCATATGACGATAAATATGATCACATATAGCCACAGATTCATCTATTCCATCAGACCCATAAAGGATCGATAGGTACTAACCCCCGCAATAACCCACAAAGGATCTGAACCACACAGGATCGATAGGTAACCAACCCCCGCAATGATCCACACACGATCGGACCCACACCGGATCGATAGGTAACTAACCCCCGCAAAGACCCACACATGATCGGACCCACACAGGATCTGTAGGCGTTGTCCCACACATGACTACTGAGCACTGACCCACACAGGATCGGACCCACACAGGATCGGTAGCAATGATCCATGTAGGATCTCTGAGTGTTGTAGTCGTCTCCGTCGAATCCACTGAGGATCTCTGTACAGTCGTCGGCGGCGTCGCAGTCGCAGCCAGCTCTAGGGTTCCCGCACACAGCAAGCTTGTTTGGGAGGGTCGGGTCCATGAGCCGAGGGGCTGATACATCAACTGACACATAGTCTGGAGTTGATGTATCCAAAAGTTCTGTATCGCCAACAGGAACTCAACGTCATAGACGCCACATCAATCGGACGCCCGGTTTGAAAGATATTGGCTTTTTCGTCCCAGGGGCCCGGTTGGTTTTTAAGTAAAAACCAACCCAACTCCACCTGCATCCAAAGCTCGAGCGGAGTAAGACAAAAGGCATGTCTCACTAAAATGAATCCAACAAAGTCGACGGAACGTCAATCGGACGTCCGGAACTCAGGTTATAAGTGTTTCCACTCCGAGGGCCCGGTTGGTTTCGTGTACGAACCAACCCGGCCAAACCCAAAGTTCTCTGAAACCTTGAGTGTGATATACCAAAACGACCTTATCGATCCAAGGATCGCACACAATTGATGGTGCGTCGATCGGAGGCACGTATCTCAACTTATGGGCAACAGACCGAAAGAGGTTCTGTATTAGGGGGTTCGGGCCCAGTCCGACCCGGCCCGATACCCCCAGGGTTGGCTCGTACCGGGTCAACCCAAACCGGCTCTGGGTCCGGCCCGGCCCAGCCTGGTGCTCCGGTCTGGAGGACCGGCCAGGGTAGCCGGCCCGGCGCGCGGCACATTGGTGCGCTGGCAAGGGACTCGGCCGAACGGCCGAGCCGTTCGTATGCGGGGGGCACTGCCCCCGCGTGTAGTAACTGTATCCCCTTAATGGGGCCACTCACGTCCGGCCATCCGGGGGTTTTGAACCCCCGGTTCTTCCACGGTGTGGCCGGACCGCTCCAGCCGGCTGGCTTCTGTCGCCACGGGACCGGCAAGGCCGGTCCCCCTGCTCCGATGTCGGCGGCCCAGAACTGGCCGCCGCTTCCCCTGCTCCGCCGTGGCCCAGAACCGGCCGTGGCCTTCATCCGTCCGGCGTGGTGCGACGGCGCCGCGCCCCTCCTCCGCGGCCCCGCTCCGGCCGCGGTGCTTTCGTAGTTCACCGGCGCGGCGCGACGGCGTCTCGTCTCTAGTTCAATTCTCAAATGTCCAGTGCGACGGCGCTGTGCATTTCTTGTCGCTCGTTCCCGCGCGGTGCGATGCACCGCGTTACTTTCCTTCAAACCGCAACAAAAAAATAATAATAAGGGAGGAGGGTCGGCCGTGTTTGTGCGGTCCGGCCCCCTCCCGTTAAATTATATCAAGCGGTCCAAATGAACGAAGTTAGATGACGGAAGATTTCACAAATTAAAACACATAACCCCTACCTCAACTTTGTCATCGAACGAGAGTTCGTCGCAGAATTAACCGTCGTGGAGGAAGAGGATCGCCGCAGAAGAAAGCGTCACAGAAGGAATGTCGTTGGCGTTAGTTGATCTCCGAGGAAGGCATCTCTCGCTGTCGTCTGTCGTCGGAGGTCGGCATTCTTCGTCGGCGGTGGTGTGTTCTTCGCGTTCTTCGTCGAAGAACGAAGAATCCTCAAGACCTCTCATTTTTCTCCCAAAGGCTCCCACAACTAGAATTCCAAAAAAATAATATAAGGTCAAAACTTATTTTATTAACATATCCTAAGCATTTGAAATTCAAAAGAAAAGAAATGAACAATTAATTCAATGAATTAATTGTAATGATTTAACCGCCCAAATTAATGAGGCGTTTCTTAACCCGAATAAACGCATGGTTTGACTTCATTAAAAGGGGGTGTGGGTGCGTTACTTAGAAGGGAATAAACGGTGGGGCTCGTGCGCGCCCCACCTCACAAATATCCTACCAAGTGGGTAGTATATTGTGGGTCCCACCTTATCTTCTTAACTTAGGTTAATACTCTTTAATTAAAATAAAATAAATTGTCGCACCACTTTATTTTATTCCTTAACTTAACCCCAAAAAATTAAAAACCACACCAGAACAAACGCAACTCTGAAAAAGGTGTTTCTAAGCAATTACCAGCGCTACGATTCCATTGGTGCCCTCAGAATTCGATTCCGAGCACCAGTTCAAAAGTTAGTAAAACCCGCTCATTCGTTCACTGAACATACCCGAGCTAAACGTCGGAAAATGATTCCGGGCACACCGGGCCCCGGAATCAGGTGCCGTCAGAAACTGCATTCTTGTAAAATTCCCAAGAAAATTAAGAAAAAATATTTCTTGAATTTTTCGGGTCTTTACAGAAATTTGGAAATTTTATCTTTCATTTACGGTTGTTTTATTGTTATAAATAAGTTATGGTTCTTGGGAATTGTTATGTATACGGGTGATTCCGTGATAAACCTAGTGCGGGTGAGCCCAATATAGCTCTCCAATGCATTGGGTAACATGATGTAGGTATACAAGAATGCTTCTCCTAAGATATTTTGGGAATATACTGTGATGGGTATACCAAAAGTAACTCCCTATGTAGCTGTGATAGCTACAATGTAAGTATGATATGGATGCCATAAGTTACATTTATGATTTATGATTTCTACGTGTTATTCAAAAATCCTATGATTTCATGAAGTATGTTAAAGAGCTTATGTTATGTATGTAATGATTAACTAATTTTTTTCTTTCGTTGTTTTATAAACCATACTGAGCTTTTTATGCTCATCCCATGTTTTGAAATGTTTTTTCACAGAACATAAAGATGTATAGGGTCAAGGATGGGACCAAGGAAAATTCATACTGTCTAAAACATGGAACAAGTCATGACTCTTTTTTTCAAGAGTTTTTATTTTTGTGAAAAAATGGAAACTTAGTAGAAGTGTCTACTTTGTAATAATTGAGATGCAATGAAATAGTTATGGCCTTATTCTTTAAAACCCTAAACCTGAAAAGATCCTCAATGTGAATTATTCATTTAATTCATGATTATGTAATTTTTTATGGCCAGGTCCTTATAAATTATGTGTAAATAAAATTAATAAAGTATTTGGATTCAATAATTAAACTGTAGAAGTATTTTTACAAAATGTATTTTGGTTATAAGAATCAAACAATATTTGCGGATTATGAATCACATATCTTAATTAAAATAATAGTTATAAATTACATCCTGACATTAAGAGATTGATGTTGGTCATAAGTTTGATGTATTAAACAACACTTTTTTGGATATTTATGATGGGATCATACTAATATTATGGACATTTTTGGGACATTAATTAAAATTATATGATTCTATGGAAGCGTTATTTATGAAATAATGACTTTACATTTTATAAGAATATGATTAGTGGTATTTTTAACCATTAGGGTTGACATAATCATTAATTACATCAGTTGAATAAGAATATTATCCCTTTAAAAATAATATGTTGTTTTGAAATAAAAAAATTAAAAAAATTATTTAATTTCTAACATTATTTCAAGGATTTACATCGTATTTTGGGGAACAATATAATAATTATATAGTTTATAAGAATGAAAAATCACATGCAGGGTGAGGACCAGCGACATCAATCCATACATGTCAAATTTTTATTCAATTTTATAGGAAAACAAGGCAACCCATGGATTATGGAGGGTCTAAAATAGTGAAAAACAAGGGAATCGCCTCTATTCAAATTGACACCTTCTGGTTTCAAGTATTTTATAGATAGAAGTAAAGTGTTGATGGAGTATTAGTTGGCTAAAGAATCCTTGTAATCTGCAAACTTATTCCCCTCGCACCATGTGTGAATCACATGGATGTTGTTCCGAAGGAGAGCTCGACATTTCTTGACAACATAGTATATGAAGCAAAGGGATAGATCTTTTACCGAGTTAGAAATCATCAAGGTTCAAGGAGTTGGTCTTCACATTTGAAATAGCTAGATTCTCTTGGATGAAGATAAAGATTCTAATGATAAAAGCGTTGGCCTCGACCAATAAGGAGGTTCCATAATCATATGCTAAAGTGCATGTCATCACAACACTTCCTCCGGTGCCTCATACCACTCCCCCTCCCTCCATCACACCCATATAACAGGACCCATCAATGTTAAATTTGTTGTAGATATCAGGGGGATGACAACCGACCCATTTTCCCTGCATTCAAACTAGGGGAGGGTGAACCAATGATGCACTTCCCTATAAGAAACTGAAAGAATGAGACTCCTTACACTATTTAATGAGTAAAACTACATAAATCAACAACAAACGAGTCTTCGCAAAAATGGACCTCAATTTGGAATATTTGACTTCAAACCTTGCCTCATTTATTGATCACCAAAGGCACCAGCACCCCACATTGAATATCGTTGCTTGGGATAGCCATTTCATCTCTACTCCCAACTTGCTATAGAACCACCTCTCTCAAAAAGGTATGTCATTCATCTCTAGATAAGATAAAACAATGTTTCCTCCTTAGAAGGACCAAACCGTAAGATCCCATTAACCTTTGAAGAACTAGTGATCATATCTCTCATCCCTCCTGTTTCTACAATAGGGACACCCAGAGGCCATGCAGATTCCAAATTTCTTGATGATCACGTCCACAACAAGAGCAGTGTTCTTGATGAACCAACTAAAAAAATTAAACATCATTTTGATCTTGTGGCAACTGGCCTTTTCATTCCATTGGTCTTAAAAATCCTTTGAGGATATCAAACTGCAAAAATATCTTGTGGAGAAAACACTAGAAGATGATGGTGTAAACACACATCTATTGGGGTATGAAATTAACTCATTGGACTCAAGAAGAGCCTTATAGTCCTCATTCAAAATATCCTTGGTAAATTTGGGGTGTTTTCACACCTCATTAACTATGATCAAAGGGGCCGAACATCTTTGGAAGGCAAGGACAGAGCATGCCCAATTCTTATGAAAGAAAATATTTTCGCTTGTGCCAATTATCCTCCTAGAGCTTTAATGAAGAGTATAGACCAGAGGATAAATTTTTGAACATAGGGGAGAATAATACCCAAACTATAAACCACGTTACTTTCACATATATGAGACACGATCTGATCTTAGAGAGTACGATCCTCAAGGATTTCCAATTCAAGAATGGCATGCATGACATGAAGAGTACTCTGAAGACTTATCACATTAATCCCCCCATCTTGATTGGGTCTTGGTAGCCTTTCCCACGAGTCCCAATTACTATTACATTATTTTTTTAATCCCAATTAAAGCTTCATGAAAACTTTTCTATAGTGTTGATCATGCCTTTAGTATCATTTTTGGAGGCCAGTGCAGGAATACAAATCACAGACAGGGCATTGTTAACTGAGGATATATATCTACCAAACGAGATAAAATTTTTTTTATAGTAAATAACACAACTTGGTATACTAATAAAAATGTGATCAAAATCATGTATGAGAAGTCCAACTTAAGAGATTGGTGTTCCCAAATACTCCATCAAGAAAGATCGTCGTTGCACGTTCAGGCGACTGAACAGGGAGGAGGCCCACCTAGAATAGATCATGTGGATAATAAAGATGTTTATATTTGAGTTTCTGATGACATGTCTAGTCCAAAAACAATATTCCTCCAAAAACATTTTGGAAATCCCAAACATTGATCCTCCTTCCATTAATGAATATTATTATATCATCTGTGAACATCAAATTGGAGATCAAAGAGATGTTCTTTTTCCTCCTATAAGGGAGAATTATTCCTTGATGTATGCCACCGGTAATGAGTCTGCTGAGAGTATCCTAGGACATAATGAATAATCATTGGGATAACAGGTCTCCCTGATGAAGGCCTCTGGTAGCCTTGATGAATCCATGGTTCTTCCCCATAAAAGAGACATCTAACCACGAGAAACATATTCTTCTAAAGATTATATTCACTAATGAAGACAAAAACCCCATCATTGTGAGGACTCTGTTCAAGAAACCCCATTCAATAATTTTGTATTCTTTGTTCGTATCCAATTTGAACACCATATTTGATCTATTTGTCATAAAGATGTTGTCCCTTACCATCTGCTCAGTAAGATCTATTGCACCCTGTATGGAACAGTCCTCCACAAATCCATGTTGACTAAGATAGATCTATCCAATAATATTATTGGACAACCTCAGATTGATTACACGTGCTAGAATCTTATAAGGGAAGTTGCAAATGATCATTGGTCGATATTGAATAAGTGAGGAGGGGTCTTTAACCTTGGGTATAAGAATCAGTTTCATTTCACTAGTAGTTAGAGGAAGGATCCTTCACCGAAAAAAACCCCGCACTACTTCATTAATATCATTCTTGACCATATCCCATTCCCCTACTATAAAATGAACCAGGCTAACCATCAAGACCAAGTGAAATCTTGTGGTTTAGTTTCTTCATGGACATGTAAGTTTATTCCTTTTTAGGAATAACCTCAAGGCCTGTATTATCTAGGCTAGTCACTATGGTGGGGATCAACTCCCACTAGTCTGCATTGCCACTAGGATACCCACTGGCCATACTCAAGTTCATTCCAATGAGGAGTTCTTGAATGAACAAGAGATCCATACTCCCAACTGTATCTCTATCATTATCCAAGGATCCATCCTCATGTAATATGATGGGCTTAATCAAAAAATTTCGTTCCATGATATAAGCACTAAAAAATTAAGAATTTTTGTCACCCTCATTCATCCACCTTACACCAGAATGCTCTCGACCCATCCCCTCCTTCTTGAGAAGCATCTCCACTGAAGTCATCTTCTTTGCCACTAGATCATTGAATACCAAGTCACTCTACTCTTTCTCTAGGCTCAATTATCTGTTTTTTACAATTTTTTTAGGGTATTCCATGTTCTGATCAAAAGGAGGTAATTTCCTAGCCCAATTCAAGAGTCTCAACTTCAGCCTTCGTAGTTTTTTGTGGAGTGAAACCCATGTGTGCCAAAGAGATGGGGAGTCCCACAACACCCTCATAGTCTGCTAATAATCATGAAAGTAGGACCAATGTTGATAGAACCTAAACACCTCCCACATTTCCTATTTAGGGGGAAAGAAAACTAGATTTGGATAACGATACGAGATACCATGGGAAAGATATTTAACATCAGCATTTTGGAACTAATTAAGATCATTGTTATTAGATACAAACCGATCCAGTATTCTTCGGTTCCACCTTCCTCCTCTACAATAATTGAAGCACATTTACCAAACACCATTGTTTCCCATGAAAAATTACCCCTTTCCCGTTATAAAATGAGCAACGTCCAAGAATACTGCTGAAGGAAAGCTTATCTCCCCTTCTTCTCTTCCATATTGAGGATTATGTTGAAGTCCCCCGCCACTACCCATGGAAGATTCTCGGGATAAAAGGACCCAAGCCTCTGCAAAAATCATGTTCTATCTTGATATTCAAAACTTCCATACAAAAATGATTTTATGAATCACCCCTCTCCCTTTGTGACTTTCATGGTGATGTATTGGTTGTCTACCTAGATCATCTCCAAGGAATCCTCCTTTTTCAAAAACATCAACATATGCATGTTATTCGGGTATCCATGCATTGATTCATGCATATGAACATGAATACAAAAGGTCTTGATCTTGTCCATATTTTGTTTATGCTCCAGGACTTCCACAATGCACACTTTGTTTTTCATGGATTCCGAAACAATGTGATCTGACTTCACCTGAGCAACCTGGCCTTAGGCATTCCAGATTTATAGAGATATCATTTAACCAGGGAGAGCCTAGATTTGGCCCCAGGATTTCTGGTCATCACACATAGGTAGGTAGAGCCTTCCTTTAGGAGTATCTATTGGGAACAAGTTCACATCCATGGGCAATAAGAAGAGGAATCTGATGCCTTGGGAAACTCATGAATAGGTCTCTCTGTTGACATCCCCTTCGATACCCTATGAGGGGTTGATAGGTAGGATTCCTCTACCCTAGAACATTAACTGTATTTAGTACTGGTTCACCTTCCTTGGAATTTCTAAAGCCATCCTCCATCTCAATAATAGTATGAGAGAGATAACATGACAGGATTTCTTTTACCACCATATCTCCAGGGACAATGAGGTCATCCTCATGCAAGGGAGGTAGCAACGCCCGATGGACTGAGGTAGGATCAAGTTGAGCCATAATCCAGTCACAAAACCTCTCTACTGTAAACCAGTGAAATAGAAAAGGAATCCTAGCCTTGATAATAGTCACTAGAGCCATGAAATTTGGGGAGAAGGATATCAATTCCCTAAAGAGGGAGATAGTGCTATCTGGGGGAAGAGGGAGCTGATGATCCTCATCTGAGGCTAGAGAGGGGCACTGATCAACCTTCATCAAGGAACCATCTCCATGGAAAGAACCAAAATTCAAAGGACCTAGCTGGAGAGGGGAAGGGATCCCTTAAGGCATATCCTTGTGAACCTTTCTTGAACCACATCACTTGAAATTTCTACACATGACCCTTCAATGGACCAGGATACAATAAGAGAAGCAATATTTGGGGAACACATGGACCAAAAGAGACTATTCCAAATTCCCCACATCAAACACCTTTAAAACTATCAACACGGGTATAGGCTATAATAAATCTATCTCAATACTCACCCTTGGCTCCCAAATATCTTCGTAGGATAGGGTGCAATTGTTTGCACATAAGAATCATCCAAGGGAGTCTCCCATCACCCTGAGGAAAGTTTCATTTTAGATTGGTATGGGAAGGCTAGAGAGACCAATCCATACCACTACACAAGGACTCTCCCACCCCTTATGGGCCTCTAACACCTAGAGAGATAAGATAAAATTACATCTATTAAAATATCTCAGATAGTTAAACAACGTGAAGATGCAGTCTTCCTCCAACTCCATCACTATAAAAATGGAATTGCAATGAAGCAACGAGATATGATCCTAACCCGACATTTTCCATGTATCCACAAATCACTTGGAGAACTTCATAGACAGCTTCTCCACACCAAAATGGGCGACAAGGGTCCACTACAGATGAGCGGCCTCCTCTACAAAAGCCTCCAGGAGATCCCCTAGTGATACACTAGTACCTACCTTTGATACCACTATAGAAATCAGTTTCTCAACCAGAAAACACGGCTTGTGGGATCCTCAGGACGGTCCACACAGGGCATCACCAAAAGACTGAACTATATGGTTGTGTGAATGATTATATCTGGGAGACTCTAGAGGCCACTCGAATGCAACAGCCTCAGGATCACCATGATCAATGGTTTCCATAGCTGGAATCACTACCTTCGATCTGCCAGCCAAAGGGGAAACAGTCAGAAAATTTTGAAACCCACTAGGTGTGTGGGGAACATTCATGAGGGGAAAATATACAACCATTATAATCTAGTTTGATATAGATTAATAATACCTCTCACATCTGAAAAGGCATTGGGTATTGAACACATGATGAAGGATTATATGGGTTTCACACCTACCACTAGCCTACATGATGTCTTATTTAATATTTCATTATTTTTAGTTAAATGATTTAAAAAATTAATATTAATGGTGAACCAGTAAAATTAATTTGGAGTTCTATAGATTAATGAATTAAAAATACAATTTAAGAAAATATTTAGACACATACAGAAATAATTTTCACTATTTTATAGATATTCTAATCTATTAAAAGATATTTTTAGTGCTTAGGGGTAAAAAAATTGTTTTTGGATATTTATATTTCGGAAAATGGATGAGCTTAATCAAATAGCAATGAACAGATGAATTTTTTATATAAAATTGTAATATGTGATGTATTTATATTTCCTTATAATTTTAGATAGTATAAAAATTATTTAACTTTATAGAAATGATAATTAAATAAAATTTTATCATATTACCATCATTTATGATTATATCCATGACATTTTAAGACCAACAGGATTTATGTATTTTAGGCCCTCAACATTACATTGATCATTCACTTATATTTCATCAATGGCCTCAATCACTCTTTATAAATAATTAATTCTTTCCTCCATGTTAATATCTTCACATTACACCAATTTTCTCTTACTTGGAAAACTATTTATGTGTTATTCTAGAAGACATTAATTCATCCTTTTACCTATTATTAAGACGTTATCTTATTAACTCTTATTTTATGTGGGCTTTTAGAAAATGGTATTTCCAAATGTCAAACCCTTGATTACAGAGGCCATGTTTATATTACTATGATGAAATATATTTAATAAGGGTATAATTTAAAACCCTGTAATAAAAAATATTAACTTAATATTTAATATAATGTATTACACAAAACACCAAGAATAAAAATGAATATTATATCCCGATACATTGTGATATATATATATACTATTTAAGATAAATAAAATCTATTATATATCTCACAATCCACACAAAAATAATTTATATTTATCCACATGGAAATCCATATTTATCTTGCATTACTTGCAATATTTATTTTCTTCGATTCCTTGTGTTACATGCAAGACCAATTTTTACCTAACATAATTAATATTATTATATAAAATGAAAATTATCACTTAGAATTTTAATTTTTAGTTATTAAAAGAAGTAAATAATTTATAAATATATATCGTTTAAGTAATTAGTTTCAAATTAATTATCAATAAATATATAAACACATTTAATATGAATGAAATTTTTCCATAGAAAAACTATTTTTATACATTAATGAATTTTTATATTAAAAAATTAAATTAATTAATATAAATGGATTATATTACTGAAATTTATATGTTCTATATTTGACAAAATATTTTAACATTCATCCAATATATTTTATTGGCCTAATATAATAACAAGTAAAATTTTACACATAAAAATACCTATTTTTCTAAAGGTAGTTTTTTCGCCATTTCATTGCGCACTAGTTTTAAAACTAAATTTTGAAAAGTTTATAAATATTATCTAAAAAAATAAAATTCCTTTTTGATATTGGAATTTCAAAATAACATTCTTCTGATTTTTTTTCATGTGAAGATTCGTTTTTTATGAATAGTGGAAAATATTCATTTTTAATTAAAAACCGACTTTTTATATAATTTTCTATGCTGGAAAATTATATTTTAAATTAGTTTTAATGTAAAATTATATAGATTACACATATATTAATCCCATTTAGTCAATTGGAATAATTTTTGTGTTGAATTTATATTTTTAATTAGAGTAAAAATAGGAACATTTTCACATTAAAAAGTTGTTTTCTAATTCCGTCTACGTGGAAAAATTAAAATTAAATTCCTCCGCTTTTTTGAGTTGAATTTGGATAAATGGGATCAATATTTTCAATAATAATAATTTTTATTTGATAATAAATAATAATAATTTTTTCCATAATTATTATTGATAATCATTAAAATTAATTAATGTGATTATGGTTAAAACAGAGTTTGTTGCATCACATGTGTTTGTAATACAATTAATTTTACACCTACTTATGATTTTTATTTTCCGAATTGGACACAATATTTAGAATTAGTGGGTCTAAAAAATATAATAAATGTGTTTTGAATTATATTATTAATGGATAAATTAGTTAGGTAAATAAAAATATTTAATTTTCCATGGTAAAGACTATTACGATGAAATTGAGTAATATTAAAACTAAGGAATAACATGAAACAATTTATTTATTTTCTATGTGGTGGTATGTCTCAATAAAATAGACCATACCCTTTATTATTGTTCAATTATTGAAGCACATTCGGTAAGGGAGACCTCCCAACAGTGAATACATTTGGGTATTTAAAATAATTTCACTCCTCCTACATTTTAAAAGGGAATTCACTCTTCGTATTTCTTCACACCTCTCAAACTAGTTTTCTTAAAACAATCTACCAAAAATAACATTCCAAAAAACATCCTCTAATCCTAGAAGAATTTATTAGTGAAGAAATACATCCAAGGAATATCTTTGGTGAGAACCAAAAAGAGATACCCAATGAAGATGAGGTTAAATGAATAATATCCAAAAGTAAAACCCACGGTATGACTTTGTCATCTCACTTTTACATCCATGATACAGATTCCATATTCACCACAAAAATCTTGTGTGTGGTGCATATAATGAATGTTATTTATGATATATAATTAATTCATTTATCATCATGATATTTAATGTTCCATTTTATTTTATTTATTTCAGGGGACTTTGAATACAAAATTTACTAAAATATTAAGAGTTTAGTTCACAATCTTATAATTATTAGAGGTTTTTTATGTTCATTTATAAAATTAGGAAATTATTTGATATTTGCAACTAAAAATAAATATATTTTTCTATCCAATGGTAATTAAAAATATTTTCATGTAATAGTGTAATTTTTTTCACTTTTTAGTACATAAAATAGTGTATAAACTGCATTCTAGAAAATCCCAATTTGTTTCTCTCTTCGATCAGAAATATATTTGTTTAAAAAATAATACTTCCGAGAAAAGTGTTAAAAATATTTTATTGTTTTAAAAATTATTTATGAATGTTATTTCACCCAATTTTTACTCTTTCTAAAATGTTTTTAAAATAGATTTTCAAAGAAACAGGTTTTCAAAATATTTATCAAAATGAAAAGGATATTTTCTGTTAGAATTTTGTAAATTTATTTTTATGGAATTTCTATTTATCACTGAAAAAACCTATTATTCTTCATCAAATGGTTATATGGGGTATTTATATCATTTTTATTATTTATATGTTTGTTTTATGATTTGTTTGATGATAGTTGTGCTATTTTGAAACCATTTTTCATATTATTATGATTGGTTTCCTGTCATGTTTAATAATTGGGGAAGCATTCACATTTTATATGATTTAATTTCAATACCAATGTATATGATGTTAATTTTTTACCCATTTAATATGTCAAATGAAACAGACATTGTATATGAATTTCAGGGTACTCTATATCCCCTTAATGCATCGATAGGTTTCATGAGACAAAATATATATGTTTTTGGCATAAACATTACCAACTTTTTAGAATCCTTGAAAGAATATTTCAAAATATTTGAATATTTGAAAAATAACTTGATAGTAATAGTTTATTGGCATGAAGTCTTGAAAATATTAGATTCTAGTCTTGAATCCTTAACAGCATTATTTATCTTGGAATGAAGCATCAACTGTTTTTTTAGATATCCATCGTTATGAACGTCATCGTTATGAATTCATTTATTGATATTTCATATGATTGAAAGATTATTTATAAAATACATGTTTAAATATCATTCCCCATTCTTTATTTACATGGAATTATTTGATCAATATTTTCTCCTTCCATTTGATAATCATGTCATTGATTAAATGGCATGTGTTTCAATTTTTTTTCTTTCCATATTTATTATGCCTTATTTATTCATAGCATATACTTTTAACATAACCTTACTGATCATCTCAGCTCAAACATTTCTTTTGTATTATTTTCCATAGAACATGTGTATTTTTTGTGATTTATATATATAGATACACAAACGGTTGAAAATGGAATTATAAAATAAAATTCTTTATATATTTTATGTTTTAAAATTTAATGTGAATTTAAATTATGTATCTAATAAACCATAATGACTAAAATATTATATCTATAAGGATTAATCTCCTTTTTATATGAAAATATAATGGTAGAAGGAAAAGACTCTAGGATACTGGGATCTAAGTCGCTATAAATGAACATTTATAAGAGTCTGGAAAATGTTATTTTTACAAAAAGAAGTACTTTTGAGTAAATATGTATTTTTTATTTAATAGAGTATGTTACCATATAATGAAATTTATTTAGAGAAAATAAATATTATTGTTGAAATTAAAAAATAAAAATTAACCAATTCTGATGTTTTCATAATTTTTTGAGACATTTTATTTTTTGGATAAAATTTAAATATGGTATAAATATATTGTTTATATTGTAAAATCACAATGACCCAAAAGAGATGTAATAAATAACATAAAAGTAATAAATGAAAAATTATATATTTCACCATTAAAATTATATGTTTTTGATTTTACTTGATTATTTTTATAATCACATAAATAATCCTCCAAAACATAGATTTTATTTTAAGGATTAAAATCCAATTTTTTATCGACATGTCTAAATTCGACATCACACATGTTAGAATTTTAATATATTTGATTTTTTTACTTATAAAATAATTTAACCCAATCATATTTGGGAGAAACCATGGTAAACATACTTTTGATGGTTTTTGGTTATGATTATTTTATTATATAGAGTCCAAAACAAATGTCTATAAATTAATATGGAATCCCCAATTCTTTTTCTATAAAGACACACCCAACCTCCCACTCATATTAACTAAAAATTAATTTATCATTTATTTAATCTAATTAAACCAATCTAAATCCCTTCAATGGTTTTAATAATCTCTTAATAATTGCCTGTCATGATTTTAGGAGTGACCTCTCTATATATGGGATTATCTTCGACTATTTATTCAAGGTATCTACTTGAGTTATTCCATTTTTATTTCCAATTGTTCATAATGGATTATATCTCTACACATTCCTTTAATGACTTTATTATTTCCAAGTAATTATATACCATCATTCAGTTTAATTAAACCCATTCATTAATCTATATGTGCACTCATTGTGTTGCTATAATTATCCTGTTATTTTCTATGAGAAACATTTGTCTAGTGAATACTCATCCCCATTTCCATTCAAGGGTATTAAAATTCATGTAAATATCCATAATTTATTGGGAAAATACCATTATGTTACCCACATTACATATTATTGGGGATAAATGTGATGTAAATCATTCTTATGTTTTGTGATATTTTTGGAACACTTATGCATGTACATGATATGAATGTAAAGGCGGGTCCTAGAATTATATAGACCTCCAATTAATTGGGTAATGTTATTATTTCATTATATATCATGTATGGTGGACAAGAGGTTATCCTAAGATCACTATGTAATGTTTTCTCATTGGTTATCCTTGACTTATGTTTCTGATTATCCATTTTTTTGGTTTCCACAATCTTATGTTTCATTGAATTTATCATCTTATATTTGGTTTCCAATATCATGCTTCTAATTTTTTCCACTTTTATGTCACCATGAAATGCATTTTTACTAACAGGTTTTGCATTATTCATGTAATTCTTTGATTATTCTCTTGATAATGTTTATAGATCAACACTTTCTTACGTACATCCCCATTTTATCTCTTTTTGTATTAGAATATGTAGGGAACATAAGGTCAAGATTTGATTCTCTTAAAAAATATAATTGTATCAAAGTTTCATGTAACTATACAATGTATCTAGTTATCCAAAAAAAATGGAATTTTCTATCTTTTGGAATTTTAGAATGGGTGTATTCATGTAATAAATTATGAATTAAAATTATATAATGATATGGCTTGTCAAACTACTCTTGTACAAGGGTAGTTATACTTCATGCATAAGGATACTCAATTATGAATTAGGGTAATATTTTTGAATCATAAGGTTACTCTTATTTCATAAGGGTAGAATGTCTGATGTGTAATGACACTCTTGACTTTCCTAAGGGTAATTATAAACTCTGTAAAGGTAATTATCTATTGGAATAAGAGTAATAAGATGACATGAAGAGGTAACTACTACATGTGTAAAGGTAATTCTAGTTCATTTAATGTTTATACCTCTAGCTTAAAGGTAAGTACTAAGCTCACATAAATTTATTATCCATATTTTGTAATGGTTTCCCTACCTGCATATGGGTCAACCCTAGTAAGAATAAGGGTGCATATTTGCTTATGTAAGGTTTCTGGGATCAGAATAGTGTAATCCTAACAGGTTTTGGGATAATCCCTAGCTATCATATTGGTAATGTCAAGTAAAGGTAAAATTGTGTTAGGGTAAGATAATTTGTTATATTATCTAAACATCCTATCAATTCTAGGTCATCCACATTCCCTACATCTTACATTCACCACATGGAACAACTTGGCATCATCTACCCTATAATTTCACTTTAGGGATAATCATCTAAATTCATATCAAATATTGGAATTTTTCACGGGATTTTATGAACCCAGTGGAAGAGAAATATCAAGAGAAATTAGTAGATTCCATCCATGGTTACTAGTGTCTGACGAATAAAATCATCTTCATAATCATCTATCTTGGACTAGGGTTTTGATTGAGAGTGGTGGATATTGTATTCATTCATTATGGTATTACCTCTAAAGAAGTATGTAATTGATATCTCTAATTTTATTCAAAATTCATCAGGTCCTGTTATTTGAATATAGATTATTAAGAAGTTAATTTCTCTCCTTTTGTATTTTAGTTCATATATCAATTTTTATATTATATCCTTCTACGATTGTATGTTTCGTGAGTTTTTCTTGGAAGATCCTCATATAATTTTCCCTATTTCATTTCTAATTTTAGTTTTGTAAATATTGATTTATTTCTTTCATAATAATAAGTTATTGAAGTGGTGTTCTCATTGTGCATGTTGGTTTATAGTAGAATGAATCTCATTTTATCCACATGTTCTTTATTTTATTTCACCACATTCAACTTCAATCCATATATTCCATTATTTTTTCATGTTAATATGATTATCAATTTTTATATGTGATCTCAATACCTAGATTTATGGATCTTTTATATTATATATGAACTATTATAAAAAAAAGCCCATAAAAATTGGTATCAGGTGCATCTAATCACGAATAATGGGATTGACAAAATTTTATATAGAGAAATTTGATGTGGATAATGATTTTAATCTATGGAGGATAAATATTAAAGCTCCATTAGACTATAATGAGATCCTTGATTCCCTATGTGGTCTTAAAAATAAATTTTTTACCATATGCACAGATGGATTGTTTTCCACTATTTAAATAGATGCCCCTATTTATGTTATTAGGAAGATCTAAAGATTAGTGCTCATGAATTTAGGTGATAAGGCCCTTTTTGAGAAATATTATGAATCCAATACTACCCAAATATGATCCAGACATGAAAAATTATATATTAAAATGACCTTGAAGTCTGGATACATAATAATATGTAGTTTTAAAATTTTTGTACATGCCCTGGAACTGAAATAGTAACTCACATTGATAATTTTGATAAAATAACTTTTGATTTGTATAATATATAGGTTTTGTGGGATGATGAGTATTTGGGTATCATATTATTAACCTCTATATATTATTATTATTATTAAATTAATGTCTAAATGAATTATGGTAGGGGTTTAAGAAATAGAGAAGTAGTTATGTCTTCGTTGTTGTCCAAATAAATCCAAAAGAAAAATATTACTTCTATTAAGAATCAATCTAAGGGGCCAAATGATATAGGTGGACCTGATCAAATACGAAAAATAGTATGAAAGATGAATCCCATGACATGGTATGTTTATAGAGGTAAAAAAATAAAAAAAATCATTATAAATTTTCTATTCAAATTAGAAGAAATTATCACCAAATTGACCATTCTAAAAATAAAAGTGTTAATAGTGACCATTTTTTATAGTTGAGAAATATTTTTGATACTAGTGATGTTCTAAACTTATTTTATGTTGTTACATGTACTAAATGTGTCATGGATTCAGGATTTTAATTTAATATGAAACCAAAACATGTGTGCTTCACTAATTTAAGAGATATAGAGACTTGTGAGGTTTCCCTAGAGAATATTGTTTTTCAAATTATGTGTAGGGGAACTATTTCTCTTATGTTATATGATGGATTTATCAAATCCTTATAGAATATTTGGTGGGTTACCAATTAAAAGGGGCTCCTTATTTACCTATGTGTCTTAGAGAATTATGGGTAACATTTTATGTCATATTCATAGACTCTTATGATCTATATGGGGAAATTCACTAATAAGAGAGGAACCCCCACCAATGGTATTCATATAATTTATGGTAAGACACATATAAAATAATTGAAGGCACTTATTCCCACCATGATGGATAATAATATATTATGACATAGGCGATTAGGACATGTTATATAAAAATGGATAATTAAATTTATAAATTATTGTTATTTTAAAGTATGTAACCCCAAACATTTATCCTTTTAATAGAGAATTTGTTCTTATGAAATCCAAATGTGTTAGTTTTAAGAGGTGAACATATAGAGATATAACCCCTTTAGAATATGTGTATTATGATTTTTTTTTGTTCCAACTGAGGATGATTCCCTTTTAGGT
Source organism: Viscum album (assembly GCA_963277665.1). Lineage (NCBI taxonomy): Eukaryota > Viridiplantae > Streptophyta > Magnoliopsida > Santalales > Viscaceae > Viscum > Viscum album. Next base: position 825,943,584 of record OY728123.1, read on the forward strand.
TTGTCCCTACTATGTGACCGTTATAAATAAATATTCATGGAATGTTTTGATTTACACTCTACACCACACAACTAAAACAATTTAATTATTCAAAATTTGGACATTGAGTTTTCAAATTAAATTAGGGAGAATCTCGAAATTCTTTGGGACATACAATGTTATAGAGTATTTATATAATGATTTCTAATAATTTTTTAGTTATGAAGGTTTTATTTTACCCAAATCAATTGTGGATACCACACAAAACAATTTCCTAGTAGACAGGATATATATGAGTGTTTTAAAAAGGGTGAGAAAAATTCTATCATATTCTAGTATTCCTATATCCTTTTATGTAGAATCTGAAGAAAATATTGTATATATTTGTAATACATTCCACTATAGATCCATTGAATTTGAAACACTTAAAGATACGTGGATCTAATCACCTCCCTAGTCTATAAAATCATATATATTTTTGGTATTAATACATATTCTAATAGAAAGGATGATAAAATAGAAATCAAGGCTTTGAAATGTGTCTTTGTTGGATACCCACATGGTGTTAAAGAGTTAGGACATAGTTTGATAATCCTAGTTTTATGATGTTTATAGTTATTTAGGATTTATTTTTTTATGTTGGTTATTCTAAAAAAAGAAGGCATCTAATCTTGTACAATATGAAAAATAAAAACCTCACAGTGTTGATGTTGGTTTTGAGCATGAAATGAATCTTAAAACAAATGTTGTCTCAAATATTAAAACTCAACCCAATCACATTGAAACAGATCCTACTAGTGGTTATTTATCTGAGTTAGATGTTGAATGATTTTTTTAGTTAAGAGATTATCAATTGACTCCGGAAAAGACCAAAATAACATAAGTCCCGCAGAATAGTTTATTGAGTCAATCATTGTTTCCTTTTATTTATTATTGTATTTGACCAAGGAAATGATGAACCCTAATGTTTTAAATAGGATCTTAAATATAATTAATCTAATAAGTGGATTGTATCTCGGAGAGATGTAATGAATCCTCTTTATAAAAACCCCAAATAAATGTTACGGTATGTGCCGAAAATATGTCTTCATCCTTTAGAGAATCATTTTTGATAATCAAAAGTTTATTCTGGACCAAATAACAATTCTGGACCCAAATAACTTTGTTCGCACAATTTTAATGAATTGTTCACAACATTCATATCCTGGATGAAACCCATTTGAATGTGGAGGTGGTGATAACAATTGTAGTTATGTTGTGCTCCAAGATTCCATAATCATTCGAAAAATGATTTTTTCATAACATGAAATGTCTAGTTGAAATTTCATCAAGGTTGTGTAAATATACTTTCTTGAAAAATATTTTGTTAAAACTATATACTTTCGTAGTTTCAGACATGTGATAAAGGCATGGTAAGTGTACAACCCATTCGGGCAACCCATCAGGTGTTGCATTCATAAAACTACCTATTTCCTATATAAATAGATACTTACCCCTCTCCCCCCCACAGACACTTTTATGATTGATCTCTGAAAGGTGAAGCATAATCTCTCGCTCGTGTAATCCTACCTTCAATGACATCATGTAACCCCATTCTTTAATAGATTCTCAGAGTTAGGGAACATGTTCCAAAGACCTCTCATGTTCCCCAATTTTTCTTAACATAAGTTTCAGAGTTCTTTGTGCAACATCAATTAAGTATAGATGAGTTTTCATAAGTGAAAACTCCTTTTCAAAACACTGAGTTTCTTGAAACTTCATATGTTTCATGTGATTATTACTACAAGATCTATGTAGTTACCTTGTGCTGGAGCACATGGTTCACACAAATAAATTTTTGTGTAGAACTGTATAGTTTCATGTAATTATCTTGGTGACATTGGAAAGTTTACACCATTTTCAAAACACAATTGTAAGTAATTTGAATGTTTAAGATCCTTGTTTGTATTCCAATTGGTCCATCCACAACCAAATCTCCCATGAAACTAATATTATAAACACTTATGCCGAAACCTATTTGATTCAAGAATAGCTCAGAACATTACATTACTTTTTTCACCTAAGAATAGGCACCATAATTCCTTTCTCTCAAACACATAGTAACCCTAACATTGAGACCTCTAATTTGTATATCTACATGGTATTTTTAAGGCTATTCCCCACCCAGATAAATAATATAAATAGACATGTAATCCCTATAGGTATAACAAACAATAGAAACTACTAATCTTTCCAAGTAGAGGAATCTTTTTCTGGATCTTCCCCTCTCACGTCAAATATTCACTTTTGCTGGTAGCCCCAAAATTTTCCAAGATGCATGATGCAAAACTATGAAGACCAACATCATAGTCATATGATGTTAAGCTACAAAATATTTTCCTCAATACAAGATGTTAAAATATAGCCTTACCATGTGTTATAAACACATGATGCCACATGTATGATTCATCATGGGATTCCACCTTCTCCCCCACCAAGGGATGATCCTCCTACTTCAGGAGGCTTCCATGAGTAATCCCCAAACAACCACTTGATTTAAATACTTCCACAACATGAGTATCCTTACCTCTTGATATTAAATTGAATGGACTATTCCTATCACACTAACATAAAATTAATCTTTGAACTATGTAAGTTTCGATCTTGGTCTCCTAAATAGGGATTGTAAAACTCCTCCAGGAGGTTCAATCATGACATTCAATCACATATTGGGTATGTCCCTTAGGCTCAATCCCCACACCCCAAATCACCATCAAATACCTATGTGTGATCATCTCCCCCCAAGGTAGTGCACATTTTTTCTCCACCATCAAATTAATAGTCTAGAATCTTAAACCACTAGGGACACACTATACCAAATCCCATTATTTAAATATTCCCCATTGGGGACACACTTAATCAAATCCCATGTGTGAAATCATCACCACTGGGGACACACATAAAAAATTACAAGTGTGATATTTTCCCCCATAGGGACACACATAACCAAATACCATGTGTGGAATAGTCACCATTATGAACACACTCAACAACACCATCACGGTGTGATCATATTCCCTATGAGAAAAAATTACCCCTCCATCCAACCAAACCATGAATGATGTTAAACCTATGGACCACCTAAATAGAGTATATTCCCTATGCAATTGACATGGTATTCTTATAGTAAAAATGCATCAGATGCATACCCCTGGTGTAACTTCCCCATCGTCGATACGTGATGCCTTAGGTTCTATGCATAAGATGAATTATATGAAATATTCCCTCCATCATTAGAAGAATTTTTATATTCCCAACATACCAAACATCCATAGGTTCCCAGAAATATCCAATGATTTTTTCTCCTTTAACTGAAGTTTGTTTCCATATTGAGATATAAGTAGCGTAATTAAATAGTATCCACTTTGATATGGTGATGGGATTGTGTTTCATGAACATGACAGAAATTATTGAGGGAGGCCCATAATATGAGATGATCTCTAAGGAGAAATCCCTGGAAGGAGAACCCAAAATCACATCAACCAATATTGATTAGGGATCCAAAAAACTAAACATTATGGAAAAGGGCATCCGCCACCAGAAAGATGGAATGTGGGTAAAGAATAGAAGATCATCTTACCGATCTGAATCCCTAGTGAGAAGCATCTAAAAAAATGGTGAACCTAATGGGAATGACTTCCCATTTTATTATGATAATTAGTAATGTTAGGGAACCATATAATTTTCATTTAACAAAACCTATATATTCTGAACTATGTCCCCCCTAATGAAAAGTAGGTCCAACATGAGAATACCTTGTGTTTTGGAGTTGATAAAGATTGTAATCCTTTATTTTTTAAATCACCAATGTAGTTCCTTTCTATTATTCATAAGGAATGGAAGAAATTGGGGAAATGAGCCCACCTTCATCATGTTTATTGTGACAGATGATTCTATGTACTTTATAATACTCATAATAAAGTATATAACAAAACTAATACAAAAAGGAATTAGGGATGGATGAATATTGATGTGTAAATCTCCAATGATCACATCCTTGGTGTGACAACCACCATGTCTTCAGCTACTGGGAACCTAGTCCCCATCTCACCAACTGAGCTAATATAGTGGAGGGTAATCAACAACCTTGTTTAGTGATGTGAAAAATAAGTTTTCATTCCCATAAGAGATATGGTATATCAAGATAGAAAAGCATTGACACCTCACTAACACCAACACCCTCGAGGGATGTGAAAAGCGAATCCCACATTTATTTTATAGAAAACCCTCTTTGCCTGCATGTACCCAATGATTTTAATAGATCACTCCCCTATTTTGAGGTAGCATGGGATTTTAAGGTTGTGATATAAGCTATTGCTGATTGAGATCCACCAATGAGGGCTCTCACCCAGCTACATCAGCGCCAACATTTCCAGATCCCATAGGTTTACAAGAAGGTTTCCCCCATTCCCACTCAGTTGGCCCTATTCTAGAACAACCGATGTTAAAACCAAGGGAAGGCCCAGAAAATCACTTGGATAGAGACATATTATAGGGATCTAGTGGCCCTCTCTACAATCTATGTACCTCATGACATTACCACAATAGAGGGGTAGGATGCATTTTCACTGGATTGGGATCAATACCCAAACCACCCTCAGGAATGAATGGTTTACTTGGAAAGTGGAAGCACCAGAATCTATTAAGGTCCATCATATGATAAAAAATATTAGATCAGAGATTATCCCCCATGATAATTACATCCCCAAATCTGAAGATCATTCATAGGGATGGAGGTAAAACAACCATCATGGGGGTCATGCCCATGGCAAAGGATGAAAACGCAAAGAATGGACCCAAGAGTCTCTCAAAAACTCATTCATAGGGAAGTCACACATCTTTTGAGGTTGTATAATTGGTTGAATTGTCTCACCATAAATCTCTCTGACACTGAGATGAAAAATTAATTGATTAGATAAATATCAAACCCAAATAAAAGACATGGTGGAATAATCCCCCAAACATAGGCATGCGATCCATTAATCTGAGTTTTACAGGATCCCGAAATCCTATCAAAGGTAACTACATTTTGAGGATTTTTTATACTCATTCCAATGACTATCATTAAAGTCATATTTTTCTCTATATATTTTCATCCTTTGAAGCTACACAAAAAAAATATTAAGATGACAAGATCTAGGATGAAACCCCTAGATGGTGGTGATAAGTTTGTTGATCTATAAAGAGATGTTTTTCATCTTGTGAATGAGGATGTAGTGAAAATCTATTATTAAAATGATATTATATTCATGTTGTCTCTACCTCTACAAGAAATTATTATATGAAAGAGATGTTTGGTTACTTTGGTTCCCCTCTCCCAATAAATCTATTGAAAAGCGGATTTGTGTCTATTCCACCAGCAATTTCCTGAATTTTTTAATTATGGATTGGGCTGTATAAGAGTAGTATTTTCCTCTTGGAAATTAACATGAGGAGTTTTGAGGTGTCTTAGTTACTGAAGAGCTGTCAGTCACATTTTGGAATCCTAAATCAAGGAACATTTAATTTTTAGTGTCCCTTAAAATGGAATTGGAGGATTTTTTTATTAGAATATTTGAATGATATTTAACAGCCTTTGGTACAATCTACTAACCTACCTATAAATCTATGAGCACATTGATTCCACTCACTAAAATTGTAAGAGGGGGAGATGATAACACTATCGATAACTCAATGAACAACATTATATGAATGAAATCATACACTCTAGTAAAACAACATCAATATCCTTACTATTATATACTAGGTAATGGTTAAGTCAGCTTAACATGTGCAGTTCATATTTTGGGGGCAATACGTTGAACTCCATTTCATCATATTCCCACAACAATAATGGGATTACTATTCTGTCCCTCCCAACGATATTTAAGGTTCCTATTTTACCAATTACACAGTTAATTATTTCAATACTGATCCTCTCTACGGTCAAATAAAATGGATTTTTGGAATTCTGAAGGATAGGGGAAACCCACCTCTGGAAGTGGAATAATACTATGTGGATCCCAGGGCTGGTGCTCGCACCCATCAGCAAAGACTAGATCTGGTCCTTAGGAGACCTCCCCCCAATGATTCATTTCTACCTTCAATCTGATATCCCGATAAAGGTAAGTGGTATATTGAAATTACACGTCCATGTGATATTGCACCAGAACCAGAGAAAGAATCCAGAATAGTCAATTTTCCCTATGAACTAGTGAGATACAAGAGGGTTACTACACATCATAAGTCTGAGTAGTATTTAGACCATTCAAATGTCATGATGGACCTCGTATCTGCTCAAGATGGGGACCCAACCCTTTTATGATAGGTTCCAAGATTTTAACTTGGTGGACCTGCATAACCAATTAGAGTATAAGCAAGGGGATATGGAAAATGACTGAGATTTGATTCTCCCACTCCTTTTGTGAAATGAACCAATCTTCCTAGTGATAAAATTTAGTAATCTGATAGGGCTAGTGAGCTTGTAATATAACTGCATACTGTAAATACTCACCATGATGATGTGATGGATCCTCTCACTAATCGTCTTGAGTCTCTGTAAATGAGATAGATATTAATTCCACCAAAGGGAAAACTATATACAACATGTTTTGACCATATACATCCATCACTAGATGTTTTTAATATGATTTTCACTATTTTTAATGGTATGGGTGATCCACTACAATATTTTTTCCCCTCCCCCTCAATGTATATTTAAATATTGGTGACACTAGAATAATAGTAAGCTGTGAAACTCTAATGTTTAGTATAAAACCTCAAAGGACCCATGATCATGTGGTATTTCTAGCTATCTCGAAGATAAATTTCATATTAGATGGATATTAATTGATAGTAGCTCTATTATTTCATCTCTACCTCAGTAAATAATATCATTACCAACCAATCCTAGTAAAAAAAGAGGCTCGATGAGTGAGTGTCTAACTTTATTTCGTGATGTAAAGGACTCAGGTGCTTGCTGGACGTGATGATGTCCTACGAATAATTTTTATGATGTTTGTGGGAAATAATAGAGATGAGATAGTCCCTACCATTATTTTATTGAAAAATACAATAGGATTGCTGGAGTTATCAGAAAAATAATAGCATTAGGAAGAATCCTTAAAATAGAGAAAGAAATTGTAATCCCCATTACCAGTTCTAGCTCCTATGAAAAGCCCTATAAAATTTTAGATAACTACTTATGGAAATTAGGATGATCCTTGTTTAATCAACATGCTAAACCCTTTATCAGATGATCCATTCTAAGGAAATATTTACTCGGTGTATCCCCATCGAGCATAGATACAATATCATAGAGTTAATGTTTCAACAACCCTTTGTGCAGAAAAGGAACCCAAGGTTACATTCATAGAATGAAGGAATATAAATTACTCCTTAAAGGATACCCAAGTTCCATGTTATTTCATAAGTTCTTCGAATAAATGATAATGATGATACCAAATTGAATTAGAACCCAAGAGGAAGAACTTACCGGTCATACCAATAACAATCTGAACCACAAGATTCTTATAAACATCCTCAAAAAATCTTTTGTCATAAATGATTGGATCTTGTTCTAGGTGGATCCTTTCTTATTCAAATTGAGATATTTTTTAGTATAGATATCAGATGTCTCTACTGACCACAAAAGTGACAATAAAGACTCTAGTGATTTCAAGTAGGCTCCCAGCCGAGGAACACAAAAGTAAAATGACTAGATTCTTTGAAGAAAGGTATCTCATGATCATGGAATTATCTTTGAGAATATTTGTAAAATAGAACCTCTTAATTTCACCATGACTCCCCCGACAACTGCATAAATGTCTGTAACATAGACGTAGGTCTATAAAGAGTAGATATTTGATGATAATGATAAATTAGAGTAACCCATTTATATCAAAACCATCCTGAACTATTGGGAATTTTATGCTTTTTGAATTTCGAGATTCAACTAGGGGTTCACCCAGTCCTTTACTGTTACACCAAAAAGAAAAAAGAGTTAAACATTTGGAATGATTTATAACTTTTTGATCGATAAAAAATTATCAATGATGAGGAACACTATGTGATCCCTACATTCACTTCCGACTGATTTCATCAAAGGAGAGTTATAGTACACACTGATACATAAAATGTATAGGATAGTGTTTTATTCCAAAACAATGTGAAATATATCACATAATACTAGGATATAAATTCCACTATATCTAGTAAAAATTCCTCACACAGGGTTTAGAAATTGAATCCATCCCAGGATGCTTCATCAGGAGAACCTCTATAAATTAATGTATTAGATGATTTTGAGAATCAGTTGTGACCATGTCGTGATCATCCGTGACTTTCCAATGCCCAAACAAAACCATCTATTCCCTATCCTTTAGGAATTTTGAGTAATATATGTAATGAAAAAAAGTACAACCAACACTATCCAGTTCATAGTTCCTCATCCATTGGTTAATACTATGATCCCTTATAAATAACAACCTTCTCTTGGAATAATACTTACCCCTCACCAATAAATATGATGTGGCGAAGCACCTCACCGAAATAATATAGGAAATCATGACCCTCAATCATATCTTCTAAACAAACATAATGGGTAAATCCATCATGGAATATTATTACATCACCAATCAATTTGAGAAATATGTAGACTCTAAAATGGATATTACGAATAGAATTTCAATTAGTTGTAATGTCATCTCTTCATTTATTTTTTTTAAGAATATGAGGGTTCCACCACATAGGGGAACAAATGAACACTATATGTTATTTTCCATTTTAGCCACATGGAGTTACACCATAGCCTAGAGGATACTGATTCTGGGATAAATTACATCCACACATGACCAGTCAGTAATATTGGGCTCATCGATGTGTATTTAATAACCTATGACCAGAAAATTTAGGGATAAGATAAGAGTAAGCAGAAGCCACATGGAAAGATTATGTTGAGGAATCAATTTTTCAGTCTGGTTGAAATAAATGAATTTATGGTAGAATAATAAGAAATAGACCACAATGAACTATTGGGAAGGACCTAGATCCAATTTCATGTAGTAGTCCTTTCTCCATACCACCAGTGCTCAAATACTCTGTTAATGATTGATATGAGGTAATCATGGATGATACAACACCCTTATAATCTAATGAACCCCATTATTTCAATGTTGGAAACTATAAAGGGGAATGAAAATAGGCCCATCTTGATGAGTTTGAGTATATTAATTTCCCCAGTTATTTAATGACCTCTACAACAAATTCTTGGCAAAACATTAGAGAAAATTATTTCCTTAAAATACATTAATTGGAACCAATCACACCAAATCTAGTTCATTTTTTATAGTTACCGAGAATAATGAGTTTTAACAGATCACCTATTAATCCAATATAAGACAAGGCCAACCAAAATTGGAAGACCCTACCCTTGTATAGAACCCTGATGTTCATATTTTGATCATTGATGTCAAACACACCTACATATTCCACAAGGTAATGTTGGCTAGATAGAAGATGACCCATAGTCATTACATTGAAAACAGGAGTGGACCTCACGGTCAAAAAACACATAGGATTGACACATAATTATCAGTTTCTATAGTCTTTAAAGATCAGTATTTATTAATTGAAGGCTTTCCCACCAAAATATTAGAGTCTGATTTCATCACTAGATTTTCAATTTTAGGAGAGTTTCCTCATCCCTATGATTCTTGAATCTCATATTACATAGTGGTTCTAAAAGATATACCTTTTACATTTGAAGAATATGTATCCATAAATTTTTATGAGTTGAATCAGCTGAATCCTTTCACTAAGGAATGTTTTTTTTTTCCGACACTGATCAAGAAAACTACGTCACGAGAGGAGCACCATCAATTTGTGTCCTTCCTAAAACATCATCATAATGATTTTTTTGGTAAATATGATGAGATATCAAACCATGAACATTATGTTTTCATTCAATTCCTTTTCTTCCTAGTGGGTCATTAGTTGTTCAAATTGCATCCCAAAATATTTATAGCTATTATGGTACAATAGTTGCGGCTTTAGTAGAAAAGATCTTTAAATATAACTATTTCAATGAGGTATAGTTCCCCATGTGGATTGTAAGCATTTTAATATTTAGGAATAATAATTCCAGGAAGTGAGTCTTCATTGACTTCGAGACCTCAACCACTATTGTATGAAGAGTGGTTTTCCCCTTCTAATGATGGATCATTTTATTGATAATATAGTTGGGTTTCAGGCCCTATCAATCATGGATGAATATTGTTGGATGATTTTGATCTTGATGGACTTTGAGTATGAGTATTGTACTACCTTCAGGTAACCCGAAGTAATTTTTTGATAAAAACTAATTCCTTTTAAATTTGATTAATTATAGAGTCACTTATGAGTGTTCCATGCATTGTATAGTCAAGTCACTCCTTGGGTTGCAGGAGAAATTTAATAATGAAAATTTTGTGGTAATTATATAAAATTATAGGAATATATAAAATTCCTTTCAAATGTGTTTTATTTCCTCCATTACCACCACTTGAAGATGAACCCAATGAATTTTTCATTCAGGGACACCAATGGAAAATTTCTCAGCCTCATTTTCATAGATAGATTCATTGTGACCATCCCATATAAAATAAATTTATTTCAAGTAAATGCCTCCTCCGTAAAACATCTTGGAGTTGTGAGGCCTCCAATGCCACTTATCATATATTCTCCAATTTATGGAAAATATGGTTAGAATGTTTATTCCCTCTTTGAGGATCATGATGAATGGTTCTGTAATGACCCAATTATTTATTAAAGAAAATTCCTCTTGATCTGATTAAATGTCATATTATGTAAAATAGTTATACAAAATATGAACTTCCTTTGTTTTATGGATTTCATAATGTCGTTATTAATGGTTAATATTTATAATATAGTTATTGAACAGAGACCAAATGATTATTATAAATAAAGTGTTTTAGCAAATCAAATTTACTCAGACAAAGAAAGTGATGGCCTCATCCAGTAGAATTGCATCATACGAAGCCCATTTGTCAGAGCTCAGAATAGAGGTAGTCTCACTGGACTTCACTCATGATGTAGCCCAAGCCAATCATCAACACGTTATGTTTGAATGGAACCACCTACGGGAGAAGTGGTAGTTGATAGATATTACCACCCAAGTGATTTTTTCGAGCCACCCCAATAATATGTCACTATTGCACACCTTATCCTTAGGTCATATATGGGTGTTATAAGGGGTTATGTACCAAGACCCTAGCACTATGATTATGTTCTTCACTATTTGTATAAATAATATAATATAATTCCATTCTAGTTACTTTCTAAATGAGTTTTAAAGCACAAATAGTATTTTTAGTTAATATTCAATTAAGAAAGCTATTTTGATTAATTAATGGATTTTTTAATTAAAAATATTTTAATAAAAATTTATTACTCAAAATATTTTTGTTAAATATAAATGATCGTATAATTTTTATGAATACAATTGTGATTGATATTAAGGTTTTAATTCCGTTTTTTTCAGAACCCATTAATTTTGGATAAATGTTGGTTTTAATTGTAAATGTAAAAATTCAATGATTGAAAAAATTATTTAGGTAAAATAGATATTAATTTTAGAATGAGACCATAAAAATTATCAAACTGTGAAATTTTCATTATTTTCTAAGAGAGTAAATGTTTTGTGTAAAAATAAAAAACTATTTAATTATTTAATGTGTTTAATTACATCATAATGACCCAGTTGTTATTTTATAAAATATTATAAATGGGATGTTCGGCCCATATAAGTTTTACAATTAATATATTATGATTTTATATTTGTTTGATTAATTTTATGATTTTATAGTTGACCCTTCAAGACTTATAAAACATTTTAACATCTAAAATGATTTCCTTGCGAGTGTGACCCACCTCCACATAAAAAACCTCATATTTTAACATGTTAGGAAATTTACATTATATTATAATGTTTTCCACTTCCCTTTGGCAGAATCCATGGGTAGAAACCCTGGGTAGGTTTGATTTTTTGATTAGATTAATGTGTGGTATCCCAAACCAAAATAATAAAGAATTCCCTCCCTTATCCTATATAAACTCCAACAAGATCCCACTTATTCTTCATTAAATGCCTTCAAAGCTCGACCATCCATTGTCCATCTCTCTAAAGAATCCTCCTAATCCACACCAACCACCCAAGAAGCCTCTCTGAAACCTCTTCCCAACCTTTGGGATCACACTTCCAGTAAGAGATTACTTCCTCTCTTATTATTTTCCAAGTTTCTATATACTTATATACCATTTTATTTTAAATTAAAAATGTAGGGGTTTGATTATTAACGTCTCTAATACATCCCTCCTTATGATTGAATGATTAGAGACTCCTTTACCTCACATTAATTCCTCCCCTGAACCCCTGTTACCATATCGAAATTCCATAAGGAATTTCTCTCTTCTCATTTACATTCATGCAATTATTTTGTATTATGAATGTAAATTCCATTAAATAGGTTCAGAAATTTATCTATATGACTCCATTATTGTCTAATTCAGGAAAATATGTTTAGAAACTTGTTTCTCTCTCAACATCCATTTTAATGAATTCTTATGTCACGTTGTTATGCTGCTGAAATTTCGCCGCAGTTTTTCAGGCCAAAGTCATTGTGTAGTGAATACCTTTCCCATTTCTCTATCAATGGAATTCACCTTTTTGTACATTTACTTATTTATTATGGATTTTCAGGTATGAATTAAACATAACTTTATCATGGAATAAATTACTATGTTTAATGAATCCATGTTAAAAGATTCATGAGGAACACTAATGCATGAAATGAAATGATTAAGAATGGTGCTACCTGATTGTGCTCAAATGCATTGGGTAATGATTAGTATCATGATACGTCAAGTGAAGTGAGGGTTTAATAATGATAATTAATGTGAAATTTGGTTTTACTCATTCACAATGTACAATGTGTCTTGGCTCATGCTAATATAATTTTTAATGTTGATGACACATTTCCATGTTATGATAGTCTTGTTATATCATGACTTTATGTTCATGTTTATTTTATGCTCCAATAATATGCCTATTACCTAAAATGTAATGTATTTTAATTTTTATTACCTGTTTACTACCTTATTGGTCTTTATAGTTCACCCTTTTTGTTATCCATGTCCCCATGTTATCCCATAAAATGTTATGTGTGATAGAATGTGTGTAGTTATGTAAAGAGGTTTTCAATAAAGATGTTTCATTCATGTTTTATATTGTTGTGTAATGTTCCTAAGCCCCAAAGACACTTGACCTCATGATATTCTATGTTGTATCAATTGAATATTTTATTTAATAAATTATGATTATGTTTGAAATAAAGGGTATGGTTGTGATAGTTGGTATCAGATGACAGGTTTAGTTATTTTGGGGATTAGGATTAAAAAACCCTGGTTTAATACTTAGGGATAAGTATTAGTATATTAAAAACATCCCTAAATTTTGGTGAGTAATGAGAAAGTAGATTATCATGGAAATACATCCATGTGTAGATGTGAACAGTTAGAGGCGGCTGTGGAACAGATGTATCTAGGGGTATAACACAAAAACACCACTTTGAACTAGAATCGAACGGGAACTTGTGCGTGATAGCGAGCCTTGCAATATTCTTGGTTAAGAAACTATTATGGGATATTCACTGGTAAATCATAATATTAGTATGAACAACTATCAAGGGAACAAAAAAATGCACATATGAATATATTTTGGGAATTAGATCCTGGATAACATAGATTGAAACATATAAATTCATAATTTAAGTAAATAAAAGTGATATATAAGTCATTAATTTTTATCATTGGATTACCCTTTATGTGTTAACCGAAAAATTCTTTTATTATTATCAATGGACGATAATCGGTGGACTTGGGATAATAACAGACGTGAAGATTAATGTGAGGACTGTTCTAATGAGATGCCCAATCTGATGGGAGCAGTAATCAGGAACTGTGTCATGATACTATATTATTCAACACATGTTTTGAATAGAATCAAGGGAAAAGAAGAACGTTCACCCCCCCCCCCCCAATGAAATGACAAGTTGGAATCGAGAGCTTCATGAGACAATATCATATTAATTTTAATAGAACATCTAATCCCTTAATTACAAAAAAATGGTTCAACTCCATTGAGAAGGTCATATCAATCTTTCAATGTTCTGAACAAGAGAATGTTTTTTCGGCTGCATATCAAATATAGGGTGAAACATATCAATTGTGGACATTGATAAAAAATATGAATACTGATGAGGAGATCGAGGTGTTGGAATTGAAGGATTTAAAGAAAATGTTTTTTGATAAATATTTTACTCGCACCCACTAGCATAAGATGGAAAGGGACATCATTTCACTCAAGAAAAAAGATGAATAATCCATTGGAGCATACAAGGAAAACACCCCAAGAATTTCATGATACGCTTCCGACTTTGTTGTTACCTAGGAATGAAATTTTGACCACTTATTTGGTGGGAAAAAACCTAGCCTATGGAAAACCCTAGTGATCTGTGACTTTGTGTGATATGAGGAAATTGTCCGATGTGCCGTCAAAGTCGAAATGGAGATCATAGAATCTCATAGGTATAATGGAGATAATACGTGTAAGGTGGACATTAATTCTGGTATTCTGATTGATAAATCCAATAGTGCTAAGAAATTCCAGCACCCCACTTTCAAAATACGCGGAAAGATGAACCCTAGAAATTGCTTGAAGGGGACATAGAATTTCAATTGGTGTAGGAGAGAGGGGAACCTGGATATTAACTGCTGACAATAAACATCCACAGCTGCGACAAGGGAGGGGAACTCTCTTTTCGACCCTAAATGCATTGGAAATTGCTTCAACTGCAAAGAACTAGGGAAATATGCCCACCAGTGCCCTATTCCATGGGTATTTAGAGAAAACCACCAATATCCAAGGTAGAAAGGAGATATTTTTTTATCCCTACCACCGATATAAACCCCGACAATGATTTGGTGATAGGTACAATAGTAATTCATCCACGAATATGGAACATACATTTTGATTCTGGTTCTACGCATTCTTTTATATCCTAAATGTTTTGTAGAGCAATCCCAACATCACCATAGATCATGGATGTAAAAATCTCTGTGAGAACGGAAAATGGGGAAGTCATTGAAACCCATGAATATAACTCCTCTCCTATAATAATTTTTGGATTGAACATCTTAGTGAACCTCTTCATACTCCCTCTTGTGGAATTTGATGAAATTATCAGCATGGATTGGATTCCTCTATATAGATCCTATGTAAATTTTTAAGAAAGGGAAATAACTATACATATGGAGAATCGACCCCTGAATCTATACAATTAAAAGGAGGAGGATGAATCTTCTTTATAACTATCTTCTCAAGTGTGGATATTAATACCCTATGAGCATGCGTATCTTTCTTAGATGGTTGAGTCTAAGGAAGAAACCATTATTGATGGAATACCTACTATGGGTGAATTCACTGAAGTGTTTCTCAAGGAATTTTTTGGTCTTCCCCCGAGAAGAGATGTTGAATTATCTATTGATCTTATACACAGGGCATTGATAATATCTAGGAATCCATATAGAATGGATGTTTGTGGAGATTGAGGCGATGAGTAAAAAACTACAAGAGAATCTGAATATAGGGTTTATACACACAAATTGCTTCATCATGGGGTGCACCAGTCCTCTTTTTCAAGAAAATGGATGGGTCAATGTTCCTTGGCATCAATATTCAGGGGCTCAACAAAATAATGATAAAGAACAACTATCCTTTTCTATGAATTTATGACTTTTTAGATCAGCTATGTGGAGAAAAATACCTCTCTAATGTGGATCTGTGGTCAGGATATTATCAAGTAAGGGTGAGGAAGGAGGATATCCACAGGGCTACTTTTCATAAAAGGTACCAGAACTATGATTTCATAGTAATGCCTTCTGGACTCACTAAGTCTCCAGATATCTTCATGAACCTGATGAATAGAGTCTTTATAGATTACATAGAAAATTGTTTAGTAGTCATTATAAATTATATTCAAATATACTCCAAAACCAAGGAGGACCATGAGGAGCATATAAGCATCATACTAGAGTCCTTGTGAATGGAGAATCTCTATTTAAAGTACATAAAGTGTGTTTTGAGGTTTAAGGACATCTCATTATTGGGTCATATCATCACAAGAAGTAGGATATATGTGTATCCCTCCAAGATAGCTACAATGGAGGGATAGCCAGTGCGAACATCGGTAACGGATATCTGTAGATTCTTGGGGATAGTTGGATATTATCGCCAATTTGTGATAAATTTCTCACTATTTTCATACCCTCCTACCAAACTAACTCGAAAGGTATTTAAGTTTTCATGGGGTAATGAATGCGAAGAGAGCTTCAAGGAGTTGAAAATGATGATTATCCCTGCGCTCGTGCACACATTACCCAGAAGTGGAGAAATTTTGTGGTATTTAGTGATTATTTGAAGAAGGTAAAGGGTTGTGTGTGGATGAAAACTGAAAAATTCATTTCCTATGATTCAAGAAAATTGAAATTTCAAGTAAAAAACTAGCCAACACGTGATCTAGAGTTTTCTGTAGTAATCTTCACTTTGAAACTTTTGCAGCATTACCTCTTTTGGGAGAAGTTTCAAATATACATGGATCTCAAAAGCCTCAAGTATATATTCTCACATAATGGTTTTAATATGCACCAAAAAATATGGCTAGAGATGATCAGTGAATACAAATTCTCAATCCATTACCACCCTTATAATCTTAACAAGGTGGCAGAAGCTCTATGTAAAAAAGACCCAGCGATTCTATCATTGATAAGAATTGAAAAAGTTCCCATATTCATAGATTTGATGAATATGGACATTGTAATCAAAAAGAAGGGAACATCATAAATCCTTTAAAAAATGATTGACCAACCATATCTTTTGTAAGGGTTAAAGGATCCTTAAAAGGACGATGTTGGAATTCAGAAGAAATTGAAAACTATCAGGAATGGGAAATCCTTAGAGTTCAATGTTATTGAAGAAGGAATTGTGAGATTTGGGACAATACTATCTGTTCCACCAAATATGGAGTAAAATAATGAACTTTTATATGATGCACGTAGTTTTATTTTATCCATTCACCCAGTAAACACAAAGATTTATCAAGATATATGAGAGCTTTATTGGTGGGACAACATGAAGAAGGAGATCGCTGAGTATACATAAAAGTGCCTAGTATATTTGAAAGTGAAGGATAAGAGGAATAAGTATAATGGGATGATGCCACCATTACCAATAACAGCATGGAAATCGGAGAACATCCTCATAGACATTTTCACTAGGCTACCGAAGACATCCAAGGAAACAATACTTTTTGGGTTGTTGTGAATCGTCTTACAAATACTTAACACTTCATTTCAATTCAAGAGAATTTCTCCTTGGACCAAATGGCCCTAAAATACAATAGATAAGTGGTAAGGCTACATGGAGGACCACACTCAATTGTATCCTATTGATATCCAAGATTCACCTCTATGTTCTGGAAGAGTCTTTAACATGATCAGAATACTGAGCTGATCTTCAGTACGAATTATCATCCTCAAATTGAAGGCCAATCTGAGCGGACTATCCAAAAAATTGAGGACAAGTTGAGAGAATTCTTAATGTACCTAAAAGGAGGATGGGATCAACATCATCTTACATTTGAGTTATCTTAAAATAAAAGTTTCCACTCAAGCATCAAAATGTCTCTTTATGAAGCCCTATATGGGAAGAGGAGCAAAACACTGGAATGTAGAGATGAAGTTGGCGAGCAAAAACTCCTAGGTCTAGAAATGGTAGAGATGGTTAAGACAACCTAGCAGCACATTAAAGCTACTCAGAGATGAAATAATAGCTATGATGATAATCGTTGACGAGACCTAGAGTTTTATGTAAGAGATATATTATTCCTCTGAATATAACTATGGATGAGAGTTATGAGATTTTGGAATAAGGGAAAGCCATGTCCAAGGTACATAGGCCCTTTTGAGATCCTTCTTCACATTTGAGCAGTGCCCTATCGACTACCACTCAAACCAAACCTATCTCATGCACATGATTTAATCCATGTATCACTCTTGAATAAGTACAATCCTGTCCCATTTCATGTAGTTAATCTAGAGGTGGTACCATTGGAGAATGAACTCTCCAATGAAGATAAGATGATGAAGATCATAGATAGTAGAGAAAACATTCAAAGAAATAATAAAATTCCCCTCATCAAGATGTTTTTGTGCAACCACATGATTGAAGAAGCATTGTGGGAGTCATAAAAAATGAAGAATCTGAGTTACCCTCATCTTTTTAGTGTTGGAAAAGGATATTTCACAGGTGCAATTTCTTAAGGGGGTAATATTGTAACAACCCAGACATTTATTACTCAAAATTCCTCCATATCTAATTAAATGTATTATTATGTCAAATTGTTATATAAAATATGCACATACTTTTGATTTATGGATTTAAAAATATTTTTATCAATTATTACTCTTGTTAATATAGCCATTGAACTATGACCACGTGATTAGTATAAATATAGGGCTTTATCAATTATAATTTACAAAGACAAAGGAAGTGATAGCCTCATCCAGTAGAACTGCTCCATATGAAGGCAATTTGACAGAGCTCAGAAAGGAGGTAGCATCATTGGGATTCACACTTTACCATTCCCAAGACAAGAATCAACACATTAAACATGAACAGAACCTCCTATGGGAGAAGTAGAAGTTGATAGGGATTACCACCTGAGCGATGTTACATGAGCCTCCCTATGCATCTATCACCATCACATAGCTTACTCTTATGTATTATGAGGGTGTTATAAGGGGTTATGTAACAGGACCCTTGCACTATTATTATGTTCTTTATTTTTTTATAAATAATATACTTTCATTTTATTATTTTTACTTTGTAAATGGGTTTTATAGATGAAATACTATTTTTAGTTAATATTCAATTTGGAAATATATTTTGATAAATTAATGGATCTTTGAATTAAATAATATTTTAATAAAATATTAATACTAAATTACCTATTATTATATATAAATGATCGTATAATTTTTATGAATTCAGTTCTGATTTTTATGAAGGTTTGAAAGATGTTTTAGTCAAAACTTACAAATTTTCGATAAATACCAGTTTTTATATTAAAAGATCAAATTAAAAAAATTAAAAAAATTATTTAGATAAAATTAATATTATTTTTAGAATCATGATGTCAATATTATCCAACGGTTGATTTTTCATAATTATCTAAGATAACATATTTTTTGGTTAAAAATTAAACACTCTTTAATTATATAATGTTTTTATTACATAATAATGACCCAATAGTGATGTAATAAAATACTATAAATTGTATTTTCAGAAAATATATGTTTTTAACATTAATATAATGTGATTTTAAATCTGATTGATTAATTTTATAGTGCCTTATTAGACCCTCCAAAACATATAAAACATTTTTGTAACACCACAAGCTTCCACGGTACGATTCTCTTTGAATAATACAATAGCATGTGTTGTACGAAACATTGAGATTCTAACACACTAAGACCAATCAAAGTAGCCGTTATGAATATTAATACCCACTTTTTGAAAATTTATAAATTTTATCTCTCAAAACGGACTTCTTTTTTGGATTCGGAATATCAAAATTATCCTAGGTTAAAATTTTGGAACTTTTTGGATAACATTTATATTTTGATGAATAGTGAAAATTACTAAATTTTAATTAAAAACAACTTTTTTAATCAAAATAATTAATAGTGATAAATTATGAATTTGAGTGCTTTTAACGTATATTTAGAATATATTTTTACCATTTAATACAATGTTGTTCATTGGACAAAATTTCACATTTAAACAGGACATAAACAACTGTCAATCTTTTGATAGTTATTATCTCTCAAAAACACGCTTTTTGTTTTAACAACGGGAATTAATTTTAAGTTAATTTCTGCCACTTATGTGTTTTGAATTTAGAAATATGGATTCCATATTTGGAATCAGGAGGTCCAAATTGTGTAAATAGGTAACTTTTTTTTAGACTTTTTGAATAATTACTTCGGTAAATATTTTATTTACCATGGTTAAAGGGTAAATCCGGTAAATAAGGGTAAAAAATAATATTATAATATTATTAATTTACCCAAAAATGTGTCCTAAGCCTATTTGTTGAAACATTTCCAACCATGGAAATCTTTGGGTTGATTTTGGGACCCCATGGATCCACTAGTAAGTGATAATGACACTTTATATTAATTAAGTTAAAGTAAATACAAAAATGACATAATCATATATCTTTTAGAAAAAAAAAATTATAAAGGGTTATATATATTATATTTTTTACTATAAATATTCATTATAAAGATAAAAATATTTCCTACATAATTTTATTTTATTTATAATTTCTAGATATTTAATAATTAAATTTATTTATGACACAATAATGATGCAGTATTATCCTTGTTAATGAAAGAATCAAATAATTGATATTATAAATATTAAAATAAATATAATTTTAAAGTTTTGATGTTATCCACGAATTTTATTACTTAATATGACATATTATGATTGACATAAAAGAGTTTTTGAAACAAATATTATATTATTAATTGATATTTTATTCCTAAAAATCTAAGGATCAGCCAAAGGACTTATATCATGATAGGTGTATCATTAATGGACCACTTGGGGGTCTCTTGGATGTATATAGTAAGTTTATTAACTATATAATATAAAAATACAATGTGACCTGGTTAATGTCAATCTAATTAACAAAGAGTTAAAAATAAAAGATAAGGTTAATATAATGACCCTAACCGGTCTAAAATCAATTGGATGAAAGGATTTCGACCCATAACCACCTTATACTTTGAATAATCCACTTTGGAGCCATTATAAACCGAATATGAATTTATTATAAATTAATACTTTAAGTTTTTTCTAAAGAGCCCCTCCTCACACTTATAAAAGGACACCACTTCTAACCAATTCTTCACACCTTCAAAGCATTTTGGATTGGCCAAACCCTACCCAAATATTCTCTAAACTTCCCTCACTTCGACCTAGATGCATTCTTTTATTCATAAATCCAACCTAAGGAGCCCTTTTGATCAAATCAAAAGGAAGAACCTGAAGAAGAGGTAATGTTTTTCACCACCCTCTTTCAAGTTCCTTTCTTCTTCAACTTCTTATTTCTTTGTTATTCCCATTATAAAATAATAACTCCAGTTTATCCTATATACTGTGATGTTATTATAAATATGGTACAACAATATTCAGTATTCTATCCATCCTTTGAATGACATGTCACCATACGTGCGTACGTACGGCTTCCCGTCTCCACGTCGTGGTGTAATTGTTATTCAAAACATTATTATATGGATGGGTATAATAATAATGTTTAATTCATGTAAATAATAAATATAACATGATAATGATTCTGTATATATGATATACCATCCAATTATATATTATTTTAATATCAAAATAATGATATTGTCGCTCTTGCGTACGTATGGCCTACCGACTCCACGAACGCGATGAGATTCATTCCCCGTCGTATCCATTCAAGTATAATTCTCATTTGATGATTAAAATTTTTTTTAATGACTTGATACCATTATGGATATGAATAAGATACAATCATTCCCTAACAAACATGGTTTATGTAAAAAAACATATAAAAGAAAACAAGTAAGTTAACACCTGAAACGACAATAATACTAAGATATTATTAACAAATCAATGTTAAAAGATCATATATGATATCATATTAATGTATATGATTCCTATATAATTTAGTAACAATTATTTCACCATTATACAGGAGGCTAACCTACCATCAACCAAGTAAAATTACAATGCAAGGGTTTATTTCACAATCTCTTCATTATCTGCGGTTGTTTATACGTAATTATCTACTGGGGCCTCTTTATCATCCACATCCATGTTTCTTAAAAATGTATTTTAAATCATTCTTAACATCTTAAAGACTATGGGATAAATACATTTATTCCCTTTTTGACTTTTTAAAAGAAGTTTATAAAGTAATCTTTTTGTCGTTTTCCAAACAAGGTCCTTTTTAACCTTTTCGACAGAATTAAGGTAAGAATGTCTTTTTTTAACTTATACGGCGGGTGTAGCTATTTTATAAAATTATAAACTCATCAAAACTTCCCTTAAAATCTTATAATAATATTTTCAAAGTAAATGTTTTATTTTATTATTATGTGACTCTTAAATGATTTCAATATAGAAGGAGATATTTCTCTTAAATGAGTTTAGATTTCATCTATGTCAACATCCTTTGATAGATTTTATGTTTATTTTGAGTTGATTTATTATGATACAAAACTTCCATATTGTATTGAAGGTTTTGTGATATGTTTGAATATGGATGTGCTATTTTTATACTATTCATGATTATGGTTAAAGTATTGACATTTCGTATACTAGTTTTAATACGAATGTTTATGATATGTTTAAAAATTTTCATATGAGGAATGTATTGGACTTAGTAAGTGATGAGTGGATCCTGCTATAGCTCCTCGATGCATCGGTAGGTATCATGAGTCAACTAGACGTGGAATCCGCTGAGGCCCTTTCCAAATTTTATTTATGGTTTTGTCCGAGGCCTTAATCATTTTTAGACGTCTTCTCTGAGGCCTTGACAAAATGTTTCAAAATGTCCGGCATTATACATTCTGTCATTATGGAAATAATATTAATGGTTCATGTGGTTGTTCGACTAGTAGAATACCCATGATTATGTTTTATGATGGCATTATTTAATCAACTAATATTCTTTCCATAAAATTATTCATTTTTATTATTGGTAAATCCATGTGGTTTCAATTATTTACCATGCTTAATATTTATGTCATTTTCCGCTGTATTACATACCCTTACTGAGCATTTGAGCTCACCCCTTTCTTATATTTCATTTTCCCAGGATATGAAGAAGTTAGTTATGAGTGACCAACAGGCATAATCTAGGAGGCTTGGATGTTTCTAATGAAATATATTTGTGTTTTATTTCTTTTCAAGTTGTAAAGATCAATTTATGTATGAATATTGTTTCCAATAATACTAAACATGTAACATCCCAAGTAAGTAATGAATAATAGATATTTTTATCTATGTCTATTAGTGAATTAGATAGTGTTTTAGAGGCTTAAAATGAAAATCAATCCAATCTTAAGCATTGAATACACTAATATTTTTAAAAGATTGTTTTTGTGCCTTTTGATGGAAAACCATTTTTAAATCTGTCTTTTGACAATTTTATAAGCTATTTTTGTCAAAATAAAATTATTCTTTATGATTGAGACATCAAAATTTACTTTGTGTGAATTTTTGGTATTTTTCTGACAAAGTTCATTTTTTAATGAATAGTGAAAAAATACTGCATTTTACATCAAAACTGCATCTTAATCTAATTTATTTATATGATTAGATTATCTTTTGAATTGGTCTTAATGTGTAATATGAATATATTTTTACCATTTAATCCAATGGTGGTCATTGGAATCAATTTCACTTTGAAATTAGACTTAAACTGGTGTCAATCTTTTGATACTTTTTGTTTCATAAAAACACGCTATTTGTAATGACAGCGGGAATTAATTATTCAATTAATTAATGTGACTTATATGTTTTGAATTTTGTAAAATAGTCTTCATTTTCGAATTCGGAATATCAAATATAGCTTAGGGTGAATTTTTGGTAATTTCCTGAAAAACATCAATTTTTGATGAATAGTGAAACCACTAAGTGGTACTTATAAAAACTGATTTTCCGTTTAAATGAAATTTTTCCATCATTGTGTTTTGAATTTCAAAAATCCGACATACATGGTTTTCATTAAGAAGTAAAATTTGGTTCAATGAGATTCAAATAATTTTTTGGTGAATAGTAACTTATTCAGTTTTTAATCGCGATTAGTGGTAATTAGTGTAGTTTAAGGTAAAAATAATGATTTAATAAAATGAGATGAGCTTGAAACATGTCCTACCCTCATTGGTTGTGTCATGGACGACCAAGAAAAGCCATGGGTCAACTTGGGGACCCCATAGAGCCACTTTGGTTGGGAAATGACATAAATAACTTTTTATTTAATGTAAAAGTAAAAATGACAGAAACATAGTATGTTTTACAAAAACAATTATTACATGGGGTTATAAAGATCAGATTTTTGATTATAAATAGTAATTGGAAATCTAAAACGATTTCCTACATCATAGTATTTCTTTTATAATTTTTAGACTTTAAATAAATTAAATTATTTATGACATCATGATGATCCAGCGATGACATCATTATTTAACGATTTAAATAAAATGGAAAGTTAATGTAAAATCTAAAACCTACACATGGAAAAAACCAATTGTATGGGTGGATTTCGAACCCTTATCACCTTGTCCTCTAATTATATCAATGTGGGACCTTTTGGATCCGAAACTCTTTTTAAAATAAAGTAACTTATCTTTACTTTCCAAGAGTGTCCCTCCTCTCCTCTTATAAAAGGCCCCCACCTCTACCTCATTACCCACACACCCAAAGCCTTTGGCTCGGCCATCCCCTGCCCATTTACTCTCTCCACCTCCGTCTCCTCATCCTAGAGGATTCTCTTTGGGCGGAATCCTTTCAAAGGAAGCCTTTAGGCTCAAATCAAAAGGAGTTACACTTTTAAAGGTAATTCATTCTCTCATGTTCATTTGTTTTATTTTGCTTTTCCAACCCCCCTAAACTCTTTTTATTTACTTCTTTTGTAACAACACAAGTATCTTCAATATACTAGGATTTTGATATAATATTTATTCGAGCTACACTCTCACACAACTACATCAAATGGTTAAAGAACATACAGTTTTCGTGGATGGCGAAATTCTGCCTCCCGAAACGATGATTGTTCAATACTCATTTAACACCTTCAAAGGTGGCCATTATGATGTAACTATTTTTATATATGATATATAATATGTTTATTCTTTCCTTAAGCTTCTGTATTTTTCATTTATGGCATACCGTTATTGTTTCCATTATGGGTAAACACGATATCTTCATTTTAGGAAGTGCGGACTACCGCCCCCTGAAAGTGATTTGATTCGTTAATACCATATGTGGGATGTGTAAAAGATAAAGTTAATGATATTATATATGTAATTATACTGGTATTATAATATACTCTTATATCATTATGATTCCATTCCAGAAAATACGAAATATAAATGGAAGTAGCGTTCATGCGTACGTACGGCTTACCGTCTCCATGAACGGTGTATTTCATTTTCTTACCTCTAAATGTTATGTAATATTATAAATACATGTACATGCTGAATATATATGATATATATGTTATACAAATCATTAATATCATTCTGGATATAACGAACCTTTGACCAAATTAACAACATGTAAGTGTAAGAAGTCTATTTTTGACTTAAGAACCAAATACCGACAAAATGAACATTATTAACTTAAATGATTACATGATGTTCATAACATGGTATAAAAGGAATAATGAACTTGAAAAAGGTTCTTAAGCAAGTAGAGATTAACTCAAGTTTATTATTCAGGAGATTAAAGAATGGTCGGGTCAAGTCGAATACGAGGTATGGGACTTCGTCTCAATCTCCTTTCACTGAGGCATATTTTGTTTTATACACAACCTTCTTTTATACGGTGTATAAACCCCTTTGACTTTTACATTTATTCAAAAAGAATATTTTTTATACGAAGCATTTACTAAATGACAAAAGGGAATGTTTTTGTCATACGTATGCGGCGACAACGACTTCTCCGCCGCCATGACCGTTATTTGAGTTTCAGCTTCCTCTACACGCCATACCTTTTTTTTAAAAAGAAAAATAAATACCATGTTTTACTTTTCTTTTACTTTGGTATTGAAAATGGTTTTCATAATGTTTTTATTATATCAATGTGTTGTATTGATATCTCATGATTGAAATGTGGAAATGTTATGTTTCCTTTATGCATGTTTTATCTGATATGATTATGTTATGGTTATTGGGCATTGTTATGAAGACGGGTGGTTCCGTGATAAACTAAGGGCCGGTGAGCCCGTTATAGCTCTCCAATGCATTGGGTAACGTGAAGGAGTGAAACGTTAAGGTTTCTCCGAAGAGATTTAGGGAATATACTGTGATGGGTATTCCAAACGTAACCAAGAGGGTTACTCCCTACGTAAGAATGTTATGAATGCCTCAAGTTACCTTTATGTCTTATGATTTCTATGATTTATTCATGATTTGATGAGGTATGTTAAAGTGCTTATGTTTTATGGGTAAAGTATGATCTCAGCCTTATGTATATATTTACCCATGTTTCCTTTCCATATTTTTATATCCCTTACCGAGCTTTTTATGCTCATCCCAAGTTTTTTCGAAATGTTATTCACAGGTCAAGGGAAAGGTACATGATATGATGATAGTGTCAAGGAAGTATCAAGAAAGAATCCATGTTTATTTTAAATATGTTTCCATTGATGGGAATGAAGAATACTATCTTTATGTAACCACTTTATTTATATGTGGAATGTAATGCAAGTTTTATGATCTAATTCTCTAAAACTCTAAACCCGAAAAGATCCTCAATGTGTAATCTTGTAATAACTCAAGATTAAGTAAGGTTTAAGGCTGGGGCCTTATAGTTGGTATCAAAGGTCGGTTTAGATAACTTTAGGAGTTAGAATTGTTTTAAATGATTATCCAAAAATATTTTTTTGAAATGATGTAGTATTTAAATATTACCATGTTGCTTCATCTAAGACATGTTTGTTCAGAATGGTTTTCCACAGAGGAAACAGGGAAGCAGTTCTAGGAAGACATACAGAAGGAAATAACCTTCCGAACCAGCATCCTGAGATGGTCGGAATTGGAACTGAATAGTTTGTTGAAGTAATGGAACAGTTGACTCAAGAGATAAATGGTGGTGGTATCCATGCACGAGATCAGCCAGATCAACCGCAAAGGAACATGTCAGTAGTGGAACATTTCATGAGGCAACATCCCCCATCATTCAGAGGATCATCTGACACTGTGTTAGCTGAAGGGTGGATTAAAGCACTAGAGAAGATTTTCGATGTCATGGGGTGTTCAGACAATCAAAAGGTTAGTCTTGCTATTTACCATTTGGAGGGTGAAGCCGATCAGTGGTGGTCGATGGTTAAAAACATCAAGGACGCTGATGAGATTGATGCTCTCGACTGGGATGAATTCAAAGGTATTTTTCTTGAGAAGTATTTTCCTAAGGCTGTTTGACTTAGGATGGAAAAACAATTCCGGGAATTGAGTCAAGAGGAAGACTCAGTGGCTACCTATGAAGAAAGGTTCACTCGATTGGCAAGGTATGCTCCAAATTTTATCCGAGACCTTGATAGTAAAATCAATCGTTTTTATTCAGGATTAAAGCCAAAATATCGAAGGGCTTTAGCTTCTCGTGAGTTCAAAAGTTATGAAGAGCTTGTTCGATGTGCTGAGAAGGTAGAAATGGAGTTTGGCGATGATAAAGTGTTCTACAACAACCAGCAAAAGAAGAGACCGAGGTGGCAGGAGAAAGGAA
This sequence comes from Viscum album, assembly GCA_963277665.1. Taxonomy (NCBI): domain Eukaryota; kingdom Viridiplantae; phylum Streptophyta; class Magnoliopsida; order Santalales; family Viscaceae; genus Viscum; species Viscum album. The sequence goes on from OY728123.1 coordinate 825,971,263, forward strand.
AGAATTCTTCAAAAAAGTCTGATGGTAAGAAAACTAAGTTTCCATTTTGTGATAAATGTGGTAAAAGGCATGTTGGGGAATGTCTTATGAATTCTGGAAAGTGCTACCTATGTGGTAAGATGGGACATAAGGCTCGTGATTTCACTAGAAAAGATCAGGGTGATGGTAAGACCAAATTTAATTTACAGTTAGTGAAATGTTTTAAGTGCAATGAGATGGGTCACTAGGCAAATGAGTGTCCAACAAAGAGCTTCAGTGATGGGAAGCAGTTAGACTACAAGCAGAAAGGGGTGGTGAAATCCTTTGCAACTACTTCAGCAGATGTCGGGCCATCAAATAAAGTTGTATCAGGTACTTTGTTCATTCTTTCAAATTATTCCAGTGTGTTATTTGATTTGGGGTCTACACATTCTTTCATCTCTGAAAACTTTTCTAGTAAAATGGGAATACCATCTCAAGAAATGACTCCTGAACTTGTGGTAAAAACACCTGGGGGAAATGTTGAGGCAAAAAGGATTTATAAGAATCTTCCTATCCTTATCTATGGAAAGAACCTACTTTCAAACCTTATTGTTTTACCTCTAGTAGAGTTTGATGTTATCCTGGGTATGGATTGGCTCTCAATTTACCATGCTAAGATTGACTATAGAGCAAAAGAAGTTTCTTTTCAGAAAGACTTTCAGTTGGTTTACAAGAATGAACCCTTACTGATGATAACTTATCAAGAGGACAGGAAACTTGTAAAAGAGGGAAAGGAATGTTACCTTGCACACATCGTTGAAAATAAAGGAACTATTCAGATTAATGATGTGCCAGTGGTAAATGAGTATCCTGATGTTTTTCCTGATGAGTTGCCTGGAATAATACCAGATCGGTAAGATGAATTTACTATTGACTTAGTTCCTGATGCTAAGCCAATTTCAAAACCCCCTTATCTAATGGCTCAAATTGAACTTTTAGAGTTGAAGGAGCAATTGCAAGATTTATTATAGAAAGGTTTCATTCGACCTAGCACATCACCTTGGGGTGCTCCTGTCTTGTTTGTTAAAAAGAAAGATGGTTCTATGAGACTTTGCATTGATTATAGAGCCTTGAATAACATCAATGTTAAGAACAAATATCCTTTGCCTCATATCGATGATTTTTTTGATCAGCTCCAGGGAGCTCAGTATTTTTCGAAGATTGACTTGAGGTCTGGGTACCATCAGTTGAAAGTAAAAGAAGGAGACGTTCTGAAGACTGCTTTTTGTACAAGATATGGCCATTATGAATATGTAGTAATGCCTTTTGGGATAACCAATGCACCTGCTGTATTCATGGACTTAATGAATAGAATTTTCCCTGAGTTCTTGGATAAGTTTGTGGTGGTTTTCATTGATGATATTTTGGTGTTTTATAAAAGTAAATAGGAGCATGAAAGACATTTAAGGGTTATCTTGAAAACCTTAAAAGAAAATAAACTGTATGGAAAATTAAGCAAGTGTTAGTTTTGGTTGCAACAAATTTCTTTCCTTGGTCACATTGTTTCTAAAGATGGAATAACTGTTGATCCTGCAAAAACAAAAGTTGTGGAAGAATGGCCAAGACCCACAAATGTAACCGAGATTCGTAGCTTCCTTGGTTTGGAAGGCTATTACCTAAGGTTTGTTAGAAATTTTTCACAGTTATCTAGTCCAATAACTAAGCTAACTCGGAAGGGTGTTAAGTTTATCTGGACAAAAGAATGTGATGATTGTTTTCAGGAACTGAATAGAAGATTGGTGAATGCTCCTGTTTTGGCACTACCTTCCAGAAATGGTGAGTTTGTCATCTACAGCTATGCTTCATTAAAAGTACTTGGTTGCGTCCTAATGAAGAATGATCAGGTAATTGCTTATGCTTCACGACAGTTGAAAACTCATGAGGTAAATTACCCTACACATGATTTGGAATTAGCTTCTGTTGTTTTTGCTTTAAAAATTTGGAGGCATCATTTGTATGGAGTAAAGTGTGAAATATATACCGATCATAAAAGTTTAAAGTATATATTCACTCAGAAAGAATTGAACATGAGACAAAAAAGATGGCTAGAATTAATCAAGTATTATGATTGTACAATTCATTACCATACAGGAAAAGAAAATAAAGTGGCTGATGCTTTGAGTCAAAAAAGTAATGCTTCATTAGCAATGTTGCGTTTGGAACGTGATCCTTTGGTTAAGGATTTGATGAACTTTGGAATAGAAGTTGTTGGTGCAGGAAGTTCTTCTGTTTTGTTTCAGGTATCAGTGAGATCATCTCTATCAGATAGAATCAAGCAAGCACAGAAGCAAGATAGTGAGTTGCAGAAAAAGGTAAAGCTGGTTCAGAAAGGTAAGTTGCCTGAATTCAACATTGATAATGATTGTGTTTTGAGATTTGGGAAGAGATTGTGTGTTCCTTGTGATTCACAGTTGAAGAGAGAGTTGTTATGTGAAGCTCATAGTTCTCCGTTTTCAGTTCATCCGGGCAGTACTAAGATGTATAGAGATCTGCGGGAGTATTACTGGTGGGATGGAATGAAAAGGGATATTGCTGACTTTATTGTGAACTGTTTGACTTGTCAACAGGTTAAAGCAGAGCGACAGTTACCGAAAGGGATGCTTCAGCCATTACCAGTTCCAGAGTTGAAATGGTAGAATATATCCATGGACTTTGTTGTGGGATTACCGAAGACATCTCGAGGTAATAATGCAATCTGGGTTATTGTTGATCGCTTGACCAAATCTGCTCATTTCCTTGCTATACGAGATACTTTTTCCCTAGATCAACTTTCCCGTTTGTATCTTAAAGAGGTAGTCAGGTTACATGGAGTTAATATCTCCATTGTATCTGATCGTGATCCCAGGTTCACTTCTAACTTTTGGAAAGGCCTTCAGAAGTCGTTGGGTACTAAATTAAATTTTAGTACAGCTTCTCATCCTCAATCAGATGGGCAGTCAGAACGAACAATTCAGACCTTGGAGGATATGATACGTTCTTGCCCTATAGATTATCTGGGAATTTGGGACCAATATCTTTCTTTGGTTGAATTTTCATATAATAACAGTTTTCATTCCAGTATACAGATGGCACCATTTCAGGCATTATATGGGAAGCGGTGTCGAACTCCAGCTTTCTGGGATGAAGTGGGTGAAAGGAAGTTGATGGGACCAGAATTGGTAGAAGAGATGGCAGAAAAAGTTCAGTTGATTCAGAGGCACATGAGAACAGCTCAGAGTAGGTAGAAGAGTTATGCAGACAACAGGAGGAAGGATCTATCTTTTGAGGTAGGTGATCATGTTTTTCTCAAAGTATCACCATAGAAAAGTGTGATGCGATTTGGTAAGAAAGGAAAGATGAGTCCAAGGTTCATTGGACCATATGAAATTCTGGAAAGAGTTGGATCAGTTTCTTACCGAGTGTCTTTACCTCCGAGTTTGTCTCAGGTACACAATGTTTTTCACGTTTCGATGTTGAGAAAGTATATGCCAGATCCATCTCATGTTTTGAGTCCAGAGGTAGTTCAGCTGGAAGAGAACCTGTCTTATGAGGAACAACCGGTCCAGATTCTTGACCGCAGGGAGCACGTGTTACGGAATAAGGTGATTAAGCAGGTAAAGGTTTTGTGGAAAAACCACATGATGGAAGAGGCAACATGGAAATCTGAAAATGCAATGAGGGATAAGTACCCCCATTTATTCGATAAGTAAATAAATTGAGGGGACCCAATTTTCAAAAGGGGGGAAGGATGTAACATCCCAAGTAAGTAATGAATAATAGATATTTTTATATATGTCTATTAATGAATTAGATAGTGTTTTAGAGGCTTAAAATGAAAATAAATCCAATCTTAAGCATGGAATACACTAATATTTTTAAAAGATTGTTTTACTGCCTTTTGATGGAAAACCATTTTTAAATATATCTTTTGAAAATTTTATAATCTATGTTTGTCAAAATAAACTTATTCTTTATTATTGGGACATCAAAATTTACTTTGTGTGAATTTTTGGTATTTTTCTGACAATGTTCATTTTTTAAGGAATAGTGAAATAATACTGCATTTTACATCAAAACTGCTTCTTAATCTAATTTATTTATTTGATTATATTATCTTTTGAATTGGTCTTAATGTGTAATCTGAATATATTTTTACCATTTAATCCAATGGTGGTCACTGGAATCAATTTCACTTTGAAATTGGACTTAAACTGGTGTCCATCTTTTGATACTTATTGTTTCATAAAAACACGATATTTGTAATGACAGCGGGAATTAATTATTAAATTAATTAATGTGACTTATATGTTTTTAATTTTGTAAAATAGACTACATTTTTGAATTCGTAATATCAAATATAGCTTAGGGTGAAGTTTTGGTAATTTTCTGAAAAACTTCAATTTTTGATGAATAGTGAAACCACTAAGTGGTACTTATAAAAATTGATTTTCTGTTTAAATGAAATTTTTCCATAATTGTGTTTTGAATTTCAAAAATCCGACATACATAGTTTTCATTAAGAAGTAAAATGTGGTTCAATGAGATTAAAATAATTTTTTGTTGAATAGTAACTTATTAAGTTTTTAATCGCGATTAGTGGTAATTAGTGTAGTTTAAGGTAAACATAACGCTTTAATAAAATGAGATGAGCTTGACACATGTCCTACCCTCATTGGTTGTGTCATGGCCGACCAAGAAAATCCATGGGTCAACTTGGGGACCCCATGGAGCTAATTTGGTTGGGAAATTACATAAATAACTTTTTATTTAATGTAAAAGTAAAAAAGGACACAAACATAATATGTTTTACGAAAACAATTATTAAATGGGGTTATAAAGATCAGATTTTTGATTATAAATAGTCATTGGAAAGATAAAAAGATGTCCTACATCATAGTAGTTCTTTTATAATTTTAGACTTTAAATAAATTAAATTATTTATGACATCATGATGATGCAGGGATGACCTCATTATTTAATGATTTAAATAAAATGGAAAGTTAATGTAAAATCTAAAACCTACAGATGGCCAAAGCCAATTGGATGAGTGGATTTATAACCCTTATCACCTTATCATTGAATTATATCAATGTGGGACCTTTTGGATCCGAAACTCGTTTTAAAATAAAGTAACTTATCTTTACTTTCCAAGAGTGCCCCTCATCTCCTCTTATAAAAGGCCCCCACCTCTACCTCATTACCCACACTCCCAAAGCCTTTGGCTCGGCCATCCCCTGCCCATTTACTCTCTCCACATCCCTCTCCTCATCCTAGAGGATTCCCTTTGGGAATAATCCTTTCAAAGGAAGTCTTTAGGCTCAAATCAAAAGGAGTTACACTTTTAAAGGTAATTCATTCTCTCATGTTCATTTGTTTTATTTTGCTTCTCCAACCCCCCTAAACTCTTTTTATTTACTTCTTTTGTAACAAAACCAGTATCTTCAATATACTAGGATTTTGTTATAAGATTTATTCGAGCGAAACTCTCACACAACTACATCAAATGGTTAAATAACATACGGTTTCCGTGGATGGCGAAATTCTGCCTCCCGAAATGATGATTGTTCAATACTCATTTAACACCGTCAAATGTGGCAATTATGATGTCACTATTTTTATATATGATATATAATATGTTTATGCTTTCCTTAAGCTTCTGTATTTTTCATTTATGGCATACCGTTATTGTTTCCACTATGGGTAAACACGATATCTTCATTTTAGGAAGTGCGGACTACCACCCCCTGAAAGTGATTTGATTCGTTAATACCATATGTGGGATGTGTAAAAGATAAAGTTAATGATATTATATATGTTATTATACTGGAATTATAATATACTCTTATATCATTATGATTCCATTCCAGAAAATACGAAATAGAAATGGAAGTAGCGTTCATGCGTACGTACAGCTTACCGTCTCCATGAACGGTGCATTTCATTTTCTTACCTCTAAATGTGATGTAATATTATAAATACATGTATATGCTGAATATATATGATATATATGTTATCCAAATCATTAATATCATTCTGGATATAATGAACCATTGACCGAATTAACAACATGTAAGTGTAAGAAGTCTATTTTTGACTTAAGAACCAAATACCGACAAAATGAACATTATTAACTTAAATGATTACATGATGTTCATAACATGGTATAAAATGAATAATGAACTTGAAAAAGGTTCTTAAGTAAGTAGAGATTAACTCAAGTTTATTATTCAGGAGATTAAAGAACGTTCGGGTCAAGTCGGATACGAGGTATGGGACTTCATCTCAATCTCCTTTCATTGAGGCATATTTTGTTTTATACACAACCTTCTTTTATACGGTGTATAAACCCCTTTGAATTTTACATTTCTTCAAAAGGAATATTTTTTATACGAAGCGTTTACTAAACGAAAAAGGGGAATGTTTTTGTCATACGTATGCGGCGACAATGACTTCTCCGCCACCGTGACCGTTATTTGAGTTTCGGCTTCCTCTACAAGCCATACCTTTTTTTTAAAAAGAAAAATAAATACCATGTTTTACTTTTCTTTTACTTTGGTATTAAAAATGGTTTTCATAATGTTTTTATTATATCAATGTGTCGTATTGATATCTCATGATTGAAATGTGGAAATGTTTTGTTTCCTTTATGCATGTTTTATGTGATTTGATTATATTATGGTTCTTGGGCATTGTTATGAAGACGGGTGGTTCCGTGATAAACTAAGGGCGGGTGAGCCCGTTATAGCTCTCCAATGCATTGGGTAACGCGAAGGAGTGAAACGTTAAGGTTTCTCCGAAGAGATTTAAGGAATATACTGTGATGGGTATTCCAAACGTAACCAGGAGGGTTACTCCCTACATTAGAATGTTATGAATGCCTCAAGTTACCTTTATGTCTTATGATTTCTATGATTTATTCATGATTTGATGAGGTATGTTAAAGTGCTTATGTTTTATGGGTAAAGTATGATCTCATCCTTATGTATATATGTACCCATGTTTCCTTTCCATATTTTTATATCCCTTACTGAGCTTTTTATGCTCATCCCAAGTTTTTTTGAAATGTTTTTCACAGGTCAAGGGAAAGGTACATGATATGATGATAGTGTCAAGGAAGTGTCAAGAAAGAAGCCATGTTTATTTTAAATATTTTTCCATTGATGGTAATAAAGAATACTATCTTTATGTAACCACATTGTTTATATGTGGAATGTAATGCAAGTTTTATGATCTAATTCTCTAAAACTCTAAACCCGAAAAGATCCTCAATGTGTAATCTTGTAATAACTCAAGATTAAGTTTGGTTTAAGGCTGGGGCCTTATAAAACTGATCGGCCTTTCGAGACATGATTTACTTATGATCATGCCAATGTTATGTAATAATGAACCACCTCTGGGTAACTGGGGTCAGGGAGTTACAGTTGGTATTAGAGGAATTTTAGTACAAACCTTGGAAACTAGATTTAGATAAACTCTGATTAGAGCACATAGCACTAAGATAGACTTTGAGGATTAGTATTGAAAAACATCCTAGAATTTTGGTATTGTAGAGATTTTGTGAGTTCTCCGAGAAATACATCCCCGTCTAGATACGAGTAGGTAGAGGCGGCTCTGGCACAGATGTACCTAGGGGTAAAACCCGAAAACACCTCTTTGAGCTAGACTCGAACGGGAACTGGTGCACGACAATGGGCCCTGTTGCACTCTTGGTTACGACACTCCCGGGGGATATGCTTAGGATAATTCTGATTTTCATTACAAACCATTATGAAGGATTATGAGTATATAATTCCTCAAAGAAAACTTCTTTTTTATGATTATGGACTATATCCATAAACTGTTGAATTTATGTTAAGTGTTTTAGAAGTTTGGAATTATATATTTCGATTCATAATCTATTCTAGTTTCTGCCATTGTTTATAAATGGCGCCTAGTGGAAGAAATGGAAACTGTATCAATACACGCACTCCATGTAGGGATTTCCCTCCTGCTCAAGATAATTATAGTGGAGCTAGTGATGCAACTGGTGCTGAACAGCTAATCACCATACTGGGACAACTCACTCAGTTTATGAATAATAACCTTACCCGTATGGAACACCCTAATCCGCAATGTGGAGGATAAATGTTAGATCGCTTCATGAGGCAACAACCACTGACATTCAATGGGAGTACAAATCCATTAGTGGATGAGCAATGGATAAACTCCTTAGAGAAAATATTCTATGCTTTGGGGAGTAGCGAAAGGGAAAAAGTTGTCAGGGCAGTTTACCGCCTCAATAGATATGCTGACCAATGGTGGTCCTTGATTCAAAATAAAAAGGAATACGATGAAGTATCAAATATGGAATGGAGGGAATTTAAAGATATTTTCTTAGAAAAATAATTTCCTCGTGACCATCGAGTAGATATGGAAAGACAATTTCTGAGTCTAAGGAAAAAGGAGGATGAGAATGTCGCAAATTATGAGGCTAACTTTACACGGTTAGCGAGGTATGCTGTAGATTATATACATAACCCAAGAATTAAGATTTACCATTTCTTTGATGGGTTAAAACCATTTATCCATCGAGCATTAGTATCACAATCCTTCTCATCATACGAAGATATTGTCTCATGTGCTATCAAGACAGAAAAAGAATTCTCTAAGTCTTATGAACATAAATCAAAGCAAGAGAAGAAGAGATCTGATGAACACACTGGGAAAGGAAATAAGGAAACATGGAAGAAGGGAAGAATTGAATTTCCACCCTGTAATAATTGTGGAAGGAAGCACCCGGGTGCCTGTCTAAAAGGAAAAGGAGTGTGCTACAAATGTGGACAGAAGGGCCATCTAGCTGGTGATTGTAAAGGAAATAAAGATGCTACTGATGTTCAATGTTACAATTATAGGGATATGTGACATTATGAAAATGAATGTCCCAAGCGTCAAGGAAACATACCTCAGAAAAGGCCAAGGGATCAAGGCCAAGCTTATGCTATCACTACTGCTGAGGTAGAAGCTCTGAAAGACATGGTGGCATGTAATTTAATGGTTTCCTCAAGTTTAGAAAACTTATTATTTGATTCTCGATCATCGCATTGATTCATATCTTCCCAATTTCCTAAGAAAATTAGATATTTCCGATTTAATTTAACAAGGGAGTTTTCAGTTAAAACTCATAAGGGAAGTATCATTGCATAGAAGTTTTGTGAATCAGTCCCCATTAGAGCACATTAATGTTCTTTATCTGCTGATCTCATCATCATACCTTTGATTTAATTTGATATAATCCTCGGTATGGATTGGATTTTGGACCATGATGTGAAGATTTATTTTAAGAAGAAGTAGTTTATGATTCTTGATGATGATGATTATAAGGAACACCTTATCTTTAGAGCTGAATCGTCGCCACCTAATCCTTATCTAGATCCACCCCCATTAGCTCAACTAAATTCCATTATAGGGGAGGAAGAGAATGAAATAATTTTGGGTGAGGGAAGGAATGTTCAAATGTAGGATGTACTTATTTTGAGAGAGTATGTTGATGTGTTTCTGGAAGATTTACCAGGACATCCTCCAGAATGAGAAATTGAGTTTTCCATTGATTTAATTCCTGGTTCAAGGCATATATTGAATACCCCTTATAGAATGACCACTGTAGAACTATTTGAACTAAATAAACAATTAGAGAAATTGAGTAATAATGGATTTATTCTCCCTAGTGTTTCTCCAAGGGGAGACCTTGTCCTTTTCGTTAAGAAAAAAGATGGATCTATGAGGTTATGTATCGACTACAGGGAGATCAATGCTATAATAATAAAGAACAAGAATCCCCTACCTCGCATTGATGATTTATTTGACCAACTGCATGGAGCTCAATACTTTTAAAAGATTGAACTCCGATCTGGATATCATCAGTTGTGTGTGAAGAAGGAAGACATTCTGAAGACAGCATTTTGAACCAGGTACGGGGATTACGAGTTTACAGTAATGCCTATTGGATTGACTAATGAACCCTTTGTATTCATGGATCTAATGAATAGATTTTTCAAGGAATATATCGATGAATTTTTGGTGGAATTTATGGATGATATCTTGGTATACTCCAAAAGAAACGAGGATCATGAAAATCACTTTCGCATTATCCTGACGACTCTGAGAAGACATGAATTATATGGGAAGTTTAGCAAGTGTGAATTCTGGCTTCAGGTGATTTTTTTTCTTGGACATATTGTCTCTAAAGATGGAATCTCTGTTGTTCCTTCTAAGACCAAGGCAATCCAAGAATGGCATGCACCGATGAGTATAACTGAGGTACGCAGTTTTATTGGTTTAGCTGGTTATTATCGACGTTTTGTCCTGAATGTTTCCTGGTAGGCTAACCCATTAACAAAGATCACATGTAAATGAGTTAAATTTGTTTGGAAAAAGAGTGTGAAGAATTTTTCGAAGAACTAAAGAGAAGATTATTCAATGCTCCTATATTGACTCTACCATCAGGGAATGATGGGTTCATTATTTATAGTGATGCATCGAAGAAAGGAATTGGTTGTGTCCTTATGCAAAATGATAGGGTTATTGCCTATGCATCACGAGAGTCAAAAATTCATGAGAAAAACTATCCTACTCATGATCTTGAGTTAGAATATGTGATCTTTGCTTTGAAGATATGGAGACACTACCTCTATGGTGAAAAATGTGAGATTTATACTGATCACAAGATTTTGAAGTATATTTTCTCAAAAAAATAACTCAACATGATGAAATGGAGATGGCTTTAATTACTCAAGGATTATGATTACACGATACACTACTACCCGGGGAAAGCAAATAAGGTGGCAGATGCTTTGATCAGAAAAGATCATGGAGTTTTCAATAATATGAGAATTGAAAGGGATCTAATTTTCATGGATCTAGTAAAGATGGAAATGGGAATAACCATGGAAGGTGAAACATCAATACATTTTCAAATGGTTGTCGAACCATCATTACTAGAAAGGATAAAGAGTTCTCAGACCGGTGATAAAGAGTTTCAAAAGAAGATTAAAGCTGTGAATGATGGGAGATTGAGTGACTTTGTGTATGAAGATGAAATTTTAAAATTTGGGAAGAGACTTTGTGTTCCTGATATACCTGATCTGAAAAGGGAATTGTTAGATGATGCTCATAGCTCTAATTTCTCTATACACCCTGGGATCCCCAAAATGTATAAATATTTTAAGGAACACTTTTGGTGGGACAACATGAAGAGGGATATTGCTGATTTTGTGTCAAGATGTATGGTTTTTCAACAAGTGAAAGTTTGAAGGCAACATCCTGGAGGTTTCATGCAACCTCTTCCCATACCTGAGTGGAAATGGGATAATATCACGATGGAATTTGTCATGGGACTACCAAAGACTCCTAGAAGGAATGATGCAATATGGGTTATTGTTGACCATCTTACCAATTGAGCACATTTTCTTGCTATAAGGGAAGATCTACTACTGGAAAGTCTAGCAAGACTATATATTAATGATGTTGTGAGACTTCATGGAGTACCCCTATTGATTTTTTCTGATCGTGATCCCCGTTTTACATCATGATTCTGGAAGAGTCTTCAGAAGGCCTTGGATACTGAACATCGTTTGAGCACTGTCTACCACCCTCAAACAGATAGACAATCAGAATGGACAATTCAAACCTTAGAAGACATGATGAGATCATTCTCACTAGACTTTCAGGGTATGTGGGATTAATATTTTTATCTAGTAGAATTTTTTTATAACAATAGCTTCCAATCGAGTATTCAGATGGAACCATATGAAGCGTTATATAGAAAGAGATGTCGCACACCAACCTGTTGGGATGATGTTGGTGAAAGAAAACTTTTAGGCCCAGAACTGGTGGAGGAAACAATGGAAAAGGTAAAGGTAATCCAAAACCACCTCAAAGAAGCTCAAAGTAGGCAGAAGAGCTATGCTGATAACTGAAGGAAGTATTTGGAATATCAGGTAAGAGATCAGGTTTTCTTGAAGGTATCTCAATGGAAGGGAGTTATACATTTTGGTAAGAAGGGTAAATTGAGTCCCAGGTATATCGGAACTTTCGAAATTCTAGAACAAATTGGGGCTGTAGCTTACCATTTGGCAATGCCGCCAAGTCTCTCCAAAGTTCACGATGTGTTACATGTATCATTGTTGAGGAAATACATGTCTGACCCAATGCATGTACTCACCTACGAGGAATTAAAACTGGAACCCGATCTGTCTTATTGCGAAGAGCCCATCAGGATTCTTGATACAAGGGAACAAGTGCTAAGAAACCGGACGACTAGTCTGGTAAATGTTCTATGGATAAACCATAAGATGGAAGAGGCAACGTGGGAACCTGAGGAACTTATGATGAAGAACCATCCGAGTCTTTTCATGCAGTATTATTATAGAAATTTAGAGGATGAAATTATTTGAAGGTGGGGAGAATTTAACACCCTAAGCTCCCACGGTTTTATTTTCTTTGAAAAATACAGTAGCGTGTGTTGTACGCAACTTTGAGATTCTAACACACTGCAACCAATCAAAGTAGCTGTTATGAATAGTAATACCCAAATTTTGAAATTTTATAAATTTTATCTCCCAAAATGGACTTCATTTTTGGATTCAGAATATCAAAATTATCCTAGGGTAAAATTTTGGATCTTTTCGGATAACATTTATATTTTGATGAATAGTGAAAATTACTAAATTTTAATTAAAAACAGCTTTTTTAATCAAAATAATTAATAGTGATAAATTATGAATTTGGGTGGTTTTAAAGTATATTTATAATATATTTTTACTATTTAATACAATGTTGGTCATTTAATAAATTTCACATTTAAACAGGACATACACCACTGTCAATCTTTTGATAGTTATTATCTCTTAAAAACACGCTTTTTTGTTTTAACAATGGGAATTAATTTTAAATTAATTTCTGCCACTTCTGTGTTTTGAAATTATAAATATGGATTCTATATTTGGAATCAGGGGGTCTAAATTATGTAAATAGGTAACTTTCATTTTTAGACTTTTTGAATAATTAATTCAGCAAATATTTTATTTACTATGGTTAAAGGGTAAATCCGGTAAATAAGGGAACAAACTAATATTATAATAATATTAATGTACCCCAAAATGTTTCCTAACCCTATTGGTTGATACATGTCAGAACATGGGCATCTTTCGGTCGATTTTGGGACCCCATGGATCCACTTGTAAGTGATAATGACACTTTATATTAATTATGTTAAAGTAAATACAAAAATGACATAATCATATATCTTTTAGAAAAAAAACTTTTACATAGGGTTATATATATTATATTTTCAACAATAAATATTAATTAGAAACATAAAACTATTTCCTACATAATGGTATTTTATTTATAATTTTTTGATATTTAAAAATTAAATTTATTTATGACACAATAATGATGTAGTATTTTCCTTATTAGTAAAAGAATCAAATAATTGGTATTATAAATATTAAAATAAATATAATTTTAAATTTTTTATACCATCCACGAATTTTATTGATTAATATGACATGTTATTATTTCTTAAATGATTTTGGTTCGAATTAATAATATTGGTAAGACTTTAACAAAAATCAATTATTAAATAGTGTCAAAATTGACAGAAAAGAGTTTTAAAAACAAATATTATATTATTAATTGATATTATATTCCTAAAAATATGAGGTTTGGTAAAAGGACTTATATCATGATAGTTGTATCATTAATTAACTACTTGGGTGTCTCTTGGATTTATATAGTATTTTTGTTAACTATATAATATAAAAATACAAAGTGACATGGTTAATGTCAATCTAATTAACTAAGAATTAAAAATAAAAGATAAGGTTAATATAATGACCCAAACCTGTTTAAAATCTATTAGTTGAATAGATTTAGACACATACCAACCTTAAACTTTGAATAATTTACTTTGGATCCATTATAAACCGAATATTAATTTATATTAAATTAATACTTTATGTTTTTTCGAAAGAGCCCCTCCTCCCCCTTATAAAAGGACACCAATTATAACCAATTATTTACACCTTCAAAGCCTTTTTGTTTGGCCACCCTCTGCCCAAATATTCTTTAAACGTCCCTCACTTCGACCTAGAGTCATTACTTTAGTCATAAAGCCAACTTAAGGAGTTCTTTTTATCAAATCAAAAGGAAGAACCTGAAGAAGAGGTAATGTTTTTCACCACCCTCTTTCAAGTTTCTTTCTACTTCAACTTCTTCTTTCATTGTTATTCCCATTATAAAATAATAACTCCAGAATCTTCTATATACTATGATGTTATTATAAATACGGTTCAACCATATTCATTATTCTATCCATCATTTGAGTGACATGTCACCATACGTGCGTACGTACGGCTTGTCGTCTCCACATCGTGGTGTAATTGTTATTCAAAACATTATTATTTGGATTGGTATAACAATGATGTGTAATTCATGTAAATAATAAATATAACATGATAATTATTCAATATATATGATATACCATCCAATTATATATTATTTTAATATCAAAATAATGATTTTGTCGCACGTGCGTACGTACGGACTATTGTCTCCACGAACACGATGGGAATCATTCCCCATCGTATCTATTAAAGTATAATTCTCATTTGATGATTAAAAATAATTTTTAAGGACTTGATACCATTATGGATATGAATAAGATTCAACCTTTTCATAAAAACATGATTTATGTAACAAAACATATAATATAAAACGAGTAAGTTAACACCCGAAAGGATAATAATACAACGATATTATTAACAAAGAAATGTTAAAAGATTATATATGATATCATATTAATGTATATGATTCTTGTATAATTTAGAAAAAATTATTTCACTATTATACAGGAGATTAACCTACCATCAACCAAGGAAATGTATAAGGTAAGAGTTTATTTCACAATCTCATCATTATCCGAGGTTGTTTATACGTAATTATCTATTGGGACCTCTTTATCATCCAAATCCATGATTCTTAAAAAGGTATTTCAAATAATTATTTATATTTTAAAGACTATGGGATAAAGTCATTTATACCCTTGTTGAATTTTTATCAGATGTTTATAAAGGAATATTTCTGTTGTTTTCCAAACAAGGTCCTTTTTAACCTTTTCGACAGAATTAAGGTAAGAATGTCTTTTTTTAACTTATACGGTGGGTGCGGTTATTTTCTACCATTATAAACTCGTCAAAGCTTCACTTACAAGATTATAAGAATATTTTCAAAGTAAATGTTTTATTTTTTTATTAAGTGACTCTTAAATGATTTCAAAATAGAAGGAGATATTTCTCTAAAAAGGGTTTAGATTTCATCTATGTCAACATCCTTTGATGGATTTTAAGTTTATTTGGAGTTGATTTATTATGATACAAAACTTCTATATTGTATTGAACGTTTTTTGATATGTTTGACTGTGGATGTGCTGTTTTTATACCATTCATGATTACGGTTAAAGTATTGATATTTCGTATTCTAGTTTTAACACGAATGTTTATGATATGTTTAAACCTTTTCATATGAGGAATGTATTGAACTTAGTAAGTGACGGGTGGAGCCCGCTATAGCTCCTCAATGAATCGGTAGGTCTCATGAGACAACTAGATGTGGAATTGGCCAAGGCCCTTTCCCAATTTGATTTATGGTTTTGGCAGAGGCCTTAATCATTTTTATACGTCTAGGCCGAGGCCTTTACAAAATGTTTCAGAATGTCTGGCATTATACATTCACTCATTACGGAAATAATATTGATGGTTCATGTGGTCATTCGACTAGTAGAATACCCATGATTATATTTTATGATGGCATTATTTACTCAGCTCATATTCTTGCAATAAAAGTATTCATGGTTATTATTGGTAAAGGCATGTGGTTTAAATTATTTACCATGCTTAATATTTATGTAACTTTCTTCTGTATTACTTACCCTTACTGAGTGTTTGAGCTCACCCCTTTCTTATGTTTTATTTTCCCAGGATATGAAGAAGTTATTTATGACTGACAAGCAGGCATAATCTAGGAGGCTTGGATGTTTATAATGGAATATATTTGTGTTTTATTTCTTTTCAAGTTGTAAAGTTCATCTTATTTACGAATCTTCTTTCCAATAATACTAAATCGATCGGTATTTCGAGACATGATTTCCTTATGATCAAGTCAATTTTATGTAATAATGCTCCGACTCTGGGTAACTGGGTTCGGGGCGTTACAGTTGGTATCAGAGGAAGTTTAATACAAACCTTGGAAACTAGATTTAGATAAACTCTGATTAGAGCACATAGCTCTAAGATAGACTTTGAGGATTAGTATAGAAAAACTTCCTAGAATTTTGGAATTGTAGAGATTTTGTGATTTTTCCAAGTAATACATCCCTATTTGGATACGAGCAGGTAGAGGCGGCTCTGGCACAGATGTACCTAGGGGTAAAACCTGAAAAGACCACTTTGATCTAGACTCGAACGGGAACTGGAGCATGACAGCGGGCCTTGTTGTACTATTGGTTACAACACTCACGGGTTATATGCTTGGGATAATTATCATTTTCTTTACAAACCATTATGAAGGATTATGAGAATATACTTCCTCAAAGAAAACTTTTTTTATGATTATGGATTATATCCATAAACTGTTGAATTTATGTTAAGTGTTTTAAAAGTTTGAAATTATATATTTCGATTCATAAACTAATCTAGTTTATGATATTGTTTAGAAATGGTGGCTAGTTGAAGAAATGGAAACTGTATCAATGCACGCACTCCATGTAGGGATTTCCCTCCTGCGCAAGATAATTATAGTGGAGCTAGTGATGCAACTGGTGCTGATCAGCTAATCACCATACTGGGACAACTCACTCAGGTTATGAATAATAACCTTACCCATATGGAACACCCTGATCCGCAGTATAGAGGATCAATGTTAGATAGCTTCATGAGGAAACAACCATAGAAATTCAATGGGAGTACAAATCCATTAGTGGCTGGGAAATGGATAAACTCCTTAGAGAAAATATTCCATACTTTGGGGAGTAGCGAAAGGGAAAAAGTTTTCATGGAAGTTTAACGCCTCACATGAGATGCTGACCAATGTTGGTCCTTGATTCAAAATACAAAGGAATATGATGAAGTATCAAATATGGAATGGATGGAATTTAAAGATATTTTCTTAGAAAAATACTTTCCTCATGACCATTGAGAAGATATGGAAAGGCAATTTCTGAGTCTGAGGAAAAAGGAGGATGAGAATGTCGCAAAGTATGAGACTAACATTACATGGTTAGAAATGTATGCTGCAGATTATATACATAACCCAGGAAGTAATATTGATCATTTCTTTTATGGGTTAAAACCATTTCTCTGCCGATCATTAGTATCACAACCCTTCTCGTCATACGAAGATATTGTCTCGTGTTCTATCAAGACAAAAAAAAATCTCTAAGCCTTATGACTTTAAATCAAAGAAAGAGAAGAATAGATCTGCTGAGCACTCTATGAAAGGAAATAAGGAAAAATGGAAGAAGGGGAGAATTGAATTTTCACCCTTTGACAATTGCGGAAGGAAGCACCCTGATTCCTGTCTAAAAGTAAAATGAGTGTGCTAAAAATGTGGACAGAAGGGCCATCTAGCTGGTGATTGTAAAGGAAAGAAATATGCTACCGATGTTCAATGCTACAACTGCAGGGAGATGGGACATTATTCAAATGAATGTCCTAAGTGTCAAGGAAACTTACCTCAGAAAAGCAAAGGGCTCAAGGCCAAGCTTATGCTATCACTACTACTGAGGTAGAAGCTCTGAAATACGTGGTGGTAGGTAATTTAATGGTTTCCTCAAGTTTAGAAAATGCATTATTTGATTCTGGATCATCACATTTTTTTAATATCTTCCTAGTTTTCTAAGAAAATTAGATATTTCCAATTTGATTTAACAAGGGAGTTGTCAGTTAAAACTCCTAAGGGAAGTATCATTGCATCGAAGTTTTGTGAATCAGTCCCCATTTCAGAACATAAGGTTCTTTATCCACTGATCTCATTGTCATACCTATGATTGAATTCGATATAATCCTCGGTATGGATTGAATTTTAGACCATGATGCAAAGATTTATTGTAATAAGAAGGAGGATAGAATTATTGATGATGATGATAAGGAACACCTTATCTTTAGAGAAGAATCGTCGCCACCTAATTCTTATCTAGATCCACCCCCAGTAGCTCAACTAAACTTAATTATCAGGGAGGAAGAAAATGAAATAACTGAAGGTGAGGAAAGGAATGCTCAAATAGAGGATGTACCTATTGTGAGAGAATATGTTGATGTGTTTCCGGAAGATTTACCTGGACATCCTCCAGAACGAGAAATTGTGTTTTCCAATGATTCAATTCCCGATTCAAGGCCAATATCGAAGAACCCTTATAGAATGGACACTGTGGAATTAGTTGAACTAAATAAAAAACTATAGGAATTGATTAATAATGGATTTATTCTCCCTATTGTTTCTACATGGGGAGCCCTTGTCCTTTATGTTAAGAAGAAAGATGGATCTATGAGGTTATGGATCTACTATAGGGAGATCAATTATATAACAATAAAGAACAAGTATCCCCTACCTCACATTGATGATTTATTCGACCAACTGCATGGATCTCAATACTTTTCAAAGATTGACCTTAGATATTAATATCATCAGTTTTGTGTGTTGAAGGAAGACATTCCGAAGAAAGCATTTCGAACCAGGTACGATCATTACGAGTTTACAGTAATGCCTTTTGGATTGACTAATGCACCCTTTGTATTCATGGATCTTATGAATAGAGTTTTCAAGTAATATCATGATGAAATTGTGGTGATATTTATATATGATATCTTGGTATACTCCAAAAGCTACGAGGATCATGAAAATCACTTGCGCATTATCCTAAAGACTCTGAGAATTCATGAATTATATGGGAAGTTTAGCAAGTGTGAATTCTGGCTTCAGGAGATTTCTTTTCTTGGCCATATTGTCTCTAAAGATGGAATCTATGTAGATCCTTCTAAGACCAAGGCAATCCAAGAATGTCCTGCACCGACGAGTATAATTGAGGTACACATTTTTATTGGTCTAGCAGGTTATTATCGACATTTTGTCTGGAATTTTTCCCGGTAGGCTAACCCATTAACAAAGCTCAGATGTAAAGGGGTTAAATTTGTTTAGAAAAAATAGTGTGAAGAATGTTTCGAAGAACTGAAGAGAATATTAGTCAATTCTTCTATATTGACTCTACCATCAGGGAATGATGGGTTAGTTATTTATAGTGATGCATCGAAGAAAGGAATTGGTTGTGTACTTATGAAGAATGATAGGGTTATTGCCTATGCATCACGATAGTTGAAAATTAATGAGAAAAACTATCATACTCATGATCTCGAGTTAGCAGTTGTGATCTTTTCTTTGAAGATATGGACACACTACCTCTATGGTGAATAATGTGAGCTTTATACTGATCACAAGAGTTTGAAGTATATTTTCTCACAAAAATAACTCAACATGAGGAAATGGAGATGGATAGAATTACTCAGGGATTACGATTGCACGATACACTACCACCCGGGGAAGACAAATAAGGTGGAAGATTCATTGAGTAGAAAAGATCATGTAGTTTTGAACAATATGAGAATTGAAGGGGACCCAATTTTCATGGATCTAGTGAAGATGTACTTGGGAATAACCATGGAAGGTGAAACATCAATACTTTTTCAAATGGTTGTCGAACCATCTTTACTAGAAAGGATAAAGAGTTCTCATACCGGTGATAAAGAGTTTCAAAAGAAGATTAAAGCTATGAATGAAGGGAGATTGAGTGACTTTGTGTATGAAGATGGAATTTTAAAATTTGGGAAGAGATTTGTGGTCCCGATATACCTGATCTGAAAAGGGAATTGTTAGATGATGCTCATAGCTCCAATTTTACTATACACCCTGGGAGAACCAAAATGTATAGAGATTTAAAGGAACACTTTTGGTGGGATAATGTGAAAAGGGATATTGCTGATTTTGTGTCAAGATGTATGGGTTTTCAACAAGTGAAAGATGAAAGGCAACATCTTGGAGGAGTCATGCAACCACTTCCCATACCTGAGTTGAAATGTGATAATATCACGATGGACTTTGTCATGGGACTACCAAAGACTCCTAGAAGGAACGATGCAATATGGGTTATTGTTGACCGTCTTACCAAGTCAGAACATTTTTATGATATAAGAGAAGATCTACCAATGGGACGTCTAGAAAGACTATATATTAATGAAGTTGTGAGACTTCATGGAGTACCCATATCGATTGTTTCTGATCGTGATCCCCGTCTTACTTCATGATTCTGGAAGAGTCTTCAGAAGGCCTGGGATACTAATCTTCATTTGAGAACTCCCTGCCGCCCTAGAATAGATGGACAATCAGAACGGACCATTCAAACCTTAGAAGACATGCTGATATCATGCTCACTATACTTTTAGGGTATGTGGGATCAATATTTACCTCTGGTAGAATTTTCCTATAATAATATCTTCCATTTGAGTATTCAGATGGAACCATATGAAGCATTATACGTAAAGAGATGTTGCACACCAACCTATTGGGATGACGTTGGTGAAAGAAAACTCGTAGGCCCAGAACTCGTGGAGGAAACAATGGAAAAGGTAAAGGTAATCCAAAACCACATCAAAGCATCTCAAAATAGGCAGAAGATCTATGCCAATAACTGAAGGAAGGATTTGGAATTTTAGGTAGGAAATCATGTTTTCTGGAAAGTATCTCAATGGAAGGGAGTTATACGTTTTGGTAAGAAGGGTAAATTGAGTCCCAGGTACATCGGAAATTTGGAAATTCTAGAACAATTTGTGGATGTAGCTTACCATTTGGCAATGCCGCCAAGTCTCTCCAAAGTTCACGATGTGTTCCACCTATCACTGTTGAGGAAATACATTCCTAACCCAACGCATGTACTCACCTACAAAGGATATTAGAACTGGAAACCGATCTTTCTTATTCTGAAGATCCCATCAGGATTCGTGATACAAGGGAACAAGTGCTGAGAAAACGGACGACTAGTCTTGTAAAAGTTCTATGGAGAAACCATAAGATGGAAGAGGCAATGTGGGAACCCGAGGAAGTTATGATGAAGAACAATCCGAGTATTTTCATGAGGTAGTATTCTAAAAATTTTGAGGATGAAATTATTTGAAGCAGGGTAGAATGTAACACCCCAAGCTCCCATAGTACGATTCTCTTGGAATAATACAGTAGCGTGTGTTGTACGCAACTTTGAGATTCTAACACACTACGACCAATCAAAGTAGCCATTATGAATAGTAATAACCACTTTTTGAAATTTTATAAATTTTATCTCTCAAAATGGACTTCATTTTTGGATTCGAAATATCGAAATTATCCGAGGGAAAAATTTTGGAACTTTTCGGATAACATTTATATTTTGATTAATAGTGAAAATTACTAAATTTTAATTAAAAACAGCTTTTTTAATCAAAATAATTAATAATGATAAATTTTGAATTTGGGTGATTTTAAAGTATATTTATAATATATTTTATCCTTTTACTACAATGTTGGTTATTGGATATAATTTCACATTTAAACAGGACATACACCACTGTCAATCTTTTGATAGTTATTATCTCTTAAAAACACGCTTTTTGTTTTAACAACAAGAATTAATTTTAAATTATTTTCTGCCACTTATGTGTTTTTAAATTAGAAATATGGATTCCATATTTGGAAACAGGAGGTCCAAATTGTGTAAATAGGTAGCTTTTATTTTTAGACTTTTTGAATAATTACTTCGGTAAATATTTTATTTACTATGATTAAAGGATAAATCTGGTAAATAAGGGTAAAAATAATATTATAATAATATTAATGTACCCCAAAATGTGTCCTAAACCTATTGGTTGATACATCTCAGAACCTGGGCATATTTGGGTCGATTTTGGAACCCCATGGATCCACTTGTAAGTGATAATGACACTTTATATTAATTAAGTTAAACTAAATAAAAAAATGACATAATCATATATCTTTTAGAAAAACCATTTTTACATAGGGTTATATATATTATATTTTCAACTATAAATTTTAATTAGAAATCTAAAATTATTTCCTACATAATGGTATTTTATTTATAATTTTTTGATATTTAATAATTACATTTATTTATGACACAATAATGATGCAGTATTTTCCTTATTAATGAAAGAATAAAATAATTGGTATTATAAATATTAAAATAAACATAATTTTAAAGTTTTGATGCCATCCACGAATTTTATTGATTAATATTACATATTAGTATTTCTTAAATGATTTTGGTTCCAATTAATAATTTCTTTAAGAATTTAACAAAAATCAATTATTAAATAGTGTCAAAATTGACATAAAAGAGTTTTAAAAACGAATATTATATTATTAAATGATATTCTATTCCTAAAAATATAAGGCTTTCCCAAAGGACTTATATCATGATAGGTGTATCATTAATGGATCACTTGGCGGTCGTTTGGATTTATATAGTATGTTTATTAACTATTAAATATAAAAATACAAAGTGATATGGTTAATGTCAATCTAATTAACTAAGAGTTAAAACTAAAAGATAAGGTTAATATAATGATGAAAACCTATCTAAAATCTATTGGTTGAAATTATTTACACCCATATCCACCTTAGACGTTTAATAATCCACTTTTGAGCCATTATAAACTGAATATGAATTTATTATAAATTAATAATTTAAGTGTTTCCTAAAGAGCCCCTCCTCCCTCTTATAAAAGGACACCACTTCTAACCAATTATTCACACCTTTAAAGCCTTTTGGTTCGGCCAAACCCTGCCCAAATATTCTCTAAACTTCCCTCACTTAGACCTGGAGGCATTCATTTAGTCAGAAAATCATCCTAAGGAGCCGTTTTGATCAAATCAAAAGGAAGAACCTGAAGAAGAGGTAATGTTTTTCACCACCCTCTTTCAAGTTCCTTTCTTCTTCAACTTCTTCTTTCTTTGTTATTCCCATTATAAAATAATAACTCCAGTATCTTCTATATACTGTGATGTTATTATAAATATGGTTCAACCATATTCATTATTTTATCCATCCTTTGAATGACATGTCACCATACATACGTATGTATGGCTTGCCGTCTCCACGTCGTGGTGTAATTGTTATTCAAAATATTATTATTTGTATGGGTATAATAATGATGTGTAATTAAGGTAAATAATAAATATGACATGATAATTATTCTGTATATATGATATACCATCCAATTATATATTATTTTAATATCAAAATAATGATATTGATGCTCTTGCGTACGTACGGACTACCGACTCCACGAACGCGATGAGATTCATTCCCCATCGTATCCATTCAAGTATAATTATCATTTGATGATTAAAAATAATTTTTAATGACTTGATACCATTATGGATATGAATAAGATACAACCTATACATAACAAACATGGCTTATGTAACAAAACATATAAAAGAAAACGAGTAAGTTAACACCCGAAACGATAATAATACTAAGATATTATTAACAAAGCATTGTTAAAAGATCATATATGATATAATATTAATGTATATGATTCTTTTATAATTTAGTAACAATTATTTAACCATTATATACAAGGTTAATCTACCATTAACCAAGGAAAAGTACAAGGTAAGGGTTTATTTCACAATCTCTTCATTATCCGAGGTTGTTTATACGTAATTATCTACTGGGACCTCTTTATCATCCACATCCATGTTTCTTAGAAATGGATTTCAAATAATTCTTAATATTGTAAAGACTATGGGATAAAGTCCTTTATACCCTTTAGACTTTTTATAAAAAGTTTATAAAGGAATGTTTCTATCGTTTTCCAAACAATTTCCCTTTTAACATTTTCGACATAATTAAGGTAAGAATGTCTTTTTTTAACTTATACGGCGAGTGCGGCTATTTTCTACCCTTATAAACTCGTAGAAGCATCACTTACAAGAATATATGAATATTTTCAAATTAAATGTTTTATTTTATTATTAAGTGACTCTTAAATGATTTCAAAATAGAAGGAGATATTTCTCTAAAAAGAGTTTAGATTTCATCTATGTCAACATCCTTTGATGGATTTTAAGTTTATTTGGAGTTGATTTATTATGATACAAAACATCCATACTGTATTGAAGGTTTTGAGATATGTTTGAATGTGGATGTGCTATTTTTATACCATTCATGATTATGGTTATAGAATTGATAGTTCTTATGCTATTTTTAATATGAATGTTTATGATATGTTTAAACCTTTTCATATGAGGAATGTATTGGACTTAGTAAGTGACGGGTGGAGACCGCTATAGCTCCTCGATGAATCGGTAGGTCTCATGAGACAACTAGATGTGGAATTGGCCGAGGCCCTTTCCCAATTTGATTTATGGTTTTGGTCGTGGCCTTAATCATTTTTAGACGTCTTGGTCGAGGCCTTGACAAAATTTTTCAGAATGTCCAGAATTATACATTCTCTCATTATGGAAATAATATTGATGGTTCATGTGGTCATTAGACTAGTAGAATACCCATGATTATGTTTTGTGATGGCATTATTTACTCAGCTCATATTCTTGCAATAAAAGTATTCATTTTTATTATTGTTAAAGGCATGTTGTTTCAATTATTTACCATGCTTAATATTTATGTCATTTTCCATTGTATTACTTACCCTTACTGAGCGTTTGAGCTCACCCCTTTCTTATGTTTCATTTTCCCAGGATATGAAGAATTTAGTTATGAGTGAAAATCAGGCATAATCTAGGAGTATTGGATGTTTCTAATGAAATATATTTGTTTTTTATTTCTTTTCAAGTTGTAAAGTTCAATTGATTTATGAATCATGTTTCCAATAATACTAAATCGATCAGTCTTTTGAGACATGATTTCATTTTGATCATGCCAATGTTATGTAATAATGCACCGACTCTGGGTAATTGGGGTCGGGGTGTTACAGTTGGTATCAGATGAAGTTTAGTACAACCCTTGGAAACTAGATTTAGATAAACTCTGATTAGAGCACATAGCCCTAAGATAGACTTTGAGGATTATTATAGAAAAACTACCTAGAATTTTGGAATTGTAGAGATTTTGTGAGTTTTCCAAGAAATACATCCCTGTCTGGAAACAAGCAAGTAGAGGCAGATCTGGCACAGATGTACCTAGGGGTAAAACCTGAAAACACTGCTTTGAGCTATACTCGAACGGGAACTGGTGCACGACAACGGGCCTTGCTGTAATATTGGTTACGACACTCCCAATGTATATGCTTAGGATAATTCTCAGTTTCATTACATACCATTATGAATGATTTTGAGTATATACTTCCTCAAATAAAACTTTTTTTTTATGATTATGGATTATATCCGTAAACTGTTGAATTTATGTTATGTGTTTTAGAATTTTGGAATTATATATTTCAATTCATAAACTAATCTAAGTTATTCCATTATTTAGAAATTGTGTCTAGTTGAATAAGTGGAAACCGTATCAATGCTCGCACTCCTTGTAGGGATTTCTCTCCTGCTCAAGATAATTATAGTGGACCTAGTGATGCAACTGGAGCTGATCAGCTAATCACCATACTTGGAAAACTCACTCAGGTTATGAATAATAACCTTACACGTGTGGAACACCCTGCTCCGCAGTGTAGAGGATCAATGTTAGATCGCTTCATGAGGAAACAACCACCGACATTCAATGGGAGTACAAATCCATTAGTGGCTGAGCAATGGATAAACTCCTTAGAAAAAATATTCCATGGTTTGGGGAGTAGCGAAAAGGAAAAAGTTGTCATGGCAGTTTAACGCCTCAAATGAGATTCTGACCAATGGTGGTCCTTGATTCAAAATAAAAAGGAATATGATGAAGTATCAAATATGGAGTGGAGGGAATTTAAAGACATTTTCTTAGAAAAATACTTTCCTCATGACCATCGAGAAGATATGGTAAGACAATTTCTGAGTCTGAGGCAAAAGGAGGATGAGAATGTCGCAAAGTATGAGGCTAACTTTACATGGTTAGCGAGGTATGCTGCAGATTATAAATGTAACCTAGGAAGTAATATTGATCATTTCTATAATGGGTTAAAACCATTTCTCTATATATCATTAGTATCACAACCCTTCTCATCATACAAAGATATTGTCTCGTGTTCTATCAATACAGAAAAAGAATTCTCTAAGTCTTATGACTTTAAATCAAAGCAAGAGAAGAAGAGATCTGCTGAACACTATGGGAAAGGAAATAAGGAAATAGGGAAGAAGGGAAGAATTGAATTTCCACCCTGTGACAATTGCGAAAGGAAGCACCCTGGTGCCTGTCTAAAAGGAAAAGGAGTGTGCTACAAATGTGGATAGAAGTTCCATCTATCTGGTGATTGTAAAGGAAAGAAAGATGCTACCGATGTTCAATGCTACAATTATAGGGAGATGGGACATTATACAAATGAATGTCCTAAGCGTCAAGGAAACCTAACTCAGAAAAGTCCAAGGGATCAAGGCCAAGCATATGTTATCACTACTACTGAGGTAGAAGCTCCGAAAGACGTGGTGGCAGGTAATTTAATGGTTTCCTCAAGTTTATAAATTGCATTATTTGATTCTGGATCATCGTGTTGTTTTAATATCTTCTCAGTTTTCTAAGAAAATTAAATATTTCCAATTTGATTTAACAAGGGAGTTGTCAGTTAAAACTCCTTAGGGAAGTATCATTGCATCGAGGTTTTGTGAATCAGTCCCCATTTGAGAACATAAAGTTATTTATTGGCTGATCTCATCGTCATACATATGATTGAATTTGATATAATCCTCAGTATGGATTTGATTTCATACCATGATGTGATGATTTATTGTAAGAAGAATGAGGTTAGGATTCTTGATGATGATGATAAAGAACACCTTATCTTTAGAGCAGAATGGTCGCCACCAAATTCTTATCTAGATCCACCCCCAATAGCTCAACTAAATTCCATTATCAGGGAGGAAGAGAATGAAATAACTGAAGGTGAGGAAAGGAATGTTCAAATAGAGGATGTACCTATTGTGAGAGAATATGTTGATGTGTTTCCGAAAGATTTACCTGGACATCCTCCATAACGAGAAATTGAGTTTTCCATTGATTTAATTCCTGGTTCAATGCCAATATCGAAGACCCCTTATAGAATGGCCACTGTGGAATTAGTTGAACTAAAGAAACAACTAGAGGAATTGAGTAATAAGGGATTTATTCACCTTACTGTTTCTACATGGGGAGCCCCTGTCCTTTTTGTTAAGAAGAAAGATGGATCTATGAGGTTTTGTTTCGACTACAGGGAGAACAATGCTAAAACAATAAAGAACAAGTATCCCCTTCCTCGCATTGATGATTTATTTGACCAACTGCATGGATCTCAATACTTTTCAAAGATTGAACTTCGATCTTAATATCATCAGTTGTGTGTGTAGAAGGAATACATTCTGAAGACATCATTTCGAACCAGGTACGATCATTACGAGTTTACAGTAATTCCTTTTGGATTGACAAATGAACCCATTGTATTAATAGATCTAATGAATAGAGTTTTCAAGGAATATCATGATGAAATTGTGGTGGTATTTATTGACGATATCTTGGTATACTCAAATATCTATGAGGATCATGAAAATCACTTGCACATTATCTTGAAGACTCTGAGAAGTCATGAATTATATGGGAATTTTAGTAACTGTGAATTCTGGCTTCAGGAGATTTCTTTTATGGGCCATATTGTCTCTAAAGATGGAATCTCTGTTGATCCATCTAAGACTAAGGAAATCCATGAATGGAATGCACCGATGATTATAATTGAGGTACGCAGTTTTATTGGTTTAGCAGGTTATTATCGACATTTTGTCCATAATTTTTCCCGGTAGGCTAACCCATTAACAAAGCTCACATGTAAAGAGGTTAAATTTGTTTGGAAAGAAGAGTGTGAATATTGTTTTGAAGAACTTAAGAGAATATTATTCAATGCTCCTATATTGACTCTACCATTAGGGAATGATGGGTTCGTAATTTATAGTGATACATCGAAGAAAGGACTTGGTTGTGTCCTTATGTAGAATGATAGGGTTATTGCCTATGCATCACGACAGTTGAAAATTAATGAGCAAAACTATCATACTCATGATCTTGAGTTAGCAGCTGTGATCTTTTCTTTGAAGATATGGAGACACTACCTCTATGGTGAAAAATGTGAGCTTTATACTGATTACAAGAGTTTGAAGTATATTTTCTCACAAAAAGAACTCAATATGAGGCAATGGAGCTAGATTGAATTACTCACGGATTATGATTGCACGATACACTACCACCCGGGGAAGACAAATAAGGTGGAAGATTCTTTGAGTAGAAAAGATCATGTAGTTTTGAACAATATAAGAATTGAAAGGGATCCAATTTTCATGGATCTAGTGAAGATGGACATGGGAATAACCATGGATGGTGGAACATCAATACGTTTTCAAATGGTTGTCGAACCATCTTTTCTAGAAAGGATAAATAGTTATCAGACTGGTGATAAAGAGTTTCAAAAGAATATTAAAGCTGTGAATGATGGGAGATTGCGTGACGTTGTGTATGAAGATGGAATTTGAAAATTTGGGAAGAGACTTTGTGTTCCCGATATACCTGATCTGAAAAGGGAATTGTTAGATGATGCTCATAGCTCCAATTTCTTTATACACCCTGGGAGCACCAAAATGTATAGAGATTTGAAGGAACACTTTTCGTGGGACATCGTGAAGAGGGATATTGCTGATTTTGTGTCAAGATGTATGGTTTGTCAACAAATGAAAGATGGAGGGAAACATCTTGGAGGAGTCATGCAACCTCTTCCCATACCTGAGTGGAAATGGGATAATATCACGATGGGCTTTGTCATGGGACTACCAAAGACTCCTAGATGGAACGATGCAATATGGGTTATTGTTAACCATCTTACCAAGTTAGCACATTTTCATGCTATAAGAGAAGATCTACCAATAGAACGTCTAGAAAGACTATATATTAATGAAGTTGTGAGACTTCATGGAGTACCCCTATCGATTGTTTCTGATCATGATCCCCGTTTTACTTCAAGATTATGGAAGAGTCTTCAGAAGGCCTGGGATACTGAACTTCGTTTCAGCACTGCCTACCACCCACAAATAGATGGAAAATCAGAACGGACTATTCAAACCTTAGATGACATGCTGAGATCATGCTCACTAGACTTTCAGGGTATGTGGGATCAATATTTACCTCTTCTAGAATTTTTTTTATAACAATAGCTTCAATTCGGGTATTCATATGGAACCATATGAAGCATTATACAGAAAGAGATGCCACACACCAACCTGTTGGGATGACGTTGGTGAAAGAAAACTTGTAGGTCCAGAACTAGGGGAGGAAACAATGGAAAAGGTAATGGTAATCCAAAACCACATCAAAGCAGCTCAAATAAGGCAGAAGAGCTATGCCGATAACTGAAGGAAGGATTTGGAATTTCAGGTAGGAGATCATGTTTTCTTGAAGGTATCTCAATGGAAGGGAGTTATACGTTTTGGTAAGAAGGGTTAATTGAGTCCTAGGTACATCGGACATTTCGAAATTCTAGAACTAATTGGGGTTGTAGCTTACCATTTGGAAATGCCGCCAAGTCTCTCCAAAGTTCACGATGTGTTCCACATATCACTGTTTAGGAAATACATGCCTGACCCAACGCATGTACTCACCTATGGGGAATTAGAACTGGAACTTGGTCTGTCTTATTACGAAGAGCCCATCAGGATTTTTGATACAAGGGAACAAGTGCTAAGAAACCGGACGACTAGTCTGGTAAAAGTTCTATGGAGAAACCATAAGATGGAAGAGGCAACGTGGGAACCCGAGGAAATTATGATGAAGAACCATCCGAGTCTTTTCATGCGGTAGTATTATAGAAATTTATAGGATGAAATTATTTGAAGTAGGGGAGAATGTAACACCCTAAGATCCCACGGTATGATTCTCTTTGAATAATACTGTACCGTGCGTTGTATGCAACTTTAAGATTCTAACACACTACGACCAATCAAAGTAGCCGTTATGAATAGTAATACCCACATTTGGAAATTTTATAAATTTTATCTCTAAAAATGGACTTAATTTTTGGATTCATAATATCGAAATTAGCCTATGGTAAAATTTTGGAACCTTTTTAGACAACATTTATATTTTGATGAATATGGAAAATTACTAAACTTAATTAAAAACACCTTTTTCAATCAAAATAATTAATAGTGATAAGTTTTGAATTTGAGTAGTTTTAAAGTATATTTAGAATATATTTTTACCATTTAATGCAATTTTGTTCATTGGACATAATTTCACATTTAAACACGACATAAACCGCTGTCAATCTTTTGATAGTTATTATCTCTTAAAAACACGCTTTTTGTTTTAACAGCGAGAATTAATTTTAAATTAATTTCTGACACTTCTGTGTTTTGAATTTAGAAATATATATTCCATATTTGGAATCGGTAGGTCCAAATTGTGTAAATATGTTACTTTTATTTTTATACTTTTTGAATAATTACTTAGGTAAATATTTTATTTACCATGGTTAAAGGGTAAATCCAGTAAATAAGGGAAAAAATAATATTATAATAATATTAATGTACCCTAAAACATGTAATAACCCTATTGGTTGATACATGTCCGACCATGGCCAACTTTGGGTCGATTTTGGGACCTCATGGATCCACTTGTAAAGGATAATGACACTTTATATTAATTAAGTTAAAGTTAATACAAAAATGACATAATCATATATCTTTTAGAAAAACAATTTTTACATAGGGTTATATATATTATATTTCTGACTATAAATATTAATTAGAAATATAAAATTATTTACTACATAATAGAATTTTATTTATAACTTTTCTATATTTAATAATTAAATTTATTTATGACACAATAATGATGCAGTATATTCCTTATTGATGGAAGAATCAAATAATTGGAATTATAAATATTAAAATAAATATAATTTTAATGTTTTGATGCCATACATGAATTTTATTGATTAATATGACATCTTATTATGGATTAAATGATTTTGGTTCGAATTAAAAATGTTGTTATGACTTTAACAAAAATAAATTATTAAATAGTGTCAAAATTGACATAAAAGAGTTTTAAAAACAAATATTATATTATTAATTGATATTCTATTTCAAAAAATATACGGTTCGGCCAAAGGACTTATATCATGATAGGTCTCACATTAATGGACCACTTGGGGGTCTCTTGTTTTTATATAGTATGTTTATTAACTATATAATATAAAAATACAAAGTGAAATGGTTATTGTCAATCTAATTAACTAAGAGTTAAAACTAAACGATAAGGTTAATATAATGACCCAAACCAGTCTAAAATATATTGGTTGAAAGGATTTAGACCCATCCCCACCATAGACTTTGAATAATCCACTTTGGATCCATTATAAATCGAATATTAATTTATTATAAATTAATACTTTAAGTTTTTTCTAAAGAGCCCCTCCTCCCCCTTATAAAAGGACACCACTTCTGACCAATTCTACACAACATCAAAACCTTTTGGTTAGGAAAACCCCTACCCAAATATTCTCTAAACTTCCCTCAATTCTACCTAGAGGAATTCCTTTAGTCATAAACCCAACCTAAGGAGCCCTTTTGATGAAATCAAAAGGAAGAACCCGAACAAGAGGTAATGTTTTTCACCACCCTCTTTCAAGTTCCTTTCTTCTTCAACTTCTTCTTTCTTTGTTATTCCCATTATAAAATAATAACTCTAGTATCTTATATATACTGTGATGTTATTATAAATATGGTACAACCATATTCAGTATTCTATCCATCATTTTAATGACATGTCACCATACATGTGTACGTATGGCCTACCGTCTCCACGTCATGGTGTAATTGTTATTCAACACATTATTATTTGGATGGGTATAATTAAGATGTGTAATTCATGTAAAAAATAAATATAACATTATAATTATTCTATATATATGATATAACATCCAATTATATATTATTTTAATATCAAAATAATGATATTGTTGCTCGTGCATACGTACGGACTACCGTCTCCACGAACGCGATGATATTCATTCCCCATCGTATCCATTCAAGTATAATTATCATTTGATAATTAAAAATAATTTTTACGGACTTGATACCATTATGGATATGAATAATATACAACTTATCCATAAAAAAAATGTCTTATGTAACAAATGATATAGAAGAAAACGAGTAAGTTAACACCCGAAACGACAATAATACTACAATATTATTAACAAAGCAATGTTAAAAGATCATATATGATATCATATTAATGTATATGTTTCTTGTATAATTTAGTAAAAATTATTTCTCCATTATATAGGAGGTTAACCTACCATCAACCAAGGAAAATAAAATGTAAGGGTTTATTTCACAATCTCTTCATTATCCAATGTTGTTTATACGTAATTATCTACTGTGACCTCTTTATCATCCACATCCATGTTTCATAAAAATGTATTTCAAATAATTCTTAATATTTTAAAGACTATGGGATAAAGTCCTTTATACCCTTGTTTACTTTTTATAAGAATCTTATAAAGGAATCTTTCTGTCGTTGTCTAAACAAGGTCCTTTTTAACCTTTTCGACAGAATTAAGGAAAGAATGTCTTTTTTTAACTTATACGGTGGGTGCGGCTATTTTCTAGCATTATAAACTCGTCGAAGCTTCCCTTACAATCTTATAAGAATATTTTCAAAGTAAATGTTTTATTTTATTATTATGTTACTCTTAAATGATTTCAAAATAGAAGGATATATTTCTCTAAAAAGAGTTTAGATTTCATCTATGTCAACATCTTTTGATGGATTTTAAGTTTAATTGGAGTTAATTTATTATGATATAGAACATCCATATTGTATTGAAGGTTTTGTGATAAGTTTGACTGTGGATGGGATATTTTTATACCATTCATGATTATGGTTAATGTATTTATATTTCGTATGCTAGTTTTAATACGAATGATTATGATATGTTTAAAACTTTTCACATGAGGAATGTATTGGACTTAGTAAGTGACGGGTGGAGCCCGCTATAGCTCCTCGATGCATCGGTAGGTCTCATGAGACAACGAGATGTGGAATTGGCCGAGGCCCTTTCCCAATTTGATTTATGGTTTTGGCCGAGGCCCTAATCATTTTTCGACGTCTTGGCCGAGGCCTTGACAAAATGTTTCAGAATGTCTGGCATTATACATTATCTCATTATGGAAATAATATTGATGGTTTATGTGGTCATTCGACTAGTATAATACCCATGAATATGTTTTATGATGTCATTATTTACTCAGCTCATATTATTGGCATAAAAGTATTCATGTTTATTATTTGTAAAGGCATGTGGTTTCAATTATTTACCATGCTTAATATTTATGTCATTTTTCGCTGTATTACTTACCCTTACTGAGCGTTTGAGCTCACCCTTTTCTTATGTTTCATTTTCTCAGGATATGAAGAAGTTAGTTATGAGTGACAAGTGGGGATAATCTAGGAGGCTTGGATGTTTCTAATGAAATGTATTTGTGTTGTATTTTGTTGAAGTTGTAATGTTCAACTTATGTATGAATCTTTTTTCCAATAATACTAAACCGATCGGTCTTTCGAGACATGATTTCCTTATGATCATGCCAATGTTATGTAATAATGCATCGAATCTGGGTAACTGGGGTCGGGGCATTACAGTTGGTATTAGAGGAAGTTTAGTACAATCCTTGGAAACTAGATTTAGATAAACTCTGATTAGAGCACATAGCCCTAAGATATACTTTGAGGATTAGTATAGAAAACTTCCTAGAATTTTGGAATTGTAGATATTTGGTGTGTTTTCCGAGAAATACATCCCTGTCTAGATACGAGAAGGTAGAGGCGGCTCTGGCACAGACGTACCTAGGGGTAAAACCCAAAAACACCGCTTTGATCTTAACTCAAACGGGAACTGGTGCACGACAACGGGCCTTGCTGCACTATTGGTTACGACACTCTCAGGGGATATGCTTAGGATAATTCTCATTTTCATTAAAAACCATTATGAAGGATTATGAGAATATACTTCCTCAAAGAAAACTTTTTTTATGATTATGGATTATATCCATAAACTGTTGAATTTATGTTAAGTGTTTTAGAAGTTTGGAATTATATATTTCGATTCATAAACTAATCTAGTTTATTCCATTGTTTAGAAATGGTTTCTAGTGGAAGAAATGGAAACTGTATCAATGCACGCACTCCATTTAGGGATTTTCCTCCTGCTCAAGATAATTATAGTGGATCTAGTGATATAACTGGTACTGATCAGCTAATCACCATACAGGGACAACTCACTCAGGTTACGAATAATTACCTTACCCGTATGAAACACCCTGATCCGCAGCGTGGAGGATCAATGTTAAATCTCTTCATGAGGCAACAACCACAACATTCAATGGGAGTACAAATCCATTAGTGGCTGAGCAATGGATAAAATCTGTAGAGAAAATATTCCATGCTTTGGGGAGTAGCGAAAGGGAAAAAGTTGTCATGGAAGTTTACCGCCTCACTAGAGATGTTGACCAATGGTTCTCCTTGATTCAAAATAAAAAGGAATATGATTAAGTATCAAATATGGAATGGAGGGAATTTAAAGAAATTTTCTTAGAGAAATACTTTCCTCGTGACCATCGAGCAGATATGGAAAGGCAATTTCTGAGTCTGAGGCAAAAGGAGGATGAGAATGTCTCAAATTATGAGGCTAACTTTAAAAGGTTAGCGAGGTATGTTTCAGATTATATACATGACCCAAGAATTAATATTGATCGTTTATTTTATGGGTTAAAACCATTTATCCATCGATCATTAGTATTGCAATCCTTCTTGTCATATGAAGATATTGTCTCGTGTGCTATCAAGACAGAAAAAGAATTCTCTATGTCTTATTACTTTAAATCAAATCAAGATAAGAAGAGATCTGTTGAACAATCTGGGAAGGGAACTAAGGAAATAGGGAAGAAGGGAAGAATTGAATTTCCACCCTGTGACAATTGCGGAAGGAAGCACCTTGGTGCCTGTCTAAAAGGAAAAAGTGTGTGCTACAAATGTGGACAAAGGGGCTATCTAGCTGGTGATTGTAAAGAAAATAAAGATGCTACCGATGTTCAATGCTACAATTATAGGGAGATGGGACATTATTCAAATTAATTTCCTAAGCGTCAAAGAAAACTTACCTTAGAAAAGGCCAAGGGATCAAGGCCAAGCTTATGGTATCACTACTGCTAAGGTAGAAGCTCTGGAAGATGTGGTGGCAGGTAATTTAATGGTTTCCTCAAGTTTAGAAAATGCATTATTTGATTCTGGATCATCGCATTGTTTCATATCTTCCCAGTTTTCTATGAAAATTAAATATTTTCAATTTGATTTAACAAGGGATTTGTCGGTTAATAATTTTAAGGTAAGTATCATTGCATCGATGTTTTGTGAATCAGTCCCCATTAGAGCACATAAATGTTCTTTATCCGCTGATCTTATCGCCATACCTAAGATTGAATTTGATATAATCCTCAGTATGGATTGGCTTTCGGACCATGATGTGAAGATTTATTATCAGAAGAAGGAGGTTACGGTTCTTGATGATGATGATAAGTAACACCATATCTTTATAGCAGAATTGTCACCACCAAATTCTTATCTAGATCCTCCCCGAGTAGCTCAAATAAATTCCATTATCGAGGTGGAAGAGAATGAAATAACTGTGGGTGAGGAAAGGAATGTTCAAATAGAATATGTACCTGTTTTGCGAGAATATGTTGATGGGTTTCTGGAATATTTACCTGGACATCCTCTAGAACGAGAAATTGAGTTTCCCATTGATTTAATTCCTAGTTCAAGGCCTATATCGAAGACCCCTTATAGAATGGACACTGTGGAATTAGTTGAACTAAGGAAAAAACTTGAGGAATTGAGTAATAAGGGATTTATTCACCCCAGTGTTTCTACATGGGGAGCCCCTATCCTTTTTGTTTAGAAGAAAGATGGATCTATGAGGTTATGTATCGACTACAGGGAGATCAATGCTATAACAATAAAGAACAAGTATCCCCTACCTCGCATTAAAGATTTATTTGACCAACTGCATGGATCTAAATACTTTTCAAAGATTGACCTTTGATCTGGATATCATCAGTTGTGTGTGAAGAAGGAAGACATTCTGAAAACAGCATTTCGAACCAGGTACGATCATTACGAGTTTACAGTAATTCCTTTTGGATTGACTAATGCACCCTCTATATTCATGGATCTAATGAATAGAGCTTTCAAGGAATATCTCGATGAAATTGTGGTGGTATTTATTGATGATATCTTGGTATACTCAAAAATCTACGAGGATCATGAAAATCACTTGCGTATTATCCTGAAGACTCTGAGAAGACATGAATTATATGGGAAGTTTAGTAAGTGTGAATTCTGGATTCAGGAGATTTCTTTTCTTGGCCATATTGTCTCTAAATATGGAATCACTGTCGATCCTTCTAAGACAAAGGAAATCCAAGAATGGCCTGCATCGATGAGTATAACTGAGGTACACAGTTTTATTGGTTTAGCAGGTTATTATCAACGTTTTTTTCTAGAATGTTACCCGGTTGGCTAACCCATTAACAAAGCTCACACATAAAGGGGTTAAATTTGTTTGGATAAAAGAGTGTGCAGAATGTTTCAAAGAAATGAAGAGAATATTATTCAATGATCCTATATTGACTCTACCATCAGGGAATGATGGGTTCGTTATTTATAGTGATGCATCGAAGAAAGGACTTGGTTGTGTCTTTATGCAGAATGATAGGGTTATTGTCTATGCATCATGACAGTTGAAAATTCATTATCAAAACTATCCTACTCATGATCTCGAGTTAGCAACAGTGATCTTTGATTTGAATATATGGAGACACTACCTCTATGGTGAAAAATATGAGATTTAAACTGATCACAAGAGTTTGAAGTATATTTTCTCACAAAAACAACTCAACATGAGGCAATGGAGATGGCTTGAATTACTCAAGGATTATGATTGCACGATACACTACCACCCGGGGAAGGAAAATGAGGTGGAAGATTCTTTGATTAGAAAATATAATGGAGTTTTGAACAATATGAGAATTTATAGGGATCCAATTTTCATGGATCTAGTGAAGATGGACATGCGAATAACCATGGAAGGTGAAACATTAATACTTTTTCAAATGGTTGTCGAACCATCTTTAATAGAAAGGATAAAGAGTTCTCAGACCCGTGATGAAGAGTTTCAAAAGAATATTAAAGCTGTGAATGATGGGACATTGAGTTACTTTGCATATGAAGATGGAATTTTAAAATTTGGGAAGAGACTTTGTGTTCCGGATATACCTGTTCTGAAGAGGGAATTGTTAGATGATGCTCATAGAACAAATTTCTCTATACACCCTGGGATCACCAAAATGTATAGAGATTTGAAGGAGCACTTTTGGTGGGACAACATGAAGAGGGATATTGCTGATTTTGTGTGAAGATGTATGGTTTTTCAACAAGTGAAAGCTGGAAGGAAACATCCTGGAGGAGTCATGCAACCTCTTCCCATACCTGAGTGGAAATGGGATAATATGAAGATGGAATGTTTCATGGGACTACCAAAGACTCCTAGAAGGAACGATGCAATTTGGGTTATTGTTGACCGTCTTACCAAGTCAGCACATTTTCTTGCTATAAGAGAAGATCTACCACTGGAATGTCTAGAAATACTATATATTAATGATGTTGTGAGACTTCATGGAGTACCTCTATCGATTGTTTCTGATCGTGATCCCCATTTTAATTAAAGATTCTAGAAGAGTCTTTAGAAGGCCTTGGATACTGAACATTGTTTGAGCACTGCCTACTACAGTCAAACAGATGGATAATTAGAATGGACTATTCAAACCTTAGAATACATGCTGAGATCATGCTCACTAGACTTTTAGGGTATGTGGGATCAATATTTACCTCTGGTAGAATTTTCCTATAACAATAGCTTTCATTAGAGTATTCAGATGGCACCATATGAAGCATTATACAGAAAGAGATGTTGCACACCAACCTGTTGTGATGAAGTTGGTGAAAGAAAACTTGTAGACCCGGAACTAGTGGAGGAAACAATTGAAAAGGTAAAGTTAATCCAAAACCACATCAAAGCATCTCAAAGTAGGTAGAAGAGCTATGCCGATAACTGAAGAACGGATTTGGAATTTCAGTTGGGAGATCATGTTTTCTTGAAAGTATCTCATTGGAAGGGAGTTGTACGTTTTTCTAATAAGGGTAAATTGAGTCCCAGGTACATCGGACCTTTCGAAATTCTAGAACGAATTGGGGCTGTGGCTTACCATTTGGAAATTCCACCAAGTCTCTCCAAAGTTCACGATGTGTTCCACCTAACACTGTTGAGGAAATACATTCCTAACCCAACATATGTACTCACCTACAAGGAATTAGAAATGGAACCCGATCTGTCTTATTGCGAAGATCCCATCAGGATTCTTGATAGAAGGAAACAAGTGCTGAGAAACTGGACGACTAGTCTGGTAAAAGTTCTATGGAGAAACCATAAGATGGAAGAGGAAACGTGGGAACCTAAGGAAGTTATGGTGAAGAACCATTCAAGTCTTTTCCTGCGGTAGAATTATAAAAATTTCTAGGATGAAATTATTTTAAGGATGGGAGAATGTAACACCCCAAGCTCCCACGGTACGATTCTCTTGGAATAATACAGTAGCGTGTGTTGTGCGCAACTTTGAGATTCTAACACACTTCGACCAATCAAAGTAGACGTTATGAATAGTAATACCCACTTTTTGAAATTTTATAAATTTTATCTCTCAAAATGGACTTCTTTTTTGGATTTGAAATATCGAAATTATCCTAGGGTAAAATTTTGGAACTTTTCGGATAAGATTTATATTTTTATGAATAGTGAAAATTACTAAATTTTAATTAAAAACAACATTCTTAATCAAAATAATTAATAGTGATAAATTATGAATTTGAGTGGTTTTAAAGTATATTTAGAATATATTTTTACCATTTAATACATTTTTTGTCATTGGACATAATTTCACATTTAAACCATACATAAACCACTGTCAATCTTTTGATAGTTATTATCTCTTAAAAACACGCTTTTTGTTTTAACAACGGGAATTAATTTTAAATCAATTCCTACCACTTCTGTGTTTTGAATTTAGAAATATGGATTCCATATTTAGAATTAGGAGGTCCAAATTGTGTAAATAGGTAACTTTTATTTTTAAACTTTTTGAATAATTACTTTGTTAAATATTTTATTTACCATGGTTAAAGGTTAAATCCGGTAAATAAGGGTAAAAATAATATTATAATAATATTAATTTACCCAAAAATGTGTCCTAACCCTACTCTTTGATACATTTCCGACCATGGGTATCTTTGGGTTGATTTTTGGACCCCATGGATCCACTTTTAAGTGATAATGACACTTTATATTAATTAAGTTAAAGTAAATTCAAAAATGACATAATCATATATCTTTTAGAAAAACAATTTTTACATAGGGATATATATATTATATTTTCAACTATAAATATTAATTAGAATTCTAAAAATATTTCATACATAATAGTATTTTATCTATAATTTTTAGATATTTAATAATTAAATTTACTTTTGACACAATAATGATGCAGTATTTTCCATATTAATAAAAGAATCAAATAATTGGTATTATAAATATTAAAATAAATATAATTTTAAAGTTATGATTTCATCCAAGAATTTTATTGATTAATATGACATGTTATGATTTCTTAAATGATTTTGGTTTGAATTAATAATTTTTTTATGACTTTAACAAAAATCAATTATTAAATAGTGTCAAAATTGACATAAAAGAGTTTTAAAAATAAATATTATATTATTAATTGATATTCTATTCCTAAAAATATAAGGATCCACCAAAGGACTTATATCACGATATATGTATCATTAATATACCACTTGGGGGTCTCTTGGATGTATATAGTAATTTTACTAACTATATAATATAAAAATACAAAGTGACATGGTTAATGTCAATCTAATTAACTAAGAGTTAAAACTAAAAGATAAGGTTAATATAATGACCCAAACCTATCTAAAATCTATTGGATGAAAGTATTTAGACCCATCCCCACCTTAGACTTTGAATAATCTACTTTTTAGCCACTATAAACCGAATATTAATTTATTATAAATTAATACTTTAATTTTTTTCTAAAGAGAACCTCCTCCCCCTTATAAAAGGACACCACTTCTAACCAATTCTTCACACCATAAAAGCCTTTTGGTTCAGCCAAACCCTGCCCAAATATTCTCTAAACTTCCCTCACTTCTACCTAGAGGAATTTCTTTAGTCATAAATCCAGCCTAAGGATCCCTTTTGATCAAATCAAAAAGAAGAACCCGAAGAAGAGGTAATGTTTTTCACCACCCTCTTTCAAGTTCCTCTCTTCTTCAACTTCTTCTTTCTTTGTTATTACCATTATAAAATAATAACTCCAATATCTTATATATACTGTGATGTTATTTTAAATAATCTACAACCATATTCAATATTCTATCCATCCTTTGAATGACATGTCACCATACGTGTGTACGTACGGCTTACCATCTCCACGTCGTGGTGTAATTGTTATTCAAAACATTATTATTTGGATGGGTATAATAATGATGTGTAATTAATGTAAATAATAAATATAAAATGATAATTATTTTGTATATATGATATACTATCCAATTATATATTATTTTAATATCAGAATAATGATATTGTCGCTCGTGCGTACGTACGGACTACCGTCTCCACGAACGCGATGAGATTCATTCCCCATCGTATCCATTCAAGTATAATTCCCATTTGATGATTAAAAATAATTTTTAATGAATTGATACCATTATAGATATGAATAAGATATATCCTTTCCATATCAAACATGGCATATGTAACAAAACATATAAAAGAAAATGAGTAAGTTAACACCTGGAACGACAATAATACAAAGATATTATTAACAAAGCAATGTTAAAAGATCATATATGATATCGTATTAATGTATATGATTCTTTTATAATTTAGAAACAATTATTTCACCATTATACAGGAGTTTAACCTACCATCAACCAAGGAAAAGTACACGATAAGGGTTTATTTCACAATCTCATCATTATCCAAGGTTGTTTAAACGTAATTATCTACTAGGACCTCTTTATCATCCACATCCATGTTTCATAAAAATGTATTTCAAATAATTATTAATATTTTAAAGACTATTAGATAAATTCATTTATACCCTTTTTGAGTTTTTATAAGAAGTTTATAAAGTAATCTTTCTGTCGTTTTCCAAACAAGGTCCTTTTTACCTTTTCGACAGAATTAAGGTAAGATTGTCATTTTTTAACTTATACGGCGGGTGTGGATATTTTCTACCGTTATAAACTCTTTGAAGCATCCCTTACAAGCTTATAAGAATATTTTCAAAGTAAATGTCTTATTTTATTATTATGTGACTCTTAAATGATTTCAAAATAGAAGGCGATGTTTCTCTAAACAGTGTTTTGATTTCATCTATGTCAACATCCTTTGATGGATTTTAAGTTTATTTGGAGTTGATTTATTATGATGAAAAACTTCCATATTATATTGAAGTTTTTGTGATATTTTTGACTGTGGATTTTCTATTTTTATACCATTCATG
Organism: Viscum album; assembly: GCA_963277665.1. Taxonomy (NCBI): domain Eukaryota; kingdom Viridiplantae; phylum Streptophyta; class Magnoliopsida; order Santalales; family Viscaceae; genus Viscum; species Viscum album. The sequence goes on from OY728123.1 coordinate 826,013,227, forward strand.
ATTATGGCTAAAGTATTGACATTTCGTATGCTATTTTTCATACAAATGTTTATGATATATTTAAACCTTTTCATATGAGGAATGTATTGGACTTAGTAAGAGAAGGGTGGATCCCGCTATAGCTCCTCGATGCATTGATTGGTCTCATGAGACAACTAGACATGGAATTGACCGAGGCCCTTTCCCAATTTGATTTATGGTTTTGGCTGAGGCCTTAATCATTTTTAGACGTCTTGGCTGAGGCCTTGACAAAATGTTTTAGAATGTACTGCATTATACATTCTCTCATTATGGAAATAATATTGATGGTTCATGTGGTCATTCGACTAGTAGAATTCCCATGATTATGTTTTATGATGGAATTATTTACTCAGCTCATATTCTTTCAATAAAAGTATTCATGTTTATTATTGGTAAAGGCATTTGGTTTCAATTATTTACCATGCTTAATATTTATGTCATCTTCCGCTATATTACTTACTCTTACTGAGCGTTTTTGCTCACCCCTTTCTTATGTTTCATTTTCCCAGTATATGAAGAAGTTATTTTTGAGTGACCAGCAGGCATAATCTAGGAGGTTTAGATGTTTCTAATGAAATATATTTGTGTTGTATTTCTTTTTAAGTTGTAATGTTCAACTTATGTATGAATCTTGTTTCCAATAATACTAAAATGATTGGTCTTTCGAGACATTATTTTCTTATGACCATGCCAATGTTATGTAATAATGCACCGACTCTATGTAACTGGGGTCAGGGCGTTACATTTTAACTTTCAAAATGATTTCCTTGAGAGTGTGACTCACCTCCAGATAAGCAAGACTAATATTGTAAGAATATTGGTCCTTGGAATTATAAAATAATTCATTCCAATAACTTTTGAAAAATACAATGGGAAAATACCATGTCTTGTTTTTTTTATTAGTATAATGTGTGGTGTCCAAAACCTAAAAAATAAAGAATTACAACTTTTTACTATATAGACCCACCCAAGATCTCCTTACCCTTCACTCAAAGACTTTGGAGATCAAGTAAACTATTAAATAATCTCTCTAGAATCATCCCATGGTTCCCCATGCTCCCAATAATCCTCTCTTAAGAATCTCCCAAGCCTTTGGGATATCACTTCCAAGTAAGGGATTTATCCCTCTCTCATTTTTGTCCAAGTTTTATTATGTTACTATACCCCTGCCTTTTCAATTAAAAGTGGTAGGGTTTGATTTCTCACCTCCCCTATACTGCCCTTATTTTTTTGTTAATGATGATAGAATCCTTTTCTCTCTCATTAAATCTTCTTATGTACACCGGTTACCATGCCGAAATTCTATAAGGAATTTCTCTCTTCTCATTTACATTAAAGAAATTCTTTGGTATTATGAATCTAAATTCCATTACATACCTTGGAAAATATATATATATGACCCCCTTGTTGTATATTTCATGTAAACATTATGAGACACCCCTTTCTATTTCATGAATCATTTTTAAGAATTCTTATGTCACACCATTATGCTGCCGAAATCGCACTGTGATTTTCCAAGCCAAATTCATTGTGTAGTGATTACTATGCCCTTTTATCTATCAATAGCAGTCACCTTTATACACATTTACATATTTATTATGGAGTTTCGTGTATTAAATCATTATTTATTTATTATGGAATAAATAATTATGTCTAATGAATCCATGATACATTTCCCATGTGGAAAACTTATACAGGAAATGAAATGATTAAGAAGGGTGGACAATGAAAGTGATCCAATTAATTGGGTAATGATGAGTATAATGATACATCAAGTGAAGTGGTTTTATACTCACACTAATTCAAGTGAAATGTGGGTTTACTCGTGCTATAGGTTCAATGATCTTGGGATCATTCTAATGTGATGTTAAATGTTGATTCCATATTTCAATGTTATGATAATAATTCTATATCATGAATTTATGTTCATGTTTCTCTTATTCTCCATTGATATGCCTATTTCCTAAAATGTACTGTATTATTAATGTTATTCCTTGTGTACTCCCTTACTGGTCTTTATAGCTCACCCCTTTCTTATGCATGTCCTCAGGTTATCACATGCAATGCTAAGTATGATGAAATGTGTTTGGTCATATAAAAGATGTTTTCAATAAAGATGTGTATTTGATGTTTTATGTTTTCATGTAATATTCATAAGCCCCTAAACACTATACCTCTCTGTATTCTATGTCGTATCAAGTGATTATTTCTTGTAATAAAGTATTATTAAGTGTGAAATAAAGATAAGGGTTGTTATAGGTTCCATTTTAAAATTTGATTAGGATATACAGATATCCATAAAGTATATTTGGAACTACCATATACAACCTCTGATCAGGATACTACAAATTTTTGGAAATCATATAATCTTTTATGTGAATACCCTAGAAAGATACCACTTCACCCTGTTATCTCAAAAAAGCAAGGTTATGGAGAACTAATTACACAATCTCAACCTTAAGCTCCTCAACATGGGGGATAGATACTCCCACATCAAGAAGAGTTTTCTTATATTTGTTTTCATAGTGCATAATTTATGATATATTTATTGCAATGTGAGATGTATCTGGAATCATGGGCAAACATTTTAAGTATATAACCAATATTCCCATGCCAATAGAGAGATTTTAATGTTGTGAAGTAACCCTTTAGTAGTTATACCTTTGGGTTTCCCACCAAAAACCATCAAGGTCGAAGAATGGGAAGAATTATGGGCCGCACACCAGACCCCAAGGGAATTTACACTATACATCACTTTCCTAGAGGAGTCTATTGTCTTGGTGGATCAGGTTGTTCCTTGTGAGAAGATGAATTTTGATGATGGATCTTAGAGTCTTTCCCCTATAATAATCAACAACCCTAAACTGAGTAATGTATTCTAGTGAATTTTCTTCATCACTCTTGAATATGTATTTTTTCCATACTCATTCACGTTATCGGATAGTTGTACTAAAAAAATTTAGTGTACCTAGACCACATCACTAGTATCAAATTGGCCCTTAAGGGTGATATCCCATGTCACATGTTAATGGCGATTCCGGGATGGTCACCAAGTACATCAAGGGTGACTACATTTTCATAAATCAAGATCGTGTTCCCTTATTGGAACAAAGATTCTATTTAATGGCATAGTTCCCATTGTAGCCAAATCTGACTCATGTTACCCAGTCACAAAATTAATGAGATAATGATATGGGAAGATTATCCACATTTCTCAAAAAAACCTGATCAATAAGGCATAGTAATTCATGTGTTTCATCATAGGGTCATCTCCCCCAGCACTTTAGAGTATGCAAATAGTCATCAGGTATATGAACTGTGGAATGATGCTTTTAAATAAGTGTCCTCAAATTCTCACATGGATGAATAAATGCCAGATTGGATGAATCAATTCATTAAGTATCTAATATATGGAATTTTATAACTAGAACAAGCCTAGATCTAAATATTCTTCTAGTGTGCATCATAGTTTACTCTATAGAGTGGCCAAAATATTGATCATGTTCTTTATAGGTTCAATATCAGTGGAATTATACTTTGTTTATTCTATGGGGATGATATACCTTAACTCATGAAAATGTTCAATGATGGGTCATATGGATCCTATTAGTAAATATGTATTCTATCCAACCAAATTTGGAGGCTGGGATACTTTTCCCTCATTATGGTATGCGATTTCATTGAATTATCCAAGAGGATTCTTTCATTTCAAATCCATGACAACATTGTGCATCAACCATCAGAGAATCGCCACACTACCAATTATTGTTTAAAATTTTAGTTTCGAGAAAAAACGGTGTGGATCCCTACCCATCGATTATAGATCAACATTGAGGGATCTTTTTGAACTCAACAATCTTCTTAGAAAAGTGGGAAGAAGAAATTCCCTTAAAATATGTTAAAACCAACTATATGATCATGTTTATTAACTCTCACATAATTCATTTTTTTGAGGTTACCCTAACCATTATCATTATTAATTTACTAATTTATAATCTTCCGTGGTATATAAATTTCATTCCATGTACAAAATCATCTCTAACCACACATCTTTCTACAATTCGTTAGAAAATGGATGGATTGAGGCATTCAAAAAACCAATGCATCATCCAACAAGAGATAATGGGACTGAAAAAAAATATTTGGACCAATAAAATATGAAATCCCCAATATGATTATTAGAAGAAAACTTTAGATTCCACAAATGAAAACCTATATTTCACAGAGTATTGAATAATGGAATTTTTACCAATTGAGGTCTAGTTATCATCGCTCTAAATGACAATTTATGACAAGAAGATTATATATAGAATAGTATAAATCCAAATATATGATTTTGAATCCCTTATGTAAAACATAATTCAAGCTCTTCATAACTTAGAGAGACACCATAATATGGTAGCATGAGAATTCAAGAACATGGTTTTCCTCTACTCCATGCTTCCGGGTGACATGGTAATGGCTCTTAGAGAGCCTATGATACTTGGGAAAAATGAATACAATGAGGGAAAATAAATTTCAATTAACTTACATAATCTATAATATATATTTCAATCAATTTTACTCATTAATCACTATGGACATAGATCATGTCACACCTCAGAACAATTCCATGTTTCTCAACAAATAATTCATGTGAATTAGGCGGGTATAATCTTTTTGACCCTAAACTACAACATCCTAAATGCAACAATTAAACACAAAAAATATTTAAAAACATTCTCTGTGATCAATTGACATAAACTATTAAATGAATCATTACTCCATGCTCTATTACTGTGATCTATAAGTAGCCTTAATATGATCTATATGACATTAAACTACATAATAAAAAATCCTCATCACATGATTTTAAACTGTAGTCTACCCCCACATAATAAATACAGGAATCCTCACATGGAAAATGTGACATGAACCAAATAAAAATCCTCAGAAAATAATGGTAAACTATATAATTATACACATTGTTGAATATTTGATTCCACATATAAAAAATATGAGATGGTTCAATATCCTTAACAGAGAAGAGGTCACCCCTCCAGTGTTGGTCTTCTACCACTTCGTGTTTTTTAACTGTGTATGGATAGATACTTATTCCCTTGAGATACATATCCAAGATCCAATATCCCTGGTTTAGTCTTAGCACCAACATATTTTCATGGCTTCCCCTTAATCCAAGCCTCCTGACCCTAAAATATGTACAACTAGTTTCATGGTTACCATTTTTTGGTGTAGGGACTCCCAAGCTCCAACTTAAAATTGGTTCTTTATCTCTTCTTGCCACCTAAACATGTTTAAAGTACCTAATCCATTTATGTACAAAAATTATGTCCATAAAATATGTGAATCTGACTACTTTTATTTCCTCATTCACATAGTTTAATTCATCCATGGTGTTTCATCAAACCAATACCCCATCTCATTTTATGCATATCCTCTCTAATGATAATACCACACTACCAGAGTTAGTATTCTATAATTATGTGTCAAAGTACTATGTATGGATTAATTTCCATTCACATGGGATACATTTTGATGCTTGGATGTCATATCCTTGGTCCATCCCAATTGTCAACTCATCGTAGGGTAATTTATCCCTGTGCATCATGACACCCACTAGTGTGTGATTTTCATGAAATTTTGTGTGGAAAATAGTATCCTTGTCACACCTTCATGTTGTTTTATCACTCTTTTATTTTACACAATCCTATTTGGGACACCCACATACCTTGGAATGATATCCAAGACCATAATATAGTAGGAGACTTAGTATGAACTATATGACCCTATACCACACATTTCAACATCATTAGCAGAGGATGTTAAACTTTTTCCATACCCCCACTTGATAAATACGAGATGTATAACATTCTAAATATAGGAGAAACCCAATAAATATCCATATCAGAAGATGTTAAACTATATCCTCACCCTTAGTGGACAATATGTGATGCTTTACATGATTAATTTGAGATAAACCAAATCAATATCCTCAGCACATGATGCTAAATTATAGCCTTACCTTATGTGATGAACATAATAGGCCTAATCTGATAAATATGGGATAAAAAATATAAACATACTCCATACATGATGTTAAAATATAGATTTACACTATCTAATGACTATAGGATGCCTCATTTTGGGAATATGAGATGAATAAAAATACATCCCCTACCAAAAACGTTAAACTATAACATTACCCTATATGAAAAATATCTGATGTATCACATAAAAAAGGTTGTATAAACCAAAACCAATGTCCACAGAACATGATGTTAAACAATATCCTTTCATTATGTGATGTATATAGAAAGCCTCATATGAAAAATATGAGATGATTCAATGTCCTATATAGAGAGGAGGTTACCCCTCTAGTATCACTTTTCTTCCATGTCATGTATTAGGACTACATATGGAAGGATTCTCATTTTAATGGGATACATAAGGATGATAGGGTCTCATAACCTAGGTCTATTACCACAACTCACATACTAGGGGAATTTACACTATATTCTAGGAATCAACCTTTCTTAACAGTAAGATCATCCAGTGTCTTCGAGTGCGTGGTGAGATAGCTACCAGGGCGGTCAACATACCCCAATGATATTCCCCACATCCATTATCACACATCATGCTACCATCAATTTGGACCATAATAAACCTCTCAATCTAAGAAGGCCCCTAATGTTAATTGTGTCTATCCACAAAAGACTACATATAATCTTAGGCACATACATTGATGGATACATTGTGATCGATAGAGGTTACCATGTTTCAAACAAGGCCAACACTCAATCCCACATTTTTTTCACCCAATCCTTGATCAGTATGGGTGTGGAACCAGTGTTTTGAATATGGACAATAGTTTTCTTCCAACCATCTACCAGTCCCATTTCACCAACCAATTCTTATAATTCCTGATTTACCTTCCCTTAAATTACACTTTTATTTTGTGGGAATACCACCACTTCTGGAATCATTTCCCCAAACACATATACATGGTGACTAAATATGTTGAAAACTTTTAAAAATTCCCCATGTTGGTAACTTTTCAACTTATTTTTCTCTCCCAAATAAAAAATAGATGTATTGTAATACTAATTTTTTTTCACCTCAAGAATTACTAACATTGGATTAGGATTCAGGGATGGATTCTACTAAGAAAGGTTGGGACATGCTGGAAATTCTTGATATATATTTACATAACTAGTTTGATTTCCATGACCATCAACTAGGAGTCTGGGTCTAAGAATCACGATCATAATCGATGTGAGGGTTTTCTTTGAACTGTTTCATATGGAATTGGGTACCCTTGGTCCTCCATTCACATTAGGTTACCTCTCCATTATTCCACACACACTCCATTGAAATATTAGCCCACGGTTCCAGAATTATGTCATTAAAAAATAATAAACCCCAAGTATAATCTTTTTTACATTAAACTATTTTCAACTCCTGCTAAAAGCATTATGACATTAAATTATTTCCAACTTATTGTTAAAAATAGTAAGAACATAAATTTATGAAGGAATAATGTAGTAATGTCTATCATGTTGAAAACCTGTAGTGGAAACTTGAAAAAAAGTTAGACACCAACCTATAACATTTCTCTCATAACCAATGCAAAGAAATGGGGGCATATTTAAAAATGTACAAAATTTGTGGGATCCATAATGGTCCCTGATAAAAACCTGATTGTTCTCACTATAAAAAATTGGTTCAAGGGAAAATTAGATCCAATTATCACCTCCAATTTCTTCAGGATATCCATGAGGAGGTCTCATCAATTTTTTACCTACACGTGCATCCAACTACCCATTCATGGCAGGATTTATATATGTTAGATCACACACCCTAGTCATAGAATTCTAAAATATACTGATGATGACTTAATCACAAGATGTTAAACTATAAAATGCATAATTTTTATTGTATTACATGAAACTATGTTTTCAACATCCTTTTTTAATGTTATAAAACTATACACCCTTCATTCACATATAATGATCTAAAGCTACGAAATGTTTTGGGTCTTTTCGAAATAATCGCATCCCCCCTTCAGTGTCGATAACTTACTATACCATTTGAGTTATTTTAACATCACCCATAATCCATGATGACACTCAACATAAATTAATTGTTTGTCCTTCACTCCAACAAATATGTATATAACATGTGCACAATGACATAATGACGTAATCCTAGGGGGGTTGTAATTCACTCAAACTTCTACAAAATTCATCTCACTACCACTTGTTATCCTTGTTTTGGATTCCCATCATATTTCAAATTCAAATAGTCCCCTTAATATAAATGATCTCTATCAACACTATCATGCCTTCCTTCTTAGGCACATGCTCCAAATGACATTTTTTGATATTTTTACTACTCCCGTGATTCCGAAAAGGTAAATGGCTGACCATAATTTGTTTATCCCCACCCTAGATAGGGAAATAGTGGGGTAATTTTTGAAACATCGTCAGGAAGACATTCCCTATCACCATTTCACCACTTTATAATCCAAATTCTAGGCATCATAATTCATTATCTTCATCACTCCCATGTTAGGGTAAAATTCAATGCTCAAGTGTTACCTTATTTGTTTACTAATACACATTGGGAGGGAAAATAATTTTTATAGAAGGACCTTATCATCAGAAAATGCTTTTTTGATAAGGATACTCCTCATGGATATTAAATCATTCAGACCCTGAGTGTTTGTCGCATATCTGGAACTCATTAAAATAAGCATTAATTTGTTTTCCCTTGATTAGAAAAATGTTCATGACTGACATTGGATTAAGGATTTATTTTTACTTGTCTCATTAATATGAGTGTGATATAAAAAAAATTCATATGATAGATTTATGGATATAAATTAACATTTGTGGAGGTCCACCCACAAAATAAATCTGCTCCATTATTCAATGCTCTCTATTCATTTTTCATAGAAACCAAGTCCTCCAACCTTGACAGAATCTTGAGAGTGGCCTCCATAACTCATATAAACCTAATAAGATCTGTTTCTTGTTCTTTGATTACTTGAGGAACCTTTCCTACTATAATTTTCACCAATCCCATATCATCATAATACTCAATTATCAGTGATGCTAGCTATGTAGACATTGTATCATCCACCACCAATTGGTCTTTTAATTGGTTGTTGATCCATTCTTGGGAAATGATGATAATTTAAATTCCATGTGCTTCATCTTCATGTTGTGAGAGTTATTGTTTTAATTTAGGTATTTTCTTGGTGCCATTTTATTTTTCATAATGCTATGAAAATTTTATATCTTGAATTTACATTTTTACCCACTCAATGAGACAATTGTTATCCAACACATAGATGAAATAGGTTTCCACCCATGAAATTACAAGGATCAGTAGTCAATGATGGAGAGATCCCTTTTGGATCAATACCTCATGCTCTAGGATGAAGGTGTGGAATTTATGCATGATACTACATACCCTAGACGTTATAATTTTATTTTCTTAAAAAATAATTATTCCCAAAATCATTTAATTCTATGGGAGGTATTTTTTCATACCATATAAAATAATATTAAATATCATAAGTAGGGTCTTCATCTCGGATCCTCTTATGCTGAATGGGATCTATGTTAAGAAGAAATTTATTCTATTATGAATCATCACCTATGGTGAAAAATTAACTAGATTCAAGATCAACCACCCCAATTTCTATATCTATGAGGATTGTGGATTTCCATATAGGGATCAAAACCAGATCATCCAAAATTGATGGTTCTCAAAGGATGGATCAACTCTTGAGGAAAGAACCATAGCTTCCCCTAATTCACCTACATGGAGGGAATTTACTCTCTAGGTCGCTATTTAAAAATTCTCATTCAATTTGACTTGTGAGAAAATTCATTGAAAAAAATATTTTTTGAAGATCAGAATACATATTAGAGATAATAAATTAGGTTACATCCATAATTGGGTCCACGAAGGGAAATTCCATGGTCGAGGACACCTCCATATTATTTGGAACCTTAATAGTTGTAACAGGACCTCTTGGAATCTCTTAGATCAATGATCTATAAAGATACATGTTAGTGTAATGGAATAAAAAAAATCTATGGAGGTTTTATGGTAACTAGATTAATTGATTTTGTCGTACACTGAGGAATTGGTATCTCGATGACCAGTCACTCATATTGATATGACATTCTATGGGTTGGAGATGTCAACAGAATAATGGGTTGTTCACACTTTTAGTCACCACTACCATTGAATTAGATGAATCAGGCTCTGATGTAGACTCCTCAAAATCCAAATGGGCACTCTCATCCCCCTCGATAGAGGCCTATTAGGTCACCTTGGATGCTTCTTGTATAAAAAATCAATTCTTATAAAACCTTTAAAAGATAAAGATTCTATTAAAGGAAATAATTAAATAAAAAAAGAACATACCATGTCAAGAAAGATCATTGTTTGGTAATCATCCAGTGGAGTTAATTCTCCACTGTCATGATAGGTTTCTCAGCCAGTGATAGATCCCCAAGATTCCTTATCATTGGAACCATTGGAATAAGTTCAAATGGATGATGCATCATGGTTTTGTTCCTCAATGAATACTTCCTTTTAGGTTTTTCACTTGATATCATTTACATAAAATAATTGGTAAGCGTGGCTTCCAAAAACTTTTGTGTTAATTCAACCTTCTCCAATAGAAAAAAAAATCACTCTTGGAATCCCACACATGTTTGGAACCATGATTGTCAAACATATGGAATCTTTATCCTATTTTGGGTTAGACACTGCCATATTTTCTCCCTTTTTAAGGATAACCTCTGCATTCCCCATGCATTCCAAATAGTGGGATAGGTGGCATTAGTGACCAACTCCACCAGATACTTCAGTTTCTTCTCTAGACCATCTATAGCATGATATAAATCCTCCTACTCTTGTGGATTAATCTAATGTTTCTATGCACCACTAGGGTGAGGGGGTAAAACAGAACAATGATCATCCCCCCTCACTATTACTCAAGTATGAACCCTTGATTCTAGATTGGCACATTGAAGAGAAACTTTTCTGTTTCTTTGCTAATTCTTTGGTTCACTTAATGGCATATGTAAAGACCTCGACCCCAGTTTCCTAGATTGAGTGACTAAATTCATTAAATTATTATTAATTCAGAAAATTCCATCTTAGAGGACCTAATTTTTTAGTTTCATTGGAAAAAATATACATACATAAGTTTAACCTTAAAACATGAGAAGAAAAACAATATGTAAATTCCATTGTAAACATCCATAACATCTAGATTAACCCAGCAAGTAATTCATAATATACTACTTCACATCATGAGGAAATATAAAACATAAAAAATGGGTGATATAATATGATTAGTAAGGGTGAATAATACAGTACATTTAATCATAAACATAAACACTAGCCATGGTGAGAAACTAAAAACACATGCCATTAAAATTAGATGAGCATAATATGGTAGATAATAAAGATGAATAAATAATTCCATAAAAAAAACCATGTATATTCCAATATTATAATAATCACATGGAATATCAACTACTATTTTCATAATGAGGGAATTCATAATTTAGTAAATTATAATCTTTCCATCAAGGCCTCATCCAAGACCCCATAATTAATTTGTAAAAACCCAGGCTAGTTTGTTTAATGAGACCTACTAATGCATCAAGGGAATAAAGATGGCCCCACCTATTAATTAATAAGTCCAATTAAATCCTCATACGAATGGTTATAAACATAAAAAATACAATTTAATATTTAATCAAACATATGAAATGTAAATATCATTCCCAAATCATCAAGAATAAACATAAACCATTCGGAGTAACATAGTGAATGTTATCAAGATAGAACATCCAAAGTCAAAATAATAATTAACCAATAAATAAAATATGGTATATGATATCAAAAAATATTAATAATAATTTCATATAATAATCCACAAGGGTGTAGAAATAGATGAATATACTATTATAAAATCATTGAGTAATTCTTGATAGAAATACTCATTTACTTTTCAAACAAGAGTTCTTTTGGAAGAAAATATATTCATAAAACCAGAAGTGAACTAAGATATGTTTTTAAAAATAAAAGGAGTTAATTTATAAACATAATGGAGTCTTAGATATTATTTTATAGTGAACATGGAAATAAGTAAAAATTTTATAAGTTCCCATGATTCAGGCTTGTTTATCGGGGTGAATTTTTGAATGGTCCTTTTAAAACATTAAAATCCCCCTAAAAAGAAGAAATATTCTAATTGATTCATATATATAGAAATTTAAAACATAATTTATAAAGAGTAATTTTAAATAATTATGAATTTAATTGGGGTTAGTAGAGAAAAGAATAACCTGATAGAAAAAAAGGGATGTTCGGCTAGGAAGCCCTTACCTTATGTTCGAATGTTTTCTGAACATGACCATAATGTCTTGGATAATCATATTAAATACATTAATTAATTAATTAAAACCTTATATATTTTTATTTGATTTATTATAATTTCATTATGTTATTTTATTCCCTTCTGATGAGTTATAAAATACAATATTATCGCTCAGAAGAGTTTGTTTCCATAGTTTTCACGATCAGTATACTTGTATATAATAATGGAATTTCATGTGGAATGGATATAATTTTCCAAAATTGAATTTATATGAAACTAATGAAAATATTAAATATTAAATATTTATATAATTCATTTGGTAATATAGTATTAGGAGGATTTTTTAGATAAAACTTTAGTGATAATCATTTTGATTACTACGACGGTATTTCGATCATCATGAACTAGTTGTATCGTATGAATTTGTATTATGAATATATACTAGTTATATAATCATTAAATAAGATATAATAAATACTTTATAATCTATTTCAACTATAAAAATTTTATTTGGACCATCCTTGATTGGGAAATTAAAGAGACAAAGTTCGTCGTCCATGATGGTTGTAAATCGACACCTCCGATATAATGATTTCATTTTAAAACAAAAGAGTTATAGATGGTATCTTGATGTAGAATATTAAATTAACATGATATAATTATATAATATATATATATATATATATTATACTAGAGTTATAATGATCATTTTGAAAGAAAAGGTTATGAGACTATTAGAAAATAAAATAAATTGATAATAAATTTAAATGAAAAAGGAAGAGGGTTTACCTCTTGAAATCTCCTCCTTGAGAAACTCATAAAGGGAAGTAGTTTTGGTATTTTTGAAATACCAAGATCTATAGGAAGTGGGGAGTGACTTGGGAAATGTATTTTGGAAAAACATTGACAAGTATCAAATATTAGAAGAGTGAGTAGAAGAAGGTGTGAGGAGTGGTTTTATATTGGAGGAGGGGGGGATTTTGAATATGTAATTCATTATATGATTATCTTTCTCAGGACAAGAAATAGTTTAGATTCATGTGACCAAAAATAGTAATAATTGATTGTTAATTCGAACTAATTATTCTTAAATTATTTATTACACAAGGAATACTATTTTTAGCTTCTAATGTATTTATACCATAAATTACCATATCTTCCTATTCACAAAAAATTCAAGTATTTTAGAAAAATCTCAAAAATTCATCATATCCATTTTTATATATGTATTATTAAAAAACTCCATTAGATCCAAATAATTTTATAAATAAATGAAATTTTATTTTTAATTAAAATCATTTTTACATGAATAATATAGATTTTAATTTTAAAACAAATATTATATCTGTTTCTTATATTATCTAAGGTCTCATAAAATTATCCTAAATTCATAGGAAAAAATATTTATTTATGAATAAATTTTATTAACATGAATTTTATTTTAATTTAATTTATTAATTTAACATTATAATTAAATATTTATTAGTCAAAAAAATACAAACATTTTATTATTAATTTCTAAAATATTCAATCTAATTTATTATGCCCCTAAATTTAATTTATACTTCCATATATGAGGTTACTATTCGTAAGGGTCGCATTAATATTCATAATGGTACATTACAATACATAAGAGTCATGTTTCTATTTATCAGAAATATATATTGATCCTATGAGAATCTAAATATCTTACTGATCGCAACCATGTATGTCAGTTTTTTTTGAAATTCAAAACACAGATGCAGAAAAATTGTGTTTAATGAATAAGTTATATCAACAATGTTTTTTTCATAATGATTTTGTGCTTCGTGCATTAAATTATATATTAAATTTATTTATACAAGATTATCATTTTACAATATTCTACCATTAAAAAAAGTATTCCATGAAATTTTAAAATTGTTACCTCGTACAATGATTTTGGTATGTCTTCATCCTAAGTTCCTCAGACTCCTTTGTCTCCTCTTTAAGTTTTTTTATTTCTCGAAAGTACCATTAGCATCTGAGTCATCTTATTCAACAAAAAATGTTCTTTAGTGTCCAGAATGAAAATTGGTTCTTCACAGTATGATATTTCATCTTCCAATTCTGTACCATTATATGTGAGTACATGTTTTGGGCATGGAATTTACATTCACAATAATGAGATATGGAACATATTTTGTACCTTGGAATGTCTATGTAGCATTTCCAAATGATAATACACATCTCCAATTCAATACATATTTTCAAAAGGTCTAATGTACTTGGGGCTATATTTCATATTCTTCTAAATCTTATTACAACCTTCAATGGATATACTTTTAACAAAATGTGATCTCTCTCAAGAAATTTCAAATCCTTACTTCAAATATCAATATAGATCTTTTTCATACTTTGATATTATTTGATATGTGTTTGATTATTTATTACCATTACATTTTTTTCCTCCACATGATCTAGACCAAGAAGCTGCCTTTCACCAGCATCAGCCCAATATGTTGGTTTATGACATCCCTTTCCTTATAGTGCTTCATATAGTTCCATTTTATTACCATAATGGAAAATATTCTTGTATGGAAAATCTAAAAAAGGTAAATAATGATCCATTGTACATTGAAAATCAAGTTATAAATATCTCAACGCATCTTCTAATGTTTTCATCATCCGTTCTGACTACCCATCATTTTTTGGGTGATCAGTAGTACTGAAATAAATCAGGGAATCTAAAGCTTTCTTAAGACATTTCCCAAATTTTAATACAAATCGTGGTTCGTGATGAAACAAATATGAGATAGGTTCTACATGAATTTTTAAAAAATCATTAAAATAGGACCATGCATGGATATCTAGTAGAAAATAATCTCTTACTATGAGGAAATTTTAAGATTTGATAAGTCGATCAGTAATTACCCATATTGCATCACTTTGTCTCAGAGATTTTGGTAATCCTGTGAAAAAAAACATGGTGATGTCATCACATTTCCATATAGGTAATGATATAGAATTCATGACTCTACCAGGGTGTTTTATTTCAACCATCACTTGTTGACAAAAAAAATATCTTGATACAAAATCAATAATTTCATGCTTCATGTTATCCCCTTAGAAATTTTCATTCAAATATTTATACATCTTCATGAAACAATTTTTTATAGATAAATTTGATATATGGGCACTATCCAACAACACAATTTTTAGATAGGGTATAAAGGGAACACATAGCCTTCTCCTTTATATCATAATTTCATCCTCACACATGAAAATCAGAAAAATCCCATTTTTCATATATTTAATATTCTTTTGAATATTCTCATCATAATATTGAGAGAATTTAATTCATTCAAATAGTTTTGTATGGGAAACCAATTGAAAAAGTATTGTTTCTTAATATTCATTAATATTTCCCATATCCATCCATGCTACATCAATGTTCATATAATCCTTATCAATACTCATTTTTTTAGAAATCCATGATCCTTACTGATCGATGAATCTACCACGTTATTTTCCTTCCCTTGATGGATGTGTAATTAAAAATATTAATCCTTGAGTAGCCCGAGCCATTAACATTTCCTCAAGTTGATTTCTTCCTATGAGAAGATATATTTCATTGTGTTTTGATCAATATATGTCTCATAAATTTCTACATAGACATATTGTCTCTATATCTTCAGAGTGAATATTACAAATTATATCTCATGATTAGGAGTTGGAAAATTTCATTAATGAATTTAAAACTACCTTAGTTCATAGTTAATAACTCTATCATTCCACACAAGGACACAACCAATTCCTTTCACTAATAAATCACTAGAAACAACAAATCCTCCATTTTGTAATGGTAGAGTCATGATTGGATAATTTACTATCCTATTATACAATTCCTCAAAACATTCTACACATTCTTCAATACATAAAAACATAATCCCTTTATGAGTTAGTTATGTTAATGGGTTAGCTAATCAGGTGATATTCTAACTGAAATGTTGATAATAACCCTATAAACTAATAAAACAACGTACCTTAGTTATTTTCATTGTTGTTTGAAATTTTGATACTATCTTTGTTTTGAATGATCAACTATGATTCCATCATTAAGGAAAATACGGCCAAGAAAAGAAACCGTTTGAAGCTAGAAATCACATTTTCTAAAGATCCCTTATAACTCATTTCTTCTACGAGCTATTAGAATAATTCATTAGTGATTCTAATTATGTTAGAAGCATTGGAGTATACCAAGATATAATAATTAAATACCACAACTAAGTCATCAAGATATTATATGAAAACTCTATTCATTGGATCCATTAAAATAGAGGGTTCATTAATCAGTACAAAAGTTATTCCTATAAACTCATATTGTCCATACCTAGTTCAAAATGTTGTCTCAGATCTATCTTCCTTCCTAACATGAAATCGATGATATCTATATTGAAGTTCAGTCTTCGAAATATATTGGTCTCTATGGACTTGATCAAATAAATCATCAATCTATGGAAGGGGATAATTGTTCATTGTTACAATAACATTGATTTCACTATTTTCAATGCACAGTCCCATAGAACTCTATTTCTTATTAACGAAAACAAAATGAGATCCCCATAGAGAAAAAATATGATAGATAAATACTTTATCATTTAATTTGTATAGTATTTTTCTTACTTATACTAATTAAACTATGTAAATTATATAACAATTCATTGATATAGTCAATGAAAGTAGAATTAAATCAATCGAAAACTCAATTTCCTGCTCTGGAGGATGTCCAAGTAAATCCTATGGAAACACATCAATTTATTCTTGCACAGTTAGTGCATCCTCATTTTGGATATTTCTTTTCACATAAATAGATATTGTTTCCTCTCCCCCCATAAGAATTTAATTTAGTTGGGCTACTAGGGGTGGATCCATATAAGAATAAGATGTTGAGGATTCCCTTCTAAATAAACGGGATTATACAACCTTCTTGGTAATTGGAAATCCATTCATCCTACAATGTATTTTTTCATCATACCATGATATATTATTCATATCAAGTATTATATCAATTTGAATCATGGGTATGATGAAATGTTTATCATATAAAGAACATTTTTATTTCATAAGGGGGACTGGTCGATATGTCTTTCTTGAAATGTTTCTTCCCTTAACATTTTTGACTATCAAATCCTTTATTAAATCAAATTTTAAATACCCAATTTTCATATAAAACTAGGAAGATATAAAAGTATATGATGATCTAGAATCAAATAATTAATTGTATATGTTTGAGGAAATGATTTTTGTACCTTCCAACACATCATTAGGAACATCATTCTCAGTAGTTGTGATTGTATAATCTTGTCATAGCTCCATTAGCCTTCATTGGGTAATTTATCCTTGAAACATAAGATAATAATTATCATAATTTCCGAAATCATATAAATTTTATCATTTATCATTGGTAGCATCATTCTTTCCCTTTAAATCATTATCATTGTTCCCTTTTCTTCCAATCATGTAACAAACACACATACCCTTTAGGAAAGTACCATGGTGCTTCTTCCCCCAATTGTTACAAGAAGGATAATAAATTATTTCCCTATTACCCTTTTCCTTATTTACCTTTCTAGAGTGTTAAATAGCCTTCTTATTCTCTTTCATCCCATTAAAATAATAATACATAGAGAATTAATTTTTACTCTTGATAGCACATTAGACAATTTTTATGTTTGATGAGAAACATTGGGAGACAACTACCCTTCTGAGGAATGGTTTTAAACCATAAATATATTGATAAGTATTTATAATTTTATTACATATGTAGTTTGTGACAAGCCTTTTTATCCATGTGAAGTTCTTTTCATACTTTGCAACATTCTCATCCTCGTTTTTCCTCATATTCAAAAATATCCTCTCTATTTTTTATCAATGTTCACAAGGGATGTATTATTCTAATAATATTTCCTTGCAATCCCTCCATTATATATTTTTAATCTCTTCTCCATCAGTTTTGTTTTGAATTAATGACCATCATTGATCAAAATCTCCCAATATATGACAAAATGAAATGAAAACCTTCTCCGATTCATCACAACCCAATGTGAGAAATAATTTCTCTAAGGAAATTATCCAAAAATCTACTATGAATGGGGTTTTAGTCTCATTAAATTATGGATGTTGTTGTCTCAGTAATAAGTCTAACAATACTCCTTTAAATTTTGGTTTAGGATTCTCCATATAGGTATGGTTATTATTAATAACCTAATTCATTTGTTCCAATATAGAAATATGTTTCTCTACACTACTCACATCTCCAAAACCAACATCCTTATCATAGATAAGAGGGAAATACCTACATGGGATAGATGAATTCATGCGGTTTCCATTCCTTCCACTAGGCTCAATTTCTAAATAATGTAATACACAATGTTATTTAATCATTCATAATGTTTAATCTAACTAGAAAAGTAATTAAAGTGTATTGAAATCCTATTCATATCTAATATCATACTCATAAACATGGTTTACTTGAAGTAATTTTACATTTAAATCCTTAATTATGTTTTATAATGGAAATGTGAATTTTTGTAAGCATATTCCTTGAGAGTGTGAAACCAGGTTCACATTAAGGCTAGTGGTCATGTACCAAGTTACCCCAATTCATGGTCATAACACCTTTTCAGAGTTGAAACACCCTGATACATTTGTGTAAGAAACACATCCACTTGTAGTATACAAAAAAGTTGTATTTTTTAGAATATCCAAATTATCACATCCTTAAAAAATTATAGTATTTTCTAGTATGTTTATCTCCAAAGTCTAACTTAGGGGTTTGTTTTCTAATCTTTGTTTCCAAAATATATTTTCTCAATATTATACTATACTTCTATTGATACCCACTATAAAGGCCACAAAACCTATTTCCTAGAGTTAGTTCTTTAATTTTTAAGTTTGTATGATTTCAAGGAGTCTCATCCCGAAGTTCTGAATAATTTAGTACATTGGGAAAACAATATACATATATAATTTCAACATTAAAATTTGAAAGAATACCCTTTATCTAAATTCCTTTTTAAACATCCATAACATATATATTATCCCTAAAATTCATTCATAACACACTTATTTGCATCATGGTAAAATAAAACACACATGAATGGGGTGAGATCAGATGTTCAGTAAGGGTATTTAAAACCCAAAAATTAATCATGACCATGAACACTAGGCATGGTGAGAAACTAAAAACAAATACCTTTGAAATATAGTTTGGCATAATTTGGGATTAATGAAAGTAGAATAAATAATTCCATAAAACATAAACATGGATATTATAATAAAAAATAATCACATGGTATATCAAATACTAGTTTTTTAATGAAGGAATTCATAATTCTAGATATAAAAATCATTTTATTAGGGCCTTGGCTAAGACCCCATATAGAATGGGTAAAAACCAGACTAATTTGTCCCATTGGATCTACTAATGCATCAAGGGGATATAGAGGTCCCTTCCCATCACCTAATACGACCAAATAATTACTCATATTAATGGTTATAAACATAAAAAAACAAATACCTTTGTTGGAAAATAATCCCTCAAGGAAAAATTGAAGCATTTTTGAAGTGATTGTGTTTGTTGAAAAAGTGGACATATGTGTTGTGATTGTTGACAAAGAAAACCATGAAGAACAAATTTGTTGACAAAGGGGATTTCATGTTGGCATGTAGAGTTCAGGGGATGTGATCAAAGATCCATGTTGGATTCAAGAATTTAGATAAAGGAATGGATGATATATAGGTGGTACAAAAAGGGCAGATACAAGGTTGCACCATTTTCCAGTGTTTGCCAAATTTTTGGCCCGAAAAAATGACAAATGTATAAAAGTGGTTTTGGAAAAGAGACTTGCATGTCGTTTTATTGAAGGAAAAGAAAAATGAATGACATCTATTTTTCAAGATCATAACATCAAAATATGGCAATGTGAGAAGGGCAGCCAAGTTTTAGGGTTGGTCACGCAAGTGACTTGCACGGCAGAGACTTGCACGCCGAGACTTGCGCACCGAGAGGACACTTGCACGCCGTCGCGCAGGGTGTCCAAATGCCTATAAATAGATGTCAAACTCCCCTCATTTGGTATCACTTCAACACTTAGAGAAAATCATAGCTCCCATCACACAGGTGTGGTGGTCACGCATGTGGTGGTGTGGTCGCGCAAGTAGAAGTTGTGCGCTAGTTGATTGTTGTGAATCCAGAGTGGTTTGGGCGAGAAAGGAAGGGAGTCTCCCATGTTTTGAGTTGAAGAAGGGGGTGTCGCACAAGTGGATTGGTGACACTTATGCACAAAGTGTTAAAGAAGAGTGATTGTTGATGGTTGTGCACCAAAATTGGTTTGGGCGTCAAAGGGTGTGAGTCGCGCAAGTTTGGAGTTGCAGAAGCCAGTGTTGCGCAAGTTGTTTTAGTGAACTTGCGTGCCAGTTTTAACTTGCGTGCCGAGACATGTGAACTGGCTTGGAGAAGGGATCCAGGTATGGTTGAAGCACGACAGTGATTCAGGGCTACTTAAAAGCTGGAAGATTTCCTGATACCTTCGGTGCAAAGTGAGATTCATCTATTGGTGAATTTTGGACTTCAACAGAGCATCTAAATACAACAGAGGATGAATTCATTAGTGATAATGAATAGACCTATAGGTCTATAAACTGTGAGTGGATCCTTTCCTGATTAGTGAGCAAAGAAAGATGAAGAAGTTGATCCTATCCACCGGCAGTGAGCCAGAGATAGAGAAACAGGGTGTGACCCTTTGGAATGTAGTGAGCTGACCCTAAACATTGTAATGGCACTGATCCTGGGATTAGAAGTGATCTATCTCGATCTTTTTAAACATTAGTATGATTTTAGTGGACTTGGTACATTGGAACATCATTGTTTTGTGGTCCTTGGATGTATCCCATTGAGGGTGAACCATGTAAATATGGATGTGTTCTGTGCATGCTTCAGTTTTTGTTTATATTGTGCTGCAGGAAAGAGAGAGAAGAGAGTCCGGCTTAACAACGAGGCAAGATCAACAGGGGCAGTTGTTTTAATCTGTCATACCCTGATTCACCCCCCCTTAGGGTATCTAACCTAGTGGACCTAACAACCTTCATATTTAAACTAACATGTGGTATTTAAATAATATTCCCTAATCATGAAACATAAACACTAACCATTCAGAGTAATATGGGGAATGGTATCCACATAGCACAACCCCATTAAAACTAATAATAAACCATTAAATAAAATATGGTATCTGATATCATAAAATATAAATCCCAATTATGCATAATAATCAACAAGGGTCTTGAAATATATGATAATACACTTATAAAATCATTGAGGAATTCTTGGGACAAATACTCTTTTACATTGAAAATAAGATAACTTTTGGGAAAAATATTTTTATAAAACTAGAAGTGAACTAAGATAGATCTTCCATAATAAAATTAGTGAATTTATTGAATTAATTGGGTTATAAAAAAATTATATAGTGCACTTAAATATCTGTATGAATTTGATAATTTCTCTTGAATTGGAATTGTTTATCAGAAACTCTTTTTGAAAGATCCTTGAAAAACATGTAACTCCCTATAAATTAAAGATGGATTATGATTGATATATATATATATATATATCAAAAATAATTTATGAAGTGTACATATGAATAATTATGAATTTAATTGGGGTAATTAATGAAAAAAGTATAACCTGAAAGAAACAATGGAGGTTCGGGTAGAAAACCCATACCTTGTGTCTGAACGAGTTATGCATATGATATTAAAATCCAGTATAATTAAATTAAATAAATTAATTAATTATTTAATAAAATTTTATATATATTTGTATGTATTTTATTTCCTATTATATTATTAACTTAATTTTTGGAATTTTTGATGAGTTATATGATATAAAATTATCTTTCAAGAGCATTTGTTTGGTTAGTTTCCATGATCGGTATACTTGTATATAAGTATGGATATTTATATAGAATGTATATAATATTCCATATTTTAATTAATATGATTACAATTAAAATAGAAATTAATAAATTGTTATATATTTAATTTGGATATATATTATAAAGATGATTTATCATATAAAACATTAGTGATAATCATTTAGATTATTATAGCTATATTTTGATAATCACGAACTGGTTTCCTCATATGAATTAGTATTTTTATATATACTGGTTTCATAATCATTAAATAAGATATAATAAATATTCTAGTTTATGTATTGACCCTAAAAATGGTTTCATGACCATCGTTGAAGGAGATGGTAGAGAATGAAAGTTCTTCATCCCAGAAGGTTGTAAATTGGCACATCCAGTAAGATTTATTTCGTTTTAAAAAAGAGGTAGAGATCGTAGTTTGAGAAGGAATATTGCATTGACTTGATATCATTATAGTATATATACGATAATGTAGGTATCATTATCATTTGTATAGAATGGCTGAGGAGAAGATAAGAGAAGAAAATAAATTGAAAAATAAAATTAATGGAAAACTAAATACGGGTTACCTCATGAAATATTCTTCTTGGGAGTCTCCTTAAGGGAAGGGGTTTTGTTATTTTAGAAATTACATGATCTCCTAGATGTGGTATATATTGGGAAGAGTGTTTTGACATAATTATGACAATCTTTAAGGCTTATAGGTGTGTGGAGAAGAGAGAGTGAGGGGTGGATTTTATAGTGGAGGAGAGGGGTGAGTTTTTACTATCTTATTAAATATTTTATTATTTTTCTCATAGAAATAAATAATATTGATTCTTGTGAACATAAATAGTATTAAATTCATGTTAATTTTAACCATATGTTCTTAAAGTAGTCGTGACTCAAGGAATAGTTCATTTTTTCTGTTGTATTTATACTCTAAAACCATATATTTTACTATTCATAAAAAAGTCAGGTATTTTAGAAAAATCCCAAAAATTCACATTGAAAATTTTCATGGTGTAGAATTAAAAAATGGAATTCATTTTATCAATTTAATTTTCTAAATATGTGAAATTTAATTTATAAATAAAATAATCATTTCATTGAAAATTATATATTTTAAATTTAAAACAAATATTATAACTATTTCATAAATTATCTATGGACTCCTAAAATTATCCTAAAATAATATGAAAACAATATTTATTTTGTAATAAAATTTATTAAAATAATTTTTTTAAATCAATTTATAAATATTAAATTATAATTAAAAATATATTACTCACAAAAATTCAAACCCTGAATTATTAATTTTGAAAATATTCATTCTCATTTATAAGGTTCATAAATACTTTTTATACTTAAATGGATCAGGGTAATATTCATATGGTTCATATTACTATTCAAAAGGACATATTAATATTTTTATGGGTCAAGTTAATATTCACCAAAAAAAGTAAGATGATCCTATCAGACTCTAAATATCTTACAGATCACAATAGTGTATGCCATTTTTTTAAAATTCAAAACATAGAGGTATAAAATGTTTGTTTAATAGTTAGGTTATAATAATAATGTATTATTTCACAAAGACTCAGTGTTGCATGAATTAAATACTTTATAAATTTTTTTAATAAATCCTTTGGGGGTTACAACATAACCATCCTCACTCTGACATATGATTTAACCTGGTAGTGATGTTTTCAAATAGCAAACATATATTAAAGAGAGGTTTGTGTTAAGGTTGGTTGGTTGTAGTATAATGGACTCCCATATTGCTTCTTTTGTGAACATCCACAATAATTGGAAAAGGATACATGTATTCATTTATTCAAATATTACCATGGAATATTTTTTCATCAACTTTTGAATGAATCGGAATTTCAAGGGAATGTGAGAGGGAGTGTATGGTTTTAAATAGGATTTTCATTCTATCATAGATTCCAAAACTCCACCTTGGAATCCCTAAAGGTACTAACTCTACTAAAACATTACCTCTAGGTTGTCATCCATATCCCTAAAATTGGTTGGTAATTGGTGATAATTGAAATTTCTTTGATTGAAAATATAGAAAACAACCTCTAATTGATCAAGAGTAACTAGTCGAGCCACAAAAAAAATTTGGGAACAAATGATATATGCTATAATTCCATGGAGAAATGTAATTTTTGAACACTTAAACTCTGAATTATGTTTACACTAAACTATGATGGTGCTGTAATAAACCACAGATGAGCCTTGACATGAATCCCTTAATGAAATAACAGAGTTTGTTGTAGAGACAAGCCTCTATCGGGACTCCCAAGTTCACTCAGTTTCAATTATCCATCGTAGCTGCCATCACTAGTATCCAAGGACACTGGCCCATATGGGGATCCCAAAATGGTAACATCCAAAAACTCACAATGGAATCCATAAAAAATATGTATCTAATCACTATATCTCATTCCATCATACTATATCCCCATACATGGTAGCGGCCTTCATCCATGATCATCCATTAGGGCCACAACCATCTCCTATTTAATTCCAATAGACATTAATTCATCCTCAATAGTTTCTTCACATCGGTATATTAAGGAACATTCGTAACTAGGTCATGAACGTGATGTTCATAATAAAATGAAGGTGATGGTTCAAAACCTTTTTATGGTCGTCAATGAGAATTTGATCTGTGATGGTGGTTTGGACTCTATCCTTGAGATATTGGGAATGGGGAGGAATTCAACATATTAGAACTTCATCTGTGGGATTGCTTCTATGTAATGGAGGTCCTATAGATCCATCTCATCCTTCCCATGATGAATAATGAATGTTTTGGTGTCTAGGGACCACTAGAAGAGACGCTTTGATATTTGATCTTACATAAGGTATATGTGAAATTTGGATGTCCAAACTAAATAATATAAAACAAAATTTCATTGATTTACTTCATACATATAAAATGTGAAGCATACCTAGTACACCCTCTCCCACTTACCAGTAATGTTTTCCTCATCTCCTTGATCCCACTCTTCTTTCCATAACAATATTTTATTCAAATGGATAGTTTAAATAATTCTTGTATAACGAGAAGGGAAATCCTTGTCTAATGGGTGTTCCCCTATCACTATCATTTTTCTTCCACTGAGGATGTTGATCAAAACATTATCAGGATCCCAATATAGGTGACCAGAAATAGTTATACTCTAGCGACTAATTCTTTTATGAAGAAAAAACCCGGTCCATGCTGTGTTGACATCCATGGATAGAATAACCACATCATTCAGGAGACTTGAATTGTACAAATGAAACGGTCTTCTCATAAACTAATCCCTATGAGCCTCTATAACTATGCGTATATGTCTAGTGTTCTAAAAGACTCCCATAACCTTTGGAAAATTAGGCTTACCATCCATTTCCACCCTTTAAGTTGAAGTAGTAGCATTAGAAGTGACATGGCCAGTAGGGTTGGAAATTTATAAGAACAAATGGAGAATAAACAAATATTGGGTCTTGAAAAGTGGAATATATTCACAAAAAATGGTCATAGATCAGAAAACTTTCATGTTATTCATTCAAATTCCCGTTACATAATAAATTATTATGATAACAACACACAATTATTATATATTATTGAAGTAAAATTAAGTGTTCAATGTATAATAGACTGCTTATCATGCACTAAATATATGAGACCATACAATGGGATCGATCACCCTATTAATATTATTGATACCACTGTGTTCTGTGATCACACAACTATGTTGAACAACCAAATGACAATCTATTATGACACAACAAGAATGGAACCTATATGTCGGTGTTTTCCCTTATAACTCAACCTTTATGTCCCCCATCTACTACAAATTTATGGGGTAATTTCATGGAATAAAAAACATGCCTTGACCCCTAAGATTTATGTTTTCCCTAAAAATTATGGTCCAGAATAATGGACTATTTTGGGACCAAATAATCACTTGTACACAATAGTAATTACTTGCGTACAACATTCATGTACCAGGTTCGACCCAATTGAAGACCAAATGTGATGATAAAGATCATAGTTCCATGGTTCTATGAGAGAAATGAACCAGTGGAAGAGGTATTTGTGCCCAATATGATACATTTTCTTTAAATTCCATTAAAGAAAGATAATTTCCATTATGTAATAATGTGATTATAAAACCGTATACATCCATTGTCCCACCCTAGAGGCAAAGGAAAGGCAAGCACACATCTAGGTTATGCGACCCAAATAGGGTTTTTCACTTAAAGACACACACACCAGATATAAAATTAACATCATATTCCAACACATTGTGGTCATATCTCCAATAGATGAAGATTCGGCTCTCACTCACACTATCATATCTTCTACAACATCATGAAACTCTATAATTTTATGGATTCATAATGGTAGGGATCTATGTTACTGATCTCCCATGGGCCCTAGTATTCCTTGTCTAGTGTTTGAGAGTATCTCCTGAAACATTAGTTATGGATATATAGTTTAATGTAGATTAATACATCATCACACAACCATATAATGCACAAAACCTCATAAGTTTCACACACATGTTATACTATGATCAATGTAGTGGCCTTGTCCTAGAGATTATGAATCTTGCAACCCAATTTTCATGCATAATGTCACTTGCTTTTGTGCAATAAACTCTATAAATTGTCTCATATACACCTTACTCTAAACAAATTTTAATGAATGTAGTGTTCCTAGGTTCCTTGTTCCTATTACAACTAGCCCATCCTCACACCAATCAGTTGTGAAACAAGTATAACCAATTGTTGTTTCGTCCCCATTTTAATCAAACATGTCCTGGACCATTACCATACATCATGATGCTATGAATAAGTTCACTATTTTTTTGATCCTAAACATAGAAAAGCAATGTTTGGGTCCCCTGATTACCAATCCTCCACATCAGTGATTACAAAATTTTAAACCCAATGGAACATAAGTAATAGAAAGATAAGCTCCAATGGTGGAATCATCAATAGAAAATATTGATCTTTCTTCATAGAGAGGTCTTTTTCTAGATATTCCACTAAAACATTGAAATGGTCTACCTAGCTGTATTCACATCCAATCCTTGAGCTAAATGTTGTAAAACTAAATATCACAACGTCCTAGTCATACATTGTCAACCAATATGACAACATCCTTAGTTCATGGTGTTAAACTGTCCCATTATCCCGCCTGATGAAAAAATATTCCCCTTGTTTGATCATCATGTGATTCCACCTTCTCCCCCATCATGATATGATCCTCCCACAATGGGAATTGTCTATTCAAAATCCCTACACCATCCCTCATTGATGACCCTTCCATGATGCAAGATTCCTTACCACACGATGTTAAAATGCATGGACCATTCCTATCACACAACCTTAATCTTTTATAACAAACTATATGGGTTTTGATAAATATATCCTAAATTGGGTTGGTTAGACACCTTCATGATGTTCAATCTCGACATTCCTACACATTTGGGGTACCTCCAAGAGGATCAATCCATACTCCACAAACACCATCAAATCCCTATGTATGACCATCTTCCCCTATGTGGAAACACTTTCTATCAACAATATAAAATCCCAATTATGAAATCATTACCCTGGGGAAAACACTTAACCAAATACCATATGTGAAATCTTCCCCAATTGGGTAACACATAACCAAATCCCAACGGTGAAATCATACCCACTAGGGGAATACTTAACTAAATCACAAGTGCGAAATCCTCCACCTTGGAGACCCAAATAACCAAATCCCTTGTGTAAAATCATCCCGCTTGGGGATACACTAAACTAACCCCTAGAGGAGTGATAATATTCCACATGGGAATGCACTAGATTCCCACCATATAACATATCCCAGAAAGGAATCAAACTTTTGTACAACCAAAACAAATTCTCCACCCCATACAATAAACATGGGAATCCTATAGGACCCCAGAACACCTTTAGAGTAGAGGGTTAAATCAAGGTGTAAACATTTTATTTTAAAATGATGGATCTTGTTACCACATTGGTATGAACTTGGTAACCCCATATGATGGATATGAACAATAATCAATCAATCACATGCATAAAGACCATCCAAAAGTATTACTTGGTTCATCACTAAGGGATACTTCCAAAGATCATACTCTGGAAGCATGTTGGTCATACCAAAATACACAAATATTAACTAGATGTGGAATAAAAAGGTTTAGTCACATTCACTCTATGTCAGGCTCACTGCCATTAAAAGAATTCATGTATAGCTCACTGTATCCCTCAGATAACCATTGTTGACTCCCCTATCTCACAACCATAGAAGAAACTATACTCAGTTTATCAACATGAATGTTGCTTCAAGAGTTTAACACAAAATCATACATCCTCTACTATAAATTGATTCTCTTTTAAAGTACTATTTTCATCCAAAAATGTTTATCTTTTTTGAATGCAATTTTAGGTAAGGAATATTACATTTTCAAACTGATTTGGTCACTTAATATGATTTCTTGAGTATTCAGTGTACCACCTTACCTCATTCACATACAGAGTAGTGGATATTGTTCATGGATCGCCTCTCCACAAACCGCCTTCATGGTCTACCTCCACAAACTCCTTACATAAACCTCTTTCAAGAGATACCCCAATGTTCTTCATTGGGCCAATCCTATTCCGCGTACAACAAGTGCTCTGAGTGCATCTCTGGTTTCTCCTCTATGGGCTTCCTTGCTCCAGAGGTCGTGTTCTTCCTCCGTGTACTACCTCTCTTATGTGGTATCCTCAGTCTCTACAAACTTTCATACTCTACAAACTTCATTGACTTGTGAACTTTCCTTCTTGCTCTGTTACATACTACAAGAGCCTCCTCTACAAACCACTGTCTCTTCCATGGACTGGTTTCTCCTCTAAAGAACACCTCTTCATATATTGAATTTTCTTCTCGTAAACTACTCTGAAATTCTCTAAATGCCCCCCCCCCCCATTTCATAATCATAATGCCATTTCTTAAAAAAGGGGATTACTACTCCTAATAGAGGAAAAACAAATATGAAAAAAAACAGTAATCCAAGATTTACCATATCTTTGATTTCATACAGCCTACATCACATACGGCTCATGTCCAGTGAACCTCTAGCCTTCAATGTAACACACGCCTCCATCTGTATACCTTCTCTGTGAACAAATTACGGTTCCATGAGCCACTTCTCATATTTTTTCCATTGTTCCATAAATGGTCCATGAATTGTTCCTAGACATGGTATGCGGCCTATGTCCTGCACTACGTGGTTCCCTTAATTTTCCAATTGTCTTCACCATTCTTCATTTTGTTCACTACTATGAAAAAATACCTGATTTTGTCTACCAATAATTGTTCAAACAATAGGTGACATCACTACCATCAATAAATGTTTCAGCCTCAATCATATAGACATATTCCACTCAAACTCCCTTTTTATCCATGTGTAGATTGACAAAAAAACATACACCATTATTATCCCTAAATAGGCTTGGTTCCAACAATCTCCCCATTTGGGTTTGTTGGAAATCTCTAGATAAATTCCTTCTCAGAACCTACCACTATCTGAACATGATCCACAAAAATGTACTTAGCCAACACACTAGGTATTCAAGAGCAATGATCAATGTAGAAAACAAGAGAGAAATCCAAAATTGTGTTCTCATGTGTTTTAATAAGTTCTCTGACCATTTCCTCATAACACCAGAATGTTTTCTCCATTCACATTCACTGAATTTCTTTTTTTGAAGTCATAATTCTCCCCCATTGTAACATTTTTGAAATTATCTATTCTATATATTCTTTAATATTCTATTCTCCATATTGAATTTATCCATTTCTTCCCTATTGGAAAAAAAACACAAATAATGATAATTGAACATTGTAGGGCTCAGAGACATACTCCTCCTGGATCATATCTCCCCCAAAAACCTGGATCACTTCCTTAAATATAATAAATAGTCTATACAACTGGGGAGAATGGATATTCATGAAATCCTCATTCACTGGGAAGTGGTTGAACACCGAGGTCCAACTGAGGTTTCTTAATCATATGTGATTAAAAAGGCTTTCTCATTCTGTCAGCCACATGATCATTAGATCCAACATTATCCATTTTAATCAGGGCATGGTCAACTCTATTCCTTGATGAAATGATATTTGATTTCAATGTGTTTTGTATGATAATGATGAAAATGACTCTTTATATGGTCTATTTCTCACTTTCTATCACTGTTAATCCACATTTTTACTTTCATTCCGTCACCACAAACTATCAGCTATTTCATCATCTAATGTAGTTGAGTGAAATCTTTTGTAGAAGATATATATTCAACATCAGAAGTGCTGAGAGAAGTAATTGACTATTTCTTACTCATTTATCCTTCATATTTCATTCCAATAAAGAATACTCCACCACTAGTGTACTTTCTATCAATCACATAACCATCCTAGTCTATGATAGAAAATGCCGAAATTTCATTATCTTTCTCTACAACAAAGTATAAACCATAATTGTGAGTTCCCTAAATGTAACTCATTGTTATTTTAACTATCTCCATATATTCATCCTTCAAATTACATTAATATAGGGATACTAAGAATGTTGAATATACAATATCTATCTGTGTCATAGTTATGTATCGTAGGATTTCAATGATTCTCATGTACATGGTGTGTTCTACAAAAGTACCATCCTCATGCTTTCCAAGTTTAGTTCCAATCTCAATCAGAGTGGACATCGGTTTAGAGTCATGCATGTTGAAATTTTTCAGAAACACTCTTGTGTACTTTTAATGGGAAATAAATTTTTAGTCTTTTATCTGAATCATATTGTCCATATACCCAAAATCATTAAACCTCAATATCCTTTTACAATTAAAATATATTAAAAAACATTCATCATTAATGAGGTTAGATAACGATTGAATTAATGATTCTAGAAGCCTCTTCTTCATTCTTCTCTTTTCTCCCCTATAAGGAAAATATTTCTCCACGTCTTTTTACTGGTGGATCCCATCATGAATGGATTTCAAGAAATTTCACTATAGAGAATGCACCTGAATGGTTATTCATCTTGTGACTATCCAAATTGGATAACGTCCAGAACATTACCAAGGATTATATACTTGAACACTTATTCTTCAGGATTACATATATAAGATCAAGACAAGATGGAACCTGACTTATCCTAGTTATCTAGAGTATATCAGTTAAAATTGATATAAAAATGATCCAACATAATGTTCTTTTACTTCAATACCATATTGAGGAATCATTCAAATATTGTAATTTACTTTTCTTAGATATTAATAATTGACAGACGTATTTGCTTCTCGGGTTATCCCCCATAATAACTTTCTTCACCTTCAATTACCTGCATTATAAGAACATATAAAATACTCAAAATATTATAGGAATAAGGTGGATCCACATTACATCATCAATATGAACTGCATGATTGAAATTGTTTTCTCAACCATGATCATCCATTTACCCAAGCCTTCAAGCTTCACATCTTAACATATGTTCTAATTTGTGTTGATGTGGGATGGATCAACTCACATTCTATTCTACTTTTTCTAGAAAATTCTACTTCTTAACAGCCATCATGAATAATACATTCATACACATCATAAAAAATTCTTTTTTCCCTAGTATTAAGGTTAAACCACATTTTTCAATGTGACTAGATTTCATGCATCGCTCTCAAATAACCTTTTTACCATGAGATATTCATTTTGTTAGCAACTATTCATGACCATTTTCATCATCACGTGGGGCATATTATCTTCCTTTTTCACCATCATTAGTCAGTTCATTTTCATGTTTCCTCATTCTTTCCAAATATTCTATCCAAATAACCAAAATGTCATTGGGAACTATTGTAGTAGGTTTGGTTCATTCCCATGGGTTCATCTAAGTATAATCCCTCTTAGTAGTTCCTTTGGATGAAAAACCCTTCAACTACTTGGATTTAAAAGCAAGTTATTCACAACATCCATATATAAGATCTTCTTCGATGAATTTTTGTTCCCAATATTATTTTCCTTTCATCCCAGTGTAGTATCACCATACTTTTTTTCCATTGGTGGTATTATTTTCTAATAAACAATGAATGGAAGTTGAGATAAATGTGTACCTACCATGATACCACTACCATTTCATATATTAGAGATGATATAAAAAATTCCAAATATATTTGAAGTAAATATATTTTTATGGACATATGAATATTGTTTCTTCATCTCTTGAATAATTTCCCATGACATATGATTCCGTTGTGATTTTTCATTTTGAGGACTATACAAAAAATTTAATGCACAATGCCAAAATCTATTGAATGAAAAACATTGACCCACAAAATCAGGATTTATTTTTATCTCTTTTATAAGGTTGATGCCTCTTATTCATTAATTTTTGAGATCTCTATGGGAAATGAGATTCCGTATTCTTTTTACTATACACCCAATTCATGGTGGTAGGTTTATTATCGAATTTTTCATCAATACATGTCCTGTATTTTTCTTATAGGCTACATACTTCATGAAAAACAAATTTATTGACATTAGCTCAAGTTGTTTGGGATGGTACATATTTCTCCTCTACTTATTGAGGTAGATCATAAAAATAATTAATGATCTTTTTATCACATGATGGGGATCGTTAATCATTAGAATCCCCCAGTGTGAATTGGGTAGAAATTGAAATTGTTTCTTGAGATAGATCATTAATGGATATCATGATCTTATTATCACATGTTGGAGGACTTTCAATATTATAATCCTATAATGAGAATTATGTAGAAAAAAATATAGTTTATTTCTCTCGTGAAGTCTCTATATAAAAATTCTAATTAGGGGCCAATTGATCTTCCAAATCTATACATTTACGATTGAGAATGATTTTATAATCACCAATCTTAAGAATATTTGCATCACAGTTCATCTTAATTATAACAATTTCTTCATCATGAAGCATCAATTTATTTTGAGTCAAAGAGTTATCTTCCTTAATCTTCATGGATATTCCATTCTACTATAGAACCCTAACATCAGTGTTTTTTTTCAATTTCTCTTCAATGACATTGATATTTTTTTCAAGAGCCCATTTTACCTCCTCTTTCTCTTCAAATTCTTCAATTTTTTTGAGGAACTTATTTCATGTTCCCTCTTTATTGCTTCAAAGGTTCCAACCTTTTTGGAGATCTTATAACTTTCTAAAACTTTTCATTCTAATACTTCCTCTGTAGAATCTACTTCTTTTCTCAACTTGTTGTTTTACTCCTGTATACATTGAAATATTCGAAACACAATGACAACTATTTCTTCGGGAATATCATGTATATAATTTATAAATCATTTAATTGTAAATTCATTCGAGACTGGAGATGGATCAACCTCCTCACATTTGCTGGGAACATTATTATGTGGATAATATACAGAGTTTCTTACACATACCTCTTAATCACTTGAAAATATTGATTTACATGAGGGGGAATGGTTATCTTCTCTATGGGGGAAACTGACCCTTATTTATCATTAATTTCCAATACTGATAAATCATCAATTTATGAAAGTCATGGATAACTAGGTAAAAGGGACTTCTTTGACTATCTTTTCCCTTTCTTATTTTTCTTTGTCAGGGTCTAGTTAGACAGAGACATTCTTATTATAGATAACTGAATATTCATCAATAATGCACTTCATTTTTCATTCAATAGTGAATATCATATCTTTAACAGAGAATATTTTTACTGTAGAGTATCCAATATATGTAAACCATATTATCTGATAACAATTGTAGGACCACGAAACACCCTGAGAGGGGAGGGGGGAATTAGGGTGTCAAATGTTTCTTTTAAAGTGATGTATCTTCTTCCATCATTGGTTGGAACTTGGTAAACCCATATGATGGATATGAAAAACAATTAAACAATCCCATTAAAAGAGACCATACAAAACTTTTACAGGGTTCACCGCTATGGGTTGTATCCATGCAACTCAAGGTGATAGTGTGTTCATCATACCAAAATCCACTAATCTTAACATGCTATAGAATAAAAAAATTTGATCTTAGTCACTCTATTACAAGATCAATTCCTTTTTAAGATTTCAAGAATAACATACTATATCTCTCTAATCTCCTTCATTGACACCCCTATCTCACTACCTTAGAAGAAATTGTACTCAGTTTATCAATATGAATGTAGCTTCAAGAGTTTAGCACTGAATCATATATCCTTAACTATAAATGGATGCTCTGTTGAAGTCATGATTTCATCCACCGATATATATCACTTTTACATACACTAGTATGTTATTAATATTATTTTTACAGAATAATATGGTCACTTTGTAGCTTTATTGAGAATTCCATGTTCCACCAAACCTCCTTCACATAATGAGTAGCGGGTATGGTTTACAGATCACCTCTCCATCAGCCACCTCTTTGTTATACCTCGAAACAATTCCTCTATATACTACCTTCATAAATAGCCTTTTGGTTCTATTATTGGATGATCCTTCTCTACATACCAAAATTTCTCAAGGTACCTCCCTGGTTTCTCCACCATAGACTTCCTTACTCAGTGGACCATGTTCTACCTCCATGTACATACTATCCTCTATAGTGATCCTCTGTCTTGGAAAACTTTCCCTCTCTACAAGAATCATTGATATAGACACTTCACTCATTTCTCCACCACGTACTTCGAGAGCTTCCTCTACAAACCACACTCTCTTCCATATAATTTTTTCCCCTCCGTGGACCACCTCTTTCTATGTGGAGTTTTCTTCTCATGAAGAGATCTAGACTTCTCTAAATTCCTCTTTGAATTCATAATCATAGTCTATTTCCATAACAAAGGGGATTACTAAAACTTTTATATGAAAAATGGACCAAAAATCCATTATTATATGTTTTACCAAATCATTAAATCATCACATCCTCCACCGCATACTATTACTACCCTGTGAACCGCAGCTATCCCCTAAATATTCATCCTTCTGCATACCACATGCCTCCATCCACATTCCTATATCGTGAACCAATTTCAGTTCCATGATCCTCTCCACACACTATTCCCAATATTTTGTATGCAGTCCCCCAATAGTTTTAGTACATGGTATGTAGTCCATGTCTCATGCTACATAGTTCCCTTCCTTTTCCAATTTTCATTACCATTCTTCATGACGTTCACTCCAATTAACAAATTCCCTATTTTGAGGCTAGAAAATTTTTCAAACACTAGTAATATGACCCACCATAAACACTACATTCATCATCAACCATATGACCATATTCCTTGAAAAATCCCTAGTCATCCATGTGGAGATTAACAATAATAAAAAACTATACTCCATTATTATCCCTGAACAACATTGGCTCCAAAATTTCCAATGGTAAAAAAACTCATATGTTTATTCCCCTAACAACAACCACCCTATAGTCGACATGGTATGACTTTTGTTTCATGTGTAATATTTAATACATGGAATATTTCCTATAACAGTGGATGACATTTCAAATGCCGAACATACCCAATGTCTAGAGGTTCCTATATATACCTAATGTTAATATATCATCTAACTGATGGTTGTTTTGTTTTCATGACTGAAGCAACATAATTAAATATTATCATCCTCTATCTTTTTTTGGTAAAGAGTTTCATGAACGTAAATTAAATATTTTTGGGAGACATGTACTATGAGACTTGATCCAAGGAAGAATCCATGGATGGAGAAACTCACATGACATCATCCCATTTTTATCAATGACCCAACATGACCACCTATGGGGGTGATGGTCTCCTGCATTTTTAAAGAGGGAATCTTTGGAAAGAAGAGTGTTTTATCATCTCAACACATGAACCTAGAATAAATCATCAAAATAGTTAACTAACCTAAATATGAAAAAATTACGGGTTTAAGTTTATTTTTAAGATGATTAAATAAATATTTAGTGAAAGGAAAATAAAATTAAAATATATAATTTGTATAAAGGGTTTCCTCAAATAGGTATGAATTGATTGTTGTTATATTTTTTCACATGTTGTCAAGAATTACTCCATCCAGTTTTTTATCATTTTCTACTTGACATGAATTTCTTGTTAACCAATTACATGTTAAAACATCCTACTTTCTTTGTAAGTTGTATGAAATGAACTATATGGAACTAAATGAAGGATTTGAAAAATATTTGAAAATGAATCAAGTATTATTTTTATGAAAATATATGTATGGACTTAAGAAATCATCTACATAGTGTTATATATATTTTTATTCTTTTTTTGCATAAAATGATATTATTAGAATTTATTATATTTCGTGTATTCTGTTTTAATTCCCCATAAAATGGTTTTTTATTTAATCATATATGTTGATGATATTATTGTACTTTTAAAAGGAATCAGGTGGATAAATCAAATGAAAATCAAATTTCACAATTCTATTGAAATGAAATATTTATGGAAAAATAATAAACTTATTGGAATGAAAATTGCAATGGATAAAAATTTCAGGGTGTTATATTTGTCCAAATATTATTATGTCCATAAGGTGTTAAAAGTATATTTTTTTGGATAATTTGAAACTTGTTAGTGCATCCTTAGGTTATTAAATAAATTTATCCAAGTGCCAATATCCCAATAGTGATTCAAAAATTGATTTTGTGTTTAAAATCCCTTATTAGGGCATAATTGGTAGCCTCAAGTATTCCATGATATGCTCTCAGTCCAATATAGCATTTTATGTTTATACCATTAGTGTGTTTATGAAAATTATTCAAAATACCTACTATAATGTATCAAATTAGTTACTCACATATGTCTCTATATATATTATATTTTATGTATTTGTTTTGGAACAAATGATTATTATGATGAAGATGTTATTCGTGTTGTTGATTCTAACTATGGTGAAAATATAGACACTTTAAAATCTACTACTAGTAATGTATTATTGAATTCCAGTGTTCCTATTTATTGTAAATATAATATGGATTCCATGTATTCCATTTACACCACTTATGATGAATAAATAAAAATAACTAGAGAAATAAAAGAACATTTTTTTCTAAAATTCATAGCAAAGGAAATAACATTATCTTTTGGAAATATAGAAGGCTTTTATAACAGTCATTATACATTGTGAATTTCTAAAAATCATGATTTCCATGGAATATCATAATGAAATGACATAGGATTTCATTTTTTATGGATTTCAATGAAAATGGGATAGTATATGTCACTATGATACATACTTCATATAATCCAGATGATAGTTTGACTAAGCATACTCAGTTGTCTATGTTTAAGAATTATTTAAGATATATTAATAAAGTATAATTTAAATGACCTAGTTTACATTAACACCATATTTTTTAATTATTTCCTTAATAAGGTGGAGTTTTATGAAAATTTATATTCATGTTATTTATATTTTTATTTTTAATATTATTGAGGTTCAGTCGCTCTTTTATTAAATAAAATATTAAAATTCCAATTTAAAAAATTTTTGAGATGGAAAATAAAACATGTGCCTTATAACTAGATGAACATAGGCCTAATAAGTTCAATGATGGAAGTATTACATGGTAAAAATAATATTTTTACCCATTGGTCTTAAAAATGCTACTCGTGAAGGGGATGAACCAATGGAATAAGAGGAATAATGCTTCATGTGATGCTGCAGTCAAATATCTCAACACTATAACATAGATACCACACATGTGATTTTAGTAAATGATGTTGTGTCACCCACACCCCCACCAAGTGTTGCACTCTGCATGGAAAAACTACTTTCCATGGCACCTCTACATCCCAAAATTGAAGTATGGGGGTCTCTCTTTGAAGCTTCAAACCTGATAATTTGTCTATAGACCTCAATGATTAGTAAAACTAATACACTAAAAAATATGACTAAAACACTATAAAGAGATCCATGTAGAGGGGTTCCCATTTATCCGCAATTTGGATAATGACATATAGCTGAATGATGGGTGTCAGTATACACATACCTCATCCAAGGTCTCCAACCCAAGGAAACTCATATTAACTGTGCAGAATCCCCTTCCATAAGCATGTTTCATCATGATTGATGAAATTATAATAGAAGTCCCACAGTCAAAATTCATTTAAGGCCTAGTATTTATATGAAGGCCCAGATAACCAAATAATAAAAAATTGTGGCATAGAGGCCTACGGTTTTTTAAAACCCTAATCTTACCAAAACCCTAGAACAATACACAATCACCACTTTCCATCCTAAAAAACTCTTCGAGAACATCATCATTGCCTAAGTCCATTCCTCTCTACCCTTATATCTAAACCCACATCCACAGACACTACAAATTCTTCCACAACCTACCCTAACACCCTTATAACCAAATAATAACAAATTCAATGCTCGATGAAGCATTGTCATTATTTCCTAAAGCCACTAAGAC
Organism: Viscum album; assembly: GCA_963277665.1. Taxonomy (NCBI): domain Eukaryota; kingdom Viridiplantae; phylum Streptophyta; class Magnoliopsida; order Santalales; family Viscaceae; genus Viscum; species Viscum album. The sequence continues at coordinate 826,052,063 of OY728123.1, forward strand.
TACCACCAAACCTATATCATTCTAGTTATAAATTCATTCTTCTATTTGAACATTAATTCATTAAATCTATGTAAGATAACATTTTTCAAGGTTTATATTTCTTTAATAGTTTTTTAAATCATTTAAACATTTTTTTTATTATTTCGTGTAACCTTTGTTTCTTCAAGATGGATAAAGTGGGGAGTTGTGCTTATTTTATCAGTTATAGAGTATTCTATATCATGGATATCAGGATTGAACTATATGACTAGTGACTAGAATTTGGAGATCCAAGTTGTGGTCTAGGATCCTGGAATGTTGAAAATATGAGCTACTGCCAATTTTAGTATATTTGTGGCATTGAAGGAGGTTGTGAAGTAGGCCATTAGGCTCCATGTTCTGGGGATGGTGGTCATGACATTAGTGAATCATGGAGGAAATTTGATGGTTGAACCAAATTGGACACCCCTAGACCATGATTTCTTTGGTTACACTATATTAAATCTTCAATTTTATGCAATATATGGCATAGAAAACATCATGAATATCAAATTTTCCATGATTGAGGAAGGATACAGTGTGGTTCCATAGTCTATTCGATATTACACACTATGTCTGATGGTTCTACAAAATATTCCTATAGGATATGATGTGGTCCTACTTTTAATTAAATAAATTTAATTACCCTAAACAACCTCCTAAATCATTGGGGTCCAATATTTTCATCTCAACCCCTAGGTTCCCAGAGAGATTGACAAATACTATTTGACCATTTATTCATTTTATTCAATCCCCTTTCAGTAGGGTTAAATCCATTTTGACCTAATACATCAAACGGTGGTGTTCCAATTAATATATATTAAAGAGAAATCATAAGGAACCAAATTATATATTTGACATTAGGATTTGTATGCATTTTCTTCTTATCTGTTTTTAAGGTGAGAGTTCTAGAACGTATAACTAATAATCTATTTAATTACCATAGTAGGTTCAGTTTTCATGATCATTCCAACATATTGTATGTGAAATATAAATAACTGGATTATCCTCTATTTTATGTGGTATATAGATATAGACCTCCCATTGTATCTTTTTGGGTTCTTTGGTGTTTATATTGAGATAGGAAATGAACCAATAGTCATGTTATACTTTGACCATGCTATAGACTTAGTCTGATTAAAAACTACACCCCATAATGTTTTTGAATTTTTTGATTATTTTATTAATATTATGAATTGGAATAACTAATGAAATTGGTGTGATTTCATGAAATGTTATCACATGAAATAAAAATTGGTTAATTATCATTCTATTTGACTGAAGGGTTTAACTGATAAATAGAATCATATTTGATGTATTTTTGGTGATAATTATTATCCCAACCTTATGTAGTGTAAATGAGTGGAAAATTGTTTTTTTATAAATTAACAACTATGGATTCTGATGACATGTGTTATGATTTTACATAGTTATGTTATAGTTATTCTAGGAATTATCCCTGTTATGGTGTAATGCTTATAGGTCATAAGAAGGTTATTCCATAACTATTTTATGGATTTTCCTGATTATGGTTTAATGATTATAGGGCTTGGAAGAGTCATACTATAATTCTTATAAGGTTCTTCCCATTTCATATCTGATTATTTTTGGGATATACTCTAGGAGGGTCATGTCAATTATTGGAATTGTAGTGTAATGTTCTCAGATATTTAGGACTTGGGGATAAAGTAGGTTGGGTATGACCTCAGGTGTCATCATAAATCTTTAGGGTTAGTGTATGTATTTCATGTCATTTATTAATTTATTAAATTAATACTCTTTTATCGCATTAATTCATGAACTATATATCATATAATGAAAAAAAAATTCAAAAATATTTTTCAACCTACGAAATTTTCTCACTCCCTATGAAAGATTCCATTTAATACCCATACATGTTTAATTGATTCATGATTAGATAATGCAAAGGGACCATGTTTTCTATTTTTCATGTTGGATAGGTTAGAGTGTGGAGATGGGATTGACAAGGGGTTTAAGATTGGGGTCTCTGGTAACTTTTTTAGATTATTGTAGTATTTTATTCATTTGAAATTCAACATATCATTTAGTTACATTTCATAATAACATTAAGTGATTAGATTTTCATATTATTATTTGATTTTTCCCTTATTCTATAATGGATTCTCACATTATTAATTAGAATATTTCCATTATGTATGCTACTCTGTTACAATTTTCCATTATGGTTGATACTATTTACCTAAGGTTATAGTCCTAAACTATGTTTCATACACCCTCTATACTAGTTGAAATCCTATAGAATATGTGGAGGCACAAATGAGGACATGTGGACAACCATTCTCAGTCACTTGTGGGATCACTGGGCATGGGAAGTTATAAAGTGGCATTAGAGGTAGGTTCAGGTTCTCTTTTATATTGATTTATTATTTGGGAATGGTATAAATGATACTTTTATGTGGAAGGAATTGGTATTGGGATTTGTCGTGGGAGTTTCAATAACATGTATTAGGGAAAATTTGAGATCCCAAGGATAAATTGATGTTCATATTGTTTAATTGTAACAATTTTCATTTTATTTCAACAAGAAGGATTCCATTATTGTGTGATTTTATTGATTATTTTTATTTTTTCATATCAAATTATGGAATGAGATGTGTACACACACATAATAATAGGAACATAGGGATATATGATGACATTAATTGTTCATGCTAGGGAATTATTTATGGCATGTGACATATCATCCCATATGAACTATGAAATAAAATCCGTTAATAAACCTAATCTAAAAGATGAATGTAACTATTTTATTATTCCAAATAAAATGTTATGTAAAGTGTAGAGGAACCTTTAGCAAGTGGTTCTCTATTATTATGACCTCATGAGGATTATATTTTTGAGTTCTTATGTCCTAAGGAGTGTGATGGATTTTACTGAGAAAATTATGACATGCCATCTTCTATTTGAGTATCAAGAGAGTGGTAATCAGAATAAGTCTACACAACTAAGCTAGAACTAATTATATTTTAGATGAATATAGGGGAATAAAATCATCATGATGGCTTTGTAATGTTCATGTTGGTCATGGATAGGGTATAATTCGCACCACACCTATGATGTTGGAGTTAATGAGAATGTTCATGCTACAAAATCTACCTTTGTTCACATGGGTGGGAGGTCCCTTGGAAGACGAGTTCTAGAATGAGTCCATGAATATAATATTCATGAACCTATATATAACCACTTATAGAAGAGTGGAGCTTATTTCATAAATTATTTAAGGACCATCCAAGTATTGGATTGAAATCCTAGAGCAGGCTAGTTAGCAAGAGGAGTTTTCTAGGATGGATATAAAATTTAAATTTTTTAGGCTCTTCAATCCCATGACTTTGTGGAATGAGAAGACTCATAACTTCATGCACTTTACACAAGAAATAATGTTAGTGATCGAATATGATGGAAATATCATAGACATGAAACAATTTCCTCCTTCTTTGGAAGCAGATGAGGTCACCATGATGAGGAGTTTTTTGGATATTAATTTTCTATGACATTAGGTCATTGGTGAATCTCTTTCACATTAGCATCTTTTTTAACAAGATTAATCAAGATCTCATTATGGATGGGTACCTAAAAGAGGCACTGAGTGGTGGACATGATGTTTGAAGAAGGAAATCTAGGATCCCTTTTTATAGAAATAGGAAGTGTTATTAATATTGTTACTGTAAGGAAATTAGTGGTAAAATAAGCTAGGGGAGTGGGAAAAAATCTTATAATCATGTTCTATTTCAGTGATTTCAGTGTGGAAGGGATTTCCACAGGCACCATTAATGTAATTAACACATTATAGAGTTTTGTTCTTGTGGTAGGTCTGGTCATCATAAGAAGTTTTATAGAGGAAAATAGTAGTAATGAAGTGGGGGGATTTAGGTAAAAAACTAAGTCATGGAGTGACTCAGATAACCCGTATCCCAATAAATATTTATCTACAGTCACGCTGGACATTTAGGCTGTGGTAGAAGATGTAGTACCCTAGTGAAGGAGAAACAATACCAGCCATAAGGAATTACCTGGATGAGTCGTATAGGAGCCTAGGGTAGAAGGTAGATTTAGATGCACACTATGAAATATAATCCACCTGGCTTGGATGAATGACCTTCTATTTTTATATGTGTTCTTATTGTATCATCTACCCATTATTTTTTTTATAGAGGAGCATTTCATTCCTTTTTATGTGATCAAATTACCAATGGTTTGTTTTTTATTTTGGTGTGCTTATATGAAATTATGGGCATTAACATTACATTGGGAGTATGGTTAATGTATATCAAACAATGAAAGGAATTTTCTAAAGAAATTTGTTGCTACCATTTTATTTAGGATCATTTTGTTCTAAAAATTCCAGCCATAGATTCGATTCATTATATGGATTGGATAGTTCTATAATTGGATCATATCTACTATTATCATTTGTATATTTAGTTTTATATCTATTGAAGTGGATATATATTTTCATAAGGGTGAGTGGGATCTTCAGGCATGTAGTATAATAATACTTCAGTCCAGATTGAATTTTATGATGGCTCAGATAGTAGGTCATTTTCACGATGATGGTAGAGTACATCATGATACTTTTCTCATGTTGTGAACTAGTTTCAAGGAATTTTTTGGGAATATTTCTTCATCTTACCACTAAATAGGGAGATTCAGTTCTAATCAAGTAGGTTTCATGAGATGATCCAGTTTATATCCCTCCATACAGAATAAAACCAATAGATCTCCATGAGTTGAATATTTTGTTAGAAGTCCATGAATACTAGTTATTCAAACAACCTAGTACATATACATTTTGTTCTATTGTGGTTTTCTCTAAGAAGGTTTATGGGACTTTATGCTCATGTTTGTATTATCTAAGATTGAACCAAATTATGGTCAATAATTGGTATCCCCTCTTGCACATTTGTGATCTCTTACATTAGTTTAAATGTGATGGGGTCTTCTCCATGATCGACTTTATGTTAGGGAAACACGAGTTGAGGGTGATACTATCAACATACCACATACTAATTTTTTAAAATAGGTATGGCTAATATATGTTCGTGGAGATGTCATTAATTCTAAAGAATACACTAGTTGTATTCATGGTTTTGATGAACTATAACATTAATACATTCCTAGATCGATTTTTGGTAGTTTTTAAATGAAATATTAGAATACTATTATACTGTAGATAACTATACTCCACATCTTGACATAATATGGATTACATTGAGGGAGTATTAGTTTTATGCCAAGATATCAAAATGCTACTAATAGATTGATCAAATACACTTAATGGGAAATGACATCATAGATTATGGAGTTGAAGTGGACCCAAATAAGGTTTAATCCATTGTATATTGGGAACAACCTCATAATATATTCGAGATTCATAGTTTTCCTGGTTTAAGATGATATTATCTATATTTCATCCCTAAAATTTCCCATTTATCAGAAATAATGTTTGGGAAAACAATTAAATGGGAAATTTTTGTTGGAAAATATGTTTATTAGAAATCTATTTAGAAGATAAAGAGTAGGTTGACCTCAACACTATTCATCAGTTTACCTGTACTAAGTAAGGAATCTAGCATGACTTATGATTCTTTTGGAGTCAAACATAGAGTTGTTCTGATGTAGAAAGATCAATTTATTATATATGGATCCAGATAGCTATAACTACATTAGAGGAATTAATCTACTCATTTTTAGAATATAGTTGTTGTGGTACACACCTTAAGATTCTAGTGTCACAATCTGTTGGGTGAGAGGTGTGTGGTGTACATGGACCACAAGAACATTAGGTACAATTGTCTCAGTCATAACTAAACCTTAAAAGGAGCAGTGGATCATGTATATATATTATTTAAATCTAGAAGTGATAAAAACAATTGGGGAAGGGATACATAATTATTGATTCCTTGAGTTGGAAGATGCGTACAGAGGAAGTTTGGGAGTTTTATGATGAGTGGTACATGATCACACTAATTGTAGAAATGTATTTAAATGATCAGGATTACCAATGGTGATTAGATCAGTCTTGAATTTCATTTATACCCTTGTTTTGTGACAAGATTCAGATATATATGGTATCTTATCTTGAGGAATTAGATCTGATTGATATTTTATTTAAAGGGGAACCACCACAAGGGTTATCCCTCGGTAGTAGTGATGTTTTTATTTTCCATAGACATGTATGGGTTCCATTGGGATTTTATATGGATATGATAAGTGAATTTAATTCTTCTAGATGGGAAGTAAATCATGTACTAAAAAATATGTATCATGATCTCTATAGAAGATACTGGTGTCTAGAGATGGAAAATGAGATATTGGGCTTCATGGAGATATGTTTCACCTATCAAAAGATGAAGACCGAGAATCAAAGGCCAAGTGGTTTGTTGTGGTCTCTACCCATTTTAAAATACAAGTGGGATAATTTCATGATTTATTTAATTATAGGATTACCGAGAACACCCCACAAGAATTTTTTTTATGGGTAATCATAGAATGATTGATGAAGGTAAATCACATCATTACAATTAAGGATACCTTCAACACTGATTATTTGGGTATTCACTTTATGTGTGTTCTTATTTGAATGGACAATGTATTGATGAGAATAATTTCTGACTGAGATATTGGCTTCACATATCAATTCTGGTAGGGTATTCAAAATGATCTAGGATCATAGGTCCTTTTTCATACCACCAACATTCTTGATACTAATGGTCAAACTGGGTGAATGATTCATCCTTTTCATGATATGTTTGAGGCATGTGTTCTAGAATTTATTGCTTCATGTTAGTATAATTTAAAACTCATGGTGTTCTCATATAAAAAGTGATTCCAATCAGCAATCCAAATGTTTATTTTTTAGGATTTTTAGTGAAGTTCATTCTATTCACCTTTTTTCTGGATAGAGGAATGTGAGTCAGCACTTTCTGGACTAAACATTTGGTAAGATACCTCTATAATGGTTGAGGTAGTCTGGAAGTGGTTAGTGACCATTTAGAGTTAGAAAAGTCATATTCTAACCATAAAATATGAAATTTCGATTTTGAGGTTAGTAATGATGTTTTTCGTTGGGTGTTTCCTAGTCTAAGTTAATGTCATATTTGTAAATAGGTAAATCATGTGACAATGTTTTTCATTCCATTAAAGATAGTGGAATGGGACAGTCAAGTGTCATACCATATATCCTTTACACAATAATATAGTTACATGAACAATGTTTTTCAAATTTCAAAAATTACAAGATATCATCCAATCTATTCTCACATTATATAAATTGATGATATTGAGCTTGAAATTAGTGTGTTATTTGAGGAGCATAAAATTGAAATGTTGGACTATAGTGAGATTCATTATTTGGAAAAATATGATACCTCTATTTTTTTGAGTGATAGAATCAGTGCGATAAAGAGGATATATGGGAGAGGGATTCTTATATATGGACACAGTGGAAAAATTGTTTATGAGTACCCCATAGTGATACTAGAAAGAGATAAAAGATGTGTTGTTATATTATTGGGAGGTTGTAAGATCCCATAATTTTATAGGCATTCTCTTCTTTAATGTTTTTTAAATACATTTTGAAATGGTTTTTTCTCTTGTCTAGTCAAATCATGATTATTGTAGGATGGTGAAATAGGGTAGTTGTGCATATATTATCAGTTTCAGAGGATTACTCACTATGGATATCCTAATTTCATCAAAAGGTAAGGGGGTGTGGCATGATGATCTTGGGTGTGACCTAGGGTCGTGGGAGGAGTGAAATCCATGCTACTACAAATTTTTAAATATCTATAGTAAAGATGAGAGTTTTGGCATAGCTCATTGGGCGTTGCACTATGGACAAGGTGGTTGTGGTGTAAGGGCCTGATGGATGAAATTGGTAATTTTTACTAATTTATAAACCCTATAGTGTGGTGAATTTGGAGATTCCATAAAATATCTCTTGGATTGTATGATATATTGTTTAGAAACCTCTAAGGATCAATGATGTTCAATGACAAATGGAGGTTGTACTTGTAGATCCTTTGTATATCCTATAGAGTACTATATTCTAAGCGATTATGTGTATGGAAATTTTTTTTCTCAATGGTATTTTTTTAAAAACTATTTATAAATACAGTGAAGACCCTCTTAAATCATTAGGATACAATATTTTACTCTTGGAACCTAAGCACCCCCATTAATATTTTTTAATGATTTAGGATGTAATTTCTATTGGTTTCAACCCATTCCCTCTAGTGATCAATATGTGGTGACACAATAAACCCAAAATTAGTGTTCTGGGACTATATATTACTGGGGATAGAGATTGAAAAAAATACTTCCATAGATGTTTTTATTTTCTCACATTTTTTTCTCTATTTTTGAGGATAGTTATCTAAAAATTATACCAAATTTTCTATTCAAAGACCTTAGTATGTTTAATATGTGTGATTGAAACATCACACTATTAATATGAAATAAATAATTTGATTTGTCAATGTTTTATGAGTCAAAAATGTATAGAAATCCCATTAGATCTGTTCAGGTCCTGTGGTGTTGAGACCAAGGAATGCAGACACCCAATGCATGTTCTAGCCGTTTACTATGCTTGAGACCTATTTAAAATAAAAAAATACATCCATGATGTTTTTTAATTACTTGATTATTTTATTAGTATTTTGAATTGAGATAACATGTAAAATTGGTGTGATATATTGATATGGGATCACAGAGAGTAAAATTTATATAACTGACATGTTAATGACATTTTAGGTTTAAAAAACAAATGGAACATGATTTTATGTAATTATGATGATAATTAGGATACTAATATTATGGTTTTTAAATGGTTATATAAATTTTTATTTGATAAACTGATCAATATGGCTTGTGATGAAATGTGTTATGATTTGTATATAGTTATGAAGTATTGATTATAGATATTTTCATCATTATGTGTTCTTCTTATAATTCTTAGACCAATAATATTTTAATTATTATATGGATTATCCCATTGAATATGTAATTCTAATAGGACCTGTCCTGGTCATGTTTTGATGCGTATAGGGATCTTCCATCTTCTATTGTGATTATTTGTGGGATATTCCATGGGTGGTTCAAGGAAATTGTTGGCATGGTTCTATGATATGCTTATAGATATTTGAATTAGATTTAAAGAAGGTTTGGGCTGGACTAAGTTGTTAACCCAAATCTTGAGGATTAGTGTATTTATTTCAACTATAATATAAACTGATTAAATAATTATGTTTTCATCACTTTATTGCATGTGTTATATATATCCGTCTAGTATTTTTTAAACATATTGGTTTCAACCTATTGATTTATAATCAAACCATGGATGGGGAACCATTTGATGCCTAGATAGAGTTCATAGAAGTTGGTTTGGACAAGGTTATAAGACCTTATTATTTATTATGATTGTGGGATATGTTGGATATTTGAAATGGGACCAGAATGGGGTTGGAGTTGGGGTTAGTTGGATCCTTTTTTATGGTATTATATTTTTTATTTACTTTACTATCGAAATGTAATTTAGTTTCATTTCAAAATAACATTATATGACTCAATTATTATATGTTTCTTTTGATTTTTCAAATATTTATTATTGATTCTCACTGAACTATTTTTATTGCATCAACTATCTTCACTAGTTTGTTTCTATTTTCCTATTTTGTTTGTACTCCGTACATTAGGTTATAGTCTCCAAACTATGTCACTTACACCCTTACTACAAGTAAGATGCCTATGGATTATGAGGAGGCATGTCTTATGTTTTGTGGATGTTAGGTCCACTATGTAAGATACCCTAAGAGGGGGGGGGGTAAATCAGGGTATGACAGATTAAAAAAACTGCCCCTATTTATCTTGTCTCACTATTAAGAAAGTCTCTTTTATCTCTCTTCCCTGTATCAAAGTATAAACAAAAACTAAAGCATGCACAGGACACCGTGATTTTTACTTGGTTCACCCTCACTGGGCTACGTCCAAGAAGCATACACATGCGACGTGCCGATGTACCAAATCCTCTAAAAGTGCACTGTTGTTTACAAGGTTCAGTATAGATCACTTCTATTCCTAGGATCACATACTTTACAATTTTTAGGGTCATCTCACTGCTTTCCCAAGGGTCACTCACTGTTTCACTTTCACTGGCTCACTATCGGTAGAAAGGATTATCTTCTTCCTCTTCCTTTTCTCACTACTCTTGGAAGGGATCCACTCATAGTTTATAGACCTGTAGGTCTCTTCATATGAATGAATACATGAATCCTCAAATATTTATAGATACTCTATTAAAGTCCAAATTTCATCCACAGATGAATACTCCTTCTCCTATGAACACTAGTCAATTCCTTTGGAAATGCCTTCACAAAGCACACTACTTCGTGAGGCTCCCAATTTCGCAAAGCTAAAACAAGCCTTCACGAAGATCCTACCTTTTCGCGAATCACTCTCGTGATGTACTCTCACTAAGCACTCTAGAGAATCTCAAGTCATTGCAGATCAACTTCCCTCACGAAGCTCACTGAGTCAACGCGGAGCTCGCAACTTTCGCGAAGCTAGAATAGCCACCGCGAAGCTCCTCTTTCGTGAAGAACACTGGCTACACGAACTACCTTCACAAAACGAGAGCAAAATAGTTTCTCTAAAAACTCTATCTTCAATAATACTTCTCCTGAGGGGGTAGAGGCCTATTTATAGGCAATTTCACCGACCCTATAACCTTCCGTGTGAAGTCAACACCACGTCATCTCAAATCTCGAAGCTTCGAAGTTCCCACCGAAATTCTCTCAAAATCACGAAGCACCACAGAAATTTTCCGATCGTGGAGCTTGACATAATCGCAGATCATCACCATCAATCCCTTCATGCCTTGGCCGCAAAGCTCCCTCACAAAGCCCTTTACCACCATGATGCACTTCAACTCTTCCATTCACAAATCTTGATGTAATCACGAAGAATTACCACCATCATTTTTAGGTCCTTCGTGAAATCCAATCCATGAAGCATATCTTCATGAAATTCATGCCTTTTCTATATTTTGATGAGATATTCAAGGAAATCCACCTTGTACTGCTCTTTTTGTACTGCCTCCAGATCGTCCATTCCTTTGTGAACGTTCTTTGTCAACATGGATTGTCAAAAACTTCTCTGGAACTCAACAATTCTTCATGGGAACATGATTTCTCAACAAACACAATCAACCCAAAAATGATGCAATGTTACCTTGAGAGATTTTTTCTCTACAGTGGTCAACCATGCATGGTCATTTGTGGGAACATCGGGCTGAAGATGTTACATGCTAGTTGTCCCTATCACCCTTTAGTGTTGAGGTTAGGACACCATCATTTCAGGGGGTCACAAACATCACCGCCTATATGTTCTGGCACCACAATGATGCCCCTGCAACCATGAAAAAGACAATGGTCATCATCAAGGTCTAATAGAATAAAATACCGTGAGGGGAGAGCATTCATCCAAAACTAAAATTAGTGGTAATGTATATCAAGATCTCCACCAGATTAAACTGTAGGTGTGAGAAGGATAGATGGATGGGTAAAAAAACAAGGGTACCTTTGTCTCTATTGTGAATGATTTCCCAATGATACCCTAAAATATTGGTGAGTGAACCTCCACCAACCCAGGAATTTTATTATTTAAAATCTAATTTAATTAATTTTTATCCTTGAAAATTTACTTTATTTTTATAAAAATTTTAATTCAAATGTTTTTCTTACCCCTTATTTTATTCTCACAAAAGTAACCTACTATGTTATGGTAATACCCATCTTGCGTAAAAGTAGTTATCCTATTAAATAAGGGTATCAATTTCAACCTAGGTAACTCACACAAGGGTAATTATAGTGCATATGGGTATTTTTATAGCTTCTGTAAGGGTGCTCCTAGATGTTTATTTTTAATACATTAGTTGTTTAAGGAAAATACTATTATGTAAGGGATGTTTTCTCGAAGCATAAGGGGTCTATTTACATGTGAAAGGGATAATATATCCTTTGTAAAGGTAAGACCTCATTCGTAATGGTAATTAATTGACTATTTAAGTGTAATACTTAGCTAAAAAGGGTAGATAATGCTTGGATAAAAGTGACACAAGTTCATGTAATGGTGAGCCTTCTTTTTTTAAGGTAATTCCTGATCATAGGTATATGTACTACTTACTCATGTAAGGGTATTATTACTAAAACATGGTTCATCCCTAGATCATTTATATATACTTTATAGATTATGTAAGGGTACTTGGTTCACCGTATGGTTAACCTAGCTCACAAAAGTGTAATCCCTAGCTCGTTTATGTGTAATTTCACTGAAAGGAAAACATAACTAGAAAATTAAGCTAAAACCATGAGAAAAAATATGTCTATAGATGTATAAAATATGGTTATATGTAACATCCATAGTACATCTGTTCATAGCTAATATTTTCGCGATAATAGGGATAAAGATATTTCAATGGATATCACCCATTGAAATAGACTTATATCCATATTTATGACCAAGGAAATAGCCCTATGGAATGATTCTTCTAGGGTTGTAGCCATGTTTTTAAAACATGGACCCAACCCTTGAAACGATGTCTATAGCTCCCAATAAAATTTGAATATATGGATTTAAACCACAGACCTCCACTTTCAGAGAGAAATGGAATAAATAATTCTCTAATGACCTTTTTCACTATATATATATATTGTGGTTAAAGGTCTTCCCACATGAAAATATTTTCTTCATAGTTTCATGGGAAGCCTATGTCCATGGTTTTATTAATCCATGGGTATAAACTATACCTATTGGTACAATATTCTATGAGTCCTGGATATATCCTTGGATGAAAAACCTATAGCCTTGTTTTTTTAGAAAATAATAATTATAGGTATGGTACATAGCCAAGGATTTTACAAAAAATATGGATACGAGACTGTTTTCTATTAGTGATTTTTTTGTATGGTTAATATAATTTGTTATAATAACCAAATTTCCCCACACTTTTAGTCTATCTAGATTCCATGCAAACTAAATTCTCTTGATGACTCTCTATAGCATCATCTATCATATCATTTTTATTTGGGTAGTTTCATCTAAATTTATTTCAAATTTTGGTGTGTTTCAAGGGTTTTTCAGAACCCCACAAGAGAGAATGATTGATATCAAGAACTAGATCTCATTAAAAGTTCACAATGTCCACTAAAATAGATCATCCAAATAATCAGTGATCTTGGAATAGGGTGTCAGTTGGTAGTAATGAAGATTATATAGTTTCTTAATTGGATGACAATATATGAAGGTATTCATTTACATATTGATCTCTAGTCGATCTTCTTCAAGGTTATTTTATTTGAACATGTGTTTGTTAGTTGTTAATTAACCATTTAGTTTTTTATGTTATTTCATTGAGTTTTAATTTTTATCCTCATATTCTTAGGATTAGTTTTAGTTCATCCAGGAATATCCTATGTTAATTTTCTATATCTCTTTAATTTTTTAATCTCATTAAATTCTTATTGAGGTTTTATAAATTAATTATAATGTGTTTTGGTGGTGTTTTCATTATACGTGTGGGTCCATAGTGGACTGAAGCACGTTATATCCATGGGTTCTATAATTTAATACACCACATTCAAATTAATCCTCCATTTACATATATACTTATGTGTTAAAATAATATTCCATATTAAAACAAGATCATTGTACCTATACTAGTGGATCATGATTATTTCCATGGTACCACCATACTATCATATCACCTCACACTACCAATAAAAATAGGCATCTTGAGCTTTGGTTAATATTTAATGAAATTTCATGTTGAGAATCAGGAAATAAAATGTGTATGTGGTTTTGGTTTCTATAAATATTATTTATGATCTAGCTAAAATCCACCATTAAATCAAATCCCATTTAAAAACTGTACATATCTACCTCACTTCCTCCTTTACATGATAACTATATTAAAACTCAATCATATTAAATTATATAATTGAGATAAAAAATAAAAAATCACATAAAATATTTGAAATAAATATAAATTATTTATTCGGAAACATTCCGAATAGTATGTGAATCAAAATTATTTATATTTAATTATTATGGTGAGAAGACATAAAGAATAAATAGATTTTTCAAAAGTAAAAACACTACATCTGATCAAAATTACTATAGTAATAAGTAAAATAATACATCAGTGTTTTCAAAATTGATATTTTTTAACAAAAAAAATAATGTATTAAGGCATGTGACGTCATTACAAACTATATGAGCGAAAAGGTAGTATTGTACCATATTTTAAATTATAGTTAAAATTATTGTGAATGAAATTATGTTTTAATATGTTTGAGTTAGATTAATTGTTTCTCTTAAAAATTAATGTAATAAGGTGTGATCAGGATATAATGACTTTTTCTTGAACTGAAATGAAATAATTAATGGGATCCTGGATTTTGAGTTTACTTGTGGGTTCCTTCCAATAGAATCTAATTTACAGTTTCCTAGAATGAATAATTTGTATCTCAAATCAATTTATAAGGATCTTAGTGGATGGAGAATAAAATATAAGTAATTTAATAATGTTGGAACCTCTATAAATATGATTTATTAATTAAAATGTTAATATTATAATTTTATTAAGGATAGTGTATTTTGCATTCAATCAATTTTTAGGATTGAAAGTATCCTAATATAATTTCTTAAAATGGTTGAGGCTGGCATGAACTGACCTCATCTAGGGAAATGAAGATATTATGTTGGAAATATCATGGGATTTCTGATGCCTGAATAGTTTTCTCACTCTATATTTGGGGATTAAATAATTTCCCTAAAATGGGTTTTCTGGCGGAAAAAATGTTGTATGATGATGACTCTTAGGTTGTTGGTTTAATATTTGGATTCCAAAATAACTTCACGATTATACAAAATGGTAATCCTCTGGTCTTTTTCCTATTATGGAATTTCAATTTGTATATTTAAATCATCAATTACTCTTATAATCATACTAATTCCAATGATTTAATGAAAAGGATTCCACTAAACTAGACAAACTGAGAAATCAAGGTCATGCGACCACATAATGAACATAGTATGGTTACTATGGGATCCCTTTTCATTTGAGATTTTTTCAATTAAATTATATTGGATCGTGAAATTTTAGTGGTAAATCATGAAACTATTCTATTATGGCGTCATTTTGAAACATTCTTACATTGATAGAGTATCATGATGTTGGTATTATTTGGAAGTTGTTTATAGCATTTAGGGGGGGATCATCAGCTAGAAATATTTTTGAATTCTTGGATAGATTCATGAAACAAGAGGATTGTAAATATTGTTTTCAAACCATTTTGATTTATTACTTTCCACTACATCCATCAGATCACTAACCCATTATTCCTCCATGCATCTTATAGGGGTGGGGGGTAGGCCATTTGTTTTGAATCATCATGGATATATGACCGAGTATACGAGGAAATGTTTATGTATTATTGGTCTATGAAGAACAAGGATATAACTTCAAAAAATGTTTCTTCTATTCTCCATATAAAGAGATCCTTAAGGATCATTGATTTTGATAGGAGAATCAACTCTGCAAAAAAGAACTGAGAATATGATATTATCTTCCCTATAATGACACTGTTCTTTTTAGTATTACTCTTTAATGAAACCCTTAGGTAGAGGGATGGTTACTATTTTTTAACGGTGTTATAAGCCCATATAAATGTTGGTGATTAAAATGACAACATTGTCTCGAAAATAACATCTTTAAGGACAAGGGAAAATCATATTTCATAACAAGAGAACCCTTTTGGAGGGATTTTATCTGATGGGAAGGATATATATACATAACATTTTTATGAGTTAGTTTTTAAATCATTATAAATAAAAATTTATTCATTTACCTTCCATATTGGTTAATTTCGTTCATAAGGAGGTCACATATGATATATATCATCAATGATAAATGGATTTTTTGGATTAATATGTATTTTAATCTCTTTAAAAATCATTCTTCCATGGATCCCACACCATTTGTTTTTCATGCCCTGTTTTTTAAAAATTAATGGAATATTGTTGGTATGAATGTAACACGTCTTATAAATTATTTTTTTCGGATTTCCATGTTTATTTTAATTCATTTAATAGAACTATGATCAATCTAATAACTAAAACTTATAACCCTTTGAAATTCATTGAATTCTGAACAATTCATATGTGCAAAAAAATTATAATTTTTTCCAAAATCATAGCAATTTTATTGAGGGGATTCATTTCTCCTATTTTAACTAAAAAGTTATTTTATTCTTGAGATATAATTAATGGATAATAAAATTATTTTGTATAATTCTTTTCATTATACAATTAAATTTACCTCTTATAATATATGTGTTATGGGGATAAAACGTTATATGTTCAAGCCATATGATTGTTTGAAATTCCCCTTCCTTAAGAAGAAACTTCTAAGAATGGATTTAGGGTATAAGTGGTGATATTATTGATATAGTAATTAACAATTCTAGAAATATCCTTTATCAGTTTTAAAGAATCTCCAATATCATAAGTTCCTTTGAAAGTTACATGATTTAATTTTTGTTAAAAATACCATTTGTAAAATTTTCCTTCTATAAAACTAAAAAAACAATGATAAAGGGGATCCTTTATCGGTGCATTTTTATCACCAATAAAAGAGATACCTTATCAACATGTTTCCTATTATAATAAATGGAAATTTTATCAATGTTATCACAATAATTGATAAAATCCCAACTACAATAGTGTGCTAATGAAATTGTTGCACAATTTAGAATAAAATTGAAAATTTAATTTCTAGTTAATTTAAATCAAAATAAAACATAAAAACCCCCATATGATGATTATAAAATTTAAAAAAATTGTATATATATTTATATTGGTACAAAATATTAATCATAAACATCAAAAAAATCAAAAAAAAAAGTGTTTCCTTGCCTTTAGGCCTCAAACTCATCCCAAAAGGTCTTCATCATGGTATTACTTCCTAATAAATCAACTCCATATTAGACAAAAGATTGTACCTATATAAGAAAAATTAATATATTAGAAATACTATAATGAAATATATTAATACAAAATATGAAACAACAGACTAATAAAATTTCACTTTTAAACTAAAATTATACACTTTAATTAATATTGGACACACTGTGGGTTAGAAAAATTAATGGTTTATTTATACATGTGATGAATAATTTATTGAACATTTTTATTAAATATCAAGAATATATGACTGTATTTTCTCATTTTTATGTATGTGACATGTGTTTTTAACTAAAATTTAAATTTTTAAATGAAAACATGAACTTTTATTTATATTGGTCACATCACACGTCATATGTTGTGTGTGGGTGTCCTAGACGCAAATCCTTTATGTAATTTGATTACCATTACCACTATATATTTTGATATATTCTTGTGTTACTTATTTAATAATAGCTTATATTGTTCTTCATCAACTATGTAACTGTTTATTTCCATAGATTTCATTTCGTAACAAAAAGATATATAGTTGTTCCGACCTATAATGAGACCATCGAGATTCTTTTAATGATATCTTAAATATATGTCCAATGGTTTAGATTGAAAATATTAAGGTGACAAAAATAATGTATGTCTATAATGTGTTGCGGTCTCATAATCATTGATGCTTATTCTAATGAACCTCTTACTTGGTGATGTCGAGTAAATGAGATTATGGGGACTAACCAGTTAATTGGAACACCACATGATTCAGGTTACATTGGGTTTTCCTATCTTTGAACAGGTATTTTGGTCTCTTCACATTAGATTATTAGAAAGGTGTACCACTTGACTATTAACATCAATATAAGGATAAACCAAAGAATTAAATTCACAGTGACCTATATACTATTATGTGTGTCTTTGCAAGTATAGAATTTTTTGAATGATCAAGATAGAACTTTTCATTTTGGAGTTAAGTAAGAGATATCTCTTCAAACCAGAATTACTAGGATGATAGTACCTATATTGAATATTTTTAAAAGGCATAAGATGGTATGTCCATACCATAAGGCCATGAACTATATAAATCCTCTAAAGGATATTGACACATCGTTTCATCCTAATTTATGAGATATCATGAGACATAGAGAATATATTACACAAAAAAAATTAATAGAAGGTATCCAGAGCTATGAAACCTATTATCTTTTTAGGGGATGTGATAGGATGTGAGAATTTGATCATGTTCTTTTTGTTGGACTCATAACTATTGAGATAAGGACCAAGAGGGTCACACAATAAGTGTATCCCCATGTTCCATATATTCGAATGAATATGTGTTTATGATGAAGTAGGACCCATATGAAGGGGAAAGTGAAATCCTAATTATGATTGATCACAATTAAAAAAATAATATTATATTATTAAATTTTATAATAATTATGACTGAATTTATTTATCATTTCTATTAGATGTTGTTTTATTATTAAAGAGAATGTGAGAAAATATAATTTTTTGAATGAATATAACATGTCTGAGGTTCATCAAATTTTTCTTTGGTAATTATTGGTAGATATAATGGTTCATATTTTACTACATAACATGTTCAACTGTTACATGTGATTGATACATTTTTTGACATTTATGGAAATATTAATTAATTAATAAGTGTGCACAAATGTCTAAAATTATAGTTATCACATTCCAGGGACCAAAGTGGAATTTTAGAACGTATAACCATGGTATAAATTCCCATTTTATCATATTGAATAGAAATATACACCATTTGGATGAATTTCAAGATATAATCTCCCATTTCCTCTCCTCTCAAGATCTTAGATAGAGATTACAGAGAATAAATAATGTTGTATTGATCCTCCTTTCTTGATTTAGTCTTCATTCTTCACATGATTGAATGAACATTGTACACCTATTTGATTTCTCGTGATAGTACTCAAGAATAAAATATTAGTGATCCATGAGTTGTGTTACATGTGTGGATGATCTATAGGATTCCTAGATTGGTTACATCGATCTACTACATGATGGGGTGAGTGAATCAAATATGAAATTCCAAATGTACAAGGCACCATTTACAGTTTCATTCGATTATATTTTTTGTTATTAAATTAATTATACACAATCCTTTAAGAAATTTAGTAACTTTTTTTTGGGATTTATATTTTTTAACTTGAATACAAACATAAAATTTTAATTTTCCTATTTTCCATGATTTTTATATTCCTTGAGTTCCAATAAATTGGTATAAATGTTTATGTGAAATTATTTATGTCAAAAAATTTAATATTTCAATTATATTTTCCATGATAGGGTAATAAGAGGTTTTATTTGGTCTCGACGTGTCTAACACAATGTAAATATGAGTTTTTATCATGAATATATGGTTATTGATGATTTATGGGGTTCACATATATTATGTGACATGATTAATAGTTCTATATTTTGTTCCCATTTTAAGGCTATCAGTGTTATGTAATTTAGGTCGGTGAATAATCGGGCCCATTTGTATGTTATACTGAAACACTAGTTGCAGTAATTGGTAGTCATTTGGCTTGATATGTTGATGCGAATGACTAAATTAATATATATATATATATATATAAACACATACCCTTAAAAAATTAAGTATGAAGATAAATATAAAAAATAAAAAAATGATTCCACAACCCATTTTGGGGGATGGACTTTTTGGCACTCCCCATTTATAGGAATGGTGATTGTTTAACTTATATATATATATATATATTATAAATTATATATTATAATTTTTATTATATAAAAAATATTATAATGTTATATATGTTAGTATATATTTATAAATTATATTATATATATATATATATATTCTCTTAAGTGGATGCTCAATTTGATTTTTGAAAGAAAGGTATAGTCTGGATCCAACTAGTTGAACCTGTTCACCCCATCATAATCCCTAAATTAATATTTTTTTATCTTCATAATCTCCAAATTGACTGAAAAATAATGAAAATAATTCTGATGTTATATTTCATTGTCTTGATTTTAAAAAAAAATATTCTCATGTGTTATAGAAGGAATAAAAAATAATTTAAATAATTCTAATTATTATTAAATCATTAAAAATACCCTCAAGTTGAAATTTAGATAAATTAAATTTTCTTATGGAATATAATTTCATGTTGAATAATCAATAGATGGGACCGACCTGTGAATGTTTGTCTTATTATTTATTTAATTTATATATTCTATATAAGTTTTAAAATGTGATAATTATTTTATTTTTATGACATGTGCATCATTCCTCCCTTATTAATTTGTATAGGGGCATGTTTTTCTCATTTAAGTAAGATAATGTAATTTTAACCTTTAGTTTCCCTCACATTTATGTGAGTATACATTGTAATTATCATAGGAGATTATGGAAAAGTTATTGAAGTCATGATTCAGCATAAACCATTCAAGTGAAGTGAATAGGTGTTCTGGGTTCCATAATTCATGATAGGTAATAACTTATGTGATTTCCCTAGGGTCACAGTTAATCTATTATACACTCAATGGATTAAAATAGTTAATGGTTCATGATCATGTTATTCACATGTAAAAATAGAAAATTATTTCAATTATATATATTAAATTTCAAAATCCCTCAAAGAAAATATTAAGTACTTAAATGCCTTTTATCCCATAAATTTGGACACTACTAGTTGTTTTGGGTTTCTAATAGACCAGTCTGAGGGTTACTCTTACTAATGGGAATTCAATATTATATTTTTGGGTGAAATGAACTAATTTTCTCATTAATGGTGTATCTATAACTAGCTTGTATAAAATTTAGATGCAAGGTATTGAGCAATTCAATGTAATAATTTTCAAGATATGGGACCCCACTCAACAAATCAAGGATCTAGAAGCTAATGTATTTGCATAATAAATATGATACATTATAATCATAGAGTAGTAGGGATTCCATAGCTCATGTGATGAAGAGTGGTTTAAATATCCTTAACACTAGAATTCTCAAGCGACATAGTATTCTAAATTTTGTAGTTAATTGATACTGATATTTGATAAAATAAAGGGTGAAATTTGAAATGAATAATTAGAAAATATATTTTGGTATTCAACATAAAAAACTAATATGATGAATTTAATTGTTTAAGATAAAATGGAAACCACCAAAAATTAAATTTCAATATAAAAAGTTTCGGATAAATAGAATAAGATGACCTATCATACCTTCCATGACTTGCAAAGGTGTTTGCATATAGTGCTACACCAAGAGGGGAAAAAATATGTGCTAGATCTCTTATATCAAATTAGGTTTCCATAGAAATAAATAGTCGTGGTTAAAGATATATATAAGAAGCATATGGATGAGTCATTAGATGTTTGATGCTTTATGTTTTCATATATGTCCAGGGAATTGATTAAAATTATTGAGGGTATAGATTCTTTAAAAAAGTTATCATAGCACCCAGAGTTGTACCAGGGGAGAAAATGGGATGAAAGATATGATATATCATGTTATTTATAATTATATAGGATAAAATAAGGTAATCATGCTGGACCTCATGTACTCTTGATGGATGGATACATTGAGAGGCTGGAGGCCATTGGGTTTAAAATGAACCATGAATTGGAAACTAGTCTCATTCTTGCCTATTTACCACATAGCCTCTCATATTTCAATGTTAATTATATTATAAAAAACAAGAATAAGTCCCCCTAGATTTATCAGCATTAGTTTTCCAAGAAGATAAGGATATAAATAATTATAACTATATCGTTATTATGGTGAACAAGATGATGAGTTGAAATACTAAAGTGTCAAGGGCAAAGATGAATTCAAATACACCAATGAACCAGAATTCCAAGTAGAAAAAAATGCATAGGGAGAGTGACGAGTTTGAGTGTGTCTATTTTAAATATTTTAATAAAAGCCACTGTAAGAGGAATTCTATATCTAGTAAGAAGAAGAATTTTGATTATTTCTCTTTTGTTATATTTTTATTTATTGAAATCTATTTAATTATACATTTTAGGTATTTTATATTTCATATGGTTCATGAATTTTATTCCAATAAAGGAACCATATAGATTCAATAAAATTTTAAATGGTTATGTTGTTTTGTGAGAAGAAAATGTTGTGAGTCTAGGAGCATTGAAAGTGATAAAATATCAACTAATTTTCCAAGTGTAATTATTATTTTTTAAAATAATTTTCATTTTTTACAATCTATTACAAGAAACATGATATCAATTTCATGTTTAGACACTATGGGGTTTTTTATCATGGTTTGAAATAAAAAAAATTTTATGTATAATGATAACATATTGTATCATACGAACATCATAATAATGGTTTACGTATACTTCATATAGAAATATATAATTTTGCAAATCAGTGTAAAATCCATATTGAATGACTCATATCCTACCCACCTATATAATTTAATGATACATCATGTAAATTAGGTGTGTTTAAGAAAACTATGAAATATAGGGTATTTATAATTCATTGAGTTAAAACCATTGGATGTGTAAATATTGTTTTCAAGGTAAAATGACTAAAGAACCTCTCATTAATAATGGATAAATAAAAAATGAAACATGAAAATTGGTTCATACTGATGTATGTGGCCCATTTCTAATGTAGGAAGTGGATTTTTTTCTTAATTAATTATTTTTACTAATTACTATAGTATATAAGGATATATATACTTATTGAGGGATACATTATATTCTTTTCACATGTTTATGGAATATCAAAATTTAGTAGATAATGAAATTTTTAAGAAGATTAAGAATCTCCACTCATAAAGTGGTTGATAATATATTAACTAAAACTTCATCAACCATTTAAAAAAGTGTTTGGTTGTTTCCTAACAAAAATATCCTTATAAACATCAGTTTAATGGTGTTAGTGAATGTAGTAATCATTCCTTACTTGACAAGGTCAAATTGATGATGAGGAATGTAACTATACTATTATCTGTTTATGAATATGCATTGAATATTGTGGTATATATATGTTAAACTGATTAAAAACGTTAGAAAAAGATGGGATCACATATGAGGTATGGTTTGGAAGGAAACCCAATTGGTTTCGCATACGTGTATGGGGATGTACAGTTTTTATAAATACTATACCTAATGAAAAATTTGCCTATCAAAGAAACAATTACATCTATTTAGGATATCCTAAGGATACTAATGTATATTACCTATAAAAACATTCTAATATATAGGTGATTTTAGAAACACATAATATATTTCTCGAAAAAAGGATCTCATTTTGAAGGGATCTAGTGGGAGAATTTTTAAAATTGATGAAGTCAATGCTCTAGATGCATAGGAGTTGGTACAGTTACAATCATCCTAAGAGATAGTCAGACAATAATATGCTCTAGAGACATAGGTACTAGATGTGTCAACTAGAGAGGTTATAGAACTAGATATATATGGTTTTCTGGTCACCAAGATAGGTGAAACATTATTCCTAAAGAATTATGAACCTATAATTTCTATGGAATCCTTAGATGTTAATTTTATTGATAAATGGAAATAAGACTTTCATTCTAAAATGTAATCCACACACCAAAATAAGTTTGGATTTTATTAGACCCACAAGTGTATGTAAAGAATATTGGATGTAAATTCATAAAAAATAAAATTATGGACAATGATAGTCTAGTGAGTAATTATAAGGAATGATTAATATAAAGGGGTTTCAAGAAATTTCAAGGCATAAAATATGATGAAACCTTTTCAATAGTCACAATACTGAATGAATTTGAATTCTTCAATTCAATAGAATCCATCCATGATTGTGATAATAGGAAAATGGATTTCAAATGTTCATTTCAAAATGATAATTTTGTGGAATACATCTATATAACACATCCTAAGGGGTTTATGATATCATAGAGTTCCAATAAAGTATGTAGGTTATAGAGATTCAAGTATGGATTGACTCATACATCATGATCATGGAGTGTCTATTTTTATGAGACTATAGGATAATTTGGTTTTATTATGATTGAAAGCGATACATAGTTCTACAAAAAGGCTAGTGGGGTTACCATAAGTTTACTATTTTTATATATTGATGGAATATTGTTAATAGGAAATAATGTGAAACTATTAATTTTAGGGAAGACTTGGTTAAATAAATTCATCACCATGATTGAATTGGGTGAGTCATCCTATATCATATTTTAGAATATCTATCAAGATATCAAACATATGACCATTTTCATAAGTAAATGTACATATATTGACAAGGTACTCAAAAGGAATAATATTGAAAAACCTGGAGTGGATTGTTTCTAGCGTTATATAGAATTAATATCCCCCATAATATGTGTTGATACACACATGAGGAGATTGAAATGATGATTAGAATCCCTTATGATTCAACAGTGGGTTATATATTCTATTCCATGTTATGTACTATGTTTGATGTTTCATTTTAATTAACCATTGGGGAAATATATCAAGGAAATATGGGATAGATGAATTGGGAATTTGTAAAAATATTACTTATGTACATGAAATGTACAAAGGATACATTCCTCATGTATAGAAGAGATGATTAGAAATATGTGAATGGATACACTATTTCAAGATTCTAGATAGATCATATTGATTTAAAACCATAGTGGGGACTTTTCCTTTGCATGAATGGTGTGGTAGTGAGATAGATGAGCTTGAAGCAGTATGTGGTTTCTAATTTTACAGTAAAATTTAAGTATATAGAGGCATTAGATGTATCCAAAGAAGCAGTTTGGATATAAAACATTATTTTTGACATTGGTTGTGTACCCTGACGGGAATAAACTATTACAATATACTATTATACTACAATAGTCGTTGTGTCTTCCAAGGAGCCCAGTTCACAATAAATGATAAATCATATACATCGTTAGCCTCATCTCTTGATGAATTTTCCACAAATCGGTGTTTTCATAGTTCGTAGAGTATCTATAGTG
Source organism: Viscum album (assembly GCA_963277665.1). Taxonomy (NCBI): domain Eukaryota; kingdom Viridiplantae; phylum Streptophyta; class Magnoliopsida; order Santalales; family Viscaceae; genus Viscum; species Viscum album. The sequence continues at coordinate 826,077,115 of OY728123.1, forward strand.
GATAAAACGGATGTACCCTATCTAAAAAAATATATCAATAAAAACTTGATACTCATTTGAGAGTTGTGGGTGGAGAATTATTAGCAATTATATCTATATTAAGTGGGAGATTGGTGAGCTGGTTTCCTAGAAAGAATAATTTTATATAATTTTAAAACCATTACTTTTATAAAATTAAAAAAAAATCATGTATCACTTCATACCATAGTAGTTTTCATACTTTTTTATCATCTATTTATAAATTTATTTCCATATATTATGTGTCATATCAAATGGTTATAGAGGTTCCCCACTATAATGAGATCATTTAGATGCTATGATAGTAATATTAAATATATTTATTATATACTAGATATATCAGACTAATGTGAAAAATTGATTTTTATTAATAGGTTTTAGGTATAAGAAGAATCAAGTATTCTTCTCATAATTTTTACACTAATTTATCCAAGTATATGAGACTATGAGGATTGATCATCTAATAAAAACCCCATATGTTTCAGGAGATATTGATTATTCTTATATAAGAACAAGAACATTAGTCGATTTAATTGATATTTTTATCAATGTGTACCATTTTATCAAGAACATTGAAATAAGGAAAGAACATGAAATTTAATTTGTCATTTGATAGCTTCTGTTGAGTGTCTATTGGGTAGTATAGAATTGGATGAATGTCCAAGAAAGAATTTATCACTTCTGAGTCGAGGAAGAAAAATATTATGGGCTATAGATGAACAAAATGGATGTACCATCAATAAATGCATGGCCATTAGATATTAAGTTATTTTTATTGTAATTTCATGAAATATATAAATCATTAAAATGGTTATGACATAAGTGTTTATACTTATTTATGAAATATTAACATAAAATAGATATATATTACAAGGAATTTATTATTAAGTGTTAGTATTGAATATAAAATTTATTATATATTTAGGGGCCATGAATGGTTTCTAGATTCTTATCTTGTTCTTTGGTTTGGACTCACTACTATTGAGACAAGTACATGGATGGTCACTCACAAAGTGCATCCTCAAGATCAACCTATTCAGATGAATTAAATTTTTTGATGAAGTGGTCCCCATGTATGAGACCAATGAATGTACGAGTATGATCAATTGAAAGTAAATTTAATTCATTTATATTATTAAACCTTATAATGATGATGATTTAATTTATTTCTCATGCTCTTGACATGTATTTTGACAGAAAATAAAATAAAAGAAAATATAATTTTTTAAACCAACTTAACCAGAACAAGGGTCATTAAATTATTTGGTGAGCATAAGGGATGAGATAATGGTCCGTATTTTATCATGTAATTTTTTAATATATTATAAGTGGTTGAAAACATATTTATAACATTTATTACAAGCTTAAATATTCAATAATTGTACAAAAGTGTATAAAATTAAGGTTATTACATTCTAAGGACCAAGCGGAAATCATGGAAAGTATAGCCTAGAAAAAAAAAGCTCATTTTGGCCTCTTGAACTGTATTCTCCACCATTTGGATGAATTTCGAGATAAACCCTTCCCTCTACTTTCCTCTCAAGGTCATAGAGTTAGATTCCATGAAATAAAAATTTTCAATCGATCACGGTTTCTCAATCGAGTTTCAATTATTTACGTTGTAAATGGGGATTCATAAACCACTTAAATTTAATAACCTAGAACCTAGGAATAAAATATAAATGATCAAAGAGACATGGTTCATGTGTGTAGGATATAAAAAATTACTATCTTGTTTACTTTGATAGACAACATTCCAATGGTGAGAAACAAATCATGTATTTCAAATAAATAGGGTACAATTTATGGTTTCATTCGATTTTATTTTTCATACTTAAACTAAATTTCATATGATACATTATGAAATATGGGAAACTGTTTTTGTGGATTCAGTATTTTTAACCAGAATATTAACATAAAATTTTTTATTTTTTATTTTCTCCACATTTACATCACCTTGGGTTCCTTCATCGCATTTATGTGTGGTTGATTCCAATTTTACACAAATGACTTACAAAAAATTTTACAGAATTACCAAGACATTAACATAATTATTTATTGGTTTTCATGGACTGGAAAATATTTTTACCTATAATACTAATTTTAAACTGAAAACAAACAAATTAAATCATAATAGTCATATTGTTTATCATATTGACATGTGATTGCAAAAAAACATATTACAAATGACCTATGGATCACTTTATGAAATTATCAATATGATCCATGATAATTTTCATAATTTTTAGTGATTCCCATAGTTTTAACTAATATTCCATTTTTAATATAAAAACAAATATTTTGAGTCATACATGTCACATTGTGTTCCCTATTGAGGTGGGTATGATTTATATATGTCAAAATTCACTTATGGTCCATTTTCTAATGTATTGAAACAATCTAAATGTGTTTTCTTGATTTTGTTTAAGGAACATATTATTTAACCTAAAATGTGAATTTTAAATAAAAAACATTTTAAATCATACCTATTAAACTATGTTTCATATTTATGTGTGTTTTATTATGATAAATCAAAAAATACTTATGAATAATATTCATAATATATCAAAAAAAATCCATGTGAATTTGGTTTGTTTTGAGTATGTCATGTGTGTTTTGAAAAAAATGACAATTTAAAAAAACATGATCTTTGAGTTATATATGAAACACTATGTGATTGGTTGAAATTTGGTTCAATCTTACATGTATAAAATGTCTTATAGATCATTTTTATAAGGTATCAAGACAATGCGAGTGTGTTTGCTTCATTTTTATTGAGTGAAACTTGTATTTATCTAAAATTTATTTCTTATCTAAAAAGATAAATTTAGAGTCATAAAAATTACACCATGACTCAAATGAACATGATACTAATTTTTATACATCAATAAATAAATTATGGATCATCTTCCAAAAGTATCAGTACAATTCAATCATTTTTAGTGAGTGGCAGACAACATTACCGAAAATGAAAATTTTTAGAATAAAAACAAAAACATTGGGTCATATCATTCACATTGTGTATTGGATTGATGTGTGGATGATTCATACACATCACAAATGACTAATGAATAATTTTTCAAAAAATTAAGATGATCCATGATATTTTTTCTGGTTTCTAGTTATTTATACATATTTTTAACTAAAATGTCATTTTAAACTGAAAATATACATTTCAAGGAAAATAATTCACACTGGGTATCATATTGAGGTGGGGATAATTCCTATACATCAATATTATTGATGGATAATTTTACTAATTATTAAAAATAATATGAATTTTTTTATTTTGTTTTTTGTATGAGACACAACTTTTGATCTAATATTTCAATTTAAAATAAAAACACACACTTTGAGTAATACGAGCCACGCCATGTTCTAGACTATCATGGTATATAAAAAATTAATTATAAATCATTTTTAAAATATATACATAATATCCAAGTTCAATTTAATTATTTTGATTATGTGATGTGCGTTTTGAACTAAAATTAAAATTTTTAATAAAAAATGATTTCGAGTCATATAGGTCACACAATGTATCAGATTGACATGTATTCGATTCTTACATGCTAGAAATGTCCTTAGGATATTTTTTCTAAATTATCAAGACTGTATATGTTTTTTCCCAATATTAAGTTACTGACACTCATTTATAACAACATTGACATTTTTAAACTGAAAACATTCACTCTCAGCCATATCTGTCATATAATGTGTCAAATTGGGGTTATAATGATTCCTACCTGAAAAAAATAAATTATCTGTAAATTTAATAATTTATCTAGAATATATGTGTATTTTTTCCATATATTAATTGAGTGAAACATTATTTTAACTAAAATATGATTTCTAAATTCAAAACACGCACTTTGAGTCACAACGATGACACTAGGTGTCAAATAGACGTGATGTTGATTTATACACATAAAAACTATGTTATGGATCTTTTTTATAATGTATATATCTTTTCAAGTGTTTTTTCATTTTTTCTAGTGAATAAAACACATTTTAAAAAATTCATTTTAAAATAAAAAACACATTTCAATTCAAATCAGAAATAACATGTATCAGATTTACATGTCAAAAATAACTTATGGGTCATTTTAAAAAATTATCAAATTAATATGAATGAATTTTCTATGTTTTGAGAATGTAACGTGTCTTTTATGTTGTAACACCCCAGGTAAAAAAAGAATATGACATTTTTATATTTATCCATATTTGTGAATAAAATTTTAATATTAATTTTAAGGGAATTCTATGCTTGATGGCGTACCCAATACGCAACTTCGAGTTTCTTTGAAATCTTACATTGCACTCTAATAATAAAATAATATTATTTTAAATGGTAGTTAACGCCTATCCGTTGTAATGGCGGGAATGAACATAACTAACTAAAAAATTATTATATATGTTTTTCAAATATTTTTAATTTTTACAATAAATGTTAGAGGATTAAAAATGCGAATGAATCCAATTTTAAGCGTAAACATTCTAATATTCTTTAAAAGGTCGATTAACCGCCTTTTGATGGTGAACCCTTTTTAAATACACTTTTTTAAAATTTAATATATTATATTGGACCAAATAAAATCCTTCTTTAGAATCGGGACATCAAAATTTACTTTCTGTATGTTTTTTTTTATTTTTTCAATAAAGTTCATTTTTAATGAATATGTGAAAAATGTTGTATTTTAATTCAAAACCTCTTTTTAATCTAATTTATTTATATGATTAGATTATATTTTTAATTTGTTTTAAAGTGAAATTAGAATATATTTTTACCATTTAATCCAATGGTGGTCATTGAAATTAATTTCACATTTAAATTGGACTTAAACTAGTGTTAATCTTTTAATAGATATTATTTCTTAAAAACACGCTATTTGTTTTAACAGCAAGAATTAATTATTAAATTAATTAATGAAAATTATATGTTTTTAATTTGGTAAAATAGAAATCATTTTTGAATTTGTTATATCAAATATATCTTAGGGTGAATTTTTGGTATTTTTATGAAAAAACGTCAATTTTTTGATGAATAGTGAAACCACTAAGTGGTAGTTAAAAAACAGATTTTTCGTTTAAATGAAACTTTACCACTTATGTGATTTTATTTTCAAAAATAGAACATATATGGTTGTCATTATATTTTGAAATGTTATTCAATGGGATTAAAATAATTGTTTGGTGGATAGTAACTTTTAAGTTTTATTAATCACAATTAAAGGTAATTAGTGTAATTTAAGGTAAGGATAATGTTATAATAATATGAAATGACCTTGACACATGACCTACCCTTATTTTTTGAGTCATGGACGACCAAGAAAATCCATGGGTCAACTTGGGGACCTCATGGATCCACTTTGGTAGGAAAATGACATTAATAACTTTTTATTTAAAGTTAAAATAAAAATCTCACAAACATGTATTGTTTTACTAAAACAATTTTTACATGTGGTTATACAAGTCATATTTTTGACTATAAATAGTAATTGGAAATCTAAAAATATATACTACATCATAGAAATTGTTTTATAATTTTTAGATATTATATAAATTAATTTAATTATGACATCATGATGATGCAGTGATTACCTCCTTAATTAACGATTTAAATTAAATGAGATGATAAGGTAAAATATTAGACTTAAAATTGTCAAAAACCTATTTTATGGGTGTATTTATAACCCTTATCACCTTATCCTAAAAATATATAATTGTGGGACCTTTAATATCCTAAAATCATTTTATAATAAAGTATCTTTTCAAGACATTCCAAGAGTGCCCCTCCTCCCTCTTATAAAAGGCCCCCACCTCTGCCTCCTTACCCACACCTATCAAGCCTTTGTCTCGGCCAAACTCTGCCCATTTTATCCCTCCACATCCCTATATTAATCCTAGAAGCCTTACCTTAGGCATAAAGTTATTCAAGAAACCCTTTTGGTTCAAATCAAGGGGAGATACCCGATTTAAAGGTAAAGTCTTCCTTAATGTTCTTTTGTTTTATTTTGCTTCTCCAACCCCCTAAACTCTTTTTATTCCTTTATTTTGTAACTAAACAGTATCATAAATATACTAGGATGTTTTTATGATAAGGATTCGAGCTAAACTTACACACACCTCCGTATAATGGTAAAAGACCATACTTTTTCCGTTGATGGAGAATTACTACCTCACGAAACGATGATTGTTCTATCTTCTCCTACCACCTCTCATGGTGGACATTATGATGGAACTATATTTATTTATGATATATATTATTTTTATTTCCTCTAAATTCTTCTGTATTTTACATTTAAAACATTCCTTTATTCTTTTCATGTTGTGCAAATGCGATAATTTAATTTGAGGAAGTGTGGACTACCGCCCCCTCAAGTGATATGACTCATTCATGCAATACATGGAATGTATAAAGGTTGAAATTATTGAACTTATGTGAACTATAAAACATATATATTATACTGGAATTATAATATATATATATCTCTCATTTAGTTTTAATTCCATTAATTTGATAAAGAAATGATAGTAGCGTTCATGCGTACGTACGGCCTATCGTCTCCATGAACGGTGCAGTTCATTTTCTTATCTCTGAATGTTATGGAATAGTATAAAATGAATATATACTGGATATGTATGATATTTAAATCATTAATACTATTCGGGAGATGGGGTGATTATAACTACATGGGCAATTCTTTTCAAACATGTTCAATTTTGACTAATGTACTGAACATCGACAAAAACGTCTAATATGAACTCACATTATTAACCAATTATTATAACATTATCATATTTGATATGAAATAAATAATAATCTTTAAAGTAGTTCCTTAAGAAATTATAAAATTTACCATAGTTTATTATTCAGTAATATAAAGAAACGAACAAGACAAGTCGGACTTGAGGTAAGGGATCATACCTCTCTCTTTCTTTTTAAGTACTCTCTTTTATGTCATTCCTTTTATGATCCTCTTTCTTATGTTTGGGGATGTTCTTTTATATTCTTAATTCTGTAATTTTTATTTTCATATTATTAGAGACCCTATTTGATATCTTCAATCCATTTTTGGATGTTTTAAGTGGTGTCGTTAGGCTGCCGAGTTTTCGAAAGGGATTTTTCATCTCACTTTTATTCCTATGAGATTTATGCTACATTTTCCACCATTTCTATTGAGTGGTGTATGTACTTCCCTTTATTATAATATTTTAGTAATATAATATCATTAATGGGTGTTTACATCAATTTTTTATAGTCCATATTTCATGGAGTGTACATTTCGAAAGTTACCCAAATCAGTAAGGGAACCTTTCACCCTCCTCTTTTTAAAAGACTTCTTTTTGTTAGGTCTTTTAATTTACATATTATTATATTGGGATGTGTTCTTAAATATCCTTATTGATTTAAATGATATGTCCAAGTGATGAGATACCCTTTTTATTTCTCATCGTCTCATTTTCTAAATTATAAAATGATACTGTTAGGCTGTCGAATTTCTGCAAGGGAACTTCTTAACCCAATTTCAATTCTTTGGGTTAAACCTCTATTTCTTGATTATGTCATACTATGATTATGTGTGGATGAATTATGATTGTTTTAAAGTGAGTATACACTTATATTTAGTGTATTTATATTTGTCACACATAATTATGTCATTCCTTTATCCTTGCTCTAATGGCATGATCCTTGGTTGGGATTACATCTCAATTTCTTCTCATTGAGACATTTCTTAATGATATGCACTTTTATTATTTTATAAAGTTTATATACAGCCCCTTTGACATTCCATGTCCATATTATGTCTATACTAAAGTCATTTAAATGTTTTGAAAATATTCTACTTTCTTGTGGCTTATAATTTAAATGTTCAAAATGGAAAAGGACTCTTTTATTAAAACATTGTTTTAAATGGTTTTAAAGATTTATTCTTTTAAACATTTATCATCCATGTCCATGTTTTAAAAATGGTTTTAAGGATTTATTTATAGGGACATTAATGTTTTAAAACCCTTTTCAAAAGTTTCGAAGTTGTATGGGACACATTGATTCTAAAATCTCTTTTAAATGTCTTCTTTTAATATTTTCAAAGAATAAATGGATTTTCTCTCATAGAATTTTAATGATTTTATTAGATGTTTTTATTTAAGATAATATCATGATGTGATCTCTTCTTATTGAAATGTGGAAATGTTTTCTTTCCATTATAATTGTTTTATGTATTATGATTTTGTAATGGTACTTGGACATTTGAAGGGTGGTTACGTGATAAACCATATGACATGTGGTGTCGTGAATACCAGGACGGGTGGTTACGTTATAACCTCCAATTAATTGGGTATGGAAGTCGGCCGTATGGCTATTCCATGTAGTGATATGTGTGGAAGTCGACCGTATGGTTATTCCATTTAAGTATGTTTATGTCCCAAGTTACCTTTATATGTTATGTGTTCTTTATATGGGTTTATGGTAATCTTTTGGTTACAAAGGATAAGTAGTGATATTTTATTTAGTGAATAGTATTTTCTACTTCATAAAGGTAAAAAATTTACTTTGATAAAGTTTTCATGGTTTACTTTTTGTTTGGAAAAACTAACAGTTTTCCTTCTTTGTGTGTCCTTTACTGGGATTTTTATTCTCATCCCAAGTTTTTTTAAATGTTTTCCACAGGACTTAAAGATGAATAGGGTCAAGGACGGGATCAAGGAAATACATGCTATCTAAAACATGGAACTAGACATGTTTCTTTTTAAGAATTTTTATTTTATGGAAACTTAGTAGACGTGTCTACTTTGTAATCTTTTGAGATGAAATAGTCGTGTCCTAATTCTCTAAAACTCAAAACATGAAAAGATCCTCTGTGTGAATTATTCATTTAATTCATGATTATGTATGTTTTATAAGGTTGGGTCCTTATATATATAAAAGTTCAATTTTAAATTAAAATGTGTACTTTTAGTTATACCGGCCAAACCATGTGTCTGATTTACATGTAGTTGATTCTTACATGTCACAAATAATATATAAATCATTATGCCAATGATTAAATAAAATCATACTCTATTTTCATTTTTTTGAGTATGTAACATGTGATTTAAATAAAAATGTCTATTTTAAATAAAATCATCACCTCTGAGTCTTATAGGCGACATGATGTGTCCTAATAAGGTAAATTTTATTTCATCACATAAAAATGAATTCTAGATCATTTTCCTTATGTATCATGACAGAATTATAGTCTTTTATTTTTTATTATTGGAACATTTTCATAACTAAAATTTCATTCAAAATAGAAATAGGAACATTGAGAATTTTAAATATGGACAATGTATAGTGCTGAACATAAATAGATCAGATTAAGAAAAAACTGCTCAACAAAGAGAACAAATAGTGTATGTGTACATCAACCTTACCAAAAACATTTTGAGGAATTATTTTTTATCCAAGAATTTTATATATTTTTAGTAAAAGAATGGTTCAGAAAAAAAAAAATTATAGATGAATTTATTATTTCATGATCACTATAAAAATTAATTAAATAGGTTTTAAATTAAAATGATAATGAAATTATATAAAAAATAGAAAAATGATGATAAAAATAACTATATATGTAGTAGGAAGACACCTCTTCATGATGTAAATATATATTCTCAAACCATATATTATGAATATTTGTTCTTAAACAAATATAATTCCTCTTTTTAATATGTAGAATATCGAAATTCTTTGTGGTACTAAAATCATATAAATAATAAAGTTGTTAATGAATATTTTAAATGATAGTTTAGTTTTCATTGAAAATACTTTTGTAAAATCCCAAGTAAATTAATAATAAGATATTTTTATTCTTATTAATATTTTTGAATTAAATATTAATTTTACTTTAAAAGGGTTGTTATGTTCTATAGCATACCTGATACGCTACAACGAGTTTCTTTGGAATCTTACGTTGCACACTAATAATATAATATTATTATTTTAAATGGTAGTTAACTCCAAGAAATTGTACTGGAAAGAATGAAAAAAACTAACTATAATATTATTATACATGTTTGTTAAATGTATCTACATTTATCCAATAAAAAGTTAGTGGCTTAAAATATGAATGAATCTAATTTTAAGAATAATTTACAATTAAAGGGCAATTTACAGCCTTTTAATGGAGAACCCCATTTAAATAAAGTTTTGGTCACTTTAATACATTCTATATGACCAAATAAAATCCTTTTTTAGAATGGGGACATCAAAATTTACTTTGTGTAAATTTTTGTATTTTTTCCGATAAAATTCATTTTTAACAAATAGTGAAATATTGTATTTTAATTCAAAACTATGTTTTAATCTAATATATTTATATGGTTATATTATCTTTTAAATTGGTTTTGAATTGTAATTAAAATATATTTTTACCATTTAATCCAATTTTGGTCATTGGAATTAATTTCACTTTGAAATTGGACATAAACAAGTATTAATCTTTTGATTGTTATTGTTTCTTAAAAACACGCTATTTGTTTTAACAACGGGAATTAATTATAAAATTAGTTAATGACACTTCTATTTTTTGAATTTGAAAAAATATACATCAATTTTGAATTCGTAATATCAAATTATTCTTAGGCTGAAGTTTTGGTATTTTTCTGAAAAACTTTAATTTTTGATGAATAGTGAAACCACTTAGTGGTAGTTAAAAAAACTGACTTTTTCATTTAAGTGAAATTTTACCACTTATGTGAATCGAATTTCAAAAATCTGACATACATGGTTGTTATTAAGAAGTAAAATTTTGTTCATTAAGATGAAAATCATTTTTAGTGAATAGTAACTTTTGACTTATATTTACCGCGGTGAAAGGTAAATAGGTTAATTCAAGGTAAAAACAATATTATAATAATTCAAAATTACCTTAACACTTGTCCAAACCTTATTGGTTGAGCCATTTATATCCATGGGCATATGTGGGTCGATTTTGGAACTCCATTGAGCCACTTGGGAGTGATAATGACAATTTAGATTAATTAATTTAATGTGAATACAAAATTGACATTAACAAAATGATTTTAGTAATTAATTTTTATATGGTGTTATATAAGTCATATTTTCGACTATAAATATTATTTGTAAATCTAAAAAGATTTAATATATCATGGTATTTTGTTTATAATTTTTAGACATCAAATAAATTAAATTATTTATGAAACAATAATGATGCAGTATTAATCTCATTAATAAATGATTTAAATAAATAAGATAATAATGATTAAAATATTTTCCAAAACATGTACAATTCTCATTTGATGATTTTATTTTGACCATAACTCATCTTATCTTAGACTATAATGATTTTTGGACCATTATAAACCGAATATCATTATATTATAAAATAACATTTTCACACTTTCTTAAAGATCCCCTCCTCCACCTTATAAAAGGAGACCACTTCTAACCAATTCCTCACAACTCTCAAGCCATTTGGCTCTTCCAAAATCTTCCCAATTAAGCTCCCTACATCCATCTCCTCCCCCTAGAAGCCTTACCTTAGGTAGAAGGTACTTCAAGAAGTCCTTTGGATTCAAACCAAAGGAGTTACCCAAATTAAAGGTAACAGTTTCTCTTAAATTATTTTCATTTATTTTACTTCTCCAACCCCTAAACCCTTTTTATTTCTTTCTTTTGTAACAATAACATTATCCTAAATATACTAGTATGTCTTTATAATAAATATTTTAACTACACTTACACACACCTCCATCTAATGGAAGAAGAACATAATGTTTCTGTGGATGGAAAACTAACGCCTCAGGAAACGATGGTTGTTCAATTACATCTTACCACCTCTCATGGTAGCAATTATGATGGAACTGTTTTTATATATGATATATATTATGTTTATGATTTCATTATTCTTATATACTTTCAAATTATATCAATCCTTTATGTTTTCCATAGTGGTTAAATACGATAATCTCATTTGAGGAAGTGCGGACTACCGCCCCCTTAAAGTAATGTGACTCGTTAATGCCTTATGTGGGATGTATAAAGGATAGTTTTAATGATATTATATATTATATTATACTGGAATTATAATATACATATGTATCATTAGGTTTTATTTCCATTAAAATAATAAATGTAAATAAAATTAGTGTTCATGCGTACGTACGGCTTACCGTCTCTATGAACGGTGCATTTCATTTATTACCTCTAAATGTTATGTACTATTATAAAAACATGTATATTATGGATATATATTATATATATGATATCAAAATCATGAATATCATTCTGGATATAATGAACCTTTGACCACATGAACAATAAGTAATTATAAGAAGTCCATTTTTGACTCAAGTACCAAATATCTAAAAAACAAACCTTATTAAATTAAATGATTGCATAATGTTTATAACATGGTAATAAGTGATATAAAAGGAATAATAAACTTAAAAAAGTCTCTTAAGAAAGTATAAATTAACTTTAGTTTATTATTCAGGATATTAAAGAATGAACGGGTCAAGTTGGACATGAGGTAAGGGATCCGACCTCTCTCTTTCTTTTCAAGTACTCTATCTTGTGTAATTTATTTTATGCTCCATGTTCTTATGTTGTAGGATGTTCTTTTATATTCTGTATACTGTAATTTTTATTTTAATATGATGAGAGACCCCCTCTTACTCTCATCAATTCATTTTAAGAATTTTTAAGTGGCGTTGTTAGGCTGCTGAATTTTGGTAAGGGATTTTCTTATCTCACATTTAATTCCATGAGATTTCCATTGTTCTCCACTTAGTTATTGCATGTGGTGTATTGTGTACTGACTTTTTTTTATATTTTATCATGATTCTCATTATATTCATGGTATTCTATAATTCATTTGGGGGATATTAACTTTTTTTATATGACTCAGTTGATTACAATGTTGTAAAGGGTTTCATCTCACATTTTATTCCTGTGAGATTCATGCTATATTTGCCACTATTTCCTTTTGTGTGGTGTACGTACTACCCATGACTGTAGTCTCTGTGTAAAATACTTTCATTTATGAGTATTTAACTCTTCATTTTATGATCCTTCTTTCATGTGGCGTATGTTTTATAAGTTACCAAATCGGTAAGGGAATTCGTCTCAATCTCCTTTCATGGAGGCATATTTTGTTCTAATACAAGGTTGTCTATTATACGGTGTATAAACCCCTTTTCCTTTTACTTTTATATAAAAGGAATATTTTTCTACGAAGAATTTTACTAAATGAAAAAAATAATGCTTCTTTTAATGTACGTTGTGACAATGACCTTTTCCACCACCGTGATTATTATATGATCTGTGGCTTCCTCAACAAGCCGTAATGTTTTTTTTTAAATAAAATAAATAAATTCTACTCTTTTACATATTTTTTGGTATTGAAAATGGTTTTGAAAATGGATTTTTTATGTTAATATATTTATGTGGTATATTCTGATTGAAATGTGGAAATGTTTCCTTTTATTTATATTTGTTGTATGTGATATGATTTTATAATGGTACTTCGACATTTGATGGGTGGTTACGTGATAAACCAAATGACTGGTGGTGTCGTGAATACCAGGACGGGTTGTTACGTTTTAACCTCCAACGCATTTGTTATGGAAGTCGGTCATATGGGTATTCCATTTAGTGATATGTGTGGAAGTCGACCATATGGTTATTCCATTTAAGTATGTTTATGTCCCAAGTTACCTTTATATGTTATGTGTTCTTTATATGGATTTTACGGTAATATTTTGGTTACAAAAGGGTAAGTAATGATATTTTATTCAGTGAAGATTATTTACTACTTCATAAAGGTGAAAAGTAGTAATTCTGATAAAGTATTCGTTATTTACATGTTTTTTTGAAAATCTAACAGTTTTACTTCTTTGTGTATCCCTTATTGATATTTTTATGCTCATCCCATGTTTTTGAAATTTTTTTCACAGGACATAATGTGGAATAGGGTCAATGATGGGATCAAGGAAAATTCATGTTGTCTTAAACATGGAAGTATACATGACTCTTTTTTTCAAGAGTTCATGTTTGGTAAAAAAAATGGATACTGGGTCGAAGTGTCTACTTTGTAATTTTTTTGAGATGTAATAGTTATGTCCCAATTCTCTAAAAATATAAACCTGAAAAGATCCTCAATGTAAATTATTCATTAAATTCAAGATTATGTTAGGGTTTTATGGTCGGGTCCTTATAGTTGGTATCAGAGGCCGATTTAGATAACTTTAGGTGTTAGGGTATTGTTAAATTAATGCCCCTAAATTATTTTATGGTGATATTGAAATCATACCGCATTTACAGATTACCATGTTGCTTCATCTAAGATATGTCTGTTTAAATAATTCTTTTTCTTAAATGAAACAGAGTATATTTTCTTTGAAGGAATACAGAGGAGAATGACCTCCCGAATCAGCAACCAGAGAAGGTCATAATCAGAATTGAATAGTTTGTTGCAGTGATGGCTTAGTTCACTTAGGCTATAAATGGTGGTGGTTTTCATACATTAGATCATCCAGATCAACCGCAGAGGAACATGTCAGTAGTGGATCATTTCATGAGGAAACATCCCCCATCATTCAGAGGATCATCTGACCCTGTGCTAGAAAAAGGGTGGATTAAAGCACTGGAATACATTTTCGAGGTCATGGGATGTTCAAAACATCAAAATGTTATCACACTATTTACCGTTTTGAAGGTGAAGGTGATTAGTGGTGGTCGATGGTGAAAAATATCAGGGATAGTGAGGAGATTTATTCTCTCAATTGGGATGAATTAAAAGGTATGTTTCTTGAGAAATATTTTCCTAAGGTGGTTCGTCTTAGGATGGAAAAAAATTCATGGAATTGAGGCAGGAGGATGACTCAGTGGCTGCTTATGAAGAAAAGTTCACTCGACTGGCAAGGTATTCACCAAATTTCATCTGAGATCTTGATAGTAAGATAAATCAATTTTACTCCGGACTAAATCCATGATATCGAAGAGAATTAGCCTCTTGTGAGTTCAAAAGTTATGAAAAACTTGTTCGATGTGCGGAGAAGGTGGAAATGGAGTATGTCGATGATCAAGTGTTCTTTGAAAAACAACAGAATAAGAGGTCCAGCTGGTAGGAAAAGGGGAATAATTCATCAAAGATTCATGATGGTAAGAAAAATAAATATTTAAATTGTGAGCAGTGTGGTAAAAATCATCCTTGAGAATGTTTATTGAAGTCTGTAAAGTGCTTCTGGTGTGGTATGTCTGGTCATATTTCTCGTAACTATAAGGAAGATGATCAAGCAGGTAATGAAAAACCACCAGTAAGATGTTTTAACTGTAATGAAATGGGTAATTATGAAAATTAGTGTCTAATGTAGAACTCAACTGAGGGAAAGCATGCAGACTACAAGCAAAAAGGGATGGTGAAATCCTTTCAAACTACTTCAGTATATGTTGGGACATCAAACAAAGTAGTATCAGGTACACTGTTTATTTGTACAGATTATGCCAATGTGTTGTTTGATTCAGGGTCTACACACTCTTTCATTTATGAGAAGTTTTCTAGTAAATTGGGAATTCCATCTCATGATATGAATACTGAACTTATGGTAAAAACACCTGGAGGAAATGTTGAGACAAAAAAGAAAACATAAGAACATTCCAGACGTTGTGTGCAGAAAGAATCTACCTGCAAACCTTATTGTTTTGCCTCTAGTAGAGTTTGATGTTATATTGGGAATGGATTGGCTTTCTGTTTATCATGCTATCATTGACTGTAGAGCTAAAGAGGTTTATTTTCAGAATGATTTTCAGTTTGTATACAAAAATGAACCCTTGCTGTTGATAACATATCAGGAAGCTGAGAAACTAGTAAAATATTGAAATGAATGTTACCTTATACATATTTTTCAAAACAAAGGAACTGTTCAGATTAATGATGTGCCAGTGTAAATGAGTACCATGATGTTTTTCCTGATAAGTTGCATGGTATTATACATGATAGGGAAGTTGAATTTACTGTTGACTTAGTTCCTAATGCTAATCCATTTTCAAAACCCCCTTATCGAGTGGGTCAAATTGAACTTTTAGAGTTAAAGAAGCAATTTTAGGAGTTATAAGATAAAGGTTTCATTTGACCTAGAACATCACCATGGGGTGCTCCTATCTTGTTTGTTAAAAAGAAAGATGGTTCAAAGAGACTTTTCATTGATTATAGAGCATTGAATAACATCACTGTTAAGAATAAGTATCCATTGCCTCATATCGATGATTTGTTTGATCAGCTCCAGGGAGCTCAGTATTTTTCAAAGATTGACTTGAGGATGGGGTACCATCAGTTGAAAGTAAAGGAAGCAGACATTCCAAAGACTGCGTTTCAAACTAGATATGGCCATTATGAATTTGTAGTTATGCCTTTTTGGTTAACCAATGCACCTACTATATTCATTGATCTTATGAATAGAATTTTCTCTGATTTCTTGGATAAGTTTTTGGTTGTGTTCATTGATGATATTTTGGTTTATTCCAAAATTAAGAAGGAACATGAAATTCATTTAAGGGTTGTCTTGAAAACCTTAAAAGAAAAGAATCTTTATGGGAAATTCAGAAAGTGTGAGTTTTGGTTACAACAAATTTCTTTCCTTGGTCACATTGTTTCAAAAAATGGCATAACTATTGATCCAGCTAAAACCAAAGTTGTTGAAGAATGTCCAAGACCCACAAATATAACTGGGATCCATTATTTTCTTGGTTTGGAAGGTTATTACCAGTGGTTTGTTGAAAATTTTCACGGTTATCTAGTCCAATGACTAGGTTAACTCGAAAAGGGGTTAAGTTCATCTTGACAAAAGAATGTGATGATTGTTTTTAGGAATTGAAATGGAGATTGGTGAATGATCCAGTTTTGGAACATCCTTCTAGAAATTGTGAGTTTATTATCTATAGTGATGCTTCATTGAAAGGACTTGGTTGTGTCCTAATGCATAATGTTCAGGTAATTGCTTATGCATCACGTTAGTTGAAATCTCATGAGTTAAATTACCCTACACATGATTTGGAATTAGCTGCTATTGTTTTTGCTTTTATAATTTGGACGAATCATTTGTATGGAGTAAAGTGTAAAATATATACTGATCACAAAAGTTTGAAGTATATATTCACTCAGAAAGAATTGAACATGAGACAGAGGAGATGGTTGGAATTAATCAAGGATTATGATAGCATGACCCTTTATCATCTGGGAAAATAAAATAAAGTGGCTAATACTTTGAGTCGAAAAAGTAATACTTCATTGACCATGATACATTGGGAATGAGATACTTTGGTTTTTGATTTGATGAACTTTGACATAGAAGTTGTTGGTGCAGGGAATTCATCTGTTTTGTTTCATGTGTCAGTGAAATCTTCCATATCAGATTGAATAAAGCAAGCGCATAAAGAAGACAGTAAGTTTCATAAAAAGGTAGAGTTTGTTCAAAATGGTAAGTTTCCTGAATTTAAAATTGATAAGGATTGTGTTCTGGGATTTGGGAAAAGATTATGTGTAACTTTTGATTCACAGTTGAAGAATGAGTTGTTAGGTGAAGCTCATAGTTCACCGTTTTCAGTTCATCCTGGTAGTACTAAGATGTACAGAGATCATCGTGAGTATTACTGGTGGGATGGAATGAAAGATATATTGCTGATTTTACTGTGAAGTGTTTGACTTGTCAGCAGGTTAAAGAAGAGCAGCAGTTACTGAAAGGGATGCTTCAGCCTCTACCGGTTCCATAGTGGAAATGAGAAAATATATCCATGGACTTCGTTGTGGGA
This sequence comes from Viscum album, assembly GCA_963277665.1. Classification (NCBI taxonomy): domain Eukaryota; kingdom Viridiplantae; phylum Streptophyta; class Magnoliopsida; order Santalales; family Viscaceae; genus Viscum; species Viscum album. The sequence continues at coordinate 826,094,945 of OY728123.1, forward strand.
TTACCAAAGACATCTCGAGGTAATAATGCAATCAGGGTTATAGTTGATCGATTGACTAAATCTGCTCATTTCTTTCCTATTCGAGATACTTTGTCTCTATATCAACTTGCTCGGTTGTATGTTAAAGAGATAGTCAGGCTACATGGAGTTCCCCTCTACATTGTATCGGATAATGATCCCAAGTTTACTTATAACTTTTGGAAAGGCTATCAGAAGTCGTTGGGTACTAAATTAAATTTTAGTACACTTTTCTTCTGCAATCAGATGGGCAGTAAGAAAGAATAATATGGACCTTGGAGGATATGATACGTGCTGGTTCAATAGATTATCCGGGAAATTGGTACCAACACCTTTCTTTGGTTGAATTTTCATTTAATAATAGTTTTCATTCCAGTATACAGATGGCTCCGTTTGAGGAATTCTATGGAAATCGTTGTCGAACTCCATCTTTTTAGGATGAAGTAGGTGAAAGGAAGCTGATGGGACCAGAATTGGTAGAAGAGATGACAAAGAAAATTCAATTGATTCAGAAACACATGAGAACAGCTCAGAGCAGACAGAAAAGTTATGCTGATAACCAGAGGAAGGATCTTTCTTTTGAGGTAAGTGATCATGTCTTTCTCAAAGTTTCTCTAGGGAAAAGTGTGATGCATTTTGGTAAAAAGGGAATGTTGAGTCCGAGGTTCATTGAAAGTTATGAAATTATGGAGAATGTTGGATAAGATGCGTATAGAGTGGCCTTACCTCCAAGTTTATCTCAGGTACACAGTGTTTTTCATGTTTCGATGTTGAGAAAGTATATGCCAGATCAATTTCATGTTTTGAGCTTAGAGGTAGTTTAGTTGGAAGAGAATCTCTCTTATGAATAACAATCATCATAGATTCATGACCTTAGAGAGCAGGTGTTATGGAATAAGGTAATTTACCAGGTAAAGGTTTTGTAGAAAAACCATATGGTCGAAGTGGCAACGTGAGAATCTGAAAATGCTATGAGGGATAAATACCCCCACTTATTTTGATAAGTGAATAAAAATTGTGAGGACGCAATTTCAAAAATGGGGGAAGGATGTAACATCGCAAGTAAATGAAGAATATGATATTTTTATATTTATTAATATTTTTGAATTAAATATTAATTTTACTTTAAAAGGGTTGCAATGTTCGATAGCGTACCTGATACGCAACAACAGGTTTCTTTGGAATCTTACGTTGCACAGTAATAATATAATATTATTATTTTAAATGGTAGTTAACTCCAAGCCGTTGTATTGGAAATAATGAAAAAAACTAACTATAATATGATTATACATGTTTGTTAAATGTATTTACATTTATCCAACAAAAATTTAGAGGCTTCAAATATGAATGAATCTAATTTTAAGCATAATTTACATTAAAAGGCCGATTTACCGCCTTTTAATGGTGAACACTTTTTAAATCTAGTCTTGTTCACGTTAATACATTCTATATGATGAAATAAAATCCTTCTTTAGAATGGGGACATCAAATTTTACTTTGTGTAAATTTTTGGAATTTTTCCGGTAAAGTTCATTTTTTAATGAATAGTGAAAATATTGTATTTTAATTCAAAACTATGTTTTAATATAATTTATTTATATGGTTAGATTATCTTTTTAACTGTTTTTAAAATGTAATTATAATATATTTTTACCATTTAATACAATGTTGGTCATTGGAATTAATTTTACATTGAAATTGGACATAAACAAGTATCAATATTTTGATAGTTGTTGTTTCTTAAAAACACGATATTTGTTTTAACAACCGGAATTAATTTTAAAATTAATTAATTCCACTTCTATGTTTTTAATTTGGAAAAATATAGATCAATTTTGAATTCAGAATATCAAATAAGTCTTAGGCTGAATTTTTGGTATTTTTCTGAAAAACTTCAATTTTTGATGAATAGTGAAACCACTTAGTGGTAGTTAAAAAAACTGACTTTTTCATTTAAATAAAATTTTACAACTACTGTGAATTGAATTTCAAAAATCCGACATACATGGTTGTTATCAAGAAGTAAAATGTGGTTCATTAAGATGAAAATAATTTTTGGTGAATTGTAACTTTTGACTTTTATTTACCACGGTAAAAGGTAAATAGGTTAATTCAAGGTAAAACAAATATTATAATAATTCAAAATTACCTTAACACTTGTCCAAACCTTATTGGTTGAATAATTTATGACCATGGGAATCTTTGGGTCGATTTTGGGACCCCATTGAGATACATGGGAGTGATAATGACAATTTAGATTAATTAATTTAATGTGAAGAAAAAATTGACATTAATAAAAATCTTTTTGTAATTAATTTTTATATGCTGTTATATAATTCCTATTTTCGACTATAAATATTATTTGGAAAGAAAAAGATATTTCCTATATCATGGTATTTTTTTTTTAATTTTTAGACATCAAATAAATTAAATTATTTATGACACAATAATGATGTAGTATTTAACTCATTAATAAATAGTTTAAATAAATATGATTATAATGATTAAAATATTATCCAAAACATGTCCAATTCTAATTGGATGATTTTATTTCGACCGCGAATCATCTTATCTTATACTTTAATTATTTTTGGACAATTATAAACTGAATATCATTATATTATAAAATAATATTTTCACACTTTCCTGAAGAGCCCCTCCTCCCCCTTATAAAAGGAGACCAGTTCTAACCAATTCCACACACCTCTCAAGACATTTTTCTCATCCAAACTCTGCCCAATTAAGCTCCCTACATCCCTCTCCTCCCCCTAGGATCCTTACCTTAGGCAGAAGGTAATTTACGAAATCCTATTGGTTCATACCAAAGGAGTTTCCCAAATTAAAGGTAACAGTTTCTCTTAAATTATTTTCATTTATTTTACTTCTCCGACCTCTAATCTCTTTTTATTTCTTTCTTTTGTAACAACACCAGTATCCTAAATATATTGGTATGTTTTTATAAGAAGGTTTCTAACTACACTTACACAATCCTCCATCTAATGGATGAAGAACATAATGTTTCTGTGGATGGAAAACTAACGCCTCACCAAATGATGATTGTTCAATTACATCTTACCACCTCTCATGGTGGCCATTATGATGGAACTGTATTTATATATGATATATATTATGATTATGATTTCATTATGCTTCTTTAATTCCCAATTATATCAAGACTTTATGGTTTCCATAGTGGGTAAATATGATAATCTCATTTGAGGAAGTGCGGACTACTGCCCGTTTAAAGTGATGTGACTCGTTAATGCCTTATGTGGGATGTATAAAGGATAGTGTTAATGATATTATATATGATATTATACTGGAATTATAATATACCTATGTATCATTATGTTTTATTTCCATTCAAATAATAAATAGAAGTGAAAGTAGTGTTCATGTGTACGTACGGCTTACCGTCTCCATGAACAGTGCATTTCATTTCTTACCTATAAATGTTATGTACTATTATAAAAACATGTATATGATGGATATATATGATATATATGATATCCAAATCATTAATATCATTCTGGATATAATGAAACTTTGACCACATGAACAACATGTAATTATAAAAAGTCCAATTTTGACTCAAGTACCAAATATCGACCAAACGAACGTTATTAACTTAAATGATTTCATAATGTATATAACAATGTAATAAGTGATATAAAAGGAATAATAAACTTTAAAAAGGTTCTTAAGAAAGTAGAAATTAACTTTAGTTTATTATTCAGGATATTAAAGAACGAACGGGTCAAGTTTGACAAGAGGTAAGGGATCTGACCTCTCTCTTTCTTTTCAAGTACTCTCTCTTATGTAATCTCTGTTATGCTACATGTTATTTTGTTAGAGGATGTTCTTTTATATTCTCCATACTTTAATTTTTATTTTAATATGATGAGAGACCCCCTCTTACTCTCATCAATTCATTTTAATAATTTTTAAGTGGCGCAGTTAGGGTACAGAATTTTTTAAGGGATTTTCTTATCTCGCTTTTAATTCTGTGATATTCCCATTGTTCACCACTTATTTATTGCATGTGGTGTATTTTTTACTGACATTTGATTTATATTCTCATTATTCTCATTATATTCATGGTGTTCTATAATTAATTTTGTGGATATTAACTTTTGTTCATACGAATCAGTTGATTACAACGTGGTAAAGGGTTTCATCTCACTTTTTATTCCCGTGAGATTCATGCTTTATTTTCCACTATTTCCTCTAGCGTGGTGTGTGTACTGCATATTATTGTACTCTTTGTGTAAAAAACATTCATTTATGAGTATTTAAATCTTCATCGTATGATCCTTCTTTCATGTGGCGTATGTTTTGTAAGTTACCAAATCGGTAAGGGACTTCTTCTCAATCTCCTTTGATTGAGGAATATTTTGTTCTAATACAAGACTTTCTATTAAACAGTGTATAAACCCCTTTGGCTATTAATTTTATTCAAAATTAATCTTTTTCTATGAATGGTTTTACTTAATGACAAAAAATAATTATTCTTTTAACGTACGCGGTGACAACGACATTTTCCGTCACAACGAGTATTATTTGATCTTTGTCTTCCTCAACAAGCCGTAATGTTCTTTTAATAAAATAAATACCTTATACTATTTTACGTATTTTTTGGTATTGAAAATTGTTTTGAAAATGTATTTTTTATGTCAATATATTTAATTGATATATTGTGATTGAAATGTGGAAATGTTTCCTTTCCTTTATATTTTTTGTATGTGATATGATTTTAAAATGGTACTTCGACTTTTGATTGGTGGTTACATGGTAAACCAAATGCCTGGTGGTGCCATGAATACTAGGATGGTTAGCTACATTATAACCTCCAATGCATTAGGTATGGAATTTGGTCGTATGGTTATTTCATTTAGTGATATGTGTGGAAGTCGACCATATGGTTATTCCATTTAAGTGTGTTTATGTCCCAAGTTAAATTTATATGTTATGTGTTCTTTATATGGTTTTATGGAAATATTTTGGTTACAAAAGGGTAAGTAATGATCTTTTATTCAGTGAAAATTATTTACTAATTCATAAAGGTGAAAAGTATTACTTATGTTAAAGTATTCATTGTTTACTTGTTGGTTTGAAAAACAGACAGTTTATCTTCTTTGTGTATCCCTTACTGAGCTTTTTATGCTCATCCCAAGTTTTTGAAATGTTTTTCATAGGACATAATGTGGAATAGGTTTAAGGATGGGATCAAAGAAAATTCATGATGTCTTAAACATGGAAGTAGACATGACTCTTTTTTTCAAGAGTTTATGTTTTGTAAAAATAATGGATACTGGGTAGAAGTGTCTACTTTGTAATTTTTTTGAGATGTAATAGTTATGTCTAAATTTTCTAAAACTCTAAACCTGAAAATATCCTCAATGTAAATTATTCATTTAATTCAAGATTATGTTAGGGTTTTAAGGCCGAGTACTTATAACTTCTTTGGGGGTGATAATTTGTTTCTGGAATACAATATATTTCAGAAACATACTAACATAATAACTGCTATCATTTCCATCCGTTTTTTTAGATACAATAATAACATTGGAAAAAAATGAGTTATTTATTTTGATAAATATTTTATAATGAAATATTATTATATATAACCATATCCTTTTCCAGTTATTGAATTTAATATGTGTGTTTTGCTCATGGATCGTCCTCATACAATGATTTAGATGATATTTAATCACCTCTGTATCATATATTGTTTCCCTAAAACATAATATAAAATGATTAAATTTACTTTATTTTATAAAATATTTAATATAGTGTGTTGAAAATTGATAAAAATAATGATGTGAAGTAGATGTTTTGGGAATCCTTGAATTTAGTCCCAAAATTAAATCTTTGGAGTATCTAAACTAATGCAATGATCAACCAATACTCCCTAAAATACAAAAAGGAATTATAAATGAATGAAATTAAAATATTTTTTATATAATAAAATTGTTGAATTTTACCACTATATCATGGGTATTATGAATAGTCTATTAATTGGGAGTTTCTTTTCAAACATTATGGTCATTATTTCCACTATTTCATAAAATTCCTCTTCATACAACAAATTTTAGATTTTATGTAAGACTACATAGTCTAACTTTTTTGTAGGATTTTATATTAAAATAGTAAAGATATATACACTTGAAAAAAATATATGAATTGTATTTAGCTAAAAATTTTATATTATATATGTTTTTGGGGAAATAGATTTTGAAGGTTAACATATTTTATACATTTACAATAGATACTCTTAGATATCCATGAATGGGTATTTAATTAATGTTCTCAATACACTGAAATAATAAAAAGGAATATCTATACATTTTCTCTTCAAAATAATTAATATTAATATATCCAAGAATGAATGTTGTATCTATATGAACATGTAATATTAGTAAATGTAGAAGTTGAACAGGTGGAGTAAAGGTACTCTATTATGTTATTTTTTATTGATTTTTTGATCTTATAGATTTTTTAAATGACCTTCCATTTCTCATTCTTTTTCACCATCTGTAACAATATTCTATTGTTTGGGAATTGTTTATTAATTTATATAGGTTTTTCATGAGAAATAATTTATAAAGTATATACCTCCATTTCAAATTTATTTTTACTAGATAAAATGTACATGATAAAAATGATACAATTTAATGGCCAACAATGTGAGTTTCCAAATAATAAGGTGGAAACTATAGATTTATGCTCAACTTTGGATCTATGTGAATCTCCACACTCTCATGAACATTTGGAAGATATTTGTTCTATAGAAAATTTTACTACTTCAAAATCAATATATACCCATATACATATTGCCATGGTAAGAAAATTATATCCCTATAGAAGGTCTATTTCCATATGTAGGGTTGGATCATTGTTATGGGGGGGACTTATATTCATGAGAAAACCCTGATCAAACCTATTGGGTGAAGCAGGAACAGAAAAATATACATGTAAATATGGCTAGAATGAGAAATGTTTTGTAAATATATAAAACCATGGAAATATAATGCATGTGGGTATATGATATTATGTAATTATTTTAAAAACTGTGCAAAATAATAAATTTCCTTTTACAGAAAAGAAAATCATCAACATCATACATGTTTAATACCCTTAACTAAAAAATTATTCTAGCCATAAAAACTACTTATCATTCTTATATTATGATTTTGTGTATAAATTTATACATTATATACATATATATATTAATTTCTAGAATCTATTGTAGTGTAGGGGAATAATTTTTCATGTTTTACTTGGAGCATGGGGGATCAACTTCAGATATACTATTTTTTTTATTAATATACATATAAAATTATATATAAAATATTATATATATGTGTATATATATGTGTATGTATACACATATATATAGTATAAATCACTACAACATAGTGGGAGAGGATCCTAGATAAATTAAAGAGGCATGGTTCAACTCCTATCACATCATTTTTACAAGTTTGACTCCCAGTGACGTGATCATAATAGCTTCGGAAATAAGTGGTCTTGATAGAGGAGGATGTTAATACATATTTAGAATTGTAATTTTCAGGGTATTTCTCCTGGAAATAGATTAAAATCTATATCCACTCCATTTTATACATGAATGTAATGTCCATGGTTGAAGAATATAGCCATGATCATTTAATCTATAACCTAATTTTCTAATTTTGTCTCCTTAATTATTTTACAATATACCCCACACAACTAGGTGATGGGTGGGAGATAGTAGATTTAAATCACAATCAATATCACCCTATAGAATGTTCATTCAAGAATTTTATCACTATCCAATTGATTAAAATTACACATAAAGTTTTATAACCAAATCCACTAACTCTTGTAAGGTATAAATTTTTGGGGAATGTCACACCTAAATGTTGGGGGTAGATCATTATCCATTTGTCATTATTGTGATTTTTCTATTATTTGATTCCATCCCATTACATTCTATAATAGTTGGGACTACCTATTATATTTTTTATTTTTGAGAATTTAATTTCTCTAGCACCTGCACTATTTTATTATCTTAATAACCTTCTGTATTTCTTTCCTCAAAATATGTTTCAGCACACACTCCAAAACCTTCACCTTTGATGAGACAATATTTTTATTACTCCATAGAGGACAATAAAAGTTTTAATTCATGGAGTACAATTAATGATACTTCTTATTTCGATAATAGATAAAAAATATTTGAAAATATTTAGTCATTTTCATATAAAACAAATTTAACTAAAAATAAATTTTTATTATTGTTACTCTTACACAAGATTCCCATTATTTACATTTACATTCATCTCGTAGTTTTCCTTCATTATTTACATGATCTCCCTCTTTAGAACATGATACGTGATTATAGTGGATTTTGGTTTTGATTTAAAAATATGATTATAAAAAATAAAATAATTATTTTTTTATTTCATTCAACATTACAGTGTTGCCGTAGATTTAAAAAACATGCATGTTTTTTCAAGAGAAGCATACCACCTCAATGTATTATGGTAGGGGTACATTTGTTTTGTTGCACACTGGTTATTTTTACCACCCATTTTTCTATTTCATAAATTACCATTCATAATAAAAGTGATTAATATAATTATTTCCTTGTAATGTATTTTGTATAATAGTTCTCCTGAACATATTCCTCTTTACGATGGAATATAAATACATTCTATGTTTCTTTGCAAATCTTTTGTGTGTATATCTATGGTGGTTATGGGTTTACTTTCCCCTTATTCTGCCTAAGATAATTCTTTATCATTTTTTTGAAATACTCTAGGATCATTAAAAATTAACATTAATGTAACATTAATTTTTAAAATAAAATAGTATTTTCTATAGAGTATAAGATATGTAACATCGATCTTAAACAAACAAAAGAATATTATTATTTTAATATGTCCATTATAAACTCGCAATTAAAATGGAGAGGATAAATATTATTAATGCAATTATGAAATATATAATGTTCATACTCATTGATAACTTATAAATGAAATCATTATAAATAACGACTCGTATTTTTAGTAAATGCATATTATTTTTCCAAAATGCATTTTCCCAAAAAAATGGTTTTCTTGTAGTTTATGAGGGAATATTATAATTATTTGTTCAAAAATTTTGAGAAACATATTCATAAAAAAAACTAAATATTTTAAATCATAATATAATGTTTAACTTTGGGTGTTTATTTTGGATTTGTTTCGAAAATATTGGGTTTTTAGTGAATATGGAAAAATATAAATTTATGTAAAAATGACCTTTATTTTCAATAAATAAATAAAATTTAAAGTTCCATTATGTTATGAATATTTTTTATAGTAACATAAGTATTATTTAAATGCATTTTATCCACTTAAATTATTTTTACTCAACGATATGTTGTATTTTATAATAATATTATATTTGAGAATAAAAAATGGATTTTTCGGAAAACACTTTCAATTAATATAATGTTTAACTACTTTAAATAATTATAATAATATCTAATGGGGAATTTTTTAACATATAATTATATATTATAAAAAAATAAACATTAATTTTTTTCGTACAATTATTATAATTATCAATTGAATTGATATGAAATAATATTTTCTTTAAAAAATATTTTTCTTAAACCCCCTCTTTTTTGTTGTGTCTGCAGGTTTTGCTTAAAATTTTATTTATCCTATTATTTGAATTAAATTTCGTGAAATGGATTCCCTGTTTTTAATAATATGATTCAAAATATTTTTATGTTCATTTTCATTTTTAAGAACAAGAAATGTTACAGTGGTAAAAAAGACATACCACAACATATGTAAAATAATTTAGAGGGTTAAAGTTAAAAGGTAATGGATTAAAATAACTAAAAAATACAACATTAAATGGGTATCCTATCTCTATATACCATAAAAAACCTTTAAAAAATATTTATAAATTTATTTATTTTTAATTAATTCCCCCAGAACATGGTTTTAATTAAATATAAAATAATGATTTTTAATCACTTAAAAGCACCCATCCTCAATTATAAATACCACTCCTCACTTCCACCATCCATGTAAAAGTCCATTAATATATTAAACATTCCTAAAAAACATTACTCTCCAATATCCCCACTAAATTTTGCTTTAGGTCTCAACCAAATACATGTACCGTGTTCTTTATGGGACCCTTCAATGAGGTGATATTCAAAAGGCATCTTTGTCAAATCACCTCCATTAATTTATTTTCTTTTTATAACTTCTCAATAAACCCTTAATCCATAAATTAATATTAAATAAATTATAATGTTTATAATGTAATTAATATTTATAATTTTTTATATTATATTGATCCATTTTATTACCTCCTCTTATTCAAATAAATGAAACCATTGTCCAAATTATTATGGCAAAAAGTCATTGTGGATAATGATTTTTTCCATTAGCTCTTTAAAGGATGGTCATGAAACTATTATTATGGTTACATAATATTTGGATAGTTATATAATAACATTTTTATATCCTGGAACTAATATATAGATATAATATTAAATAAAAAAAGTTGTTCATGGTGGTTGTAAAAACCACCAAAATAAACAAAACATTTATCATTACCATTTTATCAATTGAATTATCCTAATGATAGAAAAAAAATTAGACAATTTCTAATTATATAATTTATTTTATAATATTTATTTCTAATTATTTAGTATTTTTCCCATTTTTAAAGAACGTAAATAATTATACTCAAGTGAACTGATCATAAAACCATAAAACGAATGCTCCCGATAAAACAAAAATTGAAAATTGTAACTCACAAAAATGAACAAAAATGAATGCTATATGATTATAATAAATCAATAATATATGTTAAATGTTATTTATTATTTAATTAATAAATATAATTTTATAATATTGGACATTAAGATAAAGTGATTAACTTTCATTCATTATGTAAGGGAGTTCTTAACCTAATTTTCATTCTAAAGGTTAAAGTTTTACTTCGGGATTATGTCGTGTTAATATTTTTTGAAAATGAGTTTTTAGTGTATTATGTTTTATTTAAATTTTTTATATATATATTTACATAAGATACACAGAATATATTCATTTTATTAATTTTCAATTCAATGATATGTTATTTGTAAGGGACTCTTTAACTAAAAAACATCATTTTTAACGTTTTAATGAATTATTTTATAATTCATTATATTTCATGCCAATGTTTTTATTATAATTTTTCTAAAATTATTTATATGAACATAAATGTGTAAAAATGATAATTTTTTTTATCTCTCAATGTTTTTCAAGAAGGTGTTTTTATGTTTTTTTTGTAAAGGACTTTATATTAAAAATATTATTCATCAAAAGATTATTTTAACAAATGTTATATATAATGATTGTTATTATATATATGGAATTGAAGGAAATTTTCTCTATTATTTCACCTTAATAATTTTAATATTAATTTATAATTTTATATGGTTACATTCAATGAAATTGTTTTAAATTGTATGAGGGAAATGTTTTAAAATGAGTTATTTCAAAATTGAATGTTTATTTTATTCAAAGAGTATTTCAAATTGACATATTTCATGGTTTGTAATTATGTTGTCATTAATGGGAATTTTTTATCATGATGGGTGTTTTGGTTATTAACCAATGATTTTTTTTCCATAATAAACTATATATTGGTGGTTAAAATATAAACCATTGAGTGGTGGTTCTATGTTAAACAAATGATATCTCGTTAAGTTATAACCTACAATGACTTGGGTACTTTGGAGTTGGAGGTTGACTATATTTGTTAAAACATTCATATATGTGGTATGGATAATTATGCCTCATGATACCAAATTTATTATTATATTATTATATATGAGTTTTCATGAAAATAATTTGAATTTAAAAATTTAATATAATGATATTTTTGAAATGGTAATTCCATTTTTGGGAAAAAAAATTTATGAAAATATTTCTCCAGTTTTCTAATAGACTAATGTTTTCTTCTCTATTATGTACCTCACTAATATTTTGTTCACATTAAATGTTTTCATTTTTTTCCAAATCATTTAAGTAAGACTATAAGGCCCCGGCCTTAAACATTACTTAATCATGATATATTTCAAGAATAAACCTTGAGGATCTTTTCAGGTTTAGAGTTTTAGAGAATTAGATCATAAAACATGTATTACATTCCACATTTAAGCAAAGTGGTTACATAAAAGATAGTATTAATTTTTTCCATTAACGGAAACATATTTAAAATAAAACATGGATTCTTTCTTGACACTTCCTTGACACTATCACCATATCATGTACCTTTCCCTTGTCCTATGAAAAACATTTAAAAAAACTTGGGATGAGAATAAAAAGCTCAGTAAGGGTTATAAAAATATGGAAAGGAAACATGAGTTCATATATACATAAGAATGAAATCATAATTTACCCATAAAACATAGGAACTTTAACAGACCTCATAAAATCATGAATAAATCATAGAAATCATAAGACATAAAGGTAACTTGAGGAATTCATAACATTCTTACATAGGGAGTAACCCTCTTGGTTACGTTTGGAATACCCATCACAGTATATTCCATAAATCTCTTCAGACAAACCTTAACATTTCACTCCTTCACGTTACCCAATTCATTGGAGAGCTATATCGGGCTCACCCGCCGTTAGTTTATCACGGAACCACTCGTCTTCATAATAATGCCCAAGAACCTCAACATAATCATATCACATAAAACATGCATAAAGGAAACATAACATTTCCACCTTTCAATCACAAGATATAAATACAACACATTGATATAAAAACATTATGAAAACCATTTTCAATACCAAAATAAAATAAAAGTAAAACATGGTATTTATTTTTCTTTTCAAAAAAAGTATGGCTTGTAGAGGAAGCCGAAACTCAAATAATGGTCACGGCGGTGGAGAAGTTGTTGTCGCCGCATACATACGACAAAAACATTCCCTTTTTTCGTTTAGTAAACGCTTTGTATAAAAAATATTCCTTTTGAATAAATGTAAAATTCAAAGGGGTTTATACACCGTATAAAAGAAAGTTCTATATAAAACAAAATATGCCTCAATGAAAGGAGATTGAGACGAAGTCCCATACCTCGGGTCTGACTTGACTCATTCGTTCTTTAATCTCCTGAATAATAAACTTGAGTAAATTTATACTTGTTTAAGAACCTTTTTCAAGTTCATTATTCCTTTTATATCACTTATTTCCATGTCATGAACACTATGTAATTATTTAAGTTAATAACGGTCGTTTTAACGATCATTGGTAATTGAGTCAAAAATAAACCCTTTATAATTAAAAGTTGTTCATGTATCCATTATATATATAATTTTATTCATGATGTAGGTATCATATATATCATATATATCCAGTAAATGCATTCATTTATAATATTACATAACATTTAGAGGTAAGAAATGAAATGCACCGCTCATAGAGACGGTAAGCCGTACGTACGCATGAACGCTGATTCCATTTCTATTTCGTATTTTTTGAAATGGAATCATAATTATATAAAGGTATATTATAATTCCAGTGTAATATCATATATAATATCACAACTCCATCCTTTATACGTCCCACATATGGTATTAACGAATCAAATCACTTTGAGGGGGCGGTAATCTGTACTTCCTTAAATGAAGATATCGCGTTTACCCATAATGGAACCCATAGAGGTATGCCCAAAATGAAAAATACACAAGATTAAGGAAAGAATAAACAAATTATATATCATATATAAATATAGTGTCATATTAATGGCCACCTTTGAAGGTGTTAAAATAATGTTGAACAATTATCCTTTCGGGAGGCAGAAATTCGCGATCCACAGAAACAGTATGTTCTTTAACCATTATATGTAGGTGTGTGTAATTGTAGCTCTAATACTTCTTATAAAAACATCCTAGTATATTTATGATACTGTAGTTGTTACAAAAGAAATGAATAAAAAGTGTTTAGGGGGTTGGAGAAGCAAAATAAAACAAAAGAATACAAGTGAAGACATTACCTTAAAATCGGGTTACTCTCTTTGGTTTGAGCTCAAAGGCTTCCTTGGGAAGACTTTTGCCCAAAGTGAGGCTTCAAGGAGTAAGAGACGGAAGTGGAGAGGAAAAATGGGGAGGGGTTGGCCGAGCCAAAGGCTTTGGAAGTGTGGGTAAGGAGGTAGAGGTGGGGGCCTTTTAAAAGAGGAGAGGAGGGGCACTCTTGGAATGTAAAGAAATGTTACTTTATTTTAAAATTCGTTTCAGATTCAAAAGGTCCCACATTGATATAATTCGAGGTTAAGTTGATAAGGGTTCGAAATCCACCCATCCAATAGGTTTTTTACATGTGTAGGTCATAGATGTTACATTATCATTTCATTTTATTTAAATCCTTTATTAATGAGGTAATCGCTGCATCGTCATGATGTCATAAATAATTTAATTTATTTAAAGTCTAAAAATTATAAAAAAACTACTATGATGTAGGAAATATTTTTATCTTTCTAATTACTATTTATAATTAAAAATATAACTTTTATAACCCCATGTAAAAATTGTTTTAGTAAAATACCTCATGTTTGTGTCATTTTTACTTTTACATTAAATAAAAAGTTATTTATGTCATTTCCCAACCAAAGTGGCTCCATGGGGTCCCAAAGTTGACCCATGGATTGTCTTGGTCGGACATGACACATCCAATGAGGGTAGGACATGTGTCTAGGTATTTTCATTTTATTATAATATCATTTTTTCCTTAAATTTCACTAATTACCTCTAATCGCGATTAAAAACTTAAAAGTTACTATTCACAAAAAAAATTATTTTAATCTCATTGAACCACATTTTACTTCTTAATGAGAATAATTTATTTTGGATTTTTGAAAATAAAATCACAGAAGTGGAAAAGTTCCATTTAAACGAAAAATCAGTTTCTTTAACTACCACTTAGTGGTTTCACTATTCATCAAAAATTAAAGTTTTTCAGAAAAATACCAAAACATCACCCTAAGATATATTTGATATTCTGAATTCAAAAATGATGTCTATTTTAAAAAATTCAAATCATATAAGTTACATTAATTAATTTAATAATTAATTCCCGCTGTCATGACAAATAGCGTGTTTTTATGAAACAATAAGTATCAAAAGATTGACACCAGTTTAAGTCCAATTTCAAAGTGAAATTGATTCCAATGACCACCATTGGATTAAATGGTAAAAATATATTCTAATTTCACTTTAAAACCAATTCAAAAGATAATCTAATAATATAAATAAATTAGATTAAAAAGAGGTTTTGAATTAAAATACATCATTTTTCACTATTCATTAAAAAATGAACTTTATCGGAATAATACAAAAAAATCACACAAAGTAAATTTTGATGTCCCAATCATAAATAATAAGTTTATTTTGACAAACATAGCTCATAAAATTGTCAAAAGATATATTTAAAAATGGTTTTCCATCAAAAGGCAGTAAAACAATCTTTTAAAAATATTAGTGTATTCTATGCTTAAGATTGAATTTATTCTCATTTTAAGCCTCTAAAACACTATCTAATTCACTAATAGACATAGATAAAAATATCTATTATTAATTACTTACTTGGGATGTTACATCCTTCCCCCCTTTAGAAAATTGCGTCCCTGCAATTTATTTACTTATTGAATAAATGGGGGTACTTATCCCTCATTGCATTTTCAGATTCCCATATTGCCTCTTCCATCATGTGGTTTTTCCACAAAACCTTTACCTGATTAATCACCTTATTCCATAACACTTGCTTCATGTGGTCAAGAATCTGGACCGGTTGTTCCTCGTAAGATAGGTTCTCTTCCAGCTGAACTACCTCTGGACTCACAACATTAGATGGATCTGGCATGTACTTTCTCAGCATCGAAACATGAAAAACATTGTGTACCTGAGATAAACTCGGAGGTAAAGCCACCCGGTATGCATCTGATCCAACTCTCTCCAGAATTTCATATGGTCCAATGAACCTTGGACTCAGCTTTCCTTTGTTACCAAATCGCATCACTCTTTTCAATGGTGAGACTTTGAGAAAAACATGATCACCTACTTCAAAAGATAGATCCTTCCTCCTGTTGTCTGCATAACTCTTCTGCCTGCTCTGAGCTGTTCTCATGTGTTTCTGTATCAGCTGAACTTTTTCTGCCAACTCTTCTACCAATTCTGGTCCCATCAGCTTTCTTTCACCCACTTCATCCCAAAAAGCTGGAGTTCGACACCGCTTCCCATATAATGCCTCAAATGGTGCCATCTGTATACTGGAATGAAAACTGTTATTATATGAAAACTCAACCAAAGAAAGATGTTGGTCCCAACTTCCCTAACAATCCATCGAACAAGCATGTAGCATATCTTCCAAAGTCTGAATTGTTCATTCTGACTACCCATCTGATTGAGGATGAAAAGTTGTACTAAAATTTAATTCAGTACCCAACGACTTCTGAAAGCCTTTCCAAAAGTTAGAAGTAAACCTGGGATCACGATCAGATACAATGGAGAGGGGAACTCCATGTAACCTGACTATCTCTTTAAGATATAAATGGGAAAGTTGATCTAGGGAAAAATTATCTCGTATAGCAAGGAAATGAGCAGATTTAGTCGAGCGATCAACAATAACCCATATTGCATTATTACCTCGAGGGGTCTTCAGCAATCCCACAATGAAGTCCATGGATATATTCTCCCATTTCCACTCTGGCACTGATAAAGGCTGAAGCATCCCATTCGGTAACTGCCGCTCTGCTTTAACCTGTTGAAAAGTCAAACACTTCACTGTAAAATCAGCAATATCTCTTTTCATTCCATCCCACCAGTAATACTCCCGCAGATCTCTGTACATCTTAGTACTACCAGGATGAACTAAAAACGGAGAATTATGAGCTTCACATAACAAATCTCTCTTCAACTGTGAATCACAAGGCACACAAAATCTCTTCCCAAATCTCAAAATGCAATCATTATCAATCTTGAATTCAGGCAACTTACCTTTCTGAACCAGCTCAACCTTTTTTTGCAACTCACTGTCTTGCTTCTGTGCTTTCTTGATTCTGTCTGATAGAGAAGTTTTCACTGATACCTGAAACAAAACATAAGAACATCATGCACCAACAACTTCTATTCCAAAGTTCATCAAATCCTTAACCAAAGGATCACATTCCAAACGCAACATTGCTAATGAAGCATTACTTTTTCGACTCAAAGCATCAGCCACTTTATTTTCTTTTCCCAGATGGTAATTAATTGTACAATCATAATCCTTCATTAATTATAGCCATCTCCTTTGTCTCATGTTCAATTCTTTCTGAGTGAATATATACTTTAAACTTTTGTGATCGGTATATATTTCAAACTTTACTCCATACAAATGATGCCTCCAAATTTTTAAAGCGAAAAAAACAGCAGCTAATTCCAAATCAAGTGTAGGGTAATTTACCTCATGAGTTTTCAACTGTCGTGAAGCATAAGCAATTACCTGATCATTATACATTAGGACACAACCAAGTCCTTTAGATGAAGCATCACTGTAGATGACAAACTCCAAATTCCTGGAAGGTAGTGCCAAAAGTGGAGCATTCACCAATCTTCTTTTCAGTTCATGAAAACAATCATCACATTCTTTTGTCTAGGTAAACTTAACACCCTTCCGAGTTAGCTTAGTCATTGGACTAGATAACCGTGAAAAATTTCTAACAACCCTTCGGTAATAGCCTGCCAGACCAAGGAAACTACGAATCTCTGTTACATTTTTGGGTCTTGTCCATTCTTCAACAACCTTTGTTTTTTAAGGGTCAAGAGTTATCCCATATTTAAAAACAATGTGACCAAGGAAAGAAATTTGTTGCAACCAAAACTCACACTTTCTAAATTTCCCATACAATTTCTTTTCTTTTAAGGTTTGAAAAATAACCCTTAAATGTCTTTCATGCTCCCCTTTACTTTTAGAAAACACCAAAATACCATCAATAAAAACAACCACCATTTTTCACCTGATTCAACTGAGCCATCACTATAGTAAACTACTCAATTCTGATTCTGACCATCTCGGGATACTGATTTGAAATGTCATTTCCCTCTATATGCCTTCCCAGAAAATTTGTTTTGTTTCCTCAATGAAAAACCATTCTTAACAAACATGTCTTAGATGAAGCAACATGGTAATCTTCAAATGCTATATCATTTCAATTTGACCATAAAAAATATTTTTGGATAATAATTTAATAGAATTCTAACTCCTAAAGTTATCTAAACCTCCCTCTGATACCAACTATAAGTCCCCGGCCTTAAACATTACTTAATCTTGAGATATTTCAAGAATACACCTTGAGGATCTTTTCAGGTTTAGAGTTTTATAGAATTAGATCATAAAACATGTATTACATTCCACATTTAAGCAAAGTGGTTACATAAAAGATAGTATTCATTTTTCCCATCAACGGAAACATATTTAAAATAAAACATGGATTCTTTCTTGACACTTCCTTGACACTATCACCATATCATGTACCTTTCCCTTGTCCTTTGAAAAACATTTCAAAAAACTTGGGATGAGCATAAAAAGCTCAGTAAGGTTTATAAAAATATGGAAAGGAAACATGAGTTTATATATACATAAGAATGAAATCATACTTTACCCATAAAACATAGGAACTTTAACATACCTCATCAAATCACGAATAAATCATAGAAATCATAAGACATAAAGGTAACTTGAGGCATTCATAACATTCTTACATAGGGAGTAACCCTATTGGTTACGTTTGGAATACCCATCATAGTATATTCTCTAAATCTCTTCGGAGAAACCTTAATGTTTCACTCCTTCGCGTTACCCAATGCATTGGAGAGCTATATCGGACTCACCTTCCCTTAGTTTATCACGGAACCACCCATCTTCATAATAATGCCCAAGAACCTCAACATAATCGTATCACATAAAACATGCATAAAAGAAACATAACATTTCCACCTTTCAATCACAAGATATAAATACAACACATTGATATAAAAACATTATGAAAACCATTTTAAATACCAAAATAAAACAAAAGTAAAACATGGTATGTATTTTTCTTTTAAAAAAAAGGTATGGCTTGTAGAGGAAGTCAAAACTCAAATAATGGTCACGGCGGCGGAGAAGTCGTTGTCGCCGCATATGTATGACAAAAACATTCCCTTTTGTCGTTTAGTAAACGCTTCGTATAAAAAAGATTCCTTTTGAATAAGCGTAAAAGTCAAAGGGGTTTATACACCGTATAAAAGAAGGTTGTGTATAAAACAAAATATGCCTCAATGAAAGGAGATTGAGACGAAGTCCCATACCTCGGGTCCGACTTGACTCGGTCGATCTTTAATCTACTGAATAATAAACTTGAGTTAATTTCTACTTGTTTAGGAACCTTTTTCACGTTCATTATTCCTTTTATATCACTTATTTCCATGTCATTAACACTATGTAATTATTTAAGTTAATAATGGTCGTTTTAACGATCATTGGTACTTGAGTCAAAAATAAACCCTTTATAATTAAAATTTGTTCATGTATCCATTATATCCAGAATGGTATTCATGATTTAGGTATCATATATATCATATATATCCAGTACATGCATGCATTTATAATATTACATAACATTTAGAGGTAAGAAATGAAATGCACCGTTCATGGAGACAGTAAGCCGTACGTACGCATGAATGCTGCTTCCATTTCTATTTCATATTTTATGAAATGTAATCATAATTATATAAAGTTATATTATAATTCCAGTGTAATATCATATATAATATCACTACTCCATCCTTTATACATCCCACATATGGTATTAACGAATCAAATCACTTTGAGGGGGCGGTAGTTCGCACTTCCTTAAATGAAGATATCGCGTTTACCCATAATGGAAACCATAAAGGTATTCCCAAAATGAAAAATACAGAAGCTTAAGGAAAAAATAAACATATTATATATAATATATAAATATAGTTTCATCTTAATGGCCACCTTTTAATTTGTTAAAAGAATGTTGAACAATCATCGTTTCGGGAGGCAGAAATTCAGCATCCACGGAAACAGTATGTTCTTTAACCATTAGATGTAGGTGTGTGTAAGTGTAGCTCAAATACTTCTTATAAAAACATCCTAGTATATTGAAGATACTATATTTGTTACAAAATAAATGAATAAAAAGAGTTTAGGGGGTTGGAGAAGCAAAATAAAACAAAATAACACAAGTGAAGACATTACCTTAAAATCAGGTAACTCTAATTGGTTTGAGCTCAAAGGATTCCTTGGGAAGACTTATGCCCAAAGTGATGCTTCAAGGAGTAAGAGAGGGAAGTGGAGAGACAAAATGGGTAGGGTTTGGCCGAGCCAAAGGCTTTGGAAGTGTGTGTTAGGAGGTAGAGGTGTGGGCCTTTTATAAGAGGAGAAGAGGGGCACTCTTGGAAAGTAAAGAAATGTTACTTTATTTTAAAATGATTTTCGGATTCAAAAGGTCCCACATTGATATTATTCGAGGTTAAGTTTATAAGGGTTAGAAATCCACCCATCCAATAGGTTTTGGACATGTTTAGGTCATAGATTTTACAGTATCATTTTATTTTATTTAAATCCTTTATTAATGTGGTAATCGATGCATCATCATGATGTCATAAGTAATTTAATTTATATAAAGTCTAAAAATTATAAAAACAACACTATGATGTAGGATATCTTTTTATCTTTCCAATGACTATTTATAATTAAACAGTTGACTTGCATAACCCCATGTAAAAATTGTTTTAGTAAAATAACACATGTTTGTGTCATTTTTACTTTTACATTAAATAAAACGTTATTTATGTCATTTCCCAACCAAAGTGGCTCCATGGGGTCCCCAAGTTGACCCATGGATTGTCTTGGTCTTCCATGACACATCCAATGAGGGTAGGACATGTGTCTAGGTATTTTAATTTTATTATAATATCATTTTTTCCTTAAATTGCACTAATTACCTCTAATCGCGATTAAAAACTAAAAAGTTACTATTCACCAAAAAAATTATTTTAATCTCATTGAACCACATTTTAATTCTTAATGAAAACCATGTATGTCGTATTTTTGAAAATCAAATCACAGAAGTGGCAAAGTTTCATTTAAACAAAAAATCAGTTTCTTTAACTACCACTTAGTGGTTTCACTATTCATCAAAAATTGAAGTTTTTCAGAAAAATACCAAAAATTCACCCTAATCTATATTTGATATTCTGAATTAAAAAATGATGTATATTTTAAAAAATTAAAATCATATAACTTACATTAATTAATTTAATAATTAATTCCCGTTGTCATGACAAATAACATGTTTTTATGAAACAATAAGTATCAAAAGATTGACACCAGTTTAAGTCCAATTTCAAAGTGAAATTGATTCCAATGACCACCATTTGATTAAATGGTAAAAATACATTCTAATTTCACTTTAAAACCAATTAAAAAGATAATCTAATCATATAAATAAATTAGATTAAAAAGAGGTTTTGAATTAAAATACAACATTTTTCACTATTCATTAAAAAATGAACTTTATCGGAATAATACCAAAAATTCACACAAAGTAAATTTTGATGTCCCAATCATAAAGAATAAGTTTATTTTAACAAACATAGCTTATAAAATTGTCAAAAGATATATTTAAAAATGGTTTTCCATCAAAATTCAGTAAAACAATCTTTTAAAAATATTAGTGTATTTCATGCTTAAGATTGGATTTATTCTCATTTTAACCCTCTAAAACACTATATAATTCACTAATAGACATAGATAAAAATATCTATTATTCATTACTTTATTGGGATTTTACATCCTTCTCCCCTTTAGAAAATTGCATCCCCACAATTTATTTACTTATAGAATAAATGGGGGTACTTATCCCTCATTGCATTTCAGATTCCCATGTTGCCTCTTCCATCATGTGGTTTTTCCACAAAACCTTTACCTGATTAATCACCTTATTCCATAACACTTGCTCCCTGTGGTCAAGAATCTGGACCGGTTGTTCCTCATAAGATAGGTTCTCTTCCAGCTGAACTACCTCTGGACTCAAAACATGAGATGGATCTGGCATGTACTTTCTCAGCATCGAAACATGAAAAACATTGTGTACCTGAAATAAACTCGGAGGTAAAGCCACCCAGTATGAAACTGATCCAACTCTATCTAGAATTTCATATGGTCCAATGAACCTTGGACTCATCTTTCCTTTCTTACCAAATCGCATCACACTTTTCCATGGTGAGACTTTGAGAAAAACATGATCACCTACCTCAAAAGATAGATCCTTCCACCTGTTGTCCGCATAACTCTTCTTCCTGCTCTAGGCTGTTCTCATGTGTTTCTGTATCAGCTGAACTTTTTCTGCCAACTCTTCTACCAATTCTGGTCCCATCAGCTTTCTTTCACCCACTTCATCCCAAAAAGCTAGAGTTCGACACTGCTTCCCATATAACGCCTCAAATGGTGCCATCTGTATACTGGAATGAAAACTGTTATTATATGAAAACTCAACCAAAGAAAGATGTTGGTCCCAACTTCCCTGATAATCCATCGAACAAGCACGTAGCATATCTTCCAAAGTCTGAATTGTTCGTTCTGACTTCCCATCTGATTGAGGATGAAAAGCTGTACTAAAATTTAATTCAGTACCAAACGACTTCTGAAGGCCTTTCCAAATGTTAGAAGTAAACCTGGGATCACAATCAGATACAATGGATAGGGGAACTCCATTTAACCTGACTATCTCTTTAAGATACAAATGGGAAAGTTGATCTAGGGAAAAAGTATCTCGTATAGCAAGGAAATGAGCAGATTTAGTCGAGCGATCAACAATAACCCAGATTGCATTATTACCTCGAGGGGTCTTCAGCAATCCCACAACAAAGTCCATGGATATATTATCCCATTTCCACTCTGGCTCTGGTAAAGGCTGAAGCATCCCTTTCGGTAACTGTCGCTCTACTTTAACCTGTTGACAAGTCAAACACTTCACTGTAAAATTAGCAATATCTTTTCTCATTCCATCCCACCAGTAATACTCCTGCAGATCTCTGTACATCTTAGTACTGCTAGGATGAACTGAAAATAGAGAATTATGAGCTTCATATAACAAATCTCTCTTCAACTGTGAATCACAAGGCACACACAATCTCTTCCCAAATCTCAAAACGCAATCATTATCAATGTTGAATTCAAGCAACTTACCTTTCTGAACCATCTCTACCTTTTTCTACAACTCACTGTCTTACTTTTGTGCTTGCTTGATTCTGTCTGATAGAGAAGATTTCACTGATTCCTGAAACAAAATAGAAGAATATCCTGTACCAACAACTTCTATGCCAAATTTCATCAAATCCTTAAGCAAAGGATCACGTTCCAAACGCAACATTGCTAATGAAGCATTAATTTTTCGACTCAAATCATCAACCACTTTATTTGCTTTTCTCGGATGATAATTAATTGTACAATCATAATCCTTGATTAATTCTAGCCATCTCCTCTGTCTCATGTTCAATTATTTATGAGTTAATATATACTTTAAACTTTTGTGATCGGTATATATTTCACACTTTACTCCATACAAATGATGCCTTCAAATTTTTAAAGCGAAAACAACAGCAGCTAATTCCAAATCATGTGTAGGGTAATTTACCTCATGAGTTTTTAACTATCGTGAAGCATAAGCAATTACCTGATCATTCTTCATTAGGACACAACCAAGTCCTTTCAATGAAGCATCAGTGTAGATGAAAAACTCCCCATTCCTGGAAGGTAGTGCCCAAACTGGAGCATTCACCAATCTTCTTTTCAGTTCCTGAAGACAATCATCACATTCTTTTGTCCAGATAAACTTAACACTCTTCTGAGTTAGCTTAGTCATTGGACTAGATAACCCTAAAAAATTTCTAACAAACCATCGGTAATAGCCTTACAAACCAAGGAAACTACGAATCTCTGTTACATTTGTGGGTCTTGGCCATTCTTCAACAACATTTTTTTTGCAGGGTCAATAGTTATCCCATATTTAGAAACAATGTGACCAAGGAAAGAAATTTATTGCAACCAAAACTCACACTTTCTGAATTTCCCATACAATTTCTTTTCATTTAAGGTTTGAAAATTAACACTTAAATGTCTTTCATGCTCCCCTTTACTTTTAGAAAACACCAAAATACCATCTATAAAAACAACCAATATTTTTCACCTGATTCAACTGAGCCATCACTGCAGTAAACTGCTCAATTCTGATTCTGACCATCTCAGGATACTGATTTGAAATGTCATTTCCCTCTGTATGCCTTCCTAGAAAATTTGTTCTGTTTCCTCAATGAAAAACCATTCTTAACAAACATGTCTTAGATGAAGCAACATGGTAATCTTCAAATTCTATATCATTTCAATTTGACCATAAAAAAATATTTTTGGATAATCATTTAATAGAATTATAACTCATAAAGTTATCTAAACCTCCCTCTAATACCAACTATAAGGCCCCAGCCTTAAACATTACTTAATCTTGAGATATTTCAAGAATACACCTTGAGGATCTTTTCAGGTTTAGAGTTTTAGAGAATTAGATCATAAAACATGTATTACATTCCACTTTTAAGCAAAGTGGTTACATAAAAGATAGTATTCATTTTTCCCATCAACGGAAACATATTTAAAATAAAACATGGATTCTTTCTTGACACTTCCTTGAAACTTGTTTCTGAAGCTTTCACCAGGGAGCACGCATCCATCCGTCCGCGGAGGAGGACGTGCTACACTGTTGCCCCGCATTCCCGCTTTCCAAAGGCGAGTGGCATTTGATCCTTATTCAGGGACGTCTGCTCCTTGATCAAAATGGGATGATGGGATGTCGGTTCTTCCTTCCGTGGATTCCTCCTCAGAACTCGTCACCTAGTACGGGTCTCCCTCATAGATTTAATACGTTGTTCATGAAACTCTTCCCAGTGCCATGTTTCCATGGATGCTAGTTAATTACACTGCTTCTGTCGGGACATTCCAAAGGGTCTGGTAAGGGCAGCAACCTTCAGTCGGGAGAGTAGTCACGTTGAGGCATCAGTAGCATGTCTGGATGCTGGGGACCTGGCATGTCTGTCTATTATCACTGGTCACAGGGCTTCTCGAGGGTGTGGAGGCCTGATGAATCCCACATCGAGCGTGGGGAATTATATGCCATAGACACATATCTGAGGTTTTCATCAGCTTCATGTGTTTAACACAGGGTATGTCGCGAGTTTAACGTCCAGCGGAGATAGATCAGCCCGATCAGAGCATTAGCAAGAATGGATCGGATGATCTCTCTTGAAGGGGTACCGATACCGGGACCAGCCTATGGGCGGATGTGAAGAGGAGCGGACCGACATGGTCTCAGACCGACATGGTCTCACCGGGATATGATGGTCCGGGCGAGAATCAGGGTGGATGATGGATGGACGAATGAAGTGGAGGGGGAAATGAAATGGGACTATCACAGGGGCGACAGTGAAGTTGGGCTTCAGCCTTGAAGAGGCTTCCTACGTATCCCCGTGGCAGGGAATCAAAGTCCGCATAGTTCGGGATGGTGCCAGTGAACTGACATGAAGGTGGACCTTGGCCTGATGAATGTCACCAGCAAACTGACGTGAAAGTGGACCTTGATCCAAGGGGTGTCGTCAGCAAACCGACGTGAAGGTGGACCTTGGTCCGATGGGTGTCGTCAGCGAACCGACGTGAAGGTGGACCTTGGTCGGATGGGTGTCTTCAGTGAACCGACGTGAAGGTGGACCTTGGTCCGATGGGTGTCGTCAGCGAATCGACGTGAAGGTGGACCTTGGTCCGATGGGTGGTGGGCTTGAACCTCTGGGAGGCTTCCTACGTACCATGCCTTGACATGGATCAAATTCCTCGTAGTTCGGGGGGTGTTATCGGTGAACCGACGTGAAAGTAGACCCGGGGGTCCACTAGTGGTGGGCTTGAACCTCGTGAAGGCCTCCTACGTACCATGCCTTGACATGGATCAAAGGCCTCGTAGATCGGGTTGGTTGCAACGGCTTGCCGTCGAACTGGAATACAGTTTAACGTCATACTGGACGAGATCGAACCCTGACGTGAATAAACGACGGGCGGTGGGCTTGGACCTCGTGGAGGCTTCCTACGTACCTTGCCTTGACATGGATCAAAGTCCCCGTAGTTCGGGATGGCAGTGGGTGTCAGCGAATCGACATAAATGAGGGACCTTGGTCCGATGGGATATAGGATTGAACCTCTGGGAGGCTTCCTACGTACCATGCCTTGACATGGATCAAATTCCTCATAGTTCGGGTTGAAAATGGGGGAAGGGGCTTGGCACACTGACAAGGAGAAGGTCTGGGCCAATGATTGTTGGGCTTGAACCTCAGGAAGTCTTCCTACGTAGCATGCCTTGACACGGATCAAAGTCCTAGTAGTTCGGGTGGTCACAACGGCTTGCCATCAGACTGAAATGCAGTTTTACGTCATGTTGGACGCAAATGGGACTCAACGTGAATTAGATGACGGGTGGGCTTGAACCTCGTGGAGGCTTCCTACATACCATGCATTGACATGGATCAAAGACCTCGTATTTCTAATGGGTGTACAGTTTAATGTCGTACGGGACAAGGGCATGCAGTTTAACGTCATGTTGGACGAGGGTGAAACTCAACGTGAATAAACAACCGAGTGGTGTGGCTTGAACCTCGTGGAGGCTTCCTATGTACCATGCCTTGACATGGATCAAAGTCCTCGTAGTTCATTAGGGGTGGGGGTCAGGGTCGGTGCTCACTCTAAGTCCACGTGAGTCATGCTCGGTGTGAGAAACAAGAGGTTGTAGGGACCTGACGATCACGTCGTGAAGGATG
Organism: Viscum album; assembly: GCA_963277665.1. NCBI lineage: Eukaryota > Viridiplantae > Streptophyta > Magnoliopsida > Santalales > Viscaceae > Viscum > Viscum album. The sequence goes on from OY728123.1 coordinate 826,121,914, forward strand.
CATCCGTGAGAAGCGAAGACGGGCTTACGCATTAGGCGGACCATTTTGTTGGGACTTACTCCAGGATGGAGGCCCGAAGTGCGACAAAGCATAGCGAAAGAGGTATTTGGGACCAATGATGGGAGGTGCCCCATTCCCTATCACGCCCTCCACTAACCTTGGTAGTGGGGAAGTACGGAGATGCAAGAGTGTAGCCATCCGTTGGGGGACTAGGGTCTCCCTTCTCCTAAGAACATACGCCGCTCCAATAAGGAGGATATCATCCCTTGTGGAGGGGTGATTCCACTCCCATGGAGACTAGTGGCGTAAAAAATGTTCGAGCAGTGGGGGAGGGAAGGTACTGGCAAGGCCATAGTCAAGGGGGGTTGTAGGGTGAACAATCGAGGGGTCCACGTTAGCGTGGTTATGCGAAGAAGCAATAACCATTAGCATGCCTATGCGAAGAAGCATTAGGCAAAGCAACGCTACGAGTAGTATTGTCCATGGGACTTTGAAATCACATCGTGCATACCTGGAGGGTCGCACGGGAAGTGAAATTTCCAGTCAAAGGGGTGTGATTCGCGAAGCGGAGTTCCTTGGGCTTAGCATGGGGCATAGGTGCGAGTGGAGGGTGCTTCACAAAGTGGAACAGTATTTGCGGAGCACTACCTCGCGAAGAGGAGGTGCCTCGCGAAGCAGGGTGTTGTGAAGCAGTGTGCTTCATGATGTGTAGAGATCCTACCTTATCATAGGGATCACTAGTACCGGTTGGGTGTTTCGTGAAGCATAAATGCTCTGTGGCTGCCCGGGTTCCCTTGGGAATCCCCCTCCTTCGCGAATGCCCTTGAGCTTCGCGAAGGTCATCCCTCTCGGAAGAGGGGCTCAAAATGAGACAAAGAAAAGGCGTCACGCGAAGTAGAAGTACCTCGCGGTGCTCATGATTCCCGGGGGAAAAGGGTACTTTGCGATTCGGGAGAGGAGAAGCCAAAAGGTCGGTTTGTCCATCCCCGGAACTCAGGGGGAGCCCGGTATTTATAGGAAAGGGGCACCACGAAGCCGGACTCGCGCACCGCCTCAGGTGCTTCGTAGCGCGCTCACGAACGTCAAAGTCATTCACGGAGAGTTACCGCCTCCGGAGCTTCGCGGCAGGCTCGCGAACGTCAAACTCGTTCGCGGAGAGTTACTGCCTCCGGAGCTTCGTGGGACCGCGATGCTCGGGGTGCTTCGCGGCGGTGATTCGCGAGGCAGCGTGCTGGCCTTCTTTTTCGTCCCTTCCTTTCATGCAATATTTTGGTGCCAACAAATTCCCCCCCTCAGACTTGGAGCCGCGGAGGGTAAAGGGTTGAAGTCTGAGGGAAAATCCCCAAAATTTTCGGCGATTCGCGATGCGACTTCACAAAGAGGGTCCGCGGTGCTGACTGGGGCCACGGATCCGGATGCGCCGCGATACTCCGTGCGGGTGAGGCGTGCCGCGATGCTTCGGGGTCACCGCCTATAAATAGGGGGTCAAACTCTTTTGTATTCACGCGATTTTCTTATCTTTTTGTGCTCTCGATTTCGTGAAGCTCCGCGTAATCCGCGCCTGCTCTCCGTGAATTGAGCTTCGTGGCGAACCACGGGTCTCTGACTCCACGACCGCGCCAAGCGAACTCCTGTTTTCCGGCCTCGGCCAGACTTCGCGGCTTGGTCTCACAACCGACCTTCACGAGTCGTCTTCGCGATCCAGCTTTGCGATCCGTTCTGAAAAAATTCTTTTCTGAGTGCCAGAACTTGAATGGCCCATCGAGAAGCTGTACTGGGAGTGCTTGCAGACGCCACCTGTCGGGATGAGATGGCCAACTATCCAGGCCTTGGGGAGATGGTCCAAAGCCATTCGGACCACGCTTCTTTGACAGATCTTCTATTGGAGGGTCAGAATAATTATCCGCAGTGTAAGAAGCTGCCATTGTACGGCTTCGGGTTGAGGGATGACGTCTTCATCCCTGAGGTGAGTAGGGACGAACCAGCTTACTGGTTTAGGAGCACACCATGTCAGCACCAATGGTTCAGGGCGGCCGATGGTCATGCACAGGAGGACTTCACACCCGTCACCGTTGACTGTCTCTACAACCATGTGAACGATATTGACGGGAAGGCACTGCAACCGGAGACGTCCCCTCCTCTCTATCGTACCATGCTGAAGGCGGATTTGCAGGATTCGAAGATGGGATGGTCCGATGAGTGGGACCTTCGCCAAGGCGGAAACTTTACTGGTGAATGGGCCTGGGCCTACTGGGTAGGCACCTCATGCGAGGAGTTTGGGGCTGATCTGAGGAGAGTGGGGTTATATGAGGCGGCATGGGCCTCCCAATTCCACATTTACCAACCGAAACAACTGATGTCGGAATTACTGAGCAGATGGTCGTCTAGGACCAATACCTTTCACCTACATCACGGGGAGGTGGGAATTAGCATGTGGGATGTCCACCAGATTTCTGGGGTTCCGATCTTGGGGGCCATGTATGATGAGTTCCTCCCCGTTATGAGTGCCTGGGAGGATACAGAGCAAATTCCGCGACTGGCGTCAGTGTTGTGGCACTCTTCCCTAGAGAGGACAAGGAGGCAGTGAGGGATGTCCACTTTAGTAGATGGTTCAAGTGCTTCCTGAATTTCCCAGAGAATCAAGAGTTCCCTCTGAGGCCTTGAACTTTCCCGAGGGCGGCCCAACAGGGTAAGGGGAACTTGTATTGGCGAGTCCTGGAGGATAGCCAATGGAAGACTTGGGGTTTCAGTGTCAGCAATGAACAACAGCCGATAGTCAGGCCGGCGGCGTTCATCGTGGCTCTCATCTGCGGTTGGATTCTACCGGTGAGGGATACAAGTATGGGGGTGCGGCCCAGCTCGTTTATTATGGCGTCCATGTTGGCCATGGGGCAGTGGGTCAATCTGGGGATTCCAATGCTCGCCAAACCGTACAGAATGCTGTGACACATTAGCGAGGGAAAGAAGACACCAAGGATATGCAGGCCCTTCCACCTCCTGTATGGGTGGATTACGGCGCACATCAGGGGGATCTATGAGTATCCAAACCCTATTTCGCCACCGGGATCAGACTTCCGCCCCTCCATCCTGAATGCAGTCGGGAGATTCTCGTTCAAACTAACTGGGCTGATGGTGCTGAATCGGGTGTGGAGGGCGGATGAGTTTAATTTCCACCCCTTCCCATTGCCGACGGAAATACTTACTGACGACAGGCGGGGAACGGAAGAACATCGGGCTTACCTCCTGGCCTTTCGAGGTGGAGTTTTTGTGGCACGAGTAGATCGTGAGCCACTCTGTGAACCTTAAACCCCACATCAGTTTGCGAGGCAGTTCCGGTGCCTCCAGCAGCTGACCCGGCAGGTCTACTGGGAGGTGCGTCACGAGGAGCACCTGTGTGTGATGAGGCAGCTGTGGCTCATGTTCACACGGGAATATGGGAAGATGCGAATTGCATTGCCTCCATCCACCGCCGCTTTCGGATTGGTGAGGGAGTATGCCATTAGTTGGGAAGCTGCTTACCCAGGGGAGATACTGAAGTAGCCAACTATTCGGGTCGGTGACAGTGGGCCTCCTCTATCTCGAGGTCGGGGTCGGAGGGCAGCTAGGGCCTCTCGCGGTGGCGGGGCTGCCATGGCGGCGAGAACCGCACCGGCCGAGGGTGTGGTAGTAGTGGCGGATCTGGTGATTCTGGAAGAGCAGGGCCATCCGGAGGGGCAGCCACCGAGGGGATTTCGTAGGATATCCACTCAGGCTCTGGGGAAGCGCCTGCGTCATATCGACATGGAAGAGGATGTCGTCTTCTCGGAAGCCTGGGACATTTGGGATGTCAACCGGCAATTCCTCAGCCCACCCGAGATATGGGCCCACCTGAATCACCTCGGGATGGAATTATCGGGCATAGGCCCTGTCTGGGCTGGATTCATGGCGTCTCCAGCAGAGGCAGAGCAATAATTGGATGAGCTGGAGGATTACGTTCACTTCAGTGGTGTCCCTCACCCAATGACAGACCGAGTGAGGGTACTGCTGAATCAAACGGTCCCCCAACATTTGTCAGCCGCCGATCTAAGGGAGCGCTTCCCCCTGCTGGAAGTGTCAGAGGACTCCTCTCGGGAGGATGAGGCTGGAGGAGGGATCCCGTTGGAGGAGGGTGAGGTCGGAGATCAAGGAACAGATTCCGATGATTTCGCAGAGGCACTCGAGGTATCATTCCGAACTTCTTTCCTTACGGTCCGTTATTGGGCCACTATGGACTTCTCACCGATGTTTGATCCATGCAGGGGGAACTTGTTCGTAGGCCTCGTTCTCGCCCCTCAGTAGGTGATGATGCGGGACCTTCAGAACCCGCGCCTATGGCTGCATCCAGTTCCACGTCTGGTGGGACCAGAGCACCTGAGGTGGCTCCTCTGGAATCTCCAGACCTGAAAACAGTATACGGAGGGCCTCGCCTCGGGGTCCTATCAGTACCGGCTCAAGAGAAGCGCCAGGAGGTCGATCCCTATAAGTTTCCTCTACTGGTTTCCTTGTCGTCATATGTAGAATATGCCAACTAACGTTTATGTCCCTTTCTGTCGTACAGTTCTTTGACTGGCGTGGGTTGCTACAGCAAGACTAGTCGGGATGTCTGGTGGCGTCCCCCTTAGGGGAATGCCGGTGATGGTGGCGATAGTCCCCCCATCTCCCCAATCTGCAACACACATCATCACCGGCGGGACCACCAGAAGGGTCGTGCCTGAGGTCATTGAGGTGGACTCTGATGAAGAGGATCGGTCGGCTGGTCCTAGTCCTGTCGCGCCTGCTTCGACGCCAGATGTCGCGCCGGATTCAATGCCAGATGCAGATCCCGCCGAGGACTTCCTGCAGGCGTATCATGCGTATGAGCCTGCCAATCGTGTGGACTGGGATGAAACAGCCTCCGATGAGGAAGACAGTAGCATAGTCCACCGCCGGTCGTGGAAGCTAATCACGCGCTTCATCAAGGACACCCCCAAGCACTGTGGCTGGACGAAATGGACAGACTTCGCTCGCAGCTGCGCGAACTGTGCGCTGGGGGAGTGGATGCCCAACATCCTCATGCGCTCATCCGAGATCTCATGGCTGAGAAGATCCGGGAGCATGATCGTGGGCTCTGCGTGGGCTGGCAGCGGAGGAAGGCGACAAGCGTCACGAAGCTCCAGGAGGCTGAAAGCGAGGTCCAACAGCTGCAGACCCGGGTGGATGAGCACTCAGCCTCTCTTAATGCACAATCTGATATGATCTCCCGGTTGAAGTCCCAGCTGGCGGATGCAGAGGATCTTATGAGGCAGGCCTCTGGAAATATGGCTTCCATTCAGGCTGAGATAGAGAGGGCCAGAGCCAAGGGTGACGAACTGCGCCCCGCCGCTGTTGAGGAGGAGCGGGAGCTGAGTCAGGGGCAGCAAGCCTTGGATGCCACAAGCCAACGGGTGGCGGAGCTGCAACGCTCTTTTGACGGGGTCAACCCGTCCATGGGGGGAGTCAACCCCCGGGTACTGTAACATAACAAAAAACCTTTTATTGGTACTTTCGTGATTCAATTTCTTACTTCTTTGTTTTGAATGTCATAGCGCGCACGATTTCCACTGTTTGAATTGCCTCGTTACATCCCTACAATGTTTGCGGGACGTTCGGAGATAATTCCCCAAGCCCACGTGGGTCGAGCCCGATGTGAGAAATAGGAGATAGTTGCCTTCTCGTCCCACCTAACATAGGAGTGAAGACCATTCTCCGGGCATCTAGGATTCGGATTACCAGTCTAGGTTTCCAAAAGATGGGAGAGGCTTGACCGGAGAAGGAACTTTTCATAACAGCCGAATTACCATTTTTTCGGTGTTCCCTCATGTACGAATGGTGAAACACCAGGGCCACTGGAATCAGTCCGAACAGATAGAAACGTGAAGCGTGAATTACGATGCCCAAGATTCGGAGCACTGTGGGGATGGCGTGACAAAAAGGGATAACTGTTAACCATGGAGGAGAATTGGTATCCTTATTGCGTTAGCCTATAATGGGGACAAAAATGAGGGTCAACCATTGACCATGTTCGAAACACGGGACCACGTCACAAACATTGTCTGTCAATTTTTCGGGACGTTGACCCGGGAAAGTTGGTGGACCATAGGTCAAACATTCATACTGTTAGGGGGGTCCTTCCAAACATGACCAGTCTTCCAGAACATTGGCCCAGGATGGTAGGTGAGCCGATGCGGCATGAGACTAGGCCGTTTGGGGGTCCCGTCAGGCATGAAAGGGGACGATGGTCCGAATAAGGGGCACACAAAGCGTGGAATATGGAGTGATGGTTTGTCCGAACAGAATCCAACACTTAGGTAGTCACACCACCGTGGTGGGAGTACGCCATATGGGCACATTGGCTTGGAGTCCAAATCACACCACGTACCCCCGGAGGAAACTCTTCAGGTAGAGGGACCAAGAGTGAGGATTAGGCTGGGCCTGAAGCAGAGTGGTTGGGAGTTCCTACGTACCCCATGAGGATGGAAATCAAGCCATATGTAGCTCTGGAAGCACAGTTTAATGTCATGCGGGACGAGTAGTAGCCTGGTCGTGTTGGTACACATCCCGCCAAAACTACTAGGCCCACGTGAGTCAAGCTCGGTGTGGGAAACAAGAAGTAGTGGTGGGACTTTCCCAACACAGAAAATGGCAGGTTAGGGAAAAGGGACGATCGGTAAATACCAGCCCAATGACACTAACATGATCTTGTGGCGCACCTAGATGCGCGAAGAGAAAGATCCGAGTATGATGGAATTCCACTTGAACATGAGGAAGTGGAAATGTGTGAATCATGGTGCTCGAGATTTAGATCACGATGATGACGGCGTGACGATGGAGGATAACTGTTGACCGTGGAGGAAACCCAGCATCCATATCATGTTAGCCTAGAATGGGGACAGACAAATGAGGTTCGACCGTTGACCATGTTCGAAACACGGGACCATGTCACAAATGTTTCCAGAGATCCGTAGGGACATTGGCCCTAAACAATTGGAGGTCCCTTAGGTCCAGCATTCATGGAGATCCCTTAAGCCTAGTATCCATGTCCTCTGAGGGTCCTTTTGGATGTGGAAGAGGATGAGGATCCAAATAGCGAGCTCACGAAGCTTGGTCATGGGATGAGGGGGATGTCCCTATGAAAATCCCACACTTCGGGCTCCTTGTCGAAACACATCTGAATACGACAACGAGATGTATTAGATAGTGGGAGCAGAGTCCTTTCCCAGAGGGAGATCTTAGTTTAGGGCCGTAGAATTTGGACCATGGATGGGAGGAAACATAAAAGGCACATGGTGGAGTAACTCAAACACCTGGCTTGAATGGGAATAGGGGGTGTGTACGGTGTGGTGAACAACCCGACGTGAATGAGTAAATAATCTCGTATCACACTGCATGACCCCCTTGGGAGTGGTTTTGGGTCAAGGGACCGAAAGTGAAAGTTAGGCTAGGCCCGTAGGGAAGTTCCTGGGTGCTCCTACGTATCTCATGAGGATGAGAATAAAGCCGTATGTAGTTCTTGAAAATGTCTTAGTTTAAGGTCTTAGAGCTTGGACCATGAGTGGGTAAGGGGAGAAAGGGACACATGGCAAGGTGGTTACAACACCCGACATGAATGAGGACCTAAGCCCTACTTACCATGTGTCCTCTGGGGAAATGCTCGAGTCGAAGGACCGAACACGAAGGTTGGGCTGGGCCTGCAGGGAAGTGCCCGGGCGCTCCTACGTATCTCATAAGGATGAGAATCAAGCCTCACATAGTTCTAAAAAGTGGCATGGTAAGTTACGAGTTCCATGGAAAAAAAGGGAGTGCGGGCGTGGCCCTTGCACTAAAAGAAGCGGAATTTGATAAATCTTTTTTGTCCTTTAAGGTGAGTGGTTTTTTTTTGTGAGGCGACAGGCCTAGAGTAGTAGGTCGTGGTGTCGCCACAAGAATCAAGTCGTGATAGGCATTGACAAATGGCATGGCACGTGACCAATACCCAACGTGATGTCCTCTACAACGAGGTCATCACAATGCAGTGCCATTTTTCGTCATGCGGCTAGGACGATAATGTCACAGTTTAGGTTCGTGTGATAGGACCAAGTGTGCATTTTATCGTCATGCAGCACAGACATAGCAGAGGCGATGCTAGGCGGGGAATGGGCGTAGTGTTATAAAACACAATTGATGGAGACATGATCACACATCACATTGTACGCCACTCGGAAAGGGAGACCTTAGGTCGAGGGGCCTATATAGAGGTAAGAGGTGAAACAAGGGGGGAGAGACTAGCTCCCTAAATGGGATAGACCCGAAGACAAGGCGTCTGGGTGGTCCTACGTATCCCATGAGGATGGGAATCAAGCTGAACGTAGTTCCGTATGGATCTTAGTTTATGGTCGTAGAGCTCGGACCATGAATGGTAACAACTTCCCAAGTTAGCGCAGACGTCAACCCAATCCCTAAGCCCACGTGAGTTAAACTCGGTGTGGGAAACAAGAAGGGGAATCCTTATCGCAATACCTGGGGCGGCCATCATAGGGGAGTTGGTAGAGAGCCCCGAAGGACACCTTTGACGTGGCTTGTTTCCCCAACGCGCAGACGTGCACGGAGGAAAAGTACCAAGAGTTCCGAGACTCTACTTGGGCACAATGAAGTGATGAAGGGTGTGAATTGTGTACCTGACATTTTGGGCTTAATGGGTTGGCGTGGTGATAGAGGAAAACTATTAACCATGGTGGAAACGCAGCATCCGTATCGTGTTATCCTGCGGTGGGAACAACAAATGAGCATCGACCGCTGACCATATTCGCAACGCGGGATTTTATCGATTTGTTGTCCGAAACCCTAGGGGGCGTTGGCCCGTAACGGTAGGAGATCCCTTGGGAGTAGTATCCAGGCCATTCTTGGGGGTCCCTCCGGGTGTGAAAGATGATGGAAGCCCTGATGCAGGGATACACAAAGCCTGGAAAGCGGGTGCGGATGTGTCCGAGTAAATCTTGGCATTCCTGGTAATAGACCAGAGTACTCTTAGGCACATTGGTGAACCGCCGAAAATGGGTCGACGAAACAGCTCATGAGGGAGAGGTACATGGCGTGGTCATTACGAGACCGACATGAATGAGGACATAATCCCACACCACACCATATAATCCTCTCATGGAGGAAGGGTAGGCCAAGGGGCCAAGATGGGATGAAGATTCCCGAGAGATGGGGCTGGACCCGAATCCTAGACATTTAGGTGGTCCTACGTATCCCATGAGGATGGGAATCAAGCCACGCGTAGTTCTCTAAATGTAGTTTAACGTCATACGGGATGAGGGGGGAGTAATATACCCCCAAACAAGGGAGGTGTACGGTATGGCGAAGAAGCCGACGTGAATGGGGAAATAATCTCACACCACACCATACACTCCTATAGGAGAGGACCTGGGCCGGGGCCCAGAAAGACCAAGGGGCCTGATGGTTAGGCATTGTTCAGGAAGGCCTGACCTACTTGCAGTTTAACGTCTTGCAGTGAGGACGAGGTTTGGGGACCCGAGGAGTCCAAGGGGCATGAGGCTAGGCCTCGTTAGGGAAGGCGTACGGCATGGTACACGATCCTGACGTGAATGAGGACATAATCCCACATCACACCGTACACCCCGGGTAAGAGGTTGGGTGGAGGGGCCCGAGAAGTCCAAGGGGCCTAAGGTCAGGCATCAGTCAGGAAGGCCTGACTGGTTTGCAGTTTCACGTATTACATGAGGACGAGGGCCAGGGACCTAAGGAGGCCAAGGGGCCTGAGGCCGGGCCTCGTAAGGGAAGGAGTACGGGATGGTACACGATCCTGGCGTGAATGAGGACATAATACTACACCACGCCGTACATTCTTTATAGGGGAATCGGGGTCGTGGGCCCGTCCTCTAGCACCACCCGGAGGGAAGTTTGTCACTTTGGGATGGGGTAGAACGAATTACTGCACTCGATGTTTGGGACATCTCGGGGTGGACCCGAAGATCTAGGATACTATTAACCGTGTTCAAAACACATCGTTCCTATGGTGACCTGATATGGGAGCAACAAGTGGGCATCGACCGTTGACCAAATTCGCAACGCGGGACTTGTATCAGCTTGTTGCTTGAAAACCCTCGGGGGTGTTGGCCCGTATCGGTAGGAAAGCCCGTGGGCGTAGTATCCAGGCCGTTCTTGGGGGTCCCTCTGGGTGTGAAAAATGATGGAATCCCAGTCAAGGAGTGGTTAAAGCATAGCTGTATCCATCCCTGAAAGATGTGAACATCTCCAGGGGGACGCGCCGCCGGGTCGAGGCTTTCTCGATGTGAGTTGGGGAAAAAGTGTGCACCCTTCCATATATCTTGACTCGAGGGGAGGATTTTGGCTTTTGGGCTGGGCCAACGGACGAAATTCCCGAGCGTTCCTACGTATCCCATTAGGATGGGAATCAAGCCATAAGAAGTTCTTGAAGGCCATGCAGTTTAGCGTCATGCGGTGAGGACGTGGGGGGATAGAAGAACGGGAGTGGGCACATGGTGCAACCCTTATAATCCTTGTATGAGCGGGGTTAAGAAAGCCTACTCCTCTCTACACAAAGATCCTCCAAGGAAACTATTCCCAGGGGGGATAGTGGAAGAGAAAAGATTGGGGATGGGCTCAAGATGAGGCGTCTGAGGGTTCCTACCTATCCCATTAAGATGGGAATCAAGCCACACGTAGTTCTTGAGTCGTAGTTTAGCATTGTTCCGGACGAGAAATGTGTCTCAACTGGGTATATGTACGGTACAGCGGGTAACCCGACATGGATGAGGATGTAATCCAACACCACACCATACAATCCCACTAGAGATCCAGAGTCGATGCAGGCCAAGGGGCCAGAGGTTGAGCCTCATTCAGGAAGGCCTGACTGGCTTGCAGTTTAACGTCTTACAGTAAGGACAGGGGTCGGGGGCCCGAGGAGGCCAAGGGGCCTGAGACTGAGCCTCGGTCAGGAAGTCCTGACTAGATTTCAGTTTAACGTCTTACAGTAAGGACGGGGGGAGATATTAGTTTAAGGTCATAGAGCTCGGACCATTTTGCAGTTTATCGTCTTGCAGGATGAAGATGCGGTTTAATGTCATGCAAGACCCTACAGTTTAAAGTCGTGTTGGACCATAACGTGAAGTTTAGGGTCATGCGGGACCATCTAAGATCAGGCGAAGTACCTCTTAAGGAACCTGGCATTGGTGGGAGGGGTTATGCGCTCTACATCCTTGGTCACCAAGGAGTATGCTCCATTGGGGTAAACCTTATGGATGATATAAGGTCCTTCCCATTTGGGTTCTAACTTGTGCGGTTTCCTACCGGGAATCATTAGCACTCGAAGGGCCAGTACTAGGTCGCCCTGTAGAAAAGAACGGAGACGAACCTTCTTATTGAAGGCCCTCGCTATCTTATCCTGATGCCTTTCCAGGTTGTACAGGGCACGAAGCCGGTTCTTGTCCAGTGCTTCTAATTCAGCTATAGGGATTTTAGCTACCTCATCTGATGTCTGGTGATCATAGACTGCAGTGCGTAATGATGGAACCTGGATCTCAATGGGTAGAACGGCCTCAGCTCCATACACCAGGGAATATGGGGTCACCTGGGTAGAGTTGCGAGTCGTCGTCCGATAAGCCCAGAGTGCGTTGGGGAGCTTGTCCGGCCAACTTTTCTTATTCTGACCAACCATCATCTATAGAATGTTAGAGAGGGTTTTGTTGAATGCCTCGATCTGTCCGTTTTCTTGCGCGTGGTATCGGGATGTATGGTTCGAATGGATGTCGTACTTGGCGTAAAATTTCTTCAGTTCAGCCGCTCAGAAGTTGGTGCCATTATCGGTGAGGACGACATGAGGGACCCCAAACTGGTGGATAATATTGGAGCTCACAAAGTCGACGATTGAATGGGCCTTGACCTCTTTGAGTGGAACTGCCTCTTCCCACTTGGAGAAGAAATCTATAGCAGTCAGGATGAACCTACACTGGCGAGCAGTTGCCAGTCGATATAGTCCCACTACATCAAGTCCCCATACTGCAAATGGCCAAGAGTACTTGGTGGGGTGGAGGGGCTCCGGCGGCCGATGCAGGAAGTTAGCGTGAACTTGGCATGTGTGGCATCTCTTGGAATACCCAATACAATTGTGGATCATAGAGGGACAGAAGTACCCCAACCTCCAGATTTGATGGGACAGCTTTGGCCCAGCTTGATGGGCGCCACAGGAACCGGCGTGAACCTCTTGCATAACTTGAGGAATCTCTACTCCTTCAATGCAACGGAGGAGGATTCCATCAAAGCTCTGCTTATAAAGGATCTGTTCAAGACTGGGGCCACTCTGGAGGGTAAATTGCAGCGCGCGGCGTCGGATTTGCTCGCGCTCGGCCCGGTCGTCCGGGAGGCGACCATTTTGGAGATACTCGACAAAAGGTACCCTCCAGTCGGGAGTGGCCTCAACCAATGTGTCTGACGAACCCAAGACCCCTGACGTAGAAGGTTCGGTGGTGAGATGACTTACCCGTAGGCCATCATTGTCCTCTTGGGTGACGGGGGAAATGACTCTCCGGTGTGCCACATGTATGATCAAATCATCTTGCTTGGGTTCGGCGAGCGACGCGGCTAAGCCAGCCAAGGCGTCTGCTTGACCGTTCTTTGACCGTGGGACATGGGTAATCTCTGGTCGAGAAGAGAACTGGGCCATTAGGTGGAGGGTGTACTCCAGCAACGGTACAAGCTCCGACTTCCTGATGACGTAGTTTCCATTAACCTGTTTGATTACCAGCTCGGAATCTCCTTTCACATGTAGATGGGGCACATTGATCTCAAGGGCCAACTCAAGACTGGTGATGGCAGTTTGGTACTCTGCCTCGTTGTTCGTACAGCCTTCTGACAACAGGAACGAGTATGGCAGGACAGCTTGTGCCGGGGTAATGAAGACAATACCCAGGCCCACTCTGTTGAGCTTAGGATCGTTGAGCCTCTGACCGGTGGGGCTCCGGGAGGCACCGTCGAAATGCATTTGACAACACGGGATGACATGATCAACTGAGAGGATCGTCTCATCAGGAAAATCCAGGTCCAGAGATTGATCCGCGGAGGTTGTATGGGCAGCTAAAAAGTCTGCCAACGCCTGTCCCTTAATGGCCTTCTGAGGTACGAACCAGATATCAAACTATTGGAAAATCATCGCCCACCGTGCTAGTCGACCAGTCAGCATGGGGCGGTTCAGGATGTACTTCAGTGGGTCTACCCGGGAGACCAATGGCACCTCATGGTGCTGCAGGTAATATCGCAACTTCTGTATGGTGAAGATGAGCGCAAGGCAGCTCTTTTCGATAGGGGAGTATCTAACCTCCGTATCGAGAAGCATGAGGCTGAGATTGTAGAGACTATTCTCAGTACCCTCGTTATTCTTCTGGGTGAGCAGTGCACCGAGGGATCTTTCCAGGGCAGTCACGTAAAGGACCAGCGTCTTTCCGGAGACGGGTGGCATCAAAACCGTAGGTTGGAGCAGATACTGCTTGATTTCCTCGAAGGTGGTCCGACACTCCTCATCCCATTTGTAGGCAGCACCCTTCTTCATGAGCCGAGAAAAGGGCTTACACTTGCCATCCAGATTCGTGATTAATGGGCGTATATAGGCTATGTGGCCTTGGAGGCCTCGAAGTTCCCAAATATTGCTCGGGGGAGGCATTTGGCTGATGGCCTTGATCTTCTCTAGGTCGATCTCAATACCTCGGTATCTAACAACAAAGCCCAAAAACTTCCCAGAGGTGACCCCGAAGGAACACTTCAATGGGTTCATCATCAGGTGACGGGAATGGAGGAAACCGAACACCTTCTCAAGGTCTTTGAGATGGTCCTGGAAGTGACATGATTAGACCACTATGTCATCTACGTAGCATTCCACCAGTGTCCCAAAAATCGGCATGAATATGCGATGCATGGCCCTCTGATAAGTGGCACCTACATTTTTCAAGCCGAATGGCATAACTTGGTAGAAAAAGGTACCTTGGGGAGCCCTGAAGGTAGTGGACTCCTCGTCCTCAGGGGCCATCTAGATCTGGTTGTACCCGGAATACCCATCCATGAAAGAGAGAGCTTGGAACCCGGCCGTGGCTTCAATCAATAACTCTGTCACCGGGAGTGGGAAGTCATCTTTTGGGCAGTGGTAATTAAGATCGTGGAAGTCGATGCAAACTATGATCTGCCCATTCTTCTTCTTAACTGGCACAATGTTGGCAAGCCACTTGGGTTACTGGACTTCCTTAACGAAGTTGTCTTTGATAAGCTTGTCAACTTCGGCCTCTACCATAGCACCATGAGAAGGGTGCATCTTCCTGGGAGGATGCTTAAACCCATGATAGTTTGTCGGGAGGCCCAGACGGTGAACGGATACCTGGGGATCTAGTCCTGGCATCTCGTTGTAATTCCAGGAAAACACGTCACGGTGTTGTTTGAGGAAGTGTACGTACTGCTGCCACTCCTCGGGGGACATGGCTGCACTAATCAATGTGGGTTTCGGATCTACCTCTCTACCAAGGTTCACCTGTACCAGTTCATCAACCGTGGTAGAGAAGCCTTCCTCAAAGGTGGGGGGAGCATCCTCCAGGTCTTCCTCTCCACCCGTGGGGGGATTTCCCGCGGTGGGAGATACTTCTAGGCTATCAAAGCCTGAGGGGCAGCTGGTTCCAGCTTGGGCAGCAGTTGTCATCATATCAAGAGACTCACTCACCATTGAGACCATAGTAATGAAGGCAGTCGACCCTATCCCATCTGGCCTTCGGCCTAAGGGGCCACGTTTGATGATATCAAAGTAGTGGTGACGTGTCGGCCTGAGTAAGTTGATTCTAGCCCGGTGGAAGAGACACGAATGGCATACCGCCCTTGTCATAAGCTTGACACTCTAGTACCGTACAAGGGTAGGAGGTTCCGGGAGCGCCTGAGCCTGGTTGATGTATGAGTACGAGGTGATCTTTCGTCGTTGCTTGGACATGGGAACATGCCTTCCTTGTGTACCCGAAACAACAAAACATTGCCCCATGTCGGGGGTCGTGGCCTCCAATCGGTGGATCGGGAGGATGTAGGTGTCATCCATGCTTTCCCAGGGATCACTTGTGACCGGGGCGGGTTCATCCTCACTTACTAGTATTTGCTTATCCTTACTCTTGTAATAATCAGCATCCAGGTAGCAGGAATCACAAGAGGCGAAAGGAGACGCATCTCCTTGGAGCACGCCTACTCAACCGTTGAGTGAGTATTTGAGGCACTGGTGATAAGACGAAGGGACTGCTGCATGCAGATGGAGCCATGGCCTACCTATCAACGTGTTGTAGGCGGTGTCCTGAGAGATAACCATGAACTCGGTGCTGGAAATTAAGCCACTGAACTGAGTCTTCAGGCGGATCTTGCCGACTTGGGTTTTCTTGGTCCTGTCGTACCCCTAGATTTAGAGGTCAGAGGGAGTTAAATCACCTTCAGACAGACCCATCTTTCACAATGTCCGAGTCGGAATTAGTTTGATTCTGGAACCTGTGTCAACGAGGCAGCGGTAGACTTCCACACCATTGAAGTAGCCAGTGATGTACAGCGGGAGAATGTGCCCCTGTATAGGAGGGTCCTCATCTTCACCGGAGAACGAGATAACCGCCTGACATTTGGCGTTCTCAATTGTCTCGGCATGGAAGGCTTCTGCAGTTGCTACCTCCGTCTCAAAATGGAGGGGGCTCCTTAGGTCCTCGGCAAGTGCCTCGCGCATTTCAGATGACAGGCGAAGGGCCTCGAGGATAGAAAGCCTTGTCGGAATGCCGGCCAGGTGCTTCAGGACATCATACTTTCGTTCCAAACGTGAACCTCTGCCTAGAGGAGGTCGTTCGGCAGTTGGAGGCATAGCGGGTCCTTCCGGTTGAACTGGAGGTCAGCTAGTACTGGGTATATCCTGCTGCCTACTGGTTGAAGCCTGGAGAGTAGACGCCGGACTAGGATCGGACAGCAGAGACTGGCCTGTAGCCAGGTGAGACTGACTGTGATATGAACGAGGCAACTCTCCCTGATCTAGTAGCACAAACGGCGGTGGAGGTAGAGCCGAGGGCGTTAGATGGGGTTGCACGTGCTGAGCTCTGTGCTGAGCCTGTTGTCTGGTCTCAGTAGCGTGTACGGCCCGGCTGAAAGTGCCCGCGGACGTACCTCGATGACCGGCTTGGTTGCGGTTCCGCTGACATTGACGTCGGCTGGAAACGTTGGAGAGGTTCACCTGGCGTTCCCCCTCATCGGGAGTCATATAGGGCTTTACCAGCTCCACGATGTTAACCAAAGCGTACCCCTGGCTGTCGCTTGATGAGTCATCCACCACCGGGCGGATTATTGGAGGAATCCCCATTTTAGGGGGCATGAAGTCGCCGAGAGTGTCGGATGACGACGGCATCTGCGGAGCACGTTGCTTCTTCTTACGTCATCGTTGCTTGCCCTTTTGGGAAGAGGTCGGTTGTGAAGACAATGCAGAGGTACCGGCTAATTCTTCTAAAGGTTCCGGCTACCTCAGGCATGCCCGGATGATACCATTGGCACGAACAATAGTTTTTCGAGCCATCCAGTCGTTGTATTTCCGGGATCCGCGGCTGGGAACCTGCTGCCACTCGCCTTCACTGTCGCTACCGATCTCTGACCCTGCAAAGACACCCGCCACTTGTGTTGGTGTCGGTCCCAACCTAACTATGTTTTTGTTGACCTGGTCTTGAAGCTAGTCTTTAAACACATAGCATTTCTTGAGGGTGTTCCCCAGAATCTGATGATAAGGATAGTAGTTGGGGTGATCGGTGAGATTCGCCTCTGCCAGCCTTCTGCACTCGGGCAGACACACAATCCCTTGCTCTAGAGCACTTCGGAAGTAGCCAGGGACCTGATTTTCGTTGAACGAATAAGTCTGGTGCCTTCTTTACGAATAGGGGGCCCTGGGTTCCTGGCCCTGATGAGGGGCCAGAGGGGCCTGCCGAGGAGGCGGCGCCTGATTGTCTCGCCTAGGTGGAGGTGGCGCATTGCGCGGGGGAACCTGTCGATTCTGAGGTGGTCGCTGCTGGGAAGGAGCCTGTGCTTGAGGTGGAGGACCTCTGCGGGGTTGTGGGGATGGTGCTGCTAGCAGTAATTCCAGCTGCCTAGGGGCTTCTATTTGGGCCACCGTGGTGGGTTCAGCTCTGATGGTCCTCCTATCTGGGATCATAGGGGGCAACGAACGTGCCTTACTAGCCTGTTGCAGAGCCTCCCCAAGGCGCTGAGCCTTATCTGAGAAATCTCTGAACCCTCCAGGGTAGTTATGGGTAATCATGGAGGGTACCAGATCCGTTTTGACGTTCCCCACACATATCGTCAGTAATTTCTCCTGAGTCAGTGGCATATCGAGAGAATACGTAAGTCCCTTCCACCGGGCGATGAAATCTGTGACTCGCTCATCAGGCCTTTGCTTGCACTTGAAGAGGTCTGCAATGCTGGTCTTCCGCGTGGTGGAGCTGAACTGTTATAGGAACTGCCGGCGAAGATCCTCCCAACCGGTCACCGATCCGATAGGGAGCTGGCTGTACCAGACGAATGCGGGACCTTCCAATGTCTGTACAAAACATCGGAGCTTGGCGACTTCTTGCTGGGCCGGGGTCCCCAGCATGGGGCCACACCTGGAAGAAAAATGAGCCATGTGTTGCGGTAGGTCCCCTGTCCCGTTGAAGGGAGATAAAGTGGGGTTCCCAAAACCCTGGGGTGTGGGCATATCATCCACCCACGCGGGATACAGCTTGCCATCCAGTGGAACCGCCACCTTCCGCGTTTCCAACGCTTCGAGGTGGGATGTGAGTGCCGATATAAGATCATCTGGGTGGGGGTCCCTGTCTTGACGGGGATCCCTAAACACAAGTGCGTTGCCAGGTTCTTCAACACGGTAGATGGCATCGGCAGCTCATGGATCGACTGGCGGAACGACCTGTGGGGTGACTGGGGGAATTCGGACTGGATTCTTTAGATTGCCCCGTTGTTCGAAGGGTTTGGCGAGACGTACCATGCCCTCTTGCCGTAAGTTCCGGCTTCTGCCCTGTCTGCGGAAGTAGCATGATCAGGGTTTCCCGGAGGCATCTCACTAGGGGGAAATTGTTCCTGCCCCTGCTGCCCCGGCCTGGGATTACCATAGTCGGGTCGCCACTCTACAGCATGCTCAGCCAAGAGTTCGTCAACCAGCCTCTTCTGCTCAGCAAGCTGCTGGCGTAACGTGGCCTTCTTGGGATCATCATCCATTTTCTGCACAGAGGTGGATGGGTCGGAGTGCTTGACAATTCTGACGTGCTCCTTACCCTTGTCGGTATTTCGACCGAGTACCAGCGACTCGGTGGGTACGGGGAGGCCTAGTAGGTTCCTCTGCTGATGGGTAACCCTCCCTGATGGGTCCAGCAGTGGCGGTACGCCCTCGGGGGGTAATTCTCCATCAAGAAATTCAAGCTCATCTTCCTTGTCCACTACGTCAGCCATGTGGACCGCGACCCCTCTCGAGGGCATGTCATCAATGTCGCATAACGAATCAGGCTGCCGTCGGATAGGGTCGAAGAGGAGAGCGGCATAGTGTCCCCAACCATGGACTTGCACATGGGGGGTAGCTTCCCTAATGACTCTGAGGAGTACTTTAAAACTTTGAGCACATTTCCGTTGAAGGGTGCTCTGACGGCCTGGCGACTCAGGGTGCTGGGCCATAAGGAGTGCGGCCAAATCGATCAGCCAGCATTGCTCACCGATTTCTTCAAAGTGCTCTTGACTTCTGGGGTACATCACTTGCTCGTAATGAAGGCGGAAGTGTGTCGCCCATAGGGTTCGACAAAATCACCCCACTTCTTCAGGGGTAAGGGACTCTGGTGCGCGAAAGTTCAGCACTGCCGTTGGCCAGAATTTCTCTGGGAAGTAATCCGCTGTGAGAATGCTCCAGAAGCTCCTGGGTTCGGACTCGGGGTCTGGCCCTGTATTACCCCACTCGTCAACCGGGGGAGGCTGAGGGACCAGTAGCGGTACCGAGGCGGAACTTTGGGATAGTAAACTCGGGGGCGGGGAATACGGCGAACGAGCTGACTGGCCGCCGAATCCCGAGCCATCCTCTGAAGAGTGAGGTGATCTGGCCACGATGTCACGATATGATGGGCTGATAGCCACAGCTTCCAGCACAGGAGTCGCGGCTGCCGGTGATAGGTCACGTCGTCTCTCTACCACCGTTGGCCCCCAAAATAGCTCCTCGTGATCCCTGGTAGAGGTAGAGGTCACTTCTGGTGACAATGGTGGTGATTGCACAGTCGAGACCTCCGAAATTTCCACGATTTCTTCCTCCTGGATGTACCTGCGGAGAGAGGTGGGAATCTGGTGAACCTCGTATTCCGGGAGAATGAGGCTAACGCGCCTGGTTCCCGCCCCAGTCCTTGATACGGAGGAGTTGGGAGAAGGTTCCATCGCAGAGTCGCATTCCTCTTTAGAATCTGAGAAGTGGGCAGGTTTGATCTCCACCCGGGCCTTCCCAGGACTCCTCTTGTGGCGGTGAACACCCGCTCTCCTGCCCCGGGGTGGCTCTTCGGGACAGGGTTGATCCCTAATAGGTAGCCTTGGGGCGGTAATGGCGTCGTGGCGGAGAGGGCCCCCGCTCTAGATAACCGAGGTTCGAGGGGCACCAGGGGAAATGTCGAAGGGTACATGGGGAGGACCTCCATGGACAACACCCATGTGGGTGGAGCCTCTGTTGGAATCGGCAGGAGCATGGGGAGGACCTCCATGGTCGATGCGGGCGGAGCGAGGAAGACCTTCACTCCCCAAGTTGCTGGGGCGAGGAGGACCTTCGCCCATTGCAGAGAGGATGTAGGGAGGGCCCCCATGCTGGAGAAGGACTAGATGGACAGTTCCTTCAGATCAGCGGTCGGGGGCAGGAGGATGGACTCCATACCCTGTATAGTGGGCACGGGAAAGGTTTCCGCGTTGAGCGTCACTGCCGCGGGGCAGGTGTTCCTTTGGGATGGGGGTAGCATGAGGCATACCTCCATGACGAGCTTCGGAGCGGGGAAGTCCCACGCTCTATGGAGTAGTGGTACGGGGAGGGCCTCTGTATGGGGTGACATCACCGCGGGTTAGTTCACGGCGATCACCACTCAGGCCTGCCACCCGGAGAGTCAACCCAGCCTGCCCGTGGGGCGGTTGGGGTCTCGATCCTGGTTGGGCGAAGGAGTGACCCTGCTCAGTGTATGCTGGGACTCCATGATGCATGTCGGTGGTGGCTCGGGCCACTGTAGCTGTTGATGTCGATGCACCTGGGCGAGCGTTCTCAGCCCGGGCTCGGCGCTGACGTCGGGTCAGACCAGCTGGCACAGGTGGTGTAGGGGCATGGCCTGCCTACTCTTCCTGCGGAGTCGGACGGCAGTGTTGACGTGGACGGATGGGAGCCCTTGCATGGGGCCCTTGGGTCGGGACCCTGATCGGGCCGAGCCGAACATCACCCTCCTCATCAGCGTAAGGCGAGGAGTCGTCGAGGCGTTCCGGGGACAGGCTCCTGAAACGGTTGAACGTTGGGGTGGGGAGTAGGGGCTCCCTGCGCGGCCTATTAGGGTGGTGTTTACGGTGGGGCCTGGATGTCTCCAGGTCCAGGCGGGCCATATCTCGAGTTTGGATGACCCCTTCCTCCTCGTACCTGCGTACAAGGTTGTTGATCACCCTTCGCTGGATGATCTCTGATGGGGAGAGGGGACGTGGGCTCCCCATATTCTGTGATTTAGCAGTCGTCGTGGCAGTAGCGGAGCCATGCGAAGTGGCTGTGTCGGTGTTTCCCCTGCCCCTGCGTAGGTGAGCGGGCAGTGATTGTTTCTCCGCAACAGCAACCTGATTCCTGGAGAACGAAGGGATCAACTCATCAGCACTGCGAGGAAAAGGATTGACAACCAGTGCCCCAGCGTCTTTCCATTCTCCATGTCTATAAGAAGGATCCACGCCAACACGTTGCAGAACGGAGTGCCCCACGTTCTACTACCCCGACTTCCGGTGAGTTTCACGACAGGCCCGCTATTTGCTTGGCAGGACCAGGAGCCGGATATCCGGATCCGGTGACACGTCAATCTACTAGTGTCTCGGACGCTAATAATCTCCACATTGAGGAGAAGAATTTCATGTCAGGTTCACCATTTCTGTTTCTGATGCTTTCACCCGGGCGCGCACATCCGTCCGTCCGCGGAGGAGGACGCACTGCACTGTTTCCCCGCATTCCCGCTTTCAAAAGGCGGGCGGCATTCGCTCCTTATTCATGGATGTATTCTCCTTGATCGAAACGGGATAATGGGATGTTAGTTCTTCCTTCTGTGGATTCCTCCTCAGAACTCGTCACCTAGTCCGGGTCTACCTCATAGATTTAATACGTTGTTCGTGAAACTCTTCCCAGTGCCATGTTTCCATGGACGCCGGTTAATTACACTGCTTCTGTCAGGACATTCCAAAAGGTCTGGTCAGGGAAGCAACCTTCAGTCGGGGGAGTAGTCACTTTGAGGCATCAGTAGCGTGTCTGGATGCTGGGGACCTCGCATGTCTATCTATTATCCCTGGTCACAGGGCTTCTCAAGGGCATGGAAGCCCGAGGCATCCCACATCAAGCGCAGGGAATTATATTCCATAGACACATATCTGAGGTTTTCCTCAGCTTCCTGTGTTTAACACAGGGTATGCCGCGATTTTAACGTCCAGCAGAGATGGATCAGCCCGATCAGAGCATTAGCTAGAATTGATCGGATTGAGGGATCTCCCTTTAAGGGGTGCCCATACCGGGACCATCCTATGGGAGGCTGTGAATAGGAGCGTACCGACATGGTCTCGGACCGACATGGTCTCACTGGGATATGACGGTCCGGGCGAGAATCAGGGTGCATGATGGATGGACGAATGAAGTGGAGGGGGAAATGAAATGGGACCATCGCAGGGGCGATAGTGAAGTTGGGCTTGAGCCTTGAAGAGGCTTCCTATGTATCCCCGTGGCAGGGAATCAAAGTCCGTGTAGTTCGGGATGGTGCCGGTGAACCGACGTGAAGGTGGACCTTGGCCCGATGAATGTTTCTAACGAACTGATGTGAAAGTGGACCTTGATCCTAGGGGTGTCGTCAGAAAACTGACGTGAAGGTGGACCTTGGTCCGATGGGTGTCGTCAGCGAACCGACGTGAAGGTAGACCTTGGTCCGATGGGTGTCGTCAGCGAACCGACATGAAGGTGGACCTTGGTATGATGGGTGTCGCCAGCGAACCGATGTGAAGGTGGACCTTGGTCCGATGGGTGGTGGGCTTGAACCTCTGGGAGGCTTCCTACGTACCATGCCTTGACATGGATCAAAGTCCTCGTATTTCGGGGGGGTGTTATCGGTGAACCGACGTGAAAGTAGACCCGGGGGTCCACTAGTGGTGGGATTGAACCTCAGGAAGGCCTCCTACATACCATGCCTTGACACAGATCAAAGACCTCGTAGTTCGGGATGGTCGCAACAGCTTGCCGTCGGACTGGAATACAGTTTAACGTCATGCTGGACAAGAGTGAACCCTGACGTGAATAAACGACGGGCAGTGGGCTTCGACCTCATGGAGGCTTCCTACGTACCTTGCCTTGACATGGATCAAAGTCCCCACTACTGGAAAAATGATTTTTCCCAACGCTTTTATACCAACGGTTTGTAAAAACCGTTGGTATAGGTACCCTTTCCCAACGGTTTGGCCAAACCATTGGGAAAGCCCATTTTTTGGCCACCTTTCCCAACGGTTTTCCCAAACCGTTGGGGAAGGTTGAATTCTGGACCCCCTTTCCCAACGGTTTATGCAAACCTTTGGGAAAGGTTAGCCTATCCCAACGGTTTTCCCAAACCGTTGGGAAAGGTTATCCTATCCCAACGGTTTTCCCAAACCGTTGGGAAAGGTTGAATTATGGACCCCCTTTCCCAATGGTTTGTGCAAACCGTTGGGAAAGGGGGTCCAGAATTCAACCTCCACCCTAAATTTCGAAAAAAAATGCAAGACCTTTCCAAACGGTTTTCAAAACCATTGGGAAAGGTCTTGCATTCTTTTTCGAATCTACCTACAGAGAACATTATATAAATCAAAATTTAAAATAATTAGAACAATACATATATATATTTATGAAATTATTTTAACAAAAGTCATGTTATCTAAGTGGTTAAGTCATTCAGTTATAAACTATAGGTCCTGGGATCAAATCCCACCGGATATTTATTTTTTGAAATACATATACCAACGGTTTGGAGAACCGTTGGTATAGATTTTCTAATTACTTATACCAACGGTTTTCAAAACCGTTGGTATAGACCCTATACCAACGGTTTTCCCCAAACTGTTGGTATAGACCTATTTTCATGGCTTACTTGCCAACGGTCCTCTAAATCATTGGTATAGCCTATACCAACGGTTTGGGGACCTATACCAACGGTTCCAAACTGTTGGTATAGGGTATTTTTCTAGTAGTGCCCCGTAGTTCGGGATGGCGGTGGGTGTCGGCGAACCGACGTAAATGAGGGACCTTGGTCTGATGGGAGATGGGCTTGAACCTCTGGGAGGCTTCTTGCGTACCATGCCTTGACATGGATCAAAGTCCTCATAGTTCATGTTGAAAATGGGGGGGGGCTTGGCACACTGACAAGGAGATGGTGTGGGCCAATGATTGTTGGGGTTGAACCTCAGGAAGGCTTCCTATGTACCATGCCTTGACACGGATCAAAGTCCTCGTAGTTCGGGTGGTCACAACGGCTTGCCATCGGACTGAAATGCAGTTTAACGTCATGTTGGACGCAAATGGGAGTCGACGTGAATTAGATGATGGGTGGGCTTGAACCTCGTGGAGGCTTCCTACATACCATGCCTTGACATGGATCAAAGACCCCATAGTTCAAATGGGTGTGCAGTTTAATGTCGTACGGGACAAGGGCATGCAGTTTAACATTATGTTGGATGAGGGTGAAACTCGACATGAATAAACAACCGAGTGGTGTGGCTTGAACCTCGTGGAGTCTTACTACGTACCATTCCTTGACATGGATCAAAGTCCTCGTAGTTCGCTAGGGGTGGGGGTCAGGGTCGGTGCTCACTCTAATCCCACGTGAGTCATGCTCGGTGTGAGAAACAAGAGGTTGCAGGGACCTGACGATCACGTTGTGAAAGATGCATCCATGAGAATCGAAGACGGGCTTACACATTAGGTGGCCCATTGTTTTGGGACTTACTCCAGGATGGAGGCCCGAAGTGCGAAAAAGCGTGGCGAAAGAGGGATTTGGGACCAATGATGGGAGGTGCCTCGTTCCCTATCACGCCCTCCACTGACCTTGGTAGTGGGGAAGTACGGAGATGCAGTAGTGCAGCCATCCGTTGGGGGACTAGGGTCACCCTTCCCCTAAGAACATACGCCGCTCCAATAAGGAGGATATCATCCCTTGTGGAGGGGTGATTCCACTCCTGTGAAAACAAGTGGCGTAAAAAATGTTCAAGCTGGGGGGACCCTTCGTGCGAGGCATGAGGTCGGGTCATAGTTTAACATCATGTGTTAAGGATGTGGTGCTTGGCAGTTTAACGTCCTGCAGCTCAGACAAGGTGGGTTCACTCCACACCCCTAGGACTTACATAACCGGTACCCTCTAGTCCTTGGGGGAGGGAATGTACTGGCAAGGCCATAGTCAAGGGGGGTTGTAGGGTGAACCATTGAGGGGTCCACATTAGCGTGGCTATGTGAAGAAGCAATAGCTGTTAGCGTGCCTATGCGAAGAAGCATTAGGCAAAGCAACGCTACAAGTAGTATTGTCTGTGGGACTTTGAAATCACATCGTGCATACCTGGAGGGTCTCACGGGAAGTGGAATTTCCAAGTAAAGGGGTGTGCTTCGCGAAGCGGAGTGCCTTGGCCTTAGCCTGGGGCATAGGTGCGAGTGGAGGGTGCTTCGCGAAGTGGAACAGTATTCGCGGAGCACTGCCTCGTGAAGAGGAGGTTCCTCGCGAAGCAGGGTGCTGCGAAGCAGTGTGCTTCGCAATGTGTAGCGATCCTGCCTTAGCATAGGGATCACTAGTACAAGTTGGGTGTTTCGCGAAGCATAAACGCTCCGCGGCTTCCCGAGTTCCCTTGGGAATCCCCCTCCTTTGCGAATGCCCTTGAGCTTCGTGAAGGGCATCCCTCTCGGAAGAGGGGCTCAAAACTAGACAGAGCAAAGGGGTCATGCAAAGTAGAAGTACCTCGCAGAGCTCATGATTCCTGGGGGCAAAGGGTGCTTCGCGATTCGGGAGAGGAGAAGCCGAAAGGTCAAACTGTCCGTCCCCAGGACTCAGGGGGAGCCTGGTATTTATAGGCAAGGGGTTCCACGAAGCAGGACTCGCGCACCGCCTCAGGTGCTTCGCGGCGCGCTCACGAATGTCAAAGTCGTTCGCAGAGAGTTACCACCTCCGGAGCTTCGCGGCGGGCTCATGAACGTCAAACTCATTCGCAGAGACTTACCGCCTCCGGAGCTTCGCGGGACCGCGATGCTCAGGGTGCTTTGTGGCGGTGCTTCACGAGGCAGCGTGTCGGCCTTCTTTTCTGTCCCTTCCTTTCATGCAATATTTTGGCTCCAACAACACTATCACCATATCATGTACCTTTCCCTTGTCCTGTGAAAAACATTTCAAAAAACTTGGGATGAGCATAAAAATATTAGTAAGGGTTATAAAAATATGGAAAAGAAACATGAGTTCATATATACATAAGAATAAAATCATACATTACCCATAAAACATAGGCACTTTAACATACCTCATCAAATCTTGAATAAATCATAGAAATCATAAGACATAAAGGTAACTTGAGGCATTCATAACATTCTTACGTAGGGAGTAACCCTCTTGGTTACGTTTGGAATACCCCTCACCATATATTCCCTAAATCTCTTCGGAGAAACCTTAAAATTTCACTCCTTCGCATTACCTAATGCATTGGAAAGCTATATCGGACTCACCTGCCCTTAGTTTATCACGGAACTACCCGTCTTCATAATAATTCCCAAGAACCTCAACATAATCGTATCACATAAAACATGCATAAAGGAAAAATAACATTTCCACGTTTCAATCACAAGATATCAATACAACACTTTGATATTAAAACATTATGAAAACCATTTTCAATACCAAAATAAAATAAAAGTAAAACATGGTATTTATTTTTCTTTAAAAAAAAGGTATGGCTTGTAGAGGAAGCCGAAACTCAAATAATGGTCATGGCAGCGGAGAAGTCATTGTCGCCGCATACGTATGACAAAAACATTCCCTTTTGTCATTTAGTAAACGCTTCGTATAAAAAATATTCCTTTTGAATAAACGTAAAAGTCAAAGGGGTTTATACACTGTATAAAAGAAGGTTGTGTATAAAACAAAATATGCCTCAATGAAAGGAGATTGAGACGAAGTCCCATACCTCGGGTTCGACTTGACTCAGTCGTTCTTTAATCTCCTGAATAATAAACTTGAGTTAATTTCTACTTGTTTAAGAACCTTTTTCAAGTTCATTATTCCTTTTATATCACTTATTACCATGTCATGAACACTATTTAATTATTTAAGTTAATAACAGTCGTTTTAATGATCATTGGTACTTGAGTCAAAAATAAACCCTTTATAATTACAAGTTGTTCATGTATCCATTATATCCAGAATGGTATTCATGATGTAGGTATCATATATATCATATATATCCAGTACATGCAAGAATTTATAATATTACATAACATTTAGAGGTAAGAAATGAAATGCACCGTTCATGGAGACGGTAAGCCGTACGTATACATGAACGCTGCTTCCATTTCTATTTCATATTTTTTGAAATGGAATCATAATGATATAAAGTTAGATTATAATTCCAGTTTAATATCATATATAATATCACAACTCCATCCTTTATACGTCCCACATATGGTATTAACGAATCAAATCACTTTGAGAGGGCGGTAGTCTGCACTTCCTTAAATGAAGAAATCGCGTTTACCCATAATGGAAACCATAAAGGTATGCCCAAAATGAAAAATACAGAATCTTAAGGAAAAAATAAACATATTATATATCATATACAAATATAGTTTCATATTAATGGCCACCTTTGAAGGTGTTAAAAGAATGTTGAACAATCATCATTTCGGGAGGCAGAAATTCGCCATCCACAGAAACAGTATATTCTTTAACCATTAGATGTAGGTATGTGTAAGTGTAGCTCGAATCCTTATTATAAAAACATCCTAGTATATTTAAGATACTGGATTTGTTACAAAATAAATGAATGAAAAGAGTTTAGGGGGTTGGAGAAGCAAAATAAAACAAAAGAACCCAAGTGAAGACATTACCTTAAAATCGGGTAACTCCCTTTGGTTTGAGCTCAAAGGCTTCCTTGGGAAGACTTCTGCCCAAAGTGAGGCTTCAAGGAGTAATAGAGGGAAGTGGAGAGACAAAATGGGTAGGTTTTGGTAGAGCCAAAGGCTTTGGAAGTGTGGGTAAGGAGGTAGAGGTGGGGGCCTTTTATAAGAGGAGAGGAGGGGCACTCTTGGAAAGTAAAGAAATGTTACTTTATTTTAAAATGATTTTCAGATTCAAAAGGTTCCACATTGATATTATTCGAGGTTAAATTGATAAGGGTTCTAAATCTAGCCATCCAATAGGTTTTGGACATGTGTAGGTCATATATGTTACATTATCATTTCATTTTATTTAAATCCTTTATTAATGTGGTAATCGATGCATCATCATGATGTCATAAATAATTTAATTTATTTCAAGTCTAAAAATTATAAACAAAATACTATGATGTAAGAAATATTTTTATCTTTCCAATGAATATTTATAATTAAAAATCTGACTTGTATAACCCCATGTAAAAATTGTTTTAGTAAAATAACTCATGTTTGTGTCATTTTTACTTTTACATTAAATAAAAAGTTATTTATGTCATTTCCCAACCAAAGTGGCTCCATGGGGTCCCCAAGTTGACCCATGGATTTTCTTGGTCAGACATGACACATCCAATGAGTGTGGGACATGTGTCTAGGTATTTTCATTTTATTATAATATCATTTTTTCCTTAAATTGCACTAATTACCTCTAATCGTGATTAAAAACTTAAAAGTTACTATTCACCAAAAAAATTATTTTAATCTCATTGAACCACATTTTACTTCTTAATGACAACCATGTATGTCGGATTTTTGAAAATCAAATCACATAAGTGGAAAAGTTTCTTTTAAACGAAAAATCAGTTTCTTTATCTACCACTTAGTGGTTTCCCTATTTATCAAAAATTGAAGTTTTTCAAAAAAATACCAAATCTTCACCTTAAGCTATATTTGATATTCTGAATTCAAAAATGATGTCTATTTTACAAAATTAAAATCATATAATTTATATTAATTGATTTAATAATTAATTCCCACTGTCATGACCAATAGCGTGTTTTTATGAAACAATAAGTATCAAAAGATTGACACCAGTTTAAGTCCAATTTAAAAGTGAAATTGATTCCAATGACCACCATTGGATTAAATGGTAAAAATATATTCTAATTTCACTTTAAAAACAATTCAAAAGATAATCTAATCATATAAATATATTATATTAAAAACAGGTTTTGAATTAAAATACAACATTTTTCACTATTCATTAAAAAATGAACTTTATCGGAATAATACCAAAAATTCAGACAAAGTAAATTTTGATGTCCCAATCATAAATAATAAGTTTATTTTGACAAACATAGCTTATAAAATTGTCAAAAGGTATATTTAAAAATGGTTTTCCATCTAAAGGCAGTAAAACAATCTTTTAAAAATATTAGTGTATTCCATACTTAAGAATGGATTTATTCTCATTTTAAGCAACTAAAACACTATCTAATTCACTAATAGACATAGATAAAAATATCTATTATTCATTACTTACTTGGGATGTTACAAATACTATGTAAAATGTAGATATCAATGGGATAAAGGTGAAGATATTTCATGAAGAGAAACCATGTTCTTCTTTAAGAATTTTTATAGATGAAATGGATACATGTTATATAAGTGTCCACTTTTAATGTATGGTTTAACCATGTATGAGTTAGTCTTAATTATATAAAATTATAAAACTAAAATATCCTATGGATTATAATTATGTAAATTATAGGTTAAAATCACTATAATATATAATGCATAAGGACATATCCTTAGAATTGGTATTAGGGAACAGTTCTGATAACATTGCAGATTATGTCATTTCCTTGTAATGATTTCTTAAGAGTTATAGATATCATCACGGGGTTACATGTTTTTGTATAACTATAATTTCAAAGTCATAGAAACCCCTTTACTGGTTTAATGTGATTGATTTCTAGGAGATCAGAGTCATTTTTAAAAATTGGATTTAGAAAGGTTATCAATTTAGGTATTAAAAATTTTAACTTTAAATTGTTACATAATTTATATGGGTATCGTATTTAAATGTAATATTTTAAATTTAACATGTTATAATTCATTTAATGTTTTAATGATTTTACTTTCTACAGATTACATATCATTTATCAACATGGATTGAAAGAGATCTTAAAAAACTTTTTATCCCTTATAGATGTTGTTATTATAACTATTATTACAAAAGCTTATTCAAATTATATTCACATCATTCTGAGTATTCAAATAACATAAAAGAAACTATTTGACTAATTTGAAGCATTTTATTTTCTCAAAAAAAATTATGGTTCATGGTATCATTTTCATTTGATTTTAAAATCTCAAAATTACGAGTCCCTCGAAAAGGGAACTTCCATAAAGGACATAACCATTTTCATTTTGGATGATGAAAATAAAGGGTATATCATTGAAATCCTAATTTTTAGATTATGTTATGAAATATTTTCTTATATTCAAAGTAAGAATCTTTTTGGGTTGATATTGATGAATCATAAGTATATATTTCATATCATTTATTATAAGACTATGTTATGAATGTATGAGATTAAGAATCATGGTTTATGGTTTAAGAAGGATGTTTAATAAAGTATGTGATTGTGTAATTAGTTTATAAAATTATGATATATGGGTATCTTATAAATATTATTGGAATTATGGCACTATTAAGTATTTTTCTATCAATGTTTTTTCATAAATTTTGAAACATATGTTTGATTGAATTGATACATCTGAAATGTATCGAAAAGGTGATATTTTTTATGGTACGTGTAACCTTTATTTTTATTATAATAATTTTTTTAGGATCAACGACTTTAATTAATTTGGGAGTAATTTTAAAGTTATTGGTAGTCTTTTTTTTATATGATTTTCTATTTTGAGGAAATTATTGGTTTATACAGTTTTTCGATGAAAAATTAATTGGTTGAGAAAACATTTGAGGTTAAATATATTAATGTTAATTCATAGGTTGTTTCTATAATTTTATAATGATTAGGTTATTGCAGTTTTAGGGAAATAAAAGCCTAAAGGATGAGTGATAACCAGTCATGATCGGTAAGGAAATATGATTTAATAACATAATAGAATGGTGATAGGGGTGAATCACCTACCATTATATTACATGATGTTCTGTTTAGTAAGATATTTTTTTATTTTTTTGGTAAACAATTTGATCAATAAAAAGTAAATTAATTTTTGGAACATATGTATTATCCTACAGATAACCATGGTATTCGAAAATGATTTGGTGATAAAGTTATTAATGTTTTCTCGTAAGATGTTCACTATTTTGTGAACCAAAAATTATTCAGGTAAACATAATACAAAGTAATTTCACTTTAGAAAAAAAAAATTAATTATCTTTTGGAATCATATAGGATTTATTGTGATTTAGGTTATTTATGTTAATTTTTAATATAACATTATGATTATTTTATTAGGTAAATTACATTTTCCTCTAAGACTTTATAAGTGATTGAAAATATTTGAAGATAAAAATTAAATATATCTTGGAAGATTATGTAATAAAATCTATCTGATTTTGGGTTTCAATTTTAGAAAAAAATATTTTTGTGTAATTTTGAGGGTAGTTATTTTTTTAATGATCTATGTTGAATTTTGATTATTAATGTTGAATTTTAAATATTAATGTAATTTTTTAAATAATGGTTTATTATTTTTATAAAACTAAAATATCTTATACTAACAATTTTTATTTTCGTTATTTTTAAAAGATAGGAATAATGGAGGATTATGATTTTGTTAATTTTGTGATCCAGAGAAGTCAATTCAGATGCTTCTAGTATTAAAAAATCATCTATAATACTCATTTTTTTGGAAAAATCATGAGATTGTGTTTGAAATTGATTAAAGTGTGAAATTATTATTTTGGAGTGAGTGTATTTCTATATATTATTTTTTTGATAGTGAATGAAATTCCTCTACTCTAGGATATTTATTTTGAAACAAAATACATTATCTGTTTACATTTATTACCCAGAAATCAATAGGCTTTTAACCATTCATAGAATTATGATTATCAAATTTCTGATGGCCATGTTCTATATAACTCTCTATTAGTCCATGGGTGTTATAATTTATCTTCAATTTCAATGTTTTCTTACATGGATACATGTTATATATTATATCATGTGACCTTCATACATTCCTTTCTAACTTTTCAAGTGGATGTTTTGTTTATCATTTTTGAAAATGCTCTATTTCAACAACGTTATTTTGAAAAGGCAGACCTATTAGTTTTTAACTGAATTTAAAATTTTAGGGGCATAATATATTAATGGGTGGATAATGTTACATCAAGATATTTTTTATGGAAAATAATATTTTTGAGGGAATACAAGACCCCAAACTTCGATCATAAACAAACAAAAAGAATCTTATTATTTAAATGTGGCATTTATAATATAGCCATTAAATTAGGGAGAAGTAATAGTATTAGTGGAATTACTAAATATATAATGGTCATAAATATGGATAATTTGTTAATTCATTCTTTTTAAACATATACTTAGTGGTTTGTTAGAGTCATTTCATTTTTCAAAAATAACTTTTCCTAAAAAAAAGTGGTTTTCATTGTTTCAAGGAGTAAATATTATAATTAAATTTTGGATGTTGTGTACAAATAATTTCATATATTTAATTTAATTTTTAAAATTTGAATAAAATTATCTACTTTGGGTGAATCATATTTATTTTTCACAAAGTATTGGGATTTTATTTAATAGTGAAAATGCCTATTTTTGGAAAAAATGTCATTTCATTTCAAAAAATTAATCAATTTAAAAGTACCATAATTTTTCGAATATAGTTCAAAGTGACATTATTATTATTAATTTATTTTAATATATTTAATTATTTTGAACAATATTTATTTTGTTTTTATGAATATGATTATTTTGGGGTGAAAAAATGTTTTTTCTTAAAAGTGTTTTAAACTTTTTAATTTTTCCCATTTTTATTTAATTAGAATAATCCATAATGGGGAATTATTTAAATTAGATATGTATATATTATATATTAATAAATATTAATTTATTTTCATACAATTATTATTATTATTAGAGTTTATATAAATAGTAT
Organism: Viscum album; assembly: GCA_963277665.1. Taxonomy (NCBI): domain Eukaryota; kingdom Viridiplantae; phylum Streptophyta; class Magnoliopsida; order Santalales; family Viscaceae; genus Viscum; species Viscum album. The sequence continues at coordinate 826,154,510 of OY728123.1, forward strand.
TTTCCTTGAAAAATAAACTTCTTGGGAGCCCGATTTTTCGTTGCTTCTGTTGGTTTTTTTAAAATTAAAATTTTAAAACTATTTAAATTCAATTTGGTTAAAGGATTAAATATTGGAAATAATAATTTCCATGTTTTATAATATGTTCATTTTCTTTTTTAATCATAAAAATGTTTACCGTGGTAAAGAAAATAAGCACCATAATATATGTAAAATAATTTTGTGGGTTAATGTTAAAATCTAAAGGCTTCAAATACATAAAACATAAAACCATAAATTGTAGGTTTATATTTTTATTAAACATAAAAATACATTAAAACATTAACTATTAATCAAATTATTTTCAATAAATTCCACCAAAATGTGTTCCGATTTTAATATAAAAAATCAATATATAATAACTAAAAACCACTCGTCGTCATGTACAAATACCACTCATCACATTCCCATTAATCATAAAAATAGTTGAATGAACTAAAATATATTTAAAACAATATGATATCTTCTATGACTATGTATGATAGCTACAGGTATCACCCAAAAACCAATTACATATTTTTTAAGGGATCGTTCAAGGAGGAGATATTCATGTGGTAACGTCCTAAGAGCGCCTCTCTTAATTTCTATTATTTTTCTACCATAAGACCACATTATTCACACATTATGGATTAATATATATATTATTAATTATATAATATAATTTTATATTTATAATTCAATATATTGTCTCCATATTTTAAATTATCTCTTCTTATTCAAAGAAACAATACCATTTTGAAAATTAGAGTGGTTAACCATCTCTGTGGATAATGAGTTTTCATTTTCCATTACCACCTACAAGGCTGTGAATAAAACTATTATTATTGTTAAATAATATTTTAATAAGTATATTATAACTTATTTCATGTTATGGAACTAATATATAGGCATAATATTAAATAAATAATTGGGTTTGTGATGGTCAAAAAAACTACCAAAATAAACTAATCAGTTATCATTAAAATGCTATCAAATGAGTCATCGTTGACTTAGGAAAAAAATTTATCATTAATACATATATAATTAAATTTGTAACATATAATTCCACTTCTGATTTATTTTTCCCATTTGAATAGATCATCTATAAATATACTCTTGTTAACCAATCATAAAACAATAAAATGAACACTTTTGGAAATACAAAATCGAAAATTAAAACTCACAAAAAATAGATATTAATGATGGTAATAAAATATATATTATAATAAAATAGGTGTAAAAGGTTATTAATTTTGTAACTAATAAATATAATTTTTTATATAGAACACTAATAGAATGTATAGAACTTTTGGACACAAGGTTATGAAATTATTAATCCAATTTCAAATATTTGGGTTAAACATATACTAATTGATTATATCATGCTAAATTTATGTGGAAAATTAATTTTGATTATATTATGTTGTATTTTATCTTTTATTATTCGTATTTATTGTGGATATAGATAATAAATTCTAGTGATTAATTCTTGCTTCAATGATATTAAATTTTTAAGTGACTCTTTTACTAAAAAATATCATTTTAAATTTTTTACATATTTATTTTAAAAATATTTCAATTTCATGTCCATGTTTTTAAAAGGATTTATTAAAATTATGTATTTAAATTTATTTATATTATAATTAATGTGTTAAAAGAATAATTTTAAAATTTCTCTAAAATGATTTCAAATAGGGATATTTGCATGGTTTAATGTAATGGACATTCTTTAATATAATATTATTTTAATGATTCCCTTTACAAAAGAAAAAAATGAATTATTTTTATTATATATATGGAATGAAAAAAATTCCAATTCTTTTATTTAACCTTAATATTTCTATTCTTACTTTATAATTTTATATCGTTACTTTCATAGATTTTTTCTTCCATTTTACATTTGTAGTTTTTCAAAATTAGTGACTTCAAAATTGAATGTTAATTTTCTTCAAGGATTGTTTCATACTGAAATACATCACGATTTATGTTTATGTTATGGTTCTTTTGCATTGTTTATGATGATATGTGTGTAAATTATTAAATAATTAAGGGTTATTCAATGAAATGCTAAGGACTGGTGGATATGTTATTAACCAATGATTGGTGGTTCAATAATAAACCAAGGATGGTTGGTTACATTATAACAACCAATGAATTATGTACTTAGGATTTGGAGGATGACTATATTGGTTACACAATTTTTAAGATTGATATGGGTAACAATGTACCAAATTATATACATTACTGTAATATTATTTATTACTAGTTTTCATGGAAGTAAAATTTTTTCAAAATGTATGATAAGGATGTTTTTGAAACAATGATTCATTTTTATAGTTAAAAATAAATATTACTAATATTTTTTATGTATTTTCACTCAACCAATAATTTCCATTATTTTATGTCTTTTAATAATATTTTTTTTTCAACCAATGTTTGAAAAATCATAGGGTTTAATGAATATTATGGACAAGGATGACATCAAGGGGAAATTTGTGATAAAATTTCATTAAGAGAAACCATGATATTTTTTTTGGCTTTTTATTGAATAAATGGATAATCAGTTAAAGTATCTAATTGATATTTATGTTTTGACCATGTATGAGTTAAACATATTTTTTTAAAACATTAAACCCACATGATACTTTGGGTTTTAATTATTATTTTTCTAGTTTAAAATCAATAAAATATGTATTGATTAAGGATGGTTATTTACAATTAATAAAAATTTTATTCATTGGATATTTGGTATAATTTCACTCTATAGAGGATAATGAAGTTTAAATCATTGTTTCATTATTTTATTTTTTAGTAAATCAATGTTTCTCTTACAAATGATTGTAACCTCATTTTCAGTGGTGATTCCCTTGGGCTTCACCATTTTAGACCCCCCCCCACCACCAAAATTTCTATGTTTTTTGAATAAAATGATATTTTCTAGTGAACAATTTAGCTTAATATCATCCAAAAATATTTCCTTAGTCACATGAAAAATATTTTTCCAAAAATCTACATTAAAAATCACTTGAATAAAAGTGGTGAAACCAATGTAACAAATGGAAATGAATTTATTTAGGTTAATGGGGTATCCATTTTCATTCCATCCAACCATGAATTTGATGTCCCTACTTCTAGACATAATAATTTTTTTTACAATATCACACTATGATGATCCTATTTTTATTGGATTTTTATTGATCAACTGTTACATTTTCATTGGTTTCAACATAGTGATTAGGTTATTCCTTAGGATTATTATAATTAGGATTTACAAAAACCTATTGTTACTCTATATTAGGTGAATCCATATGTAGGGAAACCTATTTTCCCTTGGGATTGGGGGAATTGGAATTTATAGAAGCCATTATCTATAGTGGTTTTTGAACATTTAATTCATTTTATATAAATAGTGTGGTTAAAAATAATTCTATGTGGTAACACAATATAAATAATAATAAAATTATAACCAGATTATTGGACTCTATTTTTTGGTAAGGGATGAAAGAAGTTGACCCCTCTATTGAGTATCCAAATCCACTAATTGTAGTCTCATCTTACGGTAAATACCCTATCTATATTAGGACTACCATGAAAAAATTATAACATCTCAGTGAAAGGGTAATCCTCATTTATATTGATATATGAACCTACATAGGTTTTTGTTAATAATATTATAGTTGATCACATTATATTAATATAATGTGAATAAAAATTATGTGTACTACATAAGATGACATTAGAAAAAAATTCTTATACCCCTCCTTACTGAAATAAAATTTCTTAAATCCAAATTCGTTGATTTTAAATAAACTAATATTATAAACATATTTTAATTGAAAAATCATCACTTATAATATTTTATAATTCAAATCCCATATTTTTTTTGGATACCAATGTATGACTTATCTGCATAAATTATATTTCATTCCTTGGTCCCAAATAAATTCATCACTTCATCAACAAAATAAATACCAATATTTTTATGGTATTGTGTTCATCATGATCCTTTATATAGAATATATATCCATTAATTATGAAACCCTTATATTATAAAATATGTACACTTGGTCCTTAGATAACCGTCAAAGTCATTTTGAAATTTAATTTGGATATATAGTTGTATCCTTGTAAATATTTTTACAAAACCATATTATAAATATGTGAATATATGTATTTGATATCCATATTTTATCCCATAATGGATTAAAATTTTTTAGATTTACTTTTTGGGTATCAACTTTTTGGGTATGCTCTAAACTATTATGTAAAACATAAATGTGTTCTGCTCCTACTCTATAAATGGTAATTTTGACAGTAACTATTATTAAAATTTTGTGACTCAAAAGTTTCTTACTATTATGATATTTTGGTATACCAATGACTTTTACATCATACAGGAAGTCAGTATATAATTCAAGGACTTTTGTAATAATAAATCACTCTTTAATGAAACCCTCTAGTTGAATTCAATTTTTCACATACCCTTTGAAAATCATCATATAATGCTCAATGATGTACATCCTACTAAAATGAATTGGACCAAATAGTCGGATATCTCAAAAAAATTGACCAATAATGACCCCAATCCTAGTATCCTAGATTTGGTGGTCACGTTTTTACTTTGGAACTAGACACAAAGAATCACATCCAAAAAAACAAATAGTTTAGTACTCTTGGATGTCTGGATACATACTTGAATTTCATGTTACAATTGAAAAAACAAAATACAATATATAATTTTCTTTTATTACAACATTTTTCCATTTATCTTATACCTTCAAATCAATCATATTTCATTATTTTGAATACTAGAAAATGATACATAATAAAGTATAAAGCTTCAATGTAAATTATGGGTATTTATATGGAAGAAGATATTGTGAATAAATAAGTAATAATAAAAATGGCATGGTGAATCATTAAAACATGTTCCATTTAATCAATAACATGAAAATGAATAATTATATAGAAGTAATAAATAATGATCAAATAAATCAATATAAATAATAACATGATCCCTGAAATTATCAATAGAAATTATAGCTAATCGAATAATCACATGGACATCAATAATCGATCTCATAATGAGGGAATTCATAATATCGGACAATATAAATATATCTTCAAGGCTTCAATGCAATACATCTTATAAAAATACATAATAACTTATAAGAATTCCCAAGCTTCATTTTCACATGGGACCTACGGAGGCATCGAGTGGCTATATATGGATTATACCATCACTTACTAAGTCCAATGCATTTGGAATATAAAAGGAACAAAACATTATCAAATAAATATGTATATTGAGAAAATAGAATTTGAAATGTTAATTATTTCCATAGTCAATAAAAATATTCAACATAAACATTCATATTTGAAACTACTATATAAAGTATTAATAATCTCACCAATCAATAAACATAATCAAAAACCATCAAGAGTAAAAAAGGATAATTGTACTATAATATCACATCCTTGGCCGAAATGATCATAAAATATCTAGAGAAATAATAATGATTGTATCATTACACCATATTCTTAATATAAAATATCTAAAATAAGGGTTTTTCTATTTTATAAATTTAAACACAATAATTTTTCATTTATAAATTTTCTTTTGAAAAATAGTATTTTCCCTTTGAAAATCACCTTCAAAAAAATTTCATGCATATTATAGAACAATTTATTGGAGAAGAATAATATAAACATGTAAAGGATGTATCATCTAAATGGCGGGTCATGCTAGAGGGAAACTATATAAATGTAACAAAAAATAATTCCCTTTACACTATTATAAAAATGTCAAATATAGCTCATTCAAAAAATGAAAATATTTATTTAAAAAAAATTATCCAAAAAGTATAAATTGTGTAATAATTTCATTAATAAATTATTTTCATTATGATGAAAAAAATATTTAATTTTTTTAAGAAATCATTGATATATAAGAAAAAATATTTTCATGATAAGAGAGAAATAAATTCTTCTTTATTAAAAATATTATAAAAAATATTCAGTTACCAAGGATTGAAAAATGTACAATTACTTTAAAATATCATTAATAACCATAGGAAAATAAAAATAATGAGTTTCATGAGATATATATTGAATGATTTCATCATTAGAAACATAATCTTAAAAAATCCCAATAAAGTGTTAGATTGTAAAATAAACTCTTAACAATTTGGAATCATTTGAACCATAGAACCTATAATATAAATTGAATCATTAAATACCATATATTAAAATATATTCAGGATATAATTTATCAATTTAGTATTATGTATACCACAAAAAATGAAGAAGTGGTTTATATGGAATATGACTCAATGAAGTAAGAGTGAGATGAGAAACCCATATATTTGGTTAGATTTCCTTCCTACGTGTTCAATCATATTTTATAATAAATATAAATTTATTATATATCAGTTAAATAACCATAATAATATATATTATACAATATGGGATTTTATTATAACTCATTATCACTTTTTTATTACCAATTAGTTATTAAAAACACTATTATAGGTGATAATAACTTCCTTTTACTTGTATGTTTGGGTTCATTATTTTATATCCTTGTGTTCTGATCTTGGATAAATAATATAAATAATGTTATCCATGAGGTATATATCATATATATTAATTATTAAATTATTTATAATAATCTATTAAATTTGGAGATAGAAAAATGAGGTACACCATTGATAGAGATGGCAGGCCATACGTACACAAGTACATTGTGTTCATTTGTTTGAAAAAAAGAATGAAATAAAGGTAAATAATAATTAATAATTTAAAAATAATTATTATATCATATAAATAATATATTATCTTCAAATAAATCCTTATTTCCATGAATTTATATATAAAATGAATAATAAATCATATCGATTTTTGTATGTGGTAGTCCACATATAACCAAGATTTACATTATTGTTTTCCAAAGGATTGGAATGTAAAATTATAAATGTGATATAATAATTATAAATTTATTATTATTTTATAAATATAATTTTTTATTTTAATGTTGAGGTGTAGTGTCCACTTTATTGAGGCAGAAACAAAAATCAACAGTAGAGGTTACAGAGCAGAACAAAAAAGAACACCATTGACCATGCAGAACAAATTATATGGTTCTAGAGTGGGTACTCATGTTGTCATATGGAATTCACCCACCCTTTTCACATTGATGACGTCCTACCTTCCCCCTTGCACATGTTCACGTGCCATGTTCACCATATTACGCTATAATGGGAGTGGAGAAAGAGGCTGGTAAATCATCATTATTTGATTCTAAAATGAGAAAAATCAAAAGAATTCAAAGTTATAAAATTACAATGAACCTTCTCATTTGGATATGTAGTAATACTCATTGTCTTTGGAAATTATTTGGGCAGTAAATCATCAGATTTGTCCAAAATTATAGTGTACTGATATACAATTCCATTGTTGAGGATCGCATGGTGGTTAGATGGAATGGGGTCAATCTGACTGGGTGAAGGGTGTTCAGAGCAGTGCATGTGATCAGATGCAAAGACAGTTACACTCGAAGCCTGTAGTAAGGAGGGGTCTCCAGAAATAATTTTCACTCCATGAAAACTTGAGGATACAAGGCAATCCAGTTTTATAGATGTAATTGTAGAGTAGGAAAGGAATGAGGGCATTCCAACTTTAGATTTATTAGGGGACCTTAATTTTTCCCTTTGTTGATAGGACTTAACCTTCTCCCAGGTTTTAGAATCTAGAATAATCTTTCATTTTATCTATTTCAGAGCATTCATCTCCTACCTTAGTTTCTCATCTGACATTTCTTGAGATGATTGTTCCTTCTTTGTTTGACTATCTTCGGTTTTTTAGTTATTTTCTTCCACTCACATGCATGATATTAAATAATCTCTAAATGAGAGATTTATTTTAGATATGCATGTAGATTCTGCAATATTAGCCCAGCTGTTATTCAATAGTCCAATGAGATAAGGGGAGGAAGGGTCCCTCTTTTCCAACTGAGAGTAATGAATTAGTGACTGACTAAGGGCCTTTATCACAGGTTGAGGAAGCATATTCTGGGAATTTTCAGAAGAATTTCTTCAACACTGAGGGATTTAAGGTGTCCCTGAGTGTGGATTCAGAATAGAAGAACATCCATTAGAGGGTTTGAGTTTTTCCTTTCTTCTACATAGTGTTTCATTATTTCTTCTCAGCATTCAATTAGTATATTTTGTACCTGATCGACATATAGAGATATAGTGTCCTATCATACCCCAAATATCACAAAAAAGAAAATGTTTCATTAAAAATTCCCAAAATGATGTCATCATTAGAGGTGGAAAGAACAACTTTGTCAATCAAAGTGGATCCTAAGTCAACTTCTTCTATGATTCTGGAAGAATGACCAAAGGGATATTTCTCTATGGCTTGGTCCTTACGGATCGGGATGCCTATTTCAGAGGAAATATGAAATAGAATTTTATAATTCCATAAAACCCAATTTAAGTCATATATATTTATCCAGAATTGTGAAAATGTTTCTTTAATGTCATAAAAACTAATTTTTGGTGTCCATTAGTAGATCCTAAGTGTTCTTGGTTTGAGGATTACCAACCCACAACCCTAGGTGCAACCTTTCAATTCAGAGGAAGGAGTCAACCAATGGAAAAAGCCCTTCCAGAAAGAGATACATTTAAACTCACGGAAACCCTAGATTATAGAAAGACGGGCAACTTGGTCCGAAACTTTAAATGGTTAAATTCCTTTGGAAAGATAAATACGTGAGATGTAGTAATTATTGCATAGTTTTAACCTTTTCGTGATTACACCATATGATGCGGAGACATGTTTTGTGGAACCCATTCAAATAATACATTGCAGGATGTGATTCTCTGGGAAGACAAAGGAGCTCATAGGAAAACAAGTGTAAGAGATGAGATGATTTTCTAGATCCTGAGCCTTATGCATACCCTTCGGTAACAAGGGAGAGCAATTATGCCGAGTGTCTTATGAAGAGAGATTCAATCCTCTAAGGTGTGAGAGATATTCCCAATCGCCAGTCGACGTGGGTTTCGTATCATGAACCTCCATACTCCTCCATAAATATAACTAATATATATACCCTAAATCCATAATTATATCATTACATGAGTGATGGAGATGGAAAACAAATTATATCAATTTGTGAGGGCGTAGTCAATCACACACATGATTTACAGTATCATTTCAAATTTTATAGAAGTGGAAATGGATAAAAGATATTACATTATAATAAAAACATATAATTTTATAATAAATACTTGCGTCAATATTTAACAAAAAATTTATGAATATTTTATCTATGTAGTGGAAGAAATAAAATGATGATTCATGTTTAAGAACTATAGCTCTTATTCAGAGAAACACTTTTGGTTTATACTTTAATCCAGTCTATAATAGATTCCTCATCAGACCTTGTTATCAAGATCCAAGAGCGGGAGGTACGTAAGGGGATTAGGTAGGTATTGGATGATCCAAATTTATTTTTTATATATGAATAGAAAAGTATTGTGGGTTCCCTATTTTAAATGTGGGAGATAAGACACTTGAAATCTTTGAAGAGAATATATTATACCCACGTTTTTCTGATTTAAAATGGATCCAAAGTGGCTCATTACAAAATATTATCTGAGATAAGTTATAAATTTTTAATTATATTATAAATAATATAACATTTTATGTCATTTTAATGCTCATCATTTTAGTTTAACCCGGGTAAACCATTTTTTACCTTAAGAATAATAGTTTTTTTCTTTTTTACAATCCATTTGGGAAAATATTATGTTGACATTATTATATTTTATTAATTATTATCATTAAAATCAGTGAATCCATTTTCAGAAATTTAATTTACAATAATGGTATAATTTCATTTAAATTAAACCCACAAACCTGATGAAAATACTTTTTTATAGTGAAAGAACATTAAAAAGTATAAAACTTTTTGATATAAGTATCCAAAATGAAATTGATTCCAAATAATTAATTTAAATTAAAAATAATATAATTGACCAAATATTAATTTAATAATAATTTAAAACAAAAAATAACATTAAAATTTATTTAAACAAAAACATATTCAACAAAAATAAATATTATCACTATTCATTGAAAAAATAATCTGTTAAAATTATCAAAAATTAATCAAGGATAATTATGAACATAATATTTTAAAAATGATGTTGATTTTATAAAATATATTTTAAAAATGTTTTAATGATTAATTTTAATAAAAATTTTGAAAATTGAGATAAAACTCATTTTTTGAAAAATAGATATTTTTTGAAAAACATTTAATCTTATTTCAAATTATTTTTTTATTTATTATCAACAGATAACCAATAAATTTATATAAATTTTTAAAACATATATTTTTCATAATTAAGTTATTCATATTCATACACACCAATTTAATGTCTTGTTTATAAAATTATTTTTTTTACTATTCTTTTAAACACAGGGTTACATGTATCCCAAGATATCAAAGAGATTGAGTCTATTTAAAAAATATAAAAAATAATGTTTTGGGGTGTTATTTTATTCCCTAATTTAATAAAATTTGAACTCAAAATTTCCATAAATTCATCTTGTAATTAAATTAGTTTAGTTCTTAATCATGACATTATATGGCTCCTATGTTAACTCTTCTATCTTATGATTTCCCAAAAGTACCTTTACTAGCTGAGTCATATAATACCTCAGCACTAATTATCATGTATCTAGATTTTGTAAAGGTACTTTATAGTAAGATAAATGAGGTTCCAATTTTATTTAACATATTTGAGCACATACATTGGGATTGACATGCACTTATTTGTCAATTATATATGGAACACATAATGTATTTTAGAGATACATGGTGGAATTTCCAAATGAGGATCCACATCTCCAATTCTTTATATGATTTAAAATGTCCCGATGTCTACAAGTCTTAGCTTCCATTTCTCATAGATCCTTATATCACCCTTCCATAAAGATAATTTAAAAAAATTCAATCCCCCACTTAAAATTCAAAATCAATCCTTTAGTTTTCAATATAGTTATTTCTTATAATTTGAGCTGGTTTGTTTTATATGTGAATATTATTTTCCTTTTTCATTGTCTCCTTGAATTGTTTTGGTCCTATAAGATTCCTTTCACCATCTTCACCCCAACAAGTTGCATTAAGACATATCTTGTTATATAATTATTCATATAATTCCATTTTAATACCTAAATGGAAGCCCTTGTTAGATGTCCACTTTATTAATGGTAAATATGAAACTCACATACCATAAGATTATATTGAGAACAACCTAAAAATTTATTCTAATGTTTTAATATCTCTTTTAGATTTTCCATCGGTTTGAGGGTGATAAGTGGTATTCAAACAAAGATCATTATTTAGACCAATCTAAATACTTTTCTATAATTTTGATATAAATCATTGATCGAGATCAAAAAAATTGAAATAGGAGTTCCATAATGTCTTGAAAAACCATTTATACAAATTATTATAAGGTTCTCAAGTGGTAAATCATCTCTTATGGTGAAGAAATGTAAATAGTTTGTGAGGTGATCAATAATAACCCATATTAACTAATTCCTTCATGAATTATTTGATAATTCATTAACAAAGAACATGGTGTTGTTATCCCATTTCGATGTAGGAATATACAGATATTGCATGAATCATTTATGATTTTGTCTCTCAGTCTTCACATGTTGGAAAATCAAAAAACTCTATACATAATCAGCAATTTTCCAGTTCATATTATCTAACCCAATGTTTTTATTCAAATATCTATATATCTTCATTATACCATGGTTTATATTGAAATTTTTTTTGTAGGAATCATTAAATAATTACTTATTAAAATAATATATAAAAAAGAAAAATTATCCATACATATAGCAGAATACCATCTTCAAAATGAAGTCTCCTTATTTTCCATAATTCACAACATTAATTTTTTTAAAATTATCATCATTTTCATTAGAAGATATAATATTTTACAACAAATATTTTTTCAAAATCACTTTAAAATATAATTACATATCATCTTACATAATAATTCCCATATCTCTCTTTACTAGATCTATGAAGATATGATCTATACCATTTTTAATTTTCTATTTAACTCTACAATATTTTCATATCAATATATAATCTACATTATTTTCCTTCCCTATGTTCTTCTTATTTGAGAAATCATAGACCATGAGTAGCTTGAGTCATCTCCTTTACAAATGTTGAAAAATTTATGTGAAAATGGTATTTAAAAATAAAATAATCCATGTATATTTAATTTATTTCAAAATAGAGATATTGTTTCTATATATTCAAAACATAGATTATGGTTTCCAACTAAATATATTTGATGGTTAGATTTTTTTATGAATAATTAAATTCCTTCATGAATAGGTTACAACTTTATAATTATATATAGGAAAAAACCAGTATTTTATTTGATTCATCACTATATGTCCCAAAGAAATCATTTCTTGAAGTTAGATTCAAAATCAAAGAATTCAACATTATCCTATTCATTTAGACAAATCACTCTACAAATTCATTTTTCCATATGAACATAACACCTCTACGAGTATTAATAGTTAATAGGTTATCAAATCATGTATAATTTTAGAAAATTTTTTATGGTAACCTTTCAATCCAATGAAACTACATACATTGGTTATGCTTATTGGTATAGGCCATTATTATAATTACTTTTTATTTCAAGGATCAATTGAGATCTGATCATTTGAGATAATATGTCAAACAAACAAAACATTTTGAAGCCAAAATTCATGCTTGTTTAATTTCCCATAAAAGTATTTTCATATATGAGTATGCATACTGATTAAAAAGTAACCCTTATGGTCATTGTATCTTTTATAATAAAGCAATATATCATTAGAAAATACCAAAAAAAATAATCATGATATTACATGAATACTTTATTCATTTGATTCATTAAAAGAAAGGGGGAATTATTTAATCCAAATAGTTTTGATTTGAACTTGAAATGTCAATAACTTTTATGAAAGGTTGTCTTCATGATATCTACCTTCTTTACTCAGAATTGATGATATCAAGAAATAAGGTTAATGTTGAAAAAAATATTGTGCTCCATAAATTTGAAAGAACAGTTCAACAATGAGAGGTAGAGGAAACATTTTATTTATTGTAATAGAATTAATTTAATTATAATAAATGCATTACCTCATAGATCCATATTTATTCTTAATGTAAAGGAAAACTTCTCCCCACGGTGAAACACTATGGCATATAACTTCCTTATCACAAAAATCCTCAAGATTTTTCATCAACTCCACTAATTCTATAGTGTTCATTATATAGGGTGTATTTGATATTGGTATTTCTATTGGGATTAAATAAATTCAATTCTAAAATACACATTCTTGTGGATGTCCAACTAATTCCATAAGAAATACAAAAATATATTCCTATATAAAAGGAACATCTTCAATTTGAACATTATATTTTCTATATATAGATCACGACTCCTCTTCAACCCCAATAAAATCATTTAGAAGAGCTAATAGGGGTTGATCTATATATTACATAGATGATTAATTCTCCCATCTAAATATATATAATTTCCTATCATCTTCACAAATAACAATATCATTCTCCCATTAATATATTTTTAAACTATATTTCTATATCCAATACATACAAAGGATTATATAAAAATAAACCATAGTTATGATAATTAATTTTAAAAATAGTTTATATTTGGGAGTCATAATGGTAACTCAAAAACATTTCTTGTAATTATACTTACACTATGTGTCTTGATTGATTACAAAAACTTATGTTTCTATGAAAATTTCTATTTTTTTTAAAACCTAGAAGATATAAATCAGTATAATGAACAAGAATCAAATAAATCAATGTCTATTTCTGAGTATATGATTAATGAATTTTATAAAACAACATTAGGGACATCAAAATCATTTTTTTGGTCACATAATCTTGAACATTCTCCCATGGAACATTCTAGGGAAAACTACCTTGACATCCAAAAAAATATTTAGAATAGTACCCCATCTTCTTAAAGTTTAAGTATTTCACATTGGAATCTCCTTTATTTCTAATGAAATCATGGGAATGGTGGTATTTTTCTCTACACTTGTTGGTAAAAATCATTCCCATCAATAATATAACATTAGGCTTCCTTCCGCATTTAACAAAATCTAGAAATTCTTCTATTACCTTCTTCTCTTCTTTGGTATTTTATTTTCTAGAGTTCTCAGCCTTCTATTTCTTATCTCAACTAACATAAAATCCATAACAATTAGAGAATTGATTCTTTATGTTGATGACACAAGATAATATTTCCTTTTATGCTGAGAACTTTTGGGAGACCACTTCCCTTTGAAGATGATAATATACCATGACAACCTTATCCATTTCATTACATCCCAAAGTAATAAATATCATCTCCAATCAACATATACATTTCTTTTATATTATGTTATTTTTATTCCCATTAAATTATTGATGTTGTTTACGTAGGAAATAATCTAATATTGTTACCCCACATTATGGATCAGTATGATACTCCGTACTGATAAGGTTATTGGATATAACCAGAGTCTTATTCCCTATTATTTTTATGATTTCATCATATCAAAATATATTTTATTTCCTAAGAGGGAAAAACCAACATGAATTACAAACATTGATATAGTTTCCATTCCATCTATTGTATTTATGTTCTAAACAAGGACACAAACTATTTCAGATCAAAACATTAAGAATTCAATTGTATAATTTCATGAATAATACTACAATTAAAATAAAATGAAAATTAATGTTTAACTAATCTAAGAAAAATAACATTGGTATCCTCGGGAATATTATCAATTTATAAAAATACATTCATATCCTTCACAATGGTTTATTAAATAAAACATGAAATAGCCCGTGCATATAACCTGAGATTTTCAAACCATGTGTACAAAAGGCCCATTGTTTTTCATCAGGTGAAAATCAATTCAAATACCTATGTTTCCTTTTGAACATTATTATCACTTTTTTATAACTATCCCAGAGCCACAACCACATGTAATATATTAAAAAATGTGTATTGCTAGGAAAACCACATAATCACTACCTTAATAAATTTTTTGATACTATCTTATAAATAGAATTATCCTCAATGTTATTCATAGGTATATATTATCTAATATTTTTTTTCCATAATGTAGCCCCCATGGTTTCTAAAAATAATCCTCAAATACCAATTGTAAAGACCCAGACCCTAAAAACCCTATTTTAGTGCTTACATTATTTCATTGACACTGAATATAATAAATTTCACCCTGAAGTACTACACAGTTTAACAGTCTCAAGAAAATAGATATATATATATAAATATTATATTATAATTAAAACCATTATATAAAAGTTATATTTTTAATAACACCATTATTACCTTTATTATATCCTAGTATATCAATCATAATACACTTCCTTACATCATGTGTAAAAGAAACATAATAAAGTGGTGGACTCTATTTCTCAGTAATATTATGTGTATAGTTGAATCTATCTTGAATAAAGAAGACAAAATCAATTTGAAAATTTAAATAATTGAAACAAATTTCATTTTTCTGATATCATGAACATGAATAAAAATATTTTAGAAAAAAATTATGATTAAATAATTCCATATAAATAATCGCATGAGATTGAAACTCAAAATGGTTATTATATGTTATGGAATAATCACATAGACATAAATAACTAATAAAAAAATGTGGGAATTCATAATGTTACACATGATAACCATACCATAAAGGACTATTTCCAATACATCTTATATAAATAGGTAAGGTCATGACCAAATACCCAATATGGTTTGTCTGAAGAGAACTACTGATGCTTCAAATGACTACAACGAGCCTCACGTGTCACTGACCAAGTCCAATGCTTTCTTAATAGAAAAAGGGAGAAATTAATTCTTCTATACATTCATATTGAAAAACTAGTATATGTAATTTTAATAATTTCCCCCGTCAATAAACATAATCAATGTAAATATGAGTACTGGAAGGTATCATAGGAAGTGGTAATAATTTTTCCAATAAAAAATATATTTATAAACCATCTAGATTAATATAGAGATTTGAATCATAATATTAATTCCCTAGTAAAATAGGTCATGAAACATCAGGATAAATAATAAAGATTTTATCACTAAAACATATTCCCAATAGATCATATATAAAATATGGGTTTTTGTCTTTGATAATTATAAATTCCATAAAAATTTCATAAAAACATTTTTAGGAAAATTTCCTATTATCATTGACAATCACATTTAAAGACTACAAATTTAAATAATGTTAAAAATAATTTATTTAAAAATAATCATATAAACAAGTAAATGAATATTCAATGAAGTGAGTGGTCATAATGGTGGGTAATTTAATTCTTACTGTTAAAAAATTCCATTTTCATGGTTGTAAAAAACTCAAATGTAATGAATTAAGAAAATGATAAGTATATTATATTAAAATTACATTTGAAAATTTTAAAAAAAAGTAAAAATATCATTAATAAATAATTTTTATTATGTTTAAAATACTTGTTTATTTTTTTAGAAAATAAGGATATATAGGAAAATAGATTTTTGGTTGAAGAGACAAGTAAAGTCATCTTTTATTAAAAATATGTTCTTAATAATATTATTTATACAAGGCATGAAAAGGGAAATATTACACCAAAATATCATGAATTACTAGATGATATGAAACTTCATGATTTTCTTGGGGGATATATCATAATATTTAGTCATCATAAGTATTATCATAAATAATCCCGATAAAAGATGAGATAGTAAAATAAACAATTGCTGCATGTGAATATTTTGGATAATAACCCAAAAAACATAAAATGAAAATATAAATACCATTAATTAAAATATATTAATGATAATCATATCAAATTTTATGTATATTCACCATAGAAAATAAATATGTTTTGAATATGGAATATCTCTAAATGTAGTAAAATTTAGATGAAAAACCCATACCTAAGGTCTTATTTCCTTAGTACATGTTGGATCCTCTTATATAAAAATGTATATTAATTATAAATATATTAAATAACCATAATAACATATATTATACCATAAGATATTTCCTTATAAATTTTTATCATCCATTTTTTTATAATTATTTATCAAATACATTATTCTATGTGATAACTTCTTTACATTTGATATATGTTTTGGTTCCGTAGTTTTAATCCTTGAAATTTTATCATGGTTCTATAATCTCTATAATGTTAACCATGATATAAATATTTTATAAATTAATTATATTATTATTTATAATATTCCAAAAATTATAGATATAGGAAGATGAGTCACACTGATCATGGAGACAACAGGTCGTACGTATGCATAAATGATGTTTTCATTTTTTTACGGATAGAATGAAAAAAGGTAAATACAAATTCAAATTTCTAGAATCATTATTATATTATATAAATAATATTTCTTTAATCTGATACATCCTTATTACATTCGATTTCAAAATAATATGAAAACTTAATCACATTATTTCATAGAGGCGGTTATCCACACATATGCACGAGCAACACTATCGTTTTATAATGGATTTTATTATAATAAGGTACATGTAATATTTTGATTAATAAAGTATAAAAATTTCATAAATATCATATATATAAATTAAATATTTAATTATATCCTACCATAAGAGGCACATATGGAAAATGAATTGCATTAGTTCATGAGGCGGTAGTCCGCCATACACATGACTGACTATTTTGTTTCCCATTATATAGAAGGGAAGACGGATATAGGTTAATAAATTAATTTAATAACATATAATTATATGTAATATAATTATGGTATTATTTAAAAAAATGTGGAATTTAAGGTGTTAGAGGAAGAAATAAAATGAATACACATTGTTAAGAACTATACAACTTCCCTGAAGAACGTATTTAGGTTTATGCCCAATGTCTTAATAGAATGGATTTCTGAAACAAAAGTTACTATCGGTTGTGGGGAAGTATCTATGGAAGGTATTTGGACAGGTATTGGTAAAAAAGGTTAATTAGAACTATTAATAATATTGGATATGGGGTTGCATTTTATAAATGGGGGAGGGGATACACATAGAATGTTTTAAAATAATTAAACGTAACCACATTTTACACTTGAAATAATGATAAAAAAATGAGTCATTATTAAAACTTATATGATATAAGGACGATTTTTGTTTTGTAAAATAGATATTATAAATGTTTAAATGTTCTTTATATCCTCATATTTTTAGTTTCACCTCCATTAAACCCATTTTAACCCTTGCCACGATAATTAACTTTTAATGTTGTCACTATTCATTATGTTAAATTTATTATGTATTATTAATTATTATTATTAAATATTCGGATTCCATTTCTCTATAATTATATTCACAAAATTTTCTGAATTTATTTTAAAATTAAACTCATAGACATGACTTGAAAATAGTTTTACAATGAAAAACATTCAAAAGTATAAAAAGTTTATATATTGAAATTCAATATGAAATTGATTCGAGTGACCAAAATATGATAAATATTATAATTTAATTAATTTTAACTTTAATGTATTTTAAAAAAAATTATTTTTTAATGATTTAAATGAAAAACAAGTTTCAATAAAAATCAGTATTTTTACTATACATTAAATTGTAATATTTTTAGAAAATTCTAAAAATGTTAACTCTATAATAATTTTGACATGATGATTTAAATCATTAATTTCATTTTTAAAATTCATTTTCTAGTATCAGTAACAATTAATTTTTATAATAAGTGCACAAAACGTGACAAAAATGTTGTTTATAAAAATACAGCTTTTAGGAAAATAATTTTTTTTATATTATATTATTTATAATAAATTGATAACCAATAAACATATTTATACCTGTTTAAACCATTGACTTTTAAAAATTTATTTCTTAGGATTCATAGCCACAATTTAATGGCTAGTTTATAATGGTATACTGGTTTATAGTTCATTTAGACATAATGTAGTGTATATCACAAGATATTTAGGACATCAAATCTATTTAAAAAAATAAATTAATTAAAATCTCAAGGTGTTACATGAAACATCTAGAGAAACATAAAATGAAATAATTATTGTGGAAATAACATCTCTTATTTATATAATAAAACATTACTTTACATTTATTTAGTTTTGAATTCTGCTAGGTCTATAACTTTACTCCATATAGCATTGAAAAAGAAACATAACCTATTTAATGAATGACATAAATTTTAATGAAAAATAAAACATAAATATATATACCTTAGATATTTTATCAAAACATGAAAACCATGAGTCTTCGGGCCCAATAAATTTAAATCAGTCTTTAACATGATATTCTTGATATTTGATTAATACCCCTATTGATCCTTTAAATCATTCATGATGTTACAAAATTGATATCTCTCAATCTTAGAAATAGTGTAAGAAGATAGATGATGAAAGGATTATATTTCACCCATCAGTATCCCTATCACTTCCCATATTTCCATGTCAATCATGTCCAACCAATCCATAATGTTATCTGTCATTTTGTAGATTTCAATTAGTAATGTTCCAATGAAACATACACATATATTTTTTCCACAATCATGAAATCAAGAAAATATCCAATGTGTAATAAATTATTGCATGATAATTTAAATTTTGATATCTTTTCCCAATCTATTTTTGTTGGTTTTTTAAAAGAAGTTTTACCATAAGCGGTGAGAAAAACATTTAATTTCTGAAACATTTGATCACCTATTAGTGGAGACTATGATGTTCCTTCTTCTGAATTCCAATCAAATGATCTTGTTAAAAATCGATATTTACTTCGTAGATGTAGAAATATAAAATGTCTTGAAAACAAGGTCTTCAATTATTGTTTCAAACAATCTTTGTAAGTACATTATTCACAAATGGGAGTCCCCTAATTTCCTTTAATATTATATCCTGGTAAATTTATATGAGAAATATAGTTATTTATTATCCTTTTAAATATGTCTTCCATTATGAAATCTACATTTTTATAAAAATCATACAACATAACAACTAAATCCCTTATTAATTTCATATAATTAATCAATGAATCAAAAAAAATATCATTTACCAATTATTTTGGTCTTGATATCTGAAAAGACAACATAATCTATTTTAAGTTCATACATAACTACAGTGTAATGTTATAATTTATCAAGATAACATTCCATGTACTATGAGTGCAACATTATAAACCAAAATATTTTCACTCCATCCTTAGATAATAGAATATAAATTCTCCTAATTCTATTTCTAAATTCAGGATACTTATGATCATATTTCTTCCACTAAGGAGAGTATGTTGGGTGATGAAACTTCCCATCTTGATTTCGTATATATGTGTTCTACATAATTTATATTGTAGTCCCCTCAATTCGATATAGAAACCAAAAACAATATATGATTGGAATATACCATACAACTATCAATTGACATTATTTATATTTATTATTTTGGGAAACACAAAACATTGAATACTTTTATTCAATCTATCGTCCTCATGAAATAGTATATATTAATTTTGATTAGTATGTATTCTTTAAAAGATCATTCCAATTGAACATAGAATTAGTTTTCCATCATATTTTTTTATAAGGAAGCTCATTATAATTAGATAAAATATTTTTTAAGAGAGAATATGTTTCCATAAAGCCAGTTATACTCTATCTATTTCTAGATTTTAGACTGTATTGATTAAATATGGATGAAAATTTTTTATATTTAGTACAACCAGGATGCAACGATTTCTTTGAAAAATTCATCAAAATCTAAAATATCTTGGTCCAATCATGAAGTTAATCATCAACTATAAATTTAATTGCATTAATACTCTCATCATCTTCATTTATGATATCAATCATATCACTTATATGGTCATCAACATAGTTCACACATGTAATCATCTTTATTGATCTAAAAAATGTGGTGTTATTCTTGTCAGTAGCTGCATTTAGTTCTTCCCTATGTTTAGTTCAACATTTCTAAAACTGATCTATTATTTGATAGATCAACTGTTCTTCCAAATACTGTAGAATAAGTATTCTTGAATAAAAAAATTTAAACATGGAAAATGTTTTTGAGATGTGTCATATGCACAATCTTTTGTAATCTTCATAAAATATTTCCCCCATCCCTATAATCGTTTTTGTACGATTTGCATACAAACATTTTTGGTTTATATCAATTTTATTTAATTCTATAATATCATTATTTAAAAAAATAAATAAATACATAGAAGATTTGATCTTAGAACCCTAAAATGTTATTCTTTACATATACACACATATAAGAATCATATGTGATATAAATTTTCATTAAGTCAAAAACATGTTAGAACATATAATTTCCATGAATTATATGAAATTAAAGTATTATAATACTTATTTTTTTATTAAATGAAGTCATATATAATAAATAATAATTATTTATTGAAATTGATTCATTAAGGGGTATAATATTCTATCTTTCACTATTAATTTTCACAAAAAACCTATCGATTTCTATAACTAGATATTTAATATGGAATATATAATAATTTTCAAAGAAAAATATATATAATTTTTTTTTATTTTTTACATCAATTACCTAGTATTTGAAATAGTTTAATCACATTAATTATAGTTATTATATTTTTAAATTTATGAATGATGTAATATTCATATACTTAATTTGGTAGTAATCAAAATAGAAATCCTTATATGCCATAAGATTTTTAAAATAGTTATTATTATGGGTAAAATAGTAATAAATTATGTTGTAACAATAGAACTCAAATTTTTAAATATCAAAATCTAGAATATCATGTATTTAATCAAAAAATAATAATAAGTAATGGATTAAATAAATTAAAGAACATTGTTATTAAAATTAGAAAAATTATTGTTTTGAAAATTTCATATTCTAAAAAATGTGAATTTAAATTTTTTGATTAATTAGTCCTTAAAAGTAATGTGAAATTTTAAAATAAAGGTTATTAATATTGGATAAATTATTTTAATTATAATAGGGAAAATGTTTATAATTTATCTAGGGAGCGGTGAATTGATTAATTTTAAGTATTGTGACCCAATTTCAAAACACTTATTAACAATTGCTTATAATTCATAGTGAAATTGAAATGTAAGTTGATCTATTGAACTATATTATTATAAATCTTTATGAAAACAAATCATGAAAAATATGTGGAAGATTATATGAGATTCCTTAAAAACAATCGACTATGACTATAGTAGAGCTTAGGCTCTGTAAGAGCTTGAATACAACTTGTGGAAGAAGAAATTTTATAGGGTTTTTTTCAAAAGACAGCTACCAGGTTTTTTAGATTATAATAAAAATCTTCTATAAACCCCCATTTTACCAGCGCTAAAAAATTAAGCACTGATAAATACCACTTTCTTCGGGGCTTTCATAACACTAAAATATCATTACTTTTAGCAGAGCCAAAAATTTACTTATAAAAGTTGTATTTGTCAATGTTTATATTTTAATGATTATAAGATACACATTTGCAAGTTCAGAACCTAACACTTTAAAAATTGGAAAAAATAAATAAAAATGAATAAATGAATAAATAAAAAATATTAATTATATAAATAATAAAATTATAAATATAGAACCATATTTACTATTAAAATTACAAAAATATTAATAAATAATTTAAATAAATTAATTATATAGTCAAAAAACATATTAAATATATTAAAAGATAATAAATATATATATATACATAAATATTTAAAAAATAATAAAAACTAAAAATATTAAAAACTAAAAAATATTATAGAACGAATGAATATTATAAATGAATGAATAAATTAGAAAAAATACAAAAGTTTTAAAAAAGTGATTTAATAAAATTAATTACATAAATTAAAAAGAAAAACAGGAAAAAATGAATAATATTAATTAAATAAATAAAAAATTATTAAAAATGAATTATATTAACTATTTAAATTACACAAATGTTAAAAAAATGCATTTAAATCAATTAATTATATAAAGTTCCAAAATATTAAAATAATAAAATCAAAATAAACAGAATTTAATAAATATTTTTCTTATATATTAAAAACATATTCAAAATATTAACACATAGAATATATATATAAAATTAAATATTAAAAAATCATAATATTCCAAAATAATATAAAAATAATAATTAATTAAATTGTAAAATAAATATTTAATGATATAATATAAAACATGACTAAATAAAATTTAGTATTTTACAAAAAACATTTAAAAAATTGAATTCATATGATAAATTACATGAATTGTAAACACATAAAAACAAAAAAAAATGAATAATTAATTATATAATTTATATAAATATTTATATTATTAAAAATGTATTATATTTACTCATTAAAGTATAAAAAATAAAAAATGAATTCAAATAAATTATTTATATAATATTTAAACTTTTTAAATATATTAAAACATATTTAATAAAATTTAATAAATATTAATTATAAAAATTACAAACATGTTTAATGTATTAAATCATAGAAAATACATATGTATAAACAAACATAAAAAAATTAAAAAATTGCAAAAAAATTAAAAAATAGTAAATATTAAAAAAGAATAAATAATATTAAATTATAGGTCATTAAAGATGAATAGATAAAATTGAATATTTTGAAACAATATTTCAAAAATGTATTTGTAACATTAATTTATTTTGAAAAGAATATGTTCAGAGACACTTTATTAAAATAGAAATGAAACCATCAAGGTGAATGAGATCAAATAAATCCACTACCCTCATGAGTTATAGATTATAATCTAAACATTTTGATAATCTTTTTTAGCATCATGTATATCACTATGTCAAGCCCCCTAATTAATATTTCATAACAATAAATGCATCAATTCAAAACATAATTAAAATTAAGGAAAAACAATAATTATATAATATTAATTATATAAATAACAAAATTGTTAAAATTTACATAGTTTGACTATGAAAAAACATTATAACTAAAATGAAATTAAATAAATAATTTAATTTAATTTAATACATATTAAAAATATAAAAATTTAACAATTAAAAATGGTAAAATGTTAAACATATAAATCAAAAAAATATTAAAAATATTAAAACATCTAAAATAAATATGTAAAAAATTTTAAAAATGAATAAATCCCGAAAACATTATAAATTAATCAATATTTTTAATGAAATATTTTTAAAAGTGAAAAAATAACATTTAAAAAATTAAAAGAATATTTTTTAAAGGAAATCCATAACCATAATTACATGAATTTCACACTCATAAAAAACAAAATAAAATGACTAAATAAGTGATAATAATATTGTTATCTGTTGATGTCTCCACTGTATTGAATATATATATAACATATAATTAATTATTAGCGTTTATTTTTTTAAAAAAAATTATTATTCAATAAAATGTATATATATTAAAACCTGATTAAATATCTATCAAAATTGAATTATTAAAAGAATATTAACTAATAAATTTTAAAAAATAAATAAGTATTTTTTAAGGGTTTGGGGATAATACATATTATTAAGAAAAAAAGGAGCACATGGGTTGGGATAGACAATAAAACCATTACTCTGTTATTATAGACTAATCAGATACCCAGATTTTTAATAATCTCAGGAAAACCCTAATCCTGTTATTATGTTGATCCCCCTAATTTCTTTGACCACACTCGTGGCCTCGACCTCTTGGATGTGGACCACTCATCTTATTCCCCTCAAGTTACCAAGGTCCATTATGGCCTATTGAGTCCTTTGAGTCGCATTCTACCACATATTTCAAACCACTTCCCTCTAAGATAGATCATCGACCAAGGTATCCTCAATTATTCAACACTTCTCTATGGGGGGCTGAATATTATCAACCTAGGCTTATTCTTTCCTATAGAGGCCTCCAAGGGTGATAAATTTACTTTCTAAAATTTTCATTCCTACCTACCACCTTTCTCATCACCTTCTTTCTCTTCGAAATTGTTCAATGAGTTAAGTACTCCAAAGAGATATGACGTGGTAACCTATTAATTTCTTAAATTTTTATGTGGTTCTTGGTCCCTATATGTGACCAAAATATCACTTTCCAAGGTACTCACATCATACAAATTTTTAAGCACCATACTCACAAATATCTCATCATTTTTGTTTACAGTTTTATAAGGAATTGAGAGAGTTGAAAGTCCTTTTCCATCAATTTCAGTCTCCTTAGAGCTTGAGATTCTACCTCACTAATCCAAAGTGAAGCAAAGCCATACCATTTTTTCATATCAAAAGAGGAGAGTCTATTTTCATTTTACATTTCCTATTCTGAGAAGAATTTATTTTTCTATCCTTTTGATGTTGAGAATATACATTCTACTAAGCATCCAACTCTAAATATGAATCATCATTATGTTCATCACGAGCTTCCTCAAAGCCTAAAATAAGAATATCAAAGCTGAAAAAAATATTTAAAATGATTAAATTACAAAAAATATTATACAGACTTATAAATTACATACATACTCATACAAACATACACACACATAGACATACATGTACACATACATATACACATATATACATATAAAAACACATACACATACACATACACACAGACAAACATACACATAACCATACATAATTGTACATTCATATACATATACATGCATGTATGAATACAAAATCACATACATACAATTACGTACACATGCATGCATATAAGTACACATGCATACACAGACATCCACATACATATACACACATACCCATACTACATAATCATACACACACATTCACATACACATACACATACACATACCCATACACACATACATATGCATATACCAACATTTATGAATACATACACATACTCAATCCCATGAGTATGCATAAAAACACATATTACATAAATACACACACACATACACATACAGATGCACACATACCAATGAATGGGCATTCATGTACACTTACATGCACATACACAAACACAAACACATAAACATACACATACACATATAGATACACATACACACACACCTACACATCCACATACAGATACACATACACATACACATGCTCATACAAATACACATACACATCCACATACACACAAACATACACATACACATCCACATACACATACACATACACAAACACATGAACATGCACATATACATGAACATGAACATGCACATCCAAATACATACACATGCATGAATATACATACAAATACACGTACACATAGGTATACACAAACACATACAAACTATTACATACATGTGCATGCATATACATACACATACTACATAAACACACAGATGCCACATAAACATACACATACATATGAATACATAAATATTATAAATTAACATACACATTCCACATAACCATACACATACATACACATCTACACATTATATATACATATATACATGTACATCTACATACACATGCACAAACACATACACATACACATAAAAATACACAAACACATACACACACACATTCGCATACACATACATACATGTATGTACATTTACACATATATATGCACAAACAAATGGACACATACGTACATACACACAAAACTAACCATACCGAAACACAAAACAGAAAAAGACACCTTTAATAAAACATATAAATATACATGTAAAACTCATATATACCAAAATATACAGACGTACATATAAATCCATATACATACACCTACATACACATATATACACATACATAAAAATACATGTACATATATTTTAAATGATTTAATATAAATACGAAAATATAAATTCAAATATGAACTATTTAAATAAATATATTTAGTAATATATTTATATAATTATCTAAATAAATTTGTAATATATCATAATTATGTTTATCTATACATTTTTTAATTATTCAATATAAATATAAAATTAAAAAATTATTCATTAATATACTTATTTAAATTATTTATATATAAATAATTACCCAAATATGGTTGATAAGAATTTTTAATTATAATATAGTTATATAAATATTATTTATATATTTAATGTATAAATATACTCATTTTTATATAAATATAGTTTAAAAATATATATAAGTACATACATATATATTAAATTATTCACTGTACCCATTTTAAGAACTTTTTTCCAGATGTAAGCAGTCAATATTTAATCAGTACTATGAAATAACTGATAAAAAGGAACCTTTATCATCACTTGTATCCATCGTTTATAAAAGTTCCCCCTTAATCATCTATTTTTATGTAGCACTAATAACTGTTAGTGTTAAATATTGTGATTTATATAGTTCTGTGAGTTTACATCATCATAGAATGTGTTTATTCTATTTATTTTATGATCAAAACTAATTGATATCCTTTATACTACTTCAAACCTACACAATGGTTACGACAAGGAGACATTCATTCTCATTGACTCATTATTTTTTGTAGTTGATAACTTCTCTAACCTTTTACTGGATTCGATGAAGAATGGGATTATTCATAGATAAAAATTATTTCATAATAGTCCCCTCATTTCTCATTTAGTTTTTAAAAATGATACTCTTCTCTTCATGCATGCAGGTCCCCATTAACATGCACCAATATTGGAGATTAACACATCATATGAAAAGGTATTTGTTCAACAAGTCAATTTTGAAAAAAATTAAATTATGTTCCTCAAGGGAGTTAATTTACCTAGAAAAGAAGATTTGTAGTGGATGTTTAGTGTACCAATGGTTGAGAAACACTATATTTTTCTTGAAATACCAACACTTATTCAGATATTAAATAAACAAGTCCTAACAAAAATCATTAATTGAGTTGAATAGAAGATTAATGTATGGTCAATCATATGTTTTCAAAGGAGGGAAAGGAAGTTCTGACTAAAGTTGTTGGTCAATATAACTCATCATATTCCATGTCTTTGTTTAGGATTTTGAAGAATAATATTGATTTCCCCAATTATTGTATAGAAAATATTTGAGGGGATATCCTGATGGGATGTAAAATGTGAATTGAAATGTCTTAGATAAGCTTTGTGTACCAAATGTAATTGGGATTTTGAGATTCAATAAATTGAATGTGTTTAATGAGGATCAGTTTCCTAAAAAGGTTTGGTGGATGATTTCTTGTTTGGGTATCTTTTTGTAAGTTTTATGTGAAAACAATTTCCCCTTGGTCAGTTATATGCATTATTCTTTAGGACTCCATATATGCTTCATTTAGTGGGAAATTTGGGGGGAAATAATTATAATAAAAGTTTATATTAGTTGATTGCAAGTGGGTATGAGGTATTTATTTGGCTTGAACCATGGATGGAGGAAAATTTTGATCTAAGAGTTTTTTCACTTATTTCCATGGTATTTTAAGATGGTAAAGTGTGATACCTTGTCAATGAATCCTTATACTCATTATGTAATGTTATAAATAATTTCCACATTTTATGAGAGAGGCCATAAACCTATTATCATTATTCCCCTTGCACCAGATATGTGTGATGATTAATTGGGTTAGTGGTGGGAGGATTCAAAGAACAAATAAATTTGGTCTGGTTATTATCTCATAATGGAGGATCCCCATAATTATTCAAATAAAATTTTCTAGAAAAAAATATATCATCTTAGTAACCACCAAAGGTTATGTTTTTTGTGTGGATGTCGTGTTGTTTTATTCTTCTAGTTTGAGAATTTATTGCTTCATGAAACCCTAATCAAAACACTACTTTTCCTTTTTTAGTGTTGTGGAGTCCTTGTTGAATTAAATTCAATTTTTGTAAGAGAAGAATGTATTTGGAAGTTGTGGATTGGAAACTTTAATGATAACATTTACCCCTCATTGGATCTAGTCACAATTTAAATAAATGGAAAATAGTTATCATGTCAAATGTAGTGGTAATGATCTTCACTATTTCCTAGTTTGTTTGTGTGAAACATAATGAGTGGGTTATTCCAAAAATATCCATCCATGAGTAAATTTTGTTTTATTGTTCCATATAATGGATTTAATATTGGGATTCTCATAGAGCATCTCCATACAAGGGGTACATAATTGATGGAGCTTCTTGTTGGGTTCCTCTACCAGAAGGTTTTATGCATATTAACACAAATTCAATGGTTTCCTTAGGTTAAATGTTGGGAACTTGGGTTATTTTCAATCAAGAAGAGGTTTAGGTTATGATAGAACATTGTAGGATGTGCCAGGTTACATGAAAATATCTTTTTTTAGGCCATTACAATCTTCCATGGGTTATTTTTTCCTCGATCTCATGGGAGGGATATAGTGATTATGGAATATTATTTCCTTTATTTAGTCAAGTAAATTTCCATAGAAGATAATAAATATTATTCTTATGGACTTATCTCTAAGAGGATCAGGTTTTTGGTAGATGGATTCCCCCAATAATTGTTTTTCTCAATAAATTTGGTATGTTCATATCCCGATGCTTAGTTGTGGTTGATTAAGGGTGGTTGAAAATTTTTTTGTGTCATGATTACCATATTTGTATCTATTACAAACTCCCAACAATGATCACATCATAAAAGGAATATGGACATACAATATGATGGAATGTGGTCCTTTGGGGTTTCACTACCTACATCTCTTCGGACCACGCATTGGTCGATATGATGGGAGGTCAGACTCACCACACAATTTGGGGGGGGGGGGTATTGATTATTCAAGGAATATCTGATAGATTTAATATATGTTAATGAAATCATTATTTGGTCCTATTATGAGATATTTAACCCCTATTTCAATTACTTGACTAAGGACACGTGTTGAAAAGAAAAATTATTTCTATCACATATTCTCCATCACTCTTTTATTTATTGATGATGTGATAGTTTTTAGCCATGTTCATGTGATTTGGAGTTTGTGGCCATATTTTGGGGTAGTTGGTGTCTAGAATATGGTATTTAACCTCTATGAGGTTTTCTATGTATCATGTGGGTATGGGAATCAAAACTAATTCAGTTCATTTGATATATTTTATGATCGTGTGACTGGACAGATCCATGCAGTTTAACATCATGGTGTATGGACGTAAATATAGGGCTTAATCCTCGAGGATTCATTCTACATATCCTATTATTATAGGAATAATAGTCTATTTAGTTCAATTTATGGGTTCATACATCTTGAAAGATGATACAACAGAGTCCTCAAATGAGACATTCACAAATATGGTTACCTGGAATTGCCTCATTAAGAATATGGACCTTTGAGTGAAGATGAGATGCAATCAGACATATATCTCAATGAAGTGACCAAACAGGGGGAATTTTGTTCATGTCATTATTATAATTATTTCAATTCTGTAATCCCACACGATTCATGCATAGTGTGAGAAACAATAGACAATGGAAAATTAGACACATCACCTGAGAGTATAGTTTTATAGGGCATACCAGTCAATGATTCCATTTGAGTATTAAATTACCAATATCATGAATGATATGATATAGATATCAAGAATTTGGAAGGAATCATTTGATTTGTCTCTAACCCACTAATGGATTTGAGGTATTTGAGTTCATGTTCGCACATTACACTTAAAATAATACCTATTTATATGATCACATCTCATTCACTAATAGAAGATGAAGGATGGATGGATCATGGTAGAATTAAATACGATATGGCTAAAATACTTGGGATATAAATGGATGTACACCGTGGTGGATTCCTATTGGATCATGGTCCCTAAGAAGGCATCATACCCATCGTGTTTGTATAGGATTTTGAGTTCACATTATTCATTTACTCAATAACCCACTAATGAGTTGGGTTGGATGATCACACATGGAGACATTATTGTTATCCCTGAGTTTTAGGATAACTAAGGTCATACACCAGGTTGGACACCCATTTTCATATATATTCAAAACATCTAACAGGTAAAGTTATAAGGTAACTATGAAATGTATTCTAGATATTATTGGTGAGACACTAAGTCTTATCCATGATATTTACATGAATAAGATCCCAAGAGTGCATAAACCTGACTTTTTAAGGACACTCCCATTATAAAGTGTTTCTCTAGCTGAAGGTCCATAGTTGGGGGTCCACATGGTATGATTCCAAGTGTTTCTTCTACATGAAGTTGAAATTATATAGGGGATCTACCGGACATATTTTCATTTTTTTTCTTAACATGCTTTTGGTGTCAGTATGACATGGCATACACGACCATGGGTGTCTAACTGGCATGTCCATGATTCTTTTCATTATTGAAGTTGATGGGACCAAGATCCATGGAATGATTAACTAACTTGTCTATGATGTCTTGGCATAATGAATGTGAATTTTCCAGGATGTCTTTATATGTTCAAATCATACATGTCTAGGGTATTTTCATGATCAATGTCCATTATCCAAGAGGTCTTCGCATCATCAAGGAACACATGCACATGGTATTTATCTTTGTCAACTGAATTATAAGGGAGGACTTCACATGATCAAGGAGGACATATCCTATGAGTTTCTCATGATAATTCTCATGCATGTAGGACATATTCAAATGATCAAAAAAGAAATATCAAAGATATTTTTCATGATAAGTTAGCTTGTCTATATGTTGTCTCATGATCAACATGAGATTTCATTAGGTTGTTGTATGGAAATGTTGACATTTCAGGGGAATATCCTATGAAAATAATGAAATATCTAGGTTTTCATTAGTCATTAAGAGAACAATAAGGTTTCCTATGATCACATGATCTTAAAATTGTTATGTGGTAGGGTCTCAATGACATGTCTAGGGTTGCACACACTCCCAAGTGTTGGAGTCTTGTGTCTAAAGTAATCATGCCTCGACTATAATGGTAATTATTTTCATAGGAGGAGTTCATGGATAAGAGATTATATTTAAGTTGAACATCTCAGGGTTTACATGGAGATAAAATATCTCGTTTATGGGTTCTTGTGTATTATATAACCTCACAAGTTTTGAGAAATTATTGCATGATGGAGTCACATTAAGATCCATTTTTCATGAGATCGCATGACCTGTATGGGGTCTCGTAATTGGTTTTGTGATCCAGTGTGGGTGACCTGTATCTAAATCACTACATTCAATGATAAGGGTTCATGACTGAGGATTTCCAAAACCATTATGATATATGGGTTTCAGGACAACAACATTCATTGAGAATGGTTGGGGGTCTATGGGGGTGCTTCTTGTCAAGGAAGTCACATACATTTCCATGTGAAAACACCATCATACTTAGCGGTTCACATGATATCCTACTCAATATTTCATGGAGGTGATTCACATCCATATGTAATCATGTTACTCAAAACTACCTATCAATGAGGGAGGCATGCATGGTAGGGATACATACCCATGATTTTCATGGAAGAATGGAGATAATTTTTCATAAGGTATTTTTACGATATTATTTTTCCATGAAATCTTCTAATCTTATGGTGATAATGCTATGGGTTGTTATAGTGGCATTCTGTAGTGGGCTCAAATGATGGGTCTCTTGTGATTACCTAGAGGTACCCTCTCAAAAGAATATGATGATGATTATTCTCCCTTATTTCCTATTAGATTCTACATGTATGCCTATAACGTCCTCCCCTCACCTATGGGTTTATTATGTGGGGAAACATTATATGGGTTAAGGCATCCATGGGTTGCAATAGCTTTCATAGAGAAGATTATATTTATTCTAGCTAATGGAAGTGGAGGTTTTGTATGATCCTCATTAAAAAACCAAAATTTGGAATCATTTTATATTTTCACATTCTTTCATTGAACTTATATGGGATAATAAATAATAATTTTTGAAGGACGAATCATCTTGGGTGGTGGTTTTTAATGAAAGACTTTAGTGGAATCCTCATTTATTTTTCAGATCATTTCCATTTTACAAAATGATTTATGGTTTTCGCAATGGATTCACAGTGGGATTGACATGATCATCTTTATGTGATAATGATTCGGGGAATCATGTGATACTCGGGTGGATAGCCGCTTCACCAAGGTTCATGTGCTTCAGAAGTGTAGTGCATTCATTTTCCAAGTGTTGGTGACTTCATGTCTTGTCTACATAATCATGAAACTGATTTAGAGTATGTTTTTCTTTATATGATCATCACCACTCTGAAAATGTGATCTTCAAAGAATCTGGTGGTGTATTCACAATGATTGAAAAGTTGGTCTCATGTGTAACTCTAGTTTTTTCAAAGAAAGAAATGAATGTGAAACAAATTCACACTAATGCCTTAAAGACCTTGAGTGTGTATCCATTGTATTGGTTTATTCATCAGAGAAGGCGGGCCTGGAATATAAGGACCCGACTCTAAACATTACATAAAATTGAATTAAATGAATAATTCACATTTAGGATCTTTTCAGGCTTAGAGTTTTAGATAATTAGGCTATAACTATTACATTTCAAAAGATTACAATGTAGACACTTCCACCCAGTATCGATTTTTTTTACAAAACATGAACTCTTAAAAAAAAGTGTCATGTCTAGTTCCATGTTTAAGATAGCATGAATTTTCCTTGATCCCATCCTTGACCCTATTCCACATTATGTCCCGTGAAAAACATTTCAAAAACTTGGGATGAGCATAAAAACTGCAGTAAGGGATACACAAATAAGTAAAACTGTTGGTTTTTCAAAACAACAAGTAAACCATGAATACTTTAACATAAGTAATACTTTTCACCTTTATGAAGTAGTAAATACTCTTCACTGAAAAAAAATCCTTACATACCCTTTTGTAACCAAGATATTACCACTAAACCCATATAATGAACACATAACATATAAAGGTAACTTGGGATATAAATATAGATAAATAGAATAACCATATGGTCTACTTACACACATATCACTAAATGGAATAGCCATATGGCCAACTTCCATACCCAATGCATTGGTGGTTATAACATAACCACTCGTCCTGGTATTTACAGCACCACCCGTTATTTGGTTTATCATGTAACCACCCGTCAAATGACCAAGTACTAATATAAAACCATAACACATGCAACAAATATAAAGGAAAGAAATCATTTCCACATTTCGATCACAATATATCACTTAAATATATTGACATAAAAAATCCATTTTCAAAACCATTTTAAAAACCAAGAATACATAAAAGAGTATAAGGTATTTATTTTATTTTAAAAACATTACAGCTTGTTGAGGAATCCAAATATCAAATAATACTTGCAGTGGCGGAAAAGTTAGTTGTCGCCGTGTACTTTAAAAGAAACATTCTTTTTTGTAATTTAGTAAAATGATTATTTGAAAAGGATTCCCTTTTAATGAAATGAAAATTCAATGGTTTTTATACAGCGTATAAAAGAAATTCTTGTTAGAACAAAATATTCCTCAATGAAAGGAGATTGAGATGAAGTCCCTTACCTTGTGTCCAACTTGACTCGATCATTCTTTAATATCTTGAATAATAAACTAAAGTTAATTTATACTTTATTAAGAACCTTTTTCAAGTTTATTATTCCTTTTATATCACCTATTACCATGTTATAAACATTATGTAATCATTTAAGTTAATAACATTCGTTTTGTCGATATTTAGCACTTGAGTCAAAAATGAACACCTTATATTAAAATGTTGTCCATGTGGAAAATTTTCCATTATATCCAGAATGATATTCATGATTTAAATATCATATATATCATATATACCCAGTATATACATGTATTTATAATATTACCTAACATTTAGAGGTAAGAAATGAAATTCACCATTCATGGAGATGGTAAGTCGTACGTACGCATGAATGCTACTTTCATTTCTATTTCTTAATTTAATAAAAATAAAACATAATTATACATAGGTATATTAGAATTCCTGAATAATATCATATATAATATCATTAACACTATCCTTTATACGTCCCACATAAGGCATTAATGAGTTACATCACTTTAAGGGGGCGGTAGTCCGCACTTCCTCAAATGAGATTATCGTATTTACCCACTATGGAAACCATAAAGGATTGATATAATTCAAAAGTAAAGAAGAATAATGAATTAATAAACATAATATATATCATATATAAATACAGTTCCATCATAATGGCCACCATGAGAGGTGGTAAAATGTAATTGAACAATCATCGTTTCGTGAGACGTTAGTTTTCCATATAGAGAAACATTATGTTCTTCATCCATTAGATAAAGGTGACTGTAATTTTAGTTCTAATAATTATTATAAAAACATCCTATTATATTGAGGATATTGGGGTTGTTACAAAAGAAAGAAATAAAAAGAGTTTAGGGGTTGGAGAAGTAAAATAAATGAAAATAATTTAAGAGAAACGTTTACCTTTAATTTGGGTAACTCTTTTGGTTTGAACCAAAAGGACTTCTTGAAATGCCTTATGCCTAAGGTAAGGATTTTATGGGTAGGATAGGGATGTAGGTAGCTTAATTGGGAAGACTTTGGATGATCCAAATGACTTGAGAGGCATGAGGCATTGCATAGAAGTGGTCTCCTTTTATAAGGGGGAGGAGGGGTTCTTTAAGAAAGTGTGAAAATATTATATTATAATATAATGATATTCGGTTTCTAATGGTACAAAAATCATTATATTATAATATAAGATGATTCATGGTCGAAATAAAATCATCGAATCAGAATTGGACCTGTTTTGGATAATATTTCAATCATTATAATCTTATTTATTTAAATCGTTTATTAATGAGATGAATACTGCATCATTATTGTGTCATAAATAATTTAATTTATTTGATGTCTAAAAATTATAAATGAAATACCATGATGTAGGAAATATTTTTATCTTTCTAATTAATATTTATAGTCGAAATTAGGACATATATTACACCATATAAAAATTAATTTCTAAAAGATCTTTGTTAATGTCAATTTTGTCTTCACATTAAATTAATTAATCTAAATTGTCATTATCACTCCCAAGTGGCTCAATGGGGTCCCAAAATCAACCCAAAGATTCCCATTGTAGTAAATGACTCAACCAATAAGGTATGGACAAGTCTTAATGTAATTTTGAATTATTATTATATTCTTTTTCCTTAAATTACCTTATATACCTTTAACTGCGGTAAATAAAAGTCAAAAGTTACTATCCACCAAAAATTATTTTCATCCTAATAAACTACATTTTACTTCATAATAACAAAAATGTATGTCAGAATTTTGAAATTCAATTCATATAAGTGGTAAAATTTCATTTAAATGAAAAAGTCAGTTTTTTTAACTACCACTAAGTGGTTTCACTATTCATCAAAAATTGACGTTTTTCAGAAAAATACCAAAAATTCAGCCTAATCTATATTTGATATTACAAATTCAAAAATGATGTCTATTTTTCTAAATTCAAAACATAGAAGTGGAATTTAATTTTTAAATTAATTCCCACTATTAAAACAAATAGCGTGTTTTTAAGAAACAATAACAATCAAAATATTGACACTTGTTTATTTCCAATTTCAAAGATAAGTTAATTCCAATGACCAACATTGGATTAAATTGTAAAAATATATTATAATTACACTTTTAAAACAATTAAAAATATAATCTAACCATATAAATAAATTAGATTAAAACATAGTTTTGAATTAAAATACAATATTTTCACTATTCATTAAAAAGTGAACTTTATCGGAAAAATTCCACAAATTTACACAAAGTAAATTTTGATGTCCCCATTATAAATAAGGGTTTTATTTGGTCATATAGAATTTATTAAAGTGACCAAAAATATATTTAAAAAGGGTTCTCCATTAAAAGGCGATAAATCGGACTTTTAATATAAATTACGCTTAAAATTAGATTCATTCGCATTTTAAGCCTCTAAATTTTTATTGGATAATTTAAATACATTTAATAGTCATGTATAATCATATTGTAGTTAGTTTCATTCATTCCCGCAAATATAACGGTTAGGAGTTAACTACCATTTAAAATAATAATATTATATTATTAGTGTGCAATATAAGATTCCAAAGAAACCCGTTGTTGTGTATCGGGTACGCTATCAAACATAGAAACCCTTTTAAAGTAAAATTTATATTAAA
The DNA here is from genome assembly GCA_963277665.1 of Viscum album. Lineage (NCBI taxonomy): Eukaryota > Viridiplantae > Streptophyta > Magnoliopsida > Santalales > Viscaceae > Viscum > Viscum album. The sequence continues at coordinate 826,191,698 of OY728123.1, forward strand.
TTCAAAAATATTAAAAAGTATAAATATATTTTATTCTTCATTTAATTGAGATGTTACAACCTTCCCCCATTTTGGAAATTGCGTCCTCGCAATTTTTATTCACTTATCAAAATAAGTGGGTTATTTATCCCTCGTAGCATTTTTAGATTCCCACGTTGCCTCTTCAACCATATGGTTTTTCAACAAAACCTTTACCTGGTAAATTACCTTATTCCGCAACACCTTCTCTCTACGGTCAAGAATCTGAACTGGTTGTTGTTCATAAGAGAGATTCTCTTCCAACTGAACTACCTCTTGGATCAAAACATGATATGGATCTGGCATATACTTTCTCAACATTGAAACATGAAAAACATTGTGTACTTGGGATAAACTTGGAGGTAAAGCCACTCTATATGCAACTGATCCCACTTTCTCCATAATTTCATAAGGTCCAATGAACCTCAGACTCAACATTACCTTCTTACCAAAACGCATCGCACTTTTCCATAGAGAAACTTTGAGAAAGACATGATCACCTACCTCAAAAGAAAGATCCTTCCTCTGGTTATCGGCATAACTTTTCCGTCTGCTCTGAGCTGTTCTCATGTGGTTCTGAATCAACTGAACTTTCTCTGCCATCTCTTCTACCAATTCTGGTCCCATCAGCTTCCTTTCACCTACTTCATCCCAGAATGATGGAGTTCGATAATGCATTCCATATAATGCCTCAAATGGATCCATCTGTATACTGGAATGAAAGCTATTATTATAAGAAAATTCAACCAAAGAAAGATGTTGGTCCCAACTTCCCTGGTAATCCATCGAGCAAGCACGTAACATATCCTCCAAGGTATGAATTGTTTGTTCTGACTGCCCATCTGATTGAGGATGAAAAGCTTTACTAAAATTTAATTCAGTACCCAATGACTTCTGAAGGCCTTTACAAAAGTTAGAAGTAAACCTAGGATCACAATCATATTCAATGGAGAGGGGAACTCCATGCAACCTGACTATCCCTTTAACATACAATCGAGCAAGTTGATCTAGAGACAAAGTATCTTGAATAGGAAGTAAATGAGCAGATTTAGTCAATCGATCAACTATAACTCAGATTGCATTATTACCTCGAGATGTATTCGGTAATCCCACAATGAAGTCCATGGATATATTTCCCATTTCCACTCTGGAACCGGTAGAGTCTGAAGCATCCCATTCGGTAACTGCCACTCTACTTTAACTTACTGACAAGTCAAACACTTCACAGTAAAATCAGCAATATCTCTTTTCATTCCATCCCACCAGTAATACTCCTGAAGATCTCTATAATTCTTAGTACTATCAGGATGAACTAAAAACTGAGAACTATGAGCTTCTCATAACAACTCATTCTTCAACTGTGAATCACAAGGTACACATAATATCTTCCCAAATCTCAAAACACAATCATTATAAAGGTTAAATTCAGGCAACTTACTCTTCTGAACCAACCCTACCTTTTTCTGCAACTCACTATCTTCTTTCTGCCCTTGCTTTATTCCGTCTGATAGAGATGATTTCGCTGACACCTGAAATAAAACAGATGAATACCCTGCACCAACAAATTCTATGAAAAAGTTCATCAAATCAAAAACCAATGTATCTCATTCCAAACATATCATGGTTAAGGAAGTATTACTTTATCGACTCAAAGCATCATCCACTTTATTTTCTTTTCCTGGATGACAAAGGATAGTGAAATCATAATCCTTGATTAATTCCAACCATCTCCTCTATCTCATGTTCAATTCTTTCTGAGTTAATATGTACTTCAAACTTCTATGATCAGTATATATTTCACACTTCAATCCATACAAATGATGCCCTAAAATTTTTAAAGCAAAAACAACAACAGCTAATTCCAAATCTTGTGTAGGGTAATTTAACTCATGAGGTTTCAATGGACGTGAATAATAAGCAATTACCTGATCATTCTGCATTAGGACACATCCCAGTCCTTTCAACGAAGCATCACTGTAGATAAAAAAACTCACCATTTCTGGATGGCAGTGCCAAAACTGGAGCATTCACCAATCTGATTTTCAATTCCTGAAAATAATCATCACATTCTTTTGTCCAGATGAACTTAACACCTTTTCAAGTTAACTTAGTCATTGGACTAGATAACCGTGCAAAAATTTTCAACAATCCTCTGGTAATAACCTGCCACACCATGAAAACTACGGATCTGAGTTATATTTGTGGGTCTTGGCCATTCTTCAACAACTTTTGTTTTAGCTGGATCAAAAGTTATTCCATTTTTTGAAACAGTGTGACCAAGGAAAGAAATTTATTATAACCAAAACTCACACTTGCTGAATTTCCCAAATAGTTTCTTTTCTTTTAAGGTTTTCAAGACAACCCTTAAATGACTTTCATGTTCCTCCTTACTTTTAGAATAAACCAAAATATCATCAATGAACAAAACCACAAACTTATCCAAGAACTCATCGAAAATTCTATTCATAAGATCCATGAATACTATAGGTGCATTGGTTAACCCAAAAGGAATAACTAAAAATTCATAATGGCCATATCTAGTACGAAATGTAGTCTTTGGAACATCTTCTTCCTTTACTTTCAACTGATGGTACCCCGACCTCAAGTCAATCTTCGAAAAATACTGAGCTCCCTGGAGCGGATCAAATAAATCATCGATATGAGGCAATGGATACTTATTCTTAACAGTGATGTTATTCAATGCTCTATAATCAATGCAAAATCTCATTGAACCATCTTTCTTTTTAACAAACAATATAAGAGCACCTCATGGTGATGTGCTAGGTTGAATGAAACCTTTATCTAATAACTCATGCAATTGCTTCTTTAACTCTACAAGTTCAATTTGAGCCATTCGATAAGGGGGTTTTGAAATTGTCTTAGCATCAGGAACTAAGTCAACAGTAAATTCAACTTCCCGATCGTGTATAATACTAGGAAACTCATCAATAAAAACTCCAAGGTACTCATTTACCACTAGAAAATCATTAATCTGAACAGTTACTTTATTTTCAACAATATGTGCAACATAACATTCATTTCCATCTTTTACTAGTTTCTCATCTTCCTGATATGTTATCAATAACAAGGGTTCTTTTTTGTATACAAACTGAAAATCATTCTGAAAAGAAACCTCTTTAGCTCTCTAGTCAATCTTATCTTGATAAACAAAAATTTATTCCATGCCCAATATAACATCAAAATCTACTAGAAGCAAAAAAATAAGGTTTTTAGGTAGAATACTTCCACACATAAGGACGTGAATGTTCTTATGTTTTATTTTTGTCTCAATATTTCCTCAAGTTGTTTTTACAGTTACTTCTGTATTCATATCTTGAGATGGAATTACCAATTTACTAGAAAACTTCTCAGAAATGAAAGAGTGTTTAGACCCTGAATCAAACAACAAATTGACATAATCTGATCAAACAAATAGTGTACCTGATATTACTTCATTTGATGACCCAACATCTGTTGAAGTAGTTGCAAAGGATTTTACCACCCCTTTTTTCTTGTAGTCTGGCTACTTTCTCTTAGTTTAGTTCTTCGTTGGACACTCATTTTCTTAATGACCCATTTCTTTACACTTAAAACATCTTACCGATGGTTTTTCATTGCCTGCATGATCATCTTCCTTAAAGTTATGAGCAATATGACCAGACTTACCACATCGAAAACACCTTCCAGACTTTGATCAACATTGTCCAGGATCCTTTTTACTACACTTCTCACAATTTGTATATTTAGTTTTCTTACCTCCAGGCATCTTTGATGAATTCTTCCCCTTTTCCTGCCAACTGGACCTCTTATTCTGTTGTTTGTCAAGGAACACTTGATCATCGTCAAACTCCATTTCCACCTTCTCCGCACATCGAACAAGTTTTTCATAACTTTTGAACTCACGAGAGGCTAATGCTCTTCGATATCATGTCTTTTGTCCTGAGTAAAATCTATTTATCTTACTATCAAGATCTCGGATGAAATTTGGTGCATACCTTGCAAGTCTAGTGAACTTTTCTTTATAAGCGGCCACCGAGTCATCCTTCTGCCTCAATTCCAGGAATTTTTTTTCCATCGTAAGAGGAACCACCTTAGGAAAATATTTTTCAAGAAACATAACTTTGAATTCATCCCAAACAAGAGCATCAATCTCCTCACTATCCCTGATATTTTTCACCATCGACCACCACTGATCAGCTTCACCTTCAAAATGGTACACAACGATACTAACCTTTTGATGTTCTGAACATCCCATAACATCGAAAATCTTTTCCAGTGCTTTATTCCACCCTTCTTCTATCATAGGGTCAGATGATCCTCTGAATGATGGGGGATGTTGCCTCATGAAATGCTCCACTACTGACATGTTCCTCTGCATTTGATCTGACTGATCTCGTGAATGAATACCACCACCATTTATAGCCTGAGTCAACTGTGCCATCACTACAACAAACTATTCAGTTCCGATTTCAACCATCATAGGTTGTTGATTTGGAAGGTTGTCTTCCTCGTGATGTCGTCCCAACATAGCTGCCATGTTTCATCTATGGAAAACCATTCTGAACACAGAAATATATTAAGCGAAGCAACATGGTAATCTGTAAATGCTACATGATCTCAATATTAACATAAATTACTTTATGGATATTAATTTAACAATACCCTAACTCCTAAATTTATCTAAACCGACCCCTAATACCAACAATAAGGACTCGGCCTTAAACATTACATAATACTGAATTAAATGAATAATTCACATTGAGGATCTTTTTAGGTTTAGAGTTTTAGAGAATTAGGTCATAACTATTACATTTCAAAAGATTACAAAGTAGACACTTCCACCCAGTATCCATTTCTTTTACAAGACATGAACTCTTAAAAAAAGTTATGTCTAGTTCCATGTTTAAGACAATATGAATTTTACTTGATCTCATCCTTGACCCTATTTCACATTATTTCCTGTGAAAAACATTTCAAAAACTTGGGATGAGCAAAAAAATCTCAGTAAGGGATACACAAATAAGTAAAACTGTTAGTTTTTTCAAAACAACAAGTAAACCATGAATACTTTAACATAAGTAATACTTTTCACCTTTATGAAGTAGTAAAAAATATTCACTCAATAAAAGATCATTAATTACCCTTTATTAACCAAAATATTACCATAAAACCCATATAAAGAACACCTAACATATAACGGTAACTTGGGACATTAACATACATAAATGGAATAACCATACAGTCCACTTCCACAAATATCACTAAATGGAATAGCCATACGGACGACTTCCATACCCAATGCATTGGAGGTTATAATGTAACCACCCGTCCTAGTATTCACGGCACCACCCGTCATTTGTTTTATCACGTAACCACCCATCAAATGTCCAAGTACCAATATAAAACCATAACACATACAACAAATATAAAGGAATGAAAAAATTTACACATTTATATCACAATATATCACTTAAATATATTGACATAACAAATCCATTTTCAAAACAATTTTAAATACCAAAAATATGTAAAATATTATAAGGTATTAATTTTCTTTTAAAAACTTTACGGCTTGTTGAGGAAGCCAAAGATCAAATAATACTTGCGGCGGCAGAAAAGGTCGTTTCACCGCGTACGTTAAAATAAACATTATTTTTTGTCATTTAGTAAAATTATTCGAATAAAAATATTCCCTTTGAATGAAATGAAATGTAAAAGGTTTTTATACAGCGTATAAAAGAAAGTCTTATATTAGAACAAAATATGCCTCAATGAAAGGAGATTGAGACGAAGTCCCCTACCTCGTGTCCGAATTGACTCAATCATTCTTTAATATCCTGAATAATAAACTAAAGTTAATTTATACTTGCTTAAGTACCATTTTCAAGTTTATTATTACTATTATATAACTTACTACCATGTTATAAACATTATGTAATCATTTAATTTAATAACATTCGTTTTGTCGATATTTGGCACTTGAGTCAAAAATGAACACCTTATATTTACAAGTTGTCCACGTGGTCAATATCCGTTATATCCAGAATGATATTTATGATTTAGATATCATATATATCATATATATCTAGTATATACATATATTTATAATATCACATAACATTTAGAGGTATGAAATGAAATGCACCATTCATGGAGATGGTAAACCGTACGTACGCATGAACGCTACTTTCATTTCTATTTCTTATTTTAATGGAAATAAAACATAATGATACATAGTTATATTATAATTCCAGTATAATATCATATATAATATCATTAACCCTATCCTTTATAAATCCCACATAAGTCATTAATGAGTCACATCACTTTAAGGGGGCGGTAGTCCGTACTTCCTCAAATGAGATTATCGTATTTCCCCACTATGGAAACCATAAAGGCTTGATATAATTGGGAAGTACAAAAGCATAATGAAATCATAAACATAATATATATCATATATAAATATATTTCCATCATAATGGCCACCATGAGAGGTAGTAAGATGTAATTGAACAATCATCATTTCGTGACGCGTTAGTTTGCAATCCACAGAAACATTATGTTCTTCATCCATTAGATGGAGTTGTGCATAAGTGTAATTCAAATACTTATTATAAAAACATCCTAGTATATTTAGGATACTTTTTTTGTTACAAAATAAATAAATAAAAAGAGTTTAGGGGTTGGAGAAGTAAAATAAATAAAAATAATTTAAGAGAAATTGTTACCTTTAATTTTGGTAACTCCTTTGATTTGAACCAAATGAACTTCTTGAAGTGACTTATGCGTAAGTTAAGGCTTCAAGGGGGAGAATAGGGATGTATGGAGATTAATTGGGCAGAGGTTGGGTGAGCAAAATGGCTTGAGAGGTGTGAGTAATTTTTTAGAAGTGTTCTCCTTTTATAAGGGGGGGAGGGGCTCTTTAGGAAAGTGTGAAAATATTATTTTATAATATAATTATATTCGGTTTTAATGGTCAAAAAATCATTATAGTATAATATAAGATGAGTCATGGTCGAAATAAAATCATCCAATCAGAATTGGACATGTTTTGGATAATATTTTAATCATTATAATCTTATTTATTTAAATCATTTATTATTGAGATAAATACTGCATCATTATTGTGTCATAAATAATTTAATATATATGATGTCTAAAAATTATAAACAAAATAGAATGATGTAAGAAATATTTTTTTCTTTCCAATGAATATTTATAGTCGAAATTATGACTTATATAGCACCATATAAAAATTAATTACTAAAAGCTTTTTGTTAATGTCAATTTTGTCTTCAAATTAAATTAATTTATATAAATTGTCATTATCACACCCAAGTGGATCAATGGGGTCCCAAAATCTACCCAACGATGCCCATGGTCGTAAATGACTCAACCAATAAGGTTTGGACAAGTGTTAAGGTAATTTTGAATTATTATAATATTCTTTTTACATTGAATTACCTTATTTACCTTTAACTGTGGTAAATAAAAGTCAAAAGTTACTATTCACCAAAAATTATTTTCATCTTAATGAACCACATTTTACTTCTTCATAACAATCATGTATGTTGGATTTTTTAAATTCAATTTACATTAGTGGTAAATTTTCATTTAAATAAAAAAAGTCAGTTTTTTTAACTACCACTAAGTGGTTTCACTATTCATCAAAAATTGAAGTTTTTTAGAAAAATACTAAAAATTCAGCCTAAGATATATTTTATATTATGAATTCAAAAATGATGTCTATTTTTAAAAATTAAAAACATAGAATTGGAATTAATTAATTTTAAAATTAATTCCCATTGTCAAAACAAATAGCGTGTTTTTAAGAAACAATAACTATCAAAAGATTGATACTTGTTAACGTCTAATTTCAAAGTGAAATTAATTCCAATGACCAAAATTGGATTAAATGGTTAAATTATATTATAATTACACTTTAAAACCAATTAAAAATATAATCTAACCATATAAATAAATTAGATTAAAACATAGTTTTTGAATTAAAATACAATATTTTAACAATTCATTAAAAAATGAACTTTATCAGAAAAATTCAAAAAAATTTACACAAAGTAAATTTTGATGTCCCCATTCTAAAGAAGTATTTTATTTGGTCCTATATAATGTATTAAAGTTATCAAAACTATATTTAAAAATGGTTCTCCATTAAAAGGTGATAAATCAGCCTTTTAATGTAAATTATGCTTAAAATTAGATTCATTCACATTTTAAGCCTCTAAATTTTTATTGGATAATGTAAATACATTTAACAATCATGTATAATCATATTGTAGTTAGTTTCATTCATTCTCACCAATACAACGTCAAGTATTTAACTACCATTTAAAATAAGAATATTATATTATTAGTGTGCAACGTAGGATTCCAAAGAAACTCGTTGTTGCGTATCGGGTACGCTATCAAACATAGCTACCCTTTTAAAGTAAAATTAATATTTAATTAAAAAATATTAATAAGTATAAAAATATCTTATTCTTCATTTTCTTGGGATGTTACATGGGATCCATCAAGAACCAAAGTCAAGAAAGCATCTGGTGTGAATCACTGCATCTGATCAATGGTGTCGATGAGTGAAGTGGGAAAGTGGATTCTGAAGGCAATCATATGATGGGATAAGATGTATGAAATAGTATTGATCATGTAGCTATCATCTTTTCCATATAATTTTAATTGGGGATCATTGATGAAATCATTCTATTCCCACATTTATGTAGTGCTTATTTGGTAAGATATTAATAATTATATCCACTACATCCATTCATTGAGCTGAAAACGGGGTTGGTACCTGTAACTCCATCACCCACACCCCCAATATTGATTCCCTTCCATTACGTACCCCACCAGGGTACACCTGATTTCACTCCATGTGTGCATTTCATGAGCTATGATAGCCCTCTCTCTCCACTAGGATGGACGGCCAGGTGGCTCTTAAGGAACGTTTTAGGCGACTCCCGCAAGCTCCCTTGGTTGATATAGACAAATTGTTTGCCTTTCTAGACAATGTTTTGTCTAATGGACACCCATAAAACAAATAAAAATATTCAATGTAAAATTGGTGAAATTTAAGGGTGAAATATATTACCTTATAATGTAAATCAAAATCTTATTATTCAATATTTCTATTTTCAGGTCTTTATAGAAGAAAAATAGATATTTTTGATTCATCCTCATGATTCGGAAACATTTTATGGGAATGTACATTTCATACAATTATGGGTTTCAAAGAAATACCCAATTTAGAATTATATTCATTCAGAATGAAAAGAATCTGAATCTAATGTAAACATGTGTCGCAATGCCTTATTTCAAAACATTAGATGGACTATTATATTGAGAATCATAAGATGGTTTGTAGTATGTGTGATTAATGATAGATTTCAGGTGTTATAAAGAAGTAACTCCTCCCTATGAGTGCTTGGATGAATCTAATATAAAAGTTATCCTTGGCATGGTTCATGAATAAATTGGAACAAAAATGATTATAGATTCTAGGATGGAATGTGGATTGGCTAGAAATGAGCTTATGGATGGATTATAAGTAAGGTACTTTGACATTTCTATGTATACCATGGCAATGGGAATAATGTTGTGCATTGTTTAGAAATATACTATTGTACAGGTCCAACTGGTGCACATGTAGCATAAGATCATAGATGAGGAACCCTATTATGAAAACACCTATGTAGATCTATCATGTATATAATAAGGGATATTCCATAATTTTATGAAAAAAATCCCAAATCGAGGCCAATGATTTTTATGTGATGTTGAAAATATCATCAATGATAACCAACCTATCATTATTCCAACTTGTGCCACATACCTATATTTGAGTGCTTGACTCACAAAAAATTTTCCATGAGAAATGATCATGAATACCCTCTACCAAAAGATTTATTGTTGATGTACCAACTCCAATTGTATTTATATTTCCTGAATTTCAAGGATAATTTTGCTGAGATATATGTCTCAGAGGGAGAGAGGTATAATTCAAACATAATTCTATGTAATTAGCGATCATAGCGTAATTTTTTATAGAGAAAAGTAATGATTCGTACATGTTTTTTATCTCTTTAATTTCATTTCCCTAAATTTTTTATACGATTCATATAGAGGAAGACTTAATGGTCATGTACGTGGTTTATTCTCAAGCGACACCAATATGAATTTCTGATATAAAAATGTTTTTTCCTATTCCACATTATAAATTATTTATATTTCGTGGATCACACAAAGTGCATGTTCAGAGAGGGGAGAATAAAATTTCTTCTAGGATTCCCTTTTCTTGAGTTTTAACCATGAGAGCAATTTTTTCCCTTTCGGTTAGCGGTTTTAATGTCCTGTGAACTGTACCATCATTAAATTTTTGGTTTAGATTCTTTTAGATAATACTTTGGTTGTTGTAGATTATAGTAACTTAGCTCAGAACTTATTTTGTTGTACTTAAGGGCTATTTTAGCTTAGAGCTCTTGTTGTTGTAAATCATGGACTTTTATATTAGAACTACTATTGTTATAGTTTTGTTTATTTTAGCTCATACCTTATGATAATGTAGTTTAGGGTCTTTTAGCTGATAAATTATATTGTTGTAGTATGTGGTGTTCTGTATCAGAACATCTGTTTCTCTAGTTTATGGTCTTATGTCTTGGATGCACTATTACTATAATTTGAGGTCTTTTGGATAAGACTTTATATTGTTCTAGTACACAGAATTTTAGCTCTAACCTTCTATTTTTGTAATTTGTTATATTTTGGATCAGTCCTTCTATGGTTCTAGTTTAATGTATTCTTGCTCATAACTTCTATTATTGTTTTTATGGTCTTCTGGATCATACCATCTATTTCTATATTTTATGGTATTCTTACTCATAACTTATATGGTAGTGGAGAATGGGTATTCATGAAGGGTTTAAGAGCCCTACAACATTTATGTTTTTCAAAATAACAAGTGTCCATTAAGCGTATTAATACCCTACCGTAGTAATTGATATTATGAAGAACGAATGTTCATGTATGGTTATGGAACCTTCTATTCTTGTAGAAAACATTAGGAATGAGTATTCCAGATAGGTTTTTATACCCTATATCCTGATTGTGATATTTTTTGATGGATGGTGAAATTCTATGAAGGCTAGGTCCACCTAGATAGATGAAATATTGGTTGTGTAAGTCATATATCCAAGATCATGAATATGTTAACATGAAATAATGAAAATGAATTGAGGATAACCCAAAAAAAACTAAGGTGTTTAGTTCTTCCATGGTACCACCAGGGATCCTGAGGATTAGAGTCCCTTTCATAGAATGAGGATATTCCTCTAGTTGGTTCGTCACAAACCCCTATGCATGATCCCATATGGAATATGGTCCATTGATAATTTTTGAATACTCACATGTATAGACTGTGAAGTGGGGTATGGAGAAAAAGAATCTCCAAGAAGGATTTTGGAATCATAGGATAGTTTAGATTTTGGGTTGGGAGGATCGGGCCCTACACAATGTGGTTTCATGTCATGTGTTGTGGGAGATCAAATTGTTCCAGAATGGAGTGTCACATTCCAACATTAAAAAAGTGTACAATAAAATGTGATGTAATACTGAGGATGTCAAATACACTTGAATAATTGAGTTATGTAAATTTAAAATCATGTTCTAGGAATTTTATAGTTAATTAGATGTGGGAACTTGTGGGTATAATATGGCATCGTGACTTTTTATTACATAACATATCATTACATTTTACAAACAGAGGATCATTAATTATTAGTGTCATTGAAATAAGTTACACAGTACATAAATTCAAGAAAAACTTATTCTATTCCACTTGAATGGCTTCTTCGTTTTTTAATCCTTTAGAAAATTACTCCAAATCATAACCTAGGTATGTACAACAGAGGGATGGGTTAGCATAAGGCCCAGTAATGGAAAACAAGGATAACATTTTACATGTGAAATTGAGAGATATCAATAAGATCATGACGAATTTTATCTAGGCATGAAAAAGTGTCATATGATACAAATATTAACATGAATCAAAAATTTAAAAGTTTTATTCAATATTTAATTTATAAATTCCTAAGTATATCACTAAGGTCCATCCCCGAGGTGTCATAAAAATTACTAAGGTTATTGACCAAGGTATCATAAAACCTGTCATCTCAAGAGATTAAATTCTTTACCAAAGGCATTAGAGAGATATTAGGGCGCACCATAAAAATTTATTTATTTTCATGTGATCCAAAAATATCAGAGTCAATCATTTCCTAAATAACCCATAGAGAAGTAAATAAATGGTTTTCATATCAAAATCAGGGCATTTTAAAAAGTGCATAAAAACATGACCGTTATGTCAGTTACAGAATAAAATAAATGGGTTTTATATCAAAATCAGGGTGTTCTATATATGTCAATTACAGAATAAAATAAATAATTTTTTATGTCTTCGTGAATACCCCTATAAATGAAATATTTTTGTTTATTCACATAAATAAAAATAATAATTTATTGAGAAAAAGATAAAGATTTCGAGATAAAAATTATACGCATAACAAGTAAGAAAAATTGTTTTATAAAATATTTAAAAATAGCAGAAAATAGTAGTCCATTCATAAATGAATAATAATACAGTATAGGGATAGAATTAAATTTAAATAATAACATGGTATGTAAATTTGAAACACATACCACATAAATTTGAACTTGAATGGAAAAATGATGTTGAGAATTCCATTACCTTGAAGAATAACATCTAATACTCTATGATCGGGACCTTGAGGGATTGAAGAAACCCTAGGAAGACTCCTCAAGAGGTAATACTATCAGATCATAGAGGTAGATAATTTAGTAGTAAAAGAAAATGAAGGCATGGTAGGGTATTTATTGAAAAATAAGGAGCATTTTTAATTTCCGAGGAAACCTCATTACTGGTATTTGCAAAACCATGGGCTTTCCAATGGTATTTTCTTATGGCATTAGAAACCTAGAACACCTGATATAGAATTATATTCTTCAAGATTCCACCTTAAATTTTACATCATTATTTAATCAATAATTATATCATTAGACATACCGAAAACTCAAAACTATAATTTTACAATTCACCAAAAAACAATGTATTTTTTAAAAATCTCCTAAATTCACTGTAACCTATGGTCAGCCATATGAATTAAAAATTGAAATTTATTTTATTATAATAATTCTATATATATGATAAGTATAAATTTTAACTCTAAAATACTAAAATATATAAAATAATATAGGACATAAAATGTATAGTAAACTCTGTAGTAAAAATTTGGACACATCAAAATAATAAAATTATTTTATAATTAGTAATTAAAAAATAATTTTTAAAAATAATTTATAATTATAATAAATATTATTAATGAATCCTTTTTTTAATATAATAAATCACATCTTTCCAAAAAAAAAAAAATTTTTACCCAAAAAACCAATTTAACAATTTCCATCTCAATTTATAAGAAAAACATTTTATAAAATGAAAAATATGACATAAAAAATATATTAAATAAAATGGATTAAATTTAATGTAACAATGGCCCTAAACCATAAACCCTTAAAGCACACACATATGACCTAATGTTATGGTGTGTGATGGTGGACTCTTGGGGTGGCTCAGATAACATCACCCGAGTAGTAATATCCATTAACTATAACATATCCCATAAGAGAATTCATTAAAACTTAACATACTGAAGCACATATTGGTCATGGTCTACTGTGAAGTCTAGTGATGATACTTCCTTCCCATTCTCTGAAAAATGGGCTTCATGTGGCCCGATTCTACTAGTTGAGAACATAAACTCTTCATTTTTCATTAACTAACCATTATCATCTCTATTTATAAACAATAATCATAACATTATGAGTATAGTTTCCAAAGGTCATATTGACTAACATTAATAATTGAACTGGGGTCATATAATTATTTTAACATGATGGTTACATTAAAATACAAATACATCATTATTAATGAGATATAGTTTAGTTGTTTAATAATATAACTCACATTTTCATGAAACAGTTATCATTCAAAAAGTTCATGTCGTCATGTTATCCCAAATTAATAAATTTTATCCTTGAAATTTCAACTCGTTCTCTCTATTATGAAATGTTGAGGGTACTTATGCCTCATTATTTTCTTTGTTTTCGAAGTCACAGTATCAGACACATGGTTTCTCCATAATACTTTAATGAGGTGGATATTCTTATTGTGTAGAACCTTTTCCAGATGGTCTATGATCAATATCTGTTACTTCTAATAAGATATGTCATTTTCCTGTTGTACCACCTCCAGATTTAGAACATGTGAAAGGTCAGGTATGTACTTCCTCAAGATCGATACATGGAAAATATCATCAAATAGTACATAGTTTGAAGGATGTGAAAGTCGATATGAAACATCTCATTTTCGATCAAGGATTTTATAAGGGACAATGTGCCTTGGGATGAGCTTAAATTTCTTCCAAAACATTATGACTATCTAACATGGTGAAATTTTATAAATTAATTCTTTAATGACATTAAACTTCATGTCCCATCAATGTTTGTCAGCTTAACTCTTCTTCCGACTCTGGGAAGCCTTTATTTTTTATTTGACGGAATGAACCTTTTTATCATCTCTTGTATGAGATCATGCCCTAGAAGCTTTCTATGACTATATTAATCCAAAAAAATTGGATTTATACAACACTTTCCATATATATCTTCATAGGGTGACATTTGAATGCTCCAATGGAAGTAGTTGTACGAGATATCAGCTAATGGGAGTTGTGGATCACATCTACCATTAAAATACATTTACAATTTTTCAGCATATCCTCAAGTGTTTTAATAGTCCTCTCAGATTGGCCATCATTTTTGGGATGATAAGCAGTATTGAAATTAAATTTGGTACTCAGATCATGTTGAGGACTTCTGCATAATTTTGATGTGAACCTTGGATCACGATCAGTTATGATAAAATCTGGAACTCCATGAAACCTTACCACATAAATCATATATATCATGGAAATTTGGTCAAGTGAGGTATCTTATTGGATTAAGATAAAATGGGCAGTTAGGGTGAGATTTTACACTATAACTCATATTTCATTTTTTACTTTAGAAGTTATCTAGAGACTAGTGAAAAATACCATAGTGATATTGTCCCACCTCCATGCTGGTATGGGTGGTGCTTGTAATACCTCTTTAGGAAGTTTTCTTTATTCCTTCACTTGTTGGCACATCAAGAATATTATATTTTATTCAATAATATCTCTCTTCATTTTACCCCAACAATAATGATCACAAAGGTCTAGATATATTTTATTGCTTCCAAGATGTATAGATAATATAGTTCTATGAGATTCATCCATCATCTTCTTCTTTATTTACTGTATAAATGGAACACATAATCATTAATGAAATTTTGGTACACCTTTTTTATCATTATTGAACTCAAGAAACATTCCATCCTTCATAGACTCAAATGTCTTTTGTTATAATGATATTTTTCTTTCATTCTTGATAATCTCTAGTAATGACAGTTGAGAAATCATTTGGGATAGGGTTGATGATATCCCTTCCCTTATGATTCCAATGTCTATTTTTAATAGGAAGTTTTTTAAAGAATTTCTTTGAAACCTCATCATCACTAGAATAGTAGGGTCTTTCCTACTTAATGCATTAACAAATTTGATTTCTCATCTAGGGTGGTAATGAATTGAATAATTACAGTCGTTAAGAATTTCCAACCATCTCTTGTGTATCATGGGAAATTCCTTTTTTGTGAAAATATAATTTAAACATTGATGGTCTAGGTAAATATCACACTTCTCCACTTAAAAATAGTTCCTTCATATCATCAATGAAACAAAGCCACATCCAGCTATAAACCATGTGTATGATAATTCTGACCATGAGGCTTTAGCTATCGAGATACATAAGAAATCACCTTTTCATTTTTCCTGATGATACGCCCAAGACCTTTTATAGATTAATGGAAAAAAATAAAAAATCCTTCTTTTAATGACGGCAGAGTTTTCCCCGGTTTAGTAACTAATATCATCTCCATCTCTTGGGAAACATTCCTCATGATCCTTTATCTAGATGAATGTAACCAATTTTTGAGTTAACATGGATAGTTGATTATAAATTTATGAAATTTTTTTCACAAACCTCCTATAATATCCTTATAATACAAGGAAATAATAAATCTGAGTTACTATTGTAGGATGAGACCACTCCTCCACAACCTTTGTCTTTAGAAGGTCAACTGAGATTCAATCATTTCTTGGAATGTTCCCCCAGAAAGAAACATGTGGTAACCAAATCTCTAACATGCTGATCATTCCAAAAATTCTAACTATCCATAGAGACTTCAAATTAACTCTTAGATGATCCTCATGCTTCTCTAAACATTATAAATATATCATAATATCGTTAAAAAAATGGTCTCTCTTGTCGTTGATTGAAGTTATATGCGTCCCAAATTAATTACCCGTTCTTAAAACTTTAGTATAGCATAAGTTTGGGGTCGATCCACAGGGAACTATGGAGTACGTGAATTCAATTGAGTTAATACTTAATTAGGTGAATTATGCAGAATTTAGAATCGATTGGGTTGATTTTGGGTTATTATTGAAACTAAATTGTTTTACTTTGAAGAAATGAATAACAGTTTTAAAGAAAGAAACGGGTAAATTTAAAGAGTTTTAAATAGAAAGAAAAGATGTGTCGGGGCTATAATGATTAAGGAGTTCTTATGCATATTGTTTAAATGGTTGTGTTTTTCATAATAATTCAATCATTCTGAATTTCATTTTGTTACAATATTTCCTTGGTCTGGTTCCTCTTGTTTGGAATTAGAGCAGTCAACTCCTTGGTCTGGTAGTCAGTGTTATTAATTCTTTATTAAGTTCAGTCCATTATTTGAATCGGTGAAATCCTTCCAATGATCATGGATGGTTTCACCATTACTTTTCTTTTGTATCACTGAGAATTCTTCCCTTGTTCTGGCTCATAATTCTCAGTTATATTTAACAGTGGATTAAGAATAGTAAGATGAATTACAACGACCAAACACAACTATATAAAAAAATATACAAATTATGATCCCTTCATCCACAGCCCCAACACGAGGGGTTTAGTTACACATAGAAAGTGGGAGACGAATGACACACGTGATACCTGACGGATTCATCATGTAAGTGTTGAGGTAGGGTGTCGGAAAGTGGAATAGTGGAACTATGGCACCACGGTGGCTCAGGAATGGTAGCAACAGAGCTTCTTCTCTCCTCCAATGGTTTTTCACTCCAAAATTTGTAGGCCAAGGCCTCTTTTTATAGAAAAGTAAAGTACACAGTGTGTATAGAAAGTACATGTCGTGTACTTTTCATTAACGTGCTTTGGCGCCAATTTATCTGCAGGCAGGTGGCCTAACACGACGTCTTTGACTGTTGAACACGGCGCCGCCAGGTGGTTGGGTGTACACTGTGTGCAGCACCGCCATACACGGCGTGTAGTATCATAAGTTTGGCCTCCATCCCCTTCTATAATAGCAAACACGACCTGTAGCAATGAAACACGATGTGTCTCCTTCAACGGCCACATGGGCGTGTAGACTTTTCTCAGCAACCAACGCTTCTAGAAAGTAGTACACGGCGTGTAAAGCTGCCTCACACAACGTGTATCCTCTGCCTATTGACATGGGCGTGTACTCCCTCCTTCGGTCTGTGTCCCTATCTTGATGTAAACAGTGTGTATAAAAGTTCACATTGTGTAGTTTCAAAATTTTCACAGGCTTCCCTTGATTCATGTATTTAGCTAGAAAACTCTTGAAAGTAAACAGAATCACCCAAATCAAAGAATATGTTCATAAAACAACAGATATTTGTTGAAAACATGTTTTTATCTTCAATTATATATATGGAAATGTATACACAAATTTGGTGCATCAAATTCCCCCACACTTAGTCATTTTCTTTCCCTCAAGAAAAATCTGAACATCTAATTAAGAGATCCTATACATTTAAAAGTAAGGCATTTAATTAATCAAATGTATAACTGATAAAGTTACTGAGGAAAAATTCTAAAATACACAAACAAATTCAATTCATAAGATATTAAAATCATGCCTCATATATAATGCAATTAACTACTCTCATCCTATTTCAACGCATTTTTCAACCTTCCAAAAATAAGCACGCCACTTGATGATTTACCTTACCAGTTAAAATCACACTCCACACTCAAGATGTTTTTAATCAAATTTATGCTCAATATAAGGTATATACACACTATCCATAGGTTTGCAAGATATCTTGTTCTCTACTTCAGAAAATTTTAATTATAAAAATCATGAGGGCTTTATCAATAAGGTTCATATGTCTCTGTGGATAAGGGTTGGTAGGTTCAGATGTAAAAATAAATTCTGAGGCTTAAAAAAAGAGGGCTAATTCCTTTAAACAATATTGCATGATATTCAAAGTAATAGTCACAGAAAATGCATCCTTCGCAAGCTCAGTCAAATGCTTTTGTAATCATCACCATCTTCCTTATGCAAGTAGGGTTTATCGGAAAATAATCATAATGTCCCCTTGTTGTTTGTTTTTTTTAATATATATATATAACAAAACACAAGGTAAACACTTATGAATAAAAGAGTAGACGTTTGGAACCCATTTTTCCCCAAATAATCAAGAGGAACTCCCCCACACATTATTTCATGGTTTTACATAAAAATATGCCATGTATTTCGAACTCCCTATTTAAATCTCAAATGAATAATCATGAAAAGTTTAAAAAGAAATAGGGTAGGAAGGGAAATAGGCTTGTAATGTGGCTTCCTATAAAGGTTTTTCATGGATTCTATGGGATTAAAAAAGATTTAATGTTGGGTAGGTCTCAAGATAAAGGGTTTAAAACAATCCAATGCCTCAATCATTTTAATGTAATTCAAAAAAATTCTTCATTTTTTGAAAAGAAATCTTGCAAATTCTGGTAGTGATGCATATCCTAAGAATCTCTCAAGAAAGAGGATACTAGAAAAGAAATACGAAAAAGGGTTTAGAATACCTCTCAGGAGTGGAAAAATAGTAAAGGTACAATCATGTCATGACATGAATATAAATGATTAGCCTAATCAATGTAATTTAATCAAGGATGAAAAGTTCCAATTGAAACTATATCAGTAATCATTTTAAAATACTTAAAAAAACTAAAATAAGCATGCAACCTTTCCAAAAGTTTCTACTAATAACTATAAAATTTATAAGAATGATTAACCATAATTGATTTAAATTTTCAAATATAGAATCTAATAATGATGTCTCCTAGAGTAGTTAAAGGGAAAAGACTAAGGTGAAAAAGAAAGATGCTCCCCCATACTTAATACAACACATGGACCACCAAGTACAATACTAAGGTAAAGGGTGTGCAAGGGGGTGATATGGGGGACAAAACGAGGGAAAGAAGTGGAAGAAGTAAATCCAAAAAGAAATAAAATAAAAATGGAAAAATACTCCCCTCATGAAAAGTGATGCCCCAGGCGCTCCATGACCGTACCTGTGACTGTCGAGAAAAAGGAAAACTGCAAACATGCATAACATCACGACACAGAAAATGAAAAAAGAGATATATAAGATAAAGAAAAATTTCACTATCATGGGGTTGCCTCAGGGGAGGCATCATCCTATACAGAATCGTCCAGCAGAGACGGCGCAGGAGGTGTGGAAGTGGGAGGCTCTGACTCAGCATCGGGAAGGGGAGCTGAAGAAGGAGGAGCCACAGGGGCGAGACTCGGGAGAGGAAGCTCAGAAGTAGGCCTGGGCCCAGTAGAAGTGGTAGCAGCAGGGCTCACCACAATCATCAGAATGGAATCTGTGGCCTGCACAGGAGATGGCGGTGGAGCAGCAGCAGAAGGGCCAGGAACGGAGGCAGAGGCTGGTGGCTGGAAAATATTGAGGAGTGCGGTGTGCCTGAGAAGCACCTCCAAATCCTCCCAAAAACCGAGCTATTGCGGAATACTATTGTCGAGGTACCAGCCACTCAATGGTATCGGCTGACGAGAGAAGCGTCGGAACCTTTTGTATGCGAGGTTGGTGACCGGGAATACCATGCAGGGGTAGGGAGAACCTGCAGGTCCCGGCCCAGGTGTCGGTGTAGCAGCAACGTCTGGCTCTGGAGGTGGATCTGCCGAAGAAGAAGGTGTCTCAGTGGAAGGTGTGCTCGAAGAGGGACCAACTGCTGAGGATGATAGTACAGGTAAAGTGGTAGCTGGTGCTGCAGAGGTCGGCCTAGCCTCATCTGAGGGAGTGAGTGGTGGCAGAATGTCCAATGGAGGGAGCTCAAAGATCGAAGCATCGGGGTCCGGCTGCGTAGGTGGTCAGAGTCGGATCTGATGATAGCTGGGCCTCTCGCCCTCGGTGACAGAGGTTGGCCGCTTCCCGTGGGAAGGATCGTGATCTTCCATATCCTGAAATAGAAAGAAAAATAAAACAAAACAAAAGAGAAAGAAAAATGAAGAAATAAAACAAAGAAAATGTGAGAAAACTGGAAAATAAAAGTACACGGCATGTAATCCAGAGTACACGACGTGTAGTCAGAATATAGAATATCTCGTGTTCTCTGGATAGACACGACGAAGGTGGAAATAGACCATGTAACAGTACACTGAGTGTATCGAACATACACGTCATGTTCACTCAAAGTGTAGGTGGTCAGGTAATATAAATGGAACGGCCATGTTGTTATCAGTTCAATGAAAACAATACACGCCGTGTAGGAACAAGACACGGCGTGTACTACACACGAAGAACATGGCCGTGTAGAGGGTGAGACACGGGCTGGCTAAACATCTCACAGACACGGCGTGTACCTAACACACACGTCGTGTATAGGAACATGGGGTGAGAGGCCGTGTAGAGGGGAGACACGGGCCAACTACAGATATAAAAGACATGGCGTGTACCGAACATACACGTCATGCTCTGGGACATGGGGTGATAGGTGGTGTTAAGGGCCACACACGGAGGGGCCAAGGGAAATGGTCTACACGGTGTGTACTGAACATACACGTCGTGTTCATGAAAATGGTGTATGCGGCCATGTGCAAAGGTGTACTTGGTATATGATGAAAAAGGAAACTATGTGTACCGAACATACACACCGTGTATATTCAAAGTTCAAAATATTTTGTGTGTGGCCGTGTCCAGAAGTACACGGAGTGTGTTCTTCATTTCGTGGTCGTGTACTGCCGGAAGCCGAACGGTCGGCCGATCCGATAAATACCCTAAACAAGTCTAAAAATTTGAGATATAGGGTGCAGAACGGCGTACCTTGACCGAGGATCACAATGTGAGAAGAATCAGAACTTGAAACGCCCCAAATCGACGGATCTGGCAAAAGGGGGTTCGAGTGGAGTTCAGGAGAAGAAATGGGAAGAAAGGAGAAAAATGGGACGGTCGTGCGACACGGCCTCAAGCTGGGTGGACCGCAGCTTATATAGCCGAGGTACACGGCATGTATATTTGTTACATGTCGTGTATCCTGAAATTTGTTTTATATATTTAAACAATATATAGAAATAAATATAATTATTATAGTAAACTATATAATAATTATTAATAATTAAAATAAAAT
The DNA here is from genome assembly GCA_963277665.1 of Viscum album. NCBI lineage: Eukaryota > Viridiplantae > Streptophyta > Magnoliopsida > Santalales > Viscaceae > Viscum > Viscum album. The sequence goes on from OY728123.1 coordinate 826,213,385, forward strand.
ACATATATCTATAAATTCTATTATAAATAAATCTATACATGACGTATATCGGGAAATACACTCCGTGTATTTTAAAATGAGAAAAAGAGTAGTACAACCTTTGGTCCGGTGCTTGGGGCGGGATTCGAACCGGCGATCGGCCGATTCGAACGGATGCCCTCACCCACTGGAGCAAAGGTTGTTCTGCTGTCCATATTTATTTTATATATATATTTAATCTATACGGCCTATACACACAGAAAGAAAGAAAAGCACGGCGTGTGGTTTTTATTTAGGAAAGGATGGGGGTGAAGCAGGGAGTTTAGCGCGATTCAAAACTGGGTCTTTTGAACCTGGTTCCGAGACTTTTCCAATCCGTCAACTTCACCCGCATGTAATTTCTTATTTTTAAAACGTTTTTAGTTTATATTTGAAAAATTATGGTGCACACGGCGTATATCGGAGTACACGCTGTGTGGTTTTATTAAAAGAACAAATGATGGAAATGGGACGGTTGTCTGGATTCGAACCCGAGCCTTTTGGAACCGGATTACGATTCTAGCCAACCGGTCCATCCCCATCATGGGTTTTATTAAACACATTTATATATATATATAAGAAAAATATCCCACACACCATGTAAATAAAAGGAGGAACCCCGTTTTGAAGGTAGGTCAGGAGGATTCGAACCGAGGACGGCTCGAATAAACTCAAGGGACTTTTCCATCAGCATCGGCATCATCCCTGGTTATTTATTTGTTATTCTAGAGATTTATACTATTAAGATTACAAATTTAAAAGATCAGTACACGTTTTGTATATAAGTGGGACACGGCGTGTAACCTTTGGGTTGCCTCCCAAGAAGTGCCTTTGTTTTAGGTCGTTGGCTCGACCTACTTACCTTGCTTACCTGAGCTGTATGGTGGACAACGTTCCCACCATGTTGTCTGTAGGATGGTAAGCTTTCAACCGCTTCCCGTTTACCTTGAATGGTTGACCATATTCTCCAGAAATTTCTACCGCTCCATGATGGAATACGCAAATAATGTGGAATGGTCCCGACCATCGTGACTTCAACTTCTTTGGGAATAAGCGAAGACGATAATTAAAGAGAAGTTCTTGATCACCGGGTTGGAAATATTTTCGTGAAATCATCCGGTTGTGAATGGATCTTGTCTTCTCCTTGTACAACTTGTCATTCTCGTTTGCCTCTAATCGAATCTCATCTAGTTCTGACAGTTGGAACTTCCATTTCTCTTCAGCTTCCTTTAGACCAAAATTTAGGGCTTTGACGGCCTAGTAGGCTTTGTGTTCCAATTCTACTGGAAAATGGAAGGGTTTTCCATAGACGAGGCGGAATGGGGACATTCCCAGTGGTGTTTTGAAAGCAGTCTGATATGCCCACAAGGAATCATCTAACTTCTTGGACCAATCCTTCTGTGAAGTTTTCACTATTTTCTCCAGGATCTGCTTGAGCTCACGATTGGAGAGCTCTACCTGTCCAATGGACTGGGGATGATATAGTGTCCCCATCTGATGCTTTACTCCATACTTCGACAATATTCGTCTCAGTGTGTTGTCGAAGTGGGTCCCTCTATCACTGATCAGTACTCGTGGAACTCCAAACCTGCTAAAAGTATTTTTCTTTAAGAAATTTATGACTACCTTGGCTGTGTCGTGAGCTGTAGCAGTGGATTCCACCCATTTGGAGACGTAGTCGATGCAGACCAGGATGTAAGTGTTCCCAAAATATGGGGGAAAGGTACCCATGAAATCTATGCCCCAGACGTAGAAAATCTCGACCTCCAGGATTGGGTGTTGGGTCATCTCAGCTCTACGTACCATATTACCAGTCCTCTGACACCGATCGCAATAGGAAACAAAGGCTCGGGCATCTCTATGCATGGTGGGAAAGAAAAATCCAGACTACATGATCTTAGATATGGTACGGTCCTGCCCATGATTTCCTTCTACTGGTGAGGCATGACAAAACTCCAAGACACCGTGAACTTAATTCTCTGAGATGCAACGGCAGATCACTCCATCTTCATAGGATCGAAATAGCATAGGATCCTCCCAGAAGTACCTTTTCACATCAGAGAATAATCTTTTCCTTTGCAGGAAGGAGAGGTCAGGGTGAATGACAGCTCTAACCAGAAAATTAGCGATATCAGCATACCATGGTCTAGGTGCTTCGTTGATCGAAAAGAGGTGATCATCAAGAAAATCCTCCCTGATCTCCCGATCTTCTTCCTTCTCCAAATGAGCCAGCTCAAGGCGGGAGAGATGGTCAGCAATGAAGTTCTCACTCCATTTCTTGTCTCGGATCTCAAGATTGAATTCTTGTAGGAGGAGTACCCAGCGGATTAATCAGGGCTCCGCATCTCTCTTGTTTAGTGGCTACTTTAGTGATGCATGGTCAGTATAAACAATAACTTTAGATAGCACTAAGTAAGAACGAAACCTGTCAAATGCGAAAACCACTGCAAGCATCTCCTTTTTTGTGGTGGTGTAGTTGATTTGTGCCTCGTTGAGCGTCATGCTAGCATAATATATAGGTCGGAAAATCTAGTCAAGTCGCTGGCCCAAGACTTCTCCCACGGCATAGTCACTCGCATCGCACATCACCTCAAATCGTTCCTCCCAGTTGGGAGAAATCATAACTGGAGCTTCCACCAGGCGCTGCTTTAGATGCTCAAAAGATCTGACACATGTCTCATCGAACTCAAATATGGAATCCTTGGTTAGAATATTGGTGAGGGGATGGGCTATTTTGGAGAAGTCGCGAAAAAACCGCCTGTAAAAACATGCATGCCCCAGGAAACTACAGATGGCTCGGGCGGAAGTCGGTATCGGTAGTTGTGAAATGACTTCAATCTTCACCGGGTCCACCTCTATCCAGTTTTCTGAAATTCTGTGGCCAAGGACTATGCCACTTTGCACCATTAAATGACACTTTCCCCAGTTAAAGAATAGGTTAGTGTGCTCACGTCGTTCCAAAACTCGTTCTAGGTGCCGTAAACAAATGGTGGATGATTTTCCGTAAACGGAAAAATCATTCATGAATAACTCCAGGATTCGTTCCTCTATGTCGTGGAAGATGGCCAGCATACAACGCTGGAAGGTGGCGGGGGCATTGCACATGCTAAAATACATCCTTCAATAAGAAAATGTGTCGTAGGGTCAAAGGAATGTGCTCTTTTACTGATCCTCTGGAGCAATGTAGATTTGGTTATAGCCGGAAAAACTGTCGAGGAAGCAATAGAAGTTGTGCCCTACTAGTCTCTCTAGCATTTGATCCATGAATGGCAAGGGGAAATGATCCTTTCTTGTGGCATCATTTAGCTTTCGGTAATCCACACAGACTCGCCAGCCCGTGATAGTGCATGTAGGTATGAGCTCGTTCTTTTCATTAGAAATCATAGTGATACCCTCCATTTTGGGTACCACTTAGAGAGGACTCACCCATGGACTATCTGAGATGGGACAGATGATGCCTACATCCAATAATTTGATCACCTCCTTTTTGAAAACTTCCTTCATGGGAGGATTCATGTGCCGTTGTGGTTGCTGAGATTTCTTGGAACCTTCTTCAAGTAGCACCTTATGAGTGAAAATGGTAGGGCTGATGCCCTTCAGATCAGCGACTGTCCACCCAATAGCATTCTTTCCTTGTTTGAGAACCTGCAGAAGTGCATCTTTCTGCTCCTGTGATAGTTTTGCATTAAGTATAACAGGCAAAGTTTGATTGGGTCCTAAATACCCATACTTGAGAGAAGATGGAAGAGGCTTCAGTTCGAGTTCAGGTGCCTCCAAAATCGAAGGCACAAGTGGCTGCACCTCGTCCCATTCCAAACTATTAGGAACAACTGCACGCAACCAATATTGGTCGCTCTGGCCTTTTATAAATTGCAAGTCTTTTGGCGCTTCTTCTAATAGAATATCTGGAATAGTTAAATTATTCGAAATAAAAGAACATACCAGATCATCCCCTTTTTCGCTAAAATGATTAACCATGGTGGACACTACATAAAATTCCTCATGCTCTGATAAGGAATCATGTTTGATGGCTTTGAGGACGTTATAGGAAACTCTTTCATCACCTACCTGAAAAATAAGCTCCCCTTGGTCCACATCGATCAATACCTTCCCAGTTTCCTAGAAAGGTCTTCCAAGTATAAGAGGTGCTTCCTGGTCATCCCCCATGTCGGGGATGATGAAATCAACGGGAAGAATCAGCCTACCCACCTTGACCAATACGTCCTCTATTACTCCCTTCGGGTGTTTGATGGATCGATCAGCAAGTTGAAGGGCTACGTGGGTAGGCTTGAGCTCGTTCAGTCCTAGCTTCTTGAAAACTTCGAGGGGCATGAGGTTCATGCTAGCCCCTAAGTCGCAGAGGGCCTTCCCAAACTCTCAGGATCCAATAGTACAAGGAATGGTGAAACTACCTGGATCTTGGAGTTTGGGAGGAATGGAATGTTGAACCACCGCGTAGCACTCCTTTGTTAGTGCAATAACACCCAAATCCTCTATCTTCCTCTTATTTGAGAGGATTTCCTTCATGAATTTGGCATAGGTGGGCATCTGAGTCAGGGAATCTATAAATGGGATGTTGATATATAGCTTCCTGAACACATCCATGAATTTTCTGAACTGGTGGTCCAGCTTCCTCTGCTTCAATCGCTCCGGAAAGGGTAAGGCAGGCTTGAATGGTTGGATTACTTCCTTTCCTTTATTTTGAAAAGAATCCTTCTACAGGCTTTTGGATGAGGAGGGGTTGGTACTGGTACGTTCTTCATCATCAGGGGGTGTGGGTACGCCTGGTTGTGTTGGTGGATTCTTCTGTGGAAATTCTTTTCTGCTCCGTAAGGTAATCGCATTGGCCTCCTCCCTTGGGTTCTTTTCTGTGTTTCCCGGCAGTGTACCGGGTTGCCTTCATGAAAGTTGGTTTTCCACCTGGACAATCTGATTCTCCATGCCTCAAATCGAAGCTTCCTGATTTTGGAACCGAGTCTCTGTAGTAGATATAAATTTAGTCATCAGATCCTCTAACCTTGAAGTGTTTTCCTGCTGAGGTGGTTGTTGAGCCGGTGGAGGAGGTGGCTGTCGTGGCTGCTGTGGACGAGGGTTTTGATACACTTTTTGCTGATAAGAACCCTGCTGGGGTTGTTATGGCCTTTGGTATTGGTTCTGGTATGGAGGTTAGTAGTAGCTGGGCGGTCGCTGGGGCGGAGGATTCTGCTATTGTTGGCCCCAACCTGTGTTCTGTTGATCTCTCCATGTCGGGTTCTGGTACTGCTGGTACTGGTTGGGCCCTCGATTTTGGGCAACATAACTCACCTCGCTCATCGAAGGGCCTCTAATCGAACCCGAGAATTCTCCCATAATTTGGTTATCACCACAGTCGCCACATGCTGGATGGTTCGCCGCATGAACTTGAGATGCTCCCTTGAGATTCAATGCGTCGATTTTCTTGGACACAACATCCAACTTAGCAACTAACATAGTGGTAGTTTCAATATTGTGCATACCTCGCATTTGAGTCCCCCGCTTGGAGTGCCACTGGAAGTTGTTGGCTGACATGTCTTCCAGTATTTCAAATAGTTTTTCAGGGGATTTCCGCACCACCGTGCCTCCAGCAGCAGCATCCACCATGGACTTGGTATTTGTGGTAAGTCCTCCGTAGAAGGTCCGGACTTGCATCCATAGTGGGAGTCCGTGGTGGGGGAATTTGCGTAACATTTATTTGAAGCGTTCATAGGACTCATACAACAACTCAGAGTCGTGCTACTGGAAATTATGGATCTCATTCCAGAGTGTCACCGTCTTTGATGGTGGAAAGTACTTGGACAGGAACGCCTGGTCTAGATCCTCCCAGTTGAGGATAGATCGTTGTGGTAGCCCCTTGATCCAGTCTTTCACCTTGTCCCGTAGAGAAAAGGGAAATAGGTGACGACGGATGGTGTCTTCGGATACGCCGGTGTACCAAAAGGTGTCGCAGATCTCCAGAAAGTTGGAGAGATGTGCGTTCGGGTCCTCGCTGGCCAGGCCTCCAAATTGAACTGTGTTTTGGATCAGCTGCATGATAGCAGGCTTGATCTCGAAGTGTGGAGCCTAGATCGGGGGACGAACAATGCCTGTATCAGCTCCATGAATCGATGGAAGTCCGTACTCCATAAGGGTACGTCTTGGAGTTTGTTGTTGAAGGGGTGGAGCTTGCATGAACTACTCCTGAGGGGCGAAGTATGGTCGTGGGAAGAGTTGTTGCGGTGGCCGTTGGTAATCCCTTAGGAGGAATTCCATGAATGCTCCAAGAGGTTACTCCGGTAGACCAGAAGCAGGAGGCTGCTGATCCTGGTACTGATGCTCAGCCGCAGCATCTACGGCTGGTGCTCCCTCCTCCTTGTTCTCCATGGGTTGTGGTTGCTGGTCATGAGTTTCTATCCAAGGACGCTGACGATGAAGCAAGGTCGTTCGATTTCCAGGTCAAGAAGAACTAATTCCGAAGACTCGGCGCTTCTGGATCGTGTAAGACGTCTAAACAAACACTTTAAGCTCTGCACAACACAAAAACGAAAACCAGGCGTAAAAGTAAAAAACAAAATAGAAAATTTGAAATGGGATTAGAAAAGAGATTTTTGATTATTTTTTATTTTTATTTTCACTTAAATAAATTATTAACACAATTTAAATCTTAGCACTAAAACCAAACGTAATTTCCCCAGCAACGGTGCCAAAATTTGGTCTCGCTTGTCGTTGATTGAAGTTATATGCGTCCCAAATTAATTACCCGTTCTTAAAACTTTAGTATAGCATCAGTTCGGGGTCGATCCACAGGGAACTATGGCATGCGTGAATTCAATTGAGTTAATACTTAATTAGGTGAAGTATGCAGAATTTAGAATCGAATGGGTTGATTATGGGTTTTGATTGAAACTAAATTGTTTTACTTTGAAGAAATGAATAACAGTTTTAAAGAAAACAAAGGGTAAATTTAAAGAGTTTTAAACAGGAAGAAAAGACGTGTCGGGGTTGTGGTGATTAGGGAGTTCTTATGCAGATTGTTTAAATGGCTGTGTTGTTCATAATAATTCAATAATTCTGGATTTCATTTTGTTACAAGATTTCCTTGGTCTGGTTCCTCTTGTTTGGAATTAGAGCAGTCGACTCCTTGGTCCGGTAGTCAGTTTTCTTAATTCTTTATTAAGTTCAGTCAATTATTTGAATCGGTGAAATCCTCCAATGGTCATGGATGGTTTCACCATTACTTTTATTTTGTATCGCTGAGAATTCTTCCCTTGGTCCTGCTCATAATTCTCAGTTATATTTAACAGTGGATTAAAAAGAGTAAGATGAATTACAATGACCAAACACAACTATATATAAAAACATAAAAATTATGATCCCTTCATCCACAGCCCCAACATGATGGGTTTAGTTACACATAGAATGTGGGATAGGAACGACACACGTGATACCTGACAGATTCATCGTGTAAGCGTTGAGGTAGGGTGTTGGAAAGTGGATAGTGGAAATATGGCACCACGGTGGCTCGGGAATGGTAGCAACATAGCTTCTTCTCTCCTCCAATGGTTTTTCACTCCAAAATCGGTAGGCCAAGGCCTCTTTTTATAGAAAAGTAAAGTACACAGCGTGTATAGAAAGTACACAGCGTGTATAGAAAGTACACGCGGTGTACTTTTCGTCAACGTGCTTTGGTGCCAATTTCTCTGCTAGCAGGTGTCCTAACATGCTGTCTTTTACTGTTGAACATGGTGTCGCCTAGTGGTTGGGTGTACACGGCATGTAGCACTGCCATACATGGCGTGTAGTATCATAAGTTTGGCTGCCAGCCCCTTCTAGAATTGCTGACACGGTGTGTAGCAATGAAACATGTCGTGTCTCCTTCAACGACCACATGGGCGGGTAGACTTTTCTCATCAACCACCGCTTCTAGAAAGTAGTACACAGCGTGTAACGCCTCCTCACACGGCGTGTATCCTCTGCCTGGTTACATGGGCGTGTACTCCCTCCTTCGGTCTATGTCCCTGCCTGGATGTACACAGTGTGTATAAAATTACATGCCGTGTAGTTTCAAAATTTTCACAGGCTTCCCTTGATTCGTGTATTTAGCCAGAAAACTCTTGAAAGTAAACATAATCACCAAAATCAAAGAATATGTTCATAAAACAACATATATTTGTTGAAAACATGTTTTTATCTTCAATTATATATATATAAATGTATACACAAATTGGGTGCATCAAAAAACTACAACAATTTTATCAAGGAATGCCATAAAGATTATATTAATATCATCCAAAAATATATTAGGTTCATTAGTGAAGACGAAGGGAATGAAAAACTAACTCATAATGTACATAACTTGATTGGAATGATGTTTTGGGAATACATTCATTATTCACCGTTAATTGATGATAAACATATCAATGATCAATCACAAAGAAGAATATATCCCCATGAATCTGGTCAAATAAGTCATCTATTCATGGAAGAGGGTATTTTCTCTTCCCTGTGATCTCATTTAGTTATCTATAATCAATGTATAACATCATTTACCCTTCTCACTTGTTTAATAAGAGAATATGAACTCCCTAAGGAGATACTCTCGGTTGGATAAACCCTTTCTCCAAAATATCATGTGGTTGATTATTTAATTCGTCCAACTATAGATTTCCATTCTATAATGGATGATATCCAGGTACGAGTTCAATGGGGAAATCTAAATGTCTTTATGGAGGAGGTCCAGGTAACTCTTCAGGAAATACATCATTGTATTTCAAAATAATGGGGACATTCTATATCCTTATAATATCATTTCCTTCATCTAATTCATTGATAAAATCCACAAATAAGGCTATAAGAGGTTCTTCTAAATAAATACCAGGTTGATATATCTCTTCATGGAATATAATTGTAGGTCTTTCATTCAAGACTACTAATATTTATTTTCTTCTGCATTTGAACGTACGATTATACATTGAGAGCTCGTCTATCCCTAGTATAATATAGAATTACAACATGGGAATCACAACCATATTGGCGATAATATTTTTCTCACTTATGTAAATATTATTGTTTTTAAACATTGTTGATGTTTGGATACTCTTTCTAGGAGTCATGATGGATAACTCTTCTTTTACTAGTTCATGGATTGATTCTATATTCTTTGGAAATGTGGAGTATATAAATGAATGTGTAGACCAGAATCTAGGTACATGATAGCATGATAAAACACTATTTTATTGAATATTATATTGATAATAAATGATATAATTTCCTCACATTGTGTTAAATATGTTTAATTATAAGGTATTTGGGATTAGATCATTCATTTGAATATTTGATGAAAATTCTAGTTTTACCCTTTTACAATCACTGTAGTATTTCAATCATAAATATTTTTATTTGAATTATGTGAACATAATATTTTGTAATTGTGGTAATTACTTCATGGGATGCAACCTTTATTCAGTACACTTGATAAAAACAATGCATTTGGATGGAGTAATTGGGCCATTAAGTCAAAGGTGGGCTGGACACGCCAGAATGCAGAAGCTTCTGTATTGCGGCCATAACATCTTCATTTGGGCTTGGATTCAGCCCCACTTTTTAGAGAAGATAGAGGACCCATATCCTCATATATGAGCCTTCTGGAAGGCTGGCCAATTCACGAGTTGTGGTGGTCAAATGGGCGGTTCAAGTTGGCATAAAATATTTGGCTGAGATTCCCCATTCACACTTGAAACAACATAGAACCTAGCCTGCCCACCACTCTATAAATTGGTGTTTTTCTCATTTGGTGGGGTTGGGACGTGGATTGGGAAGTTGAGGGAATAGGATAATTGGATCCACTCCAATTATCCAACCATTTCAGTAAGGATAGCTTTTGAAGCAAGGATCCCTTCGATGAAGCCTTCTTCTTCTCCTTCGTGTTGTAATGATTTTGTTTATGTAATAAACTTATTTGTTCTTCTTTTATTTCTTCTCTTTTCTTCTATTTTGCTTAAATTTATTCTTCTATTATTCTTTCTCTTTGGGATGGAATTCTTGAGTAGAAGCATTATTGGGTTATACCCATTACAAACCTTTGCACATGAAAAAAGATTCTACGATGATTACGCCACCCATGGAAGAGTAGTCTTTTAGTAATAGATCTATATTCAACCCTATTCATTTAATTATTTTGAATCATTGAGCTACTATAATTCACTTAATATGATCTATGAATTGTGTTTTTAAATTGTAAGAAACTAATAAAGCAATTTAATAATAAGCACAAAAACATGCGAGGTCGAGATTTTGTGTAAATTGTGAGAGGGCGATCTTAATTGGTAATGCAAGACCACATGGGATAAATTTGTTGAGTTCAAATATAATACCTAAACACAATGCATCCTCATTTAAAAAATGGATATTTTCTATAATTAACCACTTATCATAAGCTAACCTTAGAACAACAATCAAAGCAGGGTGTTGTGATTGCGTGTTTCGAAGCTAGCCTAGGGTTTAAGTAATTCCATCTCTGTGGTTAAGTTAACCCTTGTAGGGTTCGAGTGTTAACAAATTAAAGGATCGTAATTAAGTGAATATTGATTTAAATGAAAATTATTAATAAGTAAATGAAGATGTAGAGTTAGATCGATTATGCCTTTTAAAATATTTTCTAAAAAAACATATCCTTGTTGTGTCTTTTTAATCAAACTTCAAAATTAAAAACAAAAAAAATGAAATCTTCTTCTAGAAAACTTCTTCAAGTTTTATAAACGATAATCGACCACCCCCCATCCTTTCAAGTAGTGTTTTAATTATATTATATTTTATTTTTATAATACCTCTAAAATGTTTTTTTAATTCACTTCCTCCATTGAGAGATGACCTTGGTCAGCCACTTTGTTGCACCTAAGTACCCCAAAATCACACTAATAATTTGAGGGTGCCCACAACAGTGCTCTTTCAAATTGGCACCATTTCCGGGGAGGCAAGTAATTATTTCAAACAATTAGAGGTATTTATTTTATTTTACATTTTATTCTTTTCCTCTCTTCTTTCTTCATTCTTTACCCAATCTAATTTCTTTTTTCTTCTACTTCTTTTATTTTCTTCTACTTCTTTTTGGACCATCAACTCAAACTTCTAATTTTTATTTTACTATGGTCCATTTCCTTCTTTTAATATTTCATTGATTTATGAAACTAACTAATCCCGAATATCTCTTAGATCTTGACCCTGATATTGAATGCATCCTTAGGGCACGAATCAGACATTCTCAGTCTACAGTAAGTTTCAACATTCAACCAATTGAAGAATTACTCCATTATCAGAACATTGAAATTTGAAGAAATTCAAATTCAACCATAAAACAAGAACCAATTGCTGAAAATAATGGAAATTAACTAAATAGAACCATTCGAGAATTGGCGGCACCAGATATTAACTATCAACCAAATTTTATTGCATACCCAAATCTTGAATCAAGATTTGAACTAAAATCGGGGTTAATTCACTTACTTCAAAAGTTTCATGGCCTCTTTGGTAAGGATCCCAATAAAAATTTGAAAGAATTTAATGTGTTTTTCTCAACCCTAAAACCTAGAAATTTCTCTGAATATCAAATCAAACTAAGAGCATTCTCAGTCTCACTTGATGGAGCTGCGAAAGACTGGATGTATTATTTACAACCTGAAGATGTAACTTGTTTGAACGATTTGAAACGTCTTTTCTTCCAGAGATTTTTTCCAGCATCGAGGACCACTTCTATTCGTAAGGAGATCTCGGGGATCAATAATGCATAATAATAGTCAATGTATGAGTATTGGGAGTGATTCAAGAAGTTGTATGCAAGCTGCCCACATCACCAAATCAGTGAGCAATTACTCATCCAGTACTTCTATGAAGGACTCACACCTATGGAGAGAAGCATGGTGGATGATGCAGCTGGAGGAGTATTAGTGGACAAGACACCAGTAGCTACACGTGCATTGATCGACAAGATGGCCCAAAACACCCAACAATTTGGCGATATAGTTACAGCACATGTCAGGGGAGTACATCTGGTAAGTCCTTCTTCTCTTGAAAGTAATTTGATTGATACCACGTTGGAAGAATTGAAAACTATGGTGAGGCAGATTTCATTGGCTCAAAAGATATCCCAACCCACCCCTTCAAGGCCTTGTGGTATTTTCACTGAGACAAGCCACGCAGCTGACTGTTGCCCACAACTCCAAGAAACGGAAGATTGTGTAGCAGTGTTCCCTGGGAGAAAATATAAGAAACAACAACAAAAACCATATCCCCAAAAGAGGTTTGATCCAACATATAACCAAGGGTGGAAGGATCAATTGGACATGAGTTATGGCTCTAGACAACATCAAAGGCCACCCTTTCAACAAAACATCCAGCAGCCTCTGCCCTACCAGAAGGGTTTCCAACAACCTCAAAGGAGATTTGAAGCCCAAGCATCAGCAAGCCAGCAACAAGGGAATCCCCCACCAAAGGTATATTCTAACACTGATGATCTTTTGAAGCAAATTTTTCTTAATCAATAGAATCTACTGAAGAGTCATGGTTCGGAGTTTATAGAGTTGAAGACTCAAATGATCCAGATTGCCACCGCCCTCCATGAACATGTAAGTAAGAATTCTGGAAATCTACCTTCCCAACCCACTCCAAATCCATAAGAGAATGTCAGTTCCATCACATTGAGAAGTGGGAAGCAAACAACTAATGCTTCTCCACCTACAATTCCACCTGGATTCACCTCAACTCCAAAAAAGCCCAATTCCACATCAACTGACGAGCAACCCAAGGAGAAAGATAAAGGTAAGAAAAATATTAATGATGTTCCTCCTAAACCCCTTCCTTTTCCAAATAGGGTTGTTCAAACCAAGAATATGGCTAAAGAAGCAATGAAAAAGGAGGTTTTGGACACATTCAAGCGTGTGGATATCAACATTCCTCTACTTGAAGCCATTAAAAAATTCCAAGGTATGCGAAATTTTTAAAAGAACATTGTACCAATTGAAGAGGGCTCAAGGTAAATGAGAGGATCATCCATGGAAGGAATGTCTCAACACTCATTACACCTACTCTAGAATTTCCAAGAAAATGCAAGGATCCTGGGACATTCACCATCCCATGCACTATAGGGGAGTTGCACTTTTCTAATGAAATTTGTGATTTGGGAGCTTCAATAAATGTGATGCCTCACTTTGTATTCTCTTCTTTACATTTTGGTGAGTTGAAGTCGACGAGACTAGTGGTGCAATTAGCGAATAGAGCTACGACATATCCAGTGAGAGTAATTGAGGACGTACTTGTCTGGGTAAGAGACATGATCTTTCCAGTATATTTCTACGTGCTTTACATGGAGGATGATCAGGTAAGTTCTCATGCCCCCATTATCTTAGGTAGACCCTTCCTCAAACCTGAAAAAACTATCATAAATGTCAATGAGGGTACACTTTCCATGGAATTTGGGGATGAAGTTGTGATATTTAATGTTATTGATTCCATGAAGTACCCCTCAGAAGATCATTCTGCATTTTTTATCTCCCATTTTGAACCACCAAGTAAAAACTCCATAGAATTTTATTGTCCTATTCTTAGTGAGATTATGAGTATTGGTTCTGATTTAATGTCTAAGAGAACTTCCACACCTGTCTCTAAGGAACAATACTCTCTAATATTTGATTTTGAAATGGAATAATATTCTCATTTTGATCATGTGAACTCTAATTATAACATGGATGTTGAGTATGCTATTGGATTTGAAGCATTATTTTCTGATTTTGATGATGTATATTCTGATACTGATGCTCTTTGTGCACATATTTCAGTTCCTTCTATGACCCCATCCATACACCACCCCCCTACACTAGAACTCATGCCATCACCACCAAATCTCAAATACTCGTACTTGTTAAGTGGTGAAAAATTACCTGTTATCATTTCTAACAATATCCCTTTTTAACATGAAGAAAAACTTTTGAATCTTTTGAGGGTGAACATCAGGGAAATCGGGTGGACCTTGGATAACATATCAGGTATTAGCCCCTCCATTTGCATTGATAGTATTATTTTGGAGGATGAGGCTAAACCGGTGAGGTAACCACAAATGTGACTCAATCCAACCCTTCTGGAGGTTGATAGAAAAGAGGTTGAAAATTTTCTCGAGGTAGGTATAATCTATCCCACTTCAGATTCTCAGTGGGTAAGACCTATTCAAGTTGTGCCTAAGAAAAGTGGTGTTACTGTTGTTAAAAATTAGAAAGATGAGTTAGTTCCAATGAGGGTGCAAAAATGTTGGCGCGTGTGTATTTATTATAGGAAACTAAATCATTTCACTCGCAAAGATCATTTCCCCCTCCCATTTATTGATCAGATGCTTGAGAGACTGGATGGGAAGACACACTATTGTTTCTTAGATGGATTTTCTGGATATTTTCATGTTCCTATAGATCTGGAGGATCAGGAGAAGACTACATTCACCTATCCCTTTGGCACATTTGCCTACCGGAGGATGCCATTTGGACATTTCAACGCCCCAGGTACCTTCTAGAGATGCATGGTGAGTATTTTTTCTGATTTTATTGAGACCTACAAGGATGTATTTATGGATGATTTTACAGTGTATGGATCCTCATTTGATGAATGTCTAAATATTTTGGGAAGGGTATTGAATCGTTGTATTGACAATAATCTGGTTCTAAACTTTGAAAAGTGTCATTTCATGGTAGAGCATGGAATTGTCTTAGGGCATGTAGTGTCAAAACATGGGATAGAGGTTGATATATCTAAGATAGACATTATTTCATCCTTACCCTATCCTTCATGTGTGCGTGATGTTAGATCTTTCCTAGGGCATGCAGGATTTTATCGACGCTTTCTCAAATATTTTAGTAATATTTCTCTTCCTATGTCATGATTACTTCAAAAGGATTCTGATTTTGTGTTTGATGATTCTTGCAGGACTTGCTTTGATGAGCTAAAGAAGTGTCTGACCACTCCACCTATCATACAACCCCCATAGTGGGATATTCCTTTTGAGCTTATGTGTGACGCCTCCAACTTCGCGGTTGGAGTTGTCTTATCTTAGAGGGAGCAGGGAGGTTCACATGTGATCACCTATGCATCGAGGACATTGGATTCAGCCCAATAAAATTACACAACCACGGAAAATGAGTTTCTTGCTGTCATATTTTCTTTAAATAAATTCTGTTCATATTTATTGGGCTCTAAATTAGTTTCTTTTTCTAACCATGCAGCACTGAGGTACCTCTTGAAAAAGCCAGATGCAAAGCCCAGGCTGATCTGATGGAGGCTCCTTCTTCAGGAATTTGATATTGAGATAAAGGACAAAAGGGGGTCAGAAAACTTGGTGGCAAACCACATGAGTAGTCTTACTCACACACTAGAGGGTGACACCTTGGACCAGGTACCACTTTGGGACACTTTCCCCGATGAAAATATCTATACCATCTCAGGTACGCATCCTTGGTATGTTGATTTAGTTAATTACATTGTTTCCTTTGAAATCCCAGTAAATTTGAAGATGCATAAAGTCCAAAAATTATAAAGTGAGTCTCAGTTTTATTTGTGGGATGATCCTTACCTCTAGCGCATGTGTAGTGACCAAGTAATTAGGAGGTGTGTTCCCGATCATGAGTTTGGTTCTGTTTTTAATTTCTCTCATACACTTGCTTGTGGTGGAAACTTTGGACCCCAACATACTTCTAGAAAAGTCTTAGACTCTGGATTATATTGGCCTAGCTTATTCCATGATTCCCATGTGTTTTGTAATTTATGCTCTCGTTGCCAACACACTAGAAACATTTCAAGGAGACACGAGATGCCCCAACAACCCATTTTATTCTGTGAGATTTTTGATGTTTGGGGAATTGATTTTATGGGCCCTTTTACTAGTTCATTTGGTTTCTTGTATATCCTTGTTGTTGTCTATTATGTGAGTAAATGGGTGGAGGCCAAGGCCAGCAGGACTGAAGATTCTCATGTTGTAGTGGATTTTGCCAAGGCTCAAATTTTCCACAGGTTTGGAGTACTAAAGTCCATCATTAGTGACCAAGGGACACACTTCTGCAATCGGAATTTTTCTTCCCTTTTTAGGAAGTATGGGGTGACACAAAAAACATCAACACCATACCACCCTCAAACAAATGGCTAGGGTAAGGTTTCAAATAGGGAATTGAAACAAATTTTGGAGAAAACTGTGCAGCCAAATAGGAAAGATTGGACATGGCGCTTAGATGATGCATTGTGGGATTATAGGACAGCATACAATACACCCATTGTTATTTTCCCATTTTGGATTGTTTTTGGGAAAGCATGTCATCTCCCCATGGAAGTTGAGCATTAGGATTATTGGTCTCTAAGGAAATGCAACATGGATTTGGCCCAAGCTGGAATCCAAAGGAAGCTACAAATTCAAGAGCTTGAGGAGATCCGATTGTCTTCATATGAGAACTCAAGGCTCTATAAGGAAAACTCAAAAGCAGATCATGAATGAATGGTCCAACAAAATGAGTTTCATGTTGGAGAGAAAGTATGTCTCTACAGTTCATGAATGAAACTGATGCCTATTGAGATCACACAAGAGGACACTGGAATGAGCTTTACAGTCAATGGGAAGCATTTGAAGAGATACATTGAGGGACTTCCTACTAATGCAGTGGATTTTATCACACTTCATGACCCCATCATCACTTGAGCACATCGGGTTGTTCCTAACCCTTTCACTTTTATATTATTTGTCCTATTTAAAAATTATGCATTTCATGTGCATATATCATCTCATGGGTTCACATTGATGACAATGCAATATTTTAAGTGTGGAGGAGGGAACCTTTTAGTTTAGTAATTTCAATTGTTTTCCTATTAAACAACAAAAAAATTGTGTGTTTTTCAAATTTTGTGTGTTATTTTTCAATTTTCATTGTGTTTTTGAAATTTTTGAGCTGAAATGATTCTAATCAAAATTTTGAAATGCATATCAATGAGTGAAACAATTTATCCCATGAAACCAATCTTAAATGAATGCTGAAAATGACTTTGTTTCAAGTTCAAATATTTAGTAATTTCATGAAAAGTACATTGAATTTTGAATCCCATGCCACATCTCACTGTCTTTATATTTGAAACCACATTCCTATGAGGCTTCTAAACCATTATTTTCATATTCTTTACATTCACCTCACTTCTTGATAGAATCAAACAATGCTTGATTTAACCACAATTTGATCTATTCCTATAAAAACTTGAGAGATTCATGTACTTATGTTTAAATGATTGAGGCATTTGTTCGGTATTAAAGCCCCTATTTCAAAGAATCCTTTTTTATAATGTCCTACCTTGAACATTTAATCCTTGTATCCCTTAGAATCCATGTAAAACTTGTTAGGTTAGCCACATTACAAGCCAATTTTCCCTATCCAACCAACTCTTGAAGTGAAATTGAATAATCTAGTTGAGATTAAGTGTGGGGGAATCTATCTTGTGTTGTGCTACCACATTATATGATACTTTGGGTGGAATATTAAATTCTGAAGAGATGTGTTTGTTGTTGAAGAAAGTCATTATATTGAAAGTTGTTCCTTTTCTGGAGCTTTCATGACAAGTGAAGATGTGCCTATCTAGAGCTTTCAAGAAAATCATGTTTGAGAAGATTGACATTTTTTTATGCTGAAATGATGAATGGTGTAAAATTTACATGACTTTTCATGATTATGGAGCTGAATTGATACTATGGGGATTGATGAGGAGACTATATTTAAGTAAAAATTAGATTAATGCAATTTTGCTTCAAAAAGATTCAAGCCCTCCTCATTCAGCCTCAGAATTTTCCACATCTAAATCCTACCAACAAAAAGCCACAGAACAACCCTGAAAAGTCCTCATGATAAACATATGTATTTTACTCACATTGGGTGGCGATGTAGGAATTTATCAAGCCTATGGTGACCCTTTTATGAGTTTGGATGAGAAAGACATTGCAAAAAAATGACATTTGTGTGATAAGAGAAAATTCAAGCGAGGTAAGTGTTTTGTGTATGGGGGGATAAATGAAGTGGAAATATATTGAATGATATAAATGGAGAACATGAAATAATGATTTTTTATGAAGCATGATATCTTTTTTTTCTTGGTGTGTAATTGTTTGATCTCAAGGATATGTGTTTTAAATTTTGTTTTGATTTGATATTGATGTTTACTTGATATGAGGTTTTTCTCAGGAGTGCAAAAGGGTAAGTGTGGGGGAGTAGATAAAACACTATTTTATTGAATATTTTATTTATAATAAATGATATAATTTCCTCACATTGTGTTAAATATGTTTAATTAGAAAGCATTTGGGATTAGATCATTCATTTGAATATTTGATGAAAATTCCAGTTTTACAATTTTAAAATAATTGTAGCCTTTCAATCATATATAATTTTATTTAAATGATTTGAACTTACCATTTTGTAACTTTGTTCCTTAATTCATGGGATACAACTTTTATTCAGGACATTTGGTAAAAAGAATGCATTTGGATGGGATTAATTGGGCCATTAGTTCAAAGGTGCGCTGGACATGCCAGAATGAAGAATCTTCTGTATTTCGGCCATAACTCCTTCATCTGAGCTTTTATTTAGCCCACATTTTTAGAGGAGATATAGTACCCATATCTCCACATATGATCCTTCTATAAGTCCGGCCAATTCACGCGTTTTGGTGGTAAAATTGGTGGTGGATGTTGGCATAAAATATTTGGCCGAGATTCCCCATTCGCACTTGAAACCACATTGAACCTAGCCTCCCCACCACTGTATAAATTAGTGTTTTTATCATTTGGTGAGGTTTTTACATGCATTGGGAAGTTTAGGAAAGAGGATAAGTGGATCCAGTACAATTCTCCAACCATTTCAATAAGGGTAGCTCTTGAAGCAAAGATCCCTTCGATGAAGCCTTCTTCTTCTCCTTCGTGTTATAATGATTTTGTTTGTGTAATAAACTTCTCTGTTCTTCTTTTATTTCTTCTAATTTCTTCTGTTTTGTTTAAATTTCTTCTTCTCTTAATATTACCCTTTAGGCTGGAATTCTTGAGTAGAAGCGTTATTGGGTTGTACCCATTATAATCCTTTTTACATGCAAAACGCTTCTACGATGATTACGCCACCCATGGAAGAGTAGTCTTTTAGTAATAGATCTATCTTCTACCCTCTTCATTTAATTATTTTGAATAATTGATCCACCTTAATTCACTTAATATGATCCATGAATTGTGTTTTTAAATTGTAATAAACTAAGAAAGAAATTAAATAATTAACACAAAAACACACGAGGTCGAGATTTTGTGTAAATTGTGAGAGCGCGGTCGTAATTGGTAATGCAAGACCACATGGGATAATTTTTTAGAGTTAAAATGTAATCCCTACACACAATTCATCTGCATTTACAAAATTGATATTTTCTCTAATTAACCACTGATCATAAGCTAACCTTAGAACAATAATCAAAGCAGGGTGTTGTGATTGCCATCTTTGTGGTTAAGTTAACTCTTGTAGGGTTTGAGGGTTAACAAATTAGGGGATCATAATTAAGAAAATATTGATTTAAATGAGAATTATTAATAAGTAAAGGAATAGGTAGAGTTATATCGATTACGCCTTTTAATATATTTTCTAAAAAAACATATTCTTATTGTGTCTTTTTAATCAAACTTCGAAATTAAAAACAAAAAAAATGCAATCTTCTTCCAGAAAACTTATTCAAGTTTTATAAGCGATAAAAAACCACCCCCATACTTTCAAGTAGTGTTTTAATTATATTATATTTTATTTTTATAATACCTCTAAAGTGTTGTTTTAATTCACTTCCTCCTTTGAGAGACGACATTGGTCAGCCACTCTGCTGCACCTATGTAACCCAAAATCACACTAATCATTTGAGGGTGCCCATGGCAGCGCTCTTTCATAGCATTTAGAGAAAAAAAGGGTACCTTACCCCACATCATTTTTACCTTCAAAATCATCCATCATGATAGAAAAATCATAACCTTTCTCCCTTGGCATTGCTAAGGCTGATGGTGATTCACCTCCACTGCCCTTGGATTTGGAAGTGATTAGAAAAGTGAGGAACATTTCAACACTTGATGAATTACACATTAGGTTGGGGTTCAACAATCTTCCCTATGTCGTTAGTGTTTTTAAGTTGAGGCTTCACCTCAATACAATAATTCTGAGAAATATGGTCATCTCTTCCACACTTATAACACTTTTCTCTCCTAAGAAGGTAGTTCTTCAAATGCTTCTTCCCACATTAATTACACATTGAAATTTTCAATTTCCTTCATCCTATTCCATTATCAAAGATCCTCCCCATGATTGGATACATTTATCTTCTCTATTCATCAGATATATGGGACCAATATGTCTCATGGAACTCCATTTTGACTTTCATATCACTTCATACAATAGGATCATGGATTTCCTTGTCTCAATTGGCTATATTATTCCATTGATGAGGTCATTGTACGCTGAAGAATCTATGTAACTTCCCATTAGGATCCATGAAAAAATATATAGATGTAACATGAAAGCCTTGGAAAGTTCATCTTGCATCTTTCTATAGATTAATTTTCCTTCTACTTCAGCTTGAGAAATTCCTTCTCTATTTTCATTCTCATCGAATGATGGAAATACTTATTGATGAAAATCCATATGAAATCTTCACAGCTTATATATTCAATATCCCCTCTTGGCCACTTTTTTTTAATCATCACCCACAACTTACTTTATTTTCCCTCTAAGTGAGAAATGGCCTGGGGGATATTCTCTTGATCAAAACTATGAAGTACAGAAATTATCTTTTCTATAGAGCTTATCCACTATTCTAAAATCAATTGGTCAGTAGATCCAATGAATGTTTTTATCCTTTGATGAAAGAAGGACTCAATGGAATGTAGTTCCCCTCTTGGTGAAATTGTCCACTTAACTTGTTTCTATTTGTTAACCATAACATGAGTTAGTTGATTCTTCATTATCATGGATGTTTCCTTTATGGTTCCAATTTGAGGGCCATTAGTTTGTGGTCCATTTCAGTCACCATTTTCATGGATCCTCCTATTTCTTGCCATTTTATAAAAGAAGAAAACCATTCTGTGAAACATATTTCATTTAATAATTTTGTAACTCTAATGGATTTTTATATCTTAAAACACCATTATTAAACATGTTATTCATTAAAAAATTAAATTTTCTATAAATCCTTCATTTTTGTTCATAAAAAACATGTTGTTAACAAAACATGTCCCCTTGGATTTTCAAACCAGAAGTGCATCAGGGAACATTTTCATTCACTAGTTCATGTTTGAGTCTATATCAATGTGGTGTTTTCTAATTTTACCCCTAGATAAATCTATACCGGAGTTAGCCACATCCACTTGTTCATATACAGGCACGGATTTATTTTATCAGATAAAACTTACTTAATATGTCACAAAAATTCAAGGATGTTCTCCATTATGTAAATATTTACATTGGGTTATTCCAAATATTTTCAAATCCTAATTTCCACAAATCACAAAACTGTATTTTGATACCAACAATGTAATCCTGTATTTCAATTACAAAAACATTCATGAAATTTTACAAAAAGAGTATCTATAAAGTTTAGTGTCTTGGAAATAAGGTACATAATACATGAAAACTTGACTGAATTACTCTAATAGACACGAATGGATTCTTCGTTTCTTCATCCTATGTAAAATTAATCCAACTCATGAACTAGGGACATACATCAAAGGAAATGGTGGGCATAAGGCCCAATAAGGGAACACAAGGGAAGCAGTTTACATGTGAACTTGAGAGATATCAGTAAGAAGATGAGGAATTCCAAAAAATAATGAGAAAGAGGAATTTAATAAAAATAATAACATTAATAATAAAATGATAATGTGTCTAAAATATTTAATTTATAAATTCTTACACATGCCACTGAGGTTCATCCACAATGTTTCATAAAAATTACCAAGGTTATTCACCAAGGTATCTTAAAACCTGTCATTTATAGAGATTAAATTCCTTACCCAATGTATTGGAGTGATATATGGGAACATACATAATATGTAATTATTTTAATCTGATCCACATTGATCATAGTCAAACATTTCATTATCAACCCACAGAGAATAAAATAAATGGGTTTCATATCAAAATTAATGTGTTTTTAAAAGTTCTTAATAACATGATCATTATTTCATTTCTAACCCATGGAAAGGGAATTTAGGTTTTAGGTATTTAAATTATAGAATAAAATAAATCTGTTTTATATATTTATGAATAAAAAATGAAATTGGTTTGGTTATTCACATGAATAAAACAAATACATTTCTTGAGAAAAAGAGAGAATTTGAGATAAAAAATCTTCAGCATAACGGGCGTGAAACATGGTTTCATAGAACATTAAAAAAACAAGTAAAATGGTATAAAATTAATAAAATGCTCATAACATAGTATAGGGATATAATAAATCAGATATAATTACATGGTATTGAAATTATAATGACGTACCCTATAAAAGAGAACATAAAAGGAAAACAGAAGTTGAGAGTTCCCTTACATTGAAGAGTAACTTCTAAAACTATATGATCAAGACATTGGGAGATTGATGAAACCTTTGGAGGCCTAAATGAGATGAAATACCATAATTTATTAGGGGGTGAATTTTGAATCATTGTAAATTAAGTAACGTGTTGGTATTTATAGTAAAATAGATGGAGTCTTTTATTTTTTTAGGACAACTCATTAGTTTTATTTGCAAAACCATGGGATTTCCCATGATATTTTACCATGGTATTGGAAACATGGGACACGAAATATCATATTTTATTTCTCAAGAGTCTACCATAATTATTACATCATTATTACACCCCTAATGATATAAATAAACATATTTAAACCTCAAGACTATATTTTCACTATTGACTAAAAAATAATTTATTTTATAAAAATTTCAAAAATTCAAAGTAACCTAATATCAACCTTTGAAATTAAAAATGAATTTTATTTTATCATAATAATACACAAAAAATTATAAATTTTTCTTTTAACTCTAAAATACTTAATTATTAATAATAATAGAGTATAGAAAATGTATAGAAAAATGCATAGAAAAATTTTCAACACATGAAAAACATAAAATTATATTATCAATCGTAATTAAAAATGAGTGTTTTAAAAAACTATTTTATTATAATAAAAATTATTAATAAGTACTTATTTTATAATAGTTTGTTATATGTTTCCAAAAATATAGAATTTTTACCCAAAAAAATCAATTTATCGAATTCCAGCAAAATTTTTTTGCAAAACTATTATTAAAACAAATAAATTTTAAATAAATTTTTTATTTAAACAATTGGATGAAATTTTATGTAAATATGGATAGGATAAATAACCCCCTAAAACACCCACATACAACATAAGTCTATGGTGTCCAATGGTGATAGACAATTGGGGAGGCATGGATAACATCACATGAGTGGTAATCTTCACTAACTTGAACATCTCCTATAGTAGATTTTGTTCAAGCATAAAATTTTGAAGCTTAGATGGTTTTTTTTCCAGAGCGAAGCTCGGTGACACTACTTCCTTCCCATTATCTATCAAATGGATTTTGTATGGACCGATTCTATATGTTGAGGAAATCATCCTTTCATTGTCCATTAATTAACCATTATCTTTTATATTTATAAGAAATAATCCAAAAAATTGAATATTTATTCCAAGAGTCATATTTATCAATCATCAAAATTGAAAAAAATTTCATATAATGGTAGAAGCCTAATAGTTACATTAAAATACCCTTAATTCCTTATTGATGAGATATAGTTTTGTTTTTTAATAATATACAACACATTTTTAGGAAACAATTTTCATTCCTAAAGCTCAGGTCCTTACAATAGGTCCACAATCGATGATGAATTGAGCCAATAATGTTTCCGATGGTCAAGAAAATAACACATATCTTAAAGGGGGGGCCTTAATAGTATTCAAGGTTATGTTTAGAGGAGCCAATACCTGTTAAAAATCTTCCATGGTGAATATCCAATTGCATATAAGCCCAATGTCCATGGGGATCCAAGGTAAGGTTATCAACTCCAGGAAATAGTTGTTTCAAATCATACCTCAAATCCTTAATGGCAGATTTTTTAAAGTATGATATTGAATAAGGTTTCATGGAGAGAAAAATTTTCTTTACTACCTAATCAACATGTTATTGTGGTGAGGACATATAACAAATCATTACTCTAACTTTTTATTTGGCCAGGGGGTCGAGAAATCATAGATTAAATTTTACTAGGAAAAAAGAGGGACATTTGATATTTATACCTCATTTATTAATGCTCCAACATTTTCCTAAAATATGGAGATGAATAATTTAATTAACGTATACTTGTCTTTTTCTTAGGCCTCCCATTGTAGGTTTTCAACTTAACAAGTTTTATGTCTATTTTACTAGTACTTTTAGGGTCTTTTGATTTTGGCCATCAATGGTTAAATATTAAATTTGTACATCTTGGAGTAAAGTTTGAACTATTTAAAGGTATTCCCACATAGACATGCTATAAGGGTAATTTAACACAGAAAAAATAATTAGGACACTCGTTGTAACATCCCAGGTAAATAAAGAATAATATATTTTCATATTTATTAATATTTGTGAATTAAATATTAATTTTACTTTAAAAGGGTTGCTATGTTCGATAGTGTACCCGATACACAACAACGAGTTTCTTTGAAATCTTATGTTGCACACTAATAATATAATATTATTATTTTAAACTGAAGTTAACATCTAGCCGTTTTATTGGTGGAAATGAACAAAACTAACTACAATATTATTATACATGTTTGTTAAATGTATTTACATTCATCCAAAAAAATTTAGAGGCTTAAATTGTGAATAAATCTAATTTTAAGCATAATTTACATTAAAAGGTCGATTTGCCGTCTTTTAATGGAGAAACCTCTTTAAATCTATTTTTGGTCATTTTTATATGTTCTATTTAACCAAATAAAATTATTCTTTTCATTTGGGACATCAAATTTTACTTTGGGTAATTTTTTGGTATTTTTCGGATAAAGTTCACTTTTTAATGAATAATGGAAAATATTTAATTCAAAAACACTTTTTAATTTAATTTATTTATAAGGTTATATTATCTTTTTAGTTGGTTTTAAATTGAAATTAAAATATATTTTTACCATTTAATCCAATGTTGGTCATTGGAATTAATTTCACTTTGAAATTGGACATAAACAAGTATCAGTCTTTTGATAGTTATTGTTTCTTAAAAATACGTTATTTGTTTTGATAATAGGAATTAATTTTAAATTTAATTAATGGAACATATATGTTTTTAATTTGTAAAAATATACATCATTTTTGAATTCGTAATATCAAATATAGCTTAGGCTGAATGTTTGGTATTTTTCTGAAAAACTTCAATTTTTTATGAATAGTGAAACCACTTAGTGGTAGTTAAAAAAACTGACTTTTTCATTTAAATGAAATTTTAACACTTCTGTGAATTGAATTTCGAAAATACGACATACATGGTTGTTATCAAGAACTAAAATATGGTTCAATAAGATTAAAATAATTTTTGGTGAATAGTAACTTTTGACTTTTATTTACCGCAGTTAAAGGTAAATATTTTAATTCAAGGTAAAAAGAATATTATATTAATTCAAAATTACCTTAACACTTGTCCAAACCTTATTTTTTGAGTCATTAATGACCATTATAATCTTTGGGTCAATTTTGGGAGCCCTTTGAGCCACTTGGAAGTGATAATGACAATTTAGATTAATTAATTTAAAGTAAAGACCAAAATGACATAAGAAAAAATATTTTAGTATATAATTTTTATATAGTGTTATATAAATAGTTGTTTCGACTATAAATATTCATTGGAAATATAAAATTATTACCTACATCATGGTATGTATTTAATAATTTTTAGGCAACAAATAAATGAAATTATTTATGACACAATAATGGTGCAGTGTTTACCTCATTAATAAATGATTTAAATAAATAAGATTATAATGATTAAAATATTATCCAAAACATGTCCAATTCTGATTGGATGATTTTATTTCGACCATGAGTCATCTTATATTCATCTTTACTGATTTTTGGTCCCTTAGAAACCGAATATAATTATATAATAAAATAATAGTTTCAAACTTTCCTAAAGAGACCCTCCTCCCCCTTATAAAAGGAGGCCACTTCTAACCAATTAATCACACCTCTCATGCCTTTTGGCTCGTCCAAACTATTCTCAATTAAGATCTCCACATCCCTATCCTCCCCTATAAGACTTACCTTAGGTAGAAAGAACTTCAATAAGTCCTTTTGGTTGAAACCAAAGGAAGTTACCCAAATTAAAGGTAATGGTTTCTCTTAAATTGTTTTATTTTATTTCAATTCTCCAACCCCTAAAATCTTTTTATTCCTTTATTTTGTAACAACACCAGTATCCTCAATATACTATTATGTTTTTATTAGAAGTATTCTAACAACACATACGCCCACCTCCATCTAATGGGTGAAGAACATAATGATTCTATGGATGAAAAACCAACGCCTCACGAAACGATGATTATTTGATTATCTCCTACCGCCTCTCATGTTGGACATTATGATAGAAATGTATTTAAATATGATATATATTATGTTTATGTTTTCTTTATGCTTTTGAATTTTCCATTTATAGCACGCCTTTATGGTTTCCAGAGTGGGTAAATACGATAATCGCATTTGAGGAAGTGCGGACTACCGCCCCTCAAAGTGATGTGACTCGTTAATGCCTTATGTGGGATGTATAAAGGATAGAGTTAATGATATTATATATGATATTATACTATAATTATAATATAACTATGTATCATTGTGTTTTAATTCCATTAAAATAAGAAATTGAAATGAAAGTAGCGTTCATGCGTACGTACGTCTTACCGTCTCCATGAACGGTGCATTTCATTTCTTACCTCCATATGTTATGTACTATTATAAATACATGTATATGATGGATTTATATGATATATATGATATCTAAATCATGAATATCATTCTGGATATAATGGACTATTGACCACATGGACAACTTATAAATATAAGGTGTTCATTTTTGACTCAAGTACCAAATATCGACAAAATCAACGTTATTAACTTAAATGATTAAATAATGTTTATAACATGGTAATAAGTGATATAAAAGGAATAATAAACTTGAAAAATGTTCTTAATAAGTATAAATGAACTTTAGTTTATTATTCAGGAGATTAAAGAACGATCGAGTGAAGTCAGACGTGAGGTAAGGGACTTCGTCTCAATCTCCATTCATTGAGGAGTATTTTGTTTTAATACACGACTTTCTTTTATACACTGTATAAACACCCTTGAATTTTCAAAGGGAATCTTTTTCTAAAAATAATTTTACTAAAAGAACAAAAAGGAATGTTCCTTTTAACGTAAGCGGTGACAACGACCTTTTCCACCACCGTGAGTATTATTTAATATTTGTTTCCTCAACAAGTCGTAATGTTTTTTTAAAATAAAATAAATACCATATACTCTTTTACATATTTTTGGTATTGAAAATGGTTTGGAAAATGGATTTGTTATGTAAATATATTTAAGTGATATATTGTGATTGAAATGTGTTAATGTTTTCTTTCCTTTATATTTTTTTTATGTGTTATGATTTTATATTGGTACTTGGACATTTGACGGGTGGTTACGTGATAAACCAAACGACGGGTGGTGCCATGAATACCAGGATGTGTGGTTACGTTATAACCTCCAATTCATTGGGTATGGAAGGCGGCCGTATGGCTATTCCATTTAGTGATATGTGTGTAAGTCGACCGTATGGTTATTCCATTTAAGTATGTTTATGTCCCAAGTTACCTTTATATGTTTTGTGCCCTTTATATGGGTTTTACGGTAATCTTTTGGTTACAAAAGGGTAAGTAATGATCTTTTATTCAGTGAAGAGTATTTACTACTTCATAAAGGTGAAAAGTATTACTTATGTTAAAGTATTCATGGTTTACTTGTTATTTTGAAAAACCAATAGTTTTACTTATTTGTGTATCCCTTACTAAGCTTTTTATGCTCATCCCATGTTTTTGAAATGTTTTTCACAGGACATAATATGGAATCGGGTCAGGGATGGGATCAAGGAAAATTCATGCTGTCTTAGACATGGAAGTAGACATGACTCTTTTTTTCAAGAGTTCATGTTTTGTAAAAAAATGGATATTGGGTAGAAGTGTCTACTTTGTGATTTTTTTGAGATGTAATAGTTATGTCCTAATTCTCTAAAACTCTAAACCTGAAAAGATCCTCAATGTGAATTATTCATTTAATTAAAGATTATGTTAGGGTTTTAAGTTCGGGTCCTTATAGTTGGTATCAGAGGTCGGTTTATATAACATTAGGAGTTAGGGTATTGATAAATTAATATCCATAAAGTAATTTATGTTAATATTTATATAATATAGAATTTACATATTACCATGTTGCTTTCCCTAAGATATTTCTGTGTTTATAATGGTTTTCCACAAAGGAAATAGGGAAGCTATGTTGGGATGACATCAGGAGGAAGAAAACCTTCCAAATCAGCTACCTGAGATGGTCAGAATCAGAACTGAACAATTTATTGCAGTGATGGAACAGTTGACTCAGGTGATAAATTGTGGTGGTATCCATGCACGAGATCAGCCAGATCAACCACAGAGGAACATGTCAGTAGTGGAACATTTCATGAGGCAACATCCCCCGTCATTAAGAGGATCATCTAACCATGTTCTAGCTGAAGGGGGGATTAAAGCACTGGAAAAGATTTTTGATGTCATGGGTTGTTCAGAACATCAAAAGTTTAGTCTTGTTGTTTACCGTTTTGAAGGTGAAGCTGATCAGTGGTGGTCGATGGTGAAAAATATCAGGGATAGTGAGGAGATTTATGATCTTTAATGGGATGAATTCAAAGGTATGTTTCTTGAAAATAATTTTCCTAAGGTGGTTCGTCTTATGATGGAAAAAAATTCATAGAATTAAGGCAGGAGGATGACTCAGTGGCGGATTATGAAGCAAATTTCACTCGACTGGCAAGGTATGCACCAAATTTCATCTGAGATCTTGATAGTAAGATAAATCGATTTTACTCAGGATTGAAGCCATGATATCAAAGAGCGTTAGCCTCTCGTGAGTTCAAAAGTTATGAAAAACTTGTTCGATGGGCGGAGAAGGTGGAAATGGAGTTTGCCGATGATCAAGTGTTTCTTTGACAAACAATAGAATAAGTGGTCTAGTTGGTAGGAAAAGGGGAGGAATTCATCAAAGAAGCCTGGAGGTAAGAAAATTAAATATCAAACTTGTCAGAAGTGTGGTAAAAGTCATCCTGGAGAATGTTTATCGAATTATGGAAAGTGCTTCCGATGTGGTAAGTCTGGTCATATTACTCGTAACTATAAGGAAGATGATCAAGCAGGTAATGAAAAACCATCAGTAAGATGTTTTATGTGTAATGAAATGGGTCATTATGCAAATGAGTGTCTAGAGAAGAACTCAACTGAGGGAAAGCAGCCAGACTACAAGAAAAAATGGGTGGTGAAATCCTTTGCAACTACTTCAGCAGATGTTTGGACATCAAACGAAGTAGTATCAGGTACACTGTTTGTTAGTTCAGATTATGCCAATGTGTTGTTTGATTCAGGGTCTACACACACTTTAATTTCTAATAATTTTTCTAGTAAATTGGAAATTCCATCTCAAAATATGAATATAGAACATACGGTAAAAACACCTAGAGGAAATGTTGAGACAAAAAGAAAACATAAGAACATTCCTGTCCTTGTGGGCGGAAAGAATCTACCTGCAAACCTTATTATTTGTCCTCTAGTGGAGTTTGATGTTATTTTAGGCATGGATTGGATTTCTGTTTATCAGGCTAAGATTGACTGTAGAGATAAAGAGGTATATTTTCAGAAAGATTTACAATTTGTGTACATGAATTAACCATTTATTTTGATAACATATCTGGAAGCTAAGAAACTAGAAAAATATGGAAATGAATGTTACCTTTCTCATATTGTTGAAAGTAAAGGAACTGTTCATATTAATGATTTTCCAGTGGTAAATGAGTACCTTGATGTTTTTCCTGATTAGTTTCCTGGTATTATACCAGATCGGGAAGTTGAATTTATTGTTGACTTAGTTCCTGATGCTAATCCAATTTCAAAACCCCCTTATCGAATGTCTCAAATCGAACTTTTAAAGTTAAATAAGTTATTACAGGAGTTATTAGATAAAGGTTTCATTCGACTTGGCACATCACCATGGGGTGCTCCTATATTGTTTGTTAAAAAGAAACATGGTTTAATGAGACTTTTCATTGATTATAGAGCATTGAATAACATCACTGTTAAGAATAAGTATCTTTTGACTCATATCGATGATTTGTTTGATCAGCTCCAGGGAGCACATTATTTTTCAAATATTGACTTGAGGTCGGGGTACCATCATTTTAAAGTAATGGAAGTAGACATTTTGAAGACCGGGTTTTGTACTAGATATGGCCATTATGAATTTTTAGTTATGCCTTTTGGTTTAACCAATGCACTTGCTGTATTCATGGATCTTATGAATAGAATTTTCTGTGAGTTATTGGATAAGTTTGTGGTTGTGTTCATTGATGATATTTTGGATAATTAAAAAAGTAATGAAGAGCATGAAATTCATATAAGGGTTATCTTGAAAACCATAAAATAAAAGAAACTTTATGGAAAATTCAGCAAGTGTGAGTTTTGGTTACAACAAATTTCATTCCTTGGTCACATTGTTTCAACAAATGGCATAACTATTGATCCTGCTGAAACAAAGGTCCTTGAAGAATGTCCAAGAACCACAAATATAACCAAGATATGTATTTTTCTTGGTTTGGCAGGTTATTACTGAAGGCTTGTTGAACATTTTTCACGGTTATCTAGTACAATGACTAAGTTAACTTGAAAAGGTGTTAAGTTCATCTGGACAAAAGAATGTGATGATTGTTTTCAAGAATTGGAAAGAAGATTGGTGAATGCTCTAGTTTTGGAACTACCTTTCAGAAATGGTGAGTTTGTTATCTATAGTGATGCTTCATTGAAAGGATTGGGTTGTTTCCTAATGCAGAATGATCAGGTAATTGCTTATGCTTCACGTTAGTTGAAGCTTCATTAGTTAAATTACCCTACACGTGATTTGGAATTAGCTGCTGTTGTTTTTGCTTTAAGAATTTGGAGGCATCATTTGTATGGTGTGAAGTGTGAAATATATACTAATCACAAAAGTTTAAAGTATATATTCACTCAGAAAGAATTGAACATGAGATAGAGGAGATGGTTGGAATTAATCATGGATTATGATTGCACCATCCATTACCATCTGGGAAAAGAAAATAAAGTGGCTGATGATTTGAGTCGAAGAAGTAATGCTTCATTAACCATGGTAATATTGGAACAAGATCCTTTGTTTTTTTTATTTGGTGAATTATGGAATAGAAGTTATTGGTGGAAGAAATTATTCTGTTGTTTCAGGTGTCAGTGAAATCATCTCTATCATACAGAATTAAGAAAGCACAGAAGGAAGACAGTGAGTTGCAGAAAAAGGTAGAATTGGTTCAGAAGGGTAAGTTTCCTGAATTTAACATTGATAATGATTCTGTTTTGATGTTTGTAAAGAGATTATTTGTGCCTTGTGATTCACAATTGAAGAATGATTTTTTATGTGAAGCTCATAGTTCTCCGTTTTCAGTTCATCCTGGAAGTAATAAGATGTACAGAGATATTCAGGAGTATTACTTGTGGGATGGAATGAAAAGAGATATTTCTAATTTTACTGTGAAGTGTTTGACTTATCAGTATGTTAAAGTAGAGCGAAAATTACCAAAAGGAATGCTTCAGCCTTTACCAGTGCCATAATGAAAATGAGAAAATATATCCATGGACTTCGTTGTGGGATTAACAAAGACATCTTGAGGTAATAATGCAATCTTGGTTATTGTTAATCGATTGACTAAATCTGCTCATTTATTTCCTATTCGAGATACATTGTCTCTAGATCAATTTGCTCGGTTGTATGTTAAAGAGATAGTTAGTTTGCATGGAGTTCCCCTCTCCATTGTATCTGATCGTGATCCCAGGTTCACATCTATCTTTTGGAAAGGCCTTCAGAAGTCATTGGGTACTGAATTAAATTTTAGTACAGCTTTTCATCCTCAATAAGATGGGCAGTCAGAACGAACAATTCAGACATTGGAAGATATGTTACATGGTTGTTCGATGGACTATCAGGGAAGTTGAGACCAACATCTTTCTTTGGTTGAATTTTCATATAATAAAAGCATTCATTCAAGTATACAGATGGTTCAATTTGAGGCATTATATGGAAAGCGTTGTCAAACTCCAATGTTTTGGGATGAAGTAGGTGAAAGGAAGCTTATGGGACCATAATCGGTAGAAGAGATGGTAGAGAAATTTCATTTGATTCAAAAGCACGTGAGAACCACTCAGAGAAGACAAAAAAGTTATGTAGATAAACGTAGGAATGATCTTT
Organism: Viscum album; assembly: GCA_963277665.1. Lineage (NCBI taxonomy): Eukaryota > Viridiplantae > Streptophyta > Magnoliopsida > Santalales > Viscaceae > Viscum > Viscum album. The sequence goes on from OY728123.1 coordinate 826,246,058, forward strand.
ATTTTGAGGTAGGTGATCATGTCTTTCTCAAAGTTTCTCCATGTAAAATTGTTATGTGTTTGGGTAAGAAGGGAAAGTTGAGTCTAAGGTTCATTAGACCTTATGAAATTCTGGAGAAAGTGGGATCAGTTGCGTATTGAGTGGCTTTACCTCCAAGTTTATCCCAGGTACACAATGTTTTTCATGTTTCGATGTTGAGAAATTATATGCCAGATCCATCTCATGTTTTGAGCCCAGAGGTAGTTCAGTTAGAAGAGAATCCCTCTTTTGAAGAACAACCAGTCCAGATTCTTGACCGTAGAGAGAAAGTGTTTTGGAATAAAGTAATTCACTAGGTAAAGGTTTTTTGGAAAAACTATATGGTTGAAGAGGTAGCATGGGAATCTGAAAATTCTATGAGGGATAAATACCCCCACTTATTTTGATAAGTGAATAAAAATTGTGAGGACGCAATTTCCAAAAGGGGGGAAGGATGTAACATCCTGGGTAAATAAAGAATAAGATATTTTCATATTTATTACTATTTTTGAATTAAATATTAATTTTATTTTAAAAGGGTTTCTATGTTCGATAGCGTACCCAATATGCAACGGTGGGTTTCTTTGAAATCTTACGTTTCACACTAATAATATAATATTATTATTTTAAATAGAAGTTATCACCTAGCTGTTGTATTGGCGGGAATGAACAAAACTAACTAAAATATGATTATACATATTTTTTAAATGTATTTACATTCATCCAATAAATGTTAGAGTCTTAAAATGTGAATAAATCTAATTTTAAGCATAATTTACATTAAAAGGCCGATTTACCGTCTTTTAATGGAGAACCCTCTTTAAATCTAGTTTTGGTCATTTTTATATGTTCTATTTGGCCAAATAAAATTCTTCTTTTGATTTGGGACATCAAATTTTACTTTGGGAAATTTTTTGGTATTTTTCGGACAAAGTTCAGTTTTTAATGAATAATGGAAAATATTGTATTTTAATTCAAAAACACCTTTTAATATAATTTATTTATATGGTTAGATTATATTTTTAGTTTTTTTAAGTGAAAGCACAATTTATTTTTTCCATTTAATCCAATGTTGGTCATTGTAATTAATTTCACTTTGAAATTGGACATAAACAAGTATCAATCTTTTGATAGTTATTGTTTCTTCAAAATACGCTATTTGTTTTGATAACGGGAATAAATTTTAAAAATAATTAATGCCACTTATATGTTTTTAATTTGAAAAAATAGTATTCATTTTTGAATTCGGAATATCAAATATAGCTTAGGCTGAATGTTTGGTATTTTTCTGAAAAACATCAATTTTTGATGAATAGTGAAATCACTTAGTGGTAGTTAAAAAAACTGAAATTTTCATTTAAATGAAATTTTAACACTTCTGTGAATTTAATTTTGAAAATACAACATACATGGTTGTTATAAAGAACTAAAATATGGTTCAATAAGATTAAAATAATTTTTGGTGAATAGTAACTTTTGACATTTATTTACCGCAGTTAAAGGTAAATATGTTAATTCAAGGTAAAAAGAATATTATATTAATTCAAAATTACTTTAAAACTTGTCCAAACCTTATTTTTTTAGTCATTAATGACCATTAGAATCTATGGGTCAATTTTGGGACCCCTTTGAGCCACCTGGAAGTGATAATGACAATTTAGATTAATTAATTTAAAGTAAAGACCAAAATGACATAAGCAAAAATCTTTTAGTAATTAATTTTCTATATAGTGTTATATAAATAATCGTTTTGATTATAAATATTCATTGGAAATCTAAAATTATTTCCTACATCATGGTATTTGTTTATAATTTTTTGGAAAAATAAAAATTAAATTATTTATGACACAATAATGGTGCAGTGTTTACCTCATTAATAAATGATTTATATAAATAAGATTATAATGATTAAAATATTATCCAAAACATGTCCAATTCTGATTGGATGACTTTATTTTTACCATGATTCATATTATCTTCATCTTTAATGATTTTTGGACCATTAGAAACCGAATATAATTTTATAATAAAATAATAGTTTCACACTTTCCTTAAGATCCCCCCCCCCTTATAAAAGGAGGCCACTTCTAACCAATTACTCACACCTATCAAGCCTTTTGGCTCATCCAAAATCTTCCCAATTAATCTCACCACATCCCTCTCCTCCCCCTATAAGCCTTACCTTAGGCAGAAGGCACTTCAATAAGTCCTTTTGGTTCAAACCAAAGGAAGTTACCAAAATTAAAGGTAACAGTTTCTCTTAAATTGTTTTATTTTATTTTACTTCTCCAACCCATAAACTCTTTTTATTCCTTTATATTGTAACAAAACCAGTATCCTAAATATACTAGGATTTTTTTATGAGAATTATTCGAACTACACATACACACACCTCCATCTAATGGGTGAAGAACATAATGTTTCTGTGGATGGAAAACCAACACCTCACGAAACGATGATTGTTCGATTATCTCCTACCGCCTCTCATGGTGGCCATTATGATGGAACTGTATTTACATATGATATATATTATGTTTATATTATCTTTATGATTCTGTATTTTCCATTTATAACACACCTTTATGGTTTCCATAGTAGGTAAATACGATAATCTGATTTGAGGAATTGCGGACTACCGCCCCCTCAAAGTGATGTGACTCGTTATTGCCTTTTGTGGGATGTATAAAGGATATATTTAATGATATTATATATGATATTATACTGGAATTATAATATAACTATGTACCATTATTTTATAATTCCATTAAAATAAGAAATAGAAATTAAAATAGCGTTCAGGCGTACGTACGTCTTACCGTCTCCATTAACAGTGCATTTCATTTCTTACCTCGGTATGTTATGTAATATTATAAATACATGTATATGCTAGATATATATGATATATATGATATCTAAATCATGAATATCATTCTGGATATAATGGACTATTGACCACATGGACAACTTATAAATATAAGGAGTTCATTTTTGACTCAAGTACCAAATATTGAAAAAAATCAACGTTATTAACTTAGATGATTAAATAATGTTTATAACATGGTAATAAGTGATATAAAAGAAATAATATACTTTAAAATTGTTCTTAATAAAGTAGAAATTAACTTTAGTTTATTATTCAGGATATTAAATAACGATCAAGTCAATTCGGGCGCGAGGTAATGGACTTCGTCCCAATCTCTTTTCATTGAGGCATATTTTGTTTTAATACACGACTTTCTTTTATATGCTGTAAAAACACCCTTGACTTTTCAAAGGGAATATTTTTCTACAAATAGTTTTACTAAATGAAAAAAAGAATGTTCATTTTAACATAAGCAGTGACAATAACCTTTTCCACCACCGCGAGTATTATTTGATCTTTGGATTCCTCAACAAGACGTAATGTTTTTTTAAAAGAAAATAAATACCTTATACTCTTACGTATTTTTGGTATTGAAAATGGTTTGGAAAATGGATTTGTTATTTAAATATATTTTAGTGATATATTGTGATTGAAATGTGGAAATGTTTTCTTTCCTTTATATTTTTTGTATGTGTTATGATTTTATATTGGTACTTGGACATTTGATGGGTAGTTACGTGATAAACCAAATGACGGGTGGTGCCATAAATACCAATATGGGTAGTTAGGTTATAACCTCCAATGCATTGGGTATGGAAGTCGGCCATATGGCTATTCCATTTGTTGATATGTGTGTAATTTGACTGTATGGTTATTCCATTTATGTATGTTTATGTCCTAAATTACCTTTATATGTTATGTGTTCTTTATATGGGTTTTACGGTAATCTTTTGGTTACAAAATGGTAAGAAATGATCTTTTATTTAGTGAAGAGTATTTACTACTTCATAAAGGTGAAAAGTATTACTTATGTTAAAGTATCCATGGTTTGCTTGTTATTTTGAAAAACTAACTATTTTACTTCTTTGTGTATCCCATACTGAGCTCTTTATGCTCAACCCATGTTTTTGAAATGTTTTTCATAGGAAATAATGTGGAATATGGTCAAGTATGGGATCAAGGAAAATTTATGATGTCTTAAACATGGAAGTAGACATGACTCTTTTTTTCAAGAGTTCATGTTTTGAAAAAAAAATGGATACTGAGTAGAACTTTCTACTTTGTAATTTTTTTTAGATGTAATAGTTATGTCCTAATTCTCTAAAACTCTAAACCTGAAAAGATCCTCAATTTGAATTATTCATTTAATTCAAGATTATGTTAGGTTTTTAAGGTCGGGTCCTTATACTCGTGGTGAATAATACTCCAAAATCTTTCTTATTGGGAGATGAAATTTTACTACATCGCAACTCATGGTTTTCTAGTCAAGAGTAATGATATATCAAAATTGTGCTAGGGATTAACCGAAACACTCTCACCTGAGGGGTTTTCCCATGGTAATTTGAAACTCACATTGATCAGAAATCCCTTCCTTTAGAACAAATATATCTCTATTTGGTTAGTAGAATACCTAATTCATCACTTGAAAGGCCAAACAAAGATTTATATTTTCCTTTCCAAGGGACATGGATGGGTTGGGTAACCTGAGGAACTCAAGACATGATGTCTGAATTATGAGCTGAGGGGATTAAAGATAATCGATGAACCATGTAATCTAGTTGTCCATGGTTCAACTATTGAGTTCATTTGATAAGGAATTATGTAGTGTGATGGCTTTAAAATTTTAAAATCATGTTGTGGGGACTTATATTTCATGTAGTTTAATGTCATTAAATAATGAAATTCTCCATGTTGTTTAATATCATGGGTAAGGATGTTCATTTACATGCAGTTTAACGAGATTCGGTAAGGATTTAGAAACTGAGATAAACATTATTAAAGATAATCTTAGGGATACATTTAACTATTTGGGGTTATATAAAACCAGGGAGAATATTGTATCCCTAAAAAATACTATTGGTGTATAACCATATACTAGATAACTTTTTGTGCTGATTTATCACTCTCGAAAGAAATCTTTATACATATTGGAATCGTGCATAGAAAGAATTATCTTGTTTGACTTGAAATTATTTGAAAATTAGTAAATTATAATTTTATTATATATTTAATGTGATGGCCTTTTTCATGTAGCTTAACACCATGAAGGCAGAAAATATTTGATATATTCTAGTTGAACCAATGAATGGGGGTCTAGACATCCCTACGAATACTGTAATGGTAGGAATAATGTCACACAATGTTCCTGGATGAAAGACCCTTGTGTAGGTCTGACCCATACACATGGATGGGGGTACATTTTTTATGTTCTGGATGGATCCATGATTGGGGATTTAGGATTCACTATGTTTCCTATTATGATAGGAATCCTAACATTGTTAGTTCATTAATGAGACACTCACCACATATGTCTTATCCATACAAGTTGGAGGTATTTTTCCATTTATTATTGCATCTCTTCCCAAGATTGGAGATCTAGGTATCTCTATAAATCATCTCATGATACGAATTAAGTCACACATAGTTCTTAAATGGGAATATCTCCTTGAAATTCTAACCCATACGTATAGAGTGGATTTATTCCAACTGATTGTTGTAGATGGACCCATGGTTTGAGATTATAGAACAACTATATATCATGTGATGATTGTAATAAAGTAACACATAGTTATTTAATGGGGATCTCTCTACACAGTTTTGACACCTTTGTATAGGGGGAAAAGATCCAATTGAATGTTGTAGATAGACCAAATATTGGAGATCTAAGTTCCACTATATATCCTGTGATGATAAGAATCAAGAAACATGTTGTTCATGAATGGGTAACTCTCTACGCATTTCTGAATCGTGCACATAGGGGTCATTTGATACCATTTACATTTGTAGTTGGACCTAGGATTGGAGATATGGGCATCTCTATGTATCATGTGATGATAGGAATGAATGCATGCCTAGTTTATAAAAAAACCATGAAGTTTAACATCATGAAGAAAGGATATAGGTTCCCTGATATGATAAAAGGAATATTATGGATATACCCAAGGCTAGAGATATTTTTGTCACTAGGTATCTTGAAATAGAAGAAATCGTGCTACACATAATTCTTTAATAAATGTGTCGTGGGATACAACCACCAAAGATAATGGTCTTCATAGGTGATGTCCAAAGTAATTAGTAGGTTTATGTAATGTAAGAGACATTAACCATGAATTTTAACATCATGTGAAAATGACTCATGGTCTTAAATTTAAGTTATTTCATATAGGACCATGCTAACCCTATCATTAATTTATGTGTCAGAATCATTAGGGGAATACCTTATCAAAATTCTTAATCCCATGTGAGACATTCTCAAATTGAGAAATAAGGACTTAAAAATATTACATTCATGACATAGAGGAAATAAAGGAAATGAAATGAGGATTTTGTATCATGATTTTTTAGGGAAAAGATATAGGATCTCAATGTCCATAAATATTTCATTGTAATGATAATCAATCTGTATATAGTTTTGGATAATCATGAAAAATAAAGTTATGTGTAAGGATTTCTACCATGAAGTTTAAAATCATGATTAAGGACATAAACCATGATGTTTAACATCACGTGGTATTGATGAAGGTGACTCAACATGAAGAGAAATCATGGTTGGACCAAGGAATTGAGATATGGGCATCACTATATATCGTATAATGGCCAGAATCAAGAATCTCATGGTTCTTAAAAACCATTTAGTTTAATGTCAGGATGTATGGACTCTGTCCATATTGTTTATTTTCATGTGGTGAGGTTGAAGGTCACCTTTTCTGGAAAAAAAAAAGTCGTGAATGTTGTCGCATAGTCTGATGTCTTATTACCATGATGGATATATTGTGTCCGGAATCATGACATATTGTCTGGGTTTTACTATGTATCCTCTCATATAAGGACTCAATACATGTGTACTTATTGGATGGGAAATAACCTATGTGTTTCTCACTCATTCATAGGTATGATACACTTCATTTATCTATTGAAAATTCCTAGCTCATGTGTGGTTAATTGTTTATGAGATGATGCTTCCAGTGAAGTTTATTATCATGTTGTGAGGATATTTTCCTGGGAGTTTAATGTCATGTGGTAAGTAAATGTTATATATAGTTAACATTATGTGGTCAGGATGTGTTCTATATTGTTTTACATTATGTGGTATATACATGAGAAATTGATGAGTTTAATTTATTTCTTATAGGACCTATTGTGTATAGTTTAACATTGTGTATTCACGATATATTGTGATATTTATCATCTCGTGACTAAAACATTTTGACACTATTGAGTTTAGAGTCTTTATTATAAGAATTTATAGAATTAGAGGGGTTCATTCTCATGGATATTTTCATGAAACCTCAATGGTTATTAGGTAAGACTAGATGGTGTATAGTAGCACCAACGATCTGACCAGGAATTGCCATGTAATTATAAAAGAACAAAAATTGATGCTTCAATTTAAATTATATTTATAACTCTTGATCTTATAGAATCAAGGTAGTAATAAACAATATTAGCTGTGAATCTTCTTCTGTTCCCAGATTCACCTATTTGAGATTATTGATGGGGATAAATATGCCTTCCACAATTAGGATAGAGGAATTCATATGTCCATCCTCTTCTTCTAAAAGATTTGAATACATGGAGTTATTTTTTTTACATGGTTGAAATTCATGGGGAATCACTATCACTATAGAGATAACAGAGGCTATGGTAAAAGATATTGTCAACCCAATCTTCTAGAGTCTTTGTTGTGAGATTCTAGAGCTATTTATTTTCTCATATTCTATTACTAGGGACTGGAGGATCCTAGGCATCTTGGATTAATTATTATACCTCAATCAGGCTTAAGGGTATCACATAGTCACTATATAGAATTCCTTAGGGATTTTATAGAGGTTTCCCCAAGCCATTTTGGGATTCAACATGTATATTTTCATCAACCATTGGTTGTTTTCCTCCATTTTATTGAAACTTTCCTTAATAAATGTGGCTTCAAAAGACTCAAAGGGGGAAATATCACCATGTAGTCTATAAATATTCCCATAGATGGGGTATTTAATTCATTAAGGATATTTTGAAGGTACCATAATGTGTAAATTAATCTAAGGCCTTCCGAGAAAGACATTATATGTAGTGTCTTGCTAGATAACCATTAACTTAGCATTATATGTTAGATTCCCAAAATAATCATGTATACATTTCTTTTTGAGAGGTATTCTATAGCTCTTATCATACCATTTAATATCAAACCTTATAGAATATAAATCCCCCTTTCAATATCTCAAAATTCTAATGGTATGAATTCGGCTGAGGTTGATCCCAAAACCACTATCAATCAGAGCCCATCAGATGTTGACATCATCCAGCTTTCCTAAAACATACAGGGGCCTAAAATGTCCCTATATCACCTCTTCCTTATCTTGATTTATAAATGACATGGAATCGTAGAATTATAATGGAATACTCTCCCCCTAATAAAACTGTTCTCTAGAAACTTCTATCTAAAACTCATGTGGGCTCTGAAGGGTCCCGATGAGTGTCTCTCCGGGTTATCGTGAAATATAGAAACCATAAATGATTATATAACTTCCACCTACTGATAACAACATCATCTAAATAATATTATTTCAAAAAATTTACCATCATGTGGCTGGGACATGTTTCATATAGTTTAACATTAAGGGGCTAGGAAATTCTCGAATAGTTTAATGTCATGTGACTAGAACATGCCATGAAGTTCGAAGTCATGAGACAAAGAATTATTACTTGAAACATAATATCATGTGGCTAGGATGTTTTCAAGAAGATTAATTTCATACGATTAGGAAATATTGTTCAATTTAATATCATCCAACTGAGACATAAACCTTATAGTTTACTCTCATGTGGCTAAGATCTCGTCTTGCAGTTTAACGTCATGATACCATGATGTTTGAGAAGATTAACATCATAATACTATGAAATCATTCTTATTTTTAGAATCATGATAATAGGATGTGTACCTTGATGATTAATTTCCTATGAATAATATGTCGTCTTTCAGTTTACCATGTTGTTACTAGGACGTGGTTCTTATAGTTTAACATCACATGGCTAGGATGTTTCATGCCATAACCAATCTGAAGGCTGACATCATTTTTCTTGATGGAATTTAGATAAATCTTTTTTATATTTAATGAGTTTTGGGACCCTATATCTATATCAAGAATAAATTTACAAACTTATATAACCAATATTTAAAGCTAAAACAACTGTCTATTGTGTGACCAAGAGGTCGGTTGTAGGGGAAGTAATTTTTAGGGCCTATCAACCACCCCTCGAATGATTTCCACATTTATGGGTGTTTTATCCAATAATTATTCATGGAATTATTAATATACTTGATGATATATTTTTCATAGGAAGGAGTATAGCTTATTATATTTTACATGAAGATTTGAGTGACCATGTAGATTCTCTCGTGTATTACTTATACATTAGTTGGGATGGGTGCATGGTACAATTTGGAGTCTAGGGTGTAGAACCCTGATCATCATTGGTTTTAGGGTCGGTGTTGAGCCATTCATGGAATTAGATGATTCATATTGTCTACCCTTTTATGATATCTTGAATCTTCTATATTATTTTTGGAAACTACTAGTGTTGGATGGTTTTTAGAGTACCCTCGATGAGGAGGTGGAAAATAAGGAAATTCCCCCTACCCTGTGGGTTCAGGTGAGGTGGAATAATTTTTGGAATTCACCAAGTAATTTGATGGAATATATTAAAATCCCCCCATACATGTGGAATCGGCCACTTCATTACAAGGAGGTATTACATAAAAATGTGTATTACATCATTATTTGTAAGAGATATCATGATTATTCCCACAATTATTTTTTGGGAGATCCTTATACTCCCTTTAGGGTTGAGTGATCTCTTCCGATGAATAAATTTAATTTTCATCATTATGGGTTTTAATGTTAGTATCGATGACAATCCTCTATTCTATGTCGATAGTAGGGTGAGTGGATTAAGATGGGAGTATCGATGTGAACCCCAAATACTATATACATAGCTTACACTTGACATATGATCCACAGAAATTTCCCTTAGAAATTATAACAGAGTCAGTAATACCTTCAATAGATGTATGAGGGTCACTATTGATCCCTTTTTTCTAATCCCAAAGGTAGAAGGTAGTACAACATATTTTGACTCGGATGAATAGAGGATGGAATGGTTATAATTTTAATGAGTGTGATCATCCAAATCCAATAATATGTCCTCATATTTAGTTGATATAATCTTGACATAGACATAAGTGATCTGGCACTCCTCCTCAAAAGAGTATCTTGTTTGATGGGTCGGTTCCTGATATTTAGTTTGGGGGAATGAGGCCCATAGTACTATTTTTTGGGTCAGTGCATGTAGTACCATTTGGTGTGTCGGTTCTAATAGTACATTATGGGGGTAAGTTACCATAGTACCACTTGGGGGTTAGTAAACATTGTAAAGATGATCCTAGGGTGAAATATGGTTAATATTACACTATCCCTATGTGAATGGGTGCTCCCAAGTATTAAAAAGTCATTAAGGATATATTTAATAAAGTTATAATCTCATGTATAGTGATGATATGTGGTTAATTATATGAAACTATTTGGACCCAACTATGGGCCTCAAACTAATTGAAAGAAACATGGATATAATCCTACTATAGATTTGCATTATTTGAATAATCCAGGTGGGACCTCAAGTTGTGTTCACCATTTGGGACTGTTGGGGTGGTCAAAAATTCATCTAAAACTCTTTATGTAATTTCGATAATTTTTTTTTGAAGATGAAAAAAATTGTAGGGGAACCCTCCTAGGAATATCCTAAGTTATTCAGTTTACATGGTGATTATCCTTATCCACCTCCCTAAGAATGGAAGGTGTATATTGTTATTCTTTTTGGATAGACACCCAAAGTTGTTGAATGTTTCAACAAGGGACACACCTCCCAATAATTCCTACTATGGGAATAAAAACCGGTGAGGATTCATCATCTTAAGGATTTATTAAAATGATTACAAATTTGGGATGGACTCATTAAAGTGGTACTGTTGTACATAAAATATTACAAACAGGTACAAGTGGTGTTGCATTGATGAAAACATACGTCGGGGCCTTGAGGAAATATAAGCTTGTCTAAGGGTCTCAGAATATGATGTCATATTCGATAATGACATTTTGATCGTAAGGAATCTGATAGGTCATAGAGAGGAAACATCACACCTTACTAGTGTAGTATATTCGGGGTCACCATTTTGTTTCTTAAAAAATATAATAAAATGATAAGAAATGAACAGGGTAGTATATAATTTTTTACCTATGAAAGGGATGACATAGTTAAAGAATGTCACATTGGGTTCACCATTTTGTTTCTCAAAAATTCTAAAATGATCTTGGTCTAATGCTTAGTTGTGTGTGATTGAAGTTATTTGCAAAATCGTTTTTGTCAGAAGAACCATATTTTTCTGTAATGGAAACTATCAATTGTTCTGACATTTATAATTGATTATGGACCTTCTTTCCTAAGGCAGGTAGTTTTTTTCATTCTAGACCCAACGAGACTTACGATATCACATTGGTCGAGAGGATGGGAGTTCGGGCTCATCACACCATTTTGGGGGGAATAATTTACTATTACATGAATCTCTTATATATTTATTATATGTTTAGGAAATCCTTATCAATAGCTGATACATGATTTTTTTCCCCTGTGTCAATGACTTAATTAACACAATATATTGATTGGAACAATTGTGACTGTCCCAAGTTTTCCATCACTCTCTTATTTATTTATGATGATTTATTTTATATCAATGTTTAGGTGCAATAGAGTTTACTCTTATAAGGAGTTTTTTTGTGAATTGAATATTTGATTGAACCACAATAAGGAATATTATGTATCTTATGATAATTGAAATAAAAACCCACCTATTATGTCAGACGTAGTGTAACTTCAACTGATATGACTGATACCAACTATTTAACATCATTCGTTATGGACATATATATGGGGATCGTGTCTCAAGGAGGAATCCTATGTATTCTATTATGATTATAATCATAGTCTATATATTTTTTTTGGTTTCCCCCTGTGTCATGAAATATGAGACAACAACATCTTGGATCATGACTTACACATATATGGATTCTATGAATTGCCTTAACAACAATATATCCCTTTGAGTGAAGATGAGATGAAATCAAACGTACATCCAAATGAATGGCCCGCATTGGGGGAATTGTCATAATGCTATTGGTACAATCATCGCCAATCTATAAACCCACCTGAGTCGTGATCAATATTTGAAACAAGAGATAATGGAAGATCAGACACCTCACATGAGAGAAAAATAGCATGGATAATACACATCCACGTTTTCATTTGAGAGGTATATTTACCAGTCTCCTGGAGGATATGGTATGGATCTCTAGACTAATGATGTTTTCCCATCTATCTTTTTTTATAAAATCAATTAGATTCATTATAGTTTCATTCAAATCAAAACCATAGAGGGGTGTTAGTTTTTTTAGGGAATGTTAGGGGCTTAAACATTAAATAATTCCTTTGTATGGGATGAAATATCATCTACTTATAAGAAATAAAGGATGGTAGTATCATGGGATAATTTATTCCCACAAGTTAGGAATATTTGGGATATGAATGGACTTACACCATGGTAGATGTATATTGGACCCTGGACCTTAGGAAGGGAACATACATATCTTATTTGGATAGGAATTAGAGATCGCAAAGTTTGTTTACCCCCAAACCAACCAATGATTTACGGTGGCTGATCACATCTAGAGATATGATTGTTATCCCTATGTATAATGAAATATAGTGGATTATATTAGGATAGATTCCTATTTTCATATTCATTACCTATCTTATGATAGATAAATAGTGAAGTTGCCCATGAAAGGTCTGTTGGATAGGCTTGGTCTAGAATGGAGGGCTTGTGCAAGAGCATGACTAAAATAGGGTCTCATGAGTGTGTAACCCTAAACTATTAAAGACACTAACATTATAAAGGGGGTATCTAACAAATTGATCCTTACTGGGGGACCACATCATATGAGTCCAATTGTTTCTACTGGATGAGACTAAAATTTACCAGGGAATCTTCCCGACATTCCTTGATTGAATGCTCGACATGTTTGGGGTGTCAATATGACAAGGTAGACATGACCAAGTGTGTATACCTAAAATTTCCAAGATGCTTCTCATGATCAATGTTGATATGTACAAGATCATTCACAAGATAAACTATCTTTACGAGGATTTCTTTGCATGATCAAAGTGAATTTTCCATGACATCTTCACATGATCAAAGAGGAAATGTCCAGCACTACAACAAAAAAGGTTTTTTGCAGCGCCACCCTTTAATAGTGATAAAAACCCACTAACTAGGGTACTTTTAATAGTGTAAAAAATAACTACTAAAAGTCCCCTTTTATCAACACTTTTTTAGAAATATTAATGTGGCCCCCTTTAGTAATGCTTTTTTAGTATTACTGATAAAGGAGGTATTTATTAGTTTTTTAACTAGCGATGATAAAGTATATATTTCAAATAAAATAACTAAAATTGATACATTAAAATATAAATATATAATATATATTTATAATTATGTAAATATAATATATATATTTTAAATATGTTTTAGATATGTATAAATAGACATTTACACTTATTATATTATATATTTATTAAAAATTGCTTATAAGATATTTAAATAATATAAATAATTATTAATTTCCTTATAACCATAGAATATTATAATTTAACAACAATTTGAAGAAATTAAAATTTAAAAAAAATAAATAAAAGTTATGAAATTGTTTGAAAATGTAACTGAAACATAAAACGATCATAACTTTTGATCTGTGTGTCTGTTTGAGATCTATCACATATCAAATTGGATCCTACAATGATCTTTATGTGCTTATGACACAAGAGAACCTTTTGTCATAGTTTTTGAGTCTAATAGACCTATAAGTCCTCCAAAATTGTGTTTTATGTCGGGATACCCAAATGTTTTGTCATTAGATTGAATTTCAACCTTGTTTAAGGGGGAATTTCCCCCCATTTCAATATGGAATTAATTTATTCCAAGGGATTACATTAATATTGATTTTATGAATTTGAAATTTTATCATTTCTCACAAATTTAATATCATTTAAATTCAAATTTATAATAATATATTCCAATTTTTTATATATTCACACATAAAATTTTATTTTTATAAATAAATAATTAATCAAATGTACATATAAAATATATTTTTCAATATATATGCCTTATCTACATAACAAATAATTTCCATTTTATTTAAGATACCAATATATGAATATTTATAAACCTATATAATGTGGTTTTGCATGTGTATGTATATTTAAGTGTATCTGTATTAACAAACTGATATATATTACTTATATATTCTAACTTATGTATATACATATTGTGATAGAATATTTTTATATATGTGTGTGTGTATAATTACACTTACATATACCCATAATATATATATATGTATGTATGTTATATATCTAAATATCTATATTTATTTAATTATAAATACACTCAAGAAAACATATTTTATAAATTTATTTGAAATCTATCTTCTAAATATATATTAACATACCAATAAATATACAGATAAAAAAATATAACTAAATATTTATAAATAAGTAGATATAAATGTATATTGATATACTAATATATATATATATACAAATAATTATATTAATAAATATAACTAAAGATATATATATAAATTAATATAATGAAATATATTTATATATATATTAATATATATATATACACATATATATTAATATACTAATAAATCTAACTAAATATTTATATAAATAAATAAATAGATATATCATAAAATTTAGAGCAATGAAGCATGGGGGAGTTGTAAAGGGTCCAGGCACGCAGGGGAAGAGGTACTAAGTTCTAATCTTATGGTAGGAAGGGCGACATGCTTGAGTTGGTGAAGGGTGTGCAATCACTATTAAAGGGTTGGGGTGGCTGGGGCGTACAAGGGTCGTTAGGCCGTGTGGGCATGGTGCATCATAGCACTGTTGATGTGGGGTCAAGCACCATTAACACCATCCGATATAATTTGTATATATATATATATATATATATATTAAATTTTATCAGCACTAAAAATAGTTGATAAAGGAACATTTTATCAGTAGTTTTTTTAACCAATGATAACTAGGGTCCTTATCAGTTCTTTTTTAGCACTGATAAAATGGACTACATATTAATAGTGCCTAGATTATCATCCCCTTTTTAGTACTGATAAAGTCATTTTTACCACAGATAAATCCCTATTTTGTAGTAGTGTGTGAACTGTAGTAGTAACTATAGAGGCAATAACACTGTAGGGAGTACTATAGCAGCCAGGGTACTGTACTAGTACTATTCACTGATGGCCCTCTTGGTCAAACTTATGGGACTATGGGCCATGTAATGGGTTATCATGACCACTGGGCCTTTGGATGATGTAATGGGCTCTATTCCCATAGGTCTTATGTGCCATGTATTGAATAAATAAAGCATTATGGGTGGGTTATCGGCTTTAGGGGGCTATGGACTGTCTTTCTTGCCTATGTGTGTGGTGTGTTTGAGTTTAATTGTAATTGTAACACCAAACCCATAATATATATATATATTTATTTATTATTTATTATTTAATTTTTATTAATTATTATACTGTTGTAACTATTACACAATTAATAATAATTACGATTAATTATTTTTAATTATAATGATTTTTTATTTATAGTCATTAGAAATTATTAGTAATTATAATTTAATTATTATTATTTCTTATTTATAGATAATTAAACTAGCTCAAACCAAATAATATGTGGATGCCTAAAGTTCAAATTCCAGTTGTTTTGTTTATTTTCACCCCCAATTAAAATTGGGGGGGTGGATGTTGTGAGATGGCATCATTCAACGCCACCATTTGATAGATGTATCATGTCGGTAGGTAAGGGTAGCGGTGCAGGTGGACCCCTGCTCGATGATGGAGGTGTTTATGGTTGGTTGATTGTTCATGAACCATCACATCGAGTTGGTGATCCGAAATTGATAATCTAATGCTGATGACATCTGTTCACTCTACTAAAGCTTGGGAAACATTCCGGTGGATCATCTGCTGACACTAGTCAATGGCTAGGGAGATGCAGTTGGTTAGACTATCTCAATGTGGAGATGTGAGGGGGAAACATATTGGATAAGATTGTTGTTCCATCAGTCTCTAGTGTCAGAGGACTGGGCGGGTGACAAGGAGAATCAAGAGTGACGTCGAGATCCATTAGTGGGATGGGGTAAAAAAACACATCAAAATTAGGGGGAGGACTCAATTAATGAAAATAAACATAAAAACACAACTGGGCATTTGAGTCATATGAAGTGGTCCTTGAGGCTAGAAAATTTTATGGGAGTCTATAGGCCATGTACCAAGGGTCATTGGGGCCATAATATATATTAATAAACTATTAAGGGGGCTTGATGGGTGGGATACCCCTTGGGGGCATTGAGTAGCACTTCTAGCCTCTCGGTTAGAGGTGTGTGTGTGTTTCATTAAAATTATACCCCTAAATATCTCATATATTATTATTATTAATTTATAATTTTATAATTAGTAAGACCCCAATAGATGCCTCTTGGGAATTATCTAGTTGATGTGATACTTTAGCCCCTTAAAACCTCAACATGGGGTAACTGTTTTTTCAAGCTTTCAAGAGTCCCTGGATTCTTCTTTTGAGAGATAATTCGCCTCGCATGTAATGAAAACATTCACTCTTCTATACGATCTCCAAGAGCATTGTAATTTTTTTCAACAAAGACCAAATATCGAGTTTTCTTATTTAGGTTTTCTGATATACAATGATGTAAATATATCTAGGTTAATATTTTTAAAAAAAAAATGTCAGAAAGGTGACAGGGTGCCTGGGGCCTTTTAAGAAAAAAAATTACTATTATAAATATACAATTTTGTATATTAAATTTTTTTCATAATATATATATATATAACATAAAAATTTAGAAAAAAAATTCTTCCATTTAATATCCAGCATTAATGCTATTAAAGTAGTGTGGAATTCTAAAAAAAATCTCACACATAGTTCTTTTTTATATAATGCTTTTCTCTAGAAATCATTCTGCATTTATAATGTGGTATTCAGGTACTCCCATTCCCACATGGAATGAAAAATATATTATAAATAAATATTTTTAATCAATTAATAATAAATATTAGTTACTAATAATTAATAATTATCAATTATGTTTTACTACTAAATATTAATAATTTACTTATTTATATTATTAATATTATAAAAAAATAATTCATAACTAATTAATTACTAGTAAATATTAATAAATATTAAATAGTTAATAGTGATTAATTACATAATAATTAAGCAATATTTTAATACTAATTAATATTAGTAATCTCTTGTTTACTAGTTATTTATTAATTAATAAATAAATATTAATAATTGTTTATTACGCAATTACTAATAAATAATAATATAATTATTAGTGATTAATTAATCTCTAATTATTCAATATTTAATTACTTATTAAAAATAAAACTTACTAATTAACTCGTTAATTATTAAAAAAATATTTAATTTACTAATAAATATGAAAAATAATTATTATCAAATTACTAATAAATATTTAATGTTAATATTTAGTAACTAAATATTAGTAATAATTATTAAATTATTAAATTACTTATTTATAATTATTTATTATTATATCAGAATTAATTAATTAACTAATTATGCTAATAAATACTTAATACTAGTAAATATTAATATCTAATAAATATTAATTACATAATTGGATTTTATATTTAATAGTATTAATTTCTAATAAATATTAATTACTAACAAAAGTTCATTACTATTATATATTTAGAATTATAATTTAATACCTATTTACTAAAAAAATTTATATAAGATTAGTTATTAATTAATTAGTAATTATAAAACATTTAATTAAAGAATAATAATATTAAGCAAAAAATAACTAATTAATTATTTAATAATTTATATTAATAATTATTACTATAATTTATGTTAATAATTATTAAAATAATTTAAATTTATAATATTTATTATAAAATTACTATCTAATAATTAAAAATATTATTTAGTAACTCAATATTATTAATAAACAATAAATTATTAAAATATTAATGTTTAATTAATTATTATTAAAATATTATTATTTAATTAACTATTTTTTGGTAATTAATATTAATTATTAAATAATATTAATTAAAAAAAATCAGTATTTAATTATAATAATTTATAATAAAAATTAATTATTAATAAATATTTATAATTGTCATTAGTTACTAATTAATAATTATTATTATTATAATATATATATCTATTATTAATTATTAAAATTATGTTTTATTAATTATATATTATTTGTTTAGATACATAATTAAAACATATTATTCATTATTAATTATTTAGAAATTTATTAGTTGTTTAATAATATTATTGAATACTAATAAATAATATTAATTAATAAATTTTAAAATATTATTTATATAAATTAGTAAATTATTAATATTTAGTAGTAAACAATAATAGTTAATTATTATTAATTAGTAACTAATATTAATTATTAATTTATTAAAAATGATTAATAAAAATATATTATTAGTTTTGTAATGGAAAGGGAGAACCTGAATCCCACATTTTAAATGCAGAACAATTTCCTATGTAATCCCTCTTATAAAAGGGCACCCTAGGTGAGGGTTTCTATCATAATTCTAGATTACATTAATGGAAGTAATGCTGGATATATAATAGTAGAAACAAATTCAACCTTTTTTCTATTTATATCAATTGAAACAAAATAAAACAAAATAAAAATAAAAAATATAAACATACAAAAATATATATTTAAAATTAGTAATTTCACTTTTTTTATGGAATGGAAGCATCTCAGATGATTACTTTCGGACATAATTTCCATTTTTGAAATAGATATATTTACATTATTTTTTGAGAAAACCAAAAACAATCTCACCAAAGCTCTATCAGTTTTATTTTCTTATTTAGAGACACCTCATCAGATCTTATTACAGAGAAAAACTATTGATTACCATTCTCAGGCATAGAGGATTGAATCATTTAATTAACATAAGAATTTTTGGTCAATATGATTTGGTTGGCATTATTCATGTGGCCTGACTCAATTTTTACATCCAATCCCTTATGATTATCTTATTTCATTAAATAATTGGTAGAAACCTCTCTCTGATCGAATTACAAGTCCAAATCATTGTTATCCATCATATATAACCCTATTTTCCATTGAGGCTTAAGGTCATAATTTTGGACAGTTTCAGAAGACATCACATGGGGATGATACTCTAAGGAAGGACATGGCTAGAGACAAATACCTTGTTGAAGTAAAAGTGGCGCATCTAGGACCTACAACAATGAAATCAAGAGAAACTCATGCTTCTAAAAATTAAGTGATTGTGCATGTTTTTTCCAAATACCATGAAGAAATAACATTTCTAAATCAATAATCTCTAGAGAAACCTAGAAATCTCATGGTGATAATGAAGAACAATCAAATACAGATTAATCTATAGACCAAAATCCTTCCCAATGGTTAGATTATAATATCCAGCATCATGGGGTGGTTCTCACCTAAGGGATAATCAATTAAAAAATATTATTTTTGGGACATTGGAAGGTGGAATTTTATATGCCACTATTCTGAAATTCTATGGTTGATCTTTTCATCCACATAATCTGTACAATATTATGAACCCAACTCCAAAATATTTTATTTTATTAGTAATCTCTAATGAAAAAACAAAAAAATATAGGAAGCACCTAAATAAAAAATACTAGAGAAGCCACATGAGGCTGGGAGCAGGTCCTAATTAGTCAGGGGGTATTATGTTTTGAATCCAAGGGAATCTCCTCTAATGAATTCCAATCATTATTGGGGAATAGAACCCATGAAAGATAATGAAGAGAATGGTCCTTTGTGGGAATAACTTGAAGCTATAAAGTCAACCACATAATCTAGCACTGGAATCCCTTTTACTATACTTTACATTTCATTAATATTTTTTTTGGACAAATCATGGAAGTTACTTGAGCCTCATAGATTATATAAATCCTTTTAAATTAAAATTTTTATTTATTATCTATATTAATGTTAATTTATTTCAATTAGTTTAACATTTAATTTAATTATATTATTTATGTATTATTTTTATTATAATTTTTTTATTTGAATGGTTTAAAAGTGAAACTAAATCTCACATGGAAATTTTATAAGTTATTTCAAGGTACCTTCCACTATAAAAGAGTTTCATAGGTTGGTTTTTAGTTATATTGTTGAATTAAGTAAATGATGTAATTAAGAATAAAACAGTAGTATTTTGAAAAGTATTAAAAAATTTGATATATATATATATATATATGAGAATAATAAAAATAAAAATATTTTTTAAAAAAATCATAGAGAGAGCATCAAATGAATTGGAACTCCCTACCTTGATGATCGATAATCAATACATTGATGGTTGACCATCATATATTATTAATGAAAATATAACCCCTTGAATTTTTTTAAAAAATAAAAAAACCATACCCCAATTTTTTCCTCCGTACATGTGCACCTAGGGTTTTCATGTGCCATAACAATGATGGAAACAAACACAATAAATACTAGAATAAAAAGTGAAATAATGAAAAAAAATCCATGATTTTATGGTCAACCCTCGATCTCGATATCTTGATGCCATAAATTTAATATGAAAATCCAAGACCCATGGTTAATGAACCCACATGAAAAAAAACAAATATATCATTATAATTTTCCAAGGAAATGAAACACTGAGAAAATCATGACCTCTTGGAATAATGAGGAAGATAGAAATTACTACAAAAATTCATACACAAAATTATATTCATTCTATTCGGTTCATTCAATATCTGAAATGAAAAAAATGGATGGATTAAAAATGAAGAGGAAATGTGAGATTAATGGAGAAGAGACTAACTTATACCATTAAAATATGGTGTCTAGGATGCAAGATAACGGGTGGAGTATCATTCAAGGGGGGTGTAATAGTCTCCCATGATTTATGGAATAGTGGATAAGTTATGTGTTGTTGGAATAGTAAACTGTGCACGGGATGGATAAATATGATTGGGGCCTTTTTTAAATTCCATGCAATGGAGGTAAGGTGTGAATGAATAAGAATCTACTAGACTTCTAGTGAGCATTGAATAAAGGACACAAAGGCCAGACATCAAGGTGGTTATATCCTAGGATGTGTGAAGGATGGGTGTTTGAATAACCACATAATTTAGCCTTGATTTACTCTAGTGTAAAATAGATTTTGAGAGGCCCAAATACTGAACAATTGCACCAGTAGTGGATATTTAAAGAGAATATTGTATGAATTTTTGTAATTTTTTTGTAAATAATTTTGAAGATTCCCATAGAATCCTTTTCCAAAATGTTTTATATTTATTGTTTTATATTCACTTCTAATGTTCCATGGTGACTTCTTCCCTGACATATGGTATCAAAGATAATAGATTTAGACTTATCATGATAATTAAACACAGTTTATTAAAATAGAAAAATTATGTCCATATTGATATGATTAATGGGGAAAATTATTTCACTTAGTGAAACTATTGTTAATGAATATTTTGACTTCTGAAGTGATAGTGAAATAATTGAAGAAAAAATAAAAGATTATGTAGAGGACTATCCCTAATTATTGTAATGACATGAGGGATTTGGTGAAAATACCATTTAATTATATTTGGAAGAAAATACAATTTGGGGATTATTAATCTAATAGATTCGAAGGAGATGTGGGTAAAGCTAGAAATCAATTATAAATCTAAATCCATGAAAAATCATTTATATCTAAAAATTATTGTATCATCTCTAAATATTAGAATATGGAGATTTTTTAAACCACTTTAACGAGTTCACAAAACACTTGATGGAGTTGTCTTTGTTGGTAGTCAATATCAATGATAAAGTTAAATTGGTGCCTATATAAATGAAGAATAATATAAATATTATATTTTCTTATATTATTTTCAACATTCATATGACAATATAATCACCACACTATTATTTGGAAAAGAAAATATAAAATTGGATGTTGTGATTTCATCATTACTAATGAATGAGACACAGAAAAATACAATTGATGATGGATCATTAGGTAATAAATGACTTTTTTCCAGTAATTAATGGATGTAACTATCCAAGAAAGTCAACATAATGAAGGAATGAAATAGGTAATAAAAGAGATAGAATTTAATCAAGACTGAGAGTTGATTCTGTATGCCTGGAGTCTGTAGAATAGTGTCATATTAGAAAGAATAGTCAAAATTTCAGTGAGATAATGATGAATGAATATAAATATGTAGAAAAAGATACAAAATCAGTTGTGGCGAGTATCACGACTCAAGATTAGAAGTATGAAAATGATTCAAACTGGTTTAAATATCAGGTTTTCTCTTATCATATATGTGAAATAATATAATTTTTTGATAGTTATGAAGAGTTTAACACAAATATTGTGATAAGGTATAACAATTAATAATGTAGAATTGTTTGAATTTGTATTGTATGCATTCATATGTTAGAAAACGTTATTCATAGACATACTATTTTTAGGTATGTACTGATTAGAGAATGAAAATGTTTTCTTTGGGGTATGTTTGATTCCAACAATTTTATAGTTTGTATTAGAAGTGGAGTTCTCAATGTTACGAGTGGAGTAATTACTATGTTAAATGTAAATGAAATATGTAATTTTGACAAGCTGATTCAAGTTGGTGGATCTTCTATGAGGTCCTATAGAATCGTTATATGATATGTTTAAATAGATATGTTATCAAATAGTTATTTAAAAAATAATGTGATATTTTCTTCATTTTTTCAGGGAACAACAGTGCCAAAAAATTTTGGTTATTATATTTGAGCCATCGAGACAACCATAATGGTTATGATGAGTAATATTGACATTACACATGGCATTGATGATCATATTATTAATGAAGGTGGGTTTTTAAAATTTTAATTTCAGTGGGATTTTTTTTGGAATATTCAAAATCTAAAAAGAAAAAATAGTTGAATTGGAAATTAAGAGGTGACATGAGATTACTAGAGAAGAGGATGCCATATAAGCTTAAAAGAAGTAGAATGGGATAAGGTATAAAGGGGGAGAATTATTCATGGGGGATCATAACAAACATCCATGATTGATTGAATAATGGAGAAGTTATGTGTTATGGGAATAGTGGACATGAGGCATGATATAAAAAGAAGATTGATGACTCTTAAAAATTCTATAGGATGGGGGTGTTGCACAATAGAATTAATAACCTATTGGGAATGTTAGTGAGGAGTGAAAAAAGGGATTCAAGGGTAAGCTGTGATAGGGAAGTATCATGGGAGATGTGAAGGACGGGATTTGGCACAACTACAGTGAAGAGCTAAGGTGAACATCAGTAGAAAAAGGTTCTTGGGATGCCTGAGTGCGGAAAAATTACAGTTGAAGTGGACCTTTGAATAGTGGGGTGTGTGATATTTTTAATTTTATTTGTAAATAACATTGATAATTCCATATTGTAGGTTTTTTAATTCCTAATTATTTTTTGGGTTGTTACTTAACCAATTCCATGCCATTGTGACATCTTCTCCAACACATGCATGGTGTTTTGGAATGATGCAGATAATTTTTCATGGGAACTAAAATAACATGGGTTGGAATTAAAACCAAGTGTAATTTTTTGGATAAAAATAGCGAGAAAAATGTAGGCCAAAACTCCATGCAAAGCATGGTGGCCTACATTGGTGTAATGGTACATATGAGTTAGAGTAAATGCGGTAATGTCCCTCCAAAAGGGATGACACATAGGTTTTTCTTAGGATGGGACACAACAAGAATAATATTTTATCTTGCATATTTTTGTACTCTCTTCCATGGTACACAGTTTGACTAATACTAGAAATAAGAAGTAATATTCTTAAATAGGGTTTGGTCAAGGACAAAAAGTAAAATGTAAAAAAATGTAAAGGTGTCTATCATGGGTCCATGTATATGAATGTTTTTTCATGATGATATAGGAAACTTTAAGTGAAATATATAGATTGAGATGTATATATTATTTTGAGTATTAATGGACTATTTGATATTTTCATTGTCTTGAGCTTCAACGGTTTTTGGTGTGGTTATGGGAAGGATAGTGAGGTGGTCATAGTGTCCAGTTCTATGCCATAGTTGATGCCCTAATAGTTTGAAATGACAAAAAGTTTGAATTTGTTCCATGGTGCGATGATTTGTGAGGTTTGGGTGTTTTGATATTATTGAGATACAAGATTCAATGATGTGGAGTACGAGCATTGCCTAGGGATGATTCAAACAAAAATGGGGAGTGTCATGCCATAGTGACAAGTATCAGGCCATTTTAGTTTATACATAAAAATTTATAATGCACTAATTACTGATATTTTTGGGGGTTATTAGGTATCACATAGAACAATTTTTCTAAATATATACAATGAGATTGAGTTGATATTTTATGGGGAGATTTACTTGGAGATATATCTATATAGATGTAGTGTTCCAATAAATATAGTCCAACACTACCTATTAGAGAATAGTATGATCTTCGAGAATGGTCTTCATCTATATCTTTCGTAGAAGTCTAATACTACTTAAAACAATTTATTTTAGTTTTATATGCTCTACCATAACTAGCATGATGTGTGATTTTTTAGTTACATGTTTGCGATGAAGGGGGATTATACTTAGTGTAGTATTAGTTTTTAAATAATTCATGTGTATTTTTTTTCATTTTCCATTTCCATCTTCTCATATTCATCTATCAATAATGACTGTTTTATTTTGAGTGAGAGAGTTTACATTTAACAAAATTACTAGTCATTGTCCCTCTTCATTATCATTTGTTGGGTTAGGTGATATGTTTAAATTGATTTTTTGTATAATTACCTGATAAATTAAACAATGTTAAAAACTATAAGAATGGGTGTGTTTTCATTTATAGAGTACTGATTAATACCATTCCTTTTCATAGAACCAATTCTTACAACATTATATCTTGTTAATTATCTGGTCACTTCACTAGTATATGTAATATTAGCTTATAATTCTTCTTATGTTTCTCCAGAATGAATTATTTTCATGTTTACTCAAATTATTATAATTCATATATGTTGACCCAAGAATTTAATTTTTTTATCCTCCCACATACTACTACAATGAAAAAAAAATTGGGGGTAGTCTTAAAGAGTAATAATATAAATTTTTAAATTTGATTACAAATAAAAATTAATAAGGTCATATGAGATGTCAAATATTTTCACTTCATTGCTAGGGACATATATTTAGTAATATATGTTAATTAGGTTTCTTAATCATTATTTGTAGTGTTTATTTTCTTAAATACAATATGTTTTTTCAAGATATGGTTTTCTGGTTAAAATTATTATTGTTGGAGTACTCAAATCAAGGAACTGGGAAAGGACCTTTTAACAACAATCTTGAGTTTGAAAGGATCTTCCAACAAAACATGGAGATATTCATGGATGATGTAGATAAAAGTTAATTAGTACTAGAATGATATGTTCATGGAGGATATCAATGGTATAGAATGGTAATGGTGTATATTATGCCATCAAGTGTGAGGGTGTAACACATAATCATGGTTTCTCTAGTAGCTGAAAACCACTTTGAGATCAAGGTATTGATTATTCAAATGATTTCAAATTGAATTTATTATGTCATGATATAACATAATGATGTCAACCAACAATTAAGAAGATTTCTATAATTATATTACACTTTCTTGTTTAGTAACATTTCCATTAATTCAGTATGGTTGTGGCTATTTAGTCTTTCATTTAATAGTAATGAAAGAGAGTGTAAAAAATCATGGAACCACATTATATTACTATATGGGATGATATGTAAAGTAAATTACACGAATGTTTTTTACTCTAAATCAAGGAATATTCCGATTGATATATTAAATATAAACGGTTTTGATGGAGAATCAATTTTCATTGCATAAAATAGGTTTATGTACTTGTTACAAAAGTGTTCCCATAATGGTATAAATATGTTGTCGGTAATTCAAATGTTTTACAAGGTTATATATCCACGTGAAAAGTAAATCATGGATGTTGTTAATGGAGGGGCACTAATGAAGAAGCTTTCTGGAGAGAGCTATGAATTTTAGGATTAAATTTCCAATAATAGAATCCAATTGAAAACAAAAGGACTAAATAAGAGAGGAGTTTACATGGAATAAACAATATATAGGAAGCAAATAAGTTGGAATCCTTTACAATGAGTATAAACATGATGTTGACCCTACACTGACTTCAATGAATATATGAAAAATATGAAAAATATGTTTATTATCACTTTTAAAATATTTTTTATGGTAATTGGCCACAACAATAGAATCATGGGTATAAACAAAATGATATTGTGTACCAAAAAATATGAACAATATCTTCCAAGGCAAATCACATCATTAGAGGATACATGATTTTTATTAATAAAACCTATTGTCAATATGATTAATTAATAAAAAATGATTTAAAAACATGAATTGATTCCATGATGAATCTATAATTCCATATTGAGAAGTTTTTGAACCAACTCTAGGAGAGGCCTAGAAGAGTGCTTCTAGATGACATGAATGTTAACCGATGATGAGAATTGAAGGCTACCAACTTGAGGAGTGGATAAAATATGGATGATAGTTTTTAATAATGGAAAAAACTATAGAAACAAGTTGAAAATGAATTATAAAATGAGGGAGATAGAATAGAAAAAGAAAATTATGATGAATTTTTTTTTTGAGAGATAGAACTACTACAATACAAACAACCACTAACATTCTCAAAAAGGATAAATCTGAAGTGCATTGGGGAAGGTTCTGCAAATTTTTATGAAACATCATCTTAACAAATCCTTTAGTGAATATTTATTAATTATTTCCACATACTAAATGATCATGATAGTTTTGGTTTAAAATATGAGAAAACATTAGGAGATTGGAGAAATAAAATTCATTAGAGAATTATTATATATGGTTTTGACGTTTCTATAGAAGGATAATATGATATGAGTAGTTTTTCAATTATAATTAATTTACAATACTTTGATTTTATAAAATATTTATGAGTTGTAAGAGTGAGTAGTGAAATCATGACATAATTAACATTTAAAATCATGTAATTGGATAATATGAAACACATAAATTTTCATATTTCATTGGTGGAAAACATTGCGACATATACATGACGTTTGATTAAAGATATTTTGGATAAAGTTGAAAATTCCATTTTCCAATAGATTTCCTTCTTCTGGATATATATAAAGTTAAAATATCCCTTATTATAGGAAATCCATTTGTTACTGTCAGAAAGGAGTTTATTTATATTCATAGTGCAGAGATGACTTTGTTTTCATGTGGAGAGCATGTGAAGTTTATGATCCATCACGAAATGAATAATTCTGAAGACAATGATGAGGATGTGAGTGGAAAAAGTAAGGTAAAACACAATTAATTTTTATCCATTATAAAAAGTGGAATAGGTATTTTCCTTTATGAAGAATGAAGAATGTTTAATTTTGGAGAATAAAGAGAAAAAAGAAATATATAGAGATTTGAGAATACTAGATATGTCTGTATAAAAGGTGATTTCAAAGAGGGTCAATGAGCGTGGTTGGTCTATAA
The DNA here is from genome assembly GCA_963277665.1 of Viscum album. Lineage (NCBI taxonomy): Eukaryota > Viridiplantae > Streptophyta > Magnoliopsida > Santalales > Viscaceae > Viscum > Viscum album. Next base: position 826,273,968 of record OY728123.1, read on the forward strand.
TTTACCATATTATTTCATAGGACTGACTAAAAACTCATTGATTGGTTATATGGAAGTATAAAAGCTTTTACCTCAAGGAAAAGTGAAGTTGATTTCGTAACGAATAACAATAACCATATATATAGAGAAATATATACTTTGAAATTTCAATAATCTAGATCAAGTTACTTCTTTCCAATCATTTATCATTTTATAAAGTTGTGTCATCAAACATAATAAAATTCGATAATGCTAATATTAGAAGGGGAATATGATATTTTTATTCCTTCTTAGGAAATATTTATTTTTAAAATTTTAATTCATTAAGAATCTATTTTAGGAAAAATAACCAAAACCCTTTAGTATTTAAATATTAAAATGAATTGATATTATATTTTCCTAGGTTATTTTTGATTTTTTGGTCCATAATGATGGAAGGAACAATATGAGAAGAAAAATAAAAAATAAAGGGGAATAAATTCATTTTATATGGGACTAATTCTTTAGATTCAATATATTTTTTTAACTTTCACTATGATTTCTTATATATTTCTTTAGTTAATGGAATTTTCATTCCACACATAGATTTTTTTCTATATTTTTATTATATAGGATAAAAATATTTCTTAATAGTATTATCATTCCATGTTTTAGATATCATTTTTCATAAGATAAAACGAGTAACATGTGTGATGAATGAGTAAAGATACAAATGATAGTATTTATTTTTGGAATCATAATTTGGGTGATTAATTGATTTATATAGATGAAATTACTCTAATACTTCCATGATTTAATTTTCTGAAATTTTTTTTGATTAATGTTTTATTATTTTTCATTACATTTGTATTTTTCTATTTTTTTTTATTTCACAGTACCAAGAGGGTTATATTCTTGTTTGAAATATTGTTTCTTATAACTTATTTATTTAGAGATAGTTGGGACATTATGACTATTGTAAATTTCCTTTATATCCTATCAAATATATTAAGGAAACCAAATTCATTAAAATGATTGATGAATTTTTTATTTGATACCTTTATACCTTTGATACATGCCTATACATTTGATCGTTATTTTGAGCCCATATAAGAAACAAATGACCATGATAGGGAAGAAATATTACAAGCATATTGTTTTCCTACCATACTACCAGAATTATTCCATGATTTACAATAGATTAAGAATGGGGGAAGAGGTTTTTCTATGGTGTGAAGGGGGTGATTAATATTGAAAAAGTGATATTTATGTTATTATTATAGGATGTGATGGAATGTTTTATAAATTTCAATTAATTTTTTTTATTATCAATGATTTAAAAAGGATAAAAAGAAAAAATTAAATTATATTGGGAAAATACGATTGAATGAAAAAAATTAAAATGAAATTATTATTAAAATGGGTGTATATTAAATTACTCTTATTAGTGGGACTTTGTAGGCCAAAAGTTATGGAATGGGAGTATTGAGATATATCATTTTTGGAGTAAGAGTTTTTATTAAGGATTTAAATTTTTATCAAACATTTAAATGTAATGTCCATCCTTTATATATGAGCCTTATGATATTTTACATAAATTACCTACCTACCCACTACCTCAATGGAATTTGATCATTTTATGAAATTATATATAATTAGTGATTTTTATTCTTTTTATGGGGTGGATATTGAGATGTTTTGAAAGCATATGGTTATGATGAATGAACTCCAGTTATGAGTAAAAATATAGTAATGTGATGGGAGAATTGATTTCTATAATGGTATGTCACAAATGGTATGCATACTAATATTAAGTTCAAAAAACAAGAATGACTATTTTGAAAAATAACATCATTTCAAGTGGAACTTTAAACACTATGTTTTATTATTTTTCCTGAAAAATCCATAGTTTAAATGATATTTATTATTAAAAACATTAAATTTAATTTTTTTTAGCTATGGTGTTCAAACTATGATAGGATGAGTTTTCATTATGATATATCTATATTTTTGGAGTTTCAGTGTGTGGGATTAACTAAAATTTCATGTATATTTTTTATTATTATATTCATTTATTTTATTATTTAATTTACTATTTAGGTTTAATTAATTGTGTTTTAATGTGTTTTTGGTTTGGGAAAACACATATTAAGGTTTTTTTATCTTTGGGAAAAAATAAATTTTTTCATGGGATATACTTTTGGAAAATGAAAAATATTTCATTTGAAAAAAATATGACAATACCTACCCTAGAACAACTGGTGAAAAGTAAGATGAGTAGGGGTCTTAATGTGGGATGGACCAAAGCAGAACAACATCAATGGTACTCTATTTTAATTATTACAAAGAGGCCACTAAAATAATTAATGTTTGACGTGGGATTCAGAAGAGAAGGAATTATTTAAATAATTATATATGTGTGACCAATAATAAAAATAGTATCCCTATTTCAATTACCCCCAAATACCTATGGTTTTCATGACCCACAATGATGTAGGAAATGACAACACATAAGCATAAAGTGATGAGTTAAATGAGGATCAGAACACTATAATGTAAAGGGAAAAGATCTAGCTCAATCTCATGCCACTTGTAAAGAATTTTAAAATGCTACGAATCTTGGATGAAGTTCACGTATGAACACAAAATTATGAAGTCATCGTATATTTTCAGGGAAATGGAACATCAAGAAAAGAAACACTCAGAATCTTGATGATTATTAAAACAACTACCAAAATGATAAATTTGAAATGATATAAATTCATGGATTTTTTCCCTTACATGGGAACTGAAACGGTGTGGGATGAAACTGGAAAAAAGAAGAGTTTTTTAATTTATTTTTTTAAATATGATTAAATAAAATAAAACTAGGTTATTATATTTTAAAAAATACAAAATTTCATTAAATCGGTCTGTGCCTGTGGACTTTTTCTACCCTGGATAATGGGGTGAAGTTGATTAACAACTTTTTTCATGGAATTGTGGAAAAGGCATTAAGTACCATAACACCATTCCCCAAATCTAAAAAAATTAATTAATAAATTTAAAAAATATAAGTTTTTATTTTTAAAATATATATACAATATTTTTAACATAAATTTATATAAAATATTTGGTTTCTAATATATTCATTATTAATAATTAATTTTTTAAATTACTAATTTATGTGTTATATATTTTAGATTTATATTTTAAAATAAGTTATAAGTTATGTCAATAATTATATTTTTTATATCAGTATTAGTATTTATTAAAAAAATTATTTGAAGTATATAATAATATAATTAATATTGATTAATAATGTATTTACCAATATTTAACTATAATAACATAACAAATAAAACTTCATAATATTCTAATTAATAAAATAATACATTGTAAGAATTATGCCCATTAATATATTAATGTGTACAGGTTATGTTTTTATGAAATAAATATTATGTCATGAAAACTAGATTTTGTTTATTATATTTATGAGTTTATTCTATTTTCAATTATTTTTATATGTTGATTCAGTTTTTCAAATTTACTTTAGATTGTATTTAATATTTTTAATTTATATTATTTCAAATTCACATATAAGAAACATAATAATGTTTTAAGAAGCTTACATTGAATGTATATAAACAATTAAGTATAAATACAATATATAAGAATTGTTTCACACATAAAAACATATAATAAACAAATGAAAATGAAAATAATCTTATAAAAAATAATGAGAAGTAATTTTAATTGCCCAATATATTATTGTTTTTTAACATCACTTTTGTATTTATAATTTTTTTGGAATTCATAATATTTGAAATTATTTTTTATATGTTAATTTAATTATATGGATTTAATTTTGAACTTTTATACTATAATTTATATGAATACTGTTCTAATTTAAAAAAAAAATTTTGTAAAAATTATTATTTTTTCGATGTAAATAAATTTTGGATAATTATAACAATTGAAGGCTTATTATTTTAGATTACTTTTTTGATGCTTAGGTTACATTTTATGTTTTTAAAAATGTTTTTTATAGTTTATGTTATATAAATTATTAATGTAACTTATATGGAATTTAATAAGTTTTCTTATGTTTTAAGTAATCGACTTTGAAATCTTATAAAATTTATACTATATGTAAAATATATTTGAAATTTAAAAAACTAGATAAAAATGTAAATAATATATGAAATTAAAAATGAATTTCATAAATTTAATACTATACAATGATATAGATGATATAATACATTATTTTTTCAAATACATTAATTCAATAGAAAACATATAATTGAATGAGTATAATCACTTTCAATGATGAGGTCCCATCCAAAATTCATGGGAGTGAATGTGATGCCTATATCGAGATCATTGACCTCTATTCTGGGGTGGATTAAGACGAGTTTGGAGAGTGGTATTATTTGGGAACTGGTACATCGAAAGTCTAATTCTCTACCTACGAATATTTGGGTGGAGGTCACATCAAGTTATCATGATGTGAACCGGATCCTTCCCCCAATTCATAAGTGTACGAACCCATCATCATATGTTGGGGGAACCACATGGTATGTGAAGGCTCAATAGAAAAAGGTGGAGGCATGATAAATGACACCTGATATGGGCTTAGATATGATATACCAAGTATAATGTGTAGATATCTTAACACTATAAATAGATCTCGTTCCTCTTGGTGCACATCTGAAAATATTTGTGTCTAATTTTATAGAGGTGTGACATCTTCTTATGGAATAGGTGAGTGTTTAGGTGTAGCAAAATGATGTCTACATAATCCATATTCTAGATCATCAATATTTATAGCTACTAAATTGTGATTCAGAGTAGTAACCTCTTCTTCCTAGGAAGAAACATAATATCAGTGAGTTGTATGATCATAGACACTATCTTGTAGGTCATGATACTTTTTCTTTATCTCCTCCGCCGAAACATAGAACACTGCATGGCTAAAAACCTCAAATCCTCTGGATTGGACATGAGGATTATATGGTGATGTCAAATTTGCTATAAATATATTCAAAATGTAATTAAAAAGTACAAAAAACAAACTAGTTTAATGTTATTGACTTACCATATCCTGAAGCCAAATTCAACGTGGAGTAAGATACTATATAGACTTCAGTCTATACCATGGATCATACTAATGTTGTTGTGACAGATGGAATTGAATTTTACACGTGACCTCAGTGTAAAATGATGTATTTTAATCCCAAAGGAAAATATACACTCAATTTTTTTAGTACTAATGATCATCCTACCTCCCCATCATCTTCGAATAATTAAAGGATGGGGACATTCTTGAGGGTACTATAAGAAATTTAAGAAATAAAAAAAACAACACATGATTCTATTAAAATAGTTCCACATAATAATATGGAAGGGAATGAGAGACACTATAGCTTTGGAATCATAAAGGGCATCAGTGAAGTATGCTTGAAGATGGTTTAATAGACCCCATTATGGAATCCCTAAAATCTGAATTGAAAAGTGAAAATTTTACCATATTTGGTTACTAATTTTAAGAAATTCTATGATTATGAAAGTTATTAGTCAGCATAAGAATTAATATATATACATAATTGGGTAGTACACTATCCATCATGAGATGGTATAAACCCAAATTTTAATTCTGTGTCCAGATGAAGTCTTGTTACTAACCCCACCTATAAAATACATTGTTAAAAGGTAAAAAAGTTATGAAATAGAGTATAATAACTCAAATTTTCAAAACAAAAAAAAAATAAAGATGAGTTATAATACCAGCTTCCATAAGTAACATCATACATTACATCTATATGATGCTCTAATATAGCAAGAATAGGGGATAATGGTGGAATTTTCTCACATGCCCATATCATAATGAGAATTACACATCCTGTAGATGAGTATGATTTTATCCACTTTCCATGCATATTGCCTTATACATGTATGCTTGGAATGAATAAGCTCATTTGTATCTCGCATCCTAATATAAGTCCCCTAATAGCCCCATATACCTCATATGGATATGTATACCATAATTAACATCACACAAAGTCCCTTCAATTATCTATAAGGCATATTCATGTGCATGACCCCTTATTTGTTTCTTATAAGAATTAATAGGTAAATGATTTAAGTACATGTCCAACAAACTTTTAGATAGAGAACCACAATTTTTATTAGTATAATTCCAAACATTGTAGAGACAAAAAAGTTTCTATAATATCCCCAAATAGTCTCCAAAAGTGGTTCTTATAACGAAAGCACCCAATATAGGATTACTGAGCAAAACTACCACATCCTTAAGGGTGTGGCTCATATTTCTCTTAGGCAAGTGGAATGTGTGAATCTTAGGACTACTTGTCTCAGTTTGGGAAACCATGAGGTAATTATAAATGAATTTATAATCATATTCAATGATTCCATAGAATAAAAAATATATTATGAATTGTTTAATAGAATCTGGAGAAAAAATATAATGATAGTGGTGTAATATATGCACCCTAAACCATGGAACAACAAGAACTAAAATAACCTCACATGAAACATGCCAATAATACTCAGTGAGAAGAGTATTATCCTACTTATCTATATATAAAAATGAAATATATTTTACTATAAAATAAAAATATAATGTTATTGTCATACTAATGTTATCACTAGTACAATCTATGGTATAACATTCTAATTCACATTGTTTTATGTAAAATTTCTTATTAAAATAAATGAGAATTTATTCATGTTTCTCATAGAATATTTTTAATGATTTTAGAAAATTATTTTTCAACACGGTCAACAATATTTTTAGGATTGGAATATTTCACTAAATATATGTTTTAATGATATGATCCACATTCTTTATCTCAATTTATTCTATTGATGTTTTAATTAATTTTATCTGGAAGTCATTTATTTTCCATGGGTTAATTAAGATATGAATGATAGATAAAAGGTCTTATGTTATTATGGAATACATAATTATAGTTTATAATCATATCATGGGTGGGGTATTATATAAATATACAGTACATTGGATAATGTTTTACACCCCTATGGTACAACTTAATTTGTAATTCTTTTCTTCTATATATTAGATATTTTCATGTCCAGAATGTATACCCATAGGTCCAACAAAAAATATGAAAATTTTAATTTAGGTATGATTTCTCAAATGATGTATTATTTCAATGTTATTATCTTATATTATTTATATAGGTTATATGAATGGTTAGTTTGATTATTATTTCATGTAACCTAACATTGAATTTTCATAATCCTTGTTATGTGAATATGAAATGATTATTATGAAAAAAAGTGGATTATTAAAAAATGGTTTTAGTATGTGATTCTTATTTTTAAAATATTTTTTATTGATAGAGATAGAACATTATTTATATTATAATTTTTATAGATTCTTTAGTGAAATAAAATTTTACATTGTTCTTACACACTAATTTCTCTGTTAGATAGTTTTAGATGTTGTTTTGCATCACTCAGGTAAAGGGAAGGGAATCCTGGGGAATTTCAGTTTCACTTGTTATCATTTCCTTTGTATTAGAATGGTTTTGTGTTGATGTATGGTCACATATAGACAAAACAAATTCTCTTAAGATTTATTAATCTTTATAATCATATTTGTTTCTGATTCTTATGTGGTCTATCATGCTTATGATATAACCCTTTTTGAATCATTGATACTTTTTACATTTCTAATCATTTGATTTCATGTATTTTTTCCCACATACCTAGGAAATTATATTTAGGATTATGAGTAGAAGAATGTTTTATTTATTGAAATTATGTAAAATTTAGGCATGTCTATAGTGTGTGTAATTTATTTAAAAGGATGTATAATTTAAGAATTTTTACTTATTCTACAATAAAAGAAATAAAAATTTCAAAGATTTATATAAAATGGTTGATTTTATATTAAAACAATCTAACTGATAATATGAAAAGTTCACATTGGGGGAAATACATCAACATTTACAACTATGTGAACTCATTCTTTCATTGTTATGAAATAATTTCATTTTCGGGACTTCATGATGAAAAATTATATATCCCAAACGATAAATAGTTTTTCTGAGGCCATCCATCTCATTTCACATCATTCTAGTCTTTAGTCTCCCTCAATATCACAACTCATTTTGGTAATGTATAAATTACATCTAGTATTTGGGAATTGTTAAATATAAAAACATCCCAATAGTCATCCATTGTGCATAATTATAGTTATCAAATAGATAAATGGGTAGGGGGTAGAATAGGTTCCTTTGAGGGAGCTCCAAATAATCTTCGAGTCCGTAAGTGGAAGGCTCGTATTCATAATGATATTGTTCTCTTATATATATTTCATTAGGGTAACTGAGTAACTGACTTCTTAGAATCCATTTCCTTCAATTAGGTTTCTATTTAGGAGTATTATAGCTTGTGTACCCTTCCCTCAGGAGGTGTGGGCCTTTTTTTTAGGACAAACATGGTCTCCATTTCATTATACCCACATGATATGCTATTTATTTTACTCATTTAATAGAATTTAATGTTATTGTGTGATAGTGGTACATGTCGTAAGGGTATATGCACTTGCAACCCACATCATGTAATAATATAATCATTGATTATCCCTACACATTCCATTCAATTTATACTCAAACCATCATTGATACATCTCATAGGATAAAAATTTGATCATATTTCATATAAATTAAACTTTTCAATAATTCTATGTAATATAAAAAAAGAAATAGATTTTATACCAATATTCATAATAGCCTTCTTCATATATTCATCATGAATTTTATTTCTCACATTATAGGAAATGTTTCAGTTGTAGTATCAATTATTTTCATTCAAGGATTTCTAAGTAAGAAGATTTGTATTTATTTCCTCATTGATTTTGAGATAAATATATAATATCAATAAAATCCCACAAATGTATGTGTAATGGTTTCTAATACATCTTAGAAACATACTCGATGATTAATAATTTTCCTTATCCATAATTAAAAATGAAAGCACTCTAGGTGAATGGTTCCCATCTTGGTTTACCTCAATACTAAATACACCAATGTACTCATTATCTAAAAAATATTTCAATTTATCTAAATTGTTTTCAGAAATGAAATTTTGTAATACGTGGAATGAATGATTAGAAAAAATAATGACATTTGACATGATATGGATAAAGTTGGTTATGTTGAGATAGATATTTGTTCATATAAAGGATTATGATACAATCATTTTTTGGTCCCTTATGGATAAAAATCATAGAAACACTCGATACAAGTCATTCCAATCACTATACATATTTAAAATTTCCTTCTATTTGGTTGTCCATGCCATTCCATATGAAATCTTGTAATGCAAATTTCATTGTTTCCTCTCTTGCACAAGGTATAGATGCACATCTTGGCAAGTCCTTCCCATCTTGACTATAATTTTAAACACAAATTCATCATCCAGTGATGTATAATATTGTGTAACATTTGGTTGTATACAACTATAAGGATCCTTGAACTTTATAATTATACAACATTCCATAATAATGTCAGGAATCACCCTTAATAGAAACCTATAATCTGTATTATAGTTTCCACACCATATCATATATATTTTTTGGTTTCACTCCTAAACAAAATATTTGTAGTTACTCTCACTATGAAATCAAATTTTTACATTTTTCATCAAATCATTGCTTGGAAATCATTTCTAATGTATAATGTTTTTTCTCATTCACCAAATATATCCTCTATGACACTAAGGAATTTGGTTGATGGTGTAACAACATTCAAGTTGAATTCAAGAAAATATTCCATTGATTAGACTAATTATAAATTAATTACTAATGAATACTTAATAATAATGATTTTATAATAATATTTCAATTACTAACACTATATTTAAATTAATTACTAAATAGTCATAACTAAATAATTATTATTTACTTAATAATATTAACTATTTGTTATAAATTATATCTAAATAACTAAAAAATAACTAAATAATATAATTAAAACTAATTTAAAACAAAACATATAAATAAATAAATAACATTTAAATAAATTTGAAAACATACCTTTAAATGATGTTTCAAAAATATAGAACTTCATTAAAGACACAAAACAAGTTCCACCAAAGAGAAAAATAACCTAGAAAAAAAATAGAGAGAGGGGATGATTTTTAGATAGTGGGATGGATTTTTTGAGTGAGGAAGTGGGTGGGGAGAATGCTGGTTTTCATAGGGGTTGGGGTGAAAGGTGATACAAAATTTATTTCATCCTCATATTTTTAAATAAAATGGATTTTCACCCATAAATTCATGTTCACTAAAAAGAGGGAAATTTTTTTAGTGATTCCTTTAACCATCCTTTCATTATCCTTGATCTGAGAAGATATGTGGAAAATTAATTTTTCACCTTAAAAACTTTATAAATATATATATTTTTTAATTTTTTAATCATATTTTTATTTTTTAAAATATATATATTAAAAGATCAACATTTAAGGATCTTTTCTAGTTTAAAAATATGAGTAAAATGCTTACTAAAACAATATAAAATGCATGGTGGAATGTGTGGGTGATGATATGATATATAATATTCAATGACATAGATAATATTTAAATTTTAGTGGGTTAGTGAATATTATCATTTAATTGGGGAGTTCCATGACATGGTGATAAGGATCAAACCATTTTGGATCATATTCCAATATTTTAGAGTCCACCACAAACATATATTTTTTTAGGTTCTGTGGTCCGGATGAATTTTTTATTCTTATCTACATGTAATTGGAGTTTTGGATTAAATGAAAAAGATTCTTGATGATATAACAAGTTAGGATGTGATAGGTAGATTTTTTTTCCTATAAATAAAGGTCGGTACTCAATATTAATGAATAATGGGACCTAGAGTTTGGTTATAAATTTGAATATTTATCAATATTATGTTGATGATAGGGCCAATGTCATTTACTTTTATAGATCCTGTAATGAAAAACAGAAAGGGGTGATTTTTTAATGGATAGTGTGTGATAAAGGGAAATTATACTTAATGTAAAATTCTTTTATGAGTAACTGAAGATATGATTTTTCATTTTTATGTCTTTGTATATTTTTATCATCTATCAAGAATGAAAATTTATTTTTTTTGATAGGGATACCTTTAATAAAATCACTAGTTCTTCTTAATCTTCAAGACTATTGGATATAGAATGTTTTATCCTTAAATAATAGTTTGGGTTAACTACCTCATTAATTAACTGAAGTACACGACCTTAATAAAAGTGGTGTTTTTAGTTAGTGATTTATGAACAGTATCAAGGAATTGAATAAACCCAATTTTGACATCATTTTGGTGAGTTATTTGTCATTCCCACTTCAATAATATATGTAATAGGATTTTCTAATGCTTGGTAGTTTCCATTAACAAATGTATATCCATATTAACATTAATTATTTTAATTTTTCAATCTTGTCACTATAATTCCCCTATATAGGATTATCCTCATACTATATAATGTTTCAAACCTTATATAATAGTTTCTTTGTGAATTATGGGTATTGGAGGTCTCTATGGAGAGTTTGGAGGTATTCTGGAGGAAAGTACTATGTTTTTTACATTTCTTGGGTCAACACACTGCGGTTCTAGGCTTGGTGTTGGACATAGAGAAGTTCATTTGGAGTGGTATGGCTTTTTTCCCAAGCATTTTTTGGTTATAAACATATAGGATATCAATTTCTATGCTGGGAAAACCAAATTGTTTGAAAAACCTATACTAGAGGGAATTTTTTCAAATGTGTTTTCTTTGTGAGAAAGATGAATCATCACTATGCCATGGTAAAGGGAATGTTGTGTCTAGGTCCTAAGGGAATTATCTATATAAAAAATGATTTGGTGTGAAATACTAATGTAACTAGAATGGAGGAATAATATTTAAGAGGCTTTAAGTTGTTATAATGGGGGAAAAATTGATTTTGGAATCACTATTTCATGGTCTTGGCTGTGTTATGGAAAAATGACAAGGGAGTTTTACCTACATCATGGTGAGGGTCATGGTTTTCTTTTATTAGGCTAGCATGATGTTCTCTATATTGTGGGGATGGGAATGGTTCCAGTAAATGATTTAAATTATATTTTAAAACATGAATAAGGTTTAAAGGGATATTCAATTTCAAATGGTTTGAAACATAAATCTACAATTTGATCCAGATAACTATGATGGTATAGGGAGTCACCATACAATGGTGGTGGTTATTCGGAATCCCTCTATAAGGAGACAGTCAAAACTCCCCTAGTTTGATTTTGTACCCTCTTCCTTTGAACCCTAGTCACCCTTTGACCTCTCATTTATCTCAATATATATATCACAAGGGTCAATAGTCATGGTTTGTTATAATCAAAATATCTTGGATCAAATCAACAATTCCCCCTTCTTCTCCACTCATTATTTTCTCTTCACAGCGGTTGACTATGGTGAGTTACATCAGTTTTGGATTATGTTTTGTGTGTGGATTTATAGTGAGATATTATAATTTGGATCAAGGGTGGTTCCATTAACATTAAATGGTGGTTCATCCTTGATTCCTCCCTTATTGTGAAGTGATTCCTTGGAAGCATCATATCATGGTAGGGGATTTAAGCTCTCTCCCTTTTTTGGGTAAATTGTTGGAGTTTAATTATAATGATTTATTTAGGTGGTCGATAAGTATAAGATTAATGAATGAAACAAAATTCAATTTTAAGGTATGTAGATTATTTTTCATGTGATTATCTTGATTATTATTATTTATTCATGATAATTATTTATTTATTTATTTATTTTAAAAATTAATATGATTTCTCAACTAAATTTGATTCATAGTGAAATAGAGTTTCCAAAATGACCTTCATAAAAGTATTAATCAATTATTGTTGGGCAAAAATCCCTCAAGGTAACATTGTAGTATTTTTGGGTTGATTGTGTTTGTTGACAAAGAAGGTTTTCATGGATATTTGTCGAGTTCCCGAGAATTTTTTGACAATCCTTATTTACAAAGAACGATGACAAAGGAAAGGACGATCTGGAGGCGGTACAAAAGAGCAGTACAAGGTGGCGTTGTTTCCCAGTGTTTGCCAAATTTTTGGGGTCCAAAATTTGGAGTTTGGTGAGCATCACGAAAATAGGATTTCCATGAAGATCATAATTTAATATTTCAAAGGAATGAATTTCACGAAGATAGGATGCATGGTTTGGAAATTGCGAAGACCAGAAGAGTGGAGGCGGTGATGCTCCGCGATTACGTCAAGCTTCACGAACGGTAGAGGCTGAAGCGCATCGCGGCGGTGAAGGGCTTTGCGAGGGAGCTTCGCGGTGAAGGCGCGAAGGAATGTTGGGATTCGCGAGGGAGCTTCGTGGCGAAGTCGCTAAGGTATGTTGACGGTGATTCTTCGCGACTACGTCATGCTTCGTGAACGGCAAAGTGTCGTGGTGCTTCGCGATTTGGACAGAATTCCGGCAGAATCTTTGGAGCTTCGTGATTTGAGATGATGTGGCGTTGACTTCGCGCGGAAGGGACGAGGGTCAGTGGAATCGCCTATAAATATAGGCCGACCCCCTCGAGAGAAGTAGAGATAATTTTCAGAGAAAATCCATTGCTCTCGGTTCGCAGAGGTGATTCGCGAAGGCAGTGTGCTTCGCGAAAGGGGAGCTTCGTGGCGGCTATTCTAGCTCCGCGAAAAGCGTGTTCCCCACGTTGGCTCAGTGAGCTTCGCGGAGAGGCAGGAGCTCCGCGACGGCCTAAGCATTGCGAAGTTCTGTGCATCGCGAGAGTGCTTCGTGATAGAGCTTCGCGAAAAGGCCGGAGCTTCGTGAAGGTTTGTTTGAGCTTCGCGAAATTGGGAGCTTCGCGAAGTAGGGTGTTTTGCGAAGGTGTTTCCAAAGTGAATTTCCCAGTGGTTCAGGGGTAAAGGGATATTCATTAGTGGATGAAGGTTGGACTTTAACAGAGCATCTATCTAAAGTTAAGGATGCATTACTTCATGCAAATGAAGGGACTTACAGGTCTATAAACTGTGAGTGGATTCCCTTCTGGAGCAGTGAGCTTAGGAAGAGGAAGTAGGTGATCCTCTCTACTAGCAGTGAGCCAGAGAGAGAGAAACAGGGAGTGACCCTTGGTAAAGCAGTGAGCTGACCCTAAACATTGTAAAGGCAGTGAGCCTGGGCATAGAAGTGATCTATCCCGAACATTGTAATCCACAGCTAGTGAAGTTTAGTGGAATTGGTACGCACGTAAACTTGTCGGCGTATGCTCCTTGGACGTAGCCCAGTGAGGGTGAACCAAGTAAAAATCTTTGTTTCTGCCTGCTTACTTCCCTGCATTGCATTTGAAGCATCATCATCAGACAAGGAAGAAAATAAGTGATCACAATAAACACACAAGTGCAAACAAAGTGACCCTTGTAATAAAGAGGTCAAGATCTAGTGGGGCAGGAAGAATTTTGAAAAAGAATATCCATACCCTGATTCACCCCCCCCCCCCTCTCAGGGTATATAGGCCCCTATTGGTCCTAACAATTATAGATGGCAAGAAATCATATATGTAAATACTTAATTACATTATAGCTTCTCATGTATGTGATATTTATAGAATATGAAAGAATGATAAAAAGTGAATTTGTGAACGTGTTTCCGCTAAAATTTGAATTTTTTGACAACTACAAGTTATATTTTTCTAGATTCTATGGATTGAAAGGTGGGTTTTGGATTATAGATTTGGTGAAGTGACTTTTTTTAGATATTTTGGATATAATTATTCATTTGGGAAGATGTGAAATTATGGGTTTTGATGTATGGGAGCTAGGTTGTGGCATGGGATGTATGGATATTGATTGAGTTACTATTCATTCATTCAAGGGATGATGGTGTAGATTCCTGATAACATTATAATTTTCTTTATATTGTTAAAAATGATAATAAGGATGGGTTTGGGGGTGACTTATCTAGTGTTAAACCTTATATTATTAATTCATGAATGAATGAATAAAGGCTAGCAATAATTTGGGTCATGAATTTGGTGGTTTGTTGTTAAATATTGAAAAGAAATGATGTAATGAACATAATGTGTTTTTTAATTGTTAAATCTATTGGATGTAAGAAAACCCTTTTATCCATACTCTCCCTGTTTTGTGTGGAATGGTGGATTTATTTTTTGGATTATGTGGTGAGATATGGTGGGGTTGTCTATGGTATAAGGAGGGGATGATGTTGATGTCCTTTATGTTTATTTTACACCAATATACTGAATTTGTGGTTGATGGATGTGATGTGAGATGTGGTATGGTTTTGGTTATGGATTTTATGGAATAATGAAATCATGATATGTTACACCACAAGGATGTTTGGGATAGGTAGGTTTTCAAATAGACTCACATTAGTATAGAAGGAAGTGAAAACAATATGTCTAATGCTGGGGAATGAGAGCAGAAAATCATTAGGGAAGTGGTTACGAGGAACTTATTTCTATATAATAGATATTTTTCAATTACACTTGGATGTGATACAATTTCAGTAGACCTTTGTGATTGTAGGTGATAATCGACTAATTGGGTGTTGTTATTTATAAAATTTATTCACTTAAGCATTATTTTTCCTTATCCACATTTTTCGATAGGTCTTGTATATGATCCTTCTAAATAAACATGTTATTCAAACCAATATATATATATATATAATTTCAGGTTTCTAGTGTGATTTTAGTGACTGAGATGGATAATACATTCTTGGTGAATGGGTTTTCTCTAGAGTCACTTCTTAGGACATTATTGGTATTTAGTTTGTGATTGAAATTTTTACTAATATTACTCATAACTTTTGGAACTATTATAGACCCTTGTTCAATCATATCATGGTGATGAATGGTGATTGCATCAATTTTTCAGAGGCTATATGAGGGTACTTCCCCCCATTCTCATGTTTTCTACACTTGGTTCTAGTCACCAATACCTGGCCTATTATAGGATGGCCTTAGGGTCGCTCTCAAATTCACAGTTGGCCTTAGAGTGTTTCCTAGTAGTGGTGGGTCATTATATAGTGGTATCAAAACATTTGGTTGACATATGTCATGGTTATTGGTCATTGTAAATGGTGAGGATTTCATTGGGATATAGGGAAAAATTATTAGTTGAACATAGCTCATGATGTAGACTAAGGGCTCGTTGGGACATGAGATTTTAGGAACTCATATAATATTATGTAAAAATTCTATTATTAAAAAAATATTGAGTGAAATTGTTCATTTTAGAGGAATATGTCCCATGATAGGAACCGTCAACATGATTTTATTTTTAATCATGTGTTTCAAGGAAGTTAAATGAATATAATTAAATGGATTTCATTAAATGTATTATTTTATGTAATTATTCATAGTTGGATTACTTATTTATATAAATGTCATTTGGCCATAAGCTATGTGGGGTTTAGCATGCATGGGTTCAAATGGCTGGCCCGATTGACCATATAAGGTACAAACTAATGAGGAAGGTGTATAGAAGAAGAAACTATGAAAATTATATCATAATGGGATGGATATGTATAAAGGGAGTGTCCCTGAAATGGGGACATAGTGCTTGCTGGGGGAAATTAAGACAACTTTTAGTATCAGATGATCTAGCATTGAGTATTGGGATCCATTGGTTGTTAGTTAGATACAGGGGGAATCATGGCGGTGGTAGATCCTATATCTAAGAAAGTAGAAGAATCCATTTGTATCTTGGTATGATTTCTTGATTCAGTTACATGAAATTATATTGTCTTTAATGAACAGGGTAATGAATAGATAGTATTTCCTTACTCTTTATGAAAAGAGACAATGAATTTAGGATCTCAATATCTTATTTATGTACATTTTTCAATTTTATTTGACAATTTTATAAATGAGGATACTATATCATAGTGTTTGTAGGAGGTATTGGATTTGAGTATTCCTATGAAGTCACCCTATTATGCTACATACTTATTTGGAAATGTAGAACTAGGCTAATCTGATTGAGAGAATACATACAGTGCCAAGATTTTCATGATAGGGGAGATATTGAGAATCCTCAAGGAGTTGGGCTATTGGTAATGACTTATGGAAGTCAAGGAATTGAATTTTTCAATCGATTGCGAGTCATACTTAGAAGGGTTTTCCCCACATTTATATGGGGCTAACACTTCATTTTCCATTTTCGAGAGTTTTACCATATTTTAATTTTCCTAGGGAGGTCATGGACATCATCATTATTAGTTTCTACAAATTCTTGGGGCTCAACATGCTATGGAGAGAAATATACCTTAATATCCCTAAAATAAGCAGTTGCTATAGTGGAAATATGTGTTTTATGTGTAGTAATATTATGTTATACTAAGTTGATATGGATCTAGTATAGGAAAAAAACATGATGTCCCATTACTTTAGGGGCATAGGGATGAGCAAAAACATGGAGGTGGTTAGAAACAATGAGGTAGTGGATTCGAACGTGGGAAACTTCATGCTATGAATGTGTCGATATTAGAGGGGCCCTAGAATGTGTGAGGTACAATTTATATTCTTCTAAAATTGATTATGATTTGTTTGATTATCGACTATATCACATCATTATTGCCCAAAACATAGCTTGTACCTTGGGACTCATGGTAGATAGGATTTTAGTTTCCCTAAGGTTGACTATGTAAGTTAGAGGTTAGATTAGTCTTCTTGAAGTGTTCTGTGGTTCTGAGATGATTATGCTAGAGCATCATACATCTTTGTATTTCATTCTTCTTCAGATGTATCCATAAAGTATCATTCTCAATATTGAGTTGTTGTATTGTGTACCCATGTTTAAATAGTTATTCTAAAGGAGAGTTGTAATCAATTATGTGGATGGACATTGTGTGGTGTTCATTAAATAGTGGGAGCATCTGAAATCCCTCATATTTTTAGATATTTTGTTATCATAGATAGTATATTTGTCATTGTTTTTTATAGAGGTACATTAAATGGAGTTCCCTAGAGTCATTGAAGAGTTCATTGATGTTTTTCCTCAGTTGGCTATGGATTTACCCCTTTGATGTGGTATTGAGTTCACCGACTAATTATAGTAAAATTCCAATATAATTTTTATTAGTTTTTAAAGTATATAAACTTCCATGATATGGAATTTAAGGACTCAGGTATATGAATTCTTATATAAGGGTTTTATCCATACAATTATGTCAACATGGGGTGGCCCTAAATGATTCTCCAAGATAGATAATGATATTTTTCTACTGAATATAGACTAACTGTTGTGGAATTATGTGAAAATCCAAAATCATTACCCTATTCCAAGTATTTATTATCGTTTTGACCAATTAAATGGATACAACTAGTTATTGATGAATAATTTGTGGTATGGATATCATCAAATGATGGTAAAGGATCAAGATATCCAATATTTTTATTTTACTGGTCATTATGGAAACTTCTAGTTCTTTTCCATGTTATTCAGTGTCACAAATATCTCATATATGTTCATGGGACTTGTGAATTGTTTTTTATGAGATCATATATCATTCAGTGGTAATGTTCATCAATGTAATACCCAAATAAATTAGTTCAAAATGGGAGTATGTTGAGTACCTGAGGGTCTTTATATTGATCGATAACCACAATCTAAATTATGTAAATATATACATGTGTATTTTTGAATTTAGGTGATACACTTCCTAGGACATGAGATTCCTCAATATGGAGTGGTAATACCTCAATAAAATACTAAGGTAGTTCATTCATGAGTAGCACCTAAGAATGTTGTAGCGGTCTATAGTTTCCTCCATCCTGTGGGATATTATCAAAGTTTTTTGTTTGAATTATCTCAATACATGACCATATTGATTTTCATGACCAAAGAAGAACAGACCATCCAATGGATTTATCAGTTTTACTCATCTTTTAACTACATCAATTAGAGGTCGATTAGTTTCCCCATGCTTTGGTTTCCAGGGGAGTCAGTGATGTATGAGGTGTTTTATGATTCTTCTTATATTACTTTGGGATTTACCTTGATGAAATAGAGGGATGTTCTCTCATATGGGTCTAGGATGTTATATACTAAAATGTATATTAATTTGACCTCTGATCATGAGTTTTCAGTAATGGTTTTTTTCTAAAGAAATCACGATACTAATGCACTAGTGATCTCCTTGTTGTCTTTAAATATAACAAGGGACTGTGGTAAGTCTTTTTCTAGTATGATATGAATATGTGTCAACATAGGTGGATAATGTTTCTCTGATATTTATCTATTAATATCACATATACTCCTAAAATTGAAATTTAGATTCTGATGCATTGAATATGAATTAACGGGGGGATGTTGTTCAAGAGTGTCAAGATTTTTAGAGGAAAATAGAGGTTCCTGTTTCCATGCATCATGATACTGATGAGTCTAGAGGTATTGGTTTCATAATTCAAATGATATTGAAATCATCATTAATGAGATATGTAGAGGAGCATTAATATAGAGATTTATGGGTAGGGTAACATGAGACTATATTATCCATGGTGATAATATGAAGTAATGGTTGAAAGATAATTGAAAATAAATGATGTTTAAGGGTAGGTTTTTTCTGTCATATCTGCATGAAAATTTTCTTACTGAGTTTCTTATCACAGTAGTGATAGTGTCACCTAGTTGGAAAAGATTTATCATACCTTGAGTGGTTTGGTTTGGTGGCCTAGTATAATGTATCCTATTATTGAATTTTTAATTGGTCCAGTTTGGTGGCCTAGGTTAAGGTGGCCAATAATTGGATTTGTAATGTTGTGTATTGATTATTAGTAAGTGAATTCATTGAGACATGATACATGTGGGTTGTTGCAGCCATCAAATTTTCTTTAGTTGACATGGATGGAAAACATGATGTATTTCATCAATATTCTATCATGATAGTAGGTATGATGTGATGCTATTTAGTATATTTTTGATTTGTTGATGAAGTCAAGCCAATTACTAGTAATTAGGGAGTACCATTATATAGTGGTCTATATGAGGCGATATATGGAAGTGGTGATGAAAATTTACTTGGTACCATGGAAAATCCATTTTTAGTGAGATCCTAATTTTACCTAATGAGATAGGCGTGGATTAGAGCCTGCCTTTGGATCACTACTGTGCCTTATCACTATTTTCCAAACTCACATGAATGGGAAGACTGAGTGGACTATCATGATGCTATATGATATGATACATGACTATGTCTAGAATTTTAGTGGATAATGGATGATGGATTTACAATTTTATTAGTTTTCTTATAATAACATATTCTAATAATTCATTGGAATGGATCTTTTCGAGGAATAATACGAGAATCCTTGTAGTTAACCATTGTGGAAAATTGAGGAAGTGGCATTTGGAGAAAATATGTTATAGATAAGGAAATAAAAGTTCTAGATGGAACAAGAGTTGATGAAGGCATTACGGTACCATAAAAATTATTATGCGGATTAAAAAAGGAATCATTTAGAGTTCATGTTTGGAGACCATGTGTTCTTTAGGTTTTAAAATCATCATGGGAAATATAGGATTGGTTGGGGAAGAAAACTGTCTCCATATATTATCTGTACATTCAAGTTGTAGTATGGAATTGGAAATGTGGTGTATCGGTTATAATATCCTCTATTGTTGTCTATGATCAATTATTACCTCAATGTGACCAAGATTTGGAAATATATTTATGAGGATTATATAGTTATTGATTGGGGTGGGCTAGTATATCAAGGATTATGTGATTTTTATAGAGTGGACAGATGAGATCCAAGATCATCGAGCGAAGGTTCTATATGGGAAATGTGT
The DNA here is from genome assembly GCA_963277665.1 of Viscum album. Lineage (NCBI taxonomy): Eukaryota > Viridiplantae > Streptophyta > Magnoliopsida > Santalales > Viscaceae > Viscum > Viscum album. Next base: position 826,294,751 of record OY728123.1, read on the forward strand.
GAAATTAGTTCCACTCTGATGGAGGTATTGTTGTATAACGGACAATATATAGTAATGTGGATTTTAGATGCACACTAAATATCCTATGTATTTGTGATTTTTTACTATGCCTTTTGAAATGGTTTCTGAGAATGTTTATGGTTTCTATTTATTACTTAGTATAGATCAAGATAGATTTCATGTTTTCTATTGATTTATTTGGTAGGTATCACTACCTTGTTTGAGAGGTATCTCGTGGGGAGTGCATGGTTGGTGGTGTATGAGGTTTTACTTCTTGGTTTTTTTTCACACTCTAAAGGATGAGAATCATTTGAGAGGTATTTAATATAATGGTTTTGACCTTTCTAATTTTTTTAATTGTTCATTTTTGGTGTTGGTGTTGTCAGTATGGCAAAATGCGGATGTAGCGGAAGTTTTTTTCTGTTTTGCGGCGGTTTAAACCGCCGCAAAATTTATTGGCGGCAGTTTTGAAAAATTGCCGCTAAATTGTGCGTCGGGATAATATTCACGGCGGTTTTTTGAATTATTTTTTAATTTTATTTTATTTTATTTTATTTTATTTTATTTTATTTTATTTATTTTATTTTATCTATTTTATTTTATTTTATTTATTTTTTTATTTTATTTATTAATTTTACTAATTTTATTTATTTATTTATTTTATTTATTTATTTTATTTATTTAGTTATTTTAGTTATATTACATATTTTACATATTTTATTTATTTTATTTATTTTATTTATTTTACATATTTTGGTTATTTTATTTATTATATTTATTATATTTATTATATTTATTATATTTATTATATTTATTTTACTTATTTTATTTATTTTATTTATTTTATTTATTTTATTTATTTTATTTATTTATTTTATTTATTTCAAATTTTATTTATTTATTTCATATTTTATTTTTTGTATTTCGTAGTTTATTTATTTATTTCGTATTTTATTTATTTATTTCGTATTTTATTTATTTATTTCATATTTTATTTATTTATTTCGTATTTTAATTATTTATTTCATATTTTATTTATATAATTCGTATTTTATTTATATATTTGGTATTTATTTTTGTTAATTCGTATTACTTTATTTACTTTATCCATGCATGCATGCACAAACTCATGCACATGCCCATTCAATATAAATAAATACTGTGTTTGGTGAGATTTGAACCTCTAACCTCTTGCATATTTTCCAAAGACTTTATAACTCCAGCAAGCTCATCGTGTGGTTAATAAACAGAATTTAATATACTTATATATACTAATTGAAAAAACAAATAATACATAACTAATAGATATCAAATCAATAATAATTAAATAATAAGTAATAATCAATAATTAACAATCAATAATTAATGATTAATAATTATTGATTTATTAGTTATTTATTGAGTTATTTATGATTTTATTATTATTTACTGTTTGTTATAATAAATAACAAATTAATTATAATAATATTCACATAAATTATAAAATTATGAAAATAAATAAAAATAAATAAATAAAAAATTATAAACAATAAATAATAAATAATAAATAATAATAAACAAATAATAAATAATAAATAATAAATAATAATAAATAATAAACAAATAATATTAATAAATAATAAATAATAAATAACACATAATAAAGAATAAACGATAAATAAGAAATAGTCAATAAAAAATAATAATAATAAATAACACATAATAAATAATTATAAATAAATAACAATAAACAATAAATAATAAATAATAAATAATAATAAACTAATAATAAATATTAAATATTAAATATTAAATATTAAATAATTAATAATTAATAAAAAACAATAGACAATAAACAATAAACAATAAATAATAAATAATAATAAATAATAAATAATAATAATAAATAATAATAAACAAATAATAAAGAATAAATATTAAATAAAAAATAATAAAAAATAATAAAAAATAAAAAATAAATAAGAATAAATAACAAGTAATAAATAATAATAAATAATAATAATAAATAATAAATAATAAATAATAAATAATAATAAACAAATAATAAATAATAAATAATAAATAATAACAAATAATAAATAATAAACAATAAATAATAATAAATTATAAATTATAAATAATAAATAATTAATAAAAATTAATAAAAAATAAATAATAAATAATAAATAATAATAATAATAAATAACGCATAATTAATAATTATAAATATATAAATAAGAAATAATAAATAATAAACAACAATTAATAATAGATAATAAAAAATATATAATAAGTAATAAATAATAAATAATAAATAATAAATAATAAATAAATATAAATAATAAATAATAAATAACCAGTAACAAATAATAGATAATAAATAAATTAAAGTATATTATAAATGATAAATAATAAATAATAAATGAAACACATGAAAAAAGTATGAAAAGGTGTGATAAGGGATGAAAAATCATGAAAACGCATGAAAATGGAAGGAGAAGCATGAAGAAGGAAGCATTAGAAAGCATGAGAATGCATAAACACTCATGAAAACTCTGGAAACCCCCTTAAGAATTCAACATAATCATCATAATCACCCACAAAAAACCATTGATAAAGATAACAAGTCATGAAACCCAAATAAACATTAATAAATTGAGAAACCGTTAAACCCCATCAAAACGGTCATAAAGTGACAAAAACAATGGACTCACATTAACAGAGGTAACATATGATCCAAGAGTCTGTTTTAGATATGCGACCAGTCAAATCAAAGATCCTGAAATGATCTTTGAGCTGATAGGTGAAAGAGACCGAATGGAACAGCGGGTCAGAAGTTACGACCATTTAAAAAAAACTAACGTGGAACGGGTGCTAGAAATGAGGCATCGAAAAACATAACAAAACCGATACCCACTAAAAAGGCCAAAAATTAAGATTCAGGAGTCCATGTGGGCGCCACGACCAGTCAAAATGAAGCTCATGGAACGAACTACGTTCTGGCAGGCGGAGGAGTCTGAACTGACACGTGGATCGAAAGTTAGGTCAGTTTGAAGAAACTTTCGACGGGACACCGGTGATGGAAATGAGGTTTCAAAGGCCTTCGTAGGGGTTTTGGGGTTTAAAAACACGACATAAGCTTTATTGTGTTGAAATAGTGCGTAGCTCTCTTCACTGTCTTCGATTTGATATGTGGTAGAGCCCAAACGAACACCCGGAGTAAAAGTTATGGCAGTTTGAAGTAGGAGAACTTTTTTCAAATTTCTTATAACTCTCATATCTTCCACACCTTAGATCGTCTCATGGTTTTTATTATATGTGCCTATAGATCTCTTCAGGATCTTCGATTGGATTTGTCATGGCGCTCCAACGGAAGCCCGGATCCGAAGTAACCGTCGTTTAAGTGATTTCAGGGTTTCTCATATTTTTTTATTTTTTTCCTTTCATTTCACGGCGGTTTTACTGTCACAAACCAGACCGCGACGCCATCCGATCCGGCGCCCGACCCGGTCCGCGGCAAGGCCCGAGGGGCGTTCCCGATCCCCACGGGCTGGCACAAGTGCCTGGGTAATAGGTTTAACAAGTGGGAACGGTTTTACCTGAAATACACGATAGAAAAAAAAACACCGACCAGATAAATAACTGAAACTGGAAACAGACTACAAAACACACTTCCGAACTATAAACAGGTTTAGGTCTACAATTCAGCTAAAACCAAAAATGAACAACAATAGAAATAGAGAACTAAGCTCCAAAACCAACCTCATGTGACACGAGAAGTTACATCCCCAAGCTACCAACACCAACCTGCACATGAGGACCAACATCAACCAGAACCACCATCGCTGAGCACGAAGTCACAACCTGGAATACATAGAAACAAAGTCTACATACACCCAAAGGTGTATGTAGGGTGTGAGCCAAAAGCCCAATAGGACGTCACCCAATAAAAAGGTTCCATGCCACAACATCAAAAAGACAATTTAATGTTTTTATTCAAAATTTTAATTTAAAAAAAACTTTTAAAGAAAACTATTACAAGCTAAATGCAAAAAGAAAAAAACATTAAAAAGAACTCATTTAACAAACACGATTTTTAAAGGGGAACAGAAATGTTCAATATGGGAACACACACACATACTCACACACACACGCACATACTCACACACACACACATACATACTCAAGTGGTCTTCCATATGCCGACGGAAGGCACCACGCAAAAGATGGTAGAGAACTACGGGTAAATCCCATAAGGTTCATCTAATTCAAGTGGGACCCTAGAACCTCGTGTCTCGGTGAAACGTGGCTTAGAAGGCCACGACCCTCAGAAAACGTGGCTTAGAAGGCCACGACCCTCAGAACACGTGGCTTAGAAGGCCACGACCCTCAGATATCATGTTTAGTTAGTGTTGCAATCGTCAATCCAGCTAAGTGAAACAGGGACGACACCCATCCAATTCACTAGCTCACTAGTTCTAGTCTGCCCACCTAGATACCCAGGGTTTTTCCCATGTGCTCAAACAAGTCTCACATTCACATAGTACATTTCTTCCTCATGTTGCAGGCCAAACAAGATATTCCACACAAAAGTCACCATTTTCACACCCAAACAACATTTCAAAAACTCACACACACCAAAAATACCTTTCTAAAAATATATTTGTCGTTACCTAATCATTTTGCAAAAACCCCATCTGGAAACACTCAAGCAAGAACATAAACAATTTCACACAACATAGAAAGCATTATTTTTAATAACACAACAAGGGCTGACACAAATAGACACATCCAATTACAAGAAGGGAGTCGTTCAAAACACCTGCTTAATAATTTGTCCTTAAAAGTAATTTCACACCAACTAAACATCACCTAGAACCCAAATTGAAAACATTGCACCAAAACAACACATATTTTTAGGTTCAAAGACCACTTTGAACTCAATTTCACACACAATTATTCTAAAACCACATTTTCACCATATAGACAATTGATTAAACAATGTTGGACTTGCCCCAAAAAAAACACGATCATTTATAAAGATAGTGAGATTTTCATTACGCACACATGTCAAACAAATTTTAAAAATGCCTTTCGCACAACCTATTAAACCCAACAAATCATTTATACAACAACACACATGTAGACATCAAATGCATACTATTTCAGAAACCAAATTTTCATCAAACAAACACGCCAACACATTATAAACATAGATCGCCCATGCAACTAATTCATAGAACATATTAAATTAAACTAAATAAACAAATTAAATTATCTAAATGATGCAATGGCATTGAACCACCTACCTAAACAGGTGCGTGAAACGACACGGCGCAAAACTCCCGTTGCACAACGATCGCACCGCATCGAGCCGTCAAACAGGTCCTAAAACAGCAGGCCGTTAAACTGGTTCAATAATGATGTTAACATAATAATAATAATAATAACAATAATAATAATAACGTAAATATGATAATAGTAATATCAATAACATAATAATAATAATAATAATAACATAATAATAATCATAGCAATCTTAATGATAATATTACACAATAATTGTACAATAATGTAATAATAATAATAGCATAATCATAATAATATTAATAAAAATAGTAACATAGTAATATTAACATGATAATAATAATACGAACAACAATTACATAGTGATAATGTAATAATAGTAACAATAATAACATGATGATAATAATATTGTTATTGACATAATAATAATAATAACATAATAATAATTATATTAAAGATATATTAATAATATTAACATATTAATAATAACAAATCTATAATAATAATAATAATCACATAATTATAATTTTATAAAAAAAATGTTAATAACATATTAAATATAACAGAATAAATTAAAATAAATAAAAAGAAAACTAACCTGTGTGGCGGAGTGGAGGAAGGAGAAAGAAAAGAAGAAGAAGAAGAAGAGAAGAAGAAGAAGAGAAGAAGAGGGGGCTGGTCCGACGCGATTCCGGCGGTCTGCTAGGAGGGCGTGGCGAACAGGGAGGGGCGCGCCGGAAAAAATGGCTGTTGGCCGGGATACATGGGGTGTGGTGCAAATTCGAGAGGAAGGAAAGCTGGGCGAGGGTTTTCCAGAGGAGAAAACGGAGGGGGGTTGCGGCCGGTCCGGCGAGCGGGGCGTGCGACCGCGGTGCGGGCCGGGAAGGGAAGGATGGCTTGGGGTGCTAAGGGGAGGGCCGACCGGCTGGTTCGTCGATGGCTAGGTCTTTGCGGCGGCGTGATCCTGGAGCGGGAGGTTGATGCTACAGGTCGTCCAGGAGGAAGAAGGCGGCGCGATGGACACAAGGGCAAGGGGCTAGTGCGACGTCGGTCCAAGGCGGGCCGAGGGAGTATGGGCCGACGCGGTGCAGGGCGGAACTGCGACGCGGCTGGGAGAGGGGAGGAAGATGGCGGCGACCTGCAAGAGGAGCACCCCTGGCGGCGCGATGAAGGGAAAGAAAGAAAAAAAACGAGGGGGGGGAGGCGAGCTACCCAGCCCTAGAAGAAGAATAAAGAAAAAAAAAGAAAATAATAAAAAAAGTAATACCTATAATAATAATAATAATAATAATAATAATAATAATAATAAATAAGTAATAAAATAAATAAAATAGATAATTGGTCTAATAATAATAATAATTGTAATAATATCACTTAATATTAACCAAAGTATTTATTAACCCCAAACAATATATACTTTAAAAAAAACAATTTCTTTTCGTTCACTAAACCTCTTATTTCCATTTTATTTCTACTGCATTATTTATTACTATTTCATTACCCCGCTATGATTCAACTCATTTGAAGGTCGGGCAGACTGTGCGGATCTCAAAACCATGCCTCGCCCATGCGTCCGGTGACGCAAAACCAAAACACTCTTAATAATTATTATTATAATAGTAATAATAATAACTATAATAATAAGGCAATAACATAATTAATAACCTAAATGATAAACTATAAAAAGATCAACCAAATAAAAAGATATTAATAAAAATAAAATTAACACTCTTGATCAAATTGTTATCCAAGAGAAAAAAGAAAATATCCTTAAGTGTCATTAATATTATCATTATTATTAAAACTCTTCTTAATTCGTTTTATTTCATTAGCCAACCATCAGGCATGACGTGCGGCAAGCTGAGTGAGGTCGCGCGACGACCCCGACGAGGCCGCGGTGCGCTAGACGAAACCAAAGGCAAAACATTCGTTTTTAAATAAGAACTCAACAAATTTAATTCGGGCCTCGACCCGAACAACCTGATTCCAAATAAAAGCAATAAAATATATAATATAAAAAAAAGGAAGAGTGTGACAATTCTCCCCACCATAAAGCTTTCCGTCCCCGGAAAGCCACAACTAAGGCTGAGAGTCAAAGTAAGAGCGACACCTCCTCATGGTTCAAAGGGGATCCCCCACAAACATCAAGAAAAAGGAGGCAAAATTATCGTGCTCAGAGAAATTGACTCAAATGACAACTTCAAGAATGCATAAAAAGACTTTATGGTGAGTGTCGCCCACCCCAAAGAGCTAATACACCTCCAGTTAACTGATCAAGGAAGGGAGACCCTCACACCCACTGAATCCAACTTTCCAAGCCGAAACATCCCAAGCACCATTGAATGAAAACCACGTCCACAGATCACTCTGTTCACTTATTACTAAGCTGTATTTAAAAACAGAAGCAAAAGATCAACATGGGGAGACCCGAGGGGCTCCCCACCATAAAGAACTTACTTGTGCTCGAAACGGGACTAGAAATCCAACACGGGGAGGTTCGAGTGGATCCCCCGCCATTAAAGAAAAAAAATCCATCACTGATTCATTCTAGAGACATTCGTGTGAGACCCAATGTGGGTCTCCCCACCATTAGGAACCTACCAACGCCCAAAGCGAGACTAGAAAACCAACATGGGGATGTTCGAGTGGACTCGCCACCATTAAGGAAAGGCCAACATCGATTCATTACAGGGACCTTTGTGCGAGGCTCGTCGTGGATCTACCCGCTATTAGAACTAACGGAAGGTATAGAACTTTGAAAATTTCTCAATGGTGACCAAACACCCCACCACAAGGGGCGGGGAGGGAGGGGCCCGACTACCGGGCGTCAAAAGCATGACCCAAGACAAACCATCATTCCCACATTCCTAGATGAGCATTATTCAGATTTGAGACAGATTTACTCAACAAACTCCCATAAGGACCACTAAAACGATTGCATCCAAGGGGACGCAATCTCCAAAACTTTAAGGCAATGAGACGAACACACCTCCACATGGTCGCGAAAACCTTATGCAACCAGACGGCTCATTCGGAGCGGAACAACCTTTGAAACAACTTAAACTGCCTCTACTTTCAACACTGGTGACAGAAATAAAGTCGGGTCTCATACACTCCCGGGGTTCCTGACCACGCGCCAGCTTCACTCCGAGGCCTATGGCTGGAGCCCTAATGTTTGAAGCATCTTCTGCCTCGTAGTCAGGCATGGAAGACTCCCGAACGGAGCTTATCCTTTTGGTGTCACACCCAATCATACTGCACCTGAGGAAACACCATCAGACACGACACGTCATGACATCCAATTACTCTCACACTGAACATTCACCCGAACGAGAGCTTAAATGATACACATGCATCATCCCTGGTTACACTGAATGAGAACATGACACCACAAATCGTCCCTGAGAACAATCATTGTTGTTGAGAGAAACACTATGTTGAGAAAGACTTTAAACCGTGTCTGAACAACACATGATTCCTGCAAATGACCATAGTATCCCCATGTGACTGGGTCTGCCAAACTAGTATTCTAACATGAACCCCTCTTTAAACGAAAAAAACTAAAGACCAGTGGTCATTTAGAATGATAGGCTACACCGACGACTTAGGGTTGCTTCCAAACCACCGTTGACTATCAAAGAGGTCTCACGCTGCAAGACGTCACCGAACATGACCCTTGCGGCCGCTGTAAATACTACAAATCCCTTCAAGACACTGGTCAACACTAAAAATTCTGAACTGCCTTCACCCTTCCCTGCTAGATTTCCTTTCGCCATTTCCAGGGGGAACCTTCAAACGTGACGACGTCAAACCTCATACCCAATGACTCGGTCAACTCAAATGACCAAAACTACCTTCAAATCCCCTCGCATCTGTCGTCCCGCTGTGAGAGGATCCGCTTAGTTGCAAAAAGGAGACGTGAGTTCAATTATAGAATCCAAGAAGAGATTCCTATGATCAACTGGAGGGTCAACCAACGGAGAATTGCCCGTGGCCACACTTTAATCACATGTAAAAACTTTATGGGGCGTACACTAGTTGAGAAAGAAAACCATGAACCCAACCAAACTAGTCCGATAGCCAAAACATACCACAAGCGAACACTAGGTGTGCAGGGGGAACAACTGCAAGGGCTTCCCGATGTACTCTTCAAAGGAATTTACTAACCACACGCTTGCATACCAACTTACAAATAAGAATTCAAACTCAGGACACAACCATTCCGAAAAAATCCTCAGCTCAAAACGCCTCACATCCAACATTTTCAAAACACAAGGACACGCCACACAAACACTGTTAACTAAAACACCAAATTTCTTACCTTTAACAAAACATTTTGAAAATAAGTAAACCCAGTGGATTTCACAAACACCAATGGCGTCCCATGAGCCTCGCACATGCATGTTCCCGTGCTGCACCGGCACCCAACACATGTCATCCAGGCACTCATCCTCTCGTGCCATTAACCATTTCCCTTTTCGTATACACTCATGCATGTGGTTTCCCATGAGAGCACCAAGGATCAAAACCAAATCTTTCCATTTTTTTTCAAAACCAAAACATTCAACCCACACCTTTCAAACTTCATACATCATTTTCTTTTTAATGCGTTTCATTTGAAAACATTTTCCATGACCAAAACATTTTTACCTAAAAACCAATTTCCCATGAATCCAAAACAAGGGGACGAGAAATGACGCAATAGAAACTTGTGTCAGCGGGTGACTGGAACGTATGGTTAGCGGCCATATGCCAGTCACACCACTACCACGAAGGGTATTCTAGGATAGCGTCCCTAGCTCCGCATGGCTTGCCAGACCCTACGAGCTCACTAGGACAACTGACCTAACCCCTTTTCTTTTCCCTTGGACAAGATTTTCCGCAAGGACCAAAAACTCAGACAACCCTCGACATACGCTGGTAACTTGAGTCCCGCCACGAGGTGTGCTGGCCAGGCACATTACTCGTAGCCAGGACGTCGAGTCCCGACAACCGTAACTCTAGTCCACCGTGACTCTATCCCAAAAGAAAATGACCCAAGAGAGCAAACCATGCCCTCTGATACCATTTTGTCACAAACCAGACCGCGACGCCATCCGATCCGGCGCCCGACCCGGTCCGCGGCAAGGCCCGAGGGGCGTTCCCGATCCCCACGGGCTGGCACAAGTGCCTGGGTAACAGGTTTAACAAGTGGGAACGGTTTTACCCGAAATACAAGATAGAAAAAAAAACACCGACCAGATAAATAACTGAAACAGGAAACAGACTACAAAACACACTTCCGAACTATAAACAGGTTTAGGTCTACAATTCAGCTAAAACCCAAAATGAACAACAATAGAAATAGAGAACTAAGCTCCAAAACCAACCTCATGTGACACGAGAAGTTACATCCCCAAGCTACCAACACCAACCTGCACATGAGGACCAACAGCAACCAGAACCACCATCGCTGAGCACGAAGTCACAACCTGGAATACATAGAAACAAAGTCTACATACACCCAAAGGTGTATGTAGGGTGTGAGCCAAAAGCCCAATAGGACGTCACCCAATAAAAAGGTTCCATGCCACAACATCAAAAAGACAATTTAATGTGTTTATTCAAAATTTTAATTTAAAAAAAAAATTTAAAGAAAACAATTACAAGCTAAATGCAAAAAGAAAAAAAACATTAAAAAGAACTCATTTAACAAACACGATTTTTAAAGGGGAACAGAAATGTTCAATATGGGAACACACACACATACTCACACACACACGCACATACTCACACACACACACATACACACTCAAGTGGTCTTCCATATGCCGACGGAAGGCACCACGCAAAAGATGGTAGAGCACTACGGGTAAATCCCATAAGGTTCATCTAATTCAAGTGGGACCCTAGAACCTCGTGTCTCGGTGAAACGTGGCTTAGAAGGCCACGACCCTCAGAAAACATGGCTTAGAAGGCCACGCCCTCAGAACACGTGGCTTAGAAGGCCACGACCCTCAGATATCATGTTTAGTTAGTGTTGCAATCGTCAATCCAGCTAAGTGAAACAGGGACGACACCCATCCAATTCACTAGCGCACTAGTTCTAGTCTGCCCACCTAGATACCCAGGGTTTTTCCCATGTGCTCAAACAAGTCTCACATTCACATAGTACATTTCTTCATCATGTTGCAGGCCAAACAAGATATTGCACACCAAAGTCACCATTTTCACACCCAAACAACATTTCAAAAACTCACACACACCAAAAATACCTTTCTAAAAATATATTTGTCGTTACCTAATCATTTTTCAAAAACCCCATCTGGAAACACTCAAGCAAGAACATAAACAATTTCACACAACATAGAAAGCATTATTTTTAATAACACAACAAGGGCTGACACAAATAGACACATCCAATTACAAGAAGGGAGTCGTTCAAAACACCTGCTTAATAATTTGTCCTTAAAAACTAATTTCACACCAACTAAACATCACCTAGAACCCAAATTGAAAAGATTGCACCAAAACAACACATATTTTTAGGTTCAAAGACCACTTTAAACTCAATTTCACACACAATTATTCTAAAACCACATTTGCACCATACAGACAATTGATTAAACAATGTTGGACTTGCCCCAAAAAAAACACGATCATTTATAAAGATAGTGAGATTTTCATTATGCACACATGTCAAACAAATTTTAAAAATGCCTTTCGCACAACCTATTAAACCCAACAAATCATTTATACAACAACACGCATGTAGACATCAAATGCATACTATTTCGGAAACCAAATTTTCATCAAACAAACACGCCAACACATTATAAACATAGATCGCCCATGCAACTAATTCATAGAACATATTAAATTAAACTAAATAAACAAATTAAATTATCTAAATGATGCAAAGGCATGGAACCACCTACCTCAACAGGTGCGTGAAACGACACGGCGCAAAACTCCCGTTGCACAACGATCGCACCGCATCGAGCCGTCAAACAGGTCCTAAAACAGCAGGCCGTTAAACTGGTTCAATAATGATGTTAACATAATAATAATAATAATAACAATAATAATAATAACGTAAATATGATAATAGTAATATCAATAACATAATAATAATAATAATAACATAATAATAATCATAGCAATCTTAATGATAATATTACACAATAATTGTACAATAATGTAATAATAATAATAGCATAATCATAATAATATTAATAAAAATAGTAACATAGTAATATTAACATGATAATAATAATACGAACAACAATTACATAGTGATAATGTAATTATAGTAACAATAATAACATGATGATAATAATATTGTTATTGACATAATAATAATAATAACATAATAATAAATATATTAAAGATATATTAATAATATTAACATATTAATAATAACAAATCTATAATAATAATAATAATCACATAATTATAATTTTATAAAAAAAATGTTAATAACATATTAAATATAACAGAATAACAGAATAAATTAAAATAAATAAAAAGAAAACTAACCTGTGTGGCGGAGTGGAGGAAGGAGAAAGAAAAGAAGAAGAAGAAGAGAAGAAGAAGAAGAGGGGGCTGGTCCGACGCAATTCCGGCGGTCTGCTAGGAGGGCGTGGCGAACAGGGAGGGGCGCGCCGGAAAAAATGGCTGTTGGCCGGGATACATGGTGTGTGGCGCAAATTCGAGAGGAGGGCAAGCTGGGTGAGGGTTTTCCGGAGGAGAAAACGGAGGGGGGTTGCGGCCGGTCCGGCGAGCGGGGCGTGCGACCGCGGTGCGGGCCGGGAAGGGAAGGATGGCTTGGGGTGCTAAGGGGAGGGCCGACCGGCTGGTTCGTCGATGGCCAGGTCTTTGCGGCGGCGTGATCCTGGAGCGGGAGGTTGATGCTACAGGTCGTCCAGGAGGAAGAAGGCGGCGCGATGGACACAAGGGCAAGGGGCTGGTGCGACGTCGGTCCAAGGCGGGCCGAGGGAGTATGGGCCGACGCGGTGCAGGGCGGAACTGCGACGCGGCTGGGAGAGGGGAGGAAGATGGCGGCGACCTGCAATAGGAGCACCCCTGGCGGCGCGATGAAGGGAAAGAAAGAAAAAAAACGAGGGGGGGGAGGTGAGCTACCCATCCCTAGAAGAAGAATAAAGAAAAAAAAAGAAAATAATAAAAAAATTAATACCTATAATAATAATAATAATAATAATAATAATAATAAATAAGTAATAAAATAAATAAAAGAGATAATTGGTCTAATAATAATAATAATTGTAATAATATCACTTAATATTAACCAAAGTATTTATTAACCCCAAACAATATATACTTTAAAAAAAACAATTTCTTATCGTTCACTAAACCTCTTATTTCCATTTTATTTCTACTGCATTATTTATTACTGTTTCATTACCCTGCTATGATTCAACTCATTTGAAGGTCGGGCAGACTGTGCGGATCTCAAAACCATGCCTCGCCCATGCGTCCGGTGACGCAAAACCAAAACACTCTTAATAATTATTATTATAATAGTAATAATAATAACAATAATAATAAGGCAATAACATACTTAATAACCTAAATGATAAACTATAAAAAGATCAACCAAATAAAAAGATATTAATAAAAATAAAATTAACACTCTTGATCAAATTGTTATCCAAGAGAAAAAAGAAAATATCCTTAAGTGACATTAATATTATCATTATTATTAAAACTCTTCTTAATTCGTTTTATTTCATTAGCCAACCATCAGGCATGACGTGCGGCAAGCTGAGCGAGGTCGCGCGACGACCCCGACGAGGCCGCGGTGCGCTAGATGAAACCAAAGGCAAAACATTCGTTTTTAAATAAGAACTCAACAAATTTAATTCGGGCCTCGACCCGAACAACCTGATTCCAAATAAAAGCAACAAAATATATAATATAAAAAAAAGGAAGAGTGTGACATTTACCCAAACCGCTGCTATTTCACGGCAGTTTTTCAAAAAATGGCTACTAATCCTCGAAAAAAAACAAATAAAAAAATTAACACATTTCGTGATGGTTTTTAAAGCGCCATGAAAAAACCGCCATGAAACGACCATTTTCATGTAGTGTGTAGAGTGTGTTTTAGAGGTGTTCCTTTGAACATAGTTGATTATTGGACATATAGAGTGTCAATATTCCACATTTCTATATCTAATATTGGATATGATGATATTCCTTTAGAGATTTATGAAATGGTGAGTATGAATTTTAGGGTTGTGATGATGAATTATAACTATTTTAGGGCTTGTAGACCCTTGAGGATATAAATTTATGTGGTGGTAGTCATTTATTATAATGAGTTTCCCTGTGAGAAATGGGGAAGCACTCTATGCGATGGTTAAGGGTGTGGTGCTTTTAGGATCAAGAGGGGTTCTCTGTGTTGGAAATGTGGACGTGAAAAATTACTACGGTGATGGGTGTCATGGTGTGAAGTTTAAGAGGCATTGGGTTGTGTAAGGTGGGATGGAAAAAGTGTCCATGTACCCATCATTCCATGTTCTTGGGAATGAAGTGGTAAATAAATAAGGGACCTTTCCCTATGTTGTGGTGAAGGAAAAGGTTCCTTTATACAGAGATAAAACAACATTCTCCAAACTGTGGAGTTGGGTGTGGTGTCGTTCAATGCATTACATGTGGTTTTAATACAAATGTGAGGTTTAGAGGGATATTCCATTTTAAACTATATAAAACACAGACCTTATGCTTGATTGGGAGAACCAGTGGCATAGTGGGTGTAGTGACCCAACCATAGTATGCCCAGAGTTGGTGTCTAATACAATTACATTGGAATTATTACATTGAATCAAATACTGGTGAACTGAAGAGTTTAGTAGTTTTGGTAAACGATATACATACATGAGTCTTGTATTAGGATTAAATACACAAATTAAAATAAACTTTTTTTATTTGAGGATAACATTATTCTGTCTTTGAAATCTCTCCATATCTTTCTTAATTCACATCATGGATTACTATGTAAGGGGAAAACATATGGGTGAGATCAAATTCTCATTAAGGGTCAAGTATAGTAGTAAAAATAATGAATCAATGAGAATAGTCATTATAAAAAAGTAATAACTCAAAACAAAAGCCATGTAATCAATAAACTGAAAAGATAGAAATTATGGTATGGAAATAACTAAAAATATATTCCATTAAAATAACGAGATAATGAATAAACAATTTATTAAATAAAATAATTGATACACATACAATTTAATTTGTGATATGATAATGAAATGAATCCGTATTTATTTCGATGGAAAATATCATTATTTAATAAAAATTGAATCAAAATTAAGGAAATTCATAATTATTCGACATCACATTTCCTAGGCACAACATACCTTTACTACAAATATGGTTTTAAAATACAATATATAACCAATTAATTTAGGTTTTCCAATAGATTTTGTCCCATGAGACTAACGATACATCATTGGGCTTGCATTAACCAGTCCCCTACCAATAAGGATTTCATTAAATGGTCCCAAGCTCGTATGGAATTCATTAGTGGGTCAATAAACCAAATAGTGCATGTCCAAAGCATTTAAATTAGTGGTGTTTTTAATCAAATATCCATATTAAGTAAAGGATTTGAATTTATTTTTATTTCCCCAAGCATTAATATAACTAACAATGTAAACACCATATATAAAAATGATACATGGTTTGGGAAATGAACTTATAAATGTTAAATGATATTTACTATTAGGGAAAATTCAATATTAAATGATCGTAGGAAAATTAATATATCATGTGGATAAATAGAATCAAGGTAGTGAATGTCAATACTATCCTTAGAAAAATTAATCAAAAACCATCCAAATGAATAATTAGGATGGTATCAATACAACATATCCCAAGTGGAGTAATAATAAATGGTGGTTTTTTAATTTATGAATGTAAATAATATAAAAATATATTTTAAAAATATTATTGATGAAAAGATACTTTTAATTTCAAATAACATTTTGGAAATAATTTTCTTTGAAATTCACTTTTGAATTTATTTATTCAAATAGTAACCTTTTAATCATGCAATGGACACTTTGAATATATGACAATTGGGAAATCTGTTCATGTTATACTAGCATAAAAGAACAGTCCTTTTGCACATAAAAGATTATAAAAATAGATTTCATAGAAAGAAAAAATACACCAAATTTGATAAATTTTTAAATGAAAAAATGTTAAATATTTATTTAATAAACCATTTTGGTAATGTTAAATCATTTTTGAAAATTGTTTTATAAATTATAGTTTTTAGAAGAAAACATGCTCTCTGACTATAGAGAGAAATGATGTTGAGTTTTCATTAAAAACATTTCTAACAAAATTAGAAATAAAGAGTGTATAAATGGTCAAATTTTTTAATAAACGTTACGAATTACTAAAGTATAATTAAATGTAAGGGTTTATTAAATAATGTCCCAATAATTTCCTCTCATGGAAACTCATGTGTAAAATTCCCAAACTAAATGAAAATGTGACGTAAACCCTTGAAAATACCATAAATATTATGTGAGAATGAATAAAGTAATAGAATATGTGTTAAAAATTTATATCCCTATAAAACAATTGGAAATAAAAATAAAGTTATTACACACATAGTCTTATAATATTAACAACAATGAAGAAGTAATATAAACTAATAAAAAATTTTGGGTTATAAAATTATTTAGCACTTGGAAATTTTTAATTCAAATCCACATAGAAAAAATAATTAAAATAGAAATTTAATATAACATGAGAACCCAAAAATTCATGTCATATTATATAAAAATTCTCCATATACACAATAAAAATAATATGTAAGCGGTGACTATGACATTTGTCTCATATATATAAAATGTGATATGAAAATCCCTTACCTTCAGTTTTGTATCAGGTGGCCATCCATTTTATTCATATATAATGGTTTCAAACATGTTAATAACTTAATACAGAACAATATTAAAATTTATGATATTATATATTATCTTATTTCAGTATCTTGTTTTTTTGTTAATAATCATTCATTATTTTCAATATTTTTTGAGTTAATTGCCTAGTTTCTCAAGTACATTTTGACTAGTTACTGGTTATTTCTATTGTGGTTTGATTATCTCAAGAATTTAATCCATGATGTAAATATAATATATATTAATTATATATGTTTTTAGAATAATCCACTATATTTGGAGATAAGAAATAGAATGCAGTATTCCTATAGGCGGTAGGTCGTACATATGCATGAGTGTTACTTTTATTTATTTTTCATTTTAAAATATTTAAAATTAAAATTTACATGTGTTTTTTATAATTAATGTATCATATTTATTTCATATTGTTTTAATACAAAAATAATTTTAACATTCCATGTATAGCGTGAACAATTTACATCACATTGAGGAGACAGTAGTCTACACTTCTAAAGATGATATTATTATATTTAAACAAAAATGGAAGGAATAAGGTTATGTTATATATAAATATTATAAACTAATAAAGATATTATAAATACCATATATATCATGTATAAACATTGTGTCCATCATAATTTCCAAACATGAGAGGTGGTAAAGGAAAAATAAAAGACATCTTTTTGTGAAGTGGTAGTTCAATGTACACATGAACAGTAAATTCATTACCCCTTTGATGTAAGTGTTGGTAATTATATGAAAAACCTGTAGAACAAAAAAATATCAATATATTTAGGACGTTTTTTTATGATATAATCAGGGAATAATAATAGTTAATGGGTAGGATAATGAAACTAAATAAAATGTGCTTTAGAAGGGATTTTACCTCAAATTCAGGTAACTCCTTTTAGTATTCACCAAATAGACTCCTTGTATAGATTTATTCCAAAGGTGATTCTTCAAAGATGATTTTATGGATTTATATGAGATATTTTTATAGATCATGGTAGAGAAAAAGTGGCTTGGTGGGTTTGAATAAGTGGTAGGGGTGAGTTCCTTTTTATAGTGGAGGAGGCGTGGTGTTCTGGTAAATTTTTTAAAATGGAATTCCACCCACGTTTTTTTCAATGAATGTGTCTCACATAATGGTAAAAATATTATAAAAGGGATTATTGGGTCTAAATATGTCCGTCAAATGTATTTTTATAACTGTATAGGTCATTTTGGGCCTTATGATTGTTTTTTAGTCTCTTTTTATGTCCAATATCCTCCAAATCATTGTAATTAATTTTAATTACATTCACTAAAAATTTTGGTCAAAAACTCAGTTTAAATTATTAGACATCATATATTTTTATTACTCAAAATATGTAATGATTTTTTAAATTACAAAAAACATATGAGTTACTAACTAATTTAAAATTAATCCCGTATATGGGATGAAATACAGGTTTGTAAAGTAAAAAAGATCAAATGTTTGCTCAGTTTGTATACCCCATTTCATTGTTAAATTGATTACAATGACGAAAATTGTATAAATATATGTAAAATTTATCTATGTAATATTTAAAACCAATAAAAATCTAATTTAATATTATAAAAAAATTTGACAACAATGGTGTTTTTAAATAAAATTTTGTATTTTTCATTATTCATCCAAAAATGAAACATCACAAAAAAATACCAAAAACAGATCCTAACCTTATTTTGATCTTTATAATTTGAAATATATGTTTATTAAAATATGGTCAAATTTTCATTTTAGAAAATTATAACATTTATGTGTAAAACATGATTTATTCTTATCGTATTCCTATATAATCTGTTAGATTAATACAAAAAATATGTGATATAATACATAACATATATATTTAATTAATATCACTCAATAAAATTAATTAATTTAATTTATTAGGATAAAAAATAGTTGTGGTATTTAAAAGGGTTTTCTATAAAAACAATCCATTTATATTCAATTGGGTTTTATATTTACATGTAATAAATTTCTATCAAATGAATTACTTTTAAATTTGCGTAAAACACAGATATTACTAAGTGAGTTAATACTATTCATAACCTCTAATTTAACGGGTAGGATATATCTTATTAGGATAAATCATACTATTTTATTAATATATTTTTCTTTAATAAAACAGAGTTTTATGTGAAATGTAATTCATCAAAGAAACTCATTGCTGCATGCGATGCATACTAAATTAGTATCTCCTGAAATTAATAATATTTCCTAGGATAATTTTATTAAAATATTAAATATATTATAATTTGTTGGAATAATATATCCCCTTCTTCACTTGGTGTTGTGTGTAATACACTCTATTGAATACAATTATCTTACTTTAAAATTTGGATGTGTTACATACTCCTAACCATAAATAAATGGTGTCATCGCAATTTAAAATTGATCTTTGTAATAGAATGTTTGATATTTCCTATGATAAAATCTCACATCATGAGAAGGGTTCATAAAACATCCTCAATAAAATAGAGTATGGGAAGTAAAAATGAAATGTGAATTAATATATAACTAGGTCACTATGTAAAAAAACATTACTAGAATTTAGAGATAAATATAAAAAGGAAAAGAATAAATATTTATAGGGTGAAATTGAGGTTATAAATCACAAAAAAATTAATGATCAAAGTACATTTGTGGGCCAGAACTCCATGAATCCATCCTGATTAAAAAATCTATCGGTTAAACAAAAATTAAGGTAGTTTGACAACATTTTTGTTTTATGATTCATTCCTTAATGTTGAGTAATTGTATTACTACCTATAAATATAATGATATATACTTCAATAATATATTTCTATAAACTTAATTTTTATACTTTGTTTATTCTTTGATCAATTTATAATTCAGCCTTTACTTCATGAAATGGATATCAAAAAATTAACTTAGATCCCTGAAAAATAAAAATAAACTTTTAAAAGATCATAACGCCTATAAAAGAGTGAAAAATCTATCTATTTTTATCTAACTATTAACCAAAAAGAAAAAGGTTAATTAATAAATATCTAGTACTTCCAATTGATACTAGTAGTCCATCATCAATATTTAACAATTAACTTTTTCAACTAGAAAAAATGACATACTAATAAGGACATTGGGTAGTCCAATGGTAGGAATTAAACCCATATTGTCCTTTGGTTTTGGGTTCAAGTAATGTGGCCTTACGAGAATTTTTGGGTTATCACCCAGCATAAAGGATACCCTTTTAAATAACCATATTAATAAATATGATGGAAATTCTTGAAATTTAGTCATTAAATATCCTTGTAACTATGGTTTTCATTACAACTTCAATATATAAATAATTAATCCATTTATATATGGATAGGTCTTCACTTATTCTAGATTTTATCCTTCTGAATAGGGAATCGACTCATGTAATGAACATGTTCTATATGTTTATGGAAATGAATAATAAATGGATCTTTAGAATGAGATTTTTTTCTTCAATCACAATCTTTATTTTTCATCAACAATTATTTTCTATATGTCCATATTTTCCATACATAAAGCATTTATTCATTTCATTGAGACACATTTTTGGGTGACTCCTTCCAAATTTCGTCAATGATAAAAATCAAACCATATTCCAACCGTGGTCTCCACCACCTGATCTCTTATAACACACCAAACTTCTCTTCATTGGTGAGTTGGAAATTTGGTTAAGGTATATATTGTTAACCGTATTTTGGGAAAATTTATTAGGCATAATCAAAATATATTTCACTCTAATAAAATTTATATTTGGTTTTTCATTATCTCTACATTTTCCTTCATGTTCAATATTAACTTGAGTCCCTTTGTTTCAATCCATTGACTAAAATCAGAAAGCATAGTCTGAGTAACAATATACATAGTTTGAAACGTTTGTGGTCATTTATAATATATCTAAATAATGACAACTTATTTTCAATCTAAATCCCCTTAGGTTTAACCCAAGTCATTCATTTTCATCACATATTGGAATCCTTCATAATGGTTTGTAATGAAAATTTGAATTATCACACGAATAACAACATGGAGTGGCAAACCAAGTATGCAGTAAGGCTTGTTGCCTTGTACATGGTAACTCTAGAGTCTGGCCTAATGCACCTTGTTTGAGTTGTTAACCCTAGGTATATATGTGTTAAAACCATATCCACTTTTAGTATTCATAAATATATTTATATCTAGGATGAAAAACATGATATCCACCTTACCAAATTTCTATGTTGTTCGAATTTACTTATCCTCAAAGTAAACCTTAGGGATATGTTCTCTAATCAATGTTTTTTAAAATATCATTACCAATGTTGCTACTAAAATTCCTATGATACCAAATTTAGTGACCTAAACCTAGTATGGCTTGAGCCAGTTACTACAACCATTACATTGTCATGATTACAAGGAATCATGATCAGATGGATCGAAGAGTTTCGTATTAACGGAAAACCATTACAAAACATGAGTCTTTTATTATAAATAAATAAACTAATGACTATATTTAATTTTTTCCTTCATGGATATCATTATTCCATATATGAATTCTTTTCAAATCTTTCTTAATACACTTTTTGGATTCCCGGGGAAGGGAAAAAATAAAGTTAAGCTCTAATTCTCAGTAAGCATCATGTATAGTGTAAGAAATAATAAATCAATGAGATTAGTTTGTATGGAAAGGTAATAAATGAAGAAACATGCAATTCAATCAATAAACTGGATGAATAAACAATATGGAAAGGTAATACTAAAAACACATACCATTCAAATAACTAGATATGTCATAATCAATATTAAAAGAGAAATAACTAAAACACATTCCATTTAATCAACGAACTCAGAATGAAATGTCAACAAAGATATTTCAACACCAGATCTAATGGATAAATGGTAACTAAATACAAAGGAATTTAATTTTAAATTATCAATTTCCATGTTTCCCAAGAACATGATACCTTTACTGTAAGTATAGTTTAAAAAATATTGTGTAAAACCCCATTGGCCTAGGCTAACCAACCAATTCATCCCCTGAGAATTATCATACATCTTGGGGATTGTATTAAACCTTCACCAACCTATAGGGCTTATATTAAATGGTCCTAAACTAATAGGGAATGAATTAACTAGTCCCCAAACCATGTTGTGCATGTTTACATCATTTAAATAAATAATGTGCCTTATCAAATATCCATATTGAGTAAAGGACACAGATTTATCAATAATTCCCTAATAAATAAAATAACTAACAATGTATACACCTTTTGTAAAACTGATATACTATTTTGGAACTGAACATATCTGTGATAAATGATATGTATAATTTGGGGAAATTCAATTTTCAATGATCATAGGAAATTGAATACTCCAAGGGACTAAAAGGAATCAAGGTAGTGAATTTCAATATAATCTGAAAATAAATTATTCAAAAATCATCCAAAGGAAGGCTAAGTATAGTATCAATACAACATATACCAATGGGATTAAAAATAAATGTTTTTTATCATTGATGAATAAAAATTCTGTAAAAATATATTTTTAAAATATTCTTAAGGAATTTATTTTATTTTTTTGAAAATAATTTGTAAATCCATGTTTTTGAAAATATTATTTGAAAAAAAAATTAAAAATTAACATTTTAATATTTCAAAGGAAGATTTAACTATATGATGTTTTTTAAATCCGTACATTCCATAGAAGGTAAAAAGAACATTCCTTTTACATAGTAAAAGTTTAGATAAGTGTATTGCTCATAAAGAGACAATAATATTACATTGAAAGGTTTTTAAAAGAAAAAAAAGATAAATATGTATTTATTAAGCCATTGTGGGATGATTAAAGCATTTTTGAAATCCTATTTCGAAAACAAGGGTTTTAAATGAAAATAGGTTCCCTGACTAAAGAGATAAATGAAGTTGGGTTTCCTTAAAAAAAATTATAAAATATTATGAGTTCCAAAGAGTGGGAAAATGGTACTAATAATTGATATAAGTTATGAATTTCTAGAGGAGAATAAAATTTAAGGTTTTATTAGACCATGATCAACTAATTTCCTCTAATGGAAATTCAAGAGTAAAAAATCCCGAAATAAATGAGATAGTGAAGTAAACCCTTTGAAAGAAAATAACAATGATGTGAGAATAAATCAATGAATATATTATGATTGTCAAATTTAAATGGACATGAAACAATTAGAAATGAAAAAATAAATAGAAAAAAGTTATTACACATACAATCGTCAAATATTAATGACAACGAGGAAGTAATATAACCCACTGAAAATGAATTAGGTAATGAAATTTTTTACCACTTGGTAACATTAAACACAAATCCTCATAAAATAAATTCTTAAAATTGAAAATAAAAATTAAAATAATATAAATAAATCTGTATATAATATATCAAAATGGGTAGTAGATATACCACACAAAATAAGTATATGTTGAATATGGCCTTAATCCCATGGATGTAAAAAGTGGGATGCAAATCTCTTACCTTTTATTTCCTTTCATGCGAACATACATTAAATTCATGTATAATGGTTCTATACATGTTAATAACTTATTCCAGAACCATATTAATATTTATGTTATCATATATTATCTTCTTATAAAATCTTATCACTTGTTTCTTAGTAATCAATCATTATTTTAACTATTTCATGTGTATATGACTAGTTTTTCAAGTATGTTTCGACTTTTAACTTATTATTCCTATCAAATTTTAATAATAAATAGAATTTAAAAAGTGATATAAATATAATTTTCTTTAATAATATATGTATTTAAAAAAAGACTTAATATTTGGATTTAAGAAAGGGAAGGATCTTTTCATGGAGATGATAGGTCGTACGTATGCATGAGCGATACTTTCATTCCTTCTTCGTATGAAAAGAATGAAAAAGAATTATATATATATATATATATGTATATATGTTTGTGTGTGTATATTGTAAAAATAGTATAATATTTATTTCATATATGTCATATCTATTTATTAAAACTATCCATTATACATTATAAGTATATCATGAACGAATCACATCACTTTGAGGATATAGTAGTTCACTCTTCAAGTGATGATGATATCATATTTATGAAAAATTGAAAAACAAATGGTATGTGTCATATAAAGCTTAAGGAATAATAAATAAATCATAAAAATAATAAATATCACATATAAACATCATGTCTGTCATAATTATCAACCAAGTGAGGTGTTAAAGGAAAAACTAATGACATCGTTTTGTGAGGCGGTAGTTCACCGTACACATAAAAAGTTAGTTTGTTACACATTATAAAGATGTTTGTGTAAGTGTTGGAAGATTCCATAGAATATAAAATTATCAATATATTTGGGATACTAGTTTTATTATATAATCATGTAATAATAAGTGCTGAGGGGGTTGAGAATGAAAATAATGAAAAAGAGCTTCAGAAAGGATGTTACCTCTTATTCAGGTAACTTCTTTTGGTTTCACCAAAGGGATTCCTTTGATGGATTTCGTCACAGGTTAAGGTTTATATTATTAAGGGAGGTATTTTTAGGAGATATTTATTCATATATTCATGATGAATAAGTTGCTTGATATGTGTAAATAACTGTAAGGGGTGAGTGCCTTTTTATTGTGGAAGAGTAGTGGAATTATTATAAATTTTTTAAAAGGGAATTCCACCAAAGTTTTTCCCATTAAAAGTGGATCCAATAATGGTGGAAATTTTATAAAGGAGATTCCAGGGTCTACCTATGACCATAAAAGGTCATTTTCAAAAGGTCATAGGTCATTTTGGGCATTAATTGTAAGGTTTACTCCATTGTTTTGTTAAATTTCCTCTTAATTTTGGTTATTAATTTTAATTAATTTTAATACTATTTTTTGAAAAAAAAACTATGATTTCATTATTAAATATTTTAAATTATGATTAATAGAAATATGTTATCAATATCTACAAATAAAAATTATCAAATTGGTAGAATTTATTTTAAAATTATCCCTATATAAGGGATGATAATGCATGTTTTTAATGTAAAAACCGTAAAACAATTGCTAATTTTTTATATACAATTTCATTGTAAAATTGATTATAATGAACTAAATTGGTTAAATTGATGTAATATATATATATAATAAAATTTTAAAACCAATAAAAATGTAATATAACTGTATAAATAAATTTTTTAGAAAATGAGTTCTAAATTAAAATTCAATATTGTTCACTATTCACCAAAAACTGAAACTTCACTAAATAATATCATAAATTCACCAAAACCTTATTTTTATGTTTATAATAAATAATTTAATTTTATATTTACATATAAAATTTATAAAATTTTCATGAATTGGATTTAAAATTGGGTCTCTTTTAAAAAGAGGTAGTTTTTTTTTGAAAAATACCATTTTAAGCGTAAAATATTATTTATTCTTATCATATGCCAATAAAATATTTTTTATTAATATAAAAAATATATGATTGAATATATAAAAAATATATTCCATTAAAATTGCCCACTAATTGTAATCAGTTTAATTGATTAGGATAAAACAACATTGTGGGCATAAAAATTGATTTCTATAAAAACATCTCATTTATATTAAATTGGTTCTAATATTAATTTTTAATTTATTTGAAAAAAATTAACTAATTTTATATTTTTTTAAAAATATATATTTTCATATGTTAGTTAATACTATTAATAATCTCTAATTTAATGGCTAGGTTATATCTTGTAATATTAAATAATAATGTTTTGTAAATATATTGTTTGTTTGGTAAAACCTGATCTTGGGTGTAATGAATGTTATTGATGAAACATGTTATTTTAGGTGACATATGATAAATAATTATCTCATAAATTTCAAGATATGTCATCGGTTAATGTTTTCAAAATAGTTAATATATTTTAATGTCTTGAGATATTATATTCGCTCACAAACTTGATCTTGCATGTCAAATACGATGTTGAATACAATGTTGTTAATTTAGAATTTTCGGGTGTTACAATGGGTGTAACCATGAAATGGTTTATTCCATTTGGAATACCTTTATAACCTGAAATTCCATCTAGAAGCTATGCTTCTTACCATTTATTAAATAAATGAAAATTGTACAAAGGAGATTGGCAGGGTCAAACAAATGAACTTGCCCTCATCCATCAAACAAAACATTACAGATCATAATACAACATGTCATTCCCATAATCAGAGTCATCTGCAGTTTCCCATTCAGAGTGGGACTTACTAAGATTGAGGATCTTAAGAATATCAGAGTTGAACTTGCCTGAAGGCTTAGATGGTTGTGTATACACAGTTTGAGGTGTTTTAGAATAGTTCTTCCTTGGCCGTCTCTTTGAGGGAGTAGGAGTGGAGACAAAACAATGATCAATTGTCCCATTTACATAAAAGAGTACATCTTCGAAAGTAAAAGTATTGTCATCCACCATTGTCCCTTCTACCTCCGAGATGTCACTCCACTTCCCAGAAATCTTAGAGGATGTCAAATGATTCTGAATTTCCTGATGACAGTCAACATTTTGAGGAGGCCCAGATTCAGGAGCCAACTCAATAGTCTCATCACACATCAGGCATGTCCCAGGGACTAGCATTCATACATATATTTGGGGGGTCATTGAAAGTAGGGGATCCAGTAACATAAAGTCTAGGAGCATGTATAGTCTCAACTAACCCATTGGGATCAACAACCCAACCATCCTTAGATGTAATCTCCTTAGAAAAATAAACTCGAGCATTAGAGGGGCCACTCATCAGAGACTTATCCACTATCAACCCTTTTACATTAAAATTAAACACATGAGAAATAGATTTACAAGAAGCCAACATCCCAGCCTGAGTGGAAGATTATTTTTTGAGAGAATATCTGTCATGACCAGGAGACATTGTCAAATCCACATGCTTCCTCTCAAGTTTCTTTCTACAAAGAGCAACTAAATGACCCATCATCCCACATCTCTCACAAGAGATATTCCTCCGATATAACTCTAATGAATTCCCAATAGCCATGCATTCGATACAAAAAAGAGTCTTCCTTTCATAATCAACGTCAATATGGATGTTATTAGAGGGAGTAGAAAGAGTAACCTTATCAATCAAGGTAGAGCTCAAATCCACCTCCACCAGCATTTTGGAAAAATTTCCAAATTGAACAACATCAGTATCCTTGTCAAGGAGAATAGAAGACCCAATTTCTATGTCAATGTCATGAAGAATATTTTGATGCTAGAGGATCCAATTAAGCCCATGAAAATAGACCCAAACCTGAGAAAAGCCATTCCTAGCACGAGAATCATTGAAATCAAGTGACCCTTCATGAATATGAAGCCATCCAGGTTTCAATGATAGAGACCCAATGCTCCATGCACTTATTTTGAAAGAATTTGATGAGAAAATGAAATGGAAAAATGCATGACCAATATAAATACCCCTCCAATTAGAAGAACCCCCACAAAAATGAAACCCATCTGATTATATCATCAAACTTCCATGAAATCTCACCTTTTGCTAAAACAAGGTGCGCAATTATCCAATTCTTCCCAATTTCAGTTCGCTCATCAAATATACCAGGACAGACATCAACATGTTCCACTGACCCCTTTCAGTGAATTGTACTTCATCTGGGGTTACATAAAGAAGCAAATGAAGGCGCGTATATAGGACGACCCACCCGACCACTAGGTTCCACTATAATGTCATTATGTATCGTTGAAACATACTTCAACATCATCGTATGTGAATAAAAAATCATGGAGTCTGAGGCCAAACTCCTTAGAAATAACCTCTTCGATGAATACTATAGATGCGACACAGATGAATCCAGATCTCGCATATCCCCAGCCACACGCTTAACACTGTTAGCCATATTGACCACCCCGGGTCTGAAATCACAAGCCACAGATTCACGATTCACAAGTGGAGGATCAGGAAAACTCACATCGGCGACCCTATTCACATGATCCAAGCCAATGGAAGCCCGAATAGAGATCTGGAGCCATTATGAACATTAGATGAGGGAGCCACCCTTGTAGGAGATGACGGATCTGGGGATCCTTCATCCAGACGAGTGACGGTACGATCAATGTGCCACGAATCTGGACGCGAGCCATTCACCGCGGCATCACCAAGACCTATTGCACCTTCATTCCCTGTCGATACCGAACATCCTACCACGAGCACCGAGTAATGAATGTGAGGAAGAGGCATGATAAACCCTAGATCGAAGAACCTCGATCGCAATGGCAGCGAGTAAGTCTACACCTTACATAGTATTTATATAATGATTATTTAGTACTTATAATCAGTGTTATATATGTTGAAGTATTTAAAATGAACCTAATAATTATTTATCAACTCTGTGATGATCAATTATCCATTGATCTTTCTAGTAATTAATATTCTACATTTAAAGATAATTTTCCTTGATTTAGAGTGCCTATAATGAAAAAAATTACACATAATATCTGAAATAATTATGTAAATACTATGTAAACTATTTGAATGATGGAATTAATGGACTCCTAAATTTAGAATATGAGTCTTATACATATTAGTATTTACACATTGAGAAATTAAATAATAATAATCATAGTTCATATTTTCCAAAATGTAATTTTATAAAAACAAAATGTTTGATGAATTCCAAATCTGAAAGAAACCAAAATAACCATTAAAAATAAGAAAAGTGGTTATTACCAGCAGACCGTTATATCATATACACATGGATTTTTTTGGCCCCACTAAAACAGCATGGTTATATGTGAAATATTTTTTATGTATTGCTTGATGGTTTTTTTCAGATTAACATGGGTTTACTTTATTGTGGACAACGTGTGAATCCTAACCTGTTTTTATAAATTTTAAAAAGTAAGTGAAAATTGATAAAAAAGGAAAAAATGTTTCTTTATTATGTGAAAATAAAGTAGTTTTTGGGAATCATAAATTCAATATGTTTTTTCCAAAAAAGATATTAATCACACATTTTCTCCACCAAGTGCACCTCAATAAAATTGTGTTATTTAAAGGAGGAATTAGACCATAAGATAAATTTCTAGAAAAATGTTACTTGATTGTAACATGACTAATCACTTTTGGGATGACTCTATTAACACAATTTTTTATTTAATAAATATAGTTTTAATTTGGTATATCTTGAACAAAAAACCATATGAGCTATAGAGAAATAGAAAACCAAAGGTGTGACACTTTAATAAATTTGGATGGAAAGTTTACATATTGAACACAAAATAAAATATTAGTATCTAAAATCCAAATACAGATGAAGGAATCATATATAGATTTTATACCACTTCTAAAGAGTATAGTGTTTTCCAAAAAAAATCCAGGATAGTTGAAACATATACTTATATTAAATTTGATTAAATTAATCCCATTGATCATAAGAAAATTAATGTTAATGATTTAAATGATTATTTTTAAAATTTGATAATTGATCATAGTTATAAACATGAAAAGGATGACAAATTCAAACATGATAATAATGAATATAGTACTGATTTAGTTGAAACCAGCAAACCTAAATGTGAACAACCTATATAACAACCATGACCCACATTCCTAAATCCAGTGATAAAAACCATTCTTTAAACCCTAGTTGGTATAATAAAAATAGATTCCCATAGACATGTCTATCTCATAATTACAAGAAAATTAAAGAAATATTTACATAAAATACATTCATATGATTATTTATGTTTATATATTTATAAAATTAGGAAAAAAAATTAACCAATAAAGCCCATGTTTCTTCAAAACATCAAAAATTATCCCAATAGAGGATATATAATATGATCCATTACAAGTATTCAACATTTTACATAAAATATACTAAAAATATGATCTTATAAACACATATTACGTATTACATTTATTTCTATCCTATGGGAATTAAAACATAATAAATGGGTTATTTAAAAAATCAGAAATTTTATACATAAGAGATAAAAAATAAAGATAATAAAGGAGAATAATATGAGAAAATTGTAATTATAAACATACATATGAAATTTATAACAAATAAATCATAGATCATAATTCACAAAAAAAGTGATGAAATAATATAAAAGTGTGTAATATCTTAAAAAATTTTCACAAATAAGGAAAATTAACACATCCTGAATAATAAAAGAATAATATAAATATGAAATAACAAAAAAATAAGCTGAAGATATGAAAAAAATATAATCATGGTAAATTTCTTGATAATACTCATTATTCCCATGCCTATGTGAATAATATCATTAAGACCACACCATAATAAGTGAGAAAACTCATCATTCCCAATCATATGTGAACAAAATCATTATTTTCATGCCATAATGTCTCACAGGATACAAAAAAACAATAAATTAGAGGGAAATATAGGATCCCACCCATCGTCATCCTTATATATGTATTCCATAAGAAATCAATCAATCGTTATTGATTTGTAGTTCCTTGAAACTTGTGTTCTAGATTTAAGAATCACTTTTACCTGGCGGTTCCCATTGGACTTGTTCATGGAACCAGAAACGTCCAACAGTTCTTTATCCAAAGAGGAACTTCTTTACAAAGGAATGCATTAGTTATGTTTCGAACTTTACAATACATAAGAATGTGCATTGGTCGAGAGGATGGGAGGTCGGACTCATCACACCCTTTTGGGGGGAATTATTTTCTACTCCAGGACTCTCTTGGTAAAATTAAAATATTTTTTTCATGAATCCATATTAATTCACAATGTATATCATAAGTATCCCTTGAATTTACAATCACTTATTTAACATTTGTAAAGTTTAGAATCATCAGTATGCATTCATGGTTCTTCATCAATGGAATCATCTATATGTATTCGTATAAGGCCCCAGCCTTAAACATTACTTAATATTGATTTATTACAATATTACACCTTGAGGATCTTTTCAGGTTTAGATTTTTAAAGAATTAGATCATAAAACATGCATTGCATTCCACATTTAAACAAAGTGGTTACATAAAATATAGTATTCATTTTTCTCATCAATGGAAACATATTTAAAATAAAACATGGATTCTTTCTTGACACTTCCTTGACACTATCATCATATCATGTACCTTTCCCTTGACCTGTGAAAAACATTTCAAAAACTTGGGATGAGCATAAAATGCTCAGTAAGGGATATAAAAATATGGAAAGGAAACATGGGTACATATATACATAAGAATGAAATCATAATTTACCCATAAAACATAAGAACTTTAGCATACCTCATCAAATCATGAATAAATCATAGAAATCATAAGACATAAAGCTAACTTGAGGAATTCATAACATTCTTACGTAGGGAGTAACCCTCTTGGTTATGTTTGGAATACCCATCACAGTATATTCCCTAAATCTATTCGGAGAAACCTTAACGTTTCACTCCTTTGCGTTACTCAATGTATTGGAGAGCTATATTGGGCTCACCCGCCCTTAGTTTATCACGGAACCACCCGTCTTCATAATAATGCCCAAAAACCACAACATAATCGTATCACATAAAACATGCATAAAGGAAACATAATATTTCCACCTTTCAATCACAAGATATCAATACAACACATTGATATAAAAACATTATGAAAACCATTTTCAATACCAAAATAAAATAAAAGTAAAACAGGCTATTTATTTTTCTTTTAAAAAAATGGTATGGCTTGTAGAGAAAGTCGAAACCCAAATAATGGTCACGGCGGTGGAGAAGTCGTTGTCGCCGCATATGTATGACAAAAACATTCCCTTTTGTCGTCTAGTAAATTCTTCGTATACAAAATATTCCTTTTGAATAAACATAAAATTCAAAGGGTTTTATACACCGTATAAAAGAAGGTTGTGTATAAAACAAAATATGCCTCAATGAAAGGAGATTGAGACGAAGTCCCATACCTCAGGTCCGACTTGACTCGATCGTTCTTTAACCTCATGAATAATAAACTTGAGTTAATTTCTACTTTCTTAAGAACCTTTTTCAAGTTCATTATTCCTTTTATATCACTTATTACCATGTCATGAACACTATGTAATGATTTAAGTTATTAACGGTCGTTTTAACGATCATTGGTACTTGAGTCAAAAATAAACTCTTTATAATTACAAGTTGTTCATGTATCCATTATATCAAGAGTTATACTCATGATATAGATATCATATATATCATATATATCCAGTATATACATGCATTTATAATATTACATAACGTTTAGAGGTAAGAAATGAAATGCACCATTCATGGAGACGGTAAGTCGTACGTACGCATGAACGCTACTTTCATTTCTATTTCGTATTTTATGAAATGGAATCATAATGATATAATGGTATATTATAATTTCAGTATAATATCATATATGAAATCATTAATTACATCCTTTATACATCCCACATATGGCATTAACGAATCAAATCACTTTGAGGGGGCGGTAGTCCGCACTTCCTAAAATGAAGATATCGTGTTTACCCATAATGGAAATCATAAAGTTATGCCATAAATGAAAAATAAATAAGCTTAAGTAAAACATAAACATATTATATATCTTATATAAATATAGTGACATCTTAATGGCCACCTTTGAAGGTGTTATATGAGTGTTGAACAATCATCGTTTCGTGAGGCAGAAATTCGCCATCCACGGAAATAGTATGTTCTTTAGCCATTAGATGTAGGTGTGTGTAAGTGTAGCTAGAATATTTCTTATACAAACATCATAATATATTGAATATACTGTAGTTGTTACAAAATAAATGAATAAAAAGAGTTTAGGGGGTTGGAGAAGCAAAATAAAACAAAAGGACTCAAGTGAAGACATTACCTTAAAATCGGGTAACTCCCTTTGGTTTGAGCTCAAAGGCTTCCTTGGGAAGACTTATTCCCAAAGTGAGGCTTCTAAGATTTATAGAGGGATGTGTAGAGACAAAATGGGAAGGTTTTGGCCGATCCAAAGGCTTTGGAAGTGTGGGTAAGGAGGTAGAGGCGGGGGCCTTTTATAAGAGGAGAGGAGGGGAACTCTTGGAATGTAAAGAAATGTTACTTTATTTTAAAATGAGTTTCGGATTTAAAAGGTCCCACATTGATGTATTTTAAGGATAAGGTGATAAGGGTTCTAAATCCATCCATCCAATAGGTTTTTGAAAAGTTTAGGTCTTAGATTTTACATTATCTTTTCATTTTGTTTAAATCGTTAAATAATGAGGTCATCGATGCATCATCATGGTGTCATAAATAATTTAATTTATTTAATGTCTAAAAATTATAAAAAAAATAATATGATGTAGGAAATCCTCTTATCTTTACAATGATTATTTATAGTCAAAAATCTGACTCGTATATCCCCATGTAAAAATTGTTTTAGTAAAATAACTCATGTTTCTGACATTTTTTACTTTAACATTAAATTAAAAGATATTAATGTCATTTTCCTTCCAAAGTGGCTCCATGGGGTCCCCAAGTTGACCCATGGATTGTCTTGGTCGGAAATGACACATCCAATAAGTGTAGGACATGTTTCAAGCTCATCTCATATTATTAAAACATTATTTTTACCTTAAACTACACTAATTACCTCTAATCGCGATTAAGAACTTAAAAGTTACTATTCACCAAAAAATTATTTTAATCACATTGAACCACATTTTACTTCTTAATGAAAACCATGTATGTCGGATTTTTTAAAATCAAATCACAAAAGTGGCAAGGTTTCATTTAAACGAAAAATCAGTTTCTTTAACTACCACTTAGTGGTTTCACTATTCATCAAAAATTGAAGTTTTTAAGAAAAATACCAAAACATCACCCTAAGATATATTTGATATTCCAAATTCAAAAATGTTGTATATTTTAAAAAATTAAAATCCTATAAGTTACATTAATTAATTTAATAATTAATTCCCATTGTCAGGACAAATAGCGTGTTTTTATGAAACAATAAGTATCAAAAGATTGACACTAGTTTAAGTCCAATTTCAAGGTGAAATTAATTCCAACGACCACCATTGGATTAAATGGTAAAATTCTATTCTAATTTTACTTTAAAACCAATTCAAAAGATAATCTAATCATATAAATAAATTATATTAAAAAGAGGTTTTGAATTAAAATACAACATTTTCACTATTCATTAAAAAATGAACTTTATCAGAAAAATACCAAAAATTCACACAAATTAAATTTTGATGTCCCAATAATAAATAATAAGTTTATTTTGACAAACATAGCTTATAAAATTGTCAAAATATAGATTTAAAAATGGTTTTCCATCAAAAGGCAGTAAAATAATCTTTTAAAAATATTAGTGTATTCCTTGCTTAAGATTGGATTTATTTTCATTTTAAGCCTCTAAAACACTATCTAATTCATTAATAGACATAGATAAAAATATCTATTATTCATTACTTACTTGGGATGTTACATCCTTCCCCCCTTTAGAAAATTGTGTCCCCGCAATTTATTTACTTATCGAATAAGTGAGGGTATTTATCCCTCATTGCATTTTCAGATTCTCATGTTGCCTCTTCAATCATGTGGTTTTTCCACAAAACCTTTACCAGATAAATCACCTTATTCCGTAACACTTTCTCCCTGTGGTCAAGAATCTGGACTGGTTGTTCCTCATAAGATAGGTTCTCTTCCAGCTGAACTTCCTCTAGACTCAAAACATGAGATGGATCTGCCATGTACTTTCTCAGCATCGAAACATGAAAATAATTGTGTACCTGAGATAAACTCGGAGGTAAAGCCACTCGGTATGCAACTGATCCAAATATCTTCAGAATTTCATATGGTCCAATGAACCTTGGACTCAGCTTTCCTCTCTTACCAAATCGCATCACACTTTTCCATGGTGATACTTTGAGAAAAACATGATCACCTACCTCAAAAGAGAGATCCTTCCTCCTATTGTCCGCATAACTCTTCTGCCTGCTCTGAGCTGTTATCATGTGTTTCTGTATCAGCTGAACTTTTTCTGCCAACTCTTCTACCAATTCTGGTCCCATCAGCTCCCTTTCACCCACTTCATCCCAAAAAGTTTGAGTTCGACACCGCTTCCCATATAATGCCTCAAATGGTGTCATCTGTATACTGGAATGAAAACTGTTATTATAAGAAAACTCAACCAAAGAAAGATGTTGGTCCCAACTTCCCGGATAATCCATCGAACAAGCACGTAGCATATCTTCCAAAGTCTGAATTGTTCGTTCTGACTACCCATCTGATTGAGGATGAAAAGTTGTACTAAAATTTAATTCAGTACCCAACGACTTCTGAAGGCCTTTCCAAAAGTTAGAAGTAAAGCTGGGATCATGACCAGATACAATGGAGAGAGGAACTCTATACAACCTGACTATTTCTTTAAGTTACAAATGGGAAAGTTGATCTAGGGAAAAAGTATCTCGTATAGCAAGGAAATGAGCATATTTATTCAAGCGATCAACAATAACCCAGATTGCATTATTACCTCGAGATGTCTTCAGTAATCCCACAACAAAGTCCATGGATATATTCTCTCATTTCCACTCCGGCACTGGTAAAGGCTGAAGCATCCCTTTCGGTAACTGCCACTCTGCTTTAACCTGTTGAAAAGTCAAACACTTCACTGTAAAATCAGCAATATCTCGTTTCATTCCATCCCACCAGTAATACTCCCTCAGATCTCTGTACATCTTAGTACTGCCATGATGAACTGAAAACGGAGAATTATGAGCTTCACATAACAAATATCTCTTCAAATTTGAATCAAAAGGCACACACAATCTCTTCCCAAATCTCAAAACACAATCATTATCAATGATGAATTCAGGCAACATACCCTTCTAAACCAGCTCTACCTTTTTTTGCAACTCATTGTCTTGCTTCTGTGCTTGCTTGATTCTGTCTGATAGAGAAGATTTCACTGATACCTGAAACAAAGCAGAAGAACATCCTGCAACAAAAACTTTTATTCCAAAGTTCATCAAATCCTTAAACAAAGGATCACGTTCCAAATGCAACATTGTTAATGAAGCATTACTTTTTCGACTCAAAGCATCATCCACTTTATTTTCTTTTCCCAGATGGTAATGAATTGTACAATCATAATCCTTGATTAATTCTAGCCATCTCTTCTGTCTCACGTTCAATTATTTCTGAGTGAATATATAATTTAAACTTTTGTGATCGGTATATATATCACACTTTACTCCATACAAATGATGCCTCAAAATTTTTAAAGCGAAAACAATAGCAGCTAATTCCAAATCATGTGTAGGGTAATTTACCTCATGAGTTTTCAACTGACGTGAAGCATATGCAATTACCTGATCATTATGCATTAGGACACAACCAAGTCCTTTTAAAGAAGCATCGCTGTAGATAACAAACTCACCATTCCTGGAAGGTAGTTCCAAAACTGGAGCATTCACCAATCTTCTTTTCAATTCCTGAAAACAATCATCACATTCTTTTGTCCAAATAAACTTAACACCCTTCCGAGTTAGCTTAGTCATTGGACTAGATAACCGTGAAAATTTTCTAACAAACCTTTGGTAATAGCCTTCCAAACCTAGGAAACTACGAATCTCTGTTACATTTGTGGGTCTTGGCCATTCTTTAACAACCTTTGTTTTTGCAGGATCAATAGTTATCCCATCTTTAGAGACAATGTGACCAAGGAAAGAAATTTGTTGTAACCAAAACTCACACTTGCTGAATTTCCCATAAAATTTCTTTTCTTTTAAGGTTTGCAAAATAAACCTTAAATGTATTTCATGCTCCTCTTTACTTTTAGAAAACACCAAAATATCATCAATGAAAACCACCACAAACTTATCCAAGAACTCATGGAAAATTCTATTCATTAAGTCCATGAATACAACAGGTGCATTGGTTATCCCAAAAGCAATTACTACAAATTCATAATGGAAATATCTTGTATGAAACGCGGTCTTCGGAACATCTTCTTCCTTTACCTTCAACTGATGGTACCCCCGATCTCAGGTAAATCTTTGAAAAATACTAAGCTCCCTGGAGCTGATCAAACAAATCATCGATATGAGACAAAGGATATTTGTTCTTAACAGTGATGTTATTCAATGCTCTATAATCAATGCAAAGTCTCATAGAACCATATTTCTTTTTAACAAATAAAACAGGAGGACCCCATGGTGATGTTCTAGGTTGAATGAAACCTTTCTCTAATAAATCTTGCAATTTGTCCTTCAACTTTAAAAGTTCAATTTGAGTCATTCGATAAGGGGGTTTTGAAATTGGTTTAGCATCAGGAATTAAGTCAACAGTAAACTTAACTTCCCGATCTGGTATTATTCCAGGAAACTCATCAGGAAAAACATCAGGATACTCATTTACCACTGGCACATCATTAATCTGAACAGTTCCCTTGTTTTCAACAATGTGTGCAAGGTAACATTCATTTCCATCTTTTAAAGGTTTCTCGGCCTCTTGATAAGTTATCAACAGTAAGGGTTCATTCTTGTACACAAACTGAAAGTCTTTCTGAAAAGAAACTTCTTTATCTCTACAGTCAATCTTAGCATGGTAAACAGAGATCCAATCCATACCCAGGATAACATCAAACTCTACTAGAGGTAGAATAATTAGGTTTGCAAGTAGTTTCTTTCCACAGATAAGAATAGGAAGATTCTTATAAATTCATTTTGCCTCAACATTCCCCCAGGTGTTTTTACCAAAAGTTCAGGAGTCATTTCTTGAGATGGTATTCCCATTTTACTAGAAAATTTTTCAGAGATGAAAGAATGTGTAGACCCCGAATCAAAAAACACACTGGCATAAGCTGAAAAAACAAATAAAGTACCTGATACAACATCATTTGATGGCCCAACATCTGCTGAAGTAGTTGCAAAGGATTTCACCACCCCTTTCTGCTTGTAGTCTAACTACTTCCCATCACTCGAGCTCTTTGTCGGACACTCGTTTGCATAGTGACTCATCTCATTGCACTTAAAACATTTCACTAACTGTAAATCAAATTTTGACTTACCATAACCTTGATCTTTTTCAGTGAAATCACGAGCCTTATGTCCCATCTTACCACATCGGTAGCACTTTCCAGAATTCAGAAGACATTCCCCAGCATGCCTTTTCCCACATTTATCCCAAACTGGAAACTTAGTTTTCTTACTATCAGACCTTTTTGAAGGATTATTCCCTTTCTCCTGCCACCTCGGTCTCTTCTTCTGTTGGTTTTTATAGAACACTTGATCATCGGAAAACTCCATTTCCACCTTCTTAGCACATAGAACAAGCTTTTCATAACTTTTGAACTCATGAGAAGCTAAAGCCCTTCGATATTTTGGCTTTAATCCTGAGTAAAAACGATTGATTTTACTATCAAGGTCTCATATAAAATTTGGAGCATACCTTTACAATCGAGTGAACCTTTCTTCATAGGTAGCCACTGAGTCTTCCTCTTGCCTCAATTCCAAGAATTTATTTTCCATCCTAAGTCGAACAGCCTTAGGAAAATACTTCTCAAGAAACATACCTTTAAATTCATCCCAGTCAAGAGCATCAATCTCATCAGCGTACCTGATATTTTTAACCATCGACCACCACTGATCTTCTTCACCCTCCAAATAGTAAATAGAAAGACTAACCTTTTGATTGTCTGAACACCCCATGACATCGAAAATCTTCTCCAGTGCTTTAATCCACCCTTCAGCTAGCACAGGGTCAGATGATCCTCTGAATGATGGGGGATGTTGTCTCATGAAATGTTCCACCACTGACATGTTCCTCTGTGGGTGATCTGGCTGATCTCGTGCATGGATACCACCACCATTTATCGCTTGAGTCAACTGTGCCATTACTGCAACAAACTGTTCAGTTCCAATTCCGACCATCTCAGGATGCTGATTCAGAAGGTTATTTCCTTCAGTATGCCTTCCTAGAACTGCTTCCCTGTTTCCTCTGCGGAAAACCATTCTGAACAAACATGTCTTAGATGAAGCAACATGGTAATCTTCAAATGCTATATCATTTCAAAAAAATATTTTTGGATAATCATTTAATAGAATTCTAACTCCTAAAGTTATCTAAACTGACCTCTGATACCAACTATATGGCCCCAACCTTAAACATTACTTAATCTTGAGTTATTACAAGATTACACCTTGAGGATCTTTTCAGGTTTAGAGTTTTATAGAATTAGATCATAAAACATGTATTACATTCCACATTTAAACAAAGTGGTTACATAAAAGATAGTATTCATTTTTCCCATCAATGGAATCATATTTAAAATAAAACATGGATTCTTTCTTGACACTTCCTTGACACTATCATCATATCATGTACCTTTCCCTTGACCTGTGAAAAACATTTCAAAAACTTGGGATGAGTATAAAATGCTCAATAAGGGATATAAAAATATGGAAAGGAAACATGGGTACATATATACATAAGAATGAAATCATAATTTACCCATAAAACATAAGCACTTTAACATACCTCATCAAATCATGAATAAATCATAGAAATCATAAGACATAAAGGTAACTTGAGGCATTCATAACATTCTTACGTAGGGAGTAACCCTCTTGGTTACGTTTGAAATACCCATCACAGTATATTCCCTAAATCTCTTCGGAGATACCTTAACATTTCACTCCTTCGCGTTACCCAATACATTGGAGAGCTATATCGGGCTCACCTGCCCTTAGTTTATCACAGAACCACCCGCCTTCATAATAATGCCCAAGAACCACAACATAATCGTATCACATAAAACATGCATAAAGGAAACATAACATTTCCACCTTTCAATCACAAGATATCAATACAACAAATTGATATAAAAACATTATGAAAACCATTTTTAATACCAAAATAAAAGAAAAGTAAAATAGGGTATTTATTTTTCTTTTAAAAAACAGTATGGCTTGTAGAGGAAGCCGAAACTCAAATAATGGTCACGACGGCAGAGAAGTCGTTGTCTCCACATACGTACGACAAAAACATTCCCTTTTGTCATTTATTAAACACTTAGTATAAAAAAGATTCCTTTAGAATAAACGTAAAATTCAAAGGGGTTTATACACCGTATAAAATAAGGTTGTGTATAAAACAAAATATGCCTCAATGAAAGGAGATTGAGACGAAGTCCCATACCTCGTGTCCGACTTGACTCAATCGTTCTTTAACCTACTAAATAATAAACTTGAGTTAATTTCTACTTGCTTAAGAACCTTTTTCAAGTTAATTATTCCTTTTATATCACTTATTACCATGTCATGAACACTATGCAATTATTTAAGTTATTAACGGTCGTTTTAACGATCATTGGTACTTGAGTCAAAAATAAACTCTTTATAATTAAAAGTTGTTCATGTATCCATTATATATATAGTTATAATCATGATGTAGATATCATATATATCATATATATCCAGTATATACAAGAATTTATAATATTACATAACGTTTAGAGGTAAGAAATGAAATGCACCGTTCATGGAGACGGTAAGCCGTACGTACACATGAACGCTACTTTCATTTCTATTTCGTATTTTATGAAATAGAATCATAATGATATAATGGTATATTATAATTCCAGTATAATATCATATATAAAATCATTAATTACATCCTTTATATGTCCCACATATGGCATTAACGAATCAAATCACTTTGAGGGGGCGGTAGTCCGCACTTCCTAAAATGAAGATATCGCGTTTACCCATAATGGAAATCATAAAGGTATGCCATAAATGAAAAATACAGAAGCTTAAGTAAAACATAAACATATTATATATCATATATAAATATAGTGGCATCTTAATGGCCACCTTTTAAGGTGTTATATGAGTGTTGAACAATCATCGTTTCGTGAGGCAGAAATTCGCCATCCACGGAAATAGTATGTTATTTAGCCATTAGATGTAGGTGTGTGTAAGTGTAGCTCGAATATTTCTTATAAAAACATCCTAGTATATTGAAGATACTGGATTTGTTACAAAATAAATGAACTAAAAGAGTTTAGGGGGTTGGAGAAGCAAAATAAAACAAAAGGACTCAAGTGAAGACATTACCTTAAAATCGGGTAACTCCCTTTGGTTTGAGCTCAAAGGCTTCCTTGGGAAGACTTATGCCCAAAGTGAGGCTTCTAAGAGTTATAGAGGGATGTGTAGAGACAAAATGGGTAGGGTTTGGCCGAGAAAAAGGCTTTGGAAGTGTGGGTAAGGAGGTAGAGGTGGGGGCCTTTTATAAGAGGAGAGGAGGGGCACTCTTGGAAAGTAAAGAAATGTTACTTTATTTTAAAGTGAGTTTCGGATTTAAAAGTTCTCACATTGATTTATTTCGAAGCTAAGGTGATAAGGGTTCTAAATCCACCCATCCAATAGGTTTTTGACAATTTTAGGTCTTAGAGTTTACATTATCTTTTCATTTTGTTTAAATCATTAAATAATGAGGTCATCGCTGCATCATCATGGTTTCATAAATAATTTAATTTATTTAATGTATAAAAATTATAAAAAAAATACTATGATGTAGTAAATCGTTTTATCTTTCCAATGACTATTTATAGTAAAACATCTGACTTGTATAACCCCATGTAAAAATTGTTTTAGTAAAATAACTCATGTTTGTGACATTTTTACTTTAACATTAAATTAAAAGATATTGATGTCAT
The DNA here is from genome assembly GCA_963277665.1 of Viscum album. Lineage (NCBI taxonomy): Eukaryota > Viridiplantae > Streptophyta > Magnoliopsida > Santalales > Viscaceae > Viscum > Viscum album. The sequence goes on from OY728123.1 coordinate 826,336,638, forward strand.
TTTCCTTCCAAAGTGGATCCATGGGGTCCCCAAGTTGACCCATGGATTTTCTTGGTCGGCCATGACACATCCAATAAGGTTAGGACATGTTTCAATCTCATCTCATATTATTAAAACATTATTTTTACCTTAAACTACACTAATTACCTCTAATCGCGATTAAGAACTTAAAAGTAACTATTCACCAAAAAATTATTTTAATCTCATTGAACCACATTTTACTTCTTAATGACAACCATGTATGTCGGATTTTTGAAAATCAAATCACAGAATTGGCAAAGTTTCATTTAAACGAAAAATCAGTTTCTTTAACTACCACTTAGTGGTTTCACTATTCATCAAAATTTGAAGTTTTTCAGAAAAATACCAAAACTTCACCCTAAGATATTTTTGATATTCCAAATTCAAAAATGATGTCTATTTTAAAAAATTCAAATCCTATAAGTTACATTAATTAATTTAATAATTAATTCCCGCTGTCAGGACAAATAGCGTGTTTTTATGAAACAACAAGTATCAAAAGATTGACACTAGTTTAAGTCCAATTTCAAGGTGAAATTAATTCCAAAGACCACCATTTTATTAAATGGTAAAAATATATTATAATTTCACTTTAAAACCAATTCAAAAGATAATCTAACCATATAAATAAATTAGATTAAAAAGAGGTTTTGAATTAAAATACAACATTTTTCACTATCCATTAAAAAATGAACTTTATCGGAAAAATACCAAAAATTCACACAAAGTAAATTTTGATGTCCCAATCATAAATAATAAGTTTATTTTGACAAACATAGCTTATAAAATTGTCAAAATATATATTTAAAAATGGTTTTTCATCAAAAGGCAGTAAAACAATCTTTTAAAAATATTAGTGTATTCCATGCTTAAGATTGGATTTATTTTCATTTTAAGCATCTAAAACACTATCTAATTCATTAATAGACATAGATAAAAACATATATTATTCATTACTTACTTGGGATGTTACAATTTGAGGTTTTCCATTAATGGTATCCTCTAATATACCGATTTGAGATTATTTTGATCATTGTTTTGATGATACTTGTTTTTAAGCCACTCAGTGGGGAACTCTAGAATTTATTGTCATCTAGGGAGACGAAGTTATGTCTTAATCTTGGGATCATACTCATAAAATGAGATACCTAGATATCCTTGTGAAAGGAATCATAACCCTCATAGTTCGATGCCACTTAATAGGACACATCATACATTTTAAGGTCATGTGATAAGGACCTCTAAGCGGATGGTGCTTAGTTGAAACTTAGTGTGGGACTTATGCAGAAGAATCCCAAGGAACTTGGAAAGGATATGGGATTCCAAATAGGATCAAACTCAATTGGGAATATGGAAAAAAGATAACATGTTTAATCTGAAGTGTTGGATTTGAACCTCAAGGAGGCTTCTTACGTATCCCATATAGATGGGAATCAAAGTCCACAGACTTCGATGTGCTCATAGGAGAGGATAGTCCTCTAAGACAGATGAGTTTGGTCTTACTTCCAAAAAAGGATGCTTTGATGATTTGAGGATTGAATTTGTAGCTTATTTCCTAATGAGGATTCCCAAATTGGGGAAATTAAGGTAGGATTCCTGAGGAGGATATCCAGTGAGCTCGGGCCATGAAAGGGCTTTCTATGTATCCTAGCTTGAATAGGAATTAGAGTTCTCGTAGTTCATTTGTTTGAGTGTTTGTGCATATGTTGTAATCACCACGTATCTCTAAGACCACGTGAGTCATGATCTATGTGAGAAACAAAAGTATTTGAAAGATTCAACAATGACACTTCATAATTTTCCTCCTCCATTGATGAAAGAGGGTGTGTCGACCGTGGAAGAGGGCGAGGCGATGAGCCTTCCATCTGTTCTGTTTACATTGGAAAAGGTCCCAATGTAAGTAACATGCGGTGAAGGTGAGGGGATTATACCAGGATTTGTGCCTAAAAATGTTTTCCCGTAGGGGAGGGAGACTTCTCTTATTCTTGCGTGAAATGGCAAGTGCAAAGTGTAACTTCCCTATCAGAGAACTGAGGTCCCGAGTCACCTCTTTGAAAAGGGTGAGGCCGGTAACCAATAATCCTCTAAAACAAGGACTTCCCAACACTATTTCTTGGAGAAAAGTCCATGTGACTACGGATATACAAAACCAAAAACATCCCATGAATATTAACCCCATTGTGAAATGAATGTGAGAAACTTCGGACTGTAGAAATACAAACCCATATTTGAGACACGCTGATGTGCCTTACCCAAAGGTCTGAGAAGTCAGGAGGTTTTGTGGCAGTCTTCAACTTAGACCCTTTCGGATAAGGGAACCATAGAAGGTGATAAACTTCCATGGATGGCTTTAAATAAGGGTACCTGATCTGGTTGCATAGGTATCTCGAGAAAGTATGTCGCGTAGGTATCCCGTGTTACATTATCATGCAGGTGCAGTGCGTAGATACACCATATAGGTTTGGCACGCAGATACACAATGTAGGTAAGGATGAGGACTGAAGAATGGGAAGAATTTCAAAACATTCATATCCCTTTTAATTATCCCATCTTTTTTAGTTTAGAGAACTACCTAAGAAAATTTGAGAGATCTAGGTGAAAGAGATACGCAATGGGAGCTTCAGAGGGTCATTCACTTTTTTCAGTCTAAAAATGGAGAGCCAAAGGGTCCTATTTATAGGCACAGATGGGGCCTAGCCAAAGAAACTTTTCTCGTGCAGGTATTTCACATAGATCCACCACGTAGGTGATCTAGGTAGGGGAATCACAAATCTTCTCATGCGTAGCTCAGCTACGTAGCTTATTCATGAAGCTTGGTCGTGTAGCTCCCTCGGGATGTTCGGCTGAAAATCTCACTCGCAAAGCTACTGGATGTCACTAGAACGCATAGAGTTTTGGAGTATTAGTTGATGTTTCATTTGTAATATTTAAATATTTTTAATTACTATGAACAAAATCCCCCCCCCCTTAGGATTGGATCTGAAATATACAAAGAGGGTCAATTCCTGAGGTGAAAGTCTATAAAAAAGATTAGGATGAATTAATGAATAGCACAATTTTTTCATGCAAGTATGTCATGTAGATATGGTGCACAGTCATGACGCATAGGTCTTCTATTGCCTATAAATTGGTCTCAACCTTTGGCATTTTTTCCTTCACTTGTGCTTTCTATAAAATTTAGAACTCTCGTTGTGTAGCTCATTCGCACAGCTTTATCGCATTGTGCTCTCGCATAATTCTCTTTAAATTTATTCAAGGTAAAGTTTTTTATGCAATTGAGCTATTCCAAAAGGACTTCACTGATAGAGTTACACTAGGATCTTTGTCGAAGGAACTACGTGAGTGACCTCATCGAAGGACCTTGTCAAAGGACTTCGTCGAATGACCTCATAGAAGGACCTACGCGAACAGTGTCCTTTGCCAAAAAATTTCACTTTATTAATTGAAATAGGACTTGAAAGTTTGATAATTTTTTTTTCAGGAAATAATGACTCATTTTATGACTGATACTGAAGAAACTATGTTTATTCAAAATTAAATAATGGGGATCATCAGGAAAGATTATTATGACATTGTTGAGAGTACTCTTCCTGAGCTATGGAAGGGTCTAATTTTGTACCAACGTGACTATCCACAAAGTCCTTACTTACCCCTATATAGGAAAGGGATTTTTCAAGACGCCCATTTTATATATATTAAGAATTACTTTCCAAATAATTATTTTCTTCATTATTCCAACTGTAACAGCATAAATATTAGTGCAAGGGGGTTAGAATACAAGAAGGAATGGTCTCTATTAGTTGCATCCTTCATCACATTGGATGTACTCTTGATATGAAAGATCATGTCGTAGATCCAAGACCACATTGTTATGATCCCAATTTTAGGGCTTCTTAAACAGATCAATCTAATGGTTGGAAAGGTGACTGGGACCTTTGTTCTAGATGGTGTGTAAAACCCAAGTGGATGTGGTCATTCTGGGTATGTCAGACTTGTGCGGAATTCAGAAAAGAGTTATCAGACGATCATATTTATGAATCTGTCTATATGGGGAAAAATTATGTTTAGAAAAATGAATTCATTCCTGAATTACTAAGACGGTGGAGTCCACAAACAAATTCTTTTCATTTGACACGTAGTGAAGTTGGTATTAGTTTCTAGGACATTTACCAAATAGCTGGAATCCCTATTCTTGGGGAAATGTATGATGAATTCATCCCACCTACTTCAATATTGGGTGATGTTACTAGAACACCACCATTGGCCCATGAATTACTTAAGATAGCAAATAATTTTCCCAAGTACAAGAAAGATATCCATGCTAGAGTGTGGATGGAAGCCTTCTTAGATCCAACAATAGAGAAAGGTCCAACCTGTGGATGTCCTACTGTTTGTCCTTCTTCTGATAACTGAGGCAGTTCAGGCACATATTGGCCTACACTAGAAAGAGGAAATTACAAGCACTGTGGTTATAAAGTCAAACCTGATATAGATGCAAAAGTACGCTTAGCTTCCTTCCTTGATATGTGGATAAGTGTTTATTTTCTTCCAGTTTGTGAATCCGGAGGAGGTGTAAAATCAAGGACTTTAATCATTGAAACTAAGTTGGTAGATGGTATGTATATTGGGCTAGAAAACCATGTTTTGGAAATGATTTACCATCTCCTGCTACATTTATAAAGTGGGAAGGCTCCATTTAGAATTGCAGGGCCATTCCTAGTATTGTGGGGCTACATTGCAGCATATTTATCTTCATACTCATTATTGAACTTATCCAGATTTTCTAATGGTCAATACATAATGTTTTTACAAAAAAATACTCTTGTATTAAGCCTTATAACTTGATACCAGATGAGGTACTGAAGATATTGAATGTCCTAGGATAATTTAACTTCATTCCTTTTGGTAATCCACCAACAGGAACACTTATTGATGATGGTAAAGAAAAGAATTATGAGCTGAGTTCTTATATGATGGCATTCAGGGATGGTGTACTATCAACCAATATTGATGGTAAAATTATATGTGATGCTTATGTGCCCTATAGGTTTTCCCTTCAGTACAGGTGTCTTCCAAAATCAAGCACCATTCCACCAACATATGTTAGACATGAGAACCACCCCATGGTAGTGCTACAATTATGGATTCTCATAGCTTTATAGGTATCAAAATTGTCAATTACATTAACTCCACTTGATGCATCAATCGGATTAGAAGCTGGGCATTCCAAAGCTTTGGTTTCTTCATATCCTCAAGGGGCTCTGAAAAAAGGAATATATCGAGTGGCTGCTACAATGACTATTTCATGTGGAAATCGTGGAAAAAAGTCCAAGGCCAAAGGTGATATAGAAAATTCAGAGGATTCAGAACCGTCAAAACATATTCATAGGAATTATACTAGGAAGACCAAGGCCAGAGAAGTAATACCTTTAACGCCAAGGTGATCCATCCACCGCCATCAAATAGAGATTCCTTTTCCATATGTTGAACTTTCTGAGGAAGAACGTTCTGAAGAAGCTCTTCAATCAGAAGGTGTCAAATCTCTTCCATAGTCAACCGGGACAAAATCGAATTAGGTGTGACCTTTGTCCATTCATCATTGGGAGAGTGCAACCTGCGATCTTAGGGACGCCTGGGCATTTCTTCACCACGACATTCGAATACCAGATATTGGTGATATCAAGGATCCTTCTAATTTCAATCCGGACAATAACTTGGCTAAATTACAAAAGTATATTTCAAAATTAGATAATTTTATATATACAAATGATGAAAAAATTATAGCCTCTAAATGAGTATCTCATATGTCGGACATAGGAGTCCATGAAGGGGTAATTATCGACTCTGAGGAGGAGTGAGATGTTTATTTTATTTATGAGAATGTATTTACCTTTTTCATTCGTCTCAAATCAGATTTATTATTTATCAAAATTAATCTTGATGAAAATGTATTTATGCAGCTTGAATATAGAGAAGGAAGATCTGGACCGATTCTTGAATCACCTCAGTATAATCCCGCAGGTCCTCCCATTGATGCAACGAATGATCCTCCCAAGTCTCCAAAACATTCTCCAGGAGAAAGAATCATGACTGGGGTAATGGAGAGAGATAATACTCAACCATTACCTCATGTTACCCCTGCTAAGAGAAGTGTTTCAATCTCTCCTCATGCTTTTGAATAGAAACACAAAGAGAAATGATATTTCTTCGAAGCATTTGCCGAAAGAGTAAGTATTTATAAAATCCTTAGGTCATATAACTTTCTCAAGACGTTATGGAAACCACATTTTATCCTCTTGTAGGATCTATGTCTCTCTCCTCTCTCAAGGGATTAAGAGTCGATGCTTCACAACTAGAAAAATAAGCCTGAGGGGAAACCTAGGATTATGCAGACGTATCTGAACTGTAAAAATCTTAAGTTATACCTGATCCTAGCTCTGTTGAGAGATAGGAACACCATCGTAAGATTAAATATATTCCCCATTTACTTTTTTCAAAGTATCCTGAAAATAATAAATACTGATATTCCTATTGCTTCAGAAGAAAGGAGTAAAGATCTAGGGAAATATAAAACCAATGATGATATTAACCCAAACCTGGAAAGATCTGATGCTGGAATATGAATTGATGAGTTCGCGGTTCAAAATGTCAGCAGATCCAATTTGGTCATGAACCAACATTTTTGGATACCTTAAATGGTAAGGATTCTGTATCATTTACTATTGTATACACTGAATGGATGGACACCCTTAATATTAATATTAATATTCTAGGTTCCATCAAGGAGTTTGGAGATTTTCATGAGGAATTTCAAGGAATTAAGTTCTTATTCTTTCATTTTCCATACATAATTTGTTCATCAACTTGATTGTTTACATCAAAATTCACCTTAGGTATCTTTATCTGCAGAAAATGTCGCAAAGGCTCTTTAGGAACAGGGTGTTCCACATTATCCTTCTACTGGGGCTGAAGAAATACTTACAAAGGATCCTCCATTAGGGGATGTTCCAGAGCCTTCAAATGTCATACCTGAAAAAATTCAAGGAAATCCCCCCTCTCATGAAATACCTTCTCAAAACACCGAAGCTGAGAATACAGGGGATGCATCCAATCAAGTAGCTGACTTATTATTGAGTAAATATAGTCAGCTGTTTGAATCATATTTGTTTCCTCCATTTGAAACTAATAATGACCTTGATTTATTATTTAGGTTTATCATATTCTAGATCATAGGGTGAAGCTTCTACTACCCCAAGAGAAGTTGAAAAAAACAACTCTTTAAGCGGCCTATTTCTAGAGTATATTTTACCTCATGGAAGTGACTCCTATTCAGATTTAGAGATGCAATATGCTCTTTGAATGTCACGTAAGTAGACATTGTGGTAGAATTGGATATTAATTGCTAAAAATATTTTAAATGAATTATCGTCCCATTTTCTAAAACCCCTAGAATTATTCTGCATGTTGGGATTTGGTAGGTACAATTATCGTCCAGTCTACGATGCCATGAAAGAGACTATTCACCGATGGGAGCAGGAGCATAAGCTGAGATAATATTTTGAAGAGGCTAAACGACTCATCAATATTAAGGGCTTTCAAGCTACTGTGGTTGAGGTGGAGGCAAATCATAACAAGAAATCACATGAGATTAGCCAACCAATCAAATAAGCCACGAAGAAGTTATTGTCTCTTCAACAACAACTAGATGTTGTTCATAACAAGCTAGAGTAACTGAATCCGGCATTAGGAGAAACCCAATGAGATGGGATAACTTCCATTTCAATGGCTAAGGAAGTACTTCTTCAGGAAGAGGTGGATGGAGTTTCTCAACTATCTCAACTTTAATAGGTAGCTGATAGAGCTTATTAAGCAGTCCAACAAATGAAAAATCATGTTGTTTTTTTATTCTGAAACATGATAGAGAGGCTCCATTTTATAGATGGCCCTCTATTTTCATATAAACGAATGAAATTTTTTTTTTAATCATATAAATCCTCATTCCTATTTTTTATGATATCAATATGAAAGGTAAATTATGATAATGATTCCTTTATATTAAACATTAATTATTTATAATAATAAGAATGAAGTGATCAAAATTTTCTTATTAAGCTGAGGGACCTAATGGGAATAATTTTACTGTTTCTAGGGTTATGTGGATAACCCCAAAAATGTTATGTCTTTTGAATCCCTTCCTTTTTTTATTTCTCAATATTATCTAAATCATACAAAAATTGTATATTTAGTGAGCTAGGACCTAACTTTTATTTAGAGTTCCCTTTGCAGGTTCTCAATCTAATGAGTACCGAGTCTTTTGTTGTTGGAAGTTTAGAGTCATGCATGATGGACTATAAAGGGATAATATTTAGTATCAAAAATAGCTTTGACAATAAATTTTGAAAATAGATCCCAAACCAAACTCTATGGCTAATAATTTCTTTAATATTCTTTTAACATTTCCAAGGGGAATCTTGGGCCATGATTATTTATGGAAACCAATTCTTAAAGCCAGTATCCACAGAATGTGTGTGTTTTTTTCAGGAATTAAGTTACCATTATTTGACAAAACTATTATTGAGGTTGTATTATGAAGGGCCTACCGGGGCATATACATCATAGTCAAATAGTAGCATCTTTTGACTGACAGGCCTGTTATATAGACAACTTATGCAAGGCCTCCTAAGGGCACGTGATGCATAATCAGGCAAAATAGCTCTTTAGGAATTTTAACATTTTGCTGTTGATAGATAGGGGAAAATAATATTTGGGTGACTTAAGACCACAATGGGTGTTTTTTCCAAGGAAATTAATTTTACGATTGAAAAATGGTTATTTTAAACCAACAGTCATGCAATGAGGACATTTTTACTATGTGGTTTTTTGTCATGTAGTGAGGGCATTAGTACTATGCAGTTTTAGTCATATAGTGAGGACATTGATACTCTGTAGTTTTAAGTCATGCAGTGAGGACATTGATACTATGCAGTTTTAAGTCATGCAGTGAGGACATTGTTACTATGCAGTTTTAAGTCATGCAGTGAGGAAATTTTTACTATGTAGTTTTAAGTCATGCAGTGAGGACATTGGTGTGGCTATAATTTTAAGGTCTTTAGTTTTGACCAAAAGTACGAAACTCTCCCAATTTCTTGATAATTTTTTTGGAAATATACTATCATATTCAGGTATGAAATGGAAAATTTTAAATTTTGATTTGAAAATTTCTAAAACTGAGGAATGATATGGAAAAAGGGCTAGAAGAATTAGAGGAAGTATTTTCTAAGAACGAAGTTACCATTGCTTAAAAAACCTGTTATGGGGGTTGTATTATGTAGGTCCAACTAGAGAATATGTTGAATAGTCAAATAGTGGCATCTTTTGACTGACGGGCCTATTATGTAGGCGACTTATGCAAGGCTGCCTAATGGCACGTGCTGCATAGTCAGGAAAAAAGAGCTCTCAGAAGTTTGATGTTCTATTGCTAAAAGTCGAAGAAAGCTAATGGAGATTCAGATTTTCCAAATCATAGATTTTGGTTTATAGAAAAAGGTACCTGAATATGGAAAGGGGATTTCCATTCACGAAATCAAAGAATCAAAGGAATAATACTTTTACAAAGGTCTGACCCAAATTTAAAAGATATGGTGTCTGTAGTTTTAGGTCATACAACTAGAATCCGAAGTGGAAACAATATAAAACATGTGGCCAAGTTATTTCAAGATTATTTCATAGTGTATCGAGCACTTGATGAGTGAAATGTGTAAAACATGGTCTTGAAGACTATCAGATTGTGAGAAAGATAATGGGACAAGTATACTTTATGACTATTTCAAAATACAGATTCATGTATATTGTCATCAAATAATAAAGGGGATAAGGATACTATAACAAATAATAAAGTTACCATTATATGATAAACCAATTATGGGGGCTGTAATATGCAGGTCCAACTGGGGAATATGTTGCATATCCAAATAGTGGCATCTTTTGGCTGATAGGCCTGTTATGTAGGAAACTTATACAAGGCCGCCTAAGGGCACGTTCTGCATAGTTAGGAAAAAGAGATCTCAGATATTGAAAACCTTGTCAATAGAAACAATAAGAATGATTATGAGGATCTGAAAATATTCAAGAATAATAGTGTGAAATATGGATGATGGTTTATGTTTAATGTTTGTGAGAAATATTTGAATCAATATTTTCCATGAATTTGATGTCCTTTACATAGATCTGACTCATATGTAAAATGGATATTTTCTTTGTATCCTTTGAATGAATATGGTAATGTGTAGTTTTATGTCATGCAGTAAATACATTAGCAACCCCATAATAAATTAAAATACCATATATAAAAAAGCCATTTACTCAATTCCTAAGCTCACGTCAACTATGCTCAGTGTGTGAAACATGGAGAAGTAAGGGTGTCTTTTATAATGAAAAGGTGATGCAAATGACGGATATGGGTATTAGATTTTCATTCAGTCTAACGTCATGAGGTAAGGATGACAATTAACTGATTTGAAAGGAAATGCATATTGGAACTGAATTAAGGGATAAAACCAAAGAATCACTATATGTTTTGCAGGGGAAAGGATCAAGTTATACATAGTATTTTTTTTAAATATTCCCTATGCAGATTTGATTTTATACTAGAAATAAAGGGGATTTTTATTATGGATAAGACTAAGATTGGAGATCTAGGCGTTTCAACATATCTCAAAAATATATGAGAATCAATCCATACTTAGTTCATGAAACAATCATTCCTCACACTAAGTTTGATATGAGGAATGGGTATTTGATATGTTTTGAAAGAACGATAAATATTATGACATGAAATTATATAAGGACCAAATCATATATCATAATGAAATACTCTGTATAGATCAAATTCATATACAAGAGGAGAAAAGAAAATAAGAAAATTTTGTGATTTTGGCTAGGCCCAGAATTGGAGATTCGGGCATCTCTACCTATCTCATTTAAAATGAGAATCCAGCCATACGTAGTTCTTGAAACATGGTATCTATGCAGATCTGAATCTGACATAGGTAAGAGAGGGACTCATGTACTACTAAGGAGTAGTGATGGCATCAATGACGTTTTCTTATAGAAACATCTAGCGTCTTATAGAGAAAATGTTAGTTGTATAAATGATGTCATGAAGTTTAACGCCATGCGACAAGGATGAAAATGCTATGCACTTTAACGTTACGAAGCATGGACACTTATGGATGTTATGTATTTTAAAGTCATGCAACTAGGACATGGGTTGTTGTGTAGTTTTATTCCAGCAACAAAGACATTGTACTGTACAGTAAGTCTTACATTGAGGACTAATGTGCATAATTAAACAAAGTATTTCTTCAAGAATCTCTCATTGGTTGGAGATGTAATGAGCTCTCCATCCGTTGAGATTAAAACATAGGCTTCATTTGAATATAACTTATGTATGTAATAAGGACCTTACCATTTTGGTTCATGTTTTGGAGATTTCTTTCTTGGTATCATTGGAGTTCGGAGGACTAACACCAATTCCCCTTGAAGGAATGAACGAAGATGAACTTTCTTATTAAAAGATCATTCTATTTGGTTCTGATAAACATCTAGATGATGAAAAGTATTCAATATTTTCTCATCTAATCATTCCAACTCATTAAAACATTTTTGATATTTTTCATATGTAGATAACTGATCACAGATTGCAACTATAAGTGAAGGCAATTGTATTTCTATTGGCAGAACCACTTCAGTCCCATATACCCATGAATAAGGAGTTCCTTGGGTGGCAGTACGAACAGTTGTCTGATAATCCCATAAAGTATTCAAAATTTTATCAGCCCATGATTTCCTTTCTTTATCCACCATCTTCTAGAGTATATTTGATAGGGTTTTGTTGAAAGCCTCTATATGTCCATTGGCTGCCGCATGAGAGTGAGATGAATGGTTGGATTTGACATTATATTCCTGATATAACTTTTTTACTTCAACAGAACAAAAATTGGTTCCATTTTTCATCAAAATTGTATGAGGGATGCCAAATCTGGTGATGATATTAGTTTTGACAAAACTAATGATGCTTTTGGCTCCGAATTCCTTGAGAGATATTACCTCAGCCCACTTTGAGAAGAAATCAGTAGCAGTGAGAATATACATGAACTGCTTAGCCGTGTCTGGAGTATAATGCCCTACTACATCCATTCCCCAGGTGGAAAATGGCCAAGAGTATTTAGATTTATATATCAACTCTAGGGTTTGATGAATGAAGTTGGCATGCACTTGACAGGGACGAAAGCTTTTTGTGATGTTTGTATAATCATGTGTCATTGAAGGCAAAAAGTATCAAAGAATTTGGATCTGATCAGAGAGTCTGTGCCTAGATCGGTGGGAACCACAAGCTCCTGAATGGACTTCTTTCATGATAGCCGCGGTCTCTTCTACATCAATAAATCTAAATAGAATTATATCAAATCCTCACTTGTAAAGGATCTTTTGGTGGTTTGGACCATCATAAAGAGTAAAATTAGCCGCTCATCACCAGATCTGCTCTTTCTCAGGCCTATATGGTGGAAGTATCCCACTTTGAAGATATTCTATGATGGATGTTCTCCAACCCATGGTATGACCATATGGTTAAGAAATTGGGAAAATTTCATTAATTTCCTCTCTTATGGTTTGAACAAAATGTGAAACCATGCGGCGATGGGTTATTCTGATAACTGTGTCATTCGGATTTGGATTTTCCAAGGCTATAACTGCATTATCCAGTGCATCTGCTTGGGCATTTTTTGATCGTGGAATATAGGACAATGTCAGCTCTGAGGTAATTTTAGCCATTAACTCTCAGACGTAATCACACAAATGGATTAACTCTTCTTTTCTGATAGAGTATTCCCTATTGATTTGTTTGATTACCAACTCTGAATCACCTTTTACTCTTAAATGATTCATTTGAACCTAAAAGGACAATTCCAAACCAGCGATGAGAGCTTGATACTCTACTTCTTTGTTGGTACCACCTTCTGATAATAGAAAAGAATAAGGCAATTCTACCTTTTCTGGGGAAATAAATACTATTCCTAATACAACCTTTTTGAGTTTAGGATTTTCCAGTCTCTTCCCTGTTGGACTTCTAGAAGCACCATCAAAATATATTTCCCATGTTTTAGAATTATCTTGAATAGAGTATACCTCTTCATTAGGAAGTTCATTATTAAATGATGTGTCTTCCATGAATGGATGCAAAGCAAGTAAATCAGTCAGAGCATGGCCCTTTATTTTCTTTTAAGGAACAAATTGGATATCAAACTATTGAAAAATAACCACCCACTATGCTAGATGTTCAGTAAGCATAGGATGAATGAGGATAAATTTGAGCGAGTTATTACGATATATCAATTTGACCTCATGATGTTGTAGGTAATCTCTCAATTTTTGAACAGCAAAGATTAATTCCAGGTAGCACTTCTCAATACTTGAATACCAAGTTTCCAAATCAAGCATAGTGTGACTGAGATAATAAAGGCTGTTTTCATTTCCAGCATCATTCTTTTGGGCGAGGAAGGCTCATAGTGATCGCTCTAAATCTATCACGTAGAGAATGAGTGGTATTCCTTCAATAGGTGGAATCAATACTGGTGGACTCAAGAGATATTTCTTGACTATATCAAATGCTTCTTGGAAATCATCAGTCCATTGATAAGTGACTCACTTCTTCATTAATATGCTGAAAGGTAAAGATTTGCCTACCAAATTGGTGATAAAGCGCCGAATATAGGTCAAATGTCTTTGAATTCCTCTTAATTCATTCAAATTTCGAGAAGGTGAAATAACAAGGATTGATTTTTTTTCTTAGGATCAACTTTGATACCACAATAGAGTACAATGATGTCATGGAATTTTCCTGAGGTTACCCTGAAAGCACATTTTAAGGGGTTCCTCGTCAAATTATGTTGTCGAAGTTTTGCAAAATATGGTTTCCAAATCATCTAATTTATTGGAACATTGTTTGGATTTGACTACCAAATCATCCACATAACATTCAACAAATTTACCTAAGAAGGGTTTAAAGAAATGGTGCATGTCACGTCGGCATGTCACACCTACATTCTTTAAGCCCAAGGGCATTACCTGATAGAAAAATACACCTTGAGGAGCTCTAAAGGATGTATATTCTTCATCCTCTGGGGCCATTTGAATTTTATTACACTCATAATATCCATACATGAAGTAAAGTGCTTCGTAGATAGTTGTTGCATCAATTAGAAGTTCTGTAATCAGGACTGGAAAATCATCTTTAGAACAATGCAGGTTAAGATCTCTGAAATCAATGCAGACTCTAATTTTCCCATTATTCTTTTTCACTGGGAAAATATTGGCCAGCCAATTGGGATATTATACTTCCCTAAAAAATTCATCCTTTATAAGCTTATTAACTTCAACTTCAATTTTAGAGGCGTGAGTTGGGTGCGTTCTCCTTGCAGCTTTCTTGTACCCATGATGTTCTTCTGGAAAACCCAAATGATGGGTTTCTACATCAAGATTAAGACCTGGAATTTCTGTATAATTCCATGAAAATATATCATAATTTTTCTTTAGAAAAGAATTATACACTTCATTCTCCTCATAGTTAAAGGCCGCACTAATTAAGGTGGGTGTGGATTTTCTCCTGTACCCAGATTTATTTCTCAGAGTTCATCTACGGCGGTAAAAACGCCTTCTTCAAATGATAGAGGACCATCCCTGAGATTTTCATCATCTTCTTCATTATGTGTTACTTATTCTGTTTTAATTTTCATGATAGATGACAAGGAAAAACTCCAAATGTTAGGGGAGGAATCAGTATTTGAACTTCTCAAAGAAGAATCCACTATTTTGACCCTACTGATGAAGAAGGGTCTTCCTATATTAATGAGGTATTGATGGATTGAGAATCAACATCTTTGTCTTCCTCTAATATTGGCACAATTTCTTCTATTATGATTAATGAAGTAGAGGCTCGTTTTATTTCAGCAGATGAAATAAAAACATCTCCATTCAAGATTCCATCATTTCTTGGTACATCAATAATTTCTCCCATGTTATCAGGATCAATTGCCGTAATTGACAATATGGGAATTATTGGATGAGTGAATGTATTTGGATTTACCCTTTCAACTTGATTGATGGGTAAAACATAATTTGTACTAAACTTTATGAATGTATTTACTGGAATCTTTTCCAGTCCATTTGGATAATTAACTCTGGTTATCTCCTTGGTCATGGACTTCATTCATTTTGTGTGATAAAACTCTGCCTTAATATATTGAGATTCACAGGTTTTGAATGGATAATTGTCACCATTCAATGTTCCTATTTTTCCATTGTTACAGTATTTCAAACATTGGTGGTATGATGAATTTATGGCTACATGTTGAGAAACCAAGGCCTTTTAAGCAGAATATTGAAGGTTGTGTCCTGACGAACAACCATGAAATCTGAATTAGACACAAGATCTCCAAACTGAGTTCTGAGTGTAATTTCTCCCAAAGGTTCTTGTTCATTCTTATCATATTCTTTCAACATTAAAGTGGAAAGAGATAAGTCATATTCAGTTAGGCCCAATCGACGAAGTGTACGTATGGGAATGAGGTTGAACCCGGAGCCATTATCAATGACGGCTCATCAGATATCCATTTCATTAACCATGCCTGAAAGATACAAAGGTCTGATGTGTCCATGTACCACATGGTCTTCATCTTCATATGTAAAAGATATGACTGTATGAGATTCTGCAGAATCATTCTCTATACTGTTAACCTTAGTAGTAGCAACTTCTGTTTCAAATTCGTGAGGACATAAAAAGGCCTCGATGAGTGCTTCTCCAAGATCTTTTGACAGATTCAAAGAATCCAAAATTGATAAATTGGTCGGTACATGGGCCAATTATTTCAAGACATCATACTTTTGATCCAACGGTCTTCATTTCCTAACATGGAGATGTGGTTTTGTAGGTGATTTGGATGTTGATGCTTCTATTATAGATGTATTCTATGTTGAAATAGAAGTGGGAAATACCACTGACTTTGGAAAATTAGACTGAATAAGTATATTTATCTGCTGAGAAAAAGATGGTGTAGCTTCTAATCAGTCCACCAGAATAATTTTTCCAGAAATAGACTTTTTTTGCATGGAAGAAACTCCTTGTTGTAGTTGAGCTCGCAAAAGGATTCTTCCATGATCTTCTGCTACATATATGGTTTGAGAAGTGGTAGAGTAAAAATGATGGTTTTTTGGAATTCCCATGTATTACCTTGTATCCTCAAGCTTGGCCTCTTCCTCTACTCCCCCTATTAGGCACACGAAATTCCAGTTCAATACAATTAGAACCACAATTGGAATAAGGATATGTTAAATAGATAACATTAACAGAACCAAAGATCAATTCTTCGTCTGATGAAGATTCTTCCCGAAAAATTACTCCTGGTTGTACCGTCTGGTGGGCCAGTGTCCATTATTTTGAAAGAGATGGACTGAAATTAGCTAGGATTAAGGACAACTTTTGCATCTATGCAAGATCATCTTTTTTTGACTTCTCTTTATCCATATGAACACCTTGTTTCTTTGATGAATGAACCTCTGATGAAGATGGTTTTGCTGTGGCAGGAGTGGTAGAAGACACAATTGTTTGTTTCAACTGTGTTCATAAAATAGAATGAGTTCGGTTGATCATTTTTCTGATCATCCAATCATCATATTTTTTCACATTTTTACTTTGAACTTCTTTCCATTCCCACTCTTCCTTTGGATTGGTGGCAGTAACACATGCTACTTGAGCTGATGAACTTTTAAATTTCACTTTTCCTGAGTCTACCTTATTTTTAAAAAGTTCTTTGAAAACGAATCACTCCTGAATGGGGTGTCCCAACATCTGATGAAAGGGACAATAATTTGGAAGATCTTCATCTTCATCTTTATTTGGCTTCTTCGGCCTTGGAAACTAAACCAAATTGTTTTTATAAGACTGAGATGAATTAACCAGGAACTTTCTCATTACTGAAAGAATAGATTTTTTTCTATAATTCCTCAAAATTGTTTCTGCCTTTGATCTCTTTGATCATCTTAATGAGGTGGTCTTTACTACTGATGCTTAGGAAGTGGATCCCTTCGGTGTGATGAGGGTCTTAAAGAAGAAGTAGGTATAGGTTCCTATTTGAGTGTAACTATAACAGCTTCTACCTTCCTTATTCTCTTTCCTAGAACCGATGGAATTACATGAGTTTTAGACTTAGTCTCTATAATAAAGTCTTCTATCTGTTGAGCGATTGAAGTAAGGTCTCGAGACACTCTTGGTTATTTTACAGGGATCAATGGTGTTCGTAATTCATCATGTATATTTTCCACACAGATTGGCAGCAAATCTTCATGACGGAGTGCTAAACTTAAAGAATATGTTAATCCCTTCCAGCAAGCAATTAAATTTGAAACTCTTTCATTTTCCCTTTATTTAAAATTTTAAGATAAAAAACTATCATATTTGGTAATGTTGAGCTAAATTGAAGAAGGGATTTCTAACGGAGATCTTCCCATCCAGTAATTGATCGAGATTGCAAACTTGTATACCAGAATAAAGCTGGTCCTTATAATGATTTCACAAAACACCTAAGATTAACTACTTATTGTTGTTGAAGAGTTCCCATCATAGGATCACAATAAGAAACAAAATGGTTAAGTGTTTTTTCAGATCTCTTAAACTGGTAAAAATTAGGCATGTGGTATTTACAAAATTTGGTGGGGAAGAATTGCATCCACCCATTTAGGGTAAGCTCTCTTTTCCAGTTGAACTGGTGCACTTCATTCCTACATAGCTTCTAATCGAGTCGTTAATGCCTCAATTGTGTTCTTAATAATTTGGGGAATATCTGGATGAGCTGGATTCTGTGTAGGTATTGTAACCGGAACTTGAGATGGTATAATAATCGGTAAGACCACTAACAATGGTGATAATATCATTCATGTATAATCCACATAAATAGGTCTATTAGAATGTAAATGATCATGTATTGATTGCGTACCCAATAGAGGGAATTCATTATCTACCTCTGTAGTTACTACAAATCCACTTTTCAATGGAGCTACAATAGGATTTTAAATTTGATGACTTTCATGGGGATATCGTTAAGCAGAAATGTTGTTTCGATGTAACTCCATATTGAGTCTTTTCAACTACTTCATTTCCTCTTCTGGTTGTGCAAGTATCTCTTCAAGGGAAAGAGATTGACATTCTTAATTGGAAAAGTGAGATGCAATATAGCTTTATTCCATTCCCCTTTTAGGATGCCTTTCGGAGAGGGGGAGTTGGTTATTTGAAGGCATACCTAGATTCTGTATAAGCCTTTGTTTTTGGGTACGCACACCATATCATTTTCCTCGGCGTGTACCGCATTGTGGGAAAGAACTTCATCTTCTGATTCCCCTAAAGTAGAATTATTTTCTAGAGCATCTTCTGCAATGTCATTGATAACATTCACTCATGCATAACGCATTAATGAAACTCTATCAGTGCTTCTAGTAGATCATCTCTCTTTTTGTCTTTTAAGAAACTTTGTTCTCCTATATTAATAATTTCCTGGAACTATTTCGCAGAAAGTAACATGAAGGGATTCATTGGATAGTTAATCAGTATTCTTTCCTTTTGGCATCTTAACTAATCAGGATAAAATTGACTTCTATTGAGGAGGGGATTGAAGATGTGAAATAACCCCCAGCCTTATAGGTTGGGATTGATCCTATTAATCTTCTTCAAATAATTTAACATTGTTTAATGAATTTGAAGGTTTCATTAAATGAGACCATAGCCTGGAAAGATGGGGTGATTTTTGAACTACTACATCTGAAATTCACTCAACTTATCTTTTCATTTTGTGGATTTTGGTTTGTACATTAGCTGTATAGATCATCCGATGATTACCTAAATCACCTGTTTCAGAATATCATTGTGTATGTTTGGAAATTTTCATCCTATGACGCCTGACATACTCTAAACGGGATGCCTTCTCAAGATTCTTAGAGGCTTGATGTAGAATTAGTTCAACAAATTTCTTTTCTTTGGGAATGATTCTAATGAGAACTTGTTGAGGCATGTTCTTTAGCGTACATTTGAATACCCACAAAACCTATTGACTGTGGACGACCATTGGAAATAACATTTCATGAGACCACTTTGGGCGGAATTTTCTGATTTTGTAGTGCAATGAAATGCAATTCTCCATATGCACCCCATCATCTAATGCAAACATTATATGGGGAATCAAAAATTAATTGGCATAGCCTATTCAAAGCATTGATACATGCACACTGAAGGGTTATCTTTTGTTTTTGAACCCTTCGATGTTGAGAAACTGAAAGATATGATAAATCAATTTTTCATTGTAACCCTTATATTACCTTTATATGATTTTGATATTCATCATATGGTAATAATTTAGTTTTAAAATGATGAATATTTTTCCATAATTTGAGATGAATGTCATGAATGAATTCTTCTGTCATCAATTCTGGAATATAAAACTGAGAATTTGCTGAAAGCCAGAACGTGACTGGTATTTCTCCTTTATCTAATTTTTTTCTCATGTTCAACATGTCTTTATCATCTTCTACTAGAGGTTTCTCCACTTGGTCTGACCAAAGTGGATGCTCTGTATTCGAGGATAAATGACCCATGGTAGTTTTGGAGAATGATTGTTCCCTTAAGATGTCTTCTGATTGAGATAGTGTCTCAACTGTCAATGACAAGGCATCTGACATTATTGGCCCTATGTTTTCAAGTGACTCAAGATAGGAGGGCTTTCTTGTTTCTATATTATTAATTATATAATTGTTTTGACAGTGATAAATACTACTTCATAGAGGACTTTTGCAGTGAATGCCATCCTGGGGAGGATCACCATGATGGATTACAGCAAGGTATAAATCTTCTTGCTTCTTGGTCTTCTAGACACACAGAGGATTATCATGGCTCTCATACAAAGATATACACTCTAGATTGATCGAATTTTCATGAAGAAAGCCTTCATGATGAAGTGTCCAGTGAGAAACTTCATAATTACAACTACCACTCCCAATATTTGGTAATGAGAGTGTAGGATCTTGATCAGCAATAGATAAATGTTTGAGGGCTTCAAGAACCCCATCATTAAGAGGAGCTAAATTATAGCTTCACTCTTTATTTTCCAACTGTATTTGGTGAGATTTCTTCTTGGATGTTCTCTTATACTTAGTTGGTTCCACTTTCTGGGAAAGGTGTTTATCATGGGAAGGTATATGTGCCTGCCTTAGATTAGTTACTGGAACAGACCGATTAACTCCAATTGGAAAGGGTGTATGTTCCCAATCTTGTTGTCCATATGATATGGGGGAGTACGCCCCATGACCCTCCTGAAGTAGAACATATATATGTATCTACTCTAGTATGGCATGTAGATGGTTCATCCCCTGTGTGGGGACAGATTCATGTGCATGTTCGCTTGATACTACTGATGTAGTTGTTAAAATATCCTGACATGCTTCCAGAATATGGGCAGGGATATGAGTCTTCCCTTTCACCATTCACAAGATATGTTTAGTGACTTCAGTGTCCTGAATGGGAATATATGTCTATTCCGCATATAGAGTAGGTGTATGTGCTTTCTCTTATCCTCCTTTTCCTGTCAACGGATATTGACAGTACTCATGCATAGGGGTAGAGAGTTTGGTCTGCCCCAAATTTGTCATCGGATCTTTCCGACTGACTTCTCTGAGTACTACCAAATGACACTCTTGGTAGGATTGATGAACATTGACAAGTTTATGTGTCTGATGGATATTCTATGTCAAGTATGGTCGACGAGTTTCCTTCAATACTGGCAGATGATACTGCTGACAGAATTGGTGACTGTAAACAGGTGTATGTTCCTGTTTACCAGTTGCCACCATATTAGATTGGCGGGTCTCTCTAAATGCAGTCAGATGAGCATGATGACTGGCTGATAACATTTAAACAAGTGTATGTTCATGTTAATGGTACTACACCGGGTTTATTATATGGGATTGGTGGGTTGCTGTCAGATTAGACTACTAAGAAACAAAATTAAGATGAACATGTGTATGTGCCTGCTCGTTTTTTTCCATCAAGTTTGATTGATGAACTTCTCCAGGGGAGTTAGAGGTGATAACCTGCTTCCTGTTAACCAGAATTTGTCCTTAGTGGTTCATCTTGTGTGCTTGGGTTTGAGAGACCTGGGCGAAACATCCATAGGAAAAACCCCATCATGTTGGGGATACACTACCGCATGATTCTAGAAGCGATTGCTGGTGGGATTCCTTAGGAAGGACTCCTGTATTTTTTAATTGAGGCCTTCAGTGACCTCTTGATCCACCTCCTTGTTGTATGGGAGGGATTAATGGTTGAGTTATGGGGATAAATACCTAAAACGGTAGGAGACGGTCTTTGGTACTATTTTCTTCTTGATCATTGGTCATTGTTGGCCATATAATCAAGGATTATTGTCGACCTGGAGGGCCTGTCTAGGATCATCCAATGTTTGAATTGTACCATGCGGGTGATATTACTTTTTTAGCACATTAGAGACCCAATGTTGAAGATGTTGGGATGGTGATAATTTTGTTCCCATGGATGGATATCCATCTTGAGCATTAGTTAGGAAGTTTACAGATGTTGTCTTGGAGAAATCCATTCTCTGGATTGAAGGGAATTCTTGGGAAAACTGAGAACAACAATAAGTGCTATTAAAGTGACATCTTGTCAGATGGATACATGCGTGATTAATTCCTTTTTTTGGCCTTCCTTCATCAATTATAGGGGCCTAACATGTGGTTAACATTATTAACATGGTTAAGGATTCACGTCGGTTTCCCCATTTTCATTTCGTAGTTCCTTGAAACGTGTGTTCTAGATTTAAGAAACACTATTTCTAGGCGGATTCCATTTGATATGTTCTTAGAACCTAAAACTTACAATAGTTCTTTATCCAAAAGGACCTGATTTCCAAAGTCAGGAGTGCATTATGTTTTTAACTTTACGATACTTAAGAACATGTCGAGAGGATGGGAGGTCGGACTCATCACACCCTTTTGGGGGGAATTATTGTCTACTCCGGGACTCTCTTTGTAAAATAAAAATATTTTTTCATGAATCCTTATTAATTCACCAAGTATATCATAAGTATCCCTTGGAATTTATAATCACTTATTTAACATGTGTAATGTTATAATCACCAGTATGCATTAAAGTTTCTTCATCAATGGAATCATTTGTATGTATTCGAGTTTTTTCATCAATGGTATCCTCTAATATACTGATTAGTGATTATTTTAATCATCGTTATCATGATACTAGTTTTTATGCCACTCAGTGGGGAACTCTGGAATTTATTGTCATCCAGGGAGATGATGGTTTGTTTTAATCTTAGAATCATACTCATAAAATGATCTACCAACATATCCTTGAGAAATTAATCGAAACCCACATAGTTCAGTGCCACTTAATAAGACACATCATACCTTTTATGGTCATGTGATAAGGATATCTAAGTAGAAGGTGCTTAGTTGAAACTTAGTGTGGGACTTATCCTGAAGCAGACCAAGGAACTTGTAAATGATATGGGTTTCAAAATAGGATCAAACCTTATTTGGAATATGGCCCAAAGAGAATAGGGTTGATCTGAAGTGTTGTTTTTGATCCACAAGGAGGCTTCCTATGTATCCCATATGGATGCTAATCAAAGTCCACGTAGTTTGATGTGTCTCATAGGAGAGTATAGTCCCCTAAGAGAGACGAGTTTGGGATTACTTCCTGAAAAAAGATTCTTTGATGATTTGAGGATTGAATTTGGGGATTAATTCCTAATAAGGATTCCCAAATTAGGGGAATTAAGGCTGTATGCCTGAGGAGGATATCCTTTGAGGTCGGGACCTGAAAGGGATTCCTACGTATCCTGGATTGAACAGGAATCAGAGTTCTTGTAGTTCATTTGTATGAGTGATTGTGAATATGTTGTAATCATCATGTATCACTAAGCCCATGTGAGTCATGTTCGGTGTGAGAAACAAGAGGATGTAAAATATTTAATAATGAAACTTCATAATTTTCCTCCTTTGCTGATGGAAGAGGGTGCGTCGACCGTGGAAGAGTGTGAGGTGATGAGCCTTCCCTTTGTTCAATATACATTGGACAATGGTCCAATGTAAGGAAGATGAGGTGAAGGTGAGGGGCTTATACCAGGATGGATGCCCTAAAATTAGTTCTGATAGGGGAGGGAGACTACTCTTATACTTGTGCGGAATGGAAAGTGTGAAGTGTAACTTACCTTTCGGAGAACTGAGGTCCTGGGTCACCTCTTTGAAAAGGTCAAGGCTAGTAACCAACCATCCTCTAAACTGAGGACTTCTCTACACTATTTCTGGGAGAAAATTCCATGTGACTGCGGATATACAAACCCACAAAAATCCCATGAATCTTAACCCCATTGTGAAATGAATGTGGGAAACATCTGACTACGAAAATACAATCCCAAATTGGAGACGCGCTGATGTGCCTTACCCAAGGGTCTGTGAATTCAAGAGGTTTTGGAGGAGGTTTCAACTTATCCCATTTTGGATAAGGGAGCCAAGGAAAGAGATACCATGCAATGGATGTCTTTAAAGAAGGGTACCTGATCTAGCTGTGTAGGTACCTCGCACATGTATGCGGCGTAGGTATCCTACACTGCCTTATTTCACAAGTGTGGTATGCTGATACACCGTGTATGTTAGGTGCGTATATACACCGCGTAGGTATGGATGATGACAAAATAATGGGAAGAATTTAAAAACATGCATATCACTTTTAATTATCCCTTATTTTGTAGTTTAGATAACTACCTAAGACAATTTGAGAGATCTAGGTGAAAGATCTATGTAATGGGATCTTCTGAGAGTCTTTCACTTTTTTCAGTTCGAAAATTGGGAGCCCAAGGGTCCTATTTATAGGCACGGATGGGGCCTGGCCGGACAAAATTTGCCTATGCAGGTATTCTGTGTAGATCCACCGTGTAGGTGATCTGTGTAGGGGCATCACAAATCTTCTCGTGAGTAGCTCGGCCGCGTAGATTTTTCGTGAATCTTGGTCGTGTAGCTCTTTCGCGAAGCTTGGCCACGTAGCTCACTTGCAAATCTACTAGATGTTAGTACATCGCATAGAGTTTGGGAGTATTTATTGATGTTTCCATAGTACTATTTAAATCTTTTTAAGTAGTGTCATCAATTATAACAAACCGATGTAATGAAAATGGGTGGGATATACTAGTCAAATGGAATAAAATAAGAAAAAAATTCAAAATTACATCAACAATACAGACCTGATATTGAAGGTTCTTGGTGTAGTGGATGTGTGCGATGGGGGGTTCCCAACTAGGATTCCTTCCATAATCAATGATCAATCAGAGATCTATATGATAATGAATGTCATGATCAATGTAATTGTGTAAAATAAATAGATAATGTTTAATTTTACTTTATGTGAGAAATAGGATCGTCTCATATTATTTATAAATAATTTATTTAAATATAGAATTTCCTTTGTTGGAATTCTTTCTTCGTTGATGAATCTAATGACAAATATGTTGTCCACCATTGTTACATTTTAGAAACCAAGTTAATTGTTCTTCTAGTGTTTATCCAAATGTTTTATCAAATATCCTTGTGTCATTGAAGGATTCTTCAAGTTCTAGAAGGGTCGATCCTTGTGTTTTCAATGTCTGCCTTTCATAGCTTCATGAACCATTTTTAAAATTTTCTCCTTCATCCATTGTAGGATGATTGCTCTCCATTTTTAGAATCATTCATGGAGAAGAGATATCTCTAGGCTTGAGAGTATTCTCTAAATAAATTGTACAAAACCAAGACAAATGAATTGGCCCTTTTGAGAAAATAACACATTTGGGTATTTATATTTCTAGGGTTGAAATAAAATAAATGCACAAGTGCCCTTAATTATTTATTTATTACTTGAAAAACACCATGTCAAATAATAATAACAATAATATTCCTTTAAATTCACTTAACTTGCAAATTAAAATTAAATATTATTTAATTAAATAATATTCAATACTTGTTATTTCTTATTAGACCACTAAAATAGGTCCTTAATTCCTCCATAAGTTTAATTAGGCCTTGAAAAATTCCATTTAATTTATTAAATATAAAATGGTTTTATTATTCTCTAATAAATAAATAAATACTATATTCACTGAATATCAAATAAATAATTATTAAATATTCCCCTCACAATATATTCTCTTGAATAACTTGAGGCATAAGAACATGATCAAGCATACACGAATAATTATTAAACCATGTGTTTGAAAAATATTTATTTTACCTACTAAATGATAAATAATAATATATTATTTAACTGAGATTTAGGATACACTCAGTGTGTGACCCTATAGGCCTCCTTCTCAGTGGAATTAGGCGAAGTATCCAAAATTCCAAAGTTAGCATCTAGAAACATGACAAGGAAACTATAGAGAATTAAGTTAATGCTACAACGGTGTGTTACCTCATACAAATTATTTCTGTGTAATATAATTTATTTATCTTGATATCTCAAATCAAGAAGGTGGCGTGACTATGCCATCAACCTATAGGCTTGATTGTCTCTTTTTTTGACATTCTAGAAATAGAACATTCCTTATTGAACACCACATCCATGGGTTTATTTAGGATATATCATTTCCAACAAAGGGAATGAGATATTAACATAATTTAATTAAAAAATGGATAAAAACTTTCTCGCATTATTCATTAATTCAATATTACTCATGACACACCCAAAATAACCTACCTCATCGCGAACATCGGGCTTCTTGGTTTTTGAAAATACATTGAAGTATACAAATAATATTATTCATTAATAATAATATAAATTTCTAAGGGCCAATATACATGTTCATAGATAGGAACTTCCAATGAAATTTTAATTTTGATTTCATTCTGGTAGGTCCCATTCACATAATATCGTTCTAGATATTAACAAGGGTGTACACCATGAGAAGGTGCCCGAAATTCCTATGAGTCTCCACCCCTAATATCCTGTATCATTTGTATCTCTCAAATGAAATTTTCTGGATATAGAACATATCTTCATGAATAGTTTCATAACACATTCTAGTTCTCATCATAAGGAGTAACTGTTATGACCTTTTAGTGTGATAGCTACTCTTGGAACATTATCACATACTATGTCACATAGAAGAACAATCCTGATTTGATAATTAGTATATTAAAATTCCAAACAATGAATATTTGTACATCATAAAATATATTGAAGATGGTCATTGGGAACCAAATCCAACAAAATCCCACTACCACTAGTGCCAATAGCTAACAACCTTCAGTCTTCTAGTGCTCACATGATAATCCTGCTTCTCTTGAGATAGTCCTTTATTAATGGGGTCTACCACATTCTATTCCATGGGTACTCGGATCACTATAAATTCACCCCTCTTATATAAATCCCCAAAGATATGATACTTAAATAGTATATTAATTGTCATTTGGTGTGACCATGGATCTTTTCCAAGAGACACTACTACAGTATTATCATAGTACAATGTGATAGGTTCCTTATTTTTAGGTACCACATCAATCACTTGGGAAATTTTATAACTGAAAATGGATTACTTTGTTGAATTAAAAGCTGATATATACTCAAAATCTACTATAGAATCAATGAAAATTGTCTTTATTGAACTCTTCTAGCTCACATCTCTTCTTTTGTGGAAGAAAACATATACTGATTTCAAATTCAGATCATTCATATCTATCTAAAAACTAGAATAATTATAACCCTTGATGACCAGTAGCTCATCTCCTCCATACACTAGGAACATATCCTTATTTATTCTAAGATACTTAAGTATAACCTTAAAAGTAGTCTAATGTAGTTATTCTATATCTTCTTGATATCTTCCTACCATACTTAGTGCAGATCCAACATCAAGTCTCAAACATAACATGGAATAAATGATTGATCCTATCACCAACGTGTATGGGATCTTTCCCATTCTATCGATATTGTGTTCTGTCTAATGACACATTTTATTAGTAATATTTTAACCATGTGACACTATAAAAAATCCCCTATTGTAGTGTTCCTTACTAAACGTCCTTAGTATCTCGTCAATATATGTAATTTGACATAGTCCAAGTTTCCACTTGCATCAATCATATATGATCTTGATCCCTAGAATTCAGGCTAAATCACCTATATATATCATGGATAAAATCTTGTTTAACCATACCTTAACAGATTGTAATACTATTATTTCATTTCTAATATGTAATGTGACATCAACATATACTTCTATGATAATGACTACATTCCCACTAAACCCCTTGTAAACACCCAGCTAACATTCATTCTTAAGGAAATCAACTTCTTTTTTGGATTTAACGAATTGGTTGATCCATGAAATAGATGAAAACATCAATCCATTAGAAGATATATACTACTCGAAAATCCTTTTGGCTTCACATGCAGTTGCAAACCCGTCAGGTTGTGTCGTACAGAAATCTTTCGAAAGGCTTCCAACAAATAATGTAGTTTGGACATCCATATTCCAAATCTCATAGTCACGGTAAAAAGTTATAGAACATATGATTCAGATGAATTTAAGAAAAAAACTTGTGAAAAGGATTCATCATAGTAAATTCGTTGATGTTGTTTAAAACCATTATCCACTAGACATCCTTTATAAGTATTTACTTAACATTAAATGTCCAGTTTCCTCTTGGATACCCATTTACACATAATAATATTTACATCAACTATCACATTGAACAGAACCAAAAAATGGTTCTGATACTGGGAATGCAACTCAAAATTTATATATTATAGCCCTCTTGTATCTTCTGATCACTGTACTACCTCCTTGTAGGAGATAGATTCGTTATCGTCAACCAATAATGAGTCACCATCCTCGATGACTACAAAACCATATCTCTCATCTTCTCTTACCTCTCCCTAGCTACTATGAAATTCTTGTGTTTTAGGAACTAATTCTTCCATGGGGAACTATAGAACATGTTCATGTGACAAATCTTGGGTATCTTTAGAATCAACTTCATCGAAGTAAATAATGCTCAAACTATCCTTTTTGAGGTTGTTCTACCACTCAAGAAAGAATTCTTGTTTGGTGATAGCCACGTTCTCATCTGAGGGGTTTTATTGGTAGTATCACTTTGTTTACTTGGGATATACAATAAATATACACTTCATTCCGCGTGGTTTTATATTGTAACCTAAAAAGGCTTAACAAATTCCTCATAACCCCATTCATGTGTATGTGATAAAAAGTATTTCATTCCAATCCATATATCTAATGGAATTCCATTTTATACTTCAGCCGGTACTCATATTAATCTATATGTTGTATTTTTTAATGCATATCCAAAAAATGATAATTGAATATCTTCATGACTCACCATAAACATTACCATATCTAACGAGTTAGAGTTTATCATTTTACTAAAACAATTCCACTTTGGTGGAAAATGATGAGTCCCAAACTCATCTAGATAGTCTATGAACTATTGGTTAAGCTATTGACCACCTCAATCTAATCGAAACTTCTTTATCTTATTACCAAATTTATTCAATACCAAATTCATTAATTAATTGAATATCTCAAAGGACATGGAATTATACCTCATGAAGTAAATATTTCCATATATACTCAAGTCATCTGTATAATTTTTCATGTCATAATATCCACCTCTAGCTTCTAATGGAAATGGTCCGCACAAATCGGTGTGTACCAATCATAGATTCTCTTTGTCCCTTTCACCATGTCCATATAATAGTGGTTTGGTCATTTTCCTAGTAGAAAATCAGGAAATATATCAAGTGGTTTTAGTTGAAAAGAGTCTATATAACCATCTTGACAGTGCTTTACATAAATCTTCTCATATAAATGACAATGATGATGGTGCCATAGTTGGGTGTTGTATGATTCATGTGAACATGATTATTTATCGATTTCTAATAGTTGATTTTCCTAATTTAATACATAAAGACTGTTATTTAAATGTGTCATAGCATAACATATGTTGTCCTTATAAATGAATCAAATATTACTTCCAAGTTTTAATGTAAACCCATCTGTATCTATAAATGTTACAAATATTATTATTTTTGGTAAATTTATTTATGTAATAACTATATTTCAAAACCAAAATTTTTCACATAGGAAATAAAAGGATGTAGTCACCAACAGCTCGAGATGCCATCATCTCTCGAATCCACCTCTCCTTTGAAAATGTTTCAGAATCTACTTATTTCTTGCATTTGGATATATATGTGAGCCCCAAAAGATGTATCTAATACCTAATATCAAGATATTTAAGTGTTAAACTCGATAATGAATGCACATTTAGATTCCCCTTTCTTCTCAGTGTAGTTCCTCTTTCCATGACCTAGCTTTCCACATGAAAAACATATTGTCTCCTTTTTCTTTCCTAGCCTTTAGATATTTCCCTTTTTGGATGTTTAGTGCTTGGGAGATTTAGACTCTTTATATGTCTTGGTCTTATTTTCCAGGTTATAACATTTCTTTTTCACCAAAAGGATCGTCAGTTAATCTTTCCCCATGCCTTTATCAACTTGGTGAATCAAGGTCATATGTTTCAAAATACACTACTCAGCATTGATCATATTATAGTTAACAATAATGATAGAGAATGTCTTTGGATGTGATAAAAGTATAAGATCATTACCCAAATCTTTGGGGAATTTAATCCCTAAGATGTCCAGGAATTCAATGTAGCTGATAATTTTTACTATATTATGCCCAACTAGCACAGAAACTACATGTTTTTTTGTGAACAAATCATTGGAGATCTCAATCATCTCCTACCTTTCCTTATCTTAATATAGATCTGGACGGCGATATATCAAGCTATAGGCTTCTATATCATCTTGATGCTCCAAAATCGCATTATACATGGATGATATTATTATGTAATGAATATTTGTAGTAACATTTATATTATATTCATAGATATAAAATTATTCACCACTTTCCACATTGCATGGAGAAACAAGTAATGACTCCTCCACCACATACAATTTATTTTCTTAGTGAAGGATGACACGTAGGTGCCTTTTCCACTTTTTTTTAATTTGTGATAGTGAGAAGGTTTTTATTCTCATGTATGTATCTCAATAATATGTTTGATGTAATTTTATTTTTGTTTATACTAAATAAGATAAGAATAATTTCCTTACTTTTAATTATAAAATAATATTATATTTATTAGTGTCTCATTTTTTTATTCATACCCAATATCCCTCACCATTGGATTCAGAATATCTTTTTTCTTGGATATTCTAATCACAAGGATCCATATTCCCCTTCTTATTTCCCAAAATATGGTTGGTCAAGAAACTCTAAAGGTTTTAGGTGGTTATTCCAAATGCCAACATCATTAACTAAAAATTCCATCATCTTTTAATTGGACTCCCCAATCCTAAAATCATTAATTTAGATTTCCTTAACCTTTTTCCTCTTAATTAACCATGTCCTTCTTTTCCATTCATCACTTGATGTGAAACATGTTATCCCAACCCAAAAACTCATATTACAATTCCACAAAAATTGGAAGCACCACAACTTTTGTAGGTCAAGCACATTTGTTGGGAAAAAATCCCTCAAGGTATCATTGAAGCATTTTTGAGGTGATTGTGTTTGTTGACAAAGTGGACATCTGAGTAGTGATTGTTGACAAAGCAAAACTATGACATACAAATTTGTTGACAAAGAGGATTTCATGGTGGAATGTCGAGTTCAAGAGCTGAGGTCAATGATCCATGTTTGATTCAAGAACATCGATGAAAGGAATGGATGATCTGGAGGCGGTACAAAAGAACGGATACAAGGTGGCGTCATTTTCCAGTGTTTGCCAAATTTTAGGGCCTGAAAATCGGCAAATGAAGAAAAGTGTTTTTGGAAAAGGGACTTGCGCGCCGTGAACTTGGTGTACAGGAAACTTGCGCGCCATATTTTTTTCAAGATAAGAAGATCAAAATATGGCTAAGGAAATAGGTTCGCGCAAGTTTGGGAGTTGGTCGCGCAAGTGTCTAAAAGGAGAGAAGACTTGCGCGCCGAGACTGGGTCGCGCAGGTGACTTGCGTGCCATCGTGCAGGGTGGTCAGATTTCCTATAAATAATGGACCACCCATCTTCATTATTTAACGGAGTTCAACACTTTGAGAAATCAGAGCTCCCGTCGCGCAGGTGTGGTGGTCGTGCAAGTGGTGAGTGTGGGTCGCGCAGGTGAATTTGCGTGCCAGTAGTTGAAGTTGTGCGCCGGTGATAGAAGTTGTGCGCCGGTTGGTAGTTGCGCGCCAATATTAGTTTGGGCGTAAAAGGAAGAGAGCCGCGCAAGTTTGGAGTTTAGGAAGCTTGAGTCGCGCAAGAGTCTGAGGAGGAATTGCGCGCCCGTTGTGACTTGCGCGCCGAGATTGACTTGCGCGCCAAGTAAGGTTTTGTTCCAGCGGTGCTTCTCGGACTGCGTGGAAGCTGGTACGTTGCCCGATACCTTCGGTGCAAAGAGATATTCATCTACGGGTGAAAGTTGTACTTCAAAAGAGTATCTACACATAGAGGAAGATGCATTCATTCATGCAAATGAAGAGACCTACAGGTCTATAAACTGTGAGTGGATTCCTTCCAAGAGCAGTGAGCTTAGGAAGAGGAAGAAGGTGATCCTATCCACCGGCAGTGAGTTAGAGAGAGAGAAACAGGGAGTGACCCTTGGGAAAGCAGTGAGCTGACCCTAAACATTGTAAAGGCAGTGAGCCTGGGTATAGAATTGATCTAGCCTGAACATTGTATCCACAGCTAGTGAAGATTAGTGGAATTTGGTACGACCGGCAACTTGTCGGCGTATGCTCCTTGGACGTATCCCAGTGAGGGTGAACCAAGTAAAAATCTATGTGTCTATCTATTTTCTTCCCTGCATTGCATTCAAATCATCATCATTAGATAAAGAATTAAAGAAGTGATCACAGTTTACACACAAGAGCAAACAAAGTGACCCTTGTAATAAAGAGGTCAAGATCCAGTGGGGTAGGAAGAACTTTGAAAAAGAATATCCTTACCCCGATTCACCCCCCCTCTCAGGGTATATAGGACCCTATTGGACCTAACAATTGGTATCAAAGGGATAGGTTTCTTTTATCAGATTTGTTTGCTTCGACTTGGTTTAGTCGATCTGTGTGGTTGAAGATACATTTTTCTCTTATCTCTCAATCTGCCATGGGAAAAGGAAAAGCATCAAAGAAGAATCAGAAGTCAGGTAAATTCCCTCAGTGTGGAAGTGTTTTCAGAAAAAGTGTGATTCAACTAAAAGAATCAAACAGCTTACTGAAGGAAGGTCTGGATGAATCTGATAGGGAAAATATTGATTCACTCAATCATGATGTTGGAATGAGTGAAGTACATGAGCATCTGAGTGATATTGAAATAGAAGAAGAAATTGAAGGAAGAATAGATATGTGAGCTGAGTTAGAGGCTGCTCTGGAAGAGATAGATGTTTGGAGAACCAAAACCAAGAAAGCTAACAAAGTTGTTCGTGATGCCAAACTTTATATGCAGCAGCAGGAAGAAGAGAAGTCTGAGTTGATGGATAAAATTGAGGAACTCAAGTTATCAGTACCAGGGAACTCAGAATCAATTGGTGAGTATAAGGTTAAGATTGAAGAACAGAAAAGGGAGATCGATGTCTTCAATAGAAAAGTGAAAGATCAAGTCAAGTGCATCAAAGAACCTGATATTCCAAGTGACATTGGAAATATCGAAGAAGTCAAATCTAAATATATCCGAATCAAAGTATTGGAGATTGAGGTCAACAAGATAAGAGGCTTAAATCAAAGGCTTATTGATTTGGAAACTGACCTAAAAGAGAAGAATGATTCTCAAGCTGAGGAACTACAAAATCTGGCTATAATAAAAGGAAAACAAAAGGCTGGTGATTATGAAGAGAGTCAAAAGTCAGATGAAGTTCAAAATCTGAAAGCTAGAAATGTTGATCTTGCTACACAGCTATCTGAGCTAGTTCAGAAGAATAAAAGACTACAACAAGACAATGCATGTTGTTTTGATTCTGTTGCTCAAGAAAAATTGAAAGTACAGGAGAAGAGTGCAATGGTGGAAAAGCTGACACGTGAATTGGAAGATGAGATGGGAAGAGGGAAGCTTCTCAAGAGAGAACTTGATGTCCAACTTGAATCAAGGGAGACAGAGATTCAAAAGTTGGAAGAAGAGCTAGAATCAGTTAAGAAGGAATT
Organism: Viscum album; assembly: GCA_963277665.1. NCBI lineage: Eukaryota > Viridiplantae > Streptophyta > Magnoliopsida > Santalales > Viscaceae > Viscum > Viscum album. Next base: position 826,370,023 of record OY728123.1, read on the forward strand.
AGAGAGTTCCAATGATATAGGAAAGCCTAAAATGAAGGATGCCTTGCATTTAATATTTGATCATCCTTCGACAAGTGATGATAAAATGAAGATCAGATATGCTGTTTTGGAAGAGAAACAACAAAATATTTTCTCAGCTCAAAGACCAGAAAGTTTTGGAAAAGCTGGTATTGGATTTGATGAATCTCCTCCCATGCATGATAAGAAGAGAGACGTGAACAACTCAAGAAATGGAGAAAATCATGTTGGTGCAGGAGATAGGCCTAAGAGGATAGCTACAAGAAGAAGTGATGACATGTTCTATTTCTGCGGGATTCAGGGCCACACGTCAAGCTTCTGTCTAGAGGCACAAGAATACATCTCAGGCTGTGAAAATAGAAACATTACTAGATCTGAGAAGAATAAGCGTCATGAGAAATCAGAGAAGAGAGTCTCTCCGAGGAAAACATTCATCAGATGCTATTTATGTGGAAGAAAGGGACACACAATGAGTATGTGTCAGGAAGCACATGATCCCAATATCAGAAGAGGATCTCAAGGTGCATCAACATCCCGACAAAGAAGTGATGAAATGAGGTATTCCTTTAATGGGAAATGTTTTATATGTTCTGATTATGGGCATTTGGCAAGACATTGCTACAAGAAGAAAGCAGGAAAGGGAAAGGAACATGAAAGGAGATTCCCGACACTAGTGGTGTATAATGAGAAATCGTACACTGGGAGACAGGGTGGAAAGTTGGAGAACAGGTTTAGAGCCTCAGGGGAATCACATGGAGCTGAACGAAAGGTGTATGAGTCACCATCTCTTTCACACTCACAACCGCTCTCTAAGAAATAACATGACCATATCTGGAAGAAAAAGAGAGGAAACACTACAGCTGTGAGTAAGGAGAAAGTACATTCAGTGGAGGACCCACCGCTAATGAAAAATAGGGTGGCGACTCATAAATATGATAAAATTCAGATAAACAAAGAATGCATTGAAAAATTCGCATGTCGTGTTTCTCAGCGAGAAGTGAAGGAAAGAGGAATACCCCTACGATGGGAGAAGAAGAAAGGGAAGATGCCAAACAGAGAGGTTCCTACTTAGAGAAATAATCAAGGAAAATGGAATTTTGATAGAACCTCAAAGAAGGAAATGTGTACTAGCGGGTTTATACCCCAAGCGGTGAGGAAGGCCGAGCCTACCAAATCTACATATCAGAAAAAGGTTCAAAATGTAGGCAATGAATGCCTAGTCATATGGCCAGAACAGTTGAAGTTGGCTAGGCAGCTAGAGGAAGCAAGAAAAGAGTCTGATACCCTCCAAGAAAGAATCAATGGGTTGACCCATCAGGATCAACCACAATCCTCATCTTGAGGAGTCCAGAAGGAAACCCCCTCTCCCTATGTCTATAAATGTTGTTAACTGATGATTCATGTGTTTCAGGTTTTAGGGAGATACAATCCATGGGGTAGTGGCATCTAAGGATGCGAAGTGGAGAAGTGATATGCTCTTGAGTTACAATTGATTCAAATCAGGTAGCAGAATTGAAAATGAAAGGGAGAAACTGAGCACAATTAGAAGTGATTTTGTTATTAGCTTTATCTCTTGTTTCCTACACTGAGTTCCAACTCAATAGGCTTAGAGATTTGGTTAATGGCTCAACGATGAGTGCTAGATTTTCATAAATCATACAGGTGGAAGATGAGAATAAATGATGCAGGAGAGGAATGACGTTTATGGGTCTAAACAGTGGGTCTAACCCCAGGAAGTGTTGCATAACATAGGGGGAGCATTCAACAACAAAATCAGATGCCAGATCCATCAAGGAAATAACTGTATGACCCAGATCAAGTGTTGTCTATCGAGAGAAGACATACTATGGGAGAAGCATCAGTGATCAAGCATTTCATGCTTATTTATTTTGATCTAACATTTTGGTATCAGCTGACTGTTTTCAGGATACCAAGAAGCTGTGAGAAGTAGTTGAAAGGAATGATTTCACTGAACAATGAAACAGTGAGAAATTTCCTGATAAACGTGATGAGGAGGAAAGCAACAAAGGGGAAGCATAAGTGACTAATGCTGATTTAGAAATGAAAAATCCTCGTCTGCACAACAGTCAAAGAGTTGAGCTGAAATTGACATGTAGAATATCATTGGTGGAGCCAAAAAAAAATTCTGATGTAGCTGAAGATGAAAACTGGGTTCAGGCTATGAATGAAGAGCTTGATCAAATTGAGAAGAACCAGACATGGGAGATTGTTTCGAGGCCAGCAGACAAGAATTTCATTGGGACCAAATGGGTCTATCGCAATAAGACGAATGAAGATGGCACAGTGATTTGGAACAAATCACGTCTAGTGTTCAAGGGGTACTCCCAGATCGAGGGAATTGATGTTGATGAGACATTTGCACCGGTTTCAAGGCTGGAGACAATCAGATTATTTTTGTCCGTAACAGTGCAAAGAAAGTTCAAAGTGTTCCAGATGGATGTCAAATCCGCATTCTTGAATGGTGTTCTGGAAGAGGAGGTGTATATTGAGCAGCCATATGGTTTTCTCATTCATGATGTTGAGAACAAAGTTTGCAGGATGAAGAAGGCATTGTATGGGCTGAAAAAAGCACTAAGGTCATGGTACTCAAGGCTTGATCAATACTTAAGAATCTTGGTTTCCAGTGTAGAAGAGTTGATTACAAACCCTATTTCAGTAATGACAGTAATCAAAGGATGATGAGGCTGGTCAAGGAAGAAGACATAATATTTGGAAGATCAGATGAAGCATAGTGGAGAAAATCTTCTAAATTCATGAAACATGAGTTCGAAATGTCTATGATTAGTGAGGTGATGTTTTTCCTTGGTTTACAGGTTACACAAGGCAGGAATGACACATTCATTTCTCAATCCAAATATGCCAAGGATGTTTCGAAATGAGATTTTCAATTGAAGATTCCAAGGAGAAGAAGTCTCTGGTTTCTACCCGGATGAAATCATCAAAAGATAACAGTGGCAAGGCAGTTAATATCACAGAATACAGGAAAATAATTGGAAGTCTGTTGTACTTGACCGCGACAAGGCCTGATATTGTTTTGGCCACATGCCAAGCAGCGAGATATCAATGTAATCCCAAGGAAAGTCACATGCTTGTAGTGAAAAGAATGCTTCGGTATATCAAGGGCACATTGGACTTTGGGCTGACATATAACGACAAGTATCAGATAGAATTATTGGGATATTCTGATGCAGACTGGGCCAGTTCAGCAGATTACAGGAAATCAACATCTGGAGGTGCATTTTATCTTGGCGGACTATGTATTTCTTGGTTGAGAAAGAAGCATAATTTAATTTCATTAAGCACCACAGAAGCTGAGTATATTGCATCCACTCAAGAATGCACACAGTTATTGTGGATGAAGCAGCAGCTTGAAGATATGGGAGTTGAAGTGAAGTCTCCGATCGGAATCTAGTGTGACAACTCAAGTGCTATAAATCTTATCAAAAATCATGTCCATCATTCCAGGACAAATCACATTGTGATCAAGTATCATTTAATCAAGGAGAAGGTTGAGCAGGGCATCTTGAAGTTGGAGTATGTGCCTACAGAGCTACAGGTTGCAGACATTCTGACAAAGGCCTTACCCAAGGAAGCTTTTGAGAGGCATCGACTGGCTCTGGGAGTTCAGTCGATTCCCCGCACTTGAAATAGTGTGGATGTGGGACCCCCCCCCCCCTCCCTCTCCCCGAGGTATGATGTGTTTTCCCTAATATGCTGATATGTGTTCTCTACTATGTTACAGACTACAAAGGACTGTCCTTTGGGTTCGTTGACAAACGGGGAGAAAAGTGTTTGTTAAATGAGGAGAGAAAATAGTGATTGTTCAAGGGGGAGACAGTGCGGAGATTTGATAAATCATAATTGATATGGGGAGAAGCTGACAGGTGGAGCAGCTAGAAAGGGGGAGAAATGAGAAAGGGGGAGTGTATTAAATCTGACGATGCTAGAAGTGATCAATCAAAGAATAGATATCACGACAGCTGAGGATCGTGATAAAAGCAGAAGAGTGGTGTTGGAACGTGGTAAGAATATTTCCAAACCCAACATTGGTCTTCCAACAAATCCATCAACAATTGGTATCAGTTTAGTACAAATTGGTATCAGTTTATTGTCAACAGTGGATGTCAGAGATAAAGTGATTCATTGATGAACTTTTCATTTACTCTTGTTTCTCACGCCGAGCATTGCTCATGTGGGCTTAGAGTATGTGTTGAGTAAATTCTTGATCTCTATCAGAATCGCAATGAGGCGAATGCAGGATGAAGAATCAACGACGTATCTTTGTTTTGGAAGAGTTGTCAACAAACCCAAAGGGGGAGATTGTTGGCCAAAAATCCCTCAAGGTATCATTGAAGCATTTTTGAGGTGATTGTGTTTGTTGACAAAGTGGACATCTGAGTAGTGATTGTTGACAAAGCAAAACTATGACATACAAATTTGTTGACAAAGAGGATTTCATGGTGGAATGTCGAGTTCAAGAGCTAAGGTCAACGATCCATGTTTGATTCAAGAACGTCGATGAAAGGAATGGATGATCTGGAGGTTGTACAAAAGAACAGATACAAGGTGGCGCCGTTTTCCAGTGTTTGCCAAATTTTAGGGCCTGAAAATCAGCAAATGAAGAAAAGTGTTTTTGGCAAAGGGACTTGCGCGCCGTGAACTTCGTGTACAGGAAACTTGCGCGCCATATGTTTTTCAAGATTAGAAGATCAAAATATGGCTAAGGAAATAGGTTCGCGCAAGTTTGGGAGTTGGTCACGCAAGTGTCTAAAAGGAGAGAAGACTTGCGCGCCGAGACTGGGTCGCGCAGGTGACTTGCGCGCCGTCGCGCAGGGTGGTCAGATTGCCTATAAATACTGGACCACCCCTCCTCATTCTTTAACAGAGTTCAACACTTTGAGAAATCAGAGCTCCCGTCGCACAGGTGTGGTGGTCGCGCAAGTGGTGAGTGTGGGTCGCGCAGGTGAATTTGCGCGCCAGTAGTTGAAGTTGTGCGCCGGTGTTAGAAGTTGCGCGCTGGTTGGCAGTTGCGCGCCAATATTGGTTTGGGCGTAAAAGGAAGAGAGTCGCGCAAGTTTGGAGTTGAGGAAGCTTGAGTCGCGCAAGTGTCTGAGGAGGACTTGTGTGCCCGTTGGGACTTGCGCGCCAATACTTGCGCGCCGAGATTGACTTGCGTGCCAAGTAAGGTTTTGTTCCAGCGGTGCTTCTCGGACTGCGTGGAAGCTGGTACGTTGCCCGATACCTTCGGTGCAAAGAGATATTCATCTACGGGTGAAAGTTGTACTTCAACAAAGCATCTACACATAGAGGAAGATTCATTCATTCATGCAAATGAAGAGACCTACAGGTCTATAAAATGTGAGTGGATTCCTTCCAAGAGCAGTGAGCTTAGGAAGAGGAAGAAGGTGATCCTCTCCACCGGCAGTGAGTTAGAGAGAGAGAAACAGGGAGTGACCCTTGGGAAAGCAGTGAGCTGACCCTAAACATTTTAAAGGCAGTGATCATGGGTATAGAAGTGATCTAGCCCGAACATTGTATCCACAGCTAGTGAAGATTAGTGGAATTTGGTACGACCGGCAACTTGTCGGCGTATGCTCCTTGGACATAGCCCAGTGAGGGTGAACCAAGTAAAAATCTCTGTGTCTATCTGTTTGCTTCCCTGCATTGCATTCAAAGCATCATCATTAGATAAAGAAGTAAAGAAGTGATCACAGTTTACACACAAGAGCAAACAAAGTGACCCTTGTAGTAAAGAGGTCAAGATCCAGTGGGGTAGGAAGAACTTTGAAAAAGAATATCCTTACCCTGATTCACCCCCCCTCTCAGGGTATATAGGCCCCTATTGGCCCTAACAACATTGAACAATGGATTGATTTTAATAGAAGTAATGGAAGGCTATACCGATGTAATGTTCTATTGATTGATTTTATCCTTCTATGTGTCAATTTAAAATTATATTATTTATCATATGTTTGTTAGAATTAAGTGGGATTATGTAAGTGATTTTCCATTTCTTAGATAATATTTTTGCATAAGCCAATTTACTTTAGTTCTATATTTCATGATTGTTAATTAATTAATTAAGTGATCATGACAAGACTTCCAAAATGAAATAACCATGAATCAATAAAAAATAAAATATTAAACCATTATGATTATGATCTATTACTAGTGTTAATATTATCCAGTAGTTGATAAACATACTGTTGACTTATGGTGAAAATTCAATGAACCAATTATGTTTCATTTTTTAGTTTTCCACCATTCCATATACGTATTTCCTTGGATTATTTTTCCTTAGCTCAGAATGTGAACCACCTCCACCAGCTTGGGAGCTCAATACAATACATATTCCTTTTACTCTAATGAAAGTGAGGGGTACAAGGGGGTTACATAAAATAAAACATGGGCCCTAAATCCATCAGTAATGATAGGAGATAAGGTATGCATGTCCAAAATTTATTTTAATAATAAATTAAATAATCAAAATCTAATACAAAAGTCTATTGTAACTCATTATCATGCACATGCCTGAAAAAAATTACACATTTAAACATCTAGCATTAAATTATTAATCATTATTATTTAAGATAAATCACACTTGAATCGATTAATTATTATCTTTAATTAATCAATCATTTGATTTCAATACTCATCTAAAATTACTTGAGATTCTCATCCATTATAACTTTAAACTAATTAAATAAATTCAATTAAAATTAACCTTGTACCTAAATGTACATTAGAGGAAAAAATGTGAATACCCATCCTATTTTTCCCAGCATGTATTATACTTATAGAGTATTTTACTCTTGAGACATATGAAATGCATAGATTATCACATACATTCATAATGTGTACTTCACGGATGAATACATGAATTACATTATTTTTCAGTCATGTGTTATGATTCAATGCACATATAGTAATGTCTTTTAATACAACTCATACATGATATATTGATCAAAACATTATGTAGATATTAATTAAACACACACACACACACACATATTTTTTTTTTAAACCAATGAAATGGTGTTTCCTATATTTATGACCACATACAAGTACATGTATCAAGGTTTATATTGTATAATAAATATTTATTTAATTTGTGTAATTGGTAAAATTACACAGCATTTAAATCTTATATACATGGTGTTTAAATATCTCCTTATATATCCAATAAACATGCCTAGGTATTGATTGTGTAGTTTGTGCCTTGGAAAACATTGAGTACCCAATGTTTCAAATGGGCCACACGTTGTGTGAACATCGAGTTACATTGTCAACAATCAGGTCAGACATGTATGGAATACACAACCAATTTATTACACAATGTGACTACACACTGTGTACATGGGCTACACGGCATGTAGTCTTGATGACCATTCACCATCAAATTTTATTCAAAATGCAGTTCATTATGTGTGTAATTAATGAAAATAATCAATTCATAATATTGAATTGATTTCTGTATCAATTTGAGATTCGTTGAATGTGCCTACATGACCTATAACTATGGTTACATGATGTGTTGTCTGGTGTTGTCTGGCTAGAAACTATGTCACGTTCAGATGATTTCCAAAATTTTATTTTAATTATAACATTAAATCCCTTAGTTATATATATGAGAAATGAAGGAGGAAGAAATAGAACTCACAATTCGGATTAAAATAACGATTAAACATGAATTAGAAAAACAAAACTAAAATGTTTAAATCCCCAATAATATAAAATAATTATTAATAATATTTCAACCTCCCTGTAATACAACATTTAGGTTCTGGGCGCAGTGGAAGCATGTAATGGGTGGTTCCCAACATTGATTTTTCCCCAATTGATGATCAATCTGAGATCTATACGGCAATGAACATTGTGATCTATGTAATTGTGGCAAATAAATTGACAATGAAGAATTGTTCCAAAACCAATAATGTGGAACATCAAATATTATTAATATTTAATTTAATTAAATAATGAATCATCTATTTGGGAATTCATTCATCTTTGGTGAATCCGGTGATAGACCTATAGTCCACCATTGTTGCATTCTAGAACCCAAGTATATATTACCTATTGCGGTGATCCACATATGTTCCACAAATATCCAAACATTGTCAATGGAATCAATGGGTACTATAATGATACATCCTTATGCTTTTATCATCATCCTTTTATAGCTTCAAGAACTAATTACAAATAATTCTAGGTGATCAGGTGGTGGAGGATTGCTCTCCATTCTTTGGAGAATTCTTGGAGAAGGCAGATCTCTAGGCTTGAGAGGATTCTCCAAATCCATTGTAGACAACCAAGACAAATGAATTTTCACTCTTGAGAAAACAACTTAATTGGGTATTTATATTTCTTGAGTTAAAATAAAATAATTTCAAACCATCCCTTAATTATTTGTTTTTTACTAAACACACCCAATGTCAAATAATAATAATAATAATTTTATTCATAGAAATGTTCATAACATATGAATTAAAATTAAATATCATTTAATTAAGTAATATTAAATATTAGTTATTTCTCATTAGACCATTAATTGCAGTTCTCTATTGATCCAAAATATAAATCTGGTCTTGAATAATGTCTATTTATTTTTTAAATAAATATCATTTCATTATTTTTTGATAAATAAATAAATATTAGTTTCACAAAATTTAAAATAAATATTTATTAAATGTTCTATTCATAATATATTCTCTCTAATAACTAGTGATAGAATAAAAGTGAACAAGAATACCGGAATAATTGTTAAAACATGTGTGGTAGTAATATTTATTCTATATGTTAAATAATAAATATTAATATATTATTTAACTATGATTTTGGAAACACTTAGTGTGTGACCCTCTAGGCCACTTTGTCAGTGGAATTAGGTGAAACAGACTAATATCCAAGGAAAGCATCTAGCAAAACACCAACGCACTAATATAGAAAGAAGTTAATGTTGCAATGGTATGTTACCTCCTACGAATTCATACTGTGTAATATAGTCCCTTTATCTCAATATCTCAAATCGAGTAGGTTTCAGGCCAGTTCTATCAACCCATATACTCCATTATCTCTTTCATTAAAATTCCATAAATATTAATTTCCTATATAAAACCATTTCCATGGATTTATTCAGGGTATATCATTTCCATTAAAGGGTATGGGATAATAGCCATTGTTAAAAAAAATAAAAGGGATACATCATTTCTTGCATTATTCATTAATACAATATTGCTCATGATGCACCCAACGTATCCTACCATGTCGAGAACATCGGTTATCACAATTTCCATCAATACATCAATGTACATGACTAGTAAAAAAAAATTAATTGTAATAATAATTTCTAAGGACCAATACATGATTTCGTATATAAGAACATATAATGACATGTATAAATGTGGATTTCCCACTAGTGGGTCCCATTCTCATAATATCCTTCTGTATATTAATTTGGGCATACACCAAGAGAAGGTGTCTAAACATACTATAATTCTCCACCCCTAATAGACAGTATAATTTTTGTCCCTCAAATGATATCATCGGGATATAGAAAATATATTCAGTAATAGTTTCGTAGCACTTCTAGGTTCTCATCATAGAGGGGAACCTCCGTGTCCTTTTATAGTGATGGATACTCTTAGGACAATATCACATATTATTTCACACAGAATTGTAATAATGATATGAGAAGTAGTGTATTAATATTAAAAATAATGAATACATGTTTTTCATATTTTACAAAGAAGATAGTTCTACGGAACTAACAACAACAAATATAACCGTGGAAAATAAATAGGTGTCATGATTCGCCTTCACCAAAAGGAGGGAAGGGACTGCAAATTGCCAGACCCTTCCTTCTTTAAGTTGAAGGAGAGATAATTCCCCCCTGATACCCACCACCAATAGTTCCTGGAGTGGCTACTAGCACCAAGGGTATAGAATCACACACAAGATGGAAGGCATTACCATTTTTATTTTAATAGGATCGAAAGATAAGATAACAACCCCAACAACACCAAAGTTGAAAGTAAATGTAAATCCAAAAGTAAACCATTCCAATATGCATGTTCAAAAGTAAGGGATACAAGCCACAAAAACTCCAAAGGTAATGTACCAAGAAAAGGAAAATGACAACAGCAACTGCCCCATGGTCCGAGCTAGTATGGTCTCGCACGATCCCTGAAGTCCTCCTGGAAACCTGAAAACAGTTTTATATATGTAGGGTGAGCATACAAGTACACTCAGTAGGGAAAACCAAAGACTCTCATGCACAAGTGGAGAGGCATTCTAATGCCCTGTGAGAAAAGAAAACCAAATCACCTATCAAGGAAAAACTATCCACCCAAGTCTCACCAAGGAACACTCCCCAAATAACGCACGACAAGTAAAGTACAGTAATAGCACATCGATATTTGGTTACACCGTGACACTTTCTGACTGGTTATTGAAGACATCCTATGCATCGAATCAATCCCTCCATTCTCACTGCAGTCCCACTACCAAACCCTTCCCGCACACACCTAGGCCATAACCTCACCACAGTCCCACTACCAAACCCTGCCCGCACACACCTGGTCCATAACCGTTATCCCTCCCGCACACACCTGGGCCACAACCACCATGCATAACCACATGCGCAAACACCTAGGTCAGAAAAACTACTTCCACACCCGAAGACACCTGGGCCTCATCCCGAAGACACTTGGGAAACAACCTTCCCACAAACACCTTTGTTACTATTCATTCACAAAAGAAGTCACAGCACTCACGGCCAAGTCACAACTCACTCCCAACTAAATCCCCATTTAAACATCCTTGTTTTCATGTTCAAGTGATCCCATTAGGGTGAATTCTGCACTACCGGGAAACTAACAGACATAACCACAAGCCAAAAAGAAAGAAACAGCCAAACATCAATTTAAACATTCACACCTGGTTCTCTTGTAAAGTTACAACAACAAAAGGGGATTAGTGAGATCCCTCAAAGTATTGGAACCAAAGAAAACCTTGATGTCCCCAAAACTAGGATCTAATGATTTCTCAATAATATAGGATTCCACCCCAATTCATGATATAAGCAGAGCAACCACAACCCCAGATTCACAACCAGCAACCGTGCCACATCAGAGCATCCCATCCTCACCCACATCGCCCATAGGAAAAAAACATAACAACACGCATGCTGCCAAAATAGAATAGGGAAACATCCAAGTTCAACACATCATTTATAAGGTCCATTTATCTGTTTATTAACCGGGGTGATCATACATGGATTCTTGTTTTACTGAACATCCATTTAACCAGCCGAGTTTAAGTGATTAACCAAATTCCATGTAAGTCGTTTAATTATCACAGAAGACATGGTTCATCAGTGCACAAGGAAATACCACCAACGTCCATGATTTTCAGTGAGCATAGGCCCGCACAATTCACAACACATATCAATATAAGAGAGTACAACAGAACATTGATCACACCCCCTTCATGATTTAAGGTCCGTTCATTATCTTCATTAAGTTTGGTTTCATCAATTCCCACAGATAGAAAATCGTACCCACCCTACATGATACACAGAAAGGAGAGGCAAAGGAAAACCCTACTTGATTGATCAAAGATCGAAGTTTTTCTCCACGCGCCAGGAACATGGGATGTGCAGCCTGCAGGGGAGTAAATCCATGGAAGATGTGCAGAAGGTTCCAACAGAGGCACACCACAAGCCACGAGAAGGACTCCAAGCTCTCCAGGAAGAAGAAATAAATTCAACTAATAATAAAAGGAGAAATCTAGTGGGATATATAAAGAGGAGATCAGGATTTGGAATTTTGAATGCCTGGAAAAACGGATCGCAGTTTCCTACATGGTTTGGGCGGTTACGCATGACGATACTAAGTTGTTATTCAATATCCCCCATCGGGGATGTTTCTCAGGATTCTTAGGAGTCAATTATGGCCTTTAAATCACTTTAAAAAGGGTATTAAGATTAATTTACATCAAAAGATACGTTACGGTAGCGAAAAAGTTGGGTACTGAAAAAAAAAACAAAAGGCTCGGTGAGGGGACACGGTGCCACCATCACGGTGTCACCGTCACGGTTCCACCGTAATCATGCCACTGTCACGGCGCCACCGTGACCGGTGCGACCATCATGGCGCCACCGTGACTGGTGTGACCATCACGGTGCCACCGTGACCTATGCGACCATCATGGTGCCACCGTGACCACTGCCACCATCATGGTGCCACCGTCATGGTGGAGCCGTGTTTTTAGTAAAGTAATGGAAAGGGGGGGTCCGGGATATTACATCAGATACCTATCAAACTATTCTCACCCTCGAGAATTAAAACCAAACCCAAAGAAAGGAGAGGGTTCCGAACAACCACCTCTAAATATACCTCTCAGGAGTGCACCCGAACTATTACAAACACCGTAAGAGAAGGATTAAACCATCATGTCATGTGGTGAGGGGTTTCCCTTCCTCTATGCTAAGATACTATTCGCTTTGGGCGGCTTTGACTCGCCCGCATGGGTTTAGGCGCATCCACTATAATGCGTCTTAACTAGGGATTAGGTCCTCCCCTCCCCACATCTCAGGATACTTTACCCACATCCATAGAAAAGGAAAACCAGACACTCCATAGTTAACAAGGTAAAGTGTCCCGTCACAGCAATACAAAAAAGAACAGCACAAAACTCAAAACAACTCTGGGTACTGGGCACGCATATGTGATTCCCGTTCCTAGGTACTCTCCTCGAGCCCACCATGACTCCATAACACATGAACCAAGGGAATGGTTCATCCACAAAGCACCTTCTCTTCACAACCCTCAACCTTCGCTGGTCTTTCCACAATGGTCATGTCGTCCTCAATGTCCAGCTCTCCCCAGTCGAGGACGTGTGAATCGTCGTGAAAATACCGACAGAGTTGGGACAAATGGAAGACGTCATGTATCCTCAGTAGCGGCGTTGGTAACGCTTGCTGATAAGCCAATTCTCCCACCCGTCACAACACTTAGAAGGGTTTGATGAACCTGGAGGAAAGCCAACATCCCCTAACGAACCTCCGTTTTCCACGTCTAGAGGAGACCTTAAAAAACACAAGGTCCCCAACCCCGAACTCCAAGGGTCTCTTTCTATTATAATCATATGAATTCCTTCGTCCCTGAGCCACCTTCATCCTCTCTCGTATAAGCTGCACCTTCTCCGTTGTGCTCTGTACCACCTCCGTGCCACGGAAAATTGCTTCCCCAACCTCATTCCAGCACACAGGCGAGCTACATGGCCTCTCGTACAAGGCTTTGAACAGATACATTCCAATGGTAGAGTGATGGTTGTTATTTTAGGAGAAATCTAATAGAGGCAAGTGTCATGCCCACGATCCCCCAAAGTCCAGAATACATGCCCTTAGCATGTCATCCAACGTCTGGCTGGTGCGCTCTGTCTTCCCATTTGTCTGGGGGTGGAAAGTAGTGTTAAGACGTAGCTGGGTTCCAAAAGTATGCTGCAATCCTTTCCAGATTCGTGAGGTAAACCGTGCATCCCTATTTGAAACTATGGATCTTGGAACTCTATGCAATTGTACTACCTCATCCACATACCTTCGTGCTAAATCATCCACTGCACTCAACTCCTTGATCTCCAGAAAGTGAGCTGATTTCATCAACCGGTCCACCACTACCTAGATAGCGTCACATCCCCCTTGAACCTTGGGTAGTCCGGCGATGAAATCCATCGAGATGTCCTCCCACTTCCACTCAGGGACATTTAGAGGTTGCAGCAGGCTGCCTGGAACACGGTGTTCGGCCTTCACTTGCTGACACAGGAGGCACTTTGCTACGAACCCTACTACTGCCCATTTCATCCTGGGCCACCAAAACTGTCTCCTTAGACCCTGGTGCATCTTGGAAACTCCCGGGTTCACCGCTAGGGGTGAGTTTTGGAACTCACTAAGTACATTTCCACACATCGCCTCTGGAACAAACAGTTTTCCTTGGAAAAGAATCCGGTTCTGACCATCCTTTGTCCACCCTTACGGAGCATCGCCCTGGTCAACTCGGTCACGCATCAATTCATACTCTGGGTCTCCCCACTGAGACTCCTCCACTTTCCTCAACAGAGAAGAATGCACTATCATCTGATATAGGCAACCTCTACCATCTTCCATCCTAGCATCCAGGTGCAGGTCAGCCAACTCCCCCGTAGCCTTCCAAGTATCTACTGACTCTTGAACTGCACCCCTCTGTGACTTACTACTCAAGGCATCGGCCACCACATTTCCATTTCCTGAGGTGGAAGAAATATTGAAGTTGTAGTCCTGAAGGAACTCCATCCACCTTCGCTGCCGCAAGTTCAGGTCTCGCTGGGAGAAGACATACTTCAAGATCTTGTGATCTGTGAAGACCATGAAGCGGTCCCCGACGAGGTAGTGTCACCAAAACTTTAGTGCGAACATGACCGCCACAAGATCTAGATCATGGGTGGCATAGTTACGCTCATGGGGACGTAATTTCCTAGACCCATAGGAGATCACCCCTTGCCGCTACATCAACACACATCAGAGGCCCTTCCCAGAAGCATCACAGAATACTTCATATGCTGCCCCTTCTTTTGGAAACCTCAGAACTGGGGAAATAACCAACTTCTACTTCAAATAGATGAAGGCTTCTTCACACTCCTTTTCCCATATGAAAGTCTGGTTCTTCTTGGTCAAGGTTGTCAAGGGTGCCGCAACTCGGGATAATTTGGGCACGAACCTCTGGTAGTAACTTACCAGTTCGAGGAAACTACGAACCTCCTCCACGTTCTTGGGTGTTTCCCAAGAAACAACCGCCTCAACCTTCGATGGTTCCACTTGTATCCCCTGATCGGACACCACGTGCCCAAGGAAACACACTTCTCGCATCCAGAACTTTCACTTGGACAACTTCTCATAGAGCTGGTGCTGTCGAAGGACCTCTAAAATTGTCCTCAAGTTCTCAGTGTGATCCTCCTCTGATCTTGAGTAGACCAAGATGTCGTCAATAAATACGACTATTAACCGATCCAAGTACTCTTGGAAGACGGAGTTCATGATCCCCATGAACACATCCGAAACGTTTGTGACACCAAATGGCATGACCACAAACTCAAAGTGCCTGTATCTGCACCTGAAGGATGTCTTCAAGATGTCGCCCTGCTTCACCCTCAACTGGTGATATCTAGATCGTAGATCGATCTTAGTGAACCATTCTTCCCCCTTCAACTGGTCAAAGAGATCTTCTATCCTTGGAAGAGCGTAGCGATTCTTGACCGTTACCTAATTCAGTCTCCTGTAGTCTATGCACAGCCTGAGACCACCATCTCCCTTCTTTGCGAACAAGACTGGAGCACCCCACGGTGACGCACTCGGTCGAAAAAAAATATTCTTCATCAGATCGTCAATCTAAATCCGCAACTCCCATAGCTCCGAAGGTTCTATCTGGTAGGGGGGAATCAAAAACGGATGAGCACCAGGTTGCAAGTCTATCCCAAACTCAATGTCACATCGAGGGGGTAGAGTCGTCACCTCCTTAGGGAAGACGTCCATAAACTCACTGAAGATTCCTGAGACTTCCACCATTTCAGCATCCTCCAACTCCACTGATATCTCAGCCAGCAAGGAGAGGAGGGGTTCCCCTCGCTTGTTGTTTCCCTGGAAACCCCGCTCGCCGATGAAAGTCACCCATATGCCGCCCAAGTCTGAAAACACAACCCTTCCTCAGAAACATTAAATGACGGAACATACAGAGAACATATAGTCAATTCCTAGGATGACATCATATGGTTGTATCTGCAACAGAAGAAGATCCATAACTGACTGATGTGGCCCTATCATCAGTCTGCATCCTCGACAAACATACGATAAGTCGGTCTGACCTCTGACCAGTGTTCTCAGCACCAGGGGCACTCGAAGTCTCTCAGCGTCTAAACCCAAAGTGTGGGCCAGACTGGGTGTAACAAAGGAGTGTGAATCTCCTGTATCAAAAAATGCATATACAAGGGTACTAAACAAGCTGATCGTACCTTGAACGACCTCTGGCCCTTTTGGAACTGCTGCCACCACGGTGTGCAACTGCCCACTCCCAGCTCCTCTACCTCTCAGTTGTCGGTCGCCTCCCCGACAACAGCTTGGTCGAAGTCCCTGAGGAGCGCCCTGAGTTCGGCCTCCTCCTGCAATGTTGGCCCTTGGTAGAGCGGGAGCCCGCTGCCCTGCTACTGCTGCAGAAAGGGCCTAGCTGGGGAATGCTACTGCTGAGGTGGGTGTTGGACCAGCCCACTCCCACTGTACTATACACTATCCGGGCACTAGTTCCGAAGGTGACCATGGCTACCACGGATGAAGCACCTCGGTCCTGAGCCCTAAGGGAAAGGGTGAGGACTGGGAGACTGTAACTGGAACTGTTGCGTCCTACTCCCTACTAGTCGGAACCTAGAGGGCCCTGATGCTGGAGGCCTTCTACTGACGGCCTTTCGGTTTGACAAGCCCAACTGGATCCCCTCACGTGGAACGCCTCCCAGCGTGTGCATTCTCTTCACCACTATAGCCTTCTTCGGCACCTCCAAGTACGTCGGTAGGGTGAAGGGGGTAACAGCCTACTGAAGAGAAGGTCGGAGTGCCTCCTCTAAACGTCACGCCCGAGACTCCTCATCTGGAACGAGGTCCGGAGCAAAGTGATGGAGATCCTTGAACTTGATCCCCAATTCTCTCACTAACATACTCCCCTGCTGGAGGGAGAGTATCTCTTTCCTCTTCTCGGCCTTCATCGTGGAAGAGAGGAATTCTGCCTGGAACTCCTTCTCAAAATCATCCCACGCAATCTCAGCCTCCTTCCTTGCCCTGAGATAACGCATCCACCACTGACATGGTGCTCCCCACATCTGGATGACGGCCAAAGGAACCCAATACTCTATCGGATCTCAAATCAAGCTGAAAGTTATCACTAGCTTCTCGAGCCATCTCTCTGTCTCTATATCTGAGGTGTTGCCCTCATACTTCTCGAGGGTCTGTCGCTGAAATGATCGAAGTGTTTTCTGCCACTGATCATCCTCCTCCTCTCGGTCGATCCTCTGCCGATCGGCCAAGTTGACTTCTTGGGCCTCGATCACCCAAACTACTCGGGGTCGCCTTCCAGGTGCCATAGCTGCAATGTAAACAAGGAATGCCTAAGCCCGAGTAGTGCAGAATATTGTTCTCAAATTTTCTTAGACTCCTTTATTTATTTTGAATCCCCAAGACACCTATGAAACATAAGAACACAAGTCATTATGATGAATGTACCTTTCCTAGGGCCTCTACCCTGCAATCAGTGTAGCCTCACATGGTCGTTTGGTAGGTCCAAAGTCCTTGCATCGGATCACGGGGGGGCCCTAAAATCCCGTGTCCTAGCCAGTCTTCCCTAGCCTAGTTCACGTACCAAGTTCACCCAACACTGTTACCCTACCATCCCATGAAATCCTCGTTGTGCCTAACTCCAGACTCCATCCTATCTCTCAACCTACTACTCTGATACCATTCTATCACAACCCGCCTTCACCAAAAGGAGGGATGGGATAGCAGATTGCCAGACCCTTCCTTCTTTAAGTTGAAGGAGAGATAATGACCCCCCGAGACCCGCCTTAAATAGTTCCCGGAGTGGTGACTAGCACCAAGGGTATAGAATCACACACAAGATGGAAGGCATTACCCTTTTTATTTTAATAGGATCGAGAGATAAGATAGGAACACCAACAACACCAAATCTAAAAGTAAAGGAAAATCAAAAAGTAAACCATTCCAACATGCATGTTCAAAAGTAAAGGATAAAAGCCAAAAAAACTCAAAAGGTAATGTACCAAGAAAAGGAAAAAGAAAATAGCAACGGCCCCAAGGTCCGAGCTAGTACGGTCTAGAACAATCCCTGAAGTCCTCTTGGAAACCTGAAAACAGTTTTATATAAGTAGGGTGAGCATACAAGTACACTCAGTAGGGAAAACCAAATACTCTTGTACACAAGTGGAGAGGCATTCAAATGCCATGTGAGAAAATAAAACCAAAGCACCTTGTAAGGAAAAACTATCCACCCAAGTCTCACCAAGGAACACTCCCCAAATAATGCACGGAAAGTAAAGTATAGTAATAGCACATCGATATTTGGGTACCCCGCACCACTTTCCCACTGGTTATTGAAGATATCCTATGCATCGAACAAGTCCCGCAATCCTCACCACAGTCCCACTTCCAAACCCCGCCTGCACACACCAAGTCCATAACCTCCCTATAGTCCCACTGCCAAACCTCGCCTGCACACACCTGTGCCATAACTGTTATCTCGCCCGCAGACACCTGGGCCACAACCACCATGCGTAACCACACCCACAAACACCTAGGTCAGAACAACTAATGACATGCCCGAAGACACCTAGGCCTCATCCCGAAGACACTTGGGAAATAACCTGCCCGCAAACACCTTTGTTACTATTCATTCACAAAAGAAGTCATGGAACTCACGGCCAAGTCACAACTCACTCCCAACTAAATACCCATTCAACCATTCTTGTTTTGATGTTCAAGTGATCCCATTAGGGTGAATTCTTCACTACCGGGCAACTAATAGGCATAACCACAAGCCAAAAAGAAAGAAATAGTCAAACAACAATTTAAGCATTCACACCTGGTTCTCTTGTAAAGTTACATCAACAAAAGGGGATTAGTGAGATCCCTTAAAGTACTAGAATCAAAGAAAACCCTGAGACACATCCCCATGTCCCCAAATCCAAGAACCAACGATATCTCAACAATAGTTGATTCCACCCCAATTCGTGATATAAGCAGAGCAACCACAACCCCAGATTTACAACTAGAAATCGTGCCACATTAGAGGATCCCATCCTCACCCACATCGCCCCTAGGAAAACAAACAGAACAACACGCACGCTTCCAAAACAGAATAGGGAAACATCTAGGTTCAACACATCATTCATAAGTTCCATTTCTCTGTTTATTAACCAAGGTGGTCACATAGGGATTCTTGTTTTACTAAACATCCATTTAACCAGTGGAGTTTAAGTGATTAACCAAATTCTATGTAAGTCATTTAATTATCACTGAAGACATGGTTCATCAGTGTGCAAGTAAAGATCACCAATGGACATGATTTTTAGTGAGCATAGGCCCTCACAATTCACAACACATATCAACATAAAAGAGTACAGTAGAACATCGATCACCCCCCCCCTTCATTCTTTAAGGTTTGTTCATTATCTTCATTAAGCTTGGTTTCATCAATTCCTACAGAGACAAAAGCCTACCCATCCCGCATGATACACATAAAGGATAGGCGAAGTAAAACCCTACTTGATTGATCAAAGATCAAAGTGTTTCTCCACGCGCCAGGAACAAGGGATGCGCGGCTTGCAGGGGAGGAAAACCGTGGAAGACGTGCAGAAGGTTCCAGCAGAGGCGCACCACAAGCCATGAGAAGAAGGACTCCAATCATGCCAGAAAGAAGAAAGAAATTCAACTAAGAAGAAAATGAGAACTCTAGCGGGAGATATAAAGAGGAGATCGGGATATGGAATTTTGAACGCTTCGAAAAATGGATCGTAGTTTCCTAGGTGGTTTGGGCAGTTACACATGGCGATACTAAGTTGTTATTTAATATCCCCCATCGGGGATGTTTCGAGGGATTTTTAAGAGTCAATTGTGGGCTTTAAATGAATTTAAAAAGGGTATTAAGATTAATTTACGTCAAAAGTTACGTTACGGGAGCAGAAAAGTTGGGTACTGAAAAAAAAAATGAAAGGCTCGGAGAGGGGACACGGTGCCACCATCACGGTGTGACCATCACGGTGCCACGGTGACCGGTGCGACCGTCACGGTGCCACTGTGACCAGTGTGACCGTTATGGTGACACCGGGACTGGTTCCACCGTGACCAGTGCCACCATCATGGTGGAGTTGTGTTTTTGGTAATGTAATGGCCAAGGGGTCCGAGCCATTACAATAGGTATCAAATAATCTTTTTTAATTTTCAAGTTAAATACCCATAAACCATGAAAATAGGGATTATGGAATTTTCCCTTTCAAGATAGAGGCTATATTGTTAAGTTAATAAATTCCCTAATCAATCGATGTATGAAATATTGGTGAAAACCCTTCAATATAATGAATTAAAATATTGTACTTATAGAGGAAATACATTTGAAGAAAATTTATTCATATTCCCAGATGATGATTAGAAAAGAAAAAATTAGGGATGGATTATTTATTTGATAGAAAAGAACATTACACAATAGATCTGGGAAAATAATGTGGACGATATGATTTGAATAATTTTCACAATATTGTTTAAGATATTTCAATGTTAAATGGCATAGATAAAAACACTTTTTTAGTGTTTTTATAAAATCAATTTGAAAATGTGAAATATCCCTGATATTTTGAAAGAAAAGAAATATTTTATAAAACTAGGAGAGTTTTTTATAGAAACCCTGAAAATATAGAGATAATGTGTCAAAACAATATGTGAAAAAATATGTGTTGATATAGAGAGTGTTAAAAATATATTTTAGAATAATTTTTTAACAACTTCATATAAATACAATGTAACATGTCAATTTTTAGAATAATTTTCGAAATAGTCAATTAAAAGCATTATATTACATTAACATTGGAAGAACATTAATAATAAATATTTAAAAGAGATAAACTTTATATAAAAAGTGTGTGGTGCACAATTAATCATTTGATTTTGAAAATATATAAACACATTTTAATATTTTGAAATATATTTATTGAAAATCCACATGAGAAAATTAGTTAAAAATAATAATTTTTAAAATAGTATAAGTAAAATATATAGGATACATGAGATAAATTATAATTTGGTTTCCAATTATAATGAAGAACAATGGTGGGATAGGAGAATATGAACAAGTAGAGGAAACCATCATTAAAAAGATGTGAATTATTATTAATAATGATATATTTTTTGGGTAAGCTATTAATCAATTTTGGAATTTGTATTAAAATTAAATTGAACCTTGATATTAATGGAAATTAAAATGAAATAAAATTTTAGTATGGAATTAAAAACCCTTGGATAAATGAAGTTCTGGAAGAAGAATTATAATATAATGAAGGTAGTTGAGTCAACAAACCCCTTATAATTTTGGTATCTTTTCAGACCAGCGCCATATATAGAGAGAACATGATATGTCTATCAAATTACCTTGAATTAAATGAATATTTTATGATAATTTAATCATTAATTAATCACACCATAATTTTGATATCATGGATCACAATAATAATTATGACAAAGAAATTAAGTTTGAGAATAGGAACCACTTACAACCTTAAGAACCTTATATTTTTTACCCACTGAAGGATAAGAATTAAATTTAACATTAAATAAAATGAATAATGATATTATCTTTATAAAATTTATTTAATTGATATTGAATAAACCATTATAATGAAATCATGGTGAATAATAACAATAATGTCTCAATGGGTGAAAATGTTTGAGAGAGAAAACCCTTACCTTATTTCCCCACTTAGTAGAATTCATACTAAGATCAGGTATAATAAACATAAAAATTGTAATCTTATAGTTAATAAAATAATTTTTATTCATTAAATATTATAAAATTCATTTATAATCATTTAATATAGATATATTAGTCGGTTATTTAATATTTTAATAATTAGTTATTAGTAACCATAGTTGTTTCAGGCATGTTATATAACATCGAATATAATACAAATTATATGAAACCATGTTAATAATTCATTGATAATTTTATTGATTTTAATATATAATATATATATATATATCTAATCTTTCTCAATAATATTTTTTTGTTATGTTGTGTGAAAATTGAATCTTTTTTGGCTTATTTCAGTTATTTTAGCGATCAAAGATTATATTTTATTAAAAATGTAACTACTAAATATAATCATTAAGGACCATAAAATAATAATAATTTTATAATTACAATATAATAATATTAATATTTATGTTCCCATATTCATCCATGATATAGTTTTATATCATCACTCATGTTGGCTGTCAAACCGACCCAAAGAGGAACATGATATTAATTGACACGTGTTTATGATTATAAATTTTTTAATTTTTTAAAAATATCATTATAAAAGAATAATAATGATATCATTTATATTTTTTCAATTTGGTAAATCATAATTTTTTTGGGATAAATAATTAATATCATGGTGAAAATAAAAAAAATTGTTACTTTGTAGAGGCGGAAGACCGCAGAATACAAGATTAATGGTTTCATTTACCCAATAATGAGTGGGAATTAAAGTTAATTAATATTTACCTCATATTAATCATAATTATATTATATATGTCAAATTAATTCTTCAATTACAACCATATAACTAGTTAGAATAATAAGTGGTGAATGATGGAGGACATCAATTTGTAGATGCAGTTTTCCACATAAGTGAAAAATTGACCTTATATGGTTTTTCTAAGTGGATGGGATGTAATAAATAATGGTTGTTAAA
The DNA here is from genome assembly GCA_963277665.1 of Viscum album. Lineage (NCBI taxonomy): Eukaryota > Viridiplantae > Streptophyta > Magnoliopsida > Santalales > Viscaceae > Viscum > Viscum album. The sequence goes on from OY728123.1 coordinate 826,392,595, forward strand.
TTAATTATAAAATATCTTAATTATAATAATGATACTAATATAATTATATTACTGTGGTTGGGATACAATTGTGAGATAAATATTAAGAAGGAACGGTTAAGGATTAAGTAATACTCACCATGGGACCTTGAACTTTGTCTTGGAAATGAATGGATGAGGCTAACTTTTAGTGATAAGAATTCATTTTAATAAAAATTAATTATATTTTTTAAAAATTTGATATGTTTTTTAGGATATTTTATGTGTTATGTATAACTTTGATAAGGTGTAAGAGAAAATATTTTAATAAGTAATGAATGTGATACTTTTGTGAACATCCATTATTTTTCAATAATGGAATAACACCATTCAATGGTTAATTAATCCAAAAGTGATAAAAAATGGAGTTTGGGATGGTATAATATTTAAAAATCCACTGCCAACAATTTTTAATCAAGTTTTATGTAATTTATCATTAGTTTTTAACTTAATACCATTTCAATTTTTTACAAAGACAACAAGTTTTTAACAATGTAATATTAGTTTGAATAACAATATAAAATAAACCCTATTATAAGTTTTTTTGTGTTACGAACCTAAGATTAAAATATATTTACTCCAATTATATTTATAATTATGATAAAATTAATTTTAAAATTAACACATTTAATATATATATATATATAATGATTTGTCGAAAAATATTGTTTTTATTATTATCTGTACTTAATATAATTTAGTACTGATTTAAAATTTAATGATTGTTAATATATTTATACATTTGTATAAAAATTATATTTTATTAATATAAGATATTATTTTATTTTATTAGACAAAATATACAAAATTTTAATTACAGTATTCTTTAAAAATAAAATTTTAACCATTATCGTTGTAATCAACATTATTATTAGTAGTCATATTATCATACATAAATATTTAATTGAAATTATTAAATAATTTGAATATGTTGATCTAAAATAGTTAAATGATCTTATAAAATCAATTTATAAATCTTATAGAAGTTAATTTTAAAATTACCATACATTTTCTAAAATCAATTTTTAAAAAATTGTGTTTTTAAGATTATGATTTATGTGTCTTGTAAATTCATGTATATAATTACATTTAATGATATGATTTATTCTATTATAAAATAAAATTCTGTTGATTCCATATAAATCAAAAAAAATCACCATCAAAATATTTAACAATGATAAAGGACCAAAAACAATTTTTAAATTAGAATAAAATGTTAAATATGTTCTTGAGATGTTGACCATAGGTTTTATAATACCAAATAATTTTTTAAAGGAAATTTATATTTTAATACATATATATATATATATTAATATTATAGAATTTATAAATGTCTTGGTATTTCTCACATATTAATAATGTCCTAAAATTTTCAATTAGGATAAAAACTTTATTTTTCACCATTCAGTCAAAGGTCAATTATTTTAAAAAGAACCCCATAAATTAACCTTAATATAATTTTGAAATTCTGAATTCAAAAAATATGTTCTTTTTTTCAAATAAGAATTATAAAAATAATATATATAGTTATTAAATAGATAATAAAAAATATGGTGACAACCCAATTTAATTGAAAAATGACCCTTTATAACTTCAAGTGTTTTTAATCTTATTTCATATAAATTGATAAATAATTTAATATTTACATAATAGATTATAAATATAAATATTAATTGTTATAATAAAATTTTATTTGTATTAAATTTAATTTATTTTGGTAAAATAAAATACCCTCTTTATCAATAAGTCTTTTTAAAAGATATCATGTTTTTAAAAAATATAAAGCAATAAAAATAAAAGTAAATAATTTTTTTCTAATAATTGTATTTTTATTTAATTTTAATATATCTTCCACCATTATAATTTTTTCTGGAGATAGATCATTGTTACATGTGAAAAATGATAAAAATGATATTATTATTTTAAAGGAGCCAAAATCTCATGTAATTACAACCTAGACACTATATCACTCTTAAAAAATCCCATATAAATAGTTATAAGAAGTATAGATTACAGTGTTATTCCATGGAGGAGTATATCAAACCTAGGTGATTTTTTATATTTTTATCATATCTCAAAACCAATACAATATACGAATCCTTGTGTGATGTGGGTTGGAACAGAAAAATTCTAGAAGTGTTAAACCAATTACAGAGAAATAAGATTTTAGAATTAGTTAATAGACCCAAGAATCATAATATTATTGAAACAGAATGAGTATTTTGAAATGAAGAAGATAAATAATATATAATTATTAAAAATAATTTTTTAATCTTATCCAAAGGATATAACTTAGAGGAAGGAATAGATTTGGAAGAAACATTTACCCACATATATAGACAAGAAATTAATTTAAATAATATATCTTATCATTATCTTATTAATAATAAATTATTTAAAATGGATGTTAAATCTATTTTGATAAATGGTTATCCAATAGTTGAATTCTATGATGAAAAACCCCCTTGTCATGGAAATACCTAATTTTTAATTCTATTTTTAAACATACTAAACTATTTATAGTCTTAAACAAGAACAACAATCGTGGTAAGAATGATTATATTCTTTTATTTTATCCAATGATTATTCAATGGGATTTGAAACCCACACATTATTTACCAAAACACAATAAAAATCTCTTTTACTTGTAAAAAATTATTTTATGTTTTGATTTTTTGGTTCATCAAATTAGAAGTTGTGTCATTATTTTTAAAAAATCCCCAAAAAAATTTAAATTTTAATAAACATGATTGGATAATTGAATTTCTTTTGGGGGTTTTATATTTATGGAAATTATTTCCGAAATGTTTTGAATCAATGTAAAAAACATACATTATTTACAAAAAAGGATTGTATTGAAATCACTATGACATGTGAAACTCTAATGATTTCCTATACGAAACTTGATTTGGATGAGGGTACTAGACCACTTGAAAATACTTTATATTGGGGAAACATTGGATGTTTCTTACATATAATTTATAGTAGAATGTAGAGTTTATTATTTTATATTCATGTTTTATATTCCATCCAAACACTAAGGACTCAAATTTAACTAATGACAAAATAATTTTTAGTTATTTAAAGGGAACCACTTATCTAATTTTAATTTTGTAAAATATATAACATGTAGTGTGGTTTCATTATCAACTTTAAAATTCAATAAATTACAACAAGTAGTTTTTTTTTGACAAGTATTTTAGATGAAACACAAATTGATAGACAGAAGATTTAATTTTCATCATGTACAAATTATGGGTCAAAATACAAGTGCTACCAACATTTCCAAAAATATGATAATCACTGATGGAACTATACACATAGCTTTAAAACATCACTTATTAAGATATCACACAAAAAAACTATAATTTTTTATCTGAGTTTACAAATAATAAAAAGCAGTAATAAGTTATTTTTAAAAAACTATAACATGATGAATGATTTAGTTTTATCAAAAATTAATTAGATATATTTTAATTTAAATAGGGATTAGTCAATATTTAATTTACAATTACATATATTATCAGTAAATAACTTTTTTGTTGTTGTAATTTCCATTTAAGGATTTATTTATTTCTTTTGTATCACCACTATTTATGTTACTCGTCATATTATTTGAATGATATTTTTATCAATATATTTACTCAATACACATATTATTTTCAACCATGGGTAACTCGCATAGAATAAAATATACTATAAGAGGAAGATCTAAGAGAGTCGATGTTCTTTTAAATGTGTTATATGGAAATAATGTTGATTTTAGATTATTTGAAGACATATTATTGTCACATTAAAAAGTGTACATATTTTAAGGATGAGTGTTTTATTTTAATTAAAGGATGACTATTAGTTTTTTAAGAAAAATTGAGTTCTAATATTTTTAGGAGCATACTGAGTTTAGTTTTGGAGAGAACAAAGATATTGTGGTTTTATTGTTCAATAAAACAAATTTCTGATTTATTCATTATAGTTAAATTAATTGATTCATTACCCTCATGAGGGAAGATATCATTTCAATCCATCTCTTATAAGTGTATAAAAACTAAGCCTCGATTAAAATATATCTTTTCTATTTGGATATTTGAATTTTGAGAATAAACCAATTATGGATATCAATGTTGAGTGAAATATTCTACTTATATTCTTATAAACCTAGATTTCCCATTGAATTGGATAAATTGAGAATGTTTTGTTTCAAGGTATTTTATTACTCTATCTATTTCAAATTGGTAATATGGTGAACTTTACTAGGTACATATTATGATATATAAACCACATTCAAGAAAAGTTGTTGAGTTTTATCCATTTGGATTCATTATAAATCTAGTGTTTGAAAGAAAATATTGGGAGTTAAGTGATGTTATGAAATTTATGTTAAATTATTTTAATAGTATTAGAGGTTGTTGATGAAAAAATTCTTATCAAAGAACATTAATTTGAAGAAGTTTGTTCTCCATAGGGATGAGGAAGATGTTGTGGAGGACCCTACTACTAAAGAGGGGATCGCTCTATATAAGTTGTTGATGAGGATTCTATACCTAAAAGAGAGTTTGAAATAATAATTTTTCTTATTAATACAGAGTCAATGTGATTTGTGAGTACCATATCTATAGGAGAAACCTATTTTTGATGTTGAAAGGGTTTGAGCTGAACCCACTTCTTAAGAAGATTCTCATGAAAAGAAAGCTATTACAAATTAAGATTTTGTCTAGATCCATAATGTTGTGATTTTTTCACCTAAAATTCTTTTATAAGTGGTTATTGTTACTTTATTTAATTAATGATTTGTAGATGAAGTATATTTTTTGGTTCATCCTACAAGTCCAGTGACTATTTAGGTTCATGAGAATCCAACCCTCACTTTTCTAGTTGGTGCTTATGATACTTTTGAGATACCTATTGTCAGCTAAATTGTGGATGTTTTTCCAAGTAAGGGTAATGAATTTTTATATTTATACACCCTAAGAAAATAATATTTTAAAGAATTATTTACATTGTAAAATAGATTTTAGTATTTGATGAGGAAGGTAGTGAGAAATCCCCTTTAGTATGGAAATATAAAATAAAATCACTGGAGATTGATCCCTCTCTTGATGTAGAACAAATTGAAGAAGAATATTTTGAAGATAAATAGAAATTAATTTTTGGATCAAGTAGATAAATTCATACATTTATATAGAGAATATTTTATCATATTAGATTTATAATAAATAAATCTTTGGTTCCTGGTTGAGCTTCTAGAGTTCTAATGAGGGGTTAAATCAATGAAGGAAAACATATTATATAGTTATGATTTTGATGAGGTCATGTAAAAAATATATACTTTATCAAAGTTGATTTGGAATATCCTCATTATTCAGTAAGATGTTTCTGATTTATTCTTAAGGGATACTATGTTTGTTAAATATATAGTCGAATCAGATATAAATTATTTGAATAAAATTATGATATCACATTTTGAGTATGTCAAAAAATTTCCATATACTCCCATACTCTTATCATATCCTATTACAAATACACTGGATATTTTTTCCATATAATTAAAACACATTTCTTAAAAATTTAATATATTAGAGAGTATAATTTAGGGAAAAAAGATTCATTTAGTTTAACAAGACATCCTTCAACTATTGGAAAGGGATATAATTTCTGAAATTAAATATGTTCAAGAAAAATATAGTAATTGGATTCAAATACTAGTAAAATATATTTATATTCGTAATTATATTGTCAAATAATGTCATGTCACTCTAAAATGAACTTTTTTTAATACTCTCAACTCTTATAAAATCACTGAGAACATGAAGAAACAATAGAATCCTTTAATAAATTCCAACAATGAAATCATGTTTTCGTGTATAAAATACATTTACAAAGAAAATGGTGATTATTTTATATCTTTTTTGGAGTAATATTCAATTGGGATACTAAGAAAAATTCTTAATTTCTCAAGGAGGCATCCAAATCGAATAGTGTTATTGTATACAAAATATTAAAAAAACACTTCTTTTTATTTTTGAATCCCAGTTAGTTTTTTCAAAATAATAATAAAATATATGGAAGTTATAAAGAATTTGATTTCCTAATGTTCTCATAAGTATAAAATTGATGAGTCTATGAGTGTTTATAGAAAAAAAACAAATAAAATGTTACATAGTCATCCTTCATTTCTATAGATAATATAAAAATATTTTTGTTTCCATGTTTTTATATTAATTTTGTAATATCAATGAAAGAATATTGATAGGTCCTTCCCTTACTAATATATATCCTATATCCACAATACAATAGAAGGAAAAAATTTAAACCCAAATATATAGATCCTAGATTTTCATCCAAACCACCTCAAGAGAAAAACATATATATATTTTTTGTGTTTTAGTTTAATCATATTGACTGTACAAGAAATTTTAATTTCAATGAAATTGTATCATTGTGTATTATCTCAACCTTCTGTCTCATTATATTTTATTATCATTGTCAATTTGATTGTCTTTGTTTAATAGTAAAATTAAATGTGTTACTGATGTGTGAAATTCTATTATTCATTCTCTGAAGTCAATGCTAATTCTTTATTAATTTTAGAAATCTATATTCTATCATATTATTTATTTAATGTGGTATAGAAAATATATTTTATTCAAAGAATCTATATTTATTTTTGATATCACAAAAGTAATAGAAGATATGAGTAAAAAAATTTACTCTAACCCAACAACCTATAACTTTCAAATCCGATTTAGGAAAAAGGGGAGAGGATAAAACAGATGATATAAATGGATCAAAAATTTAAAATTGAAATTTTTATTTCAAATTACATATCATTTATGATATTATTTAACAGAAATATTCTTTCTAAATATATAAATTGTTTTCTAAAACTGTTATGTGTTTTATGTTCATTGAAAAAGGTAGATTGCTTGAAATACTTATGTTCTTCCCGAATATCCAATCAATTCACATGATTTAATGCTCACAAAATCATTATTTGTTTCCATAATAAGATTATATTAATTTATTTCCATTCAATAATTAATATTTTGATAAATATAACATACATTTGAAAACATTTCGTTCAATATTGTATTATTTAGGTTTGATAAATTTTTTTGTAGGAATTTATCCAAAGATTATAAAGAATTATTCTACTAGTATTATCAAATATCATACACCATAAATTCATGATTTAGGTATTAAAAATTATCTTTTGGAATGTTTAAAATTTCTTACTCCATTAGAGAAATGTCATATGCCATATGATAATTTTTTTAAATTGATGAAAAATATCATACACAAGGAATTGTTTTTCAAGAAATGACATGGGTGATTAAAAAGTCATACTTGATGAAAATGTGAAAATTTAAAATGCTATAAGAGGTTATAATTCTCCAACTCAAATCAAAATATCCATCATAAACCTTGAAAATACAAAATTTCATCCAAATTTTCTACACTAGAGTAAATTATGTTATATCCATATAATTTGAACAATTGAATAGTGATTCTATATACTTTTATACTAGATTAACTTTATGGAAATCAAATGACACTCACCACAAAATATACTATAAGGTAAATTTCCAACATGGATTCGAATTTCTTATGAGACCCAATAAATATCTTACAAAAATTGAAAATGATCCATAATGAGGAAAAAGACATATGATCCTAATAAAAGAATTATTATCAGAAGAAACTATTTATGGTCAGAAGAAAAGTCATCCTATGAATGACTAGATTTATAAAAAACTTAAATAATTATGAAATGAATACCTATGGAAATGAACAATTTCCAATATGATTATTCATGAATATTTAATTAAATTTTCATGGAACTATTTATAGTTGATGTTCTGTGTTAAACTTACACTCACAATGTTGTTTCATTGAATGTGGGGATGCAAAATAAGGAAGACTAAATTAAATAAAGATTCTATTTTTGTAAAATACTATTATTAAAATGGATACCATAGATACATTTCTCCACTACCACGGTTTTACTACATTTGGATAATAATACAAACATGAAAACAGATAGAGTATATTATTTTTTAGTATTATTAAACTTACTGTCAACTATTGAAATAAGTAAGAGTTCGAATTAAAAAATAAATGTTCTTTTTGTATTAAATAAAAAGAAAAACATAATATATTTTAAAACAACAGTCTTTTTATAGAAATTACTAAGGAAAAAAATTATCTTATGATTTAATAACTTATATTATGACCAAAGAGTGTCTTCAATCTACACCTTAAATATATATTCAATATCTGGAATCTTCCTCATCAATTTTTAGTTGTTTATTATAATTGTGTGCTAAATTTTCTATATATTATATATCTATTTCTTTTTAAAGTTTGAAGTACTTATACTAATAATATTATGTTCATGGAAAAATATTTTAAATAGAAATCATAGTTTAAAGGTCATTTTCTATTTAAAAAATTGACAACTTCTTGTGCATAGCTGGAAATCACCATAGAGAAGGGATATATTATTAAAATAACCATACTCACATTGTTTTTTTAGGGTATTATGAAATGTTCATCTTTTCATGAACCACTCTACATTTTTTGTTTCCTTCCCTTTATTTATTTATTTTCTACTATATTATTCTAAATATAGAGAAATGGTATCTTCATATAAAGGTTGTTTTAAAGTTGGTGAAGAATTTAAGGACAAATTTATCCTATATATTGATCCACATAACAACACCTATGGGAAAATATGGGATTAAATAACTAATATTTTTTAAATAAATTATGGTAGATTATAAACTATTAATTATTTTTGTGGATGGTAATAATCAACTTAATGATAAATAATAAATTATACTAAAATAAATTTACTGCCAATGGGATTATTTCATAAATACTTTACTAAGATATTGTACTTGATTATTGATTATTATTTGCTTATTTATTTTATAAAGAATTAATTATTATTATTATTATTGTGATAATTTATTTGGTTATTGAAACTAATCTTTTGAAATCACCTTCCCTAAATGGATGAATCATTCAAAGACCATAATGAATCGAATGTACAAAGATGATTTTTTGTGTATTTTCATGCAAGTGATGTTAATAGGATGTGAAAGTAATATAAAAAGGGAATTTTTTAATGTGTTTGTCAAGTATTTGTATGTGTTCACTATTTTGTTTTATATTACATATTTTATTTTTGTGGTTTATGAGGATTGGAATATGGTTCTTGAATGGTTGGTTTGGGGATGTGTTATGTGTTGGTTAATGGGGATGGAGTTATTCATTTAGATTAATGGGATATGATTGAGTTTAATATGTGTTGACGTGGTGTAGTCTTATGAAATGAGAGGTATGTAGATTGAAGGGATGGTTAGTCATGAAATAAATGATCGGGACTGTAGATTTATGGTAGCCATGGAATTTGGTTCAGAATGGTAAAATTGGTAATAATTTTGTGGTTGTGGATGATTTATCTCATCATGTGCATGGAATTATTACTATAAAATGAAATATTAATGGATCAAAATAATATGGTTGATAACTTTTGTGGTCTATTATTAAGTATTGGAAATGATTGATGTAATGAAATTAAAGTGGAATTTAATTGGTAAATGGAGAGTTGTTATAAGATGGGTTAAAATGGGAATCAAGGATGGTTATTGTGAATTTTTCTTGTGGCTATTTTCTTTTGGCTTACATTATTGGGGAAATGATGGATGTTTGAGATTATGGTAGTGTGACTAATGATAATCGGATGTGATGATTTTTTTGGGTAAACCTTATAGGTTGTGACTATGTATTGTATATGTATATATGATGAATTTCCTTGAGATTTGTTTATTCATCCTACCCAAGATTGAAAACATTAATGATCCAAAAATATTTTGGGTCTTGGTGGTTTCCTCAATATCCATGTCGGTGTGAATGGATGGTTGTCTACCCTATCTTCCACACTATCCATATCAAGTGTGGTAGAGTTGATTTGTTCTAGCTATGGTTTGGGGATATATCTTGGGGTAAGTACGGTAGATGATGGGATTAAACATGATTTCATTTACATTCATTATACCATAATATACTGTATCTATGGTTTATGGATGCGACATATGATGTGGAAGTGGATATAGATTGATGATAAGGGTTTGGATATGAATTATGGTATGGTTGAGGTAATGATGTGTGTTTTCTTATGACAACATGAGATGATAAATCCCACTGGAGGTTAGGATAGGAATATAGTGACCCATAATATTAATATATAAATATACCATCTTATTATATGAATTTTTAATAGATAACATTTAGATCTATGCTATAATCATAAATTTTTATTGTTTTCGGAAACTTGGATACATAGAAAAACTATTTCATAAAATATTTTCATCACCTCCAACTTAGTTCTTTATAACAATAAATATTCATAGACACATCATACTTAAAACTTTTCATCATATCCCATAGAATAAAAAACATAATAAATTGTGATATTTGATTCTCAATAAAGGTAAAATGGGAGATATCATTGTTAATATAAACATATCCTGAGCATAATGTGTATGAATACAAGAGAATATCCTTTGAAAATCATACCAAAAAATTATTAGATCATAAACATGAGTCATGAAATGAGGCATAATAGTTTATAATACTTTAATCATAATGGTTTCAAAGAACATGAGACTTGAGAATATAAAATGGGAATAATTAGAATTTGTAACATGTTATGCATGGAATAACTACCAATGTACTAGATTCGGGCATGGGATAACCTATAGTTTTTTGTATTCAGGGCCTTGGATAACATCCCATCTACCCTCTTTCAGGGTTGGGATAACCTCTCGTGTACTATTTGAGCTCATAGGACATAATTTGTTTCCAAATGAACTAGAGGGATATATAATTTAAATCCTACCCATCAAATTATCATAAATCCAATTATATGAATTACACATGATCATAAAACCAATCATCATAACATATCACATGAAGAAGAAAACTATTTACATCCATATTTCATCAGCATACCCATAAAATATTTATACAAACCCTAAATATGGTATCATTACATCATATCCCCAATAAATCCTAATTAACATGAATGAATGTTATTGTAGATACAAAACTCATTTTAAATATCACTAGAATATATCTCTAGGAAAATTCCCTTCTCATTTTCAAATCAAAAATTAAAATCTAAAAATTTACCAAATATAGTGTAAAATAGTACTTTGAAAATAACCATGGAAACTTGTAATGTAATATGCAAGGCATTGAGCAGTAATTAGAATGATAAATTCCATTGATTCCAGGAGTGTAAAATCTATGATTCCTTTCATATATTTAATAAAAATTCAAAATTAACTCATTTGGAATGGCAAGTATATTTGCTGTAAATAATTTATTTATAATTGGAACATGGGTAAAAATGAATTAAAAAATTAATGTATACTATTAAAAACAATCTTGAAAACATTTTTGAGAAAACATGAAATTAAAAGAAAATTATTTTTTACTGAAGAGATAAATAGACATTTTTTCATTAATGAAATTCTTTAAGCCTCTTGAGTACTAAAATAGTGAAAAATTAAAGGGAAAAAATTATTCTAATTAAATAAAAATAGTATAATAAATTTAAATGGATTAATTTGGAAATTATTATGTAATTCCCTCAAGGTAAATTCCTGCATAAATAGTCCTGATTAAATTAAGATTGAAACATAAATCCCTAAACTCAAATTAGAAATTATTCAAAGGTTCTATAAAAACCTATATAGTAAATTTTTTACTTATTATAATTATAAACGAGAGTAATTTAAATACATATATTATCATATATTTACCACAGATAATATTTTTACACCCATTTAATAATATTTCATTATTAAAATCATTTTTTCTATTTGTTAAATATTTCTTTTTCACGAGAATTTATATCTGGAATCTTTGATACATATACATTGATCTTAAATAAATAAAATCCTTATTATTATTTTTTATAAAAATATCATATATGTTATTTATATACATATTTATAATCCACCATAAAAGGTAGATATATATTATTAAATAACACCATTCATGGAGATAGTTAGTGGTAAATACTCATGAACATTGTTTTCACTTTTTGAAAGATGGAATGAAATATTGGTAAATAATAATTTATTTTTATATAATCATTGATATAAAATATATATCACATATATTCATTAAATATATCAATATTTCCAAACAAGTAAATATGTAATAAAAAATGAATCGCATTTCATTGTGGAGGAGGTAGTCCACATGTATAGACAAGAAACGTTATCATTTTTGAACAAATTAGAATTTCATAAGGTATATATGTTATTTTTATTGGGAATTTATAATTATTTTATAAATTTAATATATTAACATTTATACCATAATAATAACCATTCAGGACTGATGTGATGAAAAATTAATTGCAAATCTATGTGGAGGTGGTAGTTCCCACATATACAAAAGGGATGCTTCCACTTCTAATTTTAAGGAAAAGAGGTGTATAATGTGGTTTTAATTATAATAATAATATTTAATAATATTAAATATAATTAATTTAATATTTTTTATTAATAAAACATATTTAATGTTGGTATAAGAAGAAATAAATTGAAAGAGGTTGGGTAAGATGGTTACCTTTTCTACAAGATACCACCATTAGATCCTTTCTTAAAATCCATTGGAATAGTACTTTAAGATCCATTAAATGTACTTTTTATGATTATAGAAGTTTAGAATAGAAGTTTTTATGGTTTGGTTGAGATATATGTCTCAATGTACTGTAATGAAATAAGAGAAGGGGTGACCTTTAATAAGGTAGAGAAATGATACACATGGAATTTCTAAAAGGTCTACAATATAATTCGGTGATTCGAAAAAAATGATTCCACATAGCCAAAGATTTGAATAAAAAAGGTTATTATATAAATATCATCATTAAATTAAATTTATATAGGTTTTGTGTTATTTTAAAACATATCATTTTTTATTGAACCCATTGGATAACCGATTTTAACCATAACTGCAATAATGAATTTTTCAGTCATAAAGGGTTATAATTTTACTTATAATCTAAACTTCTATAAAAAATGGTGAAGGGGTGAATATTTTGACCATTAATCATCACAATTATCCCTATTATGGATTTTAATGATCTATTAATAATTTTCACAAAATATTATATAACATAAAATATCATTAATGTCATTTTTATACTATCCATCTAATTTTTCATTAAAGACAATAAGATATAAATGGAATTTGAACAGAAACCCTTACCCCATACTTAAAATTATATATTTATCTATAAAATTCATGTAATAGAATAAATTGGCCAACTATTTTACAATTAATATTTTTTAAAATCATTTATTTTATTTTTCAATAATTGAATAAATATTATATCGACGTTGAATAAGAATTTAAGGAAATTTTTAAATAACTAAATTTTATAAATAAATTAAAAAAACAAAAAATAAATTCTTATATAAAATATATATTTAAAACTAATAATACACTCTTTTTATCTTAGTGTAATAATTTTAGAGATATAAAATTCAATAGAATGACATTTTGTAATTATTATTTTCTAAATTTAAAATAAAAGTCGTAATCAATGAAAAATGGAACCAAGTGTCCATATATTTGGGAAATGATTATAAATTTAAAAAATAAAGACATCCAATAGGATAAATGTGAGTGTTGTGATGAATTTTAAGCCTTATCACAATAGTTTTAACCCAACTTAACTAATATTACCTTAATCGTGGAAATAATGATTTATAATGGTTACTATTCATATTAAGAAAATTGGAAGAGAATTATTTATCAAATTTGGACTTCATAATTAAAAATATGAAATAAAAATTTCATGATTCAATTTCTATAAGTGGTATAATTTAATTTAAAATTAATCCCACAGAATGCGATAAAAACAATTTTTCGAGAAAAAAGTTTTTTTAAGTATAACATGTTTTTATACCAAAATCCAACATGAAATTTATTAAAATAACATTTATTGGATTAGTAATCATATAAATAAACTAATTTTACTTTTCATTAACATAAAATAAAATTAATATTTTTATAATATTCAAATGAAATGATAGTTCTCAATAAATTTTAGTATTTTTTACAATTCAATGGAAAATCAATATGATTAGAAAATATAAAAAAATCATTAAAAGATAATTTTTTAGTTGTTATTTAAAATAATTATTTCTTTTTTTCTTATAATGATTTTAAACTTTTTTCAAAAATTAATTTTATTACCTTTTTGAAAAATTACTAAATATTATTTTTTTGAGAAAAATGTATTCCTAATGCACATAAAGACTTTAATAAAAATAGAGAAATTATTTATTAAATATAATTAGTCTATATAAAATAAAAATACATAATATTAAAAAATGGTTATTCATTATCTATTTAAAAAAAATTAACGGCTGTGTTATGATGGTATATTGTATTATAGTTCATTTAGACTCATATTTTCATGTATCACTAGTTATCAGGGAAATTAAATTTATTTGATGAGAATTGTATCATAAAACCATTGACTTTTAAATTATATCCCTTTTTAAATGAGTCACTACCTTAATATATTTTCAATCCAATAAAAATAAATTTGGATATCTTTATATCAACATATCATCAGGTTCCTGTGTAGGTTCATAAAAAAATTCCTCCAGAAAACATTTTCCAGGTGAGCAGTCTTATTCAAAAGGATTTTATCTCTACAATGTAAGATTTCTATAGACTATTACTCATATGAAATATCATGATATGATGGTAAAACCACCGAGTTTAGTACATTTGAATTATTAGATATGTAATTCCTTAGAAAAAATGCATGGATCATAATAGGATGTTGAGAGAGGTTTGCTAGAAGTCCAAAGGTATAAACTACAATCCATCCTTGATCACGAATCTAAAAGGGGTCATTATACCGAACCCATTACTTGTTTTTTTCTTTCAAGAATTCATAAACTTATTCAATGGTGAAATTAACATTAATTCCTTATCTCTAACTTCAAATCCTTATTTATGTGATAATTATCTGCAAAATGTTTCTATCAACATCGAGTTTCCTTAATATGCTGCTCAATAGATCAAAAATTATCTTCCATTTACTCGTCTATTTTAGGTCCCAAAATCTTTTTTCCCTAATATTCAACCTATCTTTTTGTTTTTCTAAGCTTCTTTCCATACATGACATTATATAGTGCCATCCAAATCCAAGATTCAAAGATGTTGTTGAATGAAAACTCTACTAGAGAACGGTTTTGATTCCAACATACATTGAAATCCATATAATAATTTCTCATACAATTTTTTATGGTTTTAATGGTTATATTTGACTAACCATGTGTTTGAGGGTGATATTTAGTACAAATACTCATTTATGTATCTAGAGCCTACTGAGTACTTTTCCCAACATCAAGTTATACCTCATATCCCGATCAAATAAAATACAATATCATACTCAATGCAAATTTACTACTTATTTAATCAATATTTTAGAAAGATGATCTTGATAGAAATATTCTATAATAGAGATGAATTTTAATAACGTCATAAGGTGATCAAATATAACCTAAATAACATTATGAGCTCTAGAAATTTTGTGGAGTCTGAACACAAAATCCCAGGCGATGTTTTCCCATTTATATTCTATTATGGGTAATTTCAATAACATCCCCTTATAATTAACTCTCTTGGATGTAACTTTTTGATTGACCAGGCACCAAGATATATGATCTGTAATATCTTTTTTCATGTGATCCCACCAAATAAATCTTTTAGGTCTCTATACATCTTGGTACATCAACGAATAACCAAGAATGTTTAACTATGAGTTTTATCTGATTAATCATTATTATTTTATGGTATTAATGATAAACACACAAGGTTTTTTGTACATTATCATTCCATAAATATGAAATTTTAATTCCTGGTCATTTATGAACTTCATCCTCATTTCCAAAACTATATTTTGTGCCTATTTTATCCTCACATTAATAGATTAATGTATAGTTATTTGAGTAAAATAGGATTTCTCCCGGCCATTATGATTTCTTCATCCATAATTTGAAAATATATAATTATTTCTTATTTTGGTATCCTCTTAATAGATAATATAGCATGATCATTTCAAATAAGATCATTTTCCACTTTGAACAATTTCATAGGGTGTTAATGTATCAGGAAGTCATAATCTTTAATAGAATTCATCCATATTCTACAGTTTACATTCATTTATTTTTCAGTGAATGTGTATTTTATAATTTTATAATATATATATATATCACACCTTTCTCCATAAAATTAATTCCACCATATATTTTATGAATAAATTACAATAACTAAATCAAAATCATTATTTGGATGATATTTCTTATGGTGGTGGTCAATACAAATTGATGGTATTAAAGATTTTTATTTTCTTTTTTTGGATAATCTCCATTTTTAGCAAGGATGAGAGGGAATATAATACCCTGAATTGCGATCCACTATAACTGGTTCCCCAATCAAAATTTTCTTGTGACCTCAGGTGCACTATCCCATACTCCAGATGATTCTGACTTGAATCGCAGGTTTATAGAGGTATAATGGGGAGAATATACCCCCTTATCTGAGTAAAAAATAGTGTAAATATTATAAATAATTATAACAAACATTTTAAATTTAAACTGGAATAAAAAATAGAATTTAACAGTAATAGACAATGAAAAACATGTTACAATAATGATATTCATAATTTATATGATCGGAAATAATACAAATAAAACCTCCAATAAAAAATAATAAATGATCCTGAACATGGTACTAAGTCACTAATCGGTCCTAACATCCCATTCTACAACCCATAATACCTTAAACTAATCACTGGGTTTTATCATGAACATCTACCTCAAAACAATTAGATTCTTTTCAGGAACCAATGTTCTATGACCGCTCGAGAAGGGTGTTTGTACAAATCAGCAGTACCTCATGAATGGTGTTTAGAATAAACACTAGTATGAACAACAGTGTATTAAGATAAATAGGGGTGTCATGGATAAATTAGGAATCACAAGAACTATGTTTCTCAATTAAACATTTATTAATTATCCATTCAAAAATTTGAACCCCAATGTTTCATACAACTAATAAAACATTCACTGGCCTTTCTAGGTGCCAAATTGACATACCATAAGGCTTAACCATTTTAATTCACAAGGTGAATTCATTTATAATTTCCCTAATTATATTTTTCTTGGGGAATCAGTCTATGTAACCATTTTTTACAACATAGAGGTCATAGGTTGGGAAAAATTGGAATCAACCCTAGTATCATATTACAATTCTAATAATCATATAAGAAAATCCCGAAAATTTATTATAGGGGTCGTAGGCCATAAAACAAAGAGAATAAGTCAAATTATCCACCCAGGATATAGAACATCTTTTCCATCCATCCAAAACATGATACGAAACTCTATGTCCATACCCTTGGATTGAGGACCGTAAATCCATCTTTCGAAAACTATGGTGCAATGGGGTTATAGGAGAATTATTCAGGACCACCCAAAACTAGGGATCAATGTGTCGATCCAACATCCCAAAACCAAATCATTATAAATAATTTCCATATTTATCAAATAATTCATCAAAATTAAATACCATTAATCATTCATCATTTAATAATTTCCCAAAGGACCTTTAAAACTAAACAAAACTTGACATTTTCCAACCCCTTTTCTATAATTTCAAAATAAAATAATTCCATCCTTCATTAATATCACACATATGTCATATGTTTTTCAAACAAATTTAACACTTAGAAAATCCCCCTACATTCATTTCATTAACCCCACATAAATCAATTTTATTGGATTAATGAAACCACCCCTTCAAACATTTCAAAACTAACCTTTAAGAAGAGTCTATATCATTGAACATATAACCAAGTTCAAGGGCCTTCCATTCCAATAATTTCATTTGAAATAAAATTAAATGAAATTTTCAAAAGGGTTAAATCACATTCATATGTTTAATAATAAATTTTAATATTATCTGAAAACCCTTTACAAAACACTTTGAGGTTGAAACCTCCTTTTATTACACTACTAGCTTTTAGAACATCATTTTTTACTTTATTTAATACCATAACCATTTCAAAATAGAAAAAACATAATTAAATCCATTTTAATTAAACATAAAAATTTCAAAAAATTGTCATATTCATCATTTCAATAATCCCATTTACCATTAAAATACCCCAATTAGTATTTCAACAAATTATCCCACATAAATTCTCTATATCATGGAAAACAAATTCATTTAATCATTTTCAAGGGATCAGAATACCCCATGAGTGTCCCTAAATCTAGTATCATTTAATCAAAAAGAAATCAATAGGTTATTTAAGGGATATCACACATAAATTTCATGATCAATTTATTTTCATTATTATAAGATACAAAAATAAAGAAGAGCCTAAATCATGAAAACTATACACACTTATAAAATTTCAAGACTCTATGAGAAATAATAAAGAATACCTACATCATTCACATAGAATTATACTCATCCATACTCAGGACCTGATTCGAACTAAAATGACCTCAAATAGAAAGGTTATTAACCCAATGGAAATAGGGTTCATGAGATTTATAATGAGAGGAGATAACTAAAAATGACTCCTATATAAACTATAATGAACTGCAGTTAGATATGTACACGGAGCATTGATTTGTAATTATTTTCACCCAAAATTATAAATAATTGGTTCGAAAACATCCATGATGGTTGGTAGGGATACTCTGTCACATCCTAGGATACGACGAGTCGAATGGTGGAGAAATTCAGAGGATAAAAATTTAAGGTTTGGGAGGTAAAATGGTAAATACCAATTTCATGAGGTTCATGGCTTGGCAGCATGGATATCCTTACTGTGAGCGAACCGTGCAGTTCCATCTAACTAATTGTAAACTGAGCCACATTGTTTTCTGTGTCACTTGCATGGTTTGATAAACTAGGTGGTGGTCGTACACTCACCACTGTCTAGGGAGACCATGAGAGGCACAGTCTTCTAAGAAAATACATATTTTTTTCTTAACAAGGCACCCTATTTTATTGGCCATAAGGTTATGATGCCTAGTTACTACTAGATATGAACAATCCTTGCACTCAGTACATATTTGACTCTTTCTCAAAAAATTTATATGTCCAGAAACCCCAAAGACACCCCTAATACCATTCACACTCCATTAAAGCATTCCATTTTCTATCTTCAAAGGTATTTCCCCAAAATTTTGAATGAAAACGAACCCCATCAAACAGTGGGATCTTAAAATATCTCCAACATATAGTATATAATCAATGAGCTATATGTCCATGCATTAAAAAACCCCTAAGTATTGGTTTTAGGCCAAGGGACCCACATATTTGATTCATTATCATGAGTTTTCCATCCAAACATGTCCATGTCACCTCAATACTCAGAATAAAAGCATGGTATTACCCCATACTACTTTTCTATTTTACAGAAAAAAATATTTATACTACTCAATGGATGCGTCAACCTCAATCTCTTCACTACCAACATTAATTAAATGAACACCGTGTGGAATTAAAATGGAAACCACTGAAATTAAGGCATACAAAAATATTGAGAAAAAAACCAATACTTTATGTAAGGTCCAATTGGATCACCATAGGTCTGATTCTATCTACAAAATCAAACATCCCATCACATCGAGCAATAACCTACCCATTATCAGATACCATTAAAACCATTACAATTTCCAATTCATCAGTTCAATGAATCAATAAATTCAAAAATTTATAACACCTATGGGATAACGATTTACCTATCAACATCGCCATACCTACGCTGGTCCACAACATGAGTCCCAACAGCCTGATCCCATTTCTAAAACCCAAAAACAAAGAAAATAACAACTTTTAACCAAATACAATCAACCTATCAAAACCCAGGCTAATGCCCATTTCCAAAACTGAACACCAATATTATTAAAAATGATGTAATACTATCATGGGGGGTGGAAAAAATTTAGTACCTATAATAATATAGTAATCAAAACAACTTTTATGTTTATTGAATGATTCAATGAATGGTTTTAACCTTTGACCATTGACCTTGAAAATGTTACCACTAGTGGGATCTTGAATCTCTACTGCCCCATGGGGGTATACATGATGCACTATGAAAGGACCTGACCATCTAGACCTTAACTTTCCCAAGTGTAAATGAAGTTTTGAACTATACAAGAGCACATGTTTTCCCGGTTCAAAATGTTTTACCTTGATATTCCTAGATTGGTAGGCTTGAACTCTAGCTTTATTGATCCTTGAATTTTCATAATCCTCCATACTTAGTTCCTCCAGTTCATTGAGATCTAATTTCCTTTTTGTTCCGGCCAATGAGAGATCATAATCCATTTTCTTAATTGCCCAAAAGGCCTTATGTTCAATCTCCACTGGCAAATGGCATGCTTTACCATAAACCAACCTATATGGGGACATTCCTAAAATGGTTTTATATGCGGTTCAATAGGCCCAAAGAGCATCTAAGAGTTTCTCAAACCAATCTTTCCTAGAGGGGCTGAAAGTTTTTTCAAGAATTTGCTTAATCTCCCTATTCGCTAACTCAGCTTGACCATTGGTTTGAGGATGGTATGCAGTGGACACTTTATGAGAAATACCGTACTTAGACATGAGTGAAGAGAATGGGCAGCTGCAGAAATGGGTTCCTCGATCACTGATTATAGCCCTAGGAATTCCAAATCTTGAAAATATGTTCTCTTTCAGAAATCGAATCACAACTTGATGATCATTGGACATAGTGGGAATGTCCTTAACCCATTCTGAGACATAATCAATAGCTAAGAGTATGTAGATGTATCCCAGAGAGTTTGGGAAGGGACCCATGAAATCAATTCCCCAACAGTCAAAGATTTCAACCACTAAGATGGGAGTGAGTGGAATTTGATTCCTTTTTGTGATGGTCCCTACTTGTTGACACCTAGGACAGCTTTGACAAAAGGCGTAGGAGTCCCTTGAGAGGGTGGGCCAGAAGAGACCACATTAAAGAATCTTAGCAGATGTTTTCTTAGAGGAAAAGTGACCTCCACATGCCTCACTATGACAGAATTTAAGGATGGACTCTTGTTCAGATTCTGGGACACAACTCCTAATGACTTGGTCAGGGAAAAACTTATAGAGGTGTGGATCATCAAACACATAGTTTCTAACATCAGAAAGAAATTTCCTTCGAGCTTGAGTCCCTAAGAATTTTGGAATGACTCCTGTAACTAAGAAATTGGCTATGTCAGCATACCAATTGCAGTCACTCACAGAGTATAGGTGTTCATCAGGAAACGAATCAGACACAGAAAGGTGATTTGAGTTGTCTTTGAATTCCATCCTAGAGAGGTGATCAGCTACAACATTTTCAACTCCCTTTTTATCCTTGATTGTGATTTCAAATTCTTGTAAGAGAAGGACCCACCTAATTAGTCTAGCCTTAGCATCTTGTTTTTGGAAGAGGTATTTTAGTGCAGAATGGTCAGTGAACACAGTGATGGGGGATCCTAAGAGGTAGGACCTAAACTTCTCTAAAGCAAACTCAATAGAAAGTAACTCCTTTTCAGTAGTGGTGTAGTTTATTTGGGAATCATTTAAGGATTTTCTTGCATAAGCAATGACATAAGGAGTTTTATCACAACGTTGTCCTAACACAACTCCTACACCAAAGCCACTGGCATCACACATAAGTTTTAAAGGAAGGTTCCAATTTGGAGATTTCATAATGGGAGGAGAGGTGAGAGAGGATTTGAGGGTTGAGAATGAACCCTCACACCTTTCTTTCCAAACAAATGGAGCATCCTTTACTAGGAGAGCACAAAGGGGATGGGAGATTGAACTAAAGTCCTTGATGAATCTTCTATAGAAACCATCTTGTCCAAATAAAGACCTCACTTCCTTGACAGTTTTGGGTGATGGAAGGTGACGAATGATGTCAAACTTGGCTTTATCAACTTCAATCCCCCTACCTGAGACCAGATGGCCTAAAACTAGTCCCTCTTTAACCATAAAATGGCATTTTTCCCAGTTTAGGACTAGATTCTTTTCTTCACATCTTGACAAGACTCTCTCTACATTCCTCAGACATCCCTAAAATGTATCCCCAAACACAGAGAAGTCATCCATGAAGACCTCTAGAAAATCCCCTACCATGTCTGAGAAGATTCCCATCTTGCATCACTGGAAGGTTCCAGGGGAATTGCATAACCTGAAGGGCATGCGTTTGAAAGCAAAGGTTCCTAATGGACATGTGAATGTAGTCTTCCCTTGATCCTCTAGGGAGACCTCAATTTGATTATACCATGAGTACCCATCTAAGAAACAGTAGAACGCATGACCTGCCACTCTCTCAAGGACTTGGTTAATGAATGGTAAGGGGAAATGGTCCTTCTTAGTGAATGAGTTTAACTTCCTATAGTCAATGCAGACCCTCCATCCACTAATCACCCTTGATGGAAGAATCTCTCCATCCTCATTGGTTATCACTATGATTCCAGCCTTTTTTGTAACCACTTGGATTGGGCTCACCCATTCACTCTCAACTATGGGATATATGATACCATCTTTTAACAATTTCAGAAGTTCCTTCCTTACTACCTCCATGAGATTAGGATTGAGTCATCGTTGAGGTTGACGACATGGCTTTGAATCAGATTCCAGATTAATCCTATGAGTCCCAACAAGTGGGCTAATCCCAGTAATATCAGAAAGGGTCCAACCAATGGCTTTCTTATGATTCCTAAGGACATCTAGAAGCATCCTTTCATGATTGGCTTCAAGAGAAGAAGAAATGACAATAGGATGTGTTTGATTGTCCCCTAGGAAAGCATACCTGAGTGTAGCAGGAAGTTCCTTCAATTCAAGATCAGGTTGGTTCGGAATTTCAATAGAATATTGGGACATTGGATCTATTTCAATTTCCCTTTTTAGAGTTTCAGATAGGATTGATTCCCCACATATAGAAGCTTCAGCTACTAGATTGGCTTGATCAGATTTAGGGAAGGAAATTGGAGTGGTCTCCATGAAAGTGGTTTCTTGAAAGGTTTCACTGATTATTGGACCTAAGAATTCATCATAAGAGCAATTTGAAAATGATTCAAGTCAAGGAGATAAACTTCCTTCACATGAACAAAGGAAATCAATCTCATCCTGACTTAAACATTCATCAAATATTCCGTGATGTTCCATGGATTCATTATCAATGCTTCCTATCATGTTTACTTCATGAATGTCCTCATCATCCCCTATTTGTGAGCTTTCATTATAGATGTTCAAGTCAAGACTCATGTTCCCAAAGGTGATGGTCATGTTCCCATTTCGGACTCAGATAAAAGAGTTGATTGTTACAAGAAAAGGATGGCCAAGGATGATTGGGGTTTGTTCCTTATTTCCTAAGTTTGTATGGTTGTCGAGGACAATGAAGTTAGCAGGGTAGATGAAGTTTTCAACCTTTACCATAACGTCCTTTAAAATCCCCTTTGGAACCCTAATGCTACGATTAGCAAGTTGAAGTGTGACAGATGTGGGTTGGAGTTCTTCTAGGCCTAACTGGCAGTACACAGCATATAGGATGATATTGACACTAGAACCTAGGTCACACAAGGCCTTGACAACTTTGCTTTCTCCTAGTTCAACATTTATGTAAGGGAAACCTGGGTCTTTCAACTTAGGAGGAATGGTCCCTTGAATAGTGGTACTCACATTAGCAGCCAAAAGGACTTGGTTTTTATGTGAAAATTTTCTTTTAAAAGTGCACAAGTCCTTAAGGTACTTTGAGTAGCCAGGTATGGTTTGGATTACATCGAGAAGGGGTATGTTCAACTTGACTTGTGAAAAGATTTCCCTCTATGTTTCACTTAGTTCAGGCTTGGTTTTCCCCCTCATGCGTTGAGGAAATGGTGAAGGTGTGGGCTTGTTTGTTGAGGAGTTGTTTCCTTGACTATGTTATCAGTTTCCTCAGTTTGATCATTTGGTTCATTTGAATTTTCATCCATGTTTTAATCTTCAGGTGGGTTCTTAATTAGTTTTTCAGGTTTCTCAATTGATTTTCCCACTTCTTAAAACAGTCACAGCCTTTAGTTGTTCATGAGTTGTTTGAGCACAACTTGACACTCCACTTGAAGTTGAGGATGGAACCGCCTGAGTAGGCATGGGTGCCTTTACAGTTTTGATGGTTTGAAGTTATTGTTTTAGGGAAGATACCTCCGAGTTCATCCTCTCCATTTGTTTGCACAGTTGTTCTAGTAGGATTTGTGGAACAGTTTGGGTGGGTACTTGAGAAGATTGGTTTATCCCAGGGGGATATTTTGGAGGTGGGATGGTTTGTTGAAAATGGACCGGTGGCTGTTGGTATTTGATAGGTTGGGTTTGGAACTGGTTATGGGTTTGGTAGTTCTGATGGGGGTAAGGATTTTGTCCCTGTGGTTGGCTAGGTTGTTGGTTATCTTTCCAGCAGAAGCCTGGGTGGTCGTTATACCTTGGGTTGAAGGTGTTTTGGTATTGAGGCTTTTGAAATTTCAAGGCATTTACTTCTGCTGGGGGTCCTCCTAAGAGAACATTCATGATGGATGGAATGGTTGGGCAGTTGTCAGTCTTATGGTCATTTTTGCCACAAATTGTGCAAACAGGGTCAACAGTTTGGATTTCATGGACTTTCCTAAGTTCTATCTCTTCAACCTTCCTAGAGAGTGCTGCAATTTTAGCCCTAAGTCTTTCCTCTTCTCTAATTGTATGAATTACAGTAATTATTTGTGGCTTTTCGGAATAAGGTGAAGTTACCCATGTTTGGTTTTGTTCAGAAAGGCTTTCTAGATACTCGTAAGCATCATTTGGGGCTTTCTTTTTGAAGGTTCCATTACACATCATGTCAATGAATTGTTTGTTCCCTGGACCCAACCCTTCATAGAAAATTCTCACTTATTCAGGAATAGAAAAACTATGGTGTGTAACCATGTTTAGAGTGTCTTTGAACCTCTCCCATATTTCATAGAATGACTCCCTCTTTTTCAAAAAAGTTTTGGATACTCTTTTTAAGTGCAATTGTTTTATGGTGGGGAAAGTATTTTTTGTAGAATTCTCTTTGTAGTTGGTCCCAAGAGTTGATGGATGATGGTATCAAATTTTTTAGCCAATTTTTAGCTCGATCTTTTAATGAAAAAGAAAATAGCCTCATATTATATGATTCTAGTTGATGTGGGGGACACATGGTTTCTACAATGTCATTGAACTCCTTAATGAGCAGGTATGGCATCTTGGACTCCATTCCATGGAATGTGGGAAGGTGGTTTAGGACATGGGGTTTAAAGATGTAGTTGGAATATCCTAGGGAATTCTGTCTAATGCATGAAGGGGCATTGGTCCAAGAAGGTGTGAGGTATTCATTCATGGTTTGGTCAACCGCATTCCCCAAGTTTGGGGCTGCCTCATTTGGGTTTCCATTTTGGTTCCCACCCGGGTTTATGAGTTGGTTTCTTTGAATACCTTCCATTGAAATGGCCTCAATTTTTGACATAGGGGTGTTTGGAAGATTAGGATCTAATGGAAAGAGTTCCCTTGGTGTACATGACTCCCCAACCTCAGGACTATCCACCCTAACTAGACGGTTTGATTGATCGCGGGTGTCGGCGGGCATGCGCCAAAAGAAAAAAAATGAGAAAGGGACAAGATAAGAGAATTTGGATGAGAAAAGAAGAAATGTGGGAGAATAGAATGGGTGTTTATATGACTTACTTGGGTCCCCGGCAACGGCGCCAAAATTTTATTCTCTCTCAAATTTACCCAAAAGATGAAGGTAGAACGGTCCTTGTAGTTTAGCTTGGGTTATTGAATCCTCAGAGACCTAAGAAGAAACCTATAGACACATACATTCTATGGAATGTTTTTGGATATGAAGTGGCCAACTTTGGTTGATTTTATATGTTTTTAAAGTATAACTAACAGATTTAAGTAAATTCAATTTAAAATAATGAGTTGATCCTAGGTTATCGCTCGGGGTGGATTGGACGTATTTTCTTTTTAATGATTTAAATTTCTTAAATTTGAGATGGGTTCATTTAAGGAGATAAAACAACAGCATCACTTACTGGTTTAATGCCTACACCCTTTAATACTAATCACCTATACACTTTAAGGATCAATGTTTTGATCACTTCAAGGTAAAGGTTCGTATTAGCACTTGAAGTGTGTGGCCTTAAATTCAACATGGACGATGGAGTTTAAAAATCATCAAATAAAAATCTCAATTAAAGAAGTGATTATACATTAATGATTTGATAAATAACATCAAATCCAGACCCTTTCTACTCCCTTGTATCAACCCATAAGTGGTTTATCCCTCCATTGATTCTATGGTTTCAATTGAAGCAGAAAGTAGACTCATGAGGGATGAAATGGAGAAGTAAAAAAACGCAATAAAATAACAATCACTCCACCGTTGTGTGATAATCTCACAAGGTTTGGTATGAAAAAGTTCACACCTTGAACAAATGGTATAAAAGTGATAAGGAGAAGAACATAATAATAAGATAATAAGAACTTTTATTAAGAAACAAGGATGAATTAAACAACTTACATGTGAAAGACAAATTTGAGACAACAAAATTGCAGCATAACATTACAATTGAACAAAGCATACAAGATTCTTCAATACTCCAACACCAATGCCTTAAATAGGAATTCTTGAGCCCTTGGGTCTAGCCTCCAACATTACAAGTCTCCTCGATTAATTGTGGTAGGCCATAGGTGGGTGGAAAGTAAGGGTGAGTTGATTTTTCCACCCTTGACCCGAGGTGGCAGCCAGCTTTCTTTCACCGAACAGACGTGTTTGTAAGACCTTCTGGATGGCAGAATCAGAGTGGTCCATAGAAGAAGAAAATGGATTTACGGATTTCTTATAACCGCCTGTAAAATTTGGACCCATTTAGAGTTGTGGAGTCTGAGATATGATCAAATTAGTGGGATATTTTTCTGGGCCGCAAAATCTGGCCCATAATTTTATTTCTAACTTGGGCCGACTAAATGGACACAATGGATGCCGAATTAGCATTGGATCATGAAGAGTTATTTGTTCCTATACATGTCTTATAGAATATCACAAAATTTGGGATTCATTGGGCCTGTATGTTGGTCCCCACAGTCTCATAAGTGGGATGGTGTCCAATCTGCCTTCTCTAGAATTGCTTCCATTCATCTCCAAATATATCCATCATCGTTTATGAATCATCCATTGATCCCTGAATTAAAAATGTTCACATTTAAGTGTAGATATAGTTCCAAAAATATCAAATTAAAATATTGATAATTACATTCCTTAGAATCAGATGACTCATTGGGCCTAAATTGGTGTATATTAGGCATGATGTGCACAAATGATGAGAATGAATGTTCATAATGAAAATGCACTAACTCAGGCCCATAAGATCAAAAATGAAGATTTAATACCATTAAAATGTAATTAAAATATATGTTTTTATTGGATAATCATCCCACATCCAAAACCTTCTTTCACAAATATAGGCCTCAAACCAAACACAAAATCTACCCATAGACACCTAGGCTACAACCACACCACACATCCCAACCACAAACACCAAGGCCACAACAACGAAACATATCACCCGAAAACAGATCGACCTCATCCTGCCGAGCATGGGGAAAACAATCATGGATTTAAAACAACAGGGGTCCTTGTCCACAAAAATAACCTCTCTGAAGGGGCTTAGACCATGTTAAGACTCAATCCATTATAGACTGCCTGGATACACTTGAGAGGTATGAACCCTAAAGAGGGTGTAAGGATGAATTTCAATAACCAGCCATACATCCTCCCATCGGGATGTTGGGAGAGACACTCTCCCCCATAAAGTTGGGTTGTTCATAACATGGTGCTTAAGAAATGTGGGGTGTGTATAAAAATCACTAGGAACTGCAATTTATACATATAGGTATGTAAACCCTTATCCCCTCCAACGGGTTTCATGTAAAAAACGATCCCACACATAACAACATTGGTTGTATCCCCTATACGCCCAACAACACAAATAACCCCAATAAAACTCAATCCCAACCCCATTTCATTTATAAACATTTAATTCATTGATTAAAGAATCCACTTTAAATTGTTTCAACACTACCTTGGTCAACTAACAAGCACAACATCTGAAACAAATTTTTGAAGGCTAAAGTCCACTAAACACTACCATAGCTAACAGGGACGTTGGAACCAAGGAGAGGAAATCCATTTTACTACCAATTCATAAAAATAACAGATAGAAACCAACCTCCATTCCCAATGCACACCCCCTTTCTTCATAAAAACCCATTCAACCACTGCCAAGTTCCGTTCATCAAATTTATCCTACTCCATCATGGCCTCACATAAAAACCTGGAAGTATCTCCACACAACACCACCACTCCCGGAACACCAATAAACATGAAATCTCAAAACAACCCAGTCAGGAAGTCCCTTGCACAAAAATTTCTTAGATGTATTCCCACAACAAAAAAAGATCTACGACCATAATATAAACCAAAGGCAGTCCCAATTCCTACAAGTTTATCCATTCCACAATCAATCTATCTATCAAACTAAGATACCAACACAAGTCACATACCACCCAATACACAAAACCCAATAGAGAATAGAAAAAAACCACACATATCAAATTAGATGTATTAAAATTTGGTAAATGATGTTCCTAAAATCCACTTTGATTAAAAGGTGTAATCACACAAGGGTTTTCATCTCATGGAATTCATTTCATTTAACTGTGTATATGTGATTAATTACATTGATATTTATTCCAATTATTTATATGTAAACAAAATTCATTATAAAGAGTCACCCACGTACAGACAGAGACCTCTAATGTCCATGATTTTCTAAATCCATATATCCATAACAGATCACATCATCATCAAATATATCGAATAAAACAACATACGTAACATCATCACTTCCCTTCAGTTATTTGATTGAACTCTATTATATTTTTATCATCATTTTAATTTCCCCTTATTTATTAATTTTCAAGGAAAAATGATTCATCTGTTCTTCATGAAGAAACCTTAATACTCTCAACCTTCATGGAAGACAAATAATGGGAGGTAGAATAATCTCTACTTGATACAATAAGCGACCAGAACTCCTCTTTATGAAAAAATAGGGTATTATAGGAGAAGTAGAAAACCCTAAGAAAACCCAGAAGGAGGGGGGTCTACAACAGGTGCCCAACTCATCTATAGAGGAAGGATTTATGCTGACAAAGAAAAAATAGAAGATAAGACCTCAGTTTTTAGAAAAACCCATATCCAATATCAACCGAAGAAAACTATTACAAAGGTCATTAATGTGGGATCATGGTTAAGATCAAATTTGTTGAGTATTACAATGTCCCCATAGAATTAAGATATTAATGATATACTTAATATACTTTGAAACACCCTTAAATACACCCAAATATGGATTTAAACTTGGGTTATGTCAAATGAAACTTAAGACGGTCGGATCTGGAAAAACTCAAGTAACTAGAAAAAAATGAGAAATTTGTAAATGTGTGAGACACATATTATGTGCCTCTATTTAGGTGGGTAACCCTCATGGTTCCACCTTTTTAGTGTTCCTCTATTAAGGGGACACTATTTTTTTATTCCACTATCACAGTGCCACCATTATGGTGCAACCGTTTCAGTGATCCACAATCACAGTGCCACTGATTTTGGTGTGACACCATTATGGTTCCACCATATCGGTGTGTCACTATCACAGTGCCACCATTTTGGAGAAACAATTTGTTGAAACTAGAATTTTTGGAAAACTCCTTAACCAAACAATTGTGACCCCCAAGAACACCACAAGCAATAGATTATCACAAATGAATGGCCTGAGGAAATCAATATAATTACATCAGATACCTCTCAAACTATTCTCAACCCCAAGAATTTAAAACAAAACTCAAAAATAGAGGGGTCAGAACAACCACCCTGTAAGATACCTCTCAGAGATAAACTACCTTGTGTTGTTCAAAAAACTGGACGGAAAACCCAGGCATCCAATAACACCTCCTTAACACTTATATCCTAAACAATTGTACAAACACTAAGGCCCCACTAATCGAAAATATGGTTTAGGGAATCCTTTACACCATGTCAAGATACTATCCACTTATAGAAGCACTGGAATTCCCACAAGGGTTCAATCACATATGCATTAATGTGTCGTGATTAAGGAGAAGGTCCTCCCCTCCCCACAGTCTATACATTTCACACACAGTTTGAGAACCAGAAAACAACACATATCATAGAAAAATGTCATTAATTACTTCATAAGAAAATCACAATGAAAAACACAATAGAAAAACTCAAAATATCTTCAAGTAATGGGAACAAATCTTTGCCTCTAACTCCCATGTACTCTCCACGAGGCCACCATGCCTACATAACACACGAACCAATGGAATATTCCTTCCATGAATCAGATTCTTCTCACGATCCTCATTTCATACTAGTCACTCCATGAATGTCGCATTGTATGAGTTATCCAACTCTCCCTAGTCAATTAAAGAGGGTTCATCGTGTAGATACAGAAGGAGCTGAGAGACATGGAAGACAGCAGGGTTCCTCTCCAACCATAGTGGCAAGGCTAGTAGATATTCCACCTTGCTAACTCATCCCAACACCTCTAAAGGTATGATTAACTTGGATGAAAGATTTATCCCTTTTCAAAACCTCCTCTACCTATGTTGATAGTAAACCTTCAAGAAAATATGGTCCCCAAATTAAAACTCTAAATTCCTCCTCCTATGATCACTATATGACTTTTTTGGTCCAGTGATGCCTTCATCCTCTCTTAGAAAAGCTACACTTCTCTATCATACTCAACCCCACATCCAATCAAAGAATAGTTGTCTCCCCAAATTTATCTAATACAAGGGTGAATGATACAAACCCTCGTATAGAGCTTTGAACTGAGCCATAAAAATGGAAGAGTGATAGATCTTTTCCTATGAAAAATATACCAAATGTAAATGTTGCACCTAAGACCCACTAAAGTCTAGAACACAGGCCAGTAACATGTCCTCCCACATCTGGATGGTTCTCTCTATCTATCTATCCATCTGAGGATAGAAAATAGTAATGAGGCGTAACTAAGTGACAAAAGCATGCTACAATCCCCTTCAGACTCACGATGAAAAGTTTGTATCCTAATATGAGATAATGGGTCTAATAACCCCATAAAGACACACCAACTAATCTATATACACTTTTGTTAAGGAATCCATTGCACACAACTCCTTGATCTCTATGAAGTGGACTAATTTTGTCAGATGATTCACTACTATCCAATGATTATTTCATCATACCTATGTCCTAGGTAATCCTATGGTGAAATACATCAAGATGTAATCCCACTTACACACAGGAATATATAAGGGTTGCAACAGTCATCCAGGAACACTGTGTTTAACCTTCACTTGCTAACACACTCAGCACGTTTCCACAAACACTACCACTCCCCACATCACCCAAGAAAATAAAAAACTATTCCCTCAAGCCTTGGTAAATTTTAGAAACTCCTAGATGAATCGCCAGGGATGACATATATAACTCATAGAGAACTACCGCATGAATTTCCACTGGGACAAAAAACATCCCACCAAACAACATCTGATTCTGAATATTCTATGATTATACCTCTAGAGTTTCACACTATATAGCACGATCATGAATCGCTTCTGTCTCTGAGACACCCAACTAAGACTCCTCCAACCTCCACACCAAGGAATATATCACTGTCATCTGAAATGTATAGTCTATTCTACCATCCAATCTTGCATCTATAAGAAAGGCACCCAAATCCACCATTGCATTCCAAGAATATGTGGATTCTATAACATCCTCATTCTGTGACTTCTTGTTCAAGTAATATGACACCACGTTCCCCTTTACTGAGGTTTAAGAGGTCTCGAAGTCATAGTCCTAGAGAATATCCATCAAAATCTACTTTATAATGTTCAAGTATCACTGGGAGAAGATATAACTCAAGATTTTTTGATCCATGAAGAATACAAAGCACTCCCCGATGAGGTAATGTTGCACAAATTCCGCACAAACACGACCTCTTAAAGATCCAATTCTTGGGTGGAATAGTTATTTTTATGTGGGAATATCTATTAAGACCCATAAGATATCACTCCCCATTTCTTCATCATCCTACATCCCAAGCCTAGACTCAAATCATCACTATATACATCAAATTTACCCCACATATGGAAACATAATCATTGGAGAACTGACTAGCTTCCCCTTCTGGTAGCTGAAAGATGTTTGACACTACTCACTCTATAAGAAAGCCTGGCCTTTTCTGGTCAATGCTGTTAATGGATCCAAACCTTGAAAGATGTTGGGTATGAACCAACTGTAATATCCCAATAGACTTAGGAAGCTGTGAACCCTTGCCACATTCTTGGGTGACTCTAAAGAAACAACTACCTCAACCATTGATCGGTCAACTTCTATCCCTTGACAAGAAACCACATCCTTATGTATGTGGAAATATCACGTCCAGAACTGGAAGTTGGAAAATGTACCATAGACATGGTGGTGTTGGAGGACCTCGAAGACTGTCCTATGATGCTCAATTTGATCCTCCTAAGACTTTGAGTAAATCAGAATACCGTCAATGAACATGATAATGAACCGGTCTAGGAACATGAGGAAGACAGAGATAACGAGAACCACGAATAGGGCTGGTGAATTTTTAATATCGAATGGCATAACCATGAACATGAAGTGCCAATACCTACATCTGAATGAAATCTCTAGGATGTCCCCCTCCATCACCCTCAACTTGTGACATTCAGACCACAGATCCATTTTGGAGAACCAACCTACTCCCCATATCTAGTCAAAGAGAACGTATATTCTCTAGAGAAGGCAACGACCCTTGACCATTACCTGATTAAGGATTTTGTTGTCTATGGATATCCTCAGGCCACCATCTTCCTTCTTCACGAACAAGACTAGATCACCCCATGATAATACACTAGGCCGGATAAAACCCTTTTAATCAGGTCTTCAACCTGAATCCCAAACTTCTGAAACTCATAAGGTGAATTCCTATAGGGATCCATCGAAATTGTATGGGCACTAGGATCCAGATCTATTGCAAACTCAATGTCACATTGACAGGGTAGAGTTAAAACGT
This sequence comes from Viscum album, assembly GCA_963277665.1. Taxonomy (NCBI): domain Eukaryota; kingdom Viridiplantae; phylum Streptophyta; class Magnoliopsida; order Santalales; family Viscaceae; genus Viscum; species Viscum album. The sequence goes on from OY728123.1 coordinate 826,425,921, forward strand.
CTTTATGGAAAACTTCTTGGAACTCCCAAACAACTCCTAGATCCTCCTTCATCTCATCACCCGTAGAACCCCCAGAACGCTTGGATTACATAAAATAAATATACTCCACACACTACTTGCCCTACTAATGACATAACTCTCTAAAAAAAGCTATACACTGGCCATCCATATCCAAAAACACCACTCTCCTATGGATGCAGTTGAAAACAGCATGAACAGAGAACAACCAATCGATGCCAAGAATGATGTCTTATAGCTGCATCTTTAGTATAAGAACATCTCCACTAGACTAATTCAACCCCAAAATCAGTCTACATGCCTAAGAACCATCAAACATACAAGTATGACCTCCAACATTCAGGCTCAACAACAGAGACACGGAATGTTTCTCTATGTCTATTCCCAAGTCCCGATCCAGACTAGGTGCATCAAATGATTGTGATGTTTTGGAAACTAAAAAATAATACACAAGAGTACTAAAATAGAATAATCGTACCATGAAAACCCTCTAGCCCCATTGGAACCATTGAATCAGCGATGTGAAATTGCTCATTCCTAGCACCCCCACCCCTCTTCCATGAACTGCTTCCCTGACCATACCCTAGTCGAGGTCTTTGAGGATCTCCCTGGGGTTGTCCTACTCTCGCACCATCTACCCTTAGTGGAATGGGAGCCCACTGCCCCTTATTCTGGAAAGGTTTGAACAATAACTATTGTATTTGAGGTGGGTGCTGAATATGGCCAACCCCATCATACTAAGCTTGTACTAGGAAATGGATCTGAAGATTTCTACATACTCCATAGACAAAGAACTTTGGTCCCAGGACCATGGGGAATGTTCGAGAACTAGGTGATAAAAACTAGAACTGCTAAGGCCCACTTCCCACTGGCCGAAACCTAGAAGGATCTGAAGTCAGAGACCTACTGCTGACCACCTTCCCCTTCAATGAGCTCATCTAGAACCCCTATAATGGTAAACCTGCCTATGAGTTCATCCTCTCCACTACTTCAACCTTCTTCTAAAATTCTATGTATGTTGGTAGGGTAAACATAGTGATGACACACTGAATATAAGGTCGAACTGCATCCTATAAGCATCTAGAACATGACTCTTCATCCAAAAAGAGATCCAGAGAAATGTGTAGGATAACCATAAACATGAATCCTAGTTTCTTCCCTGACATACTCCCCTAGTAGAGGGAGAGCATATCCTGCCTCTTCTTGGCCTTAATCATCCAGGAATGAAACACTACCTGGATCTCCCTCTCCAAGTCATTCCATGAGACATCGGTCTCCTATATCTTCCTGAGGTAAAGAATCCACCACTAATGCACTACTCCTCACATCTATCTCACTTATAGAGGAACCAAGTACTTCCATGGAGCATAGATCATGTAAAAGCTGATTGTCAACTCCTCAAGCCATCCCTCTATCACTAAGTCTGAAATGCTGCCTTTATAATTCCACAGGGTCTGCCTCTAAAATAAAAGAAGGGTATATTTCCCAACGTCATCTTCCTCCTCTTGATCGGCCCTCCACTAATCAACCAAGTTAGCCTGATGGGACTCAACTTCTCAAACCACATGTGGGTGATGTCTGAGAGCCATAACTGAAGAGGGTAAAAAAGGAACTCCTAATCCCAGGTAGTATAGAAATTTTCTATTTTATTTAAAAAATATTGTTCACACATTATATAAATTAAATTATCAAAACACCCAAGGAACACAATAACTCATGTCATTATGACGAATTAACATTTCCTAGGGTCTCTGCCCTACATTCATTATAGCCTCACTTGGTCTTTCAATTGGTCAAGAGTACTAGCACTGGATCCCTGAGGGTCGTAAAATCCAGTATCCTAGCCGGTCTTCCTTGGCCTATTTCTTCCACCATGATTTCCTAACACCATTTCTCTACCATCCATTGAGACACTTAATATCCCTAACTCCAAATTCCATCATATCTCTCAACCATTGGCCTCTGATACCATTATTTCATGACCCTCCTTCTTCAAGATGAGTGAGGGGATGACAAAGTGCCACACCCTACCTTATTCAAGATGAAGGAGAGATAATGGACCCTTGAGTGTCTCCTTCAATAGGCCACAGAGTGGTGTCTATGACCAATGGTATAGTATGTCACACAAAATGGAAGGAATTACCCTTTTTAATGAAAATATGATTGGGAGATAAAATAGTAAAAACACAAGAAACACCAAACATTTTTATAAAGTAAACCGAAATCCAACCCATGCATGATTTAAATGTTAACTTTGAAAAAAGTAATACCAAAGTGCCAAAGAAACTACCAAAAATATACTATTAATCAACTCAACAAATATCCTAAAACCCGATCTACTGAAGTCCATAATGGTTCTTAATGTCCTCATGGAAACCTGAAAACTGTTTTAAAAATGTAGGGAAAGTAACCAAGTATACATATTATGAAAACTAATTCTTTCGATGAACAAGTAGGGGAACATATGAATGACCCTAGGAGAGAACAGGAGAACCTAAAAGCACTTACCAATGATTAATAACTATCCCAGCTTCACCAAGGCACACTCACCAAATAACACAAGTCAAGTAAAGTATTAGTATAAGAACATCGACATTTGGGTACCCCGCACCACTTTCCCACTGGTTAGCTACTCATTCCAATGGCTAATATCTTGCCACTAAAACTATTCCAATATGAATTCCCACTAACACAACTTTCCCACACACACTTGGGCATAAATCCATACAAAACTCTTTCGTGAAATCATCTTTGCCACAACCAGACCACACATCATGCCCGCAGACACCGGGGCTACAACCACAATGCCTCTTGCCTAAAGACACATGGGGCTCATTCCAAAGACACTTGGGAAAGAAATTTTGGACTTAAAATACATGGGTTCTTCATGCATAATGAAAACAATTCTGAATGGTCCAAGATCTTGGTAAATCTTATTCCACTACAGGATTCACAGATATTCTCAAATGGTAAGAACATGGAAGAGGGTTTGAGGAATAAAGTCAGTAACCAACCATCCATCCACCCACTGGGATGTTGGGAAATACGCCCTCTCCCAGGAAATGGTGGTGTTTAGAACATGGTGCAAAAAAGGGTGGGGTGTGTATAGAAATCTCAAGGAACTAAAATTTATACATACATATAAGTAAGGAATTATCTCTACCTATAATTTTAAATCAAACAACCATCCCACATAAAACCACATTTTTTGCTACCCCTATATAAAAAACAACACAAATAGACACAATAAAATACAAGACTAACCCCTTTTCATTTATCCCCATTCAAGTCGTTAAATAAGGGGTTCAATTTAATTTATTCTAGTATTACCCAGGGAATATTACCAGAACAATATCTGCAATAATTTTTAGAAGATTAAAGTCCACTAAACACTACCAAGGAAAACAAGGAAGTGGGGACCAAGGTGAGGAAATCCATTTTAACACCCATTCATAAAAATAATAGATAAAAACTAACTTTTAGTCCCACAACACAACCCCTTTCTTCCAAGACACCCATTCGACCACTACCAACAACCATTCTTCAACATTATCCTGCTCAATCATGCCATTGTGACCAAACTCAGCAGCCTTGCTGCACAACAAAACCACACCCAACACACCTATAAACATTAAATCACAACACAACCCAGTTCTTTAGACACTCTTTCCAAACATTTCACAGATTTAGTTCCACTGCATAACTGGTTCTACCACCAAACAAAAACCAATGGAAGTCCCACTACCAACAAGTTTATCCATTCCACAATCAATCAATATCTCACACAAAGATACTAACATACCACTCGTACCACCCTATAAACAAAACTGAATAGAACATAGCACCCAACCACACCTATCAAACATGATGTATTCTGATTTGGTAAATAATTTTCTTTAAATACACTTTGATATACAAGGGTGATCACACAAAGGTTTTCATCCTAGGGAATCTATTTCATTTAATATGGTATACATGATTAATCAGATTGATATTTACACCAATTATTCATAAGAAGACAACAACAATTATAAATATTCACCCATACAAAAAAAATGACAAAAAACAGCCATGATATTTAGAATCCATATGGCCAAAACAAATCACATTATCAATCAAGATAAAAAATAAAATATCATATGTAACATCATCACTTCCCTGCCATTATTTTATTGACCCCTATTATCATTTGATCATCATTTAAACTTCCCCTTATTTTTTACTAGGTAAGAAAAAAGTATTCACCTATTAATCATGAACAAACATTACTAAACCCACCACGCATGATACACAAATAAAGAGTGGAAAAAAGAATACATACTTGAAATAATATGCGTCCAAAACTCCTCTTTGCACCAAAATAGGGGATCTTAGGTGCAACAAGAAACTCCATGAAAACTAAGATGGATGGGCTCTAGTATAGGAGCATGACTTTCCTAGTATGGAAGACATTAGTCACCCTATGATAAAAGATAAAATAAGACCTTAGTTTTCAGAAAAAAGACAACTCTTATATCATGGTGCCAACGTTTCAGTGAAACCGTTTGTTTAAAATGGATTTGTGGAAAACTCTTGAACCAAACCACTGCCTCCCCCAAGAACACCATAAGCACAAGATTTTTAGAAATGAATTTTCCATTGAAATCTTGGAAATTACTTATCTACATGCATAATTATAGGAAATAAAAATTATTTTGTGAACAAGCATGATTGTAGGCACGCATGGGAAAATAGGTTGTGGGTAATTTGTTGAACTGGAGATGTTTAAAATTTCTTGTGAAATTGAGAAGAAAATGTGAATTAATCAATGAATGAATCTTTAAATTGTTTTTTCTGTAACAACTAAATTTATAATAAATTGTACAATATTGATATCATAAAGTGGGGATAATTAATTTTTAAATTAATTATGTGATGTAAATATTATTTTTTGATTTAAGTAATGGTAGAGTTAATTATGGGATTATGATATCTAGAAAGTGATAAATTAATTATTTAAGTAATTAATGAAAAATATGGATTAATTAATTGTGAATTAATTAGTTATATAAAATATATTTTTTAATTTTTAAATTAAATCAAGTATTTAATTGATTGAAAAATTAATTAATGTGATTAAATATATTATTTATTAATAAATTAAATAAATTGATTAATTATTTGAGAAAGATTGTAAAATGATCAATGATGAGAATAAATGGGTGTCTAAATGATAAACTTGAATAACGATAATGTGTTTACCATTATCAATCAGGACCTATGTATATGATTGTTAAGGGAAGTGATTATGCCTCAGTTTTGATTATGTGGAAGGAATATAGAAGGAAACATTGGTAGTGAAGGATTGGTAGTGGTAATAATCAACAACTGCTTAGCATAGATTTAAATAATGAAGAATATTCCTGTAACATGACATCATCTCAGTTATGCATTGAAATATATGCATTTATGCCTTGGTAAATGAATGTGTATTGGTTGGATATGGGGACCATTGGAGGCTGTTCATGTAAAGTAGTATATATTTGGGGGATAATGGTGTGTGTTACTACATTAGTGGTTTTAGAATCAGGTTCATAATAGGGACCAAAAGTATATGAATAATATGAGACATGGACTAAGGTGGTTGAGTTATTTGAAAATTTTATATTAACAATGTTCCAAAGGTGGAGAGAGAAATTTCAATAATACGTGTGTGGAGTAATAACATGAGGTTAAAATAGTGTCATCCAAATACTAATGAGGAACCTATAAGGTTTATGTATAGATTTCTTAGAGATAGGTTTGGTGATCCATGTAGGTGGTGGATGTACATCATTTCCATGCTATTTTGATGGAAAGTTTGAGTGCCAAAGTTGGGTTGTGTTCTTGTGGTTTTTTTAATAATGCATTGTAAAAAACATCATGCATGTTGTGGATTTTGAGATTGGGAATGATGCAATTTTAGAAGCATCTGAAAAATGTGTTGGAAAGAAGAAAAAATGTGTTTTGGGGGAAGAATTGTGTGTTAGTTCATCTATTGTGAAAACATGGAGGAGATAAAGGGTTAATATGGGAGATAGAAATGGATAATAGGTTATAGTGTCTTGTCCTTCTTGGTCTCAGAAATTTAATGGTGATTGGGAGTACAACTTGAGAACAAGCTTTTATAAGGTGCAGAGATAGTCAGATCTTGTCCTTTTCTAGGTATGAATCTTTTAAAAAAATTCAAAATATGTATTGTATTTCTTTTAATTTAGAAAAATGACTAATCAGTGAAATTTTGATAAATGTGTTAAACACCATAAACTATATTTAAAATCATAGAATTTTCCTTTGAATATTTTTAGGGTACGAAATATAGTTAGTTTGAGATTCTGAGGCCCGTAAAGACACGATGATGATTGAAAAAATATTAAATATAAAATATTAAGTGCCCAATTTTTATTCAAAAATAATGAATAACTCAAAAATAGTGTGTCTTATGGGAAATCTAGGGCAACTATTGTGTCTAGAACATGGATTTTACACTAGTCGGGTATAACATTTGTAAACCTTGGATGTTTGGATGTCTTTCTTCTAGAAATAACCTTTTTTGAATTTAATTTATTTTTTAATATATTGGGTGAATATTAAATAATTAATATCTCTCTAACGATGTGCCATATGAGAACTGTGAGACCACCATTGGGTCTGGAATGGGTGTTTTACTGTATTTAGGGTATGAATTTTAGGCGAAGTGGATGATTGATGTTATTTAATGTTTATGATTAATTAAATGTCAAATTAATTGAGATAATTAATTTATGAATTAAATAATATGGATTATTAGATTAATTATTTGACAAATTAATTAATAATGATTGTTATATAGATTCAATTTATAGAATTATGTAATTAATTGGGGAATTGATTATTGGATTTTCAGTCTTTAGATATTGATTATTTAATTGATGGATTAATTTTTAGGATTGATGTACTTAATTAATTGGGGAATTAGTTAAGACTATTAATGTGACAATATTTGTTTTTGGAACACCACTTTAGTCATAACTCTTTCGTATGGTGTTATATTGACATGTTGTTAGTGGTAGAATGACCTTAAAAATGAGGTAGTCATTTCAAGACCATTGGTTAATATTTAATTCATGCTCATAGAAAAGGTCCATGAAACCCCCAAAATGATGATAGGTTAAAGCATGAAATTAATGGGAATGATTAATAAATATATTCTTTAATTAATAAATGTAACTAAATTAATTGATGAAAAAGTTTTATAAATTGGATTTAAGGTGGTGTGCATAACATGGGTAAGAAGCCCATTATTTACGATATGCTCATCTCTCTACTCCATATATATCCTTTTAGATTTAAATTATCAATATTTTTTTGATATTGATTACATTGACCTAAAGTAAGTGGCATTGGATTTATCATGATAAAAGGATGGTGCATATAAAATTTGTTTTCATAGAGAATGAAGTATTTGGATACATTTTCATTAATCCTGATATGATTATTTAATTAATTTCTCCTTAGATAGTCATCAAAATAATGCTTCATCAATGATGTTAGATTCATATCGCATGTTGAACAAATTTGAGGTAGGTGGTCAAACATTTAAATCCCATTTTCATAATTATTAATTATGTATATGAAAGTTGTTGAATAGATAGGTCTATTTAGACTTTTTATTTCCAAAAATAACTAATTAATTTTCAAAATTAATTATTTTCGTAATCATTAAATATTGATAATTAAAAATGGGAATTAATTGTGTAGATATTAAAATTGTTAGACTACATTAATTAATTCATAAATTAATTAATGATAGTGGATTGGATTATAAAATTTTGTTTTTGGAAAAATAATTGTTGAATTAATTATACTAAGATAGAAATTGTTGAGATTGAATAAATAATTGATAAATTAGTTATTTTTATTGAAGTTTTTGAATAGAGATAATTAATTGTATAATTAATTATTAGAATTATTGTGATTGTTAAATTTTTTTCTTGGAACAATTAATTGAGGAATTAATTTGGGTAATTGATTTATTTGGGGGCTAATAATTAATTAATTAATTAATTTGGTTTATTGAATTTATTATTTTGGGAATAATTAATTTTAGAATTCATTAATGGTTGTAGAGTGTTATTTAATAGTTAAATTAAATAAGGGGTTGAGTTAGATTAATTAATTTTGGGAATTTATTAATGGAAATGGAAGATAATTCATTGGTGAATTAATTATTGAATTATTGAATTATAGATTGTGAATAATTAATTGGTGAATTAATTATTGGATGTCTAGTTACAAAAAAATTCAATTATTTTTTGAATTATTTAATGAAATTTATTTGTTTAATTAAATGATGAAATAATTAACAGAGATGAAGTGAATAATTAATTGATGAATTAGTTAAATTAATTGATATGATTAACTAATTATGGAAATTCATTAGTGAAACTAACATGATTCGTTAATCATTAGATAGATTAATGGAAATGGTTTATTATTAATTAATTAGTGAATTAATTAATGGAATGGATGGTGTTAATTAATTATTGAATTACTTAACATAATTCATGTAAATAATTAATGGAGGAATTTAGTGAAGGGGTTGTTATGATTAATTAATTATGGAAATTAATTAATGAAATTGATGCAATTAATTATTTTTTATTTTAATTAATGTAAATGGGGTTTGAATAATTAATGGGTGATTTAATTATTCGAAATTGATTTTGTAAAAAGATTAATTAATTGTTAAATTAATTAAGGGAATGGATGTAGTCAATTAATTTTTTAATTACTTAATGAAATTGAAATGAAAAATTAATTGATGAATTAATTGATGGTATTTTTTTGATTAATTGGTTATGGAAATTTATTAATGTAATTTATTTAATTAATTAATACATGGTTTAATTAATTGAAATGGGTTGTGAATAGTTAATTTGTTTATTAATTATTGTATATTGATTTTGTGAAAAGATTAATTAATTTCTGAATTAATTAATAGACATGGAATATGTAATTAATTAATTAATGTTATCCATGATGGTTGGTTGTGATATAAAGATTAATTTTTTTAATCATAGTTGTTATGATAATTTAAAAACATGTGATAATAAGATACATGCGAATCTTTGATGAAATATTTATATACATGCATAATTGAGATTTTGGGTGTTAGACATTTCATTCTGTATTGGGAAAATCTATCTTCAATTTTTAGAATTGGGGTTTTAGACAAAAAAGTTCTAAAGCAATGTTAAATATAAAAAAAATGAGATTTTAGCTTTTAGATAATGTGTTTTACACTGATTAGATTTTTGGTGTTAGACATGGCATTCTACATTGATTAGATTTTTGGTGTTAGACATCACATTCTATATCAATGAGATTGGTGTTAATACACATAGCATTATACACTGATAGGATTTTGGGATGTAAGACATGGAAGTCTACATAAATGATAAATATAAATAAATGGTATTTGGGTCACTAGATATCACATTTTATTCAACATAATACTTTGATTTATGGCCTCATGTGATAAAAATTCAAACTCCATCATGATTTGAATCAGGTGTTGAGATATCATATCACCTTCAAATAATTAGAGCTATGACATGGGTTGAAGTAGGTATTATGATATGATATTACCTAGGGAATGCCTCAAGATGTTGTATGAGATGAAGTTAATATTGGGGTATGGGTTTCCTTAAGAACCATGGAATTGAAATGATTAAATAAACAAAAAATTATAAAGTGATAACTGGTGATTTACACATTTTATTTCATTCTTTATAGACTTGTATACAGTATCTTTTGATTGAATTATTTTATAAATCATTGGTGGTGGCCTACTATGTAGTACTCAAACCATACTTGGATTGCCTATCGGTACATGAATAGATTTTTTGTTTCTTTGTATTGGTTATTGAAAATGGCCTTGTGTTAGGTGTTAGAGTTGGGATGGAGCTTGTTGAGGGAACCAAACCTCGTGTGGGAACCCTCTTTGAGGAGTTATCAGTGACTGTATTTATTTCATTTTTGGGTTTTTCGAATTGAAACTTGGAATGTACATTGGCATGGTATGTTTCCCTTTTTGTTAAATATTGTATTACCTTTTTTTATCGTTAGATATTGGTATTGTATATGATTTTGTTTATGCTTCTTCAATTGTTTTTTATTAAGGATAGTTTTTTCTCTGATGAAATATGGTATAGTCTCTCTATGACTAACTTACCAGACCCTCACTACTAGTTGGAAGCCTCTGGTATATGAGGAGGTGCGCTTGAGGCCATGTAGCGAACCGAATTGGGGCACTGGTGCTTGGCATCTAAGTTGGAATGTTACAATAATAATAAGGTAGTACGAAGTTGATCCCCAAGGACTATAAAAAGTTTTGCAACCATTGGAACAAAATTTGTTTTTGAAGGATCCCTCTATTCAACTCATTAGGTTTGGTGTTTATTATAGCTAAGTTGTTTGGTTTTACATCAGATATTAATGAAATTGACCATAGTCATTGTTAAGGAATAGGAAAAAGGATAATCTAGAATATAACCGAGTATAGACCCATGGCGCAGGATTCAAAGTGGTGAAAAGAACACCAATTGAACTTGGTCCATCAAAATGGATTATCCTATCTTTCAAAACACTCCTTGGTCCGTAGTAACTGACATCCATAGAGTAGGAATCTTGTCATCTAGGAAGAAAAAAATACAGGATAATGGTCATAGAAAAATCATTTCCAACTGGGTCATAGTTGTTAAATTTAAACCTCCAATGGCATGGGATAATGCATAACAATGATATTAATTTTATTTTTCTAAATTGTGTTAGTAGCAAACGGGTTACCTAGTTTCGATCTTTATATATTAATTCCATTAAAACCACCTAAACTCTCAAATGCTAACCCAGAACTGATTATGCCCACATGGTGGTGATGATAAATAAAATTAAGTATTAATAATGTTGTGCAGAGTTGTAAAATAATTTCAACGAAGATAATCTAGGATTAAAAGATCATTAATAAATGTCAAATAATTTGACATAATGCCTATATAATCAAAAACTGCATTTTCATGACCATACATGGGAGAATTATCAATCATAAATAAAAAAATTAATTAAACAATCACAAACTTACTATTAATGAAGGATGTACAACGAATTATGCAAGAGTTGGTGAAGATAGATATGTGGTTATAGAAACAAACATCGTAAAAGAAAGAGATATTTCAATAGATGAAGGACTAGAAAAGAATGATTAAAACTCAAATTGATTCTATATATTAATGGAAGGAATTTAATGAATATTTTTTTGAACAATAATTAATGAAAAAGGTAAAATAAAAATGATAGAAGGAAAATCATTTGAAGCTAAATTGTGTGTGGAGGGCTCTACAAAAAATAAAGAGGCCCAAAATGTACATGGTGTGAAAGTCATGCACATCATGTACTGGATTAAATTATTTGTGTCCCAACATATGCATGTCATGTATGTTAGTTTCATGATGTGTAACTTAGATCCTCTTTACATGTTGAAGAATATATTAAAATATTTGAGCAGGTAAGTTTTTGAATATAGAAAATCACTAAATATCTGTATGTTTTTCAAGAAATCTATTTTTGTGGGATTTTATTTTTTGAAATATGTATGTCATTTAATGGATTTACATGTTGTGTGATGTCTTGAAATCATTCACAAGCTTTATGGGTTGGTCTTCCTCGCTAAAATAATTCTATGAATCAGGACTACATGACGTGTATGCGATACACAACATGTAAAGACTGTGTTTGGAAATTTATCCGAATTTATTCTTTTAAGTCAAAATTTCATAAATCTTTTGTAAATTTTTTAATGATTTATCAAATAAATTAAGAATAAATATTAAATAAATGTATCCAAAATATGAATAAAAAATATTCCTTACAATATTCCCCCACACTTAATCGACTACTTGTCCTCTAGAAAACATAATCCCAATAGGGATTCAAAAAGAAATAATTTTTAGAAAACTAGAAACATGAATTAAATAAAGAAAAATAAAACTAAGTATATAAAGAAACAATTATTCCTCTAAAGTCAATCATATAGAGAAAATTAGTTATGTATCATAGTTTAGTTCTTTATCTAGAATCATATTTTTTTAAATAAAATTTCAAAACTAGTACTTAATTTCAATACCCTTTATAAAATGTATCTCATAATAAATTTAGTCTCTTGACTTAGGTTAAATTGTAACTGTAGTTAGGATCATAACTAGAATACATTTTCTTAAAAATAGTCTTGGATTCTTTCTATCATATCAACTTTTTAAGTACAAATAAAAAATCAATCTTGAAGACTTCCTAAAGAATAGTTCAATTGAATCTGAGGTTGATGGAAGGTGAGTATAAAGTGAAAATCAAACTCCAAATGAGGGTAATATCAAATGTATATTTCATGATAAAAGAGACAAATAGAAATTAAGTGACTCTTATAAGATCAAAAGGTGTTCATGATCAAGGAATCTCAATGTGGATCCATGAGTATATCAAGTATTTATAAAAAAGTACCGTATTCCATTTTTTATTTTTATTTTATTTATTTTTTGAATGTTATAATATGAATAGTTCTTTTATCTATCCCTTAACCACATATTTTTATTAGAGGATCCATCCATATGAAAATGGTGATAGTTGACTTTCCTATTACACAACCCAACTAAATTTTTCATTTTTTTTCTTCTACATTGTATATTATTTTTTTAAAGTTACATGGTAGGTATTAAAATACATGAGTAATAATGGATCTAATCATATTAGAATGGTATAAATACCATAATATTTCTCCTCAATAACACCGTCTCATGTCCATCAGCTAAAACATTCCACCACATTTGTTCAAAGGATAATCCTACAAAATACAAAGAGAAGAGTAGGAAGGGATAATTTACTTGAAATTACTACATCTTAAAAAATATATTCAAAGATACTATGAGATATATAATGAAATATTTAATGCGGGTATCCGGAAAAAGTGGCTCAATAATGATCACCTCCATCATGTTAAAATTTTATTTGTTAATTCACATCCACAAAAGGATCTCAATGAATGTTTTGATATGTTTATATTCCACAAGTGTCTCTCAAAAAATATGATTATAAAATAATACAAAATCATGGGATCAAAATCCATGTAGGAATGGGAGTGTAAACAATAAATGGTAATCACTCAAGGTATAAATCACAGTAAAAGTTAAATAAAAAAAATATATTTTTTGAATCTTAATTAAATTACAAAACACTATAATCATTCTAAAAATATAAATATGAGTAAATCATGGATTTCAAAAATTTCCAAATAAAATTTTTCTTTTATTTAAATGGGTTCAATAAGATTTAAGGTTTTAAAATTATTTTAATGAAAAATGTCTCCTATATAAATGAATACAAACAATAATCCAAGTGTATCAATAAGAAAGTTCAAGAAAGATTCTCCCACACATAAAATGAGGTAGTGTTTGAACTATTTTGGAATATATAATGGGATATATATCCTAGATATAGAATAGAAAAACTAAAATGGAAACATTAAAATGGATTTTAGGGAATAAAGATATCCCTATGTGAGTGTCATTTCATTGTGAAACTTGGTGACTGCTGATTAAAAATTATCCTAAATACAGAATTTAATATATATAAAAATCATATACCATATAAAAAATTATTCAATAGTGTTAAAAAATGATGAAATCATGTAAATTTGAGGTGAACACAATGAATCTTAAGGAAAATAATCTCAGATTCATGTAGAAATGTAGGTATAATGATGTTCAAGGTGACCTATGGACACAATTCTACTAAAAACTAAAAACCTGTGTACAAAAAATAAAATAAAGAATACAAATAAAATATGTGTTCCCTCCCATAATGTTCTAACAATGACGTTGTCATCTAGACAAATGGACAATGGTATCTCTCAAGTTTCATCCATCTTCTCAAAAGGATGTTGTCTCCAACATGAATTGGTCGTCGTATTGGATGCTTGGTGGGTTTAACCACATTAGGAATGTATTAATAATTTATATAATTTAGTAAGAGAATAATATGTGATCATTATAGTGGGAATATCTACTAAGAATAAATATCCAATGATAATGACTCTAGCTGGTGTTTGAAACATCTAGATGACGAGTCATCGAAAATATGAGGGCATATGGTGGTGGAATAGGTGCATTGATGACTATAGATGAGCAAGGAATACTACACATGGATAATGTATTAAAATAATTAAATGAAAATAAGACAACCAATGTAGATGAAACAATTGTATCCTAGAAAAATATATAGTAACAATACGTCATGCTGAATGAAATACAGGTAGTACGAAAAGTGATCAACCAGAGTAAAAAATTGGGTGAGGTGGAGGAGATACACTAAGAATAATCAAAATAGTCAAGATTCTCATCTAGAGACCTATCATGAATAGAGGGAGCTTGTAGCTAGCTCGTCCTATAAACGTATTATTTGGAGGAAGCAGCTAGAGGATCAAATATTGCAGTTGGTGTTGTAGTGTTGGAAGCTATCTTAATGGAATGTAGTGTGTAGGGTACATCCTAATGGTTTCTATCTATCTGGTAACAATGTAGATCAATGGTACTTTAGAAGATGGGGTGAGGGATGGGCCCTTTCAATTCTGGTCCTTTTCAATAAAATATGACAATGCATCATGGTCTATCAGGTCAGAGGGTAGATTGTCCGGGGTAGTAGATGGTGAGGGTATGAAGGGTGATGAAGGGAATTATTGTGGGGGTGTGAGGGTCTATAGGGGATAGTGGGGTCGGTAAATGATAGTGGGGCAATGAATTGGATTCACAGGTGTCTACAGATCTCACATTGGTTCACAATAATATACCATTTGGAGAGATATAGGTTGGATGGGACATATGGGGTGGGTGAGATTATAGTGGCATGTGTGGAATTGGGGGGTAGGGATGGCTGTGGTAATGTGGCTTGGAATGGTGGTGGATGGGATGATAGCGGTGTCATCTACAATGTTAGAGGGTGGGGTGGTGGAGGAGGTATGTACCTTCACTTCTTGGGCGGTATAGGGGTGTCCTTGTGCTCTGGTTTATAGTTGTTGGGTGGGGTACAAACCATATTGGTTTTGGACCTTTTAGATAGATGGAAAATAGAAGGATGTGTTGGGGCCAGTTTTTTGTATGAGTTGTATTTTTTATCAATGATTTTCAAAAGTTGTCAATGTTGATCAATATGAAGAGGTAGTTTCATTGATTTTGGAGTTTCATTTTCATGGTGATGGCAAGGGAACTATTATGGATTCATGGTGATTCTAGGAGATTTTTTATGGAATCATGGTGATACTTATAGAATTGTTACAGATTTATAGAATTTGATTCCACTATTGAGGAATTCTCCATGTTGGGACATCATAAAAATGGTCAAAAAATCATTAATTCAAAGAACTTGTTCCAAATGTGACACATTTTTTTACAAAATTGAGGGTGTTTGAAGAACCACTCACATTTGTATGAAGTGAAATTATTGATGTTATTTGGAATTAATACTGAAAAAGGAATTGTGGATTTGAATAATTTCATGCAATGCTTCACTATTTCATGAGAACCATGCAAGATATTACTTGATGGGACATGCATTATAGCATTATGGATTATGTGGGGATTTAAATATTTGAGGGTTCTCATGAAAAAAATAAAATATTCATGTATGATTCATGAAGGAATTAAAAGTTTAATTAAAGAAGAATTTATGGTGAGATTGGTATTATGAGGACGGATTTGATATGACATTTGAACCTTTATTTTGAAGGCATTATAAGAATTGGGACTTCATTTAACGTTCGTCAAGTTGAGGGATTACCTAGGGAAAACACGACTGAGGGAACTTATGGGACCATGTTAAACGAATCTAATAGGAACCATCCAAGAAGGCCCATATGCAGCATCGGGTGGGTGCATATCACCAACATGGTCCCATGTGTAACGATAGCATGGGGGAGAACATGGGATAGAGCCCACCGAGAGGTGGGAACAGAGTGCACCCATATAATCAGTATGGGTTGGTACCAAGAGTGAGAGAGGAGAATTCTAAAACTCACTCAACAACTCTTGACTTATAAGGATAAGAGAAAATCAGAGGTAGACCAATGTGGGAAGAGAATGAGCGGGATAAATTTCATCCTCTTAAAAAGATACACATATAATTGGAGATGTCAGATGATGATGGTCTGAGGTGTCTGATCATTTCATGCGATCATCTTGTTCCACCATCATCCAAGAGTCCTCCTGTTCCCTGGATCTAATACCTAAACATGGCCGAATCCCTATGTCCAATATTTGGCCATCAAAAGAGCATCTTTGGATCGAACCGAGATCATGCTTGCAACTATACTATTTAATTAATTTGAGGAATGTAACGTTCTCGGATTTTCTGAAGTCAAATAGTGTTACCAAGGGCACTTCATTCGTCCAATTTTCATGGATTATTCAAGATTTCATTTATATGATGACTGGATGTGATCATGAACACATGCACATGAAGATTCTTCTGTATAATAAAAGGAAATATTCCAGGTTTTGTGGCATATATTTTACCCATATTTAAATAATTTTAAGCCTAAATTCTCTTGAATTAAAATAGTCGTTCACAAGGGATATCATGTGATTTTGATTTGCTGATTAAAATTAGTTGAGGTAAAGAACCCATGAATATAAAGGAAGAGTAGAGGGGTGGTAGTTCGATGCATTGTCTAAGGCTAGGCATCGGAGTGGCTCATTCTCTTCCACCCGCAGCACCTAGGGTTTCAACCGGGCGAGTTTCCCTTTCCTCCTCCGGCCTGGATCAGATCGGCGGCTTCTCTGGTGTCGGCTCGGTGAGGCGCGTCTGATCACGGTGTGGCGCGACAGGATCGGGCGGAGTTTCGTGGTCTCCGTGTCTTCGGTCACCGCAGCTCGGCGGAGCATGGCCTTCGGATCAGGCGTCGACGAGGCTCTTCCTGATGTCGTCTTGGTCTAGTCTTCAGTGTCGCCACGGCTCATCCTCCGACGACGTCTTGAACATGCTTTGCTCTGATCGGCTTTGTTCGGTGCGGCTTGGTTTGTTCGGCGTCAATGGTATGGTTTTGATTCTATTTGTCCGGCGTGGCCAGGTGTTTTCTTTGGCGGGTTCCCGGTCTGGCTCCATGCTAGATCTGCAGTTCTTGGAGGGGGAGGATCTTGATTGATGCGGATGTTTGTTTTTTCTGGCTCTTTGGTTCGGGTTCCAGCGGATGACTTTATGCTGTGTATTTGATGTTTTTTTTTCTGTTTTGCGGCCGGTGGTTTACCCCTACCCCTTCCCTATTCTCTGGTCTTAACTGGCTTGCTTCGGAACCCATTTGGGGTGTAGTCTTGGTTCCCATTGGAGTAGATCCAAGTATTCTATTGCAGGACGAGCAGGATTCCCTCATCAGTGGCATTCTCTTGGCGTGGGTTTGGTCCATCCAGTCCTAGGTGACATTGGATTGGATTTGCGTCCTTTGGATTGTTTTTCGGGCTTCTTCAGCAGCGGTGATTAGGGTGTCTTGTGGAGTGCGGCAGGGTTTTTCCAGGATGGCGTTGATGGATTCTCGATTGCTTGGATTTTTCTGAATTGTGTTGGTTTGGTTTTCGAGGCTAAGATTTTGGAGATTCAGAGCAGACGGTTCACTTATGCAGGCTGCATGGATTTATGATTGAGAGGGTATGGCGTCAGCCATCGGATCGGGCTTGTGCTTTGTCAGTGGACACTTGCTTGCCATACAGTATTGCAACGGTGGAGAGCCTTATCATGTTTTTATGCTGGGGAGGCATACCCAAGGTGTCAGTCTGAGTTTTATTTTCTTGATCTTCGATTTGTGTTTGTTTTATGTCCTTGAAGTCTGTTCAGGTTTCCCCCCTTCTCTTAAAAGGAGGTTTATCATATAATAAAAAAAAATCTTAGGCCTACGGGCCATTGAAGGTGGTAAGGAAGAGTAGAGGAGTTTGAGATGTGGCGAGAGCTGCTCATGAACTTTCTAGGGCTTATATTTTTAGAAAAACAGAGCTCCTCTGAGACACTATGATACATGATGGAATAACAAAGCCATGACCCTTCAAAGTCACAAGAGGGAGGGGAGAACCGTGAACCATCATGGTTTCATGAAGGAGATTAGAAAACATTGTGCGATGGAGAACTAAAAAACATCCTGGGTTCGTAAAGGATATCTACACACTCTGTGCGAATAAGAACCGTGAACACGGGACAGGTCTATCCAAACCATTATCATGAATCATGAAGAAGATCCCACATGTACGCAACTGTGTAAAGCACACCCTTACCTAGATTTGTGAAGACACTAGTACCATGAACCATTCAGTTTCGTAAAGAAAAGAAGTGGGAGAGCTGTGAGCCACACATATTTCGAAAGAATGTAGAAACCAAGACCTTATAGTTTGGATGACCTAAGAACTATATCCCCAAAATCATATGTTTTGTGTGAATAAGGAATATTACATAGCTAGACATGCACATGGAATACGAGGAGGCTCCCATTTGAGACAGTGGAAGGAAGAAGAAGAATGTTTAGTGGTATGCACATGAAGGATTTCACCCATTCAGTTTATAGAGATAATAGAAGTAAATAATAAGGAACTCATGAAGGAAGGGTGGTTCGTTGAAGAAACTATACATAGAAAGAGTTCATTCATTCAAATGGTACATGCATGATTACATGCATATGTGATGAAAAAAAGATAACCGATACAACGCATTTTGTATCCAAGAATATATGTGAATAATTTAATTATGATGATTCTTATTTGAGTTGATTCTCATTACATTTATAATCACATAGGTTCTTGTGATTATAGCCAAGATGAAGAATTTGATTTAGTGTAGTCTATTTATTCACTAAATACAAAGAGGGAATAAGATGAAAGGTGATTTCCTACTACATTCCAAGTTATACGTGAAGAAGAATGAAGAAGATAAAAGTTGAACAACACTTATTCAAGATGGAGAAGACTATCTTCAGAGGCAGTGTAAAGAACTAGTAAGGAGCTGCAAGTTGAACTTGGTCATCACCCATTTAGGGAAGTAGAATTGTTTCATTCCCACCTATAATGTGTAGAGAATCACACTAGCTAAAGGATTGTTTTTAGCTAAACCATTGTAACCTTTTACTGCATTATAGTGAAAAATTCATGTAATGGTCATACCCATACATGTAAAATACTAGATAGTCTTATTTAGTGGTGTACCTAATAAAAATTTCATCTGCATTTTCTTTACAACATTCATATAATTATAGCAATAAAAAGGAGAAAAAGAGAATCAAGATCATAATTCATCTAAGATTTGTAGGGATAAAAAGATGGAATGAGTTTAAAATGGTCTCCAACCCCGATCCACGCCCCACTCAATGTTAGGCATATCCATAAAAGTTCCTATTAATTGTTATTAGTTTTATTGGTCATCTATATTAGATTCTCTATGTTGATGTTATTATATTTTTGAATATTTTTGCTACTTTACTAAATTAACAATGAAGTGTTTTTTGGTGAATATTTGACTATCTATAAGTAGATGTGTATATCTTCCAAGATCATGTCGAAGAAGAAAAATAAATAGAGAATGAAGAATCACCTATTTTCTAAAAAATAAGATATATATTTTTCTCCATGCCTTGGATACAATGAAGACATATCAGTATTGGGATGTAATGATCAGGTGGGTCATGTTTCATCCAAGAAGATGAATAACCTTCATACCTCAAGTGATTAGTAGGAATTTGTCAGTTATTTTGATATATGTTTAGAAGATAAAAATTCAATCTCAAGTAGTGATGATCCATATTTTACACCCCAAGTAAAGTCAGATTATAGATTAAGATAGAATCTTCATGTTATTCCTAAAGAAACAATCTCCCTTGTTTATGAAGGCTTTCAATGTATTCATGAATATATCACCCAACATGAATGATAAGATGATGTAATCGAATTGTGATTGCAAGAAAAAGTTTTGAATTCTGAAAACATTCTAAATAGGTTGGAGAAATTGATGAAACAAAGAGATAACATGAAATAATTTCATCAAAATGGCCTAATGAATTTTGGGGAAAAGGAGGGAGTCAAAATTACTCACGATGAAAAGATCCACGCACATGAAGAAGAGATGAAGGACACTGATGTCAAGGGTTTACAATTGTAATAAAAATCCATGAAAATCAATGAATATGACCTATTGATTCAGAACAAATTTAATCTACATTAAAATAAAGTTGGAAGAATGAGGAAGGCTTGTGAATATCAAATAATTATAATTTAAGATCAGAAAATATTCCTCAATATGAAATGTCGAGATATGGATGTTCAATTAACCTATCATTAGAAAACATATATTCAAACTTCAAAAAATAATGAAACAATAACTGCAGGTACTCAATGCTCAATTGAGTATTATGAGGTTGAAAGACCCCAAATATATGATAAGATGTTCATGAAATCATTATATGATCTATCTCAAGTAGCTGACAATAAACAAGTATCATCCATACCAACTTGTACAAATGTTTCTAAATCTGTATTCAGAAACGGTGAAGGTTAGAAAACAATTTCTAAACAATCATGGATAATGAATGAAGAGAAGAAACCTGCCACCATGACATGGGTGGATAAGAAAATATCTGTTGAATCTGGTTCCGCACCGAGAGCACACCAATTCATAATTAAGATCCAATAACATTATTTAAAAGAATGATGAGATCAAGGTTTGTTGTTCAAAGTTGGCATTGATTTAAATTTGGGAATTATGGATTGGATTGTTGGCACAATCCTCCAAATTGGAAAAGCATTGAGAATGTTTGTTTTAAGGGGGAGGAAAAATAGAAGAAGAAAAATCCACAAATCTAGAAGAATCTATATTCTGGATACATATTTTCATGGTTGGATAACATCAATGATGTATACAATGGAAGTGGTCACATGGTTAGTGAATTACCATCTAAACATACATCCAAAGAAGATAATTAGAAAAGTCCACAAAATTTGGCTACGAATGAAGAAGCTACCATGGGAATAAATCAGAACATAACTGTGTACATAAATTCACTTAAGAATATTGCACAAAACAATTCTATAAAGAACCCATGTGAAAAATTCAGACACGCTGCCATAGTCCCTAATGAAATATTGGTCATCTGGCCAGAACATTTAGAAATAATTAGGAAAATTTAAAATTCACATACCAAGGATAATGAAAAAACCATATAGAATATTTCACATGAAGACAAAAAATATCTATTTGTGAGGTTTAACAAGTCTTGTCAAACTATTAGAAGTTGTATAGAATTTATTCCAGCACAAGAAGAATTTCTTAAAAAGATCAATGATGCACCAAGATATACTAGTAAATTTAAGGATTTTGTTGGAATAAGGCTCAAAAAAATGATTATGTAATATGATCTATAGAACCACAATCATAATTGAATATCAGATGTGAAAGTATGAAGAGTGGAGAAAATGGAACATCTTGTAGAGAAAACAATCTCAACCTTAATATTGACATTGATTGTTAGTATAATATTCACCTTATTCTCTTAAATAATTATGTAATGTATTTGTGATTATAATAAAATGGATTGATAGTGACAAAATTCTTAGGGGGAGAACCTGAGAGACAGTGATACGATGTGTTCCCCTTGAGGGGGGGAGAATTGAAGAAGCTACAAAAAACTTGATTTCACATGATATGGAATTCAATTTTTCAAGAAACTTCATGAGGATCATGTCATTAGAAAATGAATGTTATTTTTGTATCTTTCATAAATGGTTACTAAACATATAATCATCTTATATGGGTGGGGGTAACTGAATTATTCGGGGATATAAGAAGAATTGAAGTACTCAATGGTCCCATATCCTACCTATTTCACTTGATTTTTTTTGATTTATTTGATGATGTGAGTACATGAGTTTTAGTTTAACTATTTTTAAAATGATTTCATATCACAATCAATATAATCATCCTGGAATGAATGTGGAATCCATTGAAGAAAATTATATGAGTTCTCATCTCATGAGTTATCATGATCAATGGTAAGGGATATCATTTTTGTTTAAATCAAATCATATTGTTTTCTACACTTAGCATAGATCAAGTATACATAGAGGGAAATTATGTATGGAACATTGTCCAAGTTTGGATTAATAACCTTTTCCCATTAACATTTAATTTCATGTCAATAAGGGGAAGAGAAAGTTAAATGAAAGTGGAACAGTAAATATGAGAGAGAAGACTCACATGTTCACATTAACACATTCGTTTGAGAGATAAATTTCAGTATTTTCAATGAATACAAAGGGAGATATTGTTGGGATATATTTTCTATATGAGTTTTATTTGTTGTCAAAGATTGTAAAAATTGGTCAAAGTTGATGAATATGAATTAGTAACTCCAATGTTAATGGAGGTTGAGTTTCATGGTGATGACTGGAGAATTTCAATGGATTCATGGTGATTCTTGGATAATTGTTATGGATTCATGGTGATGCCTTGAGAATTGTTATGGATTCATAGTATTGGATTCCATTCATGATAAACTCACTATGATCGGAAATCAGATGATTGGGGAACTGATCATTAGTTCAAAGAACTTATGTCAATGGTTAAAAATTGTTACTACATTGAAGGTGTTTGAAGAACCAACCACATTTGGATAAAGAGAGATGATTGAAGTTATTTGGAATTAATACTCTAATGGAATTTAGGATTTGAATATGGTCATGAATTACTATACTATTTCGGTTGAACCAAACAAGAGCTTATGTAAAGAGATATGCATTATTTCTAGAGGGATTATGTGGAGATTTGAATATTTGAGGGTGATCAAGCAAAAATAAAAGAATCATGAACATTTAATAAAGGAATTAGAATCTTAATAAAATAAGAATTGAATATAGTATTAGAAATAAGATGATGGATTTGATCTAACATTTGATACATTAATTTTAATACTTTATATGAATTGTGCCTTAATTAAAATGTTCGGAAACCTAAGGGAATGCCTAGGGCCAGCTCAATCGATGGAAATTGTGGGACCAAGGTCAACCAAACCAACAGAAACTATCCCATGCACGCCCATAGATGGTGTTGGGTTGGTGCATATCCCTCACAGGTTCCCAAGTGTACGGATCGAATGGAAGGGAACATGGGATGAAGCCCATAAATAAGTGGGTGTAGAGCGCACCCACAGAACATGAATAGGGAGGCACCAGGAGGGGTGAGATGAGTATTCTAAACCTCCCCCCATAATTCTTGACTTATGAGGAATGAAGAAAATAAAAGGCAGACAGATGTGGGATGAGAATGAAGTGGTTATAGTTCACCCTCTTAAAAATACCCATATATAATAGGAGCTGTCAGATGTGACTGATCTGAGCTGTTCGATAATGTCATGCGATCATTTTCTTCCCCTAACATTTATGCAAGCTCATGTTCACCAAATTTGATGGAAAAAACATGTAGGAATCAGCATTTATGATCTATGTCCATCAAAAGAACATCTCTGGGTCGAACCTATATCATGCGTGAAACTAACATTTTTAATCCTTGAGATGAGTGCAATGAACTCGGATTAAATGAAGTAAATTTAATTTTATAAGTCCACTTCATTCATTTGATTCTCATGAATGATTTTATCATGGATTAAATGGAGATTCCAGGCGATCTTGAATGCATGCATGTGAAGATTCTTCTGCATAATAAAAAATAAATATTGTAGGTTTTTCAGCAAATCATTACCCGTGTTTAATGAATTTGAATCCAAATAACATCGGAATTCAAAGCCTCGATCAGACGACATATATTATGGGATTTTGATTTGTAGATTAAATTAAGAATGTGTAGAGACCCTCACCTATAAAAGATGAGTAGTCGAGGATGATAGGTGTTGAGAATCACTCGTGAACATTCGATGGATTCTATTTTATTAAAAATGGAACACCTCTGAGGAGTTGTGATACATGAAGGAGAAATAATGTTGCGAGCATTCAAGGTATCTCGAGGAAGGGGAGAACTGCAAAACATTCTTGTTTCATGAAGGATATATACACATTTTGGGCCACAGAGAACATCGAACCATCATGGTTTTATGAAAGATATCCACACACTCTAGGCGAAGGAGAGATATGAACACAAAACTGGTTTAGCCAAACCCTTTTCATTCATCGTGAGGGAGATCCCACTGGTACACAATTAGAGAAAGCACACCCGTACTATGAATTAAGAAGCTCCAAGTATCATGAACTATTCATATTCACAATGAAAAGTTGAGTGATAAATGTGAGCTTCTCATCTTTCAGAAGAAATAAGAAACTGATCCCTTCTAGTCATCACAAAGAAGGAACTAGAGCCACATATACTTCTAGATTGTGTGAAGAGAGAATCTTGTGCATTTTCACTTGTGAAAGGAATACAGGAATTAGGTGCCCATATGAGAAAGTGGAAGTATTGAGATGAAAGGTGGGTGGTATGCGCATGAAGACTTGTATCCATTGAGGTAATATTGAAAATATAAGTGAATAAGAAGGAACACATGAATGAAAGGGTGATGAATTGATAAATTATGAAAATTCTATTATAAGGAGGAGTTCATTAAAATGGTACATGCATGATTATATTAATACATGAAGAACATTAGGGAACTAATACAACACCTTGGTTATTGTAGAAGAAGATAGAAGATGTAGATTCTGATGATACATAGGTGATCTGATAATTATTATTTTAAAAGACACATAGAAGATTGCGATTCTAATAAAGAATAAGAATATGTTTTAGTGCAGTAAGTTATTTAAATAATAAAGAAGATATAAGAAGAAGAAATGTGCTCTCCTACATCTTTGAATGTAAACCAGTTAAGAAGATTAAATAAGATAAAATTAGAACAAACCATATTCAATAAGAAAAAATATTAACTTTTAATGTAGTATAATGAAACAACAATGAGATGAAATTTGAACATTGTCATCACCAGTTCATGGAAGTATAATTGTTTCATTCCTCTATCCAAAGTGTAGGGACTCAAATATTCTAACAGATTTTTGTATAGCTAACCCTCTGCAACCTATTACTAAATAATAGTGGAGAATCCATGTACTAGTCATACCCATACATGTAAAGGAATAGATCCTCTCACTGAGTACTCATCCTTGTAAAAATATAGTTCCCAAGTTCTTTATAGATTTCATATTATTTTATTCTATAATGTAAAGATAATAATATAATCATGATCATAATAGATCTAAGAGGAACTGGGATAATATGTTGTAATTCGATTAAAAAGGTCCCCATCACTGATTCAAACCTCCTCTCAGTGTTAGGAATATCCTCAACTGGTCTTCTCAGGAGGGAGTGTAGAGGTGATGTAGCCAATATTAGGGAAGGTGGAGAGGTAAGTGAGGGGGATTAGGGTTCAGGTGTGGGAGCTATGAGGTGTAGGATGGGGTGGAGGAGGAGGTTTGTTCCTCCACAACATGGGTGGTGGAGGGGTGTCCTCGTAATTGGGAACATAGTCAGTGGATGAGCTATGAACCATGTTGGGTTCATATGAAAACCCAGGTTCACGGTATTTGAAAAAACCCATATAAAAAATAACACACTTTGTATTGAATACAAGCTGTTCAAATTATGGTGTTATAAATTTTATGTGGCCTGACACTTGCCTGTCATGTATTGCGTACACGATAAGTATTATTGTATTTTGTGAGATTTTAGAATCAGGTCCCCTCAATATACTACTAGAAACCATCTAAAGCATCCTAAATTCTAAACTACCCTACCCTATCCTTTTTAACATAGCCTATTTTTACCCCATTTAGTGCTTCATTTATTATATAGAGCAATAAATTTTCAGAAGCAGAATACTTTCACATTTAATTGATACCCCTCATTAAATGGTTTTTGAAAATAGTGGGTGTAAATGGCTGGATGACCTCCTTCATTAGAGATGTGGTGTAAATTTCATTCTTGAGAGCACTTGATCCCTTTCCAATTGAATGTGGTATCTAATTTTCATTCTTACTAGTTTAATTATCATCTGTATTATTATTAATAGTGATGGTTTGATAGTTTAATGACATGTCACGTTTATTAGAGGCCTTATCAATAGTGAAAATAAACATATCTTCAGAAACACAAAAAATATATCTACCAAGGATAACATAAATCATTTCCTTTAAAATTTCCAGAAACTTTTATCCAAGAATAAGGGGGGCATCAATTTTATCTTCTATATCAAGAAATAGGAGATTAGTTGGAAAAATTATTTTCTCAATGTTTACTAAGATATCATTAAGAAATCCTTAAGGATTATAGACCGAACATTCATTGATTTAGAGTGAACCCCTGTCAGTTCCAGTTCTCTAAGACTTAGCTTCTTATAAATGCTCATGGGATTTAGATTGACACATTCACCTAGATCACACAATGCATTTTTAAAGCACATATCCAAATAGTGCATGGAATTGAAAAATATTCGAGGTCTCACAATTTTGGAGGAAACTTCATTTGGATAACTATTGATATCACTATATTTAGAGAAATTATTCTTAATTATTCAATTTAATTGTTTACTTGAGGGAATTCCCTTAAAGAATTATTAAAAATAATTTACATATGAAATCTCCCATAAAAAATGTAAGTTCATTTGAAATTATTTTAACAAATTTATGGATTTTTTAAAATTTCCCCTTATTATCTTTATTTAATTTATTCTAGAAAGGGGAGAGGTTGAATATACATAGGTGGTACTATGTAGTCATTATCTATTTCAAATAGTTCTTTAACTGGACCTTCCTCAATTAGTTATACCTTCTGAGTTGTTGCTTCACCAGAGTTATTTGAATATTTCAACTAATTTTATCACATACACATGTTTGTTTAAAATCCAACACATTTTCACTTTCATCCATAATAAATTTAGCCTCATCCTAATGTGAACCTCAGTGTTACTGAGAAGAGTACCTCATAACCGATCAGATAAGGCCTCTTAAATTTGTCCCATTTGATGCTCCTGGTTCCGTAGTGCAGGCTTGTGGTTTTTCATATTTGTTTAATTTTTCATCATACATTATTCTACATTCTATATGAAGGTGGTGAGAAGGCTTTCATGATAGTTTAGGATTGGTTTGGCTTGTGGTGGTGTTTTTTTAGGACAATAATGAAAATTTTATTGTGGTGATGGTGGATATTTTTGAGATCTGGTGAATAGATGTTCTAATTTCTACAAGGGTCGAGGAGATGGAAATTATAATGGTTACCCAGGTGGTACCTAATTACATAATGAAATCTATCCACTCCCATATTTAATGTGGCCCGGATTTTTCTATAGTAGTTGAGCTATCCTCTATTGGTAGTTTTTTTATTATTGATATGGTTTGAAATGATAGTAATATTGGCCTAATTGGTTATAATTGATATAATTACATTATTTAGTTTAAATATTTTTACTCACTTCCCTACAATCTTGGTATGAGTGAGGGCCTCAAAACATATCTCATGATTGAATTTCTATTACTAGAGTAGGTGTGTGTGGTGGCACATCCTGAAATTGAAATGATTCTAGTTTCATTACAAGCACCTCATCACGAGCAGTGATGAGGGTGGTCTCTTCAACCTAATGAATTCCATGTCAGGGTGGTCCTCAATGACTTTTCTACATACTACCATTGTGAGAGACTTCATCTTGAATTTCCATGACATCTTCCAATATCTTGAGCATGATTGTTTCATCATAGTGGCATCCACTATAGTAAGTGTAGTAGTCTAGATTCCATGATAATATTTTTAAATAATTCTCGACAACTAGTCTTTTATGCAGGAATATGAAGTTATGATCGTTAAATATATCACATGATTACCATGCTCATTCTATGTCCACTTGGGTGATGTTTTGAATTTGGTACTAGACATTACAATTCAAGATTGGAGGAGTTATTTTTCTAGGAACTTTTTTTTCTACTTTATCCCATGTTGTGCTTAAATATATAGCTTGAATATTTTTTCAAGAACCATCCTCGAGACCCATGCCGTGACTACCCCAAGCCCGCCTTCCATAGGCCAGGGACTGACGACTAGCACTAAAGTCGTAAATCCCTAAGTTGGGAAGGCATTGCCTTTATGAAAGTAAACAAGCACAAAAAAGTACACAATAGGAAGTAAACTCTAAGTGAAACTGTATACAAAAGTAAGTATTGAAAGGGAAAGGGGTCGGAAATACAAGCCCAACGGTAAAGTACAATACAATAGAAAAGCTAGTACAACTGCAGTAAAGTAAAATAGTAACCACTGAGTCGTCCTCTGGGAATCCCACCTGAAGGGTGGGTACAGATGGCCTCCTAAGCACCTCGGATCTGACCGTCCGCTCCGTGTACGTCTCACCAAGTGGTCCACCTCCGGGAATCGTACAACTCCACAAGCCTCCACCTCGATCAATGTTGTCCGTCATCTGTATCCAACACAATGTAGTGCGTGCATAGCCCGTGCAGGGGTGAGTATACGATACTCAGTAGGGACCTCGAGACCTCGAAGGTCTCCCAAAATCCACAAAGGATAAACCATAGAAGAAAGATACAATAAAGAAGTATCAACCAACTATAATTAGTTATATGACCATTTATATACCTAAGTTATCAATCCCAGGTAGGCTCCAACTCTCGAGCCTAAGCACAACCCAATCCACATAGGAAAGAAGTCAATCACATCGATGATAATGATTGAATGTCAAGACTCATCTCACACAGATATATATCTTTCGTATAGCGATAAAGATGATCAGATATAGTCACTGATTCATCTAAGCTGCTAGACCCACGTAGGATACTAGACCATCTAAGCTGTTGGACCCATGTAGGATACTAGACCAGCTACTATGTCGGACCCACATAGGATACTTGTACAGAAGTCAAACTATCGGACCGACATAGGATACAAGAACAGTAGTCATCGCTGTCAAACCCACGGAGGATTCTAATATAGATGTCTTCATCATCAAACCCACAGAGTATTCCAGTACGATTTTCATCGTCATCGAACCCCTGGAGGATTCCAGTACGGTAGTCATTGTAGTTACAGCCAGGTCTAGGGTTCCCACACACAGCATGCTCGATTCCGGGAGGGTCTGATCCTCGAGCAAAGGGGTCGATACATAAACTATCATGAAGTCCAGAGTTGATGTATCCCGAATTTCCGCCTCGTCAAAAGGAACCCAATGTGACAGATGGCACGTCAATCGGACGCCCGGTCTAAGAGATATTGGCTTTTCCGTTCCAGGGGCCCTGTTTGAATTACGTACGTTCCTAACCTGGCCATTTTTCAAAGTCATCCAAAACTTACTTAGAGTATCGTAAAAGGACCTCCTCATCACGAGGATCCCAGTTCCACAGATGACGCGTCGATCTAACGCACGGTCTTGAAGTTATTCGCATTTAAGC
This sequence comes from Viscum album, assembly GCA_963277665.1. Classification (NCBI taxonomy): domain Eukaryota; kingdom Viridiplantae; phylum Streptophyta; class Magnoliopsida; order Santalales; family Viscaceae; genus Viscum; species Viscum album. The sequence goes on from OY728123.1 coordinate 826,455,446, forward strand.
ATAACGGGCCCGACCCGTTAAGCCTAGTGGGCTGGCGGGTCGTGTCGACCCGGTTTTGGCGGGTCCGACCCGGCTGGTGTCAGACCGGCCCAGTGAAGCACGAGGCCCGGCTCGGTGGGGCGCGGCCCAGCCCAAGGGGCGTTGCTAGGCCCGGCGCGGCCCTGCCCGGCTGGCCGCGGCTCAGCCCGGGTGGCTGAGCGATGCGGGGGGGGGGGGGGGGGGTGCGCCCCCCTACTTTCCCAAACTGGCAGCGCCGCCCTCCAATCCGACTAGCCGAAGCCGGCCGGTCTTCTCGGCTCGAGCGACTTGCATGGACGGGATGCGGTCCTCCTGTGCGGCACCTGCGGGTGCCGCGACCTTCATCAACCCAGTCGACCGACGAGCCGACCGGTTCACCCGCCGAAGCGGCCCACGAAGTGTGGGCCACGATCCTCCACAGCGCGACGCCCCTTGTGGTGATGCAGTCTCTTCAGTCCGGTTAGCTTTAGCCAGCCGGTTCCTCGTTGGCTGAGCGGCCCGCAGTTGCGGGTCGCGGTCTTTCCCTCTTTTGGCGGCACCCGGTGTCACGTTCCTCTTTAGTCGCCGCCACCTCTTCCGTCACCATCTCCATTGAAATAAAACGAAGATCAATGGAGGGTCATCTGGCCATGTTCGTTTGGACCGCACCCTCCACGTATGGTGGTATCATAAGGCCGAAGATAAAACATGGTTTCAACGAGGGATGAAGAACAATTTTATTCAATTAAAATTGAAACAAACCCCCTACCTCGTAATTGACATCGCTCGTCATCGAGCTACCGAAAATGAGCGTTGCGGTAGTCGGGCGTCGCAGAAGAACGGTGTCATCCCATCAACGTTGGAAGAAGATTCATTGATTTTTTTGATGTTGGGGGAATAAGAAAGGATGAAGTTACTTCACGTCCTTCGAGTCGTGGAGCGTTCTTCATGTTCTTCATTGGTGAAGAACACTTTTCTTTTTATTTCTACAGAGCCTTCCCAAAGAGAATAATTGCCCACCGAAAATTAAACAATAGGCTTCTCATATTAAAATAATATTGCCATGCCTTTCGAATTAATTCAAATTGAATCAATTAATTAAGGGTGCTCACTTAATTAAATTGATGAGGTTGGCATATTAATGAGGGGAGGGTGGAATGTTGAGAGGCTCCCCCAAAATAAATGAGGGGGAGTTGTCAAATAAATTAAAGGGGGTGTTAATGGGGAGTTTAAGGGAGTTGAGGAGTTAGGGCCTCGTGTGGGCCCCACCACACTTTATCCTCTCATGGGAGGTTATGTAGGTGTGGGCCCCACATTAAACTCCCCCTTGTAAGAAATAACCATCTCATATAATTAAAATAGTGTACAACAATTTTATTTAACTTATTACAAATCCCCAAATAATAAACTCTCAACCCGCATAAAACGAAACTGCGGTAAATGTCCCCTTCAGCGAATACTGGCACTGCGAGTTCATCGGTGTCCTCATATTTCAATTCCGAGCACCGTTTCAAAAGATAGAAAAACATGCACATACGTTTACTGAACGTACCTGAACAAAACTTCAGAAATTGATTCCGTGCACACCGGGCCTCGAAATCAAGAGCCGTCAGAAACCGAAGACTCGTAAAATTCCAAAGTATTTAAGAAACAATTTTCCATGAAATTTAAGGGTCTTTAAATTACCCCCACCTTAGGGATTTACGTCCCTGTAAAGCTACAACATACACTTGGGAAACAAATGAGGGTACTGAGAACGCATCTGAGCCTCCCACACCCAAGTGCTCTCCTGGAGGTTCCTGTGCTGCCAGCAAATGTACACTAGTGGAATTGACCATCCACATAGGACCTGCTCCTATCAATCCTCGATCTATACCAGGACCTCTGTGACTATCTCCCCATCATTTATGTCCAGCTCCCAATGGTCGATGATGTGGGACGAGTCATGCATGTTTCTCCTCAGCTGAGATACATGGAAGACGTCATGCACCCGGTGCAACTGAGGTGGAAGGTCCAGGTGGTAAGACAACTCGCCTACTTTGCCGAGGACCTGGAAATGTCTGATGAAATGTAGAGATAACTTTCCTCCCTAGACAAATCTCCATAGACCTCGTTGAGGTGAGACCCATAAGAAAATGTGGTCGCCATCCTCGAACTCCTATGGTCTCCGTCTCCTATCAACATAGGAATTTTGTCTACTCTGGGCAGTCTTCATCTGCTCCTCGATGATCTTCACCTTCTCTGTCATAGCCTAAACCATCTCTGGTCCTACTAGTGCTAACTCCCCTGGGTCAGTCCATCACAGAGGTGATCTGCAAGGTCGGCCATACAGTGCCTCATAAGGGGCCATCCCGATGGGGGAGTGGTAGCTGTTGTTGTACGCAAACTCCACCAAGGGTTGGTTATCCTCCCAGCTGCGACCAAAGTCAAGGACACATGCACGGAGAATGTCCTCGAGAGTCTAAATGGTCCTTTCAGTCTGACCGCTCTTCTGAGGATGGAAGGTAGTGCTCAGACATAGCTGCATCCCAAAAGCCTCATGCAACCCAATCCAAAGCCGGGAAGTGAAATGAGCATCTCCATCAAAGAATATAGTCAATGGAACACCATGAATCCATACAATCTCTTGAATGTAGAGGCGTCCCAAGATCTCTACTGATCCCTGCTCTCTGATCGGTAGGATGTGAGCCGACTTGGTGAGCTGGTCAACGATTACCCAGATAGAGTTGTGTCCTCTGGATGTATGTGGAAGCCCCGTCACGAAATCCATGGATGTCCCATACCACTTCTACTCTCGGACCTCTAAGGGTTGTACCAAGCTGGCTGGTACCTGGTTCTCCACCTTTATTTGCAGACAAGTGATGCATCGTGAAACGAACTCTACTACAACCTTCTTCATACCCGACCACCAGTGCTGTCGTCTGAGGTCATGATATATCTTTGCCACTCCTGGATGTACTGCTAGAGGGGAAGTGTGAAGCCCTCTCATCACTTCCTCCTGTAGTTCCACTGGTACCATAGTACGTCCTTTGATGAGGATGACATGCTCCCCTCCTTCATAAAATCCATTAGGCACCTGCCCTGTGGATATCTAAGCACGTCGCGTCTCACAGTCAACGTCCCCACGCTGTGCCTCTCTGACTCGCTAAAGGAGTGGAGGTGTGACTGTGAGAGATTGTAGAAAATCTGCTCCATCTCTATCCACGAAGGATATCTGCAACGCGACCAGCTACTCTGTCACCTCTCCTAGCAGCTGAATGCCCGATCTCCTGCTGAGAGAATCAGCTACAACGTTCCCCTTCCCAGGATTATAGACTATCTCAAAGTTAAAGTCCTGGAGTAACTCGAGCCATCTCCGCTGTCTCGGGTTCAGGTCCTTTTGCGAGAAGATGTACCTGGGACTCTGGTGGTCAGAATAGACTGTAAAGCGCTCTCCCATAAGATAGTGTCGCCACATCTTCAAGGCGAAGACCACTACTGCAAACTCCAAGTCATGGGTAGCGTAGTTCTGCTCATACTATCTCAACTGTCGTGAACCATACGCGATCACTACTCGCTCCTCCATCAGGAAACACCTGAGTCCGGTCCCTGATGCGTCACAATAAACTAGGTACCCTACGCCCTCCTCTGGTAGCCTCAATATGGGCACACTAGTCAATCTCTGCCTCATCTCTTGAAACGTCAGCTGGCATCTCTCTGACTACATGAAAGGTTTCCCCTTCTTTATCAAGGCTAAAAGCGGTGCTTAAACTTAGGAGAAGTCTGGCACAAATCTCCGATAGTAGCCAGCCAGACCTAGGAAACTCCAAACCTCCGTCACACTCCTGGATGGCTCCCAATCAAGTATTGCCTCGATCTTCACTGGATCCACTACAAATCCAGCCTCCAAGATGACATGTCCCATGAAGTGAAACTCTCGAATCCAGAACTGACACTTCCAGAGCTTACCATAAAGATCGTGCTCTCGGAGTGTGTCCAGTACTACCTGCAAATGGCAGGCGTGCTCCTCCTTAGTAGTTGAGTAAATCAGTAAGTCGTCGATGAACACTACAACAAATCGATCGAGGTAAGGCTGGAAGATCCTGTTCATGAGACTCATGAACACTATTGGAGCGTTGGTTACGCCAAAGGGAATAACCAAGAACTGGTAGTGGCCATACCGACACCTGAAGGACGTCTTATACACATCCTTGTCTTGAACTCTGAGCTGGTGATAGCCTGGCCTGAGGTCTATCTTAGAGAACCAACGTGCTCCCATGATCTGATCAAAGAGGTCATCAATCCTCGGGAGTGGGTACTTGTTCTTTACGATCACCTGATTCAGGCGATGGTAGTCGACACACAGCCGCAAGCACTTATCCTCCTTCTTGGCGAACAAAATCAGAGAAGCCCAGGGTGAAACATAGGGTCGGATAAATCCCTTCCCATGCAAGTCCTCCAGCTGTACCCGTGTCTCACGAAGTACAGTGAGAGCCATCCGATATGCTGGAGTAGATATCGGTGTTGTCCCAGGGTACAGGTCAATATAGAAGTCTACCTCTCTATGAGGAGGTAGTCGTGGAACGTCGTCGGGAAAAACGTCCGCATAATGATCCACCACAATAGGAAAACTCAGAATCTATACATCAACTTCTCCAAGGAAGAGGCTAGACAACTGATGTGTGATCGGTTGCCCTTTCCTCTGCGTAAGTCCATCCAGCACTGCAAAGGCTCCCTTCTCGCCAGTGAAGGTGAACCTGGTCCCATCTGTGCGGATACACCGCACCTTGCGCCTAATGTAGTCGATATAAGCATGGACTGTAGAAAACCAGTCCATACCCAAGATGACGTTTTAAGGCCTCGATGCCACTAAAAGAAGATCCCAGCCAAAGCTCTCGCATCCTAGAGTAAGACCACAATGCTGGCACCAGTTTGTAATCATCCAGTCTGCACCCATAGGAGTCTCTAGCCATAAGGATCGAGCCAAAGGCTCCGTCAGAATCTCCGAGCTCCGAACAAGGGTAGCAGCAATAAAAGAATGACTCACACCTATGTCTATAAGTACTGCAGCAAGGGTGGAGTAGACACAAATAGTACCTCGAATCATCTCAGGTGCACCGTGGTCGTAGGCCTCGAATTCCTGGAGCTGAGCCTGCCTCTTCCCACCAGCTCCCTGTGGTCGGGGTGGACCTCCTGGTGGTGGTGGTGGTAGAGCCTCGAAACGTCATCCATCACCCGCTGCTTGGCCAGCTCCTCTACCTCGTTCGCCTGCTCCCAACGGACCACCATGATCAAACCGCTGCCTCTTCTTGGGAGGTCTATCTACTGTCATACTACCCTGTCGCAGATGTAGTAACTCCTGAATCCGCACCACACGAAGGGTGGCTGGAAAAAACTCCGAGCGGAAAAAACTCTTGAAGTCCGTCCAGAGTAAATATGTCTCATCATGCACCTGGAGCATCAGGCTCCACTATCTACCAGCTGCTGCATGTAAGAGACTCACAACAAGGATCACCATAAGGTCGGCTGGTGTCCCTACCAATCTGAAAACTCTGAAGACAGCCTCCAACCAGTCCTCAGCTGCCTATGGGTCCATCTCTCTATGGAACCTGGGCAGCCTCTATCACTGAAACTCATGCAACGCACTCAGGCAGCGTGAACTCTCTACTGCTAGAGATGCTGGTATCGGTGGCCCAACGATTAGTGGTACCGCTGGTGCCTCGGCTGTGATGGGGGCCTACACCGAGGCCTTGTCGCTCGGTGGGTTTCCATCTCGTAGGTAACTCAGAACCCTAGCTTGCTTCCTTCGTGGGGCCATGCTGAAAAGAAATAGGTGTGCCATGGTCAAAACAGTATACCTGGTGAGCTGACTCAAATTAATCATGAAAAAACTTTTGAAACCCACATGCAATCAGTGTTTTTGGGCACTGAGTCGGAAATCAGCGGTCAGGGTCCTGGTGTATGGATACGTCGGCCGCTGCACCAACACCTAACTCCCTGGACTGAAAACCACACTGAATACTCTTAACACTATTGCTTCACATAAGGGAATTTAGAGTCTAAGTTCTGTGGTAGAACCAACTCCTCTGATACCAATTTGGCACGAACCGTCCTCAGGGCCCGTGCCGTGACTACCCCAAGCCCGCCGTCCATAGACCAGGGGCTGAAGACTAGCACCAAAGGCCTAAATCCTTAATATGGGAAGGAATTAGCTTTATGAAGGTAAAAAAGCACAACAGAGTACGCAACAGGAAGTAAAATCTAAGTGAAACTTTATTCAAAAGTAACTAATGAAAGGGAAAGGGGACGAAAATACAAGCCCAACGGTAAAGTACAGTACAACAGAAAGGATAGTACAACTGAAGTAACATAAAATAGAAACCACTGAGTCGTCCTCCGGAAATCCCACCTGAAGGGTGGGTACAGATGGCCTTCTTAGCACCCCGGGTCTGGTCGTCCCCTCTGTGTACGTCTCACAAAGTGGTCCACCTCCGGGTATCGTGCAGCTCCACAAGCCTCCACCTCAATCAGTGTTGTCTTCTGTCTGCATCCAACACAACGTAGTGTGGGCATAGCCTGTGCAGGGTGAGTATATGATACTCAGTAGGGACCCTGAGACCCCGAAGGTCTCCCAGAATCCATGAAGGATAAACCAAATAAGAAAGATACAATCACGAAGTATCAACCAACTATACTTAGGTATATGCCCATACATATACCTAAGTTATCAATCCCATTTCAGATCTAACTCTCGAGCCTAAGCACAACCCAGTCCACACATGAAAGAAGTCAACCAAATCAATGATAATGATTGAAAGTCAAGACTCAGCTCACACAGGTATATATCTTTCATACAGAGATAGAGGTGATCATATGTAGTTACTGATTCATCTAAGTTGTCGGACCCACGAAGGATACTAGACCAGCTAAGCTGTCGGACCCACGTAAGATACTAGACCAGCTACTCTGTCGGACCCACGTAGGATACTAGTATAGAAGTCAAACTGTCAGACTCATGTAGGATAGAAGAATAGTAGTCATCGCTGTCGAACCCAAGGAGGATTCCAGTACATATTTCATCATCGTCGAACCCCCATAGGATTCCAGTATGATTATCGTCATCGTCGAACCCATGGAGGATTCCAGTATGGTAGTCATTGTAGTCGCAACCAGCTCTAGGGTCCCCGCATACATCACGCTCGATTCCAGGAGGGTCCACTCCTCAAGCCAAGGGTTCGATACATAACCTATCATGAAGTCCAGATTTGATGTATCCCGAACTTCCATCTCATTAAATGGAACCTAACACGATAGATGGTGCATCAATTGGACGCCCGGTCTGTTAGATATTTTCTTTTCCGTTCCAGGGGCCCGGTTGGAATTACGCTCATTCCTAACCCGGCCATTTTCCAAATTTGTCCAAAACTCCCATAGAGTATCTAAAAAGGACCGACTCGTCACGAGGATCCCAGTGCCGCAGAAGGCGCGTCGATCGGACGCACAGTCGTGATGTTATTCGAATTTAAGCGTAACAGGCTCAGCCTATTAAGCCGAGTGGGCTGGCGGGTCGGGTAGACCTGGTTTTGGCGGGTCCGACCTAGCTGGTGTCGGACCAGCCTCGTGAAACTCATGGCCCGACCCGGCCCGGCGCGGCGCGACCTATCCTGGATGGCCGCGGCTCAGCCCGGCTGGCCGAGCGATGCGGGGGCGCGCGACCCCCCACTTTCCCGAACCAGCGGCACCGATCGATGCCGCCCTCCTATCCGGCTGGCCGAAGCCAGCCGGTCTTCCGGACTCGAGTGGCCCACATGGGTAGTCCTCAGTCCTTCTATGTGGCACCTATGGGTGTTGCGGCCTTCATCAACCCAGCCGACCGACGATCCGAACAGTTCACCCGCCGAAGCGGCACATGGAGCGCGGGTTGTGGTCCTCTGTAGTGTGGCGCCCCCTGTGGAATTGCGGTCTCTTCAGTCTGTCCAGCTTTAGCATGCCGGTTCTTCATCGGCCAAGGGGCCCACGGTAGTGGGTCGCAGTCTTTCCCTCTTTGCGCGGCACCCAGTTTCCTGGTCCTCATCGATCGCCACCACCTCTTCCATCACTGTCTCCATAGAAATAAAATGAGGATCAATAAAGGGATGTCGGGTCATGATCGTTCGGCCCGCACCCTCCGCGTTAGGCGGTATCATAAGGCTGAAGATAAAACATGGTTTCAATGAGGGACAAAGAACAATTCTATTTAATTAAAATTGAAAGAAACCCCCTACCTCGTAATTGACGTCGCACGTCATCGAGATGTAGAAAACGAGTGTCGAGGTAGTCTGGCATCATGGAAGAATGTTGTCGTCCTATGAACATTGGAGGAAGAGTCGTTGATTCTGTTGATGTTGGGGGAAGAAGAAAGGATGAAGTTTCTTCATGTCCTTCGAGTCGTGGAGCGTTCTTCGTGTTCTTCATCAGTGAAGAACACTTTTCTTTTTATTTCTCCAGAGCCTTCCCAAATAGAATAATTGCACACCCAAAATGAAACAATAGGCTTCTCATATTAAAATAATATTTCCATGCCTTTCGAATTAATTCAAATTGAATAAATTAATTAAGGGTGCTCACTTAATTAAATTGATGAGGTTCGCACATTAATGAGGGGAGGGTGGAATGTGGAGAGGCTCCACCAAATTAAATGAGGGGGAGTTGTAAAATAAATTAAAGGGGGTGTTAATGGAGAGTTTAAAGGAGTTGAGGATTTACAGCCTCGTGTGGGCCCCACCACACATTATCCTCTCATGGGTGGTTATGTGGGTGTGTAACCCACCCCTAACTCTCCCTTATAGGAAATAAATAACTCATATAAATAAAATTGTTTGGAACAATTTTATTTAACTTATTATAAACCCCCAAATAATTAACTCTCAACCCGCATAAAACGCAACTGCGGTAAAGGTCCCCTTGAGCAAATACCAACGCTGCGAGTTCATCGGTGTCCTCATATTTCAATTCTGAGCTCTGGTTCAAAAGATAGAAAAACATGCACACATGATTACTGAACATACTTGAAAAAAACTTCAGAAATTGATTCCAGGAACACCGGGTCTCAGAATCAAGTGACGTCAGAAACCGCAGACTCGTAAAATTCTAAAGTATTTAAGAAAAAAATTTCCTTGAAATTTCTGGGTCTTTACATATTTAGTCAACCCTTTCCTTCATCATGGTCAGATAAAGGATGAATTAAATTATTATTGTTTCTAAAGAAACTTATTTATTCTGAAAGGTATTGAAATCTTCAAGAATGTTCGATATACATTCTTTGGGGGCCTCACTCTGAATCCCACTAAATTGCCCCATATTTTGGATCATATGAATGATTCTAGGTTTAATATCTAATATGTGGAATTTAATATGCTAGCACACAATGATGGGTGCAACACCACTAATAGATAGTAAATTGTAGTCCACAACAGTGCACTCCTTCAGTACTTGTCTCTCACAGTGTGGAGTGGTGTAACATATTATGGGTTTTAAAGGGGAGGAGGTGGAAGATATCTACACTCTTATATTATAAGTAAGTGGTGTGCAGTGATGGTTCTATAGATCTCATGATCGAATATAATTTTTTGTTATGTGTTTAGGGTTTTTTGAGAGAGTCACAGTCTAATAGAGAATGCACTAGTCATGAATAAAAGAGGTAAAAAAAGAAATAGAGAAGGATATAGTTATTCCCAAATGAAAGAAATGAAAAAGGGAAAGGGGAATAAAAGAATAATGGGTGTGGGGTGAGGTAATTTGGTTTCAATCCCAAGGAAACAATTTTTGAGAAACAGTTGTCCCCAACAATGGTTTCAATTTTTCACTTGCCTACATGCATCATTGAATTTTCAATAAATGTGGTCAGATTAAATCTTTATAATCGATAATACACTTACTACCATGGTTTTGTAATGTGAGAGTGCGATATTGATCCCATGAGGAATCCTAGAAATTCATCGACCATTTTAAGAATTCCCCTTAAAGTATTCCACACATTCACTATTCAATTTTGGTGTATATTAATGACTATTCGTTAAGTTTTACATCAAATATCTAAGGAATGGATTGATGTCAATTTTATGGTATATGAAAGAAGGATTATCCTAAATACATGTTGGTATAAACCTATGGAGTATAATTCTAAGATTTGTAAAGAACACCAATTGACCATTTTCTAGGCAGTTGGATCATCCTATGCTTGAAATGATCCCTGGGATAGATTAATTAACAACCTAAGAAGAGAAATAACGGATTCAAGGCAAGAAAAATTATAGGCTAATGGTCACAACCTGATCTTCTCCACAAGGTCATATTCATTAATGTTTCACATTCGACAGTCATATATAATAAAAAATAATGAGACTAACCATTGTTATAAACCTAGTTACTATCCAATGGTGTACCCATTTTTTATCAGTAGATATTAATTTGGTTCCAACAACCCATACTCATGACCATTATCCCTAAACATATTAGCTACACATAGAGGCAATGATTGAAATAAAGGAAGTATTAAACATGATGTTTATAATAATAAATCAATTTCATCGAAGAAAATCCTTGATTAATCAAGTAATAATCGATGTCTAAAAACTAGAAGCAATGCGGATCTAATCAGGAACTAAATCTCAATGATTCCACAATGAATAACGAGAAGTCTTAAATACAAAAAATTTATCAAACAATCAAAAAATCTCTATGAATGATGTGTGTATAAGGAATTATACAAAAGTAGATGAAAAAAACTTATGGTGATGGAAACGAACACCAAAAAGTAAAGTGGGATTGAAATGGATGAATAACGTTAAATGAATTATTGTTAAATTACATTTATTCAAAAAATCAATGAAAGTAATGAAAGTAATGAAAGTAATCTAGTTTAGAACATGAATAAATGAAAAATGAAGATGAGAAATGAGAAAAAGAAAAATGCCCAAAGATATCTGGTGCATAGAGAGTTTTTAATAAATAAATATAATTGATAAGTAAATGTTGTGGAAGTCATACACAACATGTATTAGCTTAAATTATTTGGGTTTCGACATCTGAACATCTTTTAAGTTGGTTTCATGTTGTGTAACTGTGATCATCATTTCCATTGGAAGAATTTATTCAAAACATTGGTGAGGCCTACCATTGATACATTCACATCACGAAATCATTGCATGTCATGTAATCTCTACACATTGTGTATGAATGTCACTTTTGGAAGGATTTTTGTTTTTGAAATTTTCTCGTTGTGTAATGGATTTACACATTGTGTATTGTCTCCACATAATACAGAAGTTTCACAGGTTGGTTTGCTGCTCTATAGGCATGCTCTGAATTGAGTATAAACACCATGTATGTGATAAATAGTGTCTGAAATATGTTTTGGAACATTTTCATCATTTAATCCTTTATGTACATATTTCAAAAATCATGTGAAAATAAACCAAAACATAGTGAATTATCCATTAAATCAAGAATAAACATTTAATAAATGTATCCAGAATATTTATACAAATTCATCTTAGTAGTACCCTATTGGACCACAAGAAATGTTATAATTTGTCTTTATATGAATCTTTTAATAAATATATGACATTATCATCTTTATTAAATCTATATAATTGGAAAACTGATAGTGAATATAGAGACACTATATTTACAAAATCATTTTCTATCCTAGAGTAAATGTTACTAGATGATAATGAGATTAAATATTGAACATATGTCACTGAAAGAAATATTATTTTATGTGGGAAAGATGTACCATCTATGACTTCCAATGAATATTTTATATTAAATTTAATATATAAATGTTCAATTTATTTCATTGAATTTTTTATTTTATTAAACAAGGAATTTATATAATAATTTATCACCAATGTTGTATCATTATATATTTATTTTCAATTATAATGTAATTTTATTTATTTATTTTCTTTATAAAAAATTTATATAAATGGAAAAGAAACAACTCATCACATTCATAATTGCCATGGGGCACAATCCCATGGATGAAGGTCAACATCGGTGCAATGTCTTCAACTATCCTATGATCTTTCCAAGTTCCATATTCCATATTATTTATATTTATACATTTATTTTATACTATAATCACTATTATTATTTAATATATCTCATAAATACATTTTATAAAAATTTTAGTTTCATATCATCAAGGAAATTTAACTATTTGAATGAAATTGTAAACAAAGTATGATACAAGTTTTTGAAGTCTTATAGTTTTAACATATTGAAAGAAATTTCCTAAATCATTTTAAATGAATAATATGTTTAATGATTAAATATCAATTTCACACAAAAATAATAATTTATCATGAATAATAATTACATTATAGTTCATATAATATGTTAATGGTTTTTATCACATACATGCTCATATTTTATTAAAATAACATTTCTTTTAAAATATTATGGGAAAAGTATATTTAATTATATTTTCAAATATATATTATTATTATTTTAAATTTTAATTTATCTTATTTATATCATTTTATTAACACAAAATATTTTCATAATGTAGTTTTTAGAAATATAAATTGGCTTTTGACATAACATTATAATCATTGTGCATATAGTTTGTTTCACTAAAAGTGTTTTCTCAATTATTTAGTTAAATGGTAAATTCTAAATAACAGGATGACTTATTTCATAAAATGTATATTTTTTACATGTATAAATAATTAGTTATCTAATATAAATGAATTATAAGGTGATAAAAAATATACACAAAATGGATTATAACAAAATAAAAAATTTATTTCTAAATAAAATATGCTTCCCTATATTATATGATTTTATCTCAAAGTAATATTTGTAAATATTATAATTTTAATTTGATAAGAAATATCTCATTTTTAATGTGATCATGTTGTAATTATCTATCCATGATTTTTATTAATTTTATTAGATAACCAAATTTCAAGGTAAAAACAAAATATGATATAATTATTTAGGGTCTTGGAGGTTACACTAATAAGAAACAACATACACACCACTATGCCCTCAAGGATAATACACACCCCATTTAAGGGTTGAAACACTCAATAACAATTCCATTAAATTGATTAACTAGAAGATCTAGTGTCCTGAGATCCATTACATGGGTCTACACACATTCCACCATCACTCCTTCCTTACCTCCTACCTACATCACTACCTGTTTCACTTGTTGTGTCATTAATCCCCCAAAGGGTCTTCCATGATTTGAACCTCAATCTCTTGGATGTGGTGGACAGTGTTGAGTACCACTTGATTGTGGATTAAGACACAATATAAATATATTATATGTATTATGAAATCATAATTACTTATCTATTATATAATATATAAAATAAGTACATTTCAAGACAATAATAGTATTCTAATCAAAATAATGTATTTTAGTGTGATAATATTAATTTTACAAAACTATAATGAATCATCCAACACATTAATTTTATATTAATGTTATTAAAAACAATTATTTATGAAAATTAATGTATTAAACCTCTAAAATATTATTAATTAAATAATTTTATCCATAAATTATTAAGATATTAAAAACTAATTCCCCTTGGAAAATACCATGGGAAAAACCATGGAATGGTCAATGGGTCTTCAATTTTTAATTACTAGATATACAAGGCCAATGTTTATAAATTAATAATCAATTCCCCTATTTTACAATAAATACCCAACTAGTATTACATAAATCTTCACCCTGAAGCCTTTCATCATGATTTTACTATTGTTACCTCTCTCAAGTGTCCATCCTTGGAGTTTCCAAGATCCTATGGAGCTCCTCCCAAGAATTAAGAAGCAACATATCATAGTAATGGGTTATATCCCTCATCTTTTCCATTAAATCACTTCCTTTAAAACAATCCATTTGATTTGAAATTTATTTTATTGTATTGCATTTAGGAATATTCGTTTATTGTTTAAATGGTTCCCAAATATTGATAGACTAACAAACTCTCTCATTAATCACTCCCATCAACGTTTATGTATACCCATTATGGTAGTAAAATTATCTCTTTATTTTTCATTCCACAACTTATGTGTTGTGAATACCCTACCCTATATTAATTCATGAGTGTTTATTTAGATTTAACTTACCTTCATTGACTAGGGACTTCCATTTATAAAACCAACATTCCTTAATTGTGGGAATCAAATGATGATATACGATCTTATATCATATTATCAATGTATCACATGTAAATATATACATATGAAGGGTGTGCATTGATAGGTCTCTAATACATTGGTTAATGTTTTCATCTCATGAGATACCATGTATAATGAATATGAAATTACCCTAAGAACACTATTTTATGATGTCTTGGTGTTTATCCTCTAATTATCTCTATTTTGTTGTATTTTATATTGTTTAAAAATTTATGTGATGCGTTGATCTTATGATATTATCATCTCCTATAATGCTTCAATTTTTATACATATGATTCTCACCTTTTTATGTTATAATGATATGCCTCTTGACTCACGTGTATTGATTTTCTCTGGGCTATAATTGATTATTACATTAATAGGAATTATTACTCAATCATTTTCATATGAATATTTTAAGGTTATCCTATAGAGTATTAATAGTTTAAAGGAATCTAAGATCATTTTACAGAGATTTGAAACCATGATGCTTTTTTTTATTTTTTATTCTTATGGATCATGTATCTAATTTCCCAAAGAAACTAGGAATCTTCATTCTATGAGATTGTATTCTATGTATATTTTTTTAAAAAAACCATGAATTAAAATTTAGAATATATTTTTGTTGGTATAGTTTTTATCAATGTAAGGTCTTGTAATTTTTTAATATTTTTATTGAGAATATAATATGAAAAACTATGGGGATAATTTTAATGAAATTATCATAATGTTTTTTAATGTATAGAGTTATTGGTTTCCTAAAAATTAAATCCATATTAGGATGATATAATTAGGATAAATCTATGGTATAAATGTAACATGGGGTAACAACCCTATTAGTTAATGTTGAGTATCCACATGATCGTCTCTTAGTTCATGATGAGTGGGTTAAAGACAGCACACCTGGTTATACCCTACTAGGTGATATGTTGTGGATAATTCATATGATATTTAAAAATTGTTACAATGTATTTGAATATAAAGTTATCCTAAATAACATAATTGGAAATAGAATATGAAATCCCCATATTGAACACTATAAATTTAGAAAATATTTTATAATTTTCATTTATTATTTATTCCTTCTAAGTTCACAGATACCATTTTATATAATTATTTTTTTGATTGATCTATTCCAAATTTTATTTTATCTTTTTTAATAGATGTAAATAGAAAGTAATTTAAAAAGTTATAATTTACTAATTTTTAATTAATTTAATGTTTTAAATCTTTTTAATAGATTAAAAACATTTTATTAAATGGAAGGGATGAAATATCTCACTACTCTATTAGCTATCCAAGATGATTTAATTACATACATTATTAAAAAATCTAGTTCAAGTGATCATACGATATTTTCTAGGAGGCATATCACAAAAATGTTAATTTACAACATATCCAATTATCCTACTATTATAAAATATTATGATGGGTCATTCAATCCACTCATTCATATTTTAAAGACATATCCTTACCATGTTAGTTTGTTTGAAAATTACAACAAGTAACTTCATATTTTTTTCAAAATGTCACTAATAAAAAATATACTTCAATCCCTTTGTATAGAATTAGAGTATGGGGATCTCTAAGTAGCATATATCGATATTATTTTACAAATTAGGGGATATTTTACATATTTTTACAACCCATAATAGTTTTGAAATTTCCAATTGGATCATGTTTGATGGTTTTATGGAAAACATGTTGAGAATGGTATTTTAATACTATTTCTTAAAAATATATGATTTCATATAACTATATATCATTTCGTGCTCTTATATCAACTAATCTATCACTTATTTTCATAGTTGAAATAATTACAACAATTTAAAAACCTTATGTTGTATTGTGTCCACTCAAGGATGCTACATGGTTCACCTCTATTCCTCTAAAGGTTACAACATAATTGGAGTACCTGGTAATATCCTTATTAAAAGTTATGTATGAAAAATCAAATTTTCAAAATATATACTTTAAATTTCACAGAAAAATGTATTTAAATGGGTAAAATGTATAATCCCAAATGTTTAAATAATTTTTTTTATTAAATTATGTTTGTATTTGTTAAATTAATTTTTTTATTTTCTTTCATAACATTAACTATAAAATAAGTGTACAAATTTATCACTAATATTGTCTCCATGTATATTTTTTCATGTCTAATGTAATTTTATTTATTAAAATTTTATTAACCTTAGAGATTCTTAGAGGATGGTTGATAACTTATGACCTTCAGCGAGACCACTTGGATCGAACCCATTGTAGATGGTTGATAAGGGTAAATTTCATACCACTAGAATATTAGATTTCTTTTTTCCATGTTCTATCATTTTTATGTTTATAATTATATTTTTTACTATAACTAGTCTTCTTTTTTAAATATATTTGATAACAAAATTAACTTTTATTCTTTTTCTCATATCATCCTCCTAATTTAATCATTTTATTTAATGGTTAACATAGTTTGATATATATTTCAAAATCACTAAGTCGTAACATACAAAAAGTAATGTTACACATCATTTTATGTGAAGAATATGATTGATGATTAAATATAATTTTCCAACAAATATAATAATTTATAAAGAATTTTTAATTAAATTATATTTCATTTAATTCTTAAAAGGGTTTTATCATGTTATATATACATGTTTTATTAGATAGAAATTTCCTTTCAAAATTTTTAAGTATCATATTTTTTTAATGAAATTATGCAATATTAATATTCTTATTTGAATATTTAATATCCCATATTTATAGTGTGTTATTGTGAAAATTTATTATCCTAATTTAGTATGTGGAAATATAAAATGGTCATCGATATAACACTATAATCATATTGAATATATTTTTATTCAATAGAACTGTTTTCTCAATTTTTATATTTAAAAGATGAATTGTACATAACTAGAAGAATATTTTCATAAAATATAAATATATATATATATATATATTGTTAATTATAAAACATATAATATTAATGAAATGAAAACAAATTTAAATGTAATAAATCATAAAAAAATGTTTATTCTAAATAAGTTATTTTTTTGTTGAATATTATTATTTTATTTAAATGTTTAATTTTAAAAAATTAGAAATATAATTTTAAAAAAGTAAATAATTATTGAAATTTCATATTTTAATTATCCAATTTTTATTCTTTTATAATTTTTTTATAAAGTCATATTTTTGTGTAAATAATAAATATTTTATAAATATTTAGTAATTATCCCCTTATATGTGGCTTGAGTAGAAAAGGGAGATGGGGTTTGGGTCAGTGGTCGTGGGTTTGAGTCCCCAGATCAGTTTCTTTCTATTGTATGTGAGGTTCCATTAGTAGTTGTAACAAATTTAATACTAATATATTGTAAGTACTATAATATCGTAATGAATTAAATGTGATGCAAATAAAAAATATAAATGGATTTCTCTAAAAAATGTTATTATTTGACTGAATAATGTATTTAAAAGTGATAAGACTATTTTTCAAAACATATAATGACTCTTCTAAACCGAATGAATATTTTCATGTTTTAATAAAAAAATTTATAAGAATATGAATCCATTCCAACTAAAAAATATTATTAATTAAATATGTTTGGTCTATAAGATATTAAAATATTTAAATCCAGACCCTTGAAAAATACCTTGTGAAAATCATGGGAATGCCAATGGAGTTTCTTTTTTATTAACAAGATGTTGAAGGCCTATGTTTAGAAATTAATATACAATTCTCCATATTTTTCTATAAATACCCACCCATTCTCCCATGCATCTTCACTCCATATAATTTTATAATGAGTTCAATCTCATTATATATATCTTTAGATCCCTCCCATTGATTTTATAAGGTTACAAGGATCTCCTACCAAGCTTTAATGAACAACCACTCAAGGTATGGGGTTTTATCCCTCCTCTTTTATATTCTAGAACATCCCTTGTAATTGTAATTTTGATTCTTAATTTATTTTATTATATTGTTTTTATGTACATTACTTTAAAATCTTAATTATTCCCAAATAATGATAAAATATATTTTTTTTATCATCATTCCCTTTTATAGACTTTAATTTATACCCGTAATGCTTTTGAAATTATTCCTTGATTTTTCATGCCATAAATTTTGTTTTGTGAATAATTAAACCTATTTTCATTAATATTTATTAACTAGATATAGCAATCCAACATTTATTGGTGACTTCAATTTATGAATCCAGCAACACATAACCATAGTATTGAAATGATGTAACTCACTTTTATGTTATTTTATCGATGTGGCACATATAAAGAATTACATTTGGAGGGTTCTCCCTAATAACACTCCTATACATTGAGTAATGTTTTAATCTCATGGGATATCATGTATAGTGAAATGGAGATAATCCAAAGACTTCTATATTAAGATTTATAATTATTTTTCCTCAGCTTCGGCTTATGATGTTCAATTTTATATTGCTACCACATTACTTTGATGCCTTGATATTATGATATCATCATATCATTCCATGATTCAATGTTTACATATATGTTTATATCATTTTTATATCACCATGTTATTCCTATTGAACCACATGTACTTGTTTCCATCATTCAATTATTTATTATTCCCTTACAAATACTAATAATTCATCACATTTCTTTTGTATTTTTCCAGGTTATCTTTTAAATCATTAAATTTTCAAAGGATTGTAAGTGAATATTGTAGAGATCTGAAATAATGATGGGTTTTTAATTTTTATTTTAATGATCTATGATTCTAATGTCTTAAATACACTAGGACAGTTTATTCATAGGGCTAATATTCTATAGATATTTATATCAAAAACCATTAAATAAAATATATAAGAGATATGGGTTGTTATAAAAGTCCTATGAAAGAATATATGATTTTGAAAATGATTGTATGTTATTCTATAATGACTATGATTAATTTAAAAAATTCCATATGTGGAGTGGCGATCAATATGACATAGTTTCATTAATTTTTATGAAAGTAGTACGACACATTCTAAGCATTATGAGGTTTAAATATGTTTATGGAAGTGAGGAAATAACATTTAGAGTAGTTTTCCTGTCTCTTATATTTTTTTTGTCACATGTGCTTTTTTTCATTATCAATATTAATCATCATGAAAATTCAAGTTCTTTATTTTCATGCATCCATACACATAAGATTCAATTACATGATCTGAAGTAGTGTTTTATTTTAACAAAAAACACAACATAATAATTTAATTATGTATTGTAAATACATATCCCTTGGTTAACAAATAATGAAGCTTCTTGGTATTTTCACCCATGTACATTCTTACCCATTATCATTTCCTTATTATATTGATTAAGTCTTTAATTGGAGATATATTTATCAAACACATTCATATAAATCCTCCAAAAAAGAACTAGTGCATTTTTTATTTGTTGATATGAATAGGTGTGAATTACAACATAAAGAGATTTATAATTGGAAAATCATTTATCATTTTCCTAAAGTATTTTTGGAGGTGAATTATATATATAGTTTTAAAAATCATCAATAAAAGTCTCCATCATGTGTAAAGTAAGGGTTATGGTTGAGTTGGAATATCAGATACTCTTACATATGTTTCAAGAAAATATATGACATCTTCCACAAAAGTTCTCATGCCCTAAAAAAGTATATTGAATGATAATAATTCATGATGTAAAGTGGTATATAAAAATATAATACCTTCTAGTTCTATAAAAATGTTTCCAATGATACCAACTCATGAAATAATTTTTGAATATCTAAAAATTTCTGGAGAAAGATCATTGAATCAATTATTCCTTGTACGAAAAAGGTTGCACATAAATCTGGTATGAAATGTGACAAGAATGATTTACTTTTAATTTTTATGTTCTATAATTTTCATTAAAAAGTTCATAAAGGAGGAAAAACATCATATTATCATAACAAAAATTAAACCATAAAAGTTGAATCTTTTTTTACCTACACTAATGAACATGAAAATAAACATAACTATTGTTTTTTTGGATTGGAAAAAAATTAACAATTAATAGTCACAATACTTATATATATATGTGTGTTAAATGAACAAAATTGATTAATAGAACTCATAATTCAACAAAAATGTATGAAAATAGTTTTGAAAAAATGTTTGACTAATGTGAAAAAACTCTAAATCAGTTCAAACTCAGATATTACATTAATGATCCAATGTGATTTTTCTAAATTAAGAAACACTAATGTTTTAAAATTAGCTTTTAAAAAATAATATATGAATAAATTAATACATATTATTATGATATTTTTGGACAATAAGTAATCATTTATTTGTTACTTGGTGAAATAAACTACAGGTAAATCTGATTTATTATTTTTTTCTAAATGATTTAAAGTGAATTTATTAAACAATAATTGGTTGTTTTGTGATTATATGATTAAATTGTGATATTTTTATTTATTCTATTATCATTTCATAATTATAAATCACATACCATAAAAAATATATATTTTAAACTATATAAATTATGTCACGTATTATATAACATTTGAATATTAATAAGTTTCAATTATTATATTGTTTTAATTTAGATAGTATTAATAAAATAAATATTTATTTTAGTGTGGTCACACAATTATTTTGTATTGGATAGTTTGATCCTTAGAAAATATCTAAAAGGAGTTATATTCTATTTATCTTCATTATAATTGTATTTAAATAAATGTTTTTTATAATAATGTGATTTTATAGTAATAGTATTTAATATCTATAATAGAAATATATTTTTTACAAAATATTGAAATGAAAATATATTTTTCATTATATAAATATAATTTGAAATTGATAAAATTATATTATTATAATGGCATCTTTTTCTATTATATTCTGGAGTTTGTATTTTTATGTTTACAATATCGTAAAATGGAAATTGAGTATAGAATTTTATATATTTTTAGTTCTAATAAAAGGACATCAATATTTGTTTGAATAAGAATGATCAATTCTTTCAATGATATATTAATTTGTTTTAGCAATTATAAATTATTTTTCTATACTTGTGGTACCCTAATAAGAATAAATTTTAAAAAATCAAACATTTTTATGAACAATTTGTTTTTAAAAAACATTAATCCAACCATATCCTATTAAATTTTTAAATACCATCATAATGACACTAATCTACTCGATCTTATATATATATATATTTTGGAATTTTTGGAATCCATTTAATAATATAAAAACAATTCATGTAAAATAAATAAAATATAATATATAATCCTTTAAAAAAATATTTTTAATCAACTAATATAATTAATGAAATAATAATTTGGTTAAAATTTATTTATAAACATCATATGAGATAAAATGCAATTAGTTAACAATCTTTTTTAAAATTAATTTGATATATATATATTTTTATATATAAAAAATTAATAATACTTAATTTATTCCGGATTGGGCCACACAACACCCTAACACTATTTACACACCTTTTCATATTTATTAATCATGTTTTGAATTATCTACCATGATCCTATAAAAATTCGGTTGAATACTAACCAAAACCGAATTAATTATGTTTGGTAGAATTGCATGACCATTTAATGAGTTCCATTTTCTATTCCTAAAAATAATATAACAAGAAAATAAATATATCTAATATTAAAAATTGTGTTCATGTTCACTCTAAGGTGATTTTTTTCATTTATATCCAATTACAATGTGGTCACACTTGTATTTTCATATATATTTTTATATTATTAGGCTTGATATATAATAACAGGGAAATTTTATATAAGAGGGTTGTTAATAGGACATAACATTCACGTGTTGACCCAGAGATCTCAATAGTGACTGTATAAGATCTATTTACCTTGATAATTTTGTAGAGTTTCACTTGAGAGAGAATCAAATATATTGTTAAGGAGAAGTTTATATATTATATTTGAAGAAAAATTCTAGTTATATAATTTCACAATAGATCTTGATCAAAACCAGGTATGTTCCTAACTAAAATACACACTATGGTCCCTACAACAATACAAGTTACAATCCTATGTGTATAACAATAATGATCCTTTTTTTGTATATAATATAATACTTTATACATTAACTATATATTTTTTTGTAAATGAGAATCATACCAGAGGGATCTGCAATGCTAATCCCCCCATTCACATCAATTAATGTCAGGATTATAAAATATGTTTTCTTTCATATGTTATCTGATTGTTATGTTATGTTGTTTATAAATTTTTATATTTTATATGAATTCTTTATTATTAGTATTTTGTATATTTTTATTTAATTTTATGATGTATATTTTATATATCATATGATTTATATATTTGTTATGTGTTATATGAATTTTATGATTTATGTATGTTATATGTTTTTATATATATTTAATTTAAAATTATTGTTATATTTATTGATATAACATAAATTGTTTAGGACCTAAAATTAACTGATATGAAAATACCCCAATTCATATGATAATTTCTATATAGCACCAAACATGATTTATTAAATGAAAAAGGTTGATGACTAGAAACAATGATAAAAATAATAAAATATATGGAAGCATTAACTTTAAGAAAAACCCTTAGCAATCACAACATAATTACATCACTATTGACATACACAACCAATCAATTATAATTACATACAAATAAAAGAGTATGAAAATATATAAAAATGTGTGCTATATCTAAATGTACATATATAATACAAGTAACAAATACTATCCAAGTTTCTGTAAGTTTACTAATAAATAAAAAGAATTATTAAGGCCAAAATTGAGAGAAATATCCACTCAAACTAAACCACGACATGGTTTTATTGAAATATCATGTTCTATGCTGGGGTAAACTATATCATGGTGAAGGATAAACATTCATGGTTTTATTCATAGAAATTCATGTAATTCCATGCATTATAATAGCTTACATATCAAATTTATTCTTATACTATTATAAGATATAATGATCAGTTGAAACAACATGTATTGTTGTTTAATGATTTTGAAATTCCTAAATTAAAATTTTAAATGTTAAAGGATTACACAAAAAATAGGGTTCATGCCACAAAGAGTTGTAATATTATTAAATTTTTCTAAAACAACTCCTTCAAATTTTAACACATGGGAAATATTTGAGATCAGAATAGAATCCTTGGATGTCTATATAAACTTGTTTGTAGATTTTGAATGATATGGAAGTGGTTAAATTAAAATACTATTTTAATGTGTGTGAAAACTCAAAACAGAAGCCCTAATTCTTTATTTGTCCTTAAATATAATTTTACTAGATAATGTGAGAGAGGGAATTCATCCCAAGCATTAATATATTCATGAACACTCATGGATTGACCTCAAATTAGATATGTGTTTTTCCTCTCAGGGATCTCTATCATTTTCATATACAAGATTTTGTAAATATCGAAATTATATAACCAAAGTAATATATTATTTATTATGATTATATTTAATTCAAATTAATGGTTAGAAATTTTGATGGACATGTTTTTAGGTGGTTTCTATTGTTCTTAAATAACAGTTGTCCCTGTTTAAATCTTACAATTTTATCAAAGATATTTAAATTAAATATTTCTTTATGATTAAAAAGATCAATGATATAGGAAAAACGTTTTTCTAGATTCAGAACATGATTTTTGAAAATGGCATGGTTTATAATGATCATCATAACCGTTATATAACTATATGAAAAATATTCATTCTTTATAAAATTTATAAAACTACATCTTATTTTATGGAAAAGGGATGTGTAAAATGATTCCAAAAAATATAGCATTATAAAATTATGAATTTCATGTAATTATATTGTGTAAAATTAATATGGGTTTTTATGAGAATGTGGTTTCAAAAGTATGAATTTGGTGGGCTCTTATTGATATGGATTCAATCAATAGTAATGGTTTTTTTAACATTTTTTACACTTGGGAAGAAACACAACATAGATTTTAGAAAAACTAGCCATGTTTTTATGTTTTATAAAAAAAATGTTTTTTTCTCAATTAGGCCAACATAAAATTAGATGATGGATTCCAACCATATAATTTTTTTTCTAGTATATGATATCTATATTTAAATCATTGAATTTATCTGGTAAATTAAGTTATAATGTGTTGAGAAATTATAAAATAATCATTAATATAAATTACTCTACATTTCTAATGAATGTTTAATATATAAAAAATGAAATGTCTATATTAAAAGGCTACATTCAAAATTTTATTTAGACTATGGAAGAAAAAGTATTTTTGAATTTGATCCAGGTTTAAATAAAATGACTTACATGAATTTAAAATTATGTAAAATGAGTATATAAAATATGAAATCCTTATATATAATGTAAAAGGTATATATTTTGATTAATATCATAAATTTTAAATATGAAGAATATCATATTAAATATCATGTATATGATGAAATATGACGTGTAAATTTTTTTTATATAAATATAAAGTAATTATATTTACATTTTTTGGTTGTCTATAAAATAAAATTTAAATTATAAATTCTCTATAACTTTTTTCTTATAAAATGTCCATAATTTTATTTCTCATGAATAACTTTATGAATTCTTCATTTATTTAGTTTATTTCATGATTTATTTAATTTAGGCATATCAATTGTTTATAATATGAGTGAATTTATCATTTAGATTAAAATTTTAAACTACTTATTATATATATCATCCCAAGTATACAAGTAATTATTTTTTAGGTGAAAAAAGATTATGTTACATGAATCCATGACTATGATTTGTTTGGGATTTGAGAATTCAATTGTAATGTTTGTGTACAATTTAAAAATACATTATATATTAGGATTTTATTAGAATTTAGGAATCTTTTGGGTAATTATCTATAAGTATAGGGACTTTGGGTTGAAAATCTCACTGGATTGGGTGAAGAACCTTAGTAAAGAAAAGTGAGGGGGGGGGGTTCGTTACCATTCAGACTATACATTTTTATATAGTGATTTTTGGATTTTTATGATTTTAAGACTTTACATTAATTATTTTATTATAATATATATAGTATATGCATTAATATTTTTATGAATATATTTATAATTTTTTTTATGAAACATAAATAATAAGTTATATAATATTTTAGTCATTAGATTCTTTTGAAGATACTAATTAAGCATAGTTTATAAGATAAAAAAGTAAATCATTATAAGCAAACATAAATGAATGGAATAAATTATATAATATACATTGATTTAAAACCCATTAAAAATAAAAAATTTATAGTATTTAGACAAGATAATGTTTTTTATATCTTAAATCAACCAACAGTGCAAGACATGCCAAATTGAGGTTCTTATTAATTATCTTATGTAACAAAACAATTATTTACCCTAATATAATTAAGCACTTGTATTTAGAAATATATTTGTTTCATACATAGTAGTGGAACCCTAAAATATATGATATTAGAGGAATAAAGTTTGTATTGTCAATATAATATATTTTGGAAATGAGTTGTTCACTAAACTATCCAAGAGTAATATATGAAATGATAAACATTAGGGTTTACCTAAATTTCTAAGTGATTGAAATAATTCTAAAGAAACATAAAGCTTAGTGAAATTTGAATATTATCCCACTAATTTATATGATCTAAATTTAAATGGGTTAATAAATTTAGTGGGAGAAAATTTATTAATAATTGTTATTTAATGATTGTAAAACATTATACTCATATAATAATATTTTTATATAAAAATGTAATTGTCATCAAAGTTTTCTAAAAAATTATTTATATAAAAGTATAATATTTATATAAAAAACAAAATAAGTTGGTTTAATAACATGATAATGGTTCTCAATATTGATGTAAAATTCTACGTTTTTGAGAAAAAAACATCCAATTAAAGCACATACAAATGATGATTGTAAAGATGAGAGAGATTGTTATAATATATATAGTAAGGATTCCCTTAATTTTTATATACTAATGCTTGTTTATATGTATCACATTACACAAAATGACAATGATTAATTTTTTTTATATGATAGACAAGATGAAAAAGCTCCATCAAGAATAATCTTCATCAATGATATATGGGGTTTCTATGTAACTTTTTTAAAGTAACATAAATGAGGGTACTTTAATTTTAACTCATGTTATCAATATAATTGATCCTTAAATGACTTATATATACATTAGTAACTGCATAAGATAAATTTTTCCTAAATATAGAAAAGAAACAAATAGTATATCGTGTACTACAACATGGATAAATTTAACCATAGTTTTCCAAATCTGCTCAGCATTGTGAGGATTTCTAAGTAGTACATGGGTGGGAAAAGATCATATTCCATGTACTCTATAATATAATGAAATTATTAAAGTTCTAGGTAAAAGGATATAATGTTGGTCAAGTGGATTTTCAGATATATTTTTATTAGTAGAAGAAATGAAATTATAAGAAATTGAAATGTTTATATTATAGAAAACTGTGTAATGGGAGGATGACTTTCCCAGATTGATGATGGATTTTAGAAACATTGTGGGGACTTTATATAAGTTAAAAATATTATATAATTAAATTATTATACGTTATAGGGTATATTGTATGACAATATTGGGAATCCTACATGACATCCAATTACTGGATGATAAATGACCACATGATATATGAAGTTTAATATATCATCTTGAAGACAACATTGACATAGTTTGATGAATAATATAATTGTTCTTATTCCCATGAACCATAGTAATTCAACCACTTTGACATTAAATAAAACTCTTAACTCACAAAATATTAATATATAAGAAATAATGAAACATTCAAGTAAATCACACTTTGGTTTACTTTATTCAATAAAATTTTTAATCATCCATGGGAGAAACAATATTACATTTCATTTCCGTCAAAAGATATATGAATGAAAATTTATTTCTTTATAAATAATACTTGATCACTATTTATAAATAATATTCAATCACATCATAGAAATTATATTGGTGGTCCGACTTACATATAATAATAATTATTGGGTTGCCTAGTTTTATCAACGTCTTATTTTTTGGGACATCCCAATGTTGATCTGTAGTGACTTATGATTTCATGTAGATATCATCACAACCCCACTAATGATAGTGATCTGTCCACATTATACATTATCAAAAACCATCATTCCAACTTTTTATATGAACAATAATGAAGACTCCCATATTACGATACCATTTTCTGATCTACTAATTTATTTCTACCTTGATTCCACTACCACAACACTAAACATCAGGATGGACTATTTTCTGGTTAACTCCATCTGGAAGACCATGGCTTGTGGACAGAAAATAGGTTTCACACTCCCAATAATCACTTACATTAATTCTACATTAATGAATCATTTTTAAAACTCTCAAAACATTGTCAAATAATAACTCTTTCACTTCTGTAATAATTATAGTTACTGTTATCCTTCTCTATCCATCTTTTCACCAATTTCCTACAAAGGAACATTGTTTCCATAGACATTTGGGACTAAGATATTTTTTACATTTTCCACTATATATATCTTCCTAACTATCTTTATCTAATAAAATACATTTTCCTCTATCATGTTTCAGATGAAATATTATTTTTGTTTAATATGCCTAATCCTTTTCAGAAACATGGTACTTTAACAAAATTGAATTGATCTATATTTGTCACTAGATAACACTATATCCTTATAACTCCTATAAATATCCTTTATGATGTTTATTAACTATATAATTTCCTTCCCAAATTCAATTTTAGCAACAATGTTAACTTATGTTATAGAAAAGTTAATAATACATTATAGTTAGGGAATCTTACTGGATTCCTTTCATCCATAGGGGAAAAAAACCCTAGAACACACTTCTGGGTATCTGAATGATCTAAATATTCATCATCATTATAACCATACAATGAATCATATTCCCCAAATAACAAGGTAGTATCTTTTTATCCATTCAAGTTCTAAATTATGCATTTAAGATCCTCTCATTGTTCCCATCCAAGAATCAGCATGGATAGACCCACAAATCACACAATAAATTCAATGATTAGGATAGTATATATAATGAAGTAAATCAAACTTCCAAACACTGATTAAAATGAATATTTCTTCCTATACATAACATAATATTTCATTTAATCACCATCTATATAGTTAACATGATGTTTCTGAACAATGGATTTTTGACCGTCTTGCAATTGAATATAAAAAATTCATTTAAAGACCTTCCAAATGTAGCCCCTATAAGATATCACCAATGTCCTGGATTACACATCCCTCATAATTTATAAAACCAATATCTTTCTAGAATGTATAGGATCATTAATCTAGAATATTTTTAGCAAATCATGGTTTAAATTTTATAACCTCTTAACATCCAATCCTTGTAGAAACATATCATCCACATACAAGATAGTTATAGTGATGCTTCTATAACCCCTATCCATTCAGCATAAATTATTATCTATGTTAAATCGAATGAAATATTCTCATATAATTGAATCATAAAAATTGTAATTCCACTCACTTAGTGCCTATAATAATCCATAGATACTTTTACTCAGATTTCACAACATGAATTTTATTTGGTTTTCTAAAAAACCCAATAGTTGTTTCATGTAAATGTATTACTCTAAATATATTTTTAGAAATATCATCATTTATTCAATATTCTCAAATTTGATATTTTTAGATAAATATATGGTTAGAACGATTAAGATTTTATCTTAGTTAACTACTAGTGGGAAAATTTTATAGAAATAAATTACATCCTTATATTTAAATTCTTTCATCACTAGACATAATTTATATCACTTCCTTTAATAGTATTATACCTTCAAATGAAATACTCATTTATTATCAAGTCCCATTACCTCCACGGTATCATTGTTTTTTCCCATGATCTATTTCAAGCCAATAATGAAATTTATACTTTAATATTTAACTCACACTTTAAGATTAATTATAGATTGAAAGCCTATTCTAGGAAATAATTTTTCTCTTCATCCATTAGATGTTCAAAAATCATGTCATCCCCATAAATTTATACATACTTCATGAATGTGGATGATCTTTTAAATTTATCTTTATACTCCACTCAGTGGAATATTGCATCTCATAAAGATTTATCTTATATATCCCCATATTATGATTCTTTAACTTCAAGAGGGTTTCCATAGACCATAGATATTCTAATTAATTCAGAGGAATTCTTTATTTGTCTTACATCCAAAACTGCTTATTTTAATATCTAAACACATTGGAACATGAACCCTTGTATGGTCTCTATTCAAATCAAAATGGACATGTTCAATTCAGTTTTTTATTCAAATTACACACCAAAATTATGTTATAATCCCTATATATAATATTCTCATTTATGATAATTTCTTGTCTCTCGATGACTTTTTTGTCATTGTCCCATAATAAAATTATGAAATATTCATTTCTATATTCCATAAGGAAACATGCTTTGGACTTCACTAAGAGTTTATATCTTTCTTTAGTATCAACATGGATATAAGAACAGATACTATATATTTTGTGTCAGATAAATTCTGAACCAGACCATACCTGTTACATAAATTCATGTCACATTATTGTACTTGAACTTCTATTAACTAGGTGTACTTCCATGTTCATAGATTCCACCCAAATTACCTCGACATTTATTAAGTATACTAACAATATTTTTTCTCACTCTATTAATATTGGGTTCATGCACTTTACTACAAATTTTCATTGTGGTTTAATGAGACTTTTTCTCTAGTCAAATCACTTTCTTAAAATATAATTTTTAGAAGTTCCCTCCATTATACTCAACATAATTATCAGATCTTTGAAATTTTAACATTCAACATGTATCCTTCTACACAATGGCCATCCATTAAATGAATAATAAAAATAAATGAATCATCTTTAGTAATTATCTACATAATTTCAATGTTTCCTCACAAATTAGTGTTATATATTGAATAAATCAACAATTAGATATGATTATGGTAGGCCCTTATATGTAAAAGTTAACAAGTTCAAACATATGAGCTCATGGAATCCCAACATTATTGTATAACAACACCCTTTTATTCTTTCAAAGAACAAAAATATAAAAACATACAAAAAAGGTGTGATATAGATTTTGAATCCATTTTTTTCATTAGAATTTTTATATACTCCTCACTAATATTTTTAAGTTGTAAATGCATATACATCATATTGTTAGATGTCAAAACAAAATAAATTATCGCTTTATATGATCTTCAAATGATATATAGGGTACCCTATTTTACTCCTCATGAATTAACCATGGTTAGAGAAGTTACCTTCTTGAATCTATTTGAGAATATAGTGGTATATACAATCGAATTATGTTGTATTATATAAATTAGGTTTTTATGTAACCAGGAGATGTGTCTGACATAGTTAAACGATGACAAGCTTTAATTAAATTTTTAAACAATAACGTAACGATTACCTATAATTTCCAGTACTTAATTATCTACAATGTGCAATGTCAAAATATTTTGGACACATAATTCACTATGATTACATGAAATTCTATTCAGTGGGATGATGGTTTAAATTTAATCACAAACGACTCCATTATATCTTTGACCCTTAGTAGTAAGAAGATACCCCCATGCGCTGAATTCATGGAGCTTAAAAATATCAAATTTATTATTCTAGAAGTATATATATGATTCTAATATCCCTTCTTGATGTTTACTCTCTTCCCACATTTCAAACTTGTAGTACAAGAACAATAGGATTTTCCTCATCCCATATCTCGAGACCTATCATTTGATTTCATATTGAGATTTTTTATCTGGGGTGACTATCCACATCCACTTTAATTGAGTATAGTTATATATGGTTATTTTAATTACCTAAATCTATGTTATTTATTTATGATTATGTTCCAGACATCATCAAACACATAATTTTTAATTTTTTTCAAAGGATTTACTCATTAAGATTACTATCAAGTCCCTTTAATTTGAAAGTGAAAAAAATAGTTAATGTTCCCTCACATCATATGTTAAATTATCATTATATGAATAGAGTTACATATTACAACTCTTTTATTCTTTGTTTAGTCCCTTTTTATATTTCTATATATTTATATATGTTTTTCATCTGAGTTTCTCTTTTTTATTGGTTTCATAGTGATCTAAAATTAATATATTAAAAATATTTAATATACCAAACCATTCACATGAACATTTAAAGAAATGGTTTTTCCCTTTCTTATAATGGATAAAATGGGAAATACAAGACCAAAAATAATATTAGAATGCATTTTTTTGCCTCTGAATGACATATTTTCTATTTTTGTTGGGTTATTCAATACAGTGATATCTCTAGATGATATGTTAACTGAATTTAAATAATTATATGGTTAATTTTATTAGGTAAAGAAATGTTTTAAATAATTAATTTCCTATAATTATTCTCCATTATGGAGGATCAAGGGGTTTAGCCACATAACCATAAGATATTTTTTCAGAGAGTAGAGAATCCATTGGGAGAAGATTATTTTGGAGACTGAGGGGATCATGGGTGGTTGAATGTAATTAATGGAACATTCCATCATTATTAATGTGGGAAGGTTCTTCATTAATGATCTATTTAATAAGTAGGTGATGTTTTGATATTTGTTTATCTCTTCCATGTTATTCATAATTATGATTATGGAATAATACTACCCTTTATTTATTGTTTTATTTTTTAAAACTATAGCCTGGTAATTTTTTATTTTAATTGGATCATTTTCATTGGGAATTAATTATTCATGAAATATATATTCCCTCATTGATTAAAATAATTAAATTCCATGAGTGGTGTGAAAGTAATTTTGGGTAATAATTGGAGAATCAATTTTTTTGGGATTTCTTCTACATTTCATAATGATTCCATGGATGGACATTTATTTTAATTGGTTGTTCAACCTTCTATATAGACCGATTCATTTCATGGATCCACAGATCATTGTTTCAGGTTAAAAATTTGAGATTACCCATGTGGACATGGACCCCCATTTAATGTAATGTGTTTAAATGAGGATAGATAAATGATTTTTAAATGATGTTATCCTTGACAAAGGTAGGATTATGTGGATGGTGTAATGTCATTTTGAGAGTGATGGGTTGAAAAAAAATGGGATCCCAAAAGGCCACTATCCTTGTTCAGTGCAGCATAGGGTTTTCATGGGGAGTTTAGGGAATAATTAAATCATTTAGGTGAAGATTCAAGGATGATATGAATTTTCAAAGAATAACCTGAATAAATGATGTTTATTAGGGATGAAAACATGATGTGTAGTCCCTCTTTATGGGGGCTCTTGTTTCAATTACGAGTTAAATATCAAATGATATGTGTCCTATCCCACACACCCTATGAACCATCCCGATTAGCATATACTTTTATATAGAGTACCTGTCTCAGAGCCAATGTGGTCACACATTCCATGTTCCCTAGGAAAAGTTTGTGAACATGGTTCCCACATTGCATATTTGCATAAGGACAAAAGTAGGGAACCTATTTGGTAGTACTCCCCCAGTACCCCAAGGGACTCACCATGAACCAATACTAAAATTTTCTACCTCACCAATCTCTTTCTTTGAGACTCATAATTAGACCGTTGAGTATTCTTTCATCTGTGGAATTGTTTATAGTACACAACAGGGATTTGTACTCAATATTAGAGATGTAGTGTGAGGTGGAATGAGTGGTTATCTTCCACTTTAATGAGTTTCTATAATAGTGGAATAAGAGAGTTATCTAAATAGATATCAAGGATAAAAATCCCCATGAATACTAGCATAAATCTGAGAATGGGTACCACATTTCCTATACCAGTAGGATTTGAAACTCCCCATACACACCTTAAGGTGTGGGTTTTCTATCTATGTAGTGAAACCCCCCATTATAATTAATCATAGAAGACTCATATTTCCTACACCAATTTGGGTATATCACCCATTATCTATTTCATTCCATCAGTGAGGCATGGGTTCCCTATAAAAAATCTATTTAGTATCACATTGGTCTACTAGCGTCAACAAAAAATTTACTATTTGAGTTAAAAACAAATTTATCATCTTTATATGGCTATGAAAATATAGATCTTTTTCACTCTATATCTCTCTCTCAATTTGGTTACTCCATTTATTATATCAATTTCTGGGTTTTATTCTCCCTTCGTATGGTTTGAGATGACTACTCATTTCTATTTCTTCTATAAAAGTTTTTGAGGCATCCTACTGTGTATTTATATACTCACCCATATATGGGATTTTTCTAGATATGTCATGTGTTATGAAGATTATATATATTCGGATGGTAACCTTGGTAGGATTTGTTTTGGTTTATTTTAGCAGCGTTAGGTGGCAGTGATCTCATGCATTGATCAATTTTATATTTTATGAGTAGGAATCTTCCTCATAATCTATTATTATATTGGGACATCCCTAGTTTCTAGTTATATATGGATACTTTCCCTTTATACGTTATATGTATCTATATTAATATTGTCTCATTGTTCTTAGATTTTATCACATGAATCATTACCTCTTGGTTTATTATTGTTTTATTTATCCTACATTGTTGTGATGTACATGGTGTGGTGTGTGTACATATTCATTTAGATAAGTATTATTATTTGTTATATGCCTAGTCATATCTAGTCTCTAACACCCATCATACAAGAGAAATACATGGGCTACCACTCATGGTTTATCACTAGTTTACTAGGGGCCCTAGTGGGATGGGTCATGAAACTTATCTCGGATCATGTTGAAATTATTCACAAGTTTTTCGACTAGTCCACATTTCAATCACCTCATGTTGTATATCCTTAACATCATAAACACTTTTTTATGTGTAATTAGATTATCGTATATGTCCTCTGGGGACAACATGGGGTCAAAAGTGGTATTCACATCCAAGATATTAAAGGACACATTCATTTCAAATGAAATTTGAATCAAGCCCAGTGCTTTCTTTCCTAGTCATTCCCATTCAAAATTATCCAACTTCTATATAAAAAATACAATAAATAAAAATTCAAGTTATTTTTAAATAAGATGATATTATATCTTCATAATCTAGAAATGAAAATCTATACTATCTAACTTATCTTCCTATTCATTATGCTCATCAGATTCTATACCATTTGATTATAATAAAATCCCACTAATATCATAATAACATTAAGGAATGATTAAACATTAGTCGATCATCATCATAGTGTATTAATGAAAAAGTAATAAACCCATCTCAGATAGAATTTATGATGAATCCAATATAACATTTTATTTCATGATGAATAGTCACTAAACAATAATGATAGTGGAATATATCATCTTGAAGACTCCCTCGATAATGTGTTCTAGAAGATTTGAATAATTTTCACACTAATCACTAACCTAAGTCAACTACACTCATAAATAAGAAAAATATTTACTCACACTACATTAAATGATAATAATAAATTAAACATTCAAGGAAATAAAACATTGGTTTTTGTGTTTTGGACATCATTTCCAACATTTAATAACGATGAAATATTATAATACCTTTCATTCTGAAGATAAATGAATTACAATCACATTAAATAAGATAAAAATTTATATAACTAATTACAATTAAAATTTAATCGCATCATAATGCATATATTGGCCATCCAACTTAATTATAGTAAATATCATCTCATCATCTTGGTACAATATCCTCTTATAGTTACAAATATCTAACCATTGCTCCATTTTGACTACTAATTGAAAGTAGTTATCAACATCTTACCAATGAATCCAGTGAACACTCAATGTTTCACATTTTCAATAACTATCATTCTTGGAATTAGGAACACTACTAGGGAATGCACCATTCAGATAATTTTTTTATCTGATCTCCCTTCTGTCCATTAGGGATATTACACTACCATGGAACAAATCACCATGTCAAAATGATGTCCCATTATGACTATCTAGTTGACTATGTTTGGTGAAATAAAAAAAGGATTCACACTCATGAAAATAAACACATTAATTAATTACTATAGAATTGTGCTAGATTTTGATATTAAGGATGAAATGAAAGATGAATCATAATTATTCATTAAATTTTTAATAAATGGGTTTATACAACAAGAAGGAGGATCTATAAATTATTTCATAGGTCAAATTCATCTAAATGGGGGTCTTATATTTTCTTTTTATTTTATCTTATTATTTAATATACGTTATTTTAGAAAAATTATTATGAAAAAAAATATTTTATGAGGTTTCTAAAACACATGATTTAGGATTAATCCAATTATATAACATGTTTTAATAGAAGGAATGTTATTATTTATCTATAAGGAAGGATATTTTAATAATATTTCTTAAAATATGATGGAATTATATCTGACCACCCAATAGTGGCTTATTTTATAGGAAAAAAAATTTCTTTTCCAAATATGTTTCCAAACATATAAAATTACATTTATGATATGATTAATAATAATTTATTTGTCAAATATTCTGGAGCTAAATATATTTTATTTTCTAACACAAAAAATTTTGTTTCTTAGAAATATATTTTCTATAAAATATTGTTTCTAAGAAGAAATTGGGTTCATGGTTGGATTTAGAGAAGTTTAACATGTAATAAATTAATTTTTATCCCAAACTAATTTAATATTAAGGTTGGTTTAAATAAAATATATATTGATAAATAATTATTATAATTTAAATATGTGTGAGTAAATTTATTACCAAATTAATAAAAAAATTAATGGAAAATTTCCACGATGTTCATGATGAACTCAGAAATTGTTTTAAGTATTAAATAAATATAATTTATTAAAATCATAACATTTTAGTTTTTTATGAAATATTGTTTTAATATTATGTTGATAGAGTTTAACATGGGTATTAAAAATATTAATATTAATATCACACAAAAATTATTTCCTCATAGATATTAACCCATTAAAAGAGTTTGTAGGAATAATAATTAGATTGTAACATAGATATGCAATGATAAGTATAAAGTGGTGTAATGAGTATAATAGAACCATAAAAATATTACAAACACATGGAATTAATGGTGGTATTTCAAAAGTGATTTGACACCACTAGGGTTTATACAATGTTTCTTAGTATTCTTAAAGGAGTAAAGAGTATATAAAATTTATCATGTTAAATATAAGGAAGTATCCACTTTATTATAATTTTATATTTCAGGAATATAGTTCTTTAAGTAAAATAATAATTAACTTCTAAAAGTTTTACACTGGTTTATCCCTAATTAATAGTAATAATGGAGTATTATATTTTTTGAAAACATATGAATTTTAGTGTCATTTAGATTTCATATGGAGATACATAATTTTATTATGAAATATAGAAAGAGTTTAGGTTGTTCAATAACCCACTATATATAACACATGTAGTGTTATAAACTATGTATTTGGTATACTAAAGGTGTATGATTCAGATTGAATCTTAAATATTTATTACCAGAGTATAAAAATAAACCTATCATGAGAACCATTATAATTTTATATCAATCTTATTCTATACCCAATGATGAACTAATCTGGGGGTGTTTGGGTATGTTGCTGATCATTTAATTGGTAAATATTTTATTAAGATTGTATTTTCTTCTCATATAAACAGTATTCCATATGATCCTTCAATTAAGATAGACAATTATAGTGTATATACATAACATGATATGTAAAAATGGATGTTATTATTTATTTTATTGAGGGATCTTGTGACGTGAATTCCAATAAATGTGAGTGACGAGTGATGTGTACATCCATTTGGTAAATTTATTTTTCATAATGAAGATTGTATGATATTGTTATATGGATTTCAAATACTCAATTTATTATAGTTACTCAGTGTATTAGAAAATATTATAATATGATCAGGAATATTGTGAAATATAACACCCTCAATATCACAATAGTGTTTATTTCATGTAGATTTATGAGTTAGAGGCTTGTTTTAAATTTCTGTAGAGTTTCAGCCCAAAAAATGGATTTTTTTATTAATGTTCATGTTTAATATGAATGGATTTGAGGATTCCATGTTGATATCCCTCCACATATGGGTTTTTAGTTCTTTTTTTTTCTATTCATGGTTCTTCATCCCATGTGGAATATGGTTTAGGTGAAACATTGTGAATCATAGGAGAAACCATGTATGACTTTTGGTGAGTCTGGCCTTGATCACATGACTTGCACACTATTAGGTAACCCATGTGACATGATTTATGTATTAAAAAATTTTCAGAAAATAAAATTGTTTTCAAACCAAGAATTTTGGTTTTTTAAAAATGTTTAAATATTTTTTCACGAGTTGTGTGATTTTCAAAGGTGTGAGTTAACCCTTGTGTTCTATTTAAATCCATTTTGTAACCAATAATGATTTTTATATCAAAGGATTGATTATCTTAATGATTATAATATTCCAAAATGAGTTGTTTTATTTAAAAAAAGTGCATTATCCCATGTGTATTATATTTTGAAACTCACTGGGGGTTAGAATATTTTCAAATGAAATTTTCAATAATGGGAAGAGTAAGTTACCATTATGTTTTAAAAGTGTTCTTATAAAATGTTTCCCATTTGAATATTGAGATGAATATTTAAAATTATATAATGGATTTGTATTCTTATTGTGTTTTTATAAAGGAATTTCTACTCCAATTTTTATTAAAAATTAGTTTTTATAAAATGTGTGATACACAATAAAGAACTATTAATTCTTGTATTCTCGTTGTGGATTTTAATCCCATTAGCATATTATTGTTAATTATTAATTTATCTCTGATTTTTATGTGAGATTCATATGGGTATACTCATTGTTATGGTAAGAGGTGTGGCATGGGTTATTTTCAAATGTTTCACCCTTAAGTTAATGAATAATTTACCATGATCACCACTATTTGATTCATTAAGGGGGTTATAGGAGATAATATGTGACATGTGCGTTGAAAACATTAGTAAGATAATAGGTTGTCTAAGGAGTGTTCCCTGACTACTTTGAGATATGTATATCAAAAGAAGTTTCATGAATTTATGCATTCAATTTATTTTTTTTATGATAACATGTGTGTATGAATAATAGGGAAATTATCTTTAATGATTCCATGGATTAAGGTGTTTTGAAGAAAGTACCATCATTGATCCCCTGGATGAAATAATTCTCGGGTTTTTATCTTCACGTATTCTGATAGGGATTCTAGGGATATTGAAATGTTGTTTAGTTCTATTCTTTGTTCCTTGCCTCTAGTTAATGTACTTCCGTTACAAGATCTATAAGATGATAACCATTAACCTAGAATCAATTTTAGGACTGTTTAAGGGATTTATATACTTGATTTGATTGTTTACTGTACTATTTATATTATTATTTATATCATATGTTATTCTTTCTTGTTTCCATTTATTGTATGATCTCACATTTTGGTGCCTAACAGTTTACATTAATACTCCTATGTGTTTTTTTCTTTTTTTTTTGAAATGTGACTGTGAATTTTTTTTATGGAATAAAATATGGAAATATTAATTTTAATTTTTTTTCAAACTATTTTAATAATGTGTTTGATTTTTTTTAAAACGTAAAAGCTATAATGGTTTTTTTTGAAGTTATAAGTAGGTGTGAGTTTTTAAAATGGGGATTTAGGGTCAATATGCATATTTTTATTGAAATTTTTGGTTTTTAGATATGTTTTAGAAAACCATATGAATGTAGTAAACCCCTTTGAGTTTTAAAATGTTTATTTATTAATTATTTCTTTATAAAATGGTTTTAATGTGTGAATTTTAAATAGTGTTTTGGCCAATATGTATTAACCAAGGAAAATTATTTTATAAGTGATTCTGTTTATTTAATGAAATTCCTAAAAAATGAGTTTTTATAAACATTGATGTGTTTTACAGTTGGATGGTTACTACGGGTCACATGGGGCTCACCCACATTCCAAAATAGGTCATCATATAAATGAATATCCCCATAGTCCAACACATTTCCTTTCTAGTGTGTTCTATCCTCTCTCACACACACCTTGGGAAACATCCTAGGAGGCCACCCATTCTAATTAATACACTAATCCAAGCATGTTAAACTTTTGATTTTAAATCAGGTAGGTACCCAAATAGAAAGGATCACCTTATTTACATGGGTAGTAACATATTATTTTAAAACCATTATCATTATTGTGTGTTACATCCACCCACATTAAAAACCAAAATCCTCATTGTAGATCCTACATCTCAACCCTGGCAGTTCCAACACATTTCCACCTGGGTTCCTCCCCTGATACAAATCTAATAACTTGTCTATGATGATGAACCATGCACCCAAATTCAACATGGTTGATCGGTCCTAGCCTCACATGAACTACAAGTTACATTGAAGACTATTTGACCAATAACATGGGAGAAACCATGTGACATAATGGGTCATAAGTCTAATGAATATCTCTATAGGACAACACGTGTTCTTTCAATTATGATTTTCCATCACTCACACTCACCCTGGGAAATTATCAAAATGTCACCCATCCTGATCACTAATACAAGAAAATAATTTTTACATATATAATTATAATCATCTTGTATCATAAAAAGATATGTGTACCTTGTTAGCATGTGTAGAACCATTTATCCTTTTAACATTTTAACATTCTAGGGTGTTACGAAACATGTAAGATTTTATCTCGGGTTATTTAGTCAAAAATTGAAATTATAGTATAGGATCATAGTGGGACCTGGTTTTTGGAACTAAAAATTATTATATGGGGCGATGGTGGATTATATATATTGTTTTAAATATTTAAGAGGTAGGTCTAGGTTTCATTTTGTAAGAACTTTTTCGCCCGAAGCCTCATGTTTCCTTGGGAAGTTGGGATTTTTCTTTTGATTCTAGTTTTTTTTTCTATAGTTATTTTATTATGGTTTAATTCCAAAGGAAGTGGTAATTTATACTCTATATAAAGTCTTTATTTTCCATGGGTGGTCATATGTGATTATTTGGGATGGTTTTGAATAAGGAATTCATGATCTGTTGGTGGTTCATAGGATAAGAAAAACCATGTGACAACCAAACACATAATTCTGGATAGGATCTATGAACCACTAAAAGATTGGTATGGGGATTTCAACTATTTATCCATGTATAAAATGGTTCCTCATCCCAACTAATATTTTTATTTAGAACACTTGACCCTTGTAATTCTTAGTGTGTGTTTGGGAATTTGGAAAAAAATCATAGTTGTTCTTGTGGTATTTCATCATCTATAAATGAAATTTTTATTGATTATTCTATTACTATTATACATATTAATATTTGTAGGTCATATTAATATCAATTATGTGTGTGAAAAATGAATTTCATAATAAATAACATTAGTTTCAAAATATGTCCTTAGGGAATGTTTATAAATTGATCCTGTTTTCCAAGTATGTTTTGAAATGGTTGAATTCATTTTAATGTTTAGAAAAATGATTTCTGTGTCAATTATATTTCTATTTATGCGAACACAATGTTTTTAAACATGATTTTTATATTTTAAGGTAAATTAATTTTTTAAAAAGTGGGATTTTACGTGGTTAATTTTAATATGGAATGTGATTTGACAACTATTTGAAATGAAAAGTGTTGGTTTCACTTTGAAACCTAAAATAGTTTTTTGATTTTCAAACAATATGGTGTTTGTTTTAAAATTAGTTTTGGGATCATTTTAAAAATAACCAAGTCATTTAATGGATTGTGGTTTTAGTTGTATAATTTTTTCTATTTTTTTTAAAGAATGAAATTTTTTAATCTTGCCTTATTGTTAAAAATAGGTTTTCAGGACCCTAATTAGAGGTCATTGGTTTTAATAAGGGTGTTTTTCTTATTTTGAAAATTCATTATTTTGTCCCTTGTGTGTTTTGTGAAATCATGTTATAATTTTAGGGGAAACCCATCTAAAGGATTATTTACCATGTAATGTGATGAATGACTCCAAGAATGGTATATTTTGGAATATAGTTTTTCTCTTAGAATATCATATTTCTTTTGTTGAACAATTATCATGAATTTAATAGAGAGAAATGTGTGATATTAATCATAAAGTGTTTTGATAATATTTTCCTGAGTTAATTCTCATTTATTGGATCCTTTGAAGATTTGTTCGGTCCTATGGATTTGACTCGTGAAACAAATTTTGATGGTTAGATTAGTGAGTATCAATTCTTCTTCGAGACTCTATTGTGATATTTTGTTAAAAATATTTCATTGATAGAGCATAAAATAATTTGATGTTTAATGTATGAGTATACATGATTTAGTATTTCCTTCAATTGACTTGTGGCACCCCTTTAGGATGAAGATATATTTTTTGAATTTTTTTAACTAGGTTTAAAGTAGTTAGTATTAAGTAATCCTTAACCTCATATTTTATTGGGTTCTTCATTGGTTTCCTATTATGGGTGGTTTTCCTTTTGGTAATTGGTCATATATCATAACATGATGATGTTTGTTGATTCCCTTCTATGGTGTGGACCATGGGATGATTGTTTTCTCACTAGTTTGGAAATGAAGTAAACATGGGGTTAATATAGGGGTACATGATGATTTATTTTTTTTCCCAAATGGGTTATAGATTCCCCCAATATTGTTTTATGTAATAATTTCCCGGGGATGGTATTGAGTGTAATTTTGATCTATAAACCCTCACCATCAAATGTGAACCTTAGGAAAGAGAAATGCCATTTATTTTTAGGGTTTGTTTTATATTGTTGGGATATTATTTATGGCTTCCATTTATTGGTGATCTAGTTAATTTTTTAGTGTATATTCTTGAATTAGTGAACTTATTATGGTTTAAAAATTGTTTAATGGGTGATATTTGGATGATGGAGTTTTTTTATTATCATGGGATATTTTCATTACTCAGTTATTTCGTGACATACTTTTGTTCTATAGTAAGATGTTATTTATTTTATTACCATTTTTGTTTTTTTAAATGGCATGGATAATAATATTTTTCTCTATTTCATTAGATCCATTATTTAATCTATTATAGGATGGTTGTTCATGTGAATTCACTTAGTTGTTTATGTATTTCTCATTCTCTCTTGACCTCAACTTAAAACTAAGACATTCTAGGGGTAAAAAGTGCCATGGTGGGGATAATATTAACACTCACTATGTTAATAGAGATTTTATTTCATGTGAATATATATTTTTGAGGATATTTCTAAATATTCATGTATTTTATCCTAAAACATAGAAATATATATTGTTTTATAATATTAAATGATTTTAAAAAGACTTTTGACTACCCCTCCATAGGTGTTTTTTCAATTCATTTTGTTTCATAATCATTTTTCCTAGGATTG
This sequence comes from Viscum album, assembly GCA_963277665.1. NCBI lineage: Eukaryota > Viridiplantae > Streptophyta > Magnoliopsida > Santalales > Viscaceae > Viscum > Viscum album. The sequence continues at coordinate 826,498,003 of OY728123.1, forward strand.
GTAGAACACATTTTACACAAAACCATGAAAATACTATGAGAATCCATTTATTATTTTTAGTAAGCCAATAATGTTTCCCATGAATTTCACATGATTCAGAAAACATGTTAAAAGAATGATAATTGTTTTTCTAATTTATCAGTTCCATACAACATAGTTGGATTACCATTTTTTAGAACATGTAGCTTGTACCAGAAATAACATAGGGTTAGGTTGGTCAAAGAAGTTCTCTGCATAGGATTGGTTCATGGTGTGTAAAAATGTGTGGCCAAACCATGAATCCTTCTTAGATTCATTAAAAATTGATTTTTTTCTTTTCACCCTATTAATTTTTATGTATCGTACCCAATATTCACTCCCACTCTGGATTGAATGATCTAGGAATACTCTCTTTATGTTTATCCTCTTTTCTAGTAGTTTCTACCATGTATTTAAGTATATATCTTCGAGGAAAACCCTTCTAAACCCATATATCTCCATTATTATCTCTTTTAAACTTGATTTCATTGCCTATTATTAATCATATTTTCCTTTTTGAAAAATTTTATTTTGGGAATTGGTTTAAATAATGGTTATTTTCTTGTGTAGGGATTGTAAAGGGAGAATATTATCTTGGGGGGTATTCTCAATCATAGTAAAAAATATATTCCATGATCTCTATAGTATCTAGGTAGGGGTTTATTTGTTTTTAATATATATAAACTACCATTTAATTATTGTTTTTAATGTAATTTATTATTAATTTTATGAATCTATGGTTCTAAGGATGGACACATGGTTATTTATAAATTATTTTACCCCTTATATAGAAATGATATTCTATTCCAAGTGTTCATGAAAATTACCAATTTTATTTTTAATAATTCTTTTGTTGTTAATGGTTATGGAACACATTAAATTGATGTTTAAAATAGTGTTCATGAAAGAAATTAGTGTTCAAAAAAATAGTTTCTATGTTTTGAAAATGATTAAAATGGGTAGTATACTTTTTAATGGGTATCCTTAACCCTTGTGTTCAATTTAAACTCTTTTTATGACCTTGTTCTATTCTTATATAAAATGTTTAAGGAGTTTGATTCATTTCTATTTTCCAAATGAGTAGGTTTATTTCAAAAGGGTGAGTTATACCATGTAAATTACATTTTTAAACTAATGGGGATTTTGAAAATTTTAAATTCAATTATAAAAAGGGAAGAGTAAGTTTCAATTAAGTTTAAAATGTTTTTTGGTAATGTATCCCACTTAGTAGATTGAGATAGATTTTGTAAATTATAAAATGGTTTAGTATTCCAAGAATGTTTTGAAAAAATAAGAACCTTTTTTAATTTTATGAAAAATTATTTTTCATAAAATGATTGATAACCTCTAAATAACCTTTGATTATTGTATTCCCATTGTGTCTTATGGTCCCATGAGGGAATGATTATTATTGATGCATTTTTATATGCTAGTTATGTTGGACATATATGTGTCTTCTTATTGTGAGGGTAGTAGGTGATTCATGAGTTTTGTTAAAATGTTTTATTATTGACTAAATTAATGTTTGATTGTGATCACATCTATTTTGACTCATCAAGGGAGTCCTGGGTAGAATGTATATGACCACTGTATAGGAAAAAATGAATTGAGATAATGGATAAAATAAAGAGTGTATCCTACCAACTATGATATGGTTACTCAAAAAGGAGTAGTGTGCCCTAATGATAGTAATTTTTTTCTATATGGTATTGTGGGTGAAGGTGTCCTAGGGAAATTATATTTATTGATTACATGTAAGATTTTATTCAATACAAAAAAATATCCTTGAGCCCATGGATTAATCTATTCCTCATATGTTATCTTCAGGTAGCCTAATTGGGGCTTCTATGGATATTGAAAGGTTCAGTAATACCATCCTATGTTCAATTTTACCAATTAATGTAATAATTTAATAAATTATTAGAATGATTCCAAGGACACTCTAATCCTTTTTAGGATATTATAGGGTATTTATATTTGAAATTTAATTGTATCCACTCATAATTATATTATTATTTGGAACATATTTTCTTCTCAGTTGATTCCCCTTTCATAATGACCTGATACATTGGTTCCTGACTATGTGATTTCATCCTTATTTTTGTTCTTTTCATTTTGAATTATTTGAAAAGGTATTGGAAATAGTTTTAAAAAAGTTCAAAAGGAATGTTTCATTTTAATGTGTTCTAAAAAAATTTTAATAGCATGGTTGAAATGTGTTCTCAAATGAGAAATTTGAGAAATTTTTGTATTTGAAACTCTGTAATTTTGAGTTTAAAAAAGGAGGTTCTAGGTCTGTTAGGCCAGGTTTTATTTTAATGGATGGTTCTAAAATATGTTTTTAAAATTAATTTGTTAATTGTAATCCTATTTTATTTTTTATGTGTGTATTTATAAAATATTAATTTAAATATGGGTTTATAATGTAATTTTAAAATGTTTCTTGCCAGTAGGTATTTGTTTAGGAAGATCATTTTCTCCGTGATTTTAATCGTTTAAAAAAATTATGGAAGATAAGTTTTGACATGATTCAATGTGTTCAAATTTTTTTTTAAAATTGACGAGGTTTTTGTTTTAAAAATATTTTAAACTATACTTTTTATGGTGTAATATGTAGTAAATTTCTTAGATTTATTGGGTTCTGGTTACTTACTGGGATTTTAGAACATGTTTATATTTTTAGATTGATGTTATTTTACCCTATTACACTTCATTTGGATTATCAAAGAGGGATGTGTTATCATATGGTGATCATCGATCACAGGAAAGCTCATTTAAGATGCTCTATGGTGTCACATTTAGTCGATTTTGATTAGGACATTTGGATCATTTTATTTTCATCACAGACATATTTTTATCTATTTCCACTGTACTTTTTTAGGTATCAGTTGTTTTCTATTTTGATGTTGAGTTATTTTGAGATCAATTTTCATGTTTATTTATTTGATTTCATTTTCTTGTTTTCTTTTTAATGAGGTATAAATTGTTCCCATGGTTTTTTATGTGATTCCCTTGAACTAGTTTCCATCTTGTCGGGATTATGTGTAACAACCTAAAATTTGAAAATAAGAACATTAAATTTGGTAACATGTATGAGATTAAAAAACCAGCATATAAAGGAATATAAAATCCCAAGACATTATTATATATTTACTATTTTAAATAAATTTATTCTATTATATAGCATTCAATGCACACAATATTGAGTTAGCATGCATTACCACAAAGACTGGGTTTAACAAACAAAAATATACAATTAAAATTATTATATAATTTGATAGTTATCACCTAGTCATTATAACGGTGGGTATAAATTGTATTAACTAAATTATGAATGTTTAAATATTATACACATTTATTGGTTTTCTATTGAGTATATATAAAATAATAATTGTTTTGAAAGAAAAAAATTAATCTAAAACCAATATTTTTTCTAAATGATAGTTTAATCATGCTTGATATACCTAATTTAAAATTTAATACTATCACATTTATAAAATTTTTGTCAGGGGGATTCATGTGTACTTGCACCTATCATCTGCTCCCCCTACATGTAAATTTGGGATGTAGGGGTAATCTTCCATGTTTTTGTGGACAATAATGGTGAAAATCCATGTTAGGGGGATGCATCATCATTGACTATTTTCACAGAAGCGTTGTCTCATGGGGGAGGGGTGAGATTTTTACTAGAACTTATATTGATGTATGATTCCTATTGAACACATGAGACCATGTTATGGACTTTGGGACACATTTAAATTGTAATTTGTGCCTCTGGACAAATTATCAATGTAATGTGTTCCGTATTTACCCAATTTTGAAAGGGGATACACATTTTTTGTTAAATAAAGGTGGATTATACCTCAACCTATTTAAAAAATATTTTATACATTTTTAAGTTAATAAATTTATTAATTTATTTAAATTATTATTCTAAAGATAATTTCAATAAAAAATAAATTAACCCTCATTGGTAATTGATATGTAATATGGTTAAAATAATTAATGCTTTAAAATTCAATTTTCTATAAAAATATTTCTCAATATATTTTATGACCTTATTCAAAATTTCTATTCCAAAATGATAATATATTTTTAAAAAATTTAAATTAATTTTAAATTCAACATTTCATAATTATGGTAGTGTGATTTATTTTTAATTTTTCCATAATGATTAACTTATAAGCCAATAATGAAAAATAATATTTATTTAAATTGTAACACCCCAGGTAAATAAAGAATATGACATCTTTATATTTATCCATATTTGTGAATAAATTATTAATATTACTTTAAAGGGGATGCTATGCTCAATGACGTACCCAATACGCAACAACGAGTTTCTTGGGAATCTTACGTTGCACTCTAATAATAAAATAATATTATTTTAAATGGTAGTTAACGCCTAGCCGTTGTAATGGAGGGAATGAACAAAACTAACTAAAAAATAATTATATATGTTTGTAAAATATTTTTACTCTCTACAATAAATGTTAGAGGATTAAAAATGCAAATGAATCCAGTTTTTAAGCGTAAACATTCTAATATTCTTTAAAAGGTCGATTAACCGCCTTTTGATGGCGAACCCCTTTTAAATCCACTTTCTGAAAATTTTATAAGATCTATTTTTCAAAATAAACATATTATTTATGATTGGGACATTGATATTTACCTTGGGTTAATTTTTGGTATTTTTCTGACAATGTTCATTTTTCAATGAATAGTGAAAAATACTGCATTTTACATCAAAACTGCTTTTTCATATAATTTAATTATATGGTTATATTATCTTTTTAATTTGTTTTAAAGTTTAATTAGAATATATTTTTACCATGTAATTCAATGATTGTAATTGGGATTAATTTCACTTTGGAATTAGGCATAAACAAGTGCCAAACTTTTCATAAATATTGTTTCTAAAAAACCCGCTATTTGTTTTGACAACGGGAAGTTTTTTTTAAATTAATTATTGAAATTTATGTGTTTGGAATTTGGTAAAATGAATTAAATATTTTGAATCAGAAGGTCCAAATTATGTAATTAAGACTCTTTTGTTTTTTGACATTATAAATAGTAACTGCGGTAATTATCTTTAATTATCATGATTAATGAGTAATTGGGTAGTTAATGATAATAAGATAATATCATAATAATAAAAAAATGACCACAAAATGTGTCCTAAGGCTACTGGTTGTCTCATGTCCGTCCTTGGGATGCCTTGTTCCAAACTTGGGGGCCCCATGGAATCACTTTTGTGAGAAAGTGACTTTTTATCTTTTTATTTTTAAAGAATGTTAAATGTAACAAAGAATGTATCACCTAAGTAAAATATTTTTAATTTTGTCTACATAAATGATATTTTGGACTATAAATATTAATTTTAAAGCTAAAAAGATTTCCTACATCATAGAATTTGTTTTATAATTTTTAGACATTAAATAAATTAAATTATTTATGACATCATGATGATGCAGCAATGACCTAATTATTTAACGATTTAAATAAAATGGAAAGATAATGTAAAATATAAGACCTAGACATTTCCAAAACCTATTGGATGGGTGGATTTCGAACCCTTATCACCTTATCCTCGAAACAAATCAATGTGGGACCATTAAAATCCGAAACTCTTTTGAAAATAAAGTTACATTTTATACCTTTCCAAGAGTGCCCCTCCTCTCCTCTTATAAAAGGCCCCCACCTCTACCTCCTTACCCACACTCCCAAAGCCTTTGGCTCGGACAACCCCTGCCCATTTTGGCTCTCCACATCCCTCTCTTACTCTTTGAATCCTCACTTTGGTAAAAAGTCTTCCCAAGGAAGCCTTTGAGCTCAAATCTAAGAGAGTTACCCGATTTTAAGGTAATGTCTTCACTTGAGTCCTTTTGTTTTATTTTGCTTCTCCAACCCCCTAAACTCTTTTTATTCATTTGTTTTGTAACAACTACAGTATATTAAATATACTAGGATTTTTTTATAATAAGGATTCGATCTACACTTACACACACCTACATCTAATTGTTAAAGAACAAACTGTTTCCGTGGATGGTGAATTTCTGCCTCCCGAAACGATGATTGTTCAACATTCGTTTAACACCTTCAAAGGTGGCCATTAAGATGACACTATACTTATATATGATACATAATATGTTTATGTTTTACTTAATCTTCTGTATTTTTCATTTATGGCATACCTTTATGGTTTCCATTATGGGTAAACGCAATATCTTCATTTAAGGAAGTGCGGACTACCGCCCCCTCAAAGTGATGTGATTCGTTAATGCCATATGTGGGACGTATAAAGGATGGATTTAAAGTTATTATATTTGATGTTATACTGGAATTATAATATACCTTTATATCATTATTATTTTCTATCCATTAAAGTATGAGATAGAAATGAAAGTAGCGTTCATGCGTACGTACGGCTTACCGTCTCCATGAACGGTGCATTTCATTTCTTATCCCCAAATGTAATGTATTATTATGAGTACATATATATAATGGATATATATGATGTATGTTACATCTAAATAATTAATATAATTCTGGAATTAAAATATACATACCTATCATATAGTTTTAATTGCATTAATATGACATAGAAATGAAAGTAGCGTTCATGCGTACGTACGGCTTACGGTCTCCATGAATGGTGCATTTCATTTCTTTCCTCTAAATGATTATGTGATATTATAAATACATGTATATGCTGGATATATATGATATATATGATATCCAAATCAGTAATTTCATTCTGGATATAAAGAACCTTTGACCACACGAACAACATGTAATTGTAGGAAGTCCACTTTCGACTTAAGAACCAAATATCGACAAAACAAACATTATTAACTTAAATGATTACATAATGTTTATGGCATGGTAATAAGTGATATAAAAAGAATAATGAACTTGAAAAATGTTCTTAAGTAAGTAGAAATTAACTCAAGTTTATTATTCAGGAGATTAAAGAACGATCGAGTCAAGTCGGACCCGAGGTAAGGGATCCTACCCCTCTCTTTCTTTTTAAGTACACTCTTTTATGTCATTCATTTTAAGCTCATTTTTATTATTATTGGGATGTTATTTTATATTACTCCTACTTTAATTTTTATGATCATATGATTAGAAACCCTATTTGATCTCATAAATCCATTTTTGGAAGCTTTAAGTGGCGTCGTTAGGCAGCCGAGTTTTCATAAGGGATTTTTCATCTCACATTTATTCTCGTGACATTTATGCTACATTTGCCACTATTTCCTTTGAGTGGTGTATGTACTGCCCATTATTATACACTTTGTGAAGTATAATTTCATTTATGGGTATTTACATCTTCATTGTATGACCCTTCTTCCATGGGGTGTACTTTTCGAAAGTTGCCCAACTCGGTAAGGGGACCTTTCACCCTCTTTTTTTTAAAGACTTCTTTTGTTATGTCTTTTAATTCACATACTATTATGTTGGGATATGTTCTTATATATCCTTATTTATGTAAATTTTATGTCCAAGTGATGAGATACCCTTTATCTCTCTAATCAACCCTTTTTGTAAAATTTTATGTGACGCCGTTAGGCTGTCGAATTTTACCAAGGGAACTTTTTAACCCAATTTCGATTTCTTTGGGTTCAACATGTAGTTATTGAATATGTCATACTTTGAATATGTGTGAATAACCTTTGATTGTTTTAAACTTAATATCCACTTATATTGGGTGTATTTATATTTGTCACACATAATTATGAGATTGATTTATCCTTAATTTAAGTATACCTTCTTTATAATGGATTTCATCTCATTTTACATTTCTTTTGAGACTTCATTGTTGTTATGCACCAATTCACTTTTATATGGTGTGCATACTATCCTTTGACATATTATATCATCAATACCTTTATTCTCAGGATATTATAAAGTTCCGATTAAATGTTATTCTGCAATTATTTGTATTCAAGAGTCTCTCATTTTGTTAAAAACTCTTTAACAAAAATATCGTTTTAAATGTTTTAAAGATTCATTATTCTAAACCTTTATCTTTAATGTCCATGCTTTCAAAATGGTTTTCAGTATTAATTTATATGGACATTAATGTTTTAAAATTGTAATTCCATTAAAAGCTTCAAAGTGGTATGGGAAACTTTGATTCAAAAATATCTTTTAAATGGTTTTTGAAAATGGATTGATTAAATCAATATCTTGGAATTAATTATTGTGATTGCAAATGAAATTTTGGTATTTAAATGTTTATATTTTCAATATTTTATGTGTAATGATGGTACTTGGACATTTTACGGGTGGTTACATGATAAACCATATGACGGGTGGTGCCATGAATACCAGGACGGGTGGTTACGTTATAACCTCCAATGCATTGGGTATGGAAGTCGACCATATGGCTATTCCATTAAGTATGTATGGAAGTAGGCCGTATGGATATTCCATTAAGTGACATGTGTGGAAGTCGACCGTATGGTTATTCCACTTAAGTATGTTTATGTCCCAAGTTACCTTTATATGTTATTTGTTCCTTATATGGGTTTTATGGTAATCCTTTGGTTACAAAAGGGTAAGTAATGATATTTTATTCAGTGAAGAGTTTTTACTACTTCATGAAGGTGAAGGTATTACTTTGATAAAGTATACATGGTTTACTTGTTGTTTTGAATAAATAACAGTTTTCATTCTTTGTGTATCCCTTATTGAGCTCTTTATGCTCACCCCAAGTTTTTTTGAAATGTTTTTCACATGACTTAATGTGGAATAGGGTCAAGGATGGGATCAAGGGAAAGTCATGCTATCTAAAACATGGAACTAGAAATGTTTCTTATTAAGAGTTTTTATTTTATGGAAACTTAGGGGAAGTGTCTACTTTGTAATCTTTTGAGATGTAATAGTTATGTCCTAATTCTCTAAAACTCTAAACCTGAAAAGAATCTGAATGTGAATTATTCATTTAATTCAATATTAAGTAAGGTTTAAGGTCGATGCCTTATAGTTGGTATCAAAGGTCAGTTTAGATAACTTTAGAGGTTAGGGTATTCTTTAAGCATAAGTGACATTACCATAATGGTTAGGATTTCAGAAAGAGTCCTAGTTTTAGATAAAGTAAATGAGTAAGTATATATTAGTGTTTATCTTCCTCATTAGTACATGATGGTTTTGTTGATATACTCACACTGACATTTCTGTTTTTAGTGAATGGATGGATCTAGCAGGCACCAAAGAGACAACAGGTTTGAAGGAAACTGTGGTAGTTCTCTGACTAAGAGACTGGATGAAATGGGGCATTCAATGAGGAAACTCGTGGTTGTTCTAAACCAACTATCAAGGAGTCATGATCAACCACCTGAACCTTGGTATGTTCTATAATTCATCATGTACGAGATGACCAATCGATGTGGAAGTTCAGGTAATAATTATAAAGGTAACCATTAGAGTTTATATGATCCTTACTTTTGAGGTAATTATGGGTTATTATATGTTATGATGGAAAATGAAAGGAATGAGATAAACTTGAGGTTAAAATATGTTATGATCATTTTTGAAGACTTTATCTCGTTTTGGGGAATGTTTTAAGAATTATATAGTTTTGGAAAAAGGACAACACGCAGACCGTGTGACAACCCGTCGCGTCGGACAAAGCTGCGGGAATCGAACCCACAACCAAAGTGCGACTGGTATTTATCACCTACCACTGGACTACGTGAAGTCCTTGGTTAGTTTGACTAATTATTTTTAGTTAAGATGATTTTAGGAATCAAGAGTAAGTTTATTTTGGGTTATCTATGGAAATGATTAACCTATCATCGAGGATATGTGATTAGGTTAATTAATTTTCAATATGAGAATTTAAGAGCAACTGATGTTATTTGGAGATAAAAGTCAATTTGTACCTTGGAAGACTATGTGACTAAATACTTCAAATATTTGGGTTTCAATCTTAGTTTGGTTTAATTTGAAGAATTTTATGGACAATTTGTTTATCGAATGGTCCTCGTTGAACTCTGGTTTTTGTTAGACAAATTTTGGAGATTAAGAATAGATTTTCTTTTTATAAAGGGTTATCCTTTTCTGGATTATCTGATCTTGTACTAACCTTTTGGGTTTTGGTATTGGTTAGAGTCTAAATACATGGGATGTATATAGTTCTCTTTTGTGGATTAGGTGATTCTTTAGAAGTTGATTATAGTACTCTTAATGTGAACAAGTCTTCCTAAATACTTGTCTTTTGGAGAAAATATGAGTTTGTGTAAGGAATATAATAAAAGTTGAAAGTCAACATGATAAGTGATTATGTTTCCTTATGAATAAATTCCTCAATAAAAAGTAACTTAAAACAAAAATGTTGTCTATTAACTTTTCCTACTGAGGAATCGAATACCGTTTAACCCATCACAAGTTTGTGATTTTCTTGTGGTTAACTTTCTCCTAAACATGTTTACTATCACTCTCCATCAGAACATGACCCTTTGTTTTTTATTCCATATCCATATTTTTCTACTTGGAATCATAGTATGGGTTAACTCGGGTGACCTCTGTACTTCTCTCCCTTTATTTTAAAGTGATTGTTTTACCGACTCTTGTTCCGATGTGAGACTTTCAAGGATGTTTCCGAGCCCAATTTTAAAATTGTAAGGATGCAATTCCCAAAAGGGGGGAAGGATGTAACACCCCAGGTAAATAAAGAATATGAAATATTTATATTTATCCATATTTGTGAATAAAATATTAATATTACTTTAAAGGGGATGTTATGCTCGATGGCGTACCCAATATGCAACAACGAGTTTCTTGGGAATCTTACGTTGCACTCTAATAATAAAATAATATTATTTTAAATGGTAGTTAACGCCTAGCCGTTGTAATGGCGGGAATGAACAGAACTAACTACAAAATGATTATATATGTTTGTCAAATATTTTTACTCTCTACAATAAATGTTAGAGGATTAAAAAGGCAAATGAATCCAGTTTTTAAGTGTAAACATTCTAATATTCTTTAAAAGGTCGATTAACCGCCTTTTGATGGTGAACCCCTTTTAAATCCACTTTTTGAAAATTTTATAAGATCTATTTTTTAAAATAAACATATTATTTATGATTGGGACATTGAAATTTACCTTGGGTTAATTTTTGGTATTTTTCTGACAATGTTCATTTTTCAATGAATAGTGAAAAATACTGCATTTTACATCAAAACTGCTTTTTCAAATAATTTAATTATATGGTTATATTATCTTTTTAATTTGTTTTAAAGTGTAATTAGAATATATGTTTACCATGTAATCCAATGATGGTCATTGAGATTAATTTCACTTTGGAATTAGGCATAAACAAGTGCCAAACTTTTCATAAATATTGTTTCTAAAAAACCCGCTATTTGTTTTGACAACGGGAAGTTTTTTTTAAATTAATTATTTCAATTTATGTGTTTGGAATTTGGTAAAATGAATTAAATATTTGGAATCAGAAGGTCCAAATTATGTAATTAAGACTCTTTTGTTTTTGGACATTATGAATAGTAACGACGGTAATTATCTTTAATTATCTTGATTAATGAGTAATCGGGTAGTTAATGATAATAAGATAATATCATAATAATAAAAAATGACCACAAAATGTGTCCTAAGGCTACTGGTTGTCTCATGTCCGACCATGTGATGCCTTGTTCCAAACTTGGGGGCCCCATGGAATCACTTTTGTGAGAAAGTGACTTTTTATCTTTTTATTTTTAAAGAATGTTAAATGTAACAAAGAATGTATCACCTAAGTAAAATATTTTTAATTTTGTCTACATAAATGATATTTTGGACTATAAATATTCATTGGAAAGATACAAATATTTCCTACATCATAGTAGTTGTTTTATTATTTTTGGACATTAAATAGATTAAATTATTTATGACATCATGATGATGCAGCGATGACCTCATTATTTAACGATTTAAATAAAATGGAAAGATAATGTAAAATCTAAGACCTACACATGTCCAAAACCTATTGTATGGGTAGATTTAGAACCCTTATCACCTTATCCTAGAAACACATCAATGTAGGACCATTAAAATCTGAAACTCATTTGAAAATAAAGTTACATTTTATACCTTTCCAAGAGTGCCCCTCCTCTTCTCTTATAAAAGGCCCCCACCTCTACCTCCTTACCCACACTCCCAAAGCCTTTGGCTCGGCCAAAACCTGACCATTTTGGCTCTCCACATCCCTCTATTACTCCTTGAAGCCTCACTTTGGGCAGAAGTCTTCCCAAGGAAGCCTTTGAACTCAAATCTAAGAGAGTTACCTGATTTTAAGGTAATGTCTTCACTTGAGTCCTTTTGTTTTATTTTGATTCTCCAACCCCCTAAACTCTTTTTATTAATTTATTTTGTAACAAATCCAGTATCTTCAATATACTAGGATTTTCTTATAAGAAGGATTCGAGCTACACTTACACACACCTACATCTAATGGTTAAAGAACATACTGTTTCCGTGGATGGTGAATTTCTGGCTCCCAAAACGATGATTGTTCAACATTTTTTTAACACCTTCAAAGGTGTCCATTAAGATGACACTATACTTATATATGATATATAATTTTTTTATGTTTTACTTAAGTTTATGTATTTTTCATTTATGACATACCTTTACGGTTTCCATTATGGGTAAACATGATATCTTCATTTAAGGAAGTGTGCACTACCTCCCTTTCAAAGTGATGTGATTCGTTAATGCCATATGTGGGATGTATAAAAGATGGATTTAAAGTTATTATATATGATGTTATAATGGAATTATAATATATCTTTATATCATTATTATTTTCTTTCCATTAAAGTATGAGATAGAAATGAAAGTAGTGTTCATGCGTACGTACGACTTACCGTCTCCATGAACGGTGCATTTCATTTCTTATCCCCAAATGTAATGTATTATTATGAGTACATATATATAATGGATATATATTATTTATGTTACATCTAAATGATTAATATAATTCTGGAATTAAAATATACATACCTCTCATATAGTTTTAATTCCATTAATATGACATATAAATGAAAGTAGAGTTCATGCGTACGTACGGCTTGCCGTCTCCATGAATGGTGCATTTCATTTCTTTCCTCTAAATGATTATGTGATATTATAAATACATGTATATGCTGGAGATATATGATATATATGATATCCAAATCAGGAATGTCATTCTGGATATAAATAACCTTTGACCACACGAACAACATGTAATTGTAGGAAGTCCACTTTCGACTTAAGAACCAAATATCGACAAAACAAACATTATTAACTTAAATGATTACATAATGTTTATGACTTGGTAATAAGTGATATAAAAGGAATAATTAACTTGAAAAAGGTTATTAAGGAATTATAAATTAACTCAAGTTTATTATTCAGGAGATTAAAGAACGATCGAGTCAAGTCGGACCCGAGGTAAGGGATCCTACCCCTCTTTCTTTTTAAGTACACTCTTTTATGTCATTCCTCTTAATCTTATCTTTCTTATGATTGGGATGTTCTTTTATATTACTCCTACTGTAATTTTTATGTTCATATGATGAGAGACCCTATTTGATTTCATAAATCCATTTTTGGAAGCTTTAAGTGGCGTCGTTAGACAGCCGAGTTTTCGTAAGGGATTTTTCATCTCACATTTATTCCCGTGACATTTATGCTACATTTGCCACTATTTCCTTTGAGTGGTGTATGTACTGACCATTATTATACACTTTGTGTAGTATAATTTCATTTATGGGTATTTAAATCTTCATTGTATGACCCTTCTTCCATGGGGTGTACTTTTCGAAAGTTACCCAACTCGGTAAGGGGACCTTCACCCTCTTTTTTTTAAAGACTTCTTTTGTTATGTCTTTTAATTCACATAATATTATGTTGGGATATGTTCTTCTATATCCTTATTTATGTAAATTTTATGTCCAAGTGATGAGATCCCCTTTATCTCTCTCATCAACCCTTTTTGTAAAATTTTATGTGACGCCGTTAGGCTGTTGAATTTTACCAAGGGAACTTTTAACCCAATTTCGATTTCTTTGGGTTCAACATGTAGTTATTGAATATGTCATCCTTTGAATATGTGTGAATAACATTTTATTGTTTTACACTTAATATCCACTTATATTGGGTGTATTTATATTTGTCACACATAATTATTAGACTGATTTATCCTTAATTTAAAGATACCTTCTTTATAATGGATTTCATCTCATTTTACATTTCTTTTGAGACTTCATTGTTGTTATGCACCAATTCACTCTTATATGGTGTGCATACTATCCTTTGACATATTATATCATGAATCCCTTTATTCTCATGATATTATAAAGTTTCGATTAAATGTTATTCCTCAATTATTTGTATTCAAGAGTCTCTCATTTTGTTAAAATCTCTTTAACAAAAATATCGTTTTAAATGTTTTAAAGATTCATTATTCTAAATCTTTATCTTTAATGTCCATACTTTCAAAATGGTTTTCAATATTAATTTATATGGACATTAATGTTTTAAAATTATAATTCCATTAAAATCTTCAAATTGGCATGGGACACTTTGATTCAAAAATATCTTTTAAATGGTTTTTGAAAATGGATTGATTAAATCAATATCTTGGAATTACTTATTGTGATTGAAAATGAAATGTTGTTATTGAAATGTTTATATTTTCAATATCTTATTTGTAATGATGGTACTTGGACATTTTACGGGTGGTTACGTGATAAACCATATAACGGGTGGTGCCGTGAATACCAGGACGGGTGGTTACGTTATAACCTCCAATGCATTGGGTATGGAAGTCGGCCGTATGGATATTCCATTAAGTATGTATGGAAGTCAGCAGTATGGATATTCCATTAAGTGATATGTGTGGAAGTTGACCGTATGGTTATTCCACTTAAGAATGTTTATGTCCTAAGTTACCTTTATATGTTATTTGTTCTTTATATGGGTTTTATGGTAATCCTTTGGTTACAAAAGGGTAAGTATTGATATTTTATTCAGTGAAGAGTTTTTACTAATTCATGAAGGTGAAGGTATTAATTTGATAGAGTATACATGGTTTACTTGTTGTTTTGAATAAATAACAGTTTTTATTCTTTGTGTATCCCTTACTGAGCTCTTTATGCTCACCCCAAGTTTTTTTGAAATGTTTTTCACAGGACTTAATGTGGAATAGGGTCAAAGATGAGATCAAGGGAAAGTCATGCTATCTAAAACATGGAACTAGACATGTTTCTTATTAAGAGTTTTTATTTTATGGAAACTTATTGGAAGTGTCTACTTTGTTATCTTTTGAGATGTAATAGTTATGTCCTAATTCTCTAAAACTCTAAACCTGAAAAGATCCTCAATGTGAATTATTCATTTAATTCAATATTAAGTAAGTTTTAAGGCCGGGGCCTTATATAAATACTGTAACATTTATGATATCCTCATAATATATGATTGACTTAAAACAAATAATACCTATTTCATAAAAAATAAGCCATATATAATTAAAATATGGAATTCCAAAATTTTATTTTCAGTGCCGAAACCCATGACGAGAATTTTGAGACCCCATATATATTGTTTTCTAATAAAAAAATATTTGGGATCCTTTCCTATTATTAAGTATTAACAATGATCTATTGTTTTTTAGTGTTTTTAATCCAATTTAATATTAATTAATTATAAATAAACAGATTAACAGCACAAATGTAAATACTATATATTATTTTGATGAGAAATCTTTTTTATGCTTAAAATTGATTTTTTTCTAAAAATTGATTTTATTTCATTAAGAAAACTTTTATTATTATTGTTTTTAAAAAATCTATTAGTTGATTCTTTTAAATTTTTTCATTTTTTGAATTATTATATTAAAATTATATATATGATCAACTTATTTTATGGTCATAAAAATAAGTTACCGTGGAAAAAACTTAGTTACCATGATTACTGTAAACTATGGTATAATGTTATGTTGAGGGGAAAGGCCAAAAATATCTCAAAAAATATCTCTAATTTTTTTTTATATTTATATTGAATAATTTATATTCCATATAAATTTTTTATGACTGTTGGCTCTTATTTCTTTTGAAAGTGATTTTGTTTTAATATGATGAAATTAATATTTTCAAAATTTCCATCCCATTCACTGGTAAAAGGAGACCCTCCCCAACCCACTTATACTCTAATATAATACCTCCATGATTGACCAAATCTTTCAAAAAAATTATATATTACTCTCATTCTGATGATCAGTAGTCTTTGGTTTCACCGAAGAATAATCTATGAATACTGAAGGAGTTGTCTCAAGGAGTAAGGCAAGAACTCATAATCACACCTTTTTCATTTATATTCATTTCATTTTTCTTCAACCACCACTTAATATAATCTAACCAAATTTAAATAATTACATATGTATCATTATTATATATATATATATTATCATTTTTAAGGAATAATCCTTTTTTACCTTCCACTTAACCATTCAAATAATGAAAATGACACATGTGTTATGTGCAGAATCCACCTCTAAGAAGGACGTATATTGTTTTTCATCACCATATAACATGGATTCATATAAAAGACAATCAATTGGAATATATTTTTTATTTAGGATAATTTGTTTTACTTAATATAATTTTTAAAGGATAACACATGATTTTACAATCATTATATAGTAACATATTTATATAGTAAAATTAGTAAAAACAAGCTTGTCCTCGATTCTGTTCCCATTAACCATACCCATGATTTCCAAAAATTGAACATGGGGATTAAAAAAAATTTGAGAAAAATTATTGATACTTATTTTTTAATATAGTAATGATGAAATTTGAACAAACTATTTTTGTCTACCTGCAAAATTATAAAACACCTACAAAACAATTTAATTTTTGACCATTTTCCTGAATGGCCCGAAGGCCTTAATTTTTATTGATTATAATAGAATTACATAAAAGGTAACCAATATGATTAAGGTAATAAAATAATTTAGTATTAAGTTAATTTTTTATTATTTGGGTTTTAAGTAGAATTCAATAATTTTGACGGGAAAATGTAAGGGTTCCACATCTGAGAATTTACTTCATTGAGACTTTTTTTGTATTACTGACCTAATTTTTTTATGGTGTATACCATATCTCCAGGAAATTTTATATCATTAATACATATTTATTCTTGATATTACACTATCTATTTAATATTTCCCTTCCTATATGATTTTATTCAAATGATAAAAAAGTTGTAACCGCTTTATTTGTTCAATTTCTATTTCTTGTGATATATTTAATGTCGTGAAACATGATTTATTTTATATGGTTTAATTAAAAACCCACAGTTATATTTTTACATATTATTTAATTTATTTGGGATTTATATTACTATATCATTTTATAAATTTATATTTATTTTTATTCCAAAGTTACTTAAGCTGAAACAATTTATTTTACAATATCACTTTTCATTTTGATTATTTGAGCTTCAATTTTAAATTAGGGAATTATATTTTATTAAACACATAAACCCCATATATTTTACTAAAAAATTAATTGTGTGTTTTTAAGTATCCATTACATTTTTATCTCTTCGTTACTCAAATAATCCAAATGAATATTTACAATAATACTCATACATATTTATCCTTTTTTTCTGGGAAGAATTATCTTCCATATCCATATTCATTATTTTTATTTAATAATGGTATTTTGTATAAAATTTAATGAATTATTAGCATAAATATATGTTACTTTTTAATTCCTATGAATTTTTTTAGAGTAATAATTTTAACATTTTTAAATATATGTCATTTTTGACTTTATTTACAATACTGTGAAATAATATATTTTAAATGTTTTACACATAAATAGATTTTTACACCATCATGAAAAAAATTCATTATTTACAATCCATGCAATTTTTTTGAGGGTTTTATATCATAGTATCAATTCACATTATTATTTTATATTTTTCCTTTTTATATCAAATAAATGGTTATTATTTTCTTAAATGCTTTGAGAAGGGATTTTATTACATTAATGTATATATTTATCATAAATGGTGTAACATCCCAACGAAAATCACCTCTAAGATAGTGGCCGAATAAGTGGGTTACATGACCTTAAGCACATCTCCCCGAATGCCAGAGGCTGCTGAATAGCAGCGAGGGCCATTTTGTGTTCGAGGGGGAGACTATGGCCTCATAGGTAATAGGTATTATCACAGTGGATGTAAAACTCAATTAATAATAATTAGCGGATTCATATAAATGAATAAACTGTAGCATAAGAAATATAAATAATCCAACTGAATAATACTCAAGTGAGGAAGCTCACAAAACGATGTCATTCCATGATGTATGTCAAAACTGAAAGTATAGAAAACAGAACCCAAAAATGCTATCAGCTAAAAAGAAAAGAAACAAAGTGAGACAACTGCACCACGAGAAAGGCTCAGTCCCCTTCCCTAGTCTCCATCCTAAGAAGAATAAAATAATCAAGCCTCAGGAGTAGCACACTTCCCTTTGTCAATACCTGCAAACATAGAATCTACTGGGCTATCAAAGACGCTCGAGCAGGGTGTGAGATAAAATCCTAGAAGGCCGGTACTCGTGGTGTCTAAACCTTTCCATTTCGAGCAGTAATAAAATGTATTGTGAAATTATATTACAGTTTAAAATAATTTATTAAGTGTAATGAAATAAATAACTCGGTTCGGGTTCCCAATAGAACCCATCCCTAATCACCTGCTTCAGCCTAATCAGGAAGTCTAAAAGGAGTACCTGTAAGTAGAATCCACATACATATGCATATATATAAAGCCTGGATGAGTAAGGTAAAACAAATAAGAGGCATACCCCAAAGAGGCATACCCCAAAGCATGTGCTTTAATTTTGGGTCTAAGTCCTGTTTCAACCAGGTGTACTTCAACACACTAGAAAATATATCAAATCTCAAGGGACTAACAATGACATTAATATAAACATTCAGTGCTTTCTTGTTAAGGTTCAAGTTGAGAGTTGGAGTTTGGGCTCGTCCCGAAGGTATCGCTACGAAACACCCTTCAATTATCCAATACCACCGAGCTCATCTATGTAAATCTTTTGAAATACCATGTATAACTCATGGCATAGCATTACCCTGAGTCCATACTGATCTCACAAAAATTGGTTGGGCACCATTCGAGGATGGCTTAACCATATTTCCAATGGATCAGTCCCAATGTGCCCTTTTGGAACCGATGTCACTCATAAGTATTAGAAATCCAGGGGAAGTCCTGGTCCGGCAAAGCCAAGAACAGAACCCCCTAGCACATAGAGGTAACCATCAAGAACTAAGGGTCTAAGTGTGCCCCTTAATACGAGAACCGCCTCCTTTCCCCGCTCTGAATTTAATTAATATTTTCATAATAGTAGATATGATATCAACATATGTAATTGCATCTTGAAACCAAACAGGTACAACCGTGCATCACACAGTGAAAATTAAACATTTCTGCATAGAAATATTAACAAGGCAAAGTACCACATCAACATAAATAGATAAATGAACTTTTAAATAAATAAATAAATTAGACCAACAAACTACCGTGATCCAATAATTCCAAAGTTCTTAACTAATATAAATTAATTATTTAAATTAAACAAAACCAAATTGGTTGTGTAAAACATGATGATAAAGACACTTTTTAATAATAAATAAACTAGAACAAACAACTACCAAAGATTCAACAATTGAAGATTATTAATTAATCTAAATTAATTTTTTAAATTGAACAAAAAAAATAGGTTGTGCAACACATGTAATTAAATAAATTAAAAGTTTGTTCAAAATAAAATTATAATGACCATGTCAGCACGCCCCATGGGGTTTCCGACCATATTGAAAAAAATTAAACAAATTAATTGATGATAAATATGGCTTAAAAAACTAGTCAAAACAAATTAATTAATGAATTTAAGTGAATTTGCACAAAGCCAGTAGGCACCGACTAACGGCACAATGGTGTGTTTTTATAAATCATAACGAAACAGAGGGAAACTGAGTAGACACCCTAACTTATGGTTTTAGATTATCCTATGATCCACGGTATGCTTTGATTTGACCTAAAACAGAAGAATATAGAAGATTTTAGAAAAACCCCAAAATAGGGTAAAATCCTTATACGGCGAACTGCGCAAAGGATTTGGAATCAGATCTCCCAATTTTTGGTGCATGGGATAAGCCTTACCGAGAGGTTCATAGTGCACCTAATAGCGAAGAAAACGAATGAAGAATTCAGGTGTAACGATCTCCCAAAAGGAAGAGAAGGTGGTGTGCACCACCTAGGGATAAGAGGTGCGTCATGCACAGGAGAGGAGGAGGAGAGGAGGAGAGGAGGAGAGGAAAAAATAAAATGTAAAGGAAAGAAAAAAATGGAAAAAAATAAAAACGAGGAAAATTAATAAAATAATAAAAATAAAATGGTGGAAGAAATGAAAAAAAATTAAAATAGGTTTACCTCATTTTAATTATTTTTAATTTCTCTCTAATCATATCTAATTTATTATTTATTTTTATCCCTATTTAATTTACATTAATTTATATTAATCATTTTTAAATATATTTAACTCAAACTCTGCGCTATGGTGTGACATAATATTTTACATAAAGCCTGAACAATCATCTAATTAATTTTAATAGCTGTTCAGGACCTGCACCAGGGTGCGCAGGCATGCGCCCTGGGTTACTTTAAAGATTTGGATAAAAAACTTAAAAGTCCACAACTTGATTTAAGTCGACATGTTAAATGAATTTAAGTAGGTAATTAATAATATTTTATCGAAACCTAACAATTAATATCCACCCATGTTTATATGTGTTATATATATATACACATCTGCATATTCATTTATATAAACCCACACATGTATAAATTACTATATATATATATATTTAATCTTATATATATAGATATACCTAATATATATATATATATATATATATGTTTTTGTCCCAATATAATAAAAATAACAATAATGAAAATAATAATTATTTTTTAATTCAACCCATCTATGACACCATTAATATTTTAATGACAACAAACATTAATAAAAAAGATAACAGTTATTAAATAAATATTGATTGCGCATTTGTATTTAATTGGAATAATTAATAATATCATATTTATTACTTTACTCGGCTATTATTTACACCGTGACAATTTTATTAATTATGGAAGTGTATTTTTATTTATTGTCTTCAACGCAAATAATAATATTAATAATAAAATTATTATTATTATTTCTAACAGCCAACAAAAAAATTACTTAATCCAATTAAATTATTTTCGGGTGAGATATGACCAAACGTCTGATAATCGCAAATTTTATACCCCACCTAGGATAAACCCCTTGTCTCGGAACTATCCGTGGTCTCAGTTTTTTCATTCAATCCACCGTTTGAAAGAAAATAATTATTTATTATTTAAAAATCAGAATAATTAATTACTTAAAAATAAATACGTTATTATCAA
Source organism: Viscum album (assembly GCA_963277665.1). Taxonomy (NCBI): domain Eukaryota; kingdom Viridiplantae; phylum Streptophyta; class Magnoliopsida; order Santalales; family Viscaceae; genus Viscum; species Viscum album. The sequence continues at coordinate 826,519,550 of OY728123.1, forward strand.
GTGCGATGGTGCCAAACACCTGATGTGACTCACGATTATACCCTACCTAGGGAAAACTCGACATTTCGGATCTAAGGGTAGTCTTATATTTCTCATACGACACACTGTTTGAGAGTTATTTCATTTTTTAAAAATAAACAAACACTAATATCAAAAAACAAAACTTACTATTTTTATTGTATCAATTCCACAATGTCAACTATCAGAATAAAAAGATCTGACTCTCGGTTTTAAAACTGACCTACCTAGTTAATGGGAAAAAATTTATTTCCTATGTTTATTCATCTGGTTCAAAACATGGAACATTACACATGACAATTTTCTTATATAAGTATTTATAATTTCATTATTCAATTGGTATTAATTAATTTATAAATAATTTTTAAAAGTAAAAATTTTATCTAGTGAAGTCAATTTTAGTTTTGATTTATGATTTCCTTTTTTCAATGAAGTTAGAAAATATTTATAGGAAATTATTTTTAATGTTTCACTTCCATATTCCTATTTATTTTTTAAAATAATTTACTTTATGGTATAATTTTAATTTATGATAAATTGATGATCTCATTTCATTACCCACTAATTAATCATTAATAATATTATTAGTGTATATTTATTATTCTTAATTCACTCACATTATTTTTATTATGTTCCTTATCACTATATATCTCTTATTTGATATTATTTTTCTCTTATTATTGTTAATATTTTTTATCATGAATGTATTCTACATTGTCTATAGTATTCAATTATAAAAATACTCATTACTCTATATTTTATAAATAACATATCACAATTAAATTAGTTTGGAGGGAGTTCATTGATAATGAATTTTCAAGTATTCATTGAAGAAATATTAGTAATATATATAATGATCAATTCCATATGGATGATTATTGATTCATATATGCTAATAGACGATGGATCAAGAATAATTGATAATATTTTATCTCAATAAAAAGGATTTTGTATTATGAATTATAATATTTATTCATTATTATTAATATGATGAATTCTTTTGAATAACTGATTTAATGGTTAAGGACCAATATAATATATCATCTATATGGTATGTCACATGACATAATCCATAATTGGTATCTTGTAATTTAATTTATCCCATTTAATAGTAAACTCTTAGATGAGGCCTTGGGATTAAGGATTATATTGTTGATAATGACTTGGTTGTGACATTGATGATAAGGAACATATTTTTTATAATGTTATTGGAAAAGGCATTGAATTGTTAAATTTCAATAATTATAAATTTCATCAATATGAAAATAATTGTTGACGTACATGTGATTATTTACATTTTTTTATCTGTGGATTTATTTTAAATTCATGTTAATATATATAAATGGTTATTTGATTGATATTTCTTCCTTCAAAATTACATAGGATTTATTTTATTATGATATCTTACACTATATATTGCCCTTAATAAATATTTAAACTCACCATACTTATGATTCTATTCCCCAGATTATGAAGAATAGTAATATGAATTATATATCCTAAAGAGTAATATTTTTATAGATTTTTTTGGATGTTGAAGACTGATTATTAAATAATTAAATGTCAAATTAGTGGAAAAAAGTTCATTATATGAGAAACATATGTGTTTTATTAATTTAAGAGTTTCCTAAATTCAATAAATGTTTAAAATAAAAAATTCCTTGGTTATTTAGTGTCTAAATAATTAATTTTATGACATAATTATGGATGGATAATATTGGGAATCATTAGTTCTTATGAAATATGGTATGTAAACGATATATTTTAGCACTAAACCCAAGAGTTTGGTTCTAGGATGTCACAATTTCAAACTCCATGGATTATTCAGAAAAACCCTTTTTTAGAACCAAATTTTAAATAAATCCATAATTAAAAACCCATTTGATGTGTAAGAAGACTCAAATTCATGTTATCACATACTTTATGTGAATAAAATACAACATCTAGAATATAACACATAAAAATCACTGAAACCCCTATATATATAATGATTAAAGACAAAAAAATGATATAAACATTTATAAATGCAAATATTGAATATTATATATGAACTAACATGATATAAAATTAATTTACCAAACGTAATAATAATGTTAAAGTTCAATAAAATTGATATTATTGTGAATTCTATCCAAATATCATGGAAACCATGATGTATTAAAAAGGTGAATATGATTCAGGGTTTAAAACAATGTTTGGGTCCCAATGACACTAAAAGATCCAATGAAATCTATGGTTTTATATTTACATAAACCTCTTTATTTCGATGAACCCGAAATTAGAATATGGAATATGAAAAGAATAATTTGGTGAAGAAGAAGAAAAAGAGAGGAACCGGTATGGATAAATCCTTACAGAAATCATACTTATAGATATGATATGGTATATATTTGAGAAGATAGTAGGAGATGATATAGAGGTTTTCATCCCTTTGTGTTTGACTATGCTCTAGATAAAAGTGGATGGTCCCTCTTATACCAAAAACTCTATAATAATAATAATAATAATAATAATAATAATAATAATAATAATAAAGTCATTGTTTTCATCAATGGTCCATCCATTTACATATTGTTATTTATTACAATTATATAAGCCACACACCCACAATGACATGTATATTTCCAATAAATGTAATTATATAACTAATATAATAAAATTTATAATAATAAAAAATAAAAATAAATTTTTAGTTTTTTCATTGGAAATAGAATATAATTTTTGAAACTCATTTTAATGAAGATATACCTTTAAATAGTAGCCATAAAAACCATTATAATACTTTATAAAATAAATAAAATTGATATTAGGAGGAAGATTCATGAAAAATGGAATTTTTGATCAAATAATAAGATTACCTTGTTAGAATGAACGGTTTCCCAAACCATGAACTAACCATGAATTATACACAGAATAAACATTCAAATGATGTATTGTAAACTTATATTATTTCCCTAATGATAATGAAAACATTAATCCCTTAAGTTTAATAAAAATTTAAATTTCTATTATCTCAATTGAAAAATTAATATTTTAAATATCATCTATTAATAAATACAATTTGGTGGTGTTAAATATTGTATATGATACAATTGGTGAAAACCAAAATGAAGATACATGTATTTAATGGAGATTGTGTTAAATACCTTTGTAGCTTGAGTAGTACTTATATTTTTCTAAAGGCCCATCCTATGTTATAATTTTATATTGGAGAAATAAAAATTTATTTTAATTATAAAAAGGACCATGGGGTCCCACTTTTTGGATTTATGAATGATAAATTTTTTTAAAAAATATTTCATACAAATTATACAGAGAAAATATAAATTATATAGATGATATCCAGGAGAATTCATTGATGTATTTTCATATGTTTTTTATATGATTTAATATATACTGAAAATAAATGATGACTTCTCCAAAATGGAGTTTTGGTGAATATATAAAAGAGGGTTTTTGGTAATTTCTCACATATTGTTATATATGATGTGACAATATGTGAATGCAAAAAAATCAAAACCATCAGGTGGTGATATTGACAGCATTTTCATTTGAGATTATGTAAAACATATTGTGGTGAGGGAAACTACATTATGGTTATATTCATCAGTTTTCATCCATTATATGACAATGTGTGATTATTTATTATTCAAAAACATGTTATCATGATTTAATAAAATATCTCTTGATGGTATCTAATGAGTTTCAGTCAACAGATTTTTTTTCATAAATACTATAAAATTAAGCACAAAGATAAGATGATACTATAAAGAGTTAATAAAAAATAAACTAAATATAGAACCATTAGTGTCAGTATTACCCACTTCATAATGGTAATACTCATATCTTGGTGGAATCAACCACATCCTACATTATGTTAGAGTAATTCATGTTTTAGTAAAGGTTAAAATTCAAGGTTTTATGCATGGAAATTCATGAAATATATGATAAATAATAAAAATTAGGATCTATAAAAATATCATGTGATGTATATTAAGGAGTTCAAAAAATCTAAATAAATTAGTTAAATAATAAATAATTAATCATAATTTTGATACAATGTCAAAAATATTTTTAACATTTCAATTTTTTATAAAAAAATATTCATTGACGAAAAAATTGAGAAATGTTTGACCTCCATGGAGTGTAATTGGATTACTAATTATATTTTTTCATTGTTTTCAAAATGCATTGAAGAGGTTTTATGAAACTATTATATGAAAGTTGGTAACATATATAAATTAAATCTCTCCTTCATTATTTATCTTTAACTATGGTTCTAGAATATCATGAGGAAGAGTTAAACGTTACCAGTATTTTAAATATTAACAATAACATATGGATTAACCTCATAGGAGGGATGCATTTTTCTTTCAGGGATCTCTATCAAGCTCTTACACTAGATCTTGTTAAAATCATCTTCATATGTAAAAGTTATATTTTGTCCATTTTTATTATATATAATTTAAATGAATAGTTTGATTTTATGGAATATAGGTTTTTAAAATTAATTCTCACAACATTTAGAGAAGGGTTATCCTAATTAAAACCCAACACAAATAACTATTGAAACTAAGCCAAAATTGTTTTTCTCCATGACCTCTTTACAGAACTAAAATCTAAATACTCAAAAAATTGTATATATGCCTATAATTTTTTTAATCTATCTCTAGAATATAGTTTAAACTGCCTCAAATTTTACATCACTGGTTAACATAGTGTTCTCATTTACATTATCATGATGGATGACATTTACCTATACACATAAAGTATAAATGTTGGGGTTCAATAAAATACTGGTTATAATTTTCTTAACGAGCCTTATAACATGTCATGACTAAATAATATTGGAGTGGTGTGTGTGTTTCTATTATAAAATTCATAAATATTTCTTCTAAAATAAAATAGTAAAATATTTTGGTAGATTTGTTGGCTGTATTCGTCCCATATTTTTCAATAATATGTGTGATCACTATTTATAATAACATTTTTGAAATCATTATATATTAACCTTACATGTATTAAAATTGAAAAAAATTAGACATATATAGATAATAGAAACAAATAACAATAAATACATAGAGATATGACATAATCATTATCCAAATAATTGAAATGAAATCTATTAAAGAGTACAAGCATTTAGTGTGTGTTGATAAATTTTAGACCTACACACATGGGAAAAATGCCATTGGATACATTTCATTATTATCTAAGAATATATATATATATAATAATATCAAGAAAGATAACACATGAATAAAATATAACTAGAGAAAAATATGAAATATAATTTTATTATAGTTGGTTATAATGGTTAGTCCTTTCAAAGGGTGTTAACATATACTCTTGAATTGAATGGGATAATATATTACACATAGTTTATAAACTCCATTAAAAAAATAATTACAGAATAATTAAATGAATAAAATATTTAATATTGTTAATTAGTTTATTTCTCTTCTCTAAGAACATGGTTACACATATAGTGACATCATTCGAGTTAAAAGCAACCATGGAATTATCTATTATTAAATATCATTGTGAATATAATAAAAGTCTAATGTATTAAATATCTCCACTATGAATAAGTCATCATAGATTGATCCCCATGAATGTAGTAACAAGTATAGTGCTTAAACAAAGAATATCCTCCAATAATTATATTTTTCTATAAATTCTCACTTGATGAAATAAATGAATCTTACTCAAACAACCCTATAACATAATGATATGACAAAATAATCAATGGGTTAAAATAATCTGCTGACTGGTGTATATGTTATGGAAAAACATAAGTCACCAGGTTTATCAATAGTGAGAGATAAAAAAATATTATCATAAAGCTTGTGGAGAGTTATTTGAATGGGTACATGTTTAATAAAAGGAATCATTAATAGATAAATCTTGTGGATCTTCGAAAAAAAATTATGAAAATAAAATAAAAAACATATAATTAATAAAGAACAATAATTAGATATAGGCTAATAGGTCAACATAAGTAAAAATAAATGAAAATATTAGATATCTTAGAATATCCTTTTTAATATATAATTTGTTAATGGATATTGAATTGAATAACATACAATGGAATTTCCAAGATAGGAAAGGAAGCCCATTAACCCATAATAATTCATACTAAAAGAAAAATATATATATTTTTCATTCCACTAAATTATAAAAAAATACATATTATTATCATTTATCTTTTAATATTTTGAAAACCCATTTTTAATTTTCACTGTATAAAAAATAAAAATTTACATCCTAATGATTCACATGGTGTTACTTTACATAATTTATTGATCTGGGAACATGTTTAAAATTTATAAATAATGTATGAATTCAATAATTAGAAAAACATATCCAAATAATCAGTTGTATATTTTTGAAGCACAATAAACTATATTCAATAATATATCAATAAAAAATATAATATATAATTTCATATATAAATAAACCGAGACATGAAATTTAAAAAAATTTAATAATGACTGACTGTCAAAAAATATGTAATACCAATAAAAATATAACAAATATTCTTGAATTAACCCTTTTTAGTAAAAATCATATTTAATTGAATATTTTATGGTCACAAACCCAAACCTTTGAATATATGATATATATTATCCAATATCATATGTTATGGTATAAGTACATTGTATTGTATAAAACACATGAAAATAAGGTATATCCTAAACATATGTCTGGTATTTTATAAGGTATTATGTAGTGATATTGCGATATTCCTCTTATATATCCCAGTATATGATATAAATATATTTGTAATGTTTTGGCCTAGGTTAATAAAACTGTATGATTGACATGGATTATCAAACATTGAATGAGAAAATTTGATATTCCTCCACATACGGAAATTTTTATTATTATTATTTCATATGATGAAATATTTAATGGAATAAAAATAGATTCCAAGTGTTAAATGGATGACTAAGAGAGAATAATTTTTTGAAACTATATAAATTATTAAAATATTATACATTATTGTAGAAAATTAATTGAGGCTTGAGGATAATACCAAGGCCTATATAAAGGGGTACGGGCATGTGAAAAAATATTCATTCCTTTTTTGTGATTGTTGATTTTCTCTATATAAATATCACTTATCATTCTTTTATTAATATGAGATGTAGTAGCAAACCATGTTCAAAAAGAGAATACAAAAAAATATGGGATAATTTATAAATCAAATAAAACACAATATGAGATAATTTATTTCATTAATTTTGTATAATCTTGATTAAACATGATATTGAAGATAAGATGGTGGACCATAATCTATATAAAATATGATCATTATTCTATATTATACATGGTTTTAGTTTTAATGAATATAAGATATTCTATTATTATTTCTTATGTATTCCATTACTTGAATAATTGTTATTCAATCCTAGGAAACCAATTTGTGGTATCATAGAAACACCATGCATTAATTAATTCCAGAAATAATTTTTGAACGAAAAAATAATATTTTTATTTAAGTATAGATAATTGTATAGATTTTCCTTTTAAAAAGATATAATATTAAATATGATAAATTATTATATATTTTTTCTTATTATGGCTTGTTTTATGAAATGGCAAATATTATGGTGGGATATAATCACCATGTATGATATAAACTAGCATAGTTTATGACTTAGTGTAAAACAACCAGTTTCAATATATTGTAATATATGATATATTTTGTCATTGGAAGTGATTGTAAAACCCAAATAATTTTTATAATATATCAATTTCATTCATTTTTAAAATTCATGAATTATATTTCATAGATTTATTTTCACTATATGAATATTAAGCAGTTTTTAAATCAAAAACCATTTTTTTTATTCATACTAAATTTAGTTTTGTGTATTATACAATTTTATTCAAAATTTTAATTTCAATATTTTATAATTTTAATTTGAGAAAATGAAAATCAATTTTTAAATCAAAAAATAAAAATTATCTTAGAGTTAATTTTATGTAACTTTCTAAAAATGTCGATCTTTTGGTGAAAAGTAAAACATACTGATTTTTAAGAAAGATAACATTTATTTTCATTTATTAATATTTTCAAATTAAATTATTGATTGGTTTAAAATTTTAATTAGATCATTTTCATTAAAAATAATATAGTCGTCGTCCTTTAGCTCAACATTAAAAATTTATTTTTTATAAAAACATCTTTATTTTTAAAAATAACATTTTCTAGAAAGCTATTTTTCATCGCAGTTTTCTAATTTATCATGAATACAATTTCTTCAACTTATATAAATTTAATTAGATACAATGGAATAAATATTTGTGATCATAATTTAAATATTTGGTAATGATTCTACTTTTCATTTTTGGTCATTTTTTTAAAAGGTGGTGACATGAACAGGTTTCCCAATTCATGCCCCAAAAATTTATTAAAATAAAAAAGTTACAATAGAAACACGAGGTGTAATGTAATTAAACTAGTAGGGAATTAATGTAGGGTACAAGAGAATACTCAAACAACACCATACCAATACATGAAACAAAACAGCATGCGATCACCCTTCCTTCACATGCAGATTGCAAAGCATCAACCATTGTAAACTTGATCTATCTTCAATAGATGAGTGTTGCATCAGGAGTTTCTCAAAGATCCAACCAGAAATCGACAGTACAAAATGGATTCAGTATCAAAGGGAAGTAAAAATAAATAGTAGAACATCATGATAAAAGAATCCAATTGATCCCTTGGCCACCCAAGCAGTGCAGGTTGCATCAAGATCCAAGATATCCACACTGAGTAAAAACAAACAGGCCATAGTAATGTTGACAAGAAACCAAAGCATGTTGAATCTTTTGAAAGCCAAATCCTTTTGTAATTCCAAATGAGAACCCAGTCCTGATCTACCTCATCTGTAAGGGATAAAAGCCTGTTCTGGCCAGCAATGCAGAACCAGAAAGGTTTTCCAAACCGTTCATCAAACATATCAGAATGCAACTCAAAATAAAAGACAAACATAAAATGAGAAATCCAGAATCCAGGTTACAACAAGATGCATCATATCAGAATCAAAACAAAGAGTAGCACACAATCAGAATCATAGACAAAATCCATCAAGATGTTGGAGCATCCAGAGGCAGTTTGTAAATCAAGGGAGTAAACTCAGATAAAGAGAGATTAATGAGATATTTTAAACCCCTTATTTATTTTTTCGGTGAAGATGTATTTATTAATGGAGAGGTAAGTGTCCTTTGAAGTTTCCCCTTTTCTAAAAGTTTGATAGAGGATAGTATCCTAAAGCTTCTCTGAAGATTCAGGTTCCTGATAGCCAGATACATCCTGTTTTATAATCTCTTGATTTTGTTGTTGGGCCTTCACCTGTTGGGATATGTCAATCTCTTTATGTGACATGTTAGCAAGTGGTTCAGCTTGATTAGTTTCTACATTTTCCTTTCTAGAAGGAAGATGAGAACGTGTAACAGTGGTTCTCTCTATCTGTGATTAGTCTCTACATTTTCTAGTTTTCCTGGGGTTTGGAGTAATGAAACCATCATCATCCACTAGAGGATTTTTACCTTTCCTTGCCATGGATCTCAAATAATCTTCCTCAATTTGTCTATGTTGATCTTCCACTTCAATTGAAGTGTCACTAGAAATTGAATTCTCCTGATCATTTCCTTTGGCCTCCATGGGATCCAGACATTTATTCTACTCCTCATTGAGCATGGTTGGGTGGGTTCACTCAAACCTTTCTTCTTGGGAATGTTCTTGCCGTTTGGTAAATCAATGAGTGGAATTATCAGTGAAATCAAGAACCTCATTGACAAAGTCTAATAATTGATTTCTAGGATCTTGAATATTCAATCCCCCTTTAACCACATCATTCCTTTCTTTGATAAAACAATCCGAGGGGCCAACCACAGCCTTGGGTTTTTCTTTACCTTTTTCTATCCACTTTGAAGTAAAATTTTTAGAGCAATCATCAGACTTTACATAACTGATAGAATTGTGCCCAAGTCTGAAACACAAATGACAATAATCCGAGACTCTTTCATAAACCACCTCTTGTAAAAACCCAAAGTCTCCACTTTTTATCCATATAGCCGATGGAAGTTGCTGGGAGACATCTATTTCAACACATACTCTAGCTAAAGAGGGCCTTGAGAGTGGATTTGTGGCATAATCAAGCCTCAGCGGGGAACCAATAAGCGAAGCAATGGAAAGCAAGGAATTTTTCTTAAATAAGTGTAGTGGTAATTTAGGAAATCCTACCCATAATGGCACAATCAGAGACTCAGAATGAGGATCAAAGTCTGGAGTCCATTTAAGAATTCTCATTTGACATCCCCCAAAGGACAATACCCATTTTTCCCAGAGTCGGTAATAGTTCTCAACTGAGTCAAATCGAAGCACAATATGCATGGGGTTGAGGAGACCTAATTGAAAACCTGTAAAGTTGATGGATTATAAAGTAGAGCGAAGAAATTTCAAGGACAATCTTCTATTCAAAAATTTACCAACCAGAAAAAACTGGAGATCCGAGGATAGAAAACTTACGTCATCAGTTGAGAAGGTTATTGCGAGTTGACCGCGGTGACGAAAGGTCTTAGGGTTGATCTAAAAATTCTGGACCACATCAACATGAGCATTGGTGTCTTCGAACGATTTCCCGACAACCACTTCAGCGAAGGTACGAGGATCTGCATTAGGGTTAGCATTGCGTGGCAGGTTCGTTACGGGTTTGTGATGGGTTTCCATATCATTTTATTTGGTCATTATTAATAGTAACTTTCGTAAAAAATACACCTACCACGACATGAGTTAAAATCGGTTGAAATGGTTAAAACTACAATTATTGGGTCAAAATGACAAAATCACTTATATGAATCCTAATTTATTGAAATAGTTTAACCTTATACCATCCCTTATTCTATTATAAGTCACATTAGATACCTTTTTCTTGTATAATACTTTAATATATTTTAATTTTTTGAAACATACATGCGTGACCTCTCTATAACATATAAAAGGACACCCCTATCCACTATTATACACACTTCATGAGCCCCTAAACATATATAATCCCTAAAAATATATCTTATTAACATCCAGACCAATGAATAAGTATAAGGATGTTCTCTAAGGGGGATTTTTTTATTATTAACCTATTATTTTATTTATTATTTATTCTTTTACCTCCTCCAATACTCTTATAACCATTGTGATATAAAAACATAAATATCCGGCATGTACTTAAATTTTTATCATATGTATGTATAAACCTTTTACATATCATTTTACAATATATGGGAAAGGGAAACATTGATCATGTGTATGTGTGTAATACCACCTCCATAGAGAAATTAGTTTCCTTTTTCACCACCAGATCATATGTATAGATAATGTAACATCTTTTTTCATACATTTCTATCTAGAGAAAATGATAGCATATTTTGAGAGTAAGTGTGGAATACCACCTCCATGAAGAGGTGTGTTTTATTTTTTATTTTCCCCAAATAAGGTTGTAAATAAGGATTGAAGAAATGAATAATTATGTAATTTATAACATTTTTTTATTATGAAAAAATTAAATACCATTAATAGTATTTTTTCCCTAATTTGAAAAATTAAAATTTTCAACATACATATATACAAATTACCATATCTATAGAATGATGTGGATCATATTTCATGGATTCCATAAAATTATGGTTTTAAAAGATTATATATTTTATAAATATGATAAATATAAATTTATTATTATTATGGAGATTATATAACTTTGGACTCTTTTACCATAATCAGCCATCCAATTTAATTTGGAAACTAATCATTCTGAAAACACTGAATGTAAAATTAAATGTTTGTGTGACTAAATATATAATTTAAATAAAATAAATAATTGGTTTAATGATAATTTAATATTCTAAGAAACATAATTAAATAATTAAATTATTTGTATATATTTATTATAACGGATTAAAAGGACATACATTTCATGTCTATAAATGAAGTGTGGGTTTTCCTAACTCAATTTCCATTATTTGGGTTATACTTCTAATTGATTTAACATGTTAAGAAAATATTATGTGTGAAATGAACTATGATATTATTTTCTATGTAATTTAATATATTGTTGGTTTAAAATTTTTATACATAATAAATTAATTTATTAATTATAACCTTAATGATACAATCCTTGAATGTATTATTCATCTCATTATAATTTTTTCGAGAAATTTTTCATGTTTTGTAGATTATTTTTTATGGTTTAATTATTATCTAATAAATGATTTTTTACATTTTAATTTATGTAATTTATATGATTTATAGATTTATATTACAATCTTACCTTAAATTTCTTTTTATTAAAAAGATTCCAAAGAGGTAAAGGATTTATGTTACCATATCATTTATTTTTAAGATTTATTATATTAAAGGTTCATTATGGGGAAGTTATATGATCACAATTTCATGAAAAACATATTTATGTTTATCAATGTGTTATTTATGAGGTTTAATTGAATTAATTTCATTTTCAATGCCTTGGTAAATAAAACGAACTACTAAATGTTTAAAAAAGGAATGAATTATTTTCTCTTTGGTTGATGATTTTTTCCCATGCCCATATTATCTTTAAAATGTTTTAATATTTTTTTAACCATTATATATTGATCTATTCAATTAATTTTTACATATTTTTAATTTATAATTTATTAAAAAATAATCTTCTAATATATTTATGAAAACATACTTTTTATTAAAGGTGTGGATGAAATATTTGTTTTAACATATACTATAGAAATAAATTTTCTATCCATCATACCTAGTCCTTTATTTGAAGTTTATTTTACATGTTTCCTTTTTCTAAATTTCCATGAAAATACTTTAATCTACATTTTTTATATTTTTTTCTTTATTAATTTTAAGAAATAGTGATAGAAAAAGTTATTTTTCCCCATTTTCAGAGAAACGTTTTAAATGTTCTTTTAAAGGTATTATAATCTATGCCGATATCATTTAAGGATTCTTCTACAACATTAGGAATATGGTCACATGATACTATTAGTCTTTTTTCTCTATATGTCTTGTGATTATTTTTAAAATGTGTCATCATGAAACGCATTTTTTCAATGGGTAAATTAATATATAAAGTAATTAATGTTGTTTTTAACATCTATATGATGAAAATTAAATGTTATGTGTGTTATATTAATTTATGGTACTTGTAAATTATTGATGTTTATGGGTGATCCTGATGTAGCTCATTATTTATAATGATAATGATATATCTTATATGATTGGTGAGTGTGATATAGCTTTAAAATGGAATGGGTGATGTTACTTTTCATTAAATTATATAAGGAGGGAGTAAACAAGGAATATTTATCATAAAGATTTAATTTGGATCCGTTTATTTCTGTCAAGAGTGAACATGGGTGATGAATATAGTATTCCATGATACCATGTTTTTTTCTCTTTTAATTCCATGATATTTTAATGGTTCCTTCGATAAATATTGAAATCACATGGATTGTGATTATTGATTCTTATAAAGCCTACCTTTTTAATGCTATATTCCATGTAATATTTTTAATGATCTAGGTTTTGAGGATTATGAAATATATTATGCAATTATCATGCACTTTGAGTATGTTCTCATACCCTTATGCTCATCTTGTTCTCACTATTGATATTTAACTGTTAACTACCATGTTTTTCCTTACATAGCATTTGAACTCACCCTTCATATGTTTCATATAACTAGGTTATAAGGAGACATGTAATGTAAGTTATTTCTAGAATGTTTTCATATGGTATATGATGATGAATTAATATTAAAAATAAAAATATGGGTGTAGTGGAACAAAATATCATTTAATGACATGTGTAATTTTATTTAATAGTATTTCCTAGTTCTTTAAAACAATAAACCTAGACGGTCATTAGGTATATAACTAATTGAATATTTAATTTAGATTTTTTATGTTTTGGGTGCTCAAAATTGGGTCTTGTTTGTTGGTATAAAATGTAGAAATATAAATAATATTTTTTTAGAAATAGTTTTAGGAGAATGGGTTTGGGATATTATAGTTGGTATTAGAGTAGGGTTCATATAACATTGGGGATTATGATGTTTTTAGGCAAGGATAACTTAATAGTTATGACTACCATCTTAGTTTTATAATTTTAATTTTGTTCATATCTTCAATATATAAAATTCTCTTTTAATGATCAAAATTAATTATTTCATAAGGTGATTTAAACCATTTATTAGGTTTTAGGAAGGATACTTCATTGAGGTAGTTATGGTCTATTGGGAATTGTGTTAACTGATATTGTAAAAAATTGATTTTGATAAAATGTAATATTTTCTTGATATTATGATCAAGATAATGGTAGCCTTTTGGTTATAGTGTATTCTTTTTCATTTTAGAAAAGTCCACGAAATTATATGACTCTGTAATGATTCATGTTGTTTAGTGGAAAATATATTTTCATGACTTTTATGGTTTAGTTATTTATTAAATGATCTATGTTAATTTGTATGTGTTATTATTTAATTATTGGATATTACTATATAAAAATTCATATAAAGGCGTACATGGGTATTGTCCAATCATTTTCTAGTGATTCTATTTTTAGTAAAGATAAGAACAATACATTTTCATCATTTTATATACCCAATGGTCAATTAAAAGTTTATTATAGTGAATTTTGAATTAAATATTCACACTCTCTATTGGGGTAAAAGATGTGATAAAAGTGGGAAACAATTAAAACACACAAAAAAAGGATAAAATTGTGCTTATGGTTTTGTATAAGACCAAGTATGTTCATTTTATAATGTTTTTTTCTAGATGCTAAATGAATTCATTAATTTCTGTAAAATGATATCAAAATGAAAATTCTATCATATTACCTTAATTTATGAAGAATTATTGGTCATATTAATAATTTATTGGATATGGTTTTGTTGTCTTTAAATTTCTGATGACCATTCAATTTCTTGTGATAAATGATCTCTTTATCTCTCAATCTATTTTCTATATTGATTTTCCCCTCCATGTCAATATTTTCAATTCCCATTAATTTTATCTTATTAGGAAAATTAGTTATATGTTATTCTAGGGGATCGTAATATTTATATCCTCCTCTTTTCATTATTGTGATTTATTTTCACATTTTGTGATATGGTTTTTAAAAAATGGATTTTCATAATATTATAATGGTTTCATTTTCATGATCATAAGTTTTATCATCAACTCAATAGAATATATTCTAAATTTTTTTAAACCCTTTCTATTGGGAGGAGATTAAATTATGAAGATAAAATTTCCAAATAGAGGATGTATGTAACAACCAAGGTAATTTTTATTATAAAATAATTTTTTTCCTTATTAATATTCATGAATTATAATTAATAGAGTAATAATAATTATTATAATATTATGTAATTTTTCAATAAAAAAAATATTCTTATTCATACTAAATTCATTTACATTTATTATACGGTGTGATTAAAATATTTAATTTAAAACATTTAGAAATTTATTTTGACAAAATTAAATTAAATTTTAAAAATATGAAGTCCAAATTATATTATATTTATCTTTTTATTGTTTTTTTCAACATGTATTTTTTGTTTTAATGGTACAAATTACCAATTTTAAAAAATAATCACTTTTATTTTAATGTATTTATAAAAAAACATTCTGTTTTTTATTTGTTTTAATATTTAATTAGAAAATATTGATTTAAAATATTCTAATAAATGTCTTTGGGATCAACATTACACATTTTTTGTTTTATAACAACAATTTTATACTTCAAATGTTTTTTTGGAAAACCATTTTTCACCATAATTTTCATTTTTCTTTTAAAAGTAATCATTTAGAAATTTATAATTTTTTTTCATAAAATTTAGTCAACAATTTTTTTTTATAATTTTTTACAATTATGTTAATGGGGATACATTTATTTTTTATCATTCTAACGTTTTTTTTGGTTAAAAAAAATCTGTTATCATGGTAAGAGTTAAAATGAATGAAATTGTTTTAATGTAAAATTATAAGGGTAATAATAACATAGAAACTCATATGAATATTATTTTATGGTCATAGTTTTACCCTATTTCATATTTTTTTAATCATTTTTGATCCATTTTCATTGAAAAAGAAGATAATATATTTTATTCATTCGAATACACCAAGTGTGTCCTCTCCCAAACTTATAAAAGGACTTCACATCTCCTCTTTTATCGAAACATAAATAATATATTATCTAAAATAATACATAAAATACCATCACAATATCCCTATAAATTTTATATAGGTATTTGTTTCATTATAATACCATCATATCAAGGCTTTATGTATAAACATAGTGAGGTTTTTGATGATTTTGTATAATTCTAAACCAAGTGTTTTCTTTTTATGGTTTATTTTACCACCTCAAATACTGACCTAACCATTGTGATATAATAAAATCAACATATACCATATTATAATAATTTAATATCTTAATTTTATAAAACCATTCATTTAATTTCATATTTTTTGGAAATGGAAACATCCCTTAAACCTTCGTCTGAACTACTACCTCCATGAAGTGAGGTGTTTCATTTTTCACAACCGGATCATATGGATTGAAAAAATAAACAAATAAATTAATAAATATTATATTTAATAGATATTTATATTTATATAAATATAATATTTCATCTATTTTCTTTATATTATACAAATTGGAAAATTATAATTTCATTCATGCATATGTGTGGAATATCACCTCCACAAATCAATGGGATTCACTTTTAGTTTTAACATTATAAGAATGGTTATAAGAATGGAAATAATGAATAAATATAACATCTATAACATATTTCTAATTCTATGAAGGTGAAATATAAAATACATTATTTAATATCTACCAATTATAATAATGAAAATGTCATTCATGTGTATGTATGAACTAATATCTCTATGAAACAACATGGTTCATTTTTTTATCACCTCACATGGATGGTTAAAAAGTGATTATTATTTCTAAATTTGATAAATATTAAATTATTACTTTTCTATAAAAAAATATAATAATATCCTATTTGACAAGGTTCATCCTACCAATGTCATTTGTAACTGAACATCCTCATAACACATAATGTGAAGTTAACTGATTTTTGTAATTAAATATGTCATAGAGGTAAAAAATAAATCATTTTATAGTAATGTGATAAATAATAAAAGTGGTTCTAAAAATATAAATACTTTATATAAGTTTATTATACATGAGTTAATGGAAATATATATCATGTTTTGACTCAAGAAAATTTATTTTAAACTGATTTCCCATTCATTGGGTTATACTTATAATTCATTAACTATGTTATATCAAGATTACGTGTGATATGATATATGAATGTATTGTATATTATTTAAAATTATTTTATTTGGATTAAAATTTGATAAAAATAATCACCTCATTGATTAATTTCAACATCAAATGATATTTCTATTGGTTATTTATCCCGTTCTACTATTTTAAGAAATGTTTCATGTCAAGAACCATTATTTATTTTCATATAGTAAAAAAATTATTGAATTTTGAAATATTACATAATGAAATTCACGGGATTTATATATCCATATAATATTATTTTCTTCAATTTAATTGTATTCAAAATTACAAAATTTGGAAAGGATTTATGTTACATACTCATTACTTTTCCAGATTGTATATGTTCAAGGATCATTTGTAAGAATTTGTTGGATCATAATTTAATAAAAGCCATATATATTAATATAATCTATCTATATATTAGGGTTAAATTAATTACATTCATTTTTGTATCTTTGGAACTTATAATTAATAATAATATGTTTTTAATAAAAACATAACTTATTTCAACATTAGTCAATGAACTTTTTCTTACATTCCCATATTTTTATTAAAATATTTTCACAAAATATTTTATTCTTCTCTGATTATTGATTACTATATTTTTATTAATTTTTTTTCCGCAAATTTTTTTTAAAATTAATCTTCATATCATTTACTGAAAAATTACACTTTACCATTAGTGTGAATAAAACATCTATTTTTACATACATTGAACATAAGTATTTTCTCACCATTATATATATTCTATTCTATGAATCTTTCTTTAAAAGTATAGAATTTAATTTTCAAAGTAAAAAATTATATCACTTTTTTTTGATCTTATAGATTTTATAGGTATTAAAAGTGAAGGGTATATCTCTAATTTTTTTAGAAATGATTTTAATGTTATTTTAAATGTATTTTCATGAATGTTAATATAATTAAATTAATTATATACATTACTAGGAATATGATCTTTTGATACCATTCATATTTTTTCTCTATATGGATTTTGATGATTTTTATAGATTATATAATTAAAATGTTTTCCTTCTCTTAGTAAATCAAGAAATAATTGAAGGGATGTTTTTATTAAAATTTTAGAGATGGAAATCCAAGATTATATGTTTTATATTAATATAATATACATGGAAATTATTTTTGATGATGGATAATTCTCATATATCATTCCAATGCATTGGGTAATGTTACTTTACATTAAAGGGAATAATAGGATAGTTATGTAGGGGGTTTCTCCTTTAAATTTAATAGGGCTCCAATTATTTTTTACTCTAGTGAACATGGGTGATGAAGATAATATTCCAAGATACAATTATTTTTCTCTCTACTTTCTATGAGTTATAATTGTTACTTTATTCCACAAAAATCACTTTGCCCATGACTATTAATTATTTTGACTCCTATACTTGAAAAAGCATAGTGTCATGTCACATGTTTAATGATCCAAGATTCTATGAGAATGAACTGTCTTATGTAATTATATTTCCCTTAGAGAGAGTTCACATATCCCTATGATCATCTTATTCTCATCTAATAAATACAATTTTTAATGAATATATTTACCCTTACTGATAATTTGATATGACACCTGTTATGTTTATTTTCCCTAGTGTATGAAGACTGATTTTGATTAAAATATATGTAGAACATTTTAATGTAAGTTATGATGAATAGTTAATTTTTAATGAGAAATTTCAAATATAGTACAAATATTATCCATTAATAACATGGGTAATTTAATGTTATAGATTTTCTTAATTTTCTAAAACACTAAACCTAAAATGTAATTGGGTTTGTAAGTGATCCAATATTTCTTTTTGATGGTGCATGTTTTGTATGGGTAAAATTGGGACACATTTATCAGTATCAAATACTGAAATATAATTATTAGGTTTTTATCACCAGAATTGAGAGTGTGGGTTCGAGGTGATTATAATGATGTTGAACTTATTCTATAACATAGCATATGATAAGTGAATCGTAAAAGGTGATAAAGATTATTTTAATTATTTTAAATACAAAATACATAGTATATTGGAACCCTTATTATATAAGTGATATCATAATGTTTGATTCCAGATGCTAAATGTTTTATTGTAGGACGTGATAGGTATTCTGTAAATTGAAAAATATATATGACACTATCTTTGGAATTATTATTGGAAATATTTATTATAGAATATGATTGAAATCACCAAGATAATGTGTCAATGGTTTATAAATATCAATCAATAAATGCTGAATATTTTTTTCACTATTGTGGATTATGATAGAAAGTATATTATAAAATTCTATATATAAGGAAAACCTGATTTTATAATTCCAAATTTATTTTTATAATTTTAGGATCATATATAAATTATTGAAAATGTTGTTTTGTGATATTTATTTAAATTATAATATGTGTAATAATTCTTTACTTATAATGATTATATAATTGATTTTTAAATGTTTTTGAAACATTTATAAAAAAATATTTTTAATATTAAATTTTAGTGCTAAATAACTTTAATCACTAAATAATTATTAAAATTTTGATACTAAATAATTATATTTAAATTATAAGGTAGTTTTTTAATAGATTAAAAATATAAAAAAATATTTTAAATAATTATTTATTCATAATTATTGATTTTTAAATTCTCTAATAGATAGACTTACTTGAGAAATTATATTTACCATATCAAATGAGTTTTCATAATTAATATTATTAAGGTCCAAATAATATTAAATCTGGTATATTTTAATTATATAATATATATATATATATATATATTATTAAATATATGATATTTAAAATTTAAAAAAATATCATATATTGGAAAAACTGAAATGTTTAAGAATAATATAAAGGATTTTATATAATAAATAAATTAACTGTGTATTTATTTATTTATTTATGGATTGGTCGTAATTCATGTCTAATTTATAATGTGTATATAATTTCTTTATTAATAAATTATTTATAAAATTTTATGTCATGTTTGTAATTTATGAAATTTTAATTTATTATATATTTTTATCTTCATCATTCAGATATAAAAATTGAATAAATTAAGAATAGATTTCTTCTTCTGTTAATGGTGTTTAATCTACTTATTTTAATTATCGTGCTCGCATTTAAGGAGAGATATCTTGGTGTAATAATTGATTTAGAATAATATTA
Organism: Viscum album; assembly: GCA_963277665.1. NCBI lineage: Eukaryota > Viridiplantae > Streptophyta > Magnoliopsida > Santalales > Viscaceae > Viscum > Viscum album. Next base: position 826,540,126 of record OY728123.1, read on the forward strand.
CCCTAAATTTAACTTTATTTTGTTTCTTATGATATTGAATTTAAAAGTTAAATATATTATATATATATTTGGTAAAAAAATTATAATTATAACATTGGGAGAACTGAAAAACTATATCTAGTTCCAAAACAATAAACTTTACATTTCCATCATTTATATTAGTGAAGGTGATCCAATTTTTTCTATAAAAATCATACAATATCATAAGGAAATTATTGGATAATGTAAACTCTTATTGACCTTTTATGTTTATAGAATTATATAATGAGGGAAAATTATAATGATCGTGTATTCATAGAGAACTTGTTCATAAATATGAATATCATCACCCATTATACCCATATTTTCATTTTTTTTATATTGGGACATCATAATCATCCATATTAAACACTTCTTGACATAATTCATCCAACCTTAATCTTTATAACATGGGTATAATGAAACATAAGAATTATAAGATCATATGATCACTATAGGAAATGAAAGATTTAACAATTGACTTTCATTAGGGAGAATAAGAAGAGAAAAATGTATAATACTGTAATTAATGTTCATAAATATAGCATAAGAATATTCATACTTACTAAAACCAGGATCATCAAACAAGATAAAATGGAATAAGGATTTAACAAAGTAAATATTCATAAAAATTAGTAATAACGAGCCATGTGATATCAATATTGATAATTAGAAACATTATAAATCTATAATAAGTTTATATAAAACTTGTTGGTTTCTTAGAACATTATATTCACATCACTACTTAAATATAGAATAACCAATACAGTCGACATCCATATCGGAAGTACCCAAAGAATTAGAGGGATATAATAGAACAACATAAACTTATTTTTTATGGAAAAACCCATCCATGGAAAATTATGTAACCACAAATACTTGGTTTATAACGAAACGACCTGCCATTAGTTTATACCATAATCACCCTGTCATTATATAAAATGTAAAACAACCGAATCATGAATAAATTATATAGAGTGTTCATTTCATCATAAAACCATTGAAACAACCTTTATTGTTTTCATACCATATTTATGAAATGGGAATGAAATGGGTTCCATAAAATTATATATAGAACTTTATCATCCTTTGGAAAATTATTATCCTTTGGGTTACATAACAATATATATGAAACATGATTAAATCGTTGAGAAGAAATCTATTCCAAATCTATCCCTATTAAACAATCATAGTCCATCCAAATATTAAATGAGTATGATATAATTATAAAATATCACCATTTTAGTATTATTTATAACATGGGTTACTAACTTTGATGAAGGTAAATACCATTTAAATAATATAAAAACCTTGTTTTGGGAAAATAACATTTTAATTTTGAAAATAAAATTTATTAACTAAAAAATTAAAAACAATATTGTGAATATAATTTTATTTGAAATAAACTCATATATATATAAATAAAACATCAAATAAAAAATGAATATGATGGTCAGATAATCTGTTCATCTCATGAACATTAAAAATAAACATACCTTTCAATTTCATAAAAACAGTGTAAAAAACATGCCATTTTGAAAATGTTAAGAAATTTAATTTTAAATTGTTTTCAAATAAGGTAAAATATCTTATACAATTTTTTTTGTAATCATTTATTTTAAAATGATATCATTTTTTAATACATTTTAGATAACATGGATATGGAAGAGAAAGATACATGATCTAAAAGAAAATACTAGATTAATTTACCATAGAAACTACATTTTTGATATTTCATCAATCAATAATGGAGGAAATGGTAATTAAACATTTAAACCATATTCTAATCCATAATATATCAATTAATGTGTTTTTTAGTAAAATAATTTTACATTATTTCCTCAAAAATAACCTTGCACTTAAACATTCCTAATCAAAAGGATATTGTAACATAAATTCTTTTCCACCTTGGTAAATCTAAAATATATTACCCATGAAATAATAATTTTAAATGAAACATTAGATATCATGAACATAAAAAGATACATAATATAAGACTTCAAATTTTAGTATATACACCTAATAATTAATATAGAATCATATCATAAACAAATTTCCCAATGAAAATAATTATGATGATTGGCCCTTACAAATATCATATCACTAAATTGTGAGTTAATAAATTGATATATTATATGAAAAAAATGTAAATAGAAAAAAATTGTAAATATAGAATGAAAAAATTTATATATGAATTCACACATAATCATATCATATGAGAGTCAATGAAGATGTTTTATAACCCAAAAAAATGAAATTGTGTAGGAAACATTTTACCACTTAGTAACTTTTTATGTCAATCTTATTGGATAAATAAACTAAAATTGACACATAAAATAAGATTATTTATTATTTATTCATTAAAATACATGTAAAATGGATGTATATACACCACATAATAAAAATAAGTGGTGAATATTTCATTTGTCTCATAGAAGTAAAAGCAAGATCAGAAACCCTTACCTTGAGTCCAGGCATTCCATGTATGTACATTAACTACTATATAATAATATTATATTAAATATTATATTTATTAATAAATTTTTATTGGTATAATCCCCTATTAAAAATATATTTTTTTATAATTACATATTTCAACACATAATTAGTTAATCTACATCCTGTGTCTTGGTGATGTTCTGTTCGTTGTTTAAAAATGGCCTCAATGCATGGAACATGGTCAAAGAGTTCATTATTTCAACATCTCGTGAAAAATAATTAGGACATAACTATCATATTAATTCATCAATTATACTTTTAAAACCAATCATTAGAAATATTTTTGTAAAATGAACTATGTTACGATCATGGAGACAATATGTTGTACGTAAGAATGAGTAACGTTTCCATTTTTTATTGATCATCATGAAAAAGGGATGTGTAATTTTAGAATTATATAATTATAATAATATTATAAATAACAAATTATTTCATTAAATATTATTATATATGTATCAATATTTTTACATTGTGATGAAAAAAGTATGACATCGCATAGTGGATGTGGCAGTTCACACGCACATGGATGATGTTATCATTTATCAGTGTAAGAAGTAAAATGAAATATTCTATTTTAATAATGATAAATATAACATGAATATAATTATTATTCCATTTTTATCACATATATTCATTAAAATTATCCTTATTACATTTTATGTAATGAATTTGTGAAAAACGAATCATATTGCTTAGTGAGGTGGTTAGCCTCCGTACACACGAACAACATTATTATATCCCCCACAGAATGGAAAGTAAAAATGTATATGTAATACCATAAACATATACGTGTAAATTTTTCACATATATAATATATATAATTTATATAAATCATTAAAACATTTTTTTGATAGGTGGTGATATAAATTTAATGACAATAACTCACAAGGAAGTAGTCCTCCGTACACAAGAATAATGATTATTTATTCCATTTGTTGCAATAGATGTAGATTTAGTTTATAAAATAAATATCATAACGTCTCAGTATATAAGACATTCTATTTTTATCATTAGACCATTGTTTAAAATGATTTTAATGAGTTTTAATAAGTAAAAAAACAAAAATTTATAGTTATATATTTTAGTTCTTCTCAGACCACATTTTATCGATTATACCTAAAGCATTAAAAGAATGGAATTATGACAAAAAAATGTTGAATATGGGTATAAAAGTTGGGATGTTATTTGGGCAGGTCTTGGTTCAATAAAAAGGGTTTGAAGGTCTGAATAAGAGAGGAGAGTGGGATTCCTTATATAAGTGAGGTGAGTAGCACATTTGTAAGTTTTGAATAGAAAAAGATGCACCGACATTATTCACATCCCACATGGATCTAAATTGGAGTATTAATAATAATTAAAACATTTAAGGTATAAATATGTCCATTAAATAGTTTTTATGCATGGTTTTGTTTAATTTTGATACTTATATCTTTAGTCTACCCCCTTCAAACAAGATTTCATCATAACCACTATAATATATTTTAACTATTTCACTATTCATTATGATTCAATATTAATTTTATTTATTTGATAATAAAAATAATAATTATTAAAAAATATAGAATGCATTTTTTAAAATTCATTTTAAAAAATTGGAAAAATATTATTTAAAAATTAAACCAGCAAACTTGATGATAATGCGGGTTTTTCTGTGTTTTTTTAAGGAAAATATTATTTTATTTTAAATCTTTGAAAAATTATAATTACCATATTAATGTAAAATGATATTTATTGATATATAATATATACATATAATTTAAATAATTTCTCATTAGATGTATTTTTAATTAATCAAAAAATAGAAAAATTATGCACTTTAAATGAGTTTTCTAGAAAATGATGTTTTTAAATTGAAAGAAAAAATAACACTAAAATGAAACATGAAGTTGGTTAAAAAAATCACTCAAATAAATTTTTTTATAAATATATTTAAAAATTGAAATTTATTTTATCTCATAAAATTAAAAAAATCATTGTATATTTATTCATAAAATTAAATAAATAAAATTATTGATGAAAACATAATTTTTAAGAATAAAATTGAAATACATAAAATTGAATAATTATTTATTGAAAATTTATAAATTATTTAAATTTTATTGGATATATGTATATACATTGTAAATTAGTTAATATTATTCATTCATTCCAACTTAATGGCTTATTCATAATGGTTTTATGTATCACGGTTCTTTTAAGCTTGGTGTTTCACATCAAATAAGTTATTGAACAATGTTTTATTTTCTAAAATATTAGGTATCTATATCCTCCCCCATTTAATAAATTTTTTCCACAAAATTTTAAATTTAACTTAGTAATCAAAGGCTATACATTTGAAAAATAGTTTTTTTGAAACCCACATCTTAAAAGGATTAATAAATAATCTTCATGATATGAAAGAAAATGACATAAAGTGGTCGTCTCGAATAACACATGATAGGTTTCCAATTAGAATAACATAGGTGGGATGTGAATATTTATACATGTAATAAAATATTAAAACCCAAATATCGATATAGAGTGTTAGATACCATTGATCATAAAAATGTGATTGAACAAGAGAAAGTCCAAAACCATATAACTATAAACTATGGTGGTGTGAAAAGAGATATTGATATCATCAAAAATGATGGTAATGGGGCAATTTTTTTGCAAGATTCTCATCCTATAGATGAAGAATTATTTTTCATCTTCAATGAGAGCATATTGAAATATACTTATGTGTTGAGTAGAATATTATCATTTTTTCAATTTCCACCTAAATTTAATTTTTTTTCTCTAGACGATGAGTAATCGAGATGCCTTTATAATAAAGGAAGTTCATAAATAATCAATTAAAGACCATGTCACACCACAACCTACCATTTATTTCATTTTATAATTTTCTTTAACTTTAAAAAAAATTGTTGGGGTTCGGGTTGAGTCTCGGACTAAAAACTATTGTGTTATAATAAAAAGGGTGCATTTTTAAGCTGAAGTCGCGAGACGCGTGGGGGAAGCGTGTGTTGGAAACCCTGAACGGCTCCGCTTAGGCATTAGCACGATTTGCCCGCCTTCGGAGGTTTGAAATGAGTAAAGGTGGTGATTTATTGTGTTATTAATTTTTTTTATTGTTAATGATTTTATTATTATTATTAAAGTTTTATTATTATAAATATTAATATTGTCTTATAATAAATTACCTTTATTGTTATCAAAGTTTTATTATTATTATTAAGGTTTTATTTTTACTATTATTGTTTTAAATTATTATCATTAGGCTTTTATTTTAAATTGGTTTTAATTGTATCTTATTTTGTTTTTATCTTTATTTTTATTTGTTAGCTTTTCATCTGTGTATTATTTATTTTATTTTTATTTTTCCCGATTTCCTAACCCTACCGGCAGACTCCCCTGTTACCCTATTTCATTTTGTGCCGCCACACTCCATCTTCTCCCTATCCCCGTTACCTTCCGCGGTTCGCCCAGCCAACCTCGCCGGCTTCCTTTCCCTCACCTTGGCCGACACCCTCCAGCCGGCAACCGCACATCATTCCTCCCTCCCTCTCCTCGCGCACCAACAACAACGCCACCAGCCGCGCCTCCTGCCTATGCTGCGCACTCCCTACGTGACGCCCCTACCCTCTCCCGCATAAGCAACACCTCCCGCCATCCGCACACCCTCCTACATTTCCCCGTCCTGGCGCACCTCACCTCTGTTTGTAGTTCTCCCCAGCACATTGCACCCCCTGTTGTCCCTGCAGCGCCTCGGTTCCCTCCTCCAGTGCACCGTCATCAGATCGGCCTCCAGCCCTGCCCGCTCTCCCTCTCCGCCGGCGCAACCAATCAGCTCTGCCTCCCTCCCAGCCTTGCTGCGAACCCCTACGAAGCTCCCCCAACCCATACTTCCTTCCCTCATCTCGGCTCCCCCTCACTCCGCCTGCCTACCCAGCCATCCGCGCGAGCCGCCAGCCTCCACCTCCCTGTCCAGATCTCACCTACTACAGCCCTCCTCCTGCGCTCCAGCGCTCCGCCTGCACCGTGCCCAGCCCCCTTCTCCAGTTCCCCCCCCCCTTGTCGTTACCTCCGATCTCACCCAAGCCTTGCCGGGCGCAGGCCGCTCTTCCTGCGCCCCCTACCCTGCTTTCCTTGCACCACCACTCTCCGGCCAGAACCCCGTCGCAGCACACACCCGCCGTCCGACCTCCCTTCTCTGGTAGTCATCCTTCTACTACACCTACACAGCATTAAACACCCCCTTCCCTTTGAACCCACTGCGGCAAACCCCTTCACCCAGCCTCACTCCGCTGCACACCTCCCCGGGTGGTAAATTTTCTTCTTTTGGTGTATCCATGTTTTAGGATTTGTTAGTTGCTGATTAAATCATAACTTTGGTGGGTCGAATTTATTCCATAGGGTTTTTTTGGCTTCTCGTCGGGTGAGTCTTCAGTGCAAATGAGGTTTCGCACCGGCTTTAGGAGGTTCGTCCACGGTTAAGGTAGGAACCCCCCTTGCACTCTCCTCCACCATTAAAGGTATATTATTCCCTTGTGTTTTTCCAATGCTTAAATTTTAATTAATTATATTTAGTATATGACCGAATTAACTAGTTTGTGTAAATTGAGTCTTTAAAATAATTTAGTCACATTTAATATATTGCATCCTGCTTATGCGAATTTGTTTTGATTTGGTTCAATGGGCGTTTGATTTGTTAATGTTATGTTTAGGTGGTGTTAGTGTACGTATTCTTTTTGAAAACTCACTTTGGGATGTTTATCAGCGCAGATAAATTGTGCAGTTGTGTATTTGAAAGTATTGTGGTGCAATTGACTTTTTGGTGGTGTCAAAAACGTGTTTAGTCTTAAAAGTGATTTTGAAAAGTTTTTGGGTGTGTAAAGCTGTGAGTTACCTTTTGAAAATTGTGTTATAAATTTTAAAGTGGTTTATTAAATAGTGCAAATGGTGCGCACTATGTTTTAAAAACATGTCGAGGAAGTTCCTTTGTGCTGGTTGTTCGTTTGGATTGTTTTAAGTCCATGTTTAGGTATTTTATTTATCATTGTGGTTGCAGCGCGTTGACAAGGTTTTTCCTCGGTCCGGCGATCGTTAGCTTGCGTGTCCTTACGCGCCCGTGCGAGGCGTGTTGCGTCGTCGTGACTGGTCTGCGAGCCGAGGTAGGTCCCCCACTGCACTTACCTTTAGATTTATAATTTATTAATTGCTTGATGTTTTATTAATTTTAATAAATTGGAAATAATATAATATAATTAATTTTTATATGATTATTTGGTGCGAAAAGAGCCGTTTATTTTATACCGAACATTTGAGACATTTTCTTGACGAGCGGACACCCAATATTGAAAGAATGCCCATTTGGCCTTTAAAAATAATTCACGGAATTTCAAATGTACTTCTAGTTTTAAAGATAAGTGATTTCTTCTGAACAAGTGTTTTGGGTTTTCTCGAGAAACGAGGTTTTGTTTTAAAATTTGTGAAGGCCCATTTGGCACTTTAATAGAATAAATCATTTTGGAAAACCCATTCAGGGGTGATCTTTTGTGTGCGTTGATTGCGTGAGCTGTATGTGATGTTTGTGCATCGTGACTGATTGATTTACATTGTGTATGCACCCCTTTTTATTGATTGTGTTGACATGGGAACCTGGCATATTGAGTGAATTTTCTGAGAACGATTACTGCACTAGTTTAGACCACGCACTGGCTAGTGGCCCCATAGTAGGGGAATACTGAGTTATTGCTGCTATGGGGATTGGGCCCCTCGGTTAGGCCATGCAGGGCTATACCGGGTAGTAGTATGGGTGTTATGACCTCATCGAGTTAGGGCATGCCTTTAGGATGAGTCAGATGTATAGCATGTTCTGGATTTTTCACGATCTCCTAGGTTCGACCCATGTTTCTTTTAGTGTTTATTTGTATGTGGCAGATGATTGAGAGGTCGAGTTCGGATGCCGACCCTTGTGTGCCACTTTTTCCCATTCCCTTAGTGTGTGTTGTGTGTGATTTTCCTTTTAACTGACAACTAAAGTTTGGATTTCTAAATTGTTCACAAAATGTTTTAAAATGCAATTCACCTGTTTCTTTCAACATTAAACTTGTTCTAAATTAAAAAGGTCAATGGACTGTTACTTTTTTTAAAAATGAAAGTGTGTGTGGAAACCATATTTTATATAATTTATTGCAAACCTGGAATTGATAAATTCTTTATTTAATGGTGTGTGCATTGGGAATAGAATTAGTTGGGCCTACCTACTGAGTTTTAATACTCGCGCCTATAGTCCTTTTCCTGTTTTTAGTTTCTGTTTCAGGTTTGACTTGAGCTTGCTCGCCTTGGGCGAGAGTTGGTTGTGGTTTGTTGGGCGACTCTCGAGATCGCGAGGGGTTTTAGTCGTGGTCAGGTTAGTTGTTGTTTTTGGTCATTCTTTCTTTTCATTTTGTTTATTCTATTTGTGTTCTATTTTCATTCCACTGTTTTATTTATTTTATCAGGTGAAATTGTTCCCTCTTGCTCTCTTTTGATGCCCTGGTGCTTGTCGCCAGCCCGGGAGGATTGGGAATGCCTCTCGGGCCATGTCGCGAGCCGGATCGGGTGACCGGTTCAGGGTTGAACCGGGTTGGTTCGTGACAAAATGGTAACATAGGGGAGGTTGGCTCTTGAGCAGACATTGTTTTTCAGAGCGCCCATTGTTATTTGGGGTTGTCATCATATAAGGAGTAGAATTTTCGGGACTCGAGGAATACGGATGAGAAGGACGTCATGAACCCTTTCTCATTCCGAACCTCGGGTTACCATGGGATGTTTGGGTTGTCGATGGCTTTTGTTTGTTATGGTTTGTTTGGTATTGGGAAATGAAATGAGAGTCGGGCGAGTTGCCTCTGTGAGCTCGCATGGTCTGGCAAGCCATGTGGAGCTAGGGACTTTACCCTAGAATACTCTTAGTGATGGTGGTGTGACTGGCGTATGGCCGCCGACCTTATGTCC